>CM042670.1:1534372-2936572 GCA_023638005.1 Forsythia suspensa
AATGATCATTTTACTTGGCATAACATGATATGAAAAGTTCATATGAATGTCTGGATATGTTTTCCTAACTTATTTTTTGTTTCAATTTCAAAATAAAACTATAATAAAAAGGTAATATGAGGATGAAAATGTGGTTTCACTATAAAAATTTTCTCTGAATCACTGGCGAAATAAAGACTCATAGTAATTTGGGTAAAGAGATAGGAATATAGAGCAAGTTGTGAATTAATGGTGAAGAAGTGCTATTGGAATAACAAGCAAAAAGTTTCCAATGGAAATGGAAATTATGTTTGACAAGTAGTTTTGTAGGCCTTGTCTGTTTCAGGTTTATAAACACATATGTTTTTTTATATTTCAGTTATCTGGAAGGTTTATTAACCTGTTAAATACATAGATGTTGCTCCCTTTCTAGCTGTAGTAATAATATCTTGATGATCAAGTACTGACCAAGTTTCAAGTCCTTATGCTTTTGTCTCAAAGTTGCATCATTGAATTGTGCTCTGTCATCTTGGTAATTCATTTGTTTAAGGCTTACTCATTGTTTAAAAATCCTGATTGAGGCCCTCCTTAAGGTCCACCAAGAGCGAGGTGTAACAAAATGCTTCAAGGCGCTATTGTGAGGCAGGTTTTGGGCACAAGCCCCAAAGTCTGTGAGACGGGCTCTCCTTAATTCTTCAGACTTACTTACTTTGCTCTAGGTGTGGGTAGACAAAACATTAAAATTCTGATTGACCCATAGTCCACTACTCCACTAGCTATTACTAAAACATTAAAAAATTTATTTCTCATAAACCCACTTTGAGAATAGTTCACTCATCACTGTCTCACCAACTAAAGTGATTTGTAGATTTTTCTTTTGTTTGTTTGCAAATTTTAAACTGTTGTATTATGAATTTTGAAGATTGTTTATGATTTATTACTAACTTATTTTTTGACATTTTTTTTTTGGATGGTGAGTCTTATGCTTCGCTTAGACAAAGAAAAATTCCACAGTACTTGATTATGCCTTTTTAAACATTGGGTTTATTGCTTTAGTTCTTTGTCTTCTATATAGATATGTTTCACATAATATAGAAAGGGTTGCATGACTTTTAATTTGAAATTATAGCGAAAGTTTGGAAGAGTCTTGGCTTATGTTGGTTTTGGTGTTGACTGACATTATTACATCTATTATTTCGGATAACCATGGTGATTGTATTACTGGTTTCATCTGTATATCTTTTGGCCATCTATCTGCTTTTGAGCTTTCATCATTTACACATCGTTCGCGAGTATAAATTAACTTGATGTGCAGGTACTATTGTTTTTCCTCTGGGGATTCATCTGTTGCAAGGTCAGTTTAAAGTTTTTGAAGTTTATATTTGGATGTGGACAATGTTGGTATATCACAGAGTGGTTATACTTTATTTTCACTGTTCATGTTATTCGTGTTTATATGTCTAATTGCAGATTGGATGGGATTCAGTCATGAGAATGAGTGCAGACCTGCAGGATTTATTTTATATACGAGGCTTTTTGTATTATAATCCTCTTCTTCTTGTGGTTAGAAGTTCTTTTGCTGAGTTGCCTTGTTCATTGAGCTTGTCTCAAATATTCTGTTTATTTCCTTTTACTAAAAAAATTCTTTTGATTGATATTGCAGACCATGATGGTTTGGCTTTGGGGAATAAATTTATGGGTCTTTGCCCAGGCTAATGTCGGTTATGCTAAAATTTTGACCTAGATCAAAGTCATCTCACTCATAGAGAAATATGGAAGGTATCTTCTTTTCATGAATGCATTGGCAAGAAACTAGGACAATTTATTCTCTGGTCTAGCTAGTGATGCTGATATCTGTTGCCCCTCAATCTATTTTGTACCCTGATATTTCCATACATGATTTCATGGATGTGTGCTCTGAATATGTGTAATCTTGCTTGGGAAAAAGATTCAAATTTTGTGGACCTCTTTTCATTTGATTGTTGGTTCCAATGAAGCTTGATCTGACTCCCGTTGTGTTCTTCTGTATGCATTTATTTGTAGTTTCTACATTGTAGACATAATTTCTCCTGGACCTAGTGTTCAGCATTCATTAATCTTTCTCCTCTACTCACCCAAAAATCCACTATACGTCTGTTTTCGCCTCTCCAATTTTTTTTTTCCAATTTCCTCAATTCTCGCCTTCCCAATTCTCTTTCTCTTCACCATTCTTCTCCAAATCTTTCCTCTTCAACCTCAACCTTGTTCCTCCTATCAATCTCCATTTATTTTCTACGGTCAAATTCCACCGATAAGCGGTATACTAGTATATGTATACTGAGTATATCTGACTTTTTTCATTTTGAAGCACCATGCTTCCAAGAAGTCTGTCTGGTGTGATATGTTTTTAAATGTAATTATCTTAAATCATCTTGCTATTATTTCCAAACTGTTCTTTAGTCGTGAGTCATAAATTTTTACTAGCATTTTATAGTTAGCATGTAGACTTTGGTAGTACTTAGATGTTACACGCTACCTACACTGGAATATCCGAATATGCTTTTGGATAGGCGGATCTTCCAATTGACAATAGTGAGTGCAGTCTTTGAATATTATGACCTCAGAATTATGAGAATTTGTGAAAAATTATTCCACACTGGTAGGGAGCAGTTTCTTTAAAATTAACTCCGCACTAAATTTTAATTCTGTTTTAACGTTGCATTTCTGTAGCATCTTTTGTCTATCAGTTCACTTATCAACTTTTTCTCTTAAGGGTTGTAGATAATTTGTTTTTCTTTTGCACAAAAGGTATTCATAACTTCTGTTCATGCATCATTTGTTCACTAAAGGGAATGTTAATTTGTTTTGTGTAACCAACTAAAATAATTATTGAAAGTCACTTGGCACTTCTTGTGGTTCTTCCATTTCTTTTTTAAGCTATATGTAAATTTCCACTCTTCATTTTATTCTGCAGTGTGCCACCTGGATGACAATCATCGTTCCAACTAGCATGACGGCATATCTTTATCTTTATTCTCATGGAGAAGTTTCACTGGCTGCATCCCAACCAGTGTAATAGATGCTTCCTTTCCCACAAATGTTTGCTTATGATCGTGTCATTTAACGTATTATTATAAATGCTTCACTAGTTGACATATAGGGTGAAACTTTGTAAACTTCTTTAATTTTCTTTTACATATCTATTCTTATATTTGATTCGTCACTGACCCATGGCAAAAGTTGGAGAGCTATAACTACATTTACTGATACGGAGATGCCCATAAATTGGATAGAGGCACATAAACATGTTCTAAATTGCATTTTATAAAATTTTATGATAAACTGTTCCAATTTTGGTGGACATTCATACATATTAACTTTTGGTATTTGCTATGAGACGTCTGACTTGGATTGGATACCCTTGTTCTTGGGAAGTTTTTCTGTACATCTTTCCTTTGAATACTATCTGGTAGTTTTTGAAAGAGGTTAGAGATTTGATCTGGTGTCTCTTACAAAAGATGTCAACAATTTTCTCCTGTACATGGAAATTATAACTTTGAGAGTTTGAGCAGATTCAAAAAGTATGGATCTTTACAAGTCTGCTATTTTTCCTTTAGGATCTGAAATGTAATGCTTAAGGTTTTAGATGAGGTGGATCAATACTACCAACTTGAGACGGCTTTGATTCTAAATAAAGAAGATAAGTGGGTCATTGTTGTGATATTCTGTGTCAGTCTTTCAATTAGGTTGTTTCCTAATGATTCAGCTGGACGCTCAATGCCTAGTATATTTCTTAGTTTGAGATCATCATACATAATGGGCAGAACTGTCATGCTCATGGATAAGCATGCTTTCTGTTTCTGATGACTTCTGAGCTTTTATGCTGTGTAATTATACTATAAAACTTTTCCATATGCAACTGCAGGTACTCTTGTATGCTGCTGTGGCAATGACCTCATATTTCCCTTGACATT
The DNA here is from genome assembly GCA_023638005.1 of Forsythia suspensa. NCBI lineage: Eukaryota > Viridiplantae > Streptophyta > Magnoliopsida > Lamiales > Oleaceae > Forsythia > Forsythia suspensa. Next base: position 1,538,305 of record CM042670.1, read on the forward strand.
TTCTATTTGTCAACTCGCTACTTTTTGTTAAGGACTTTGTGGCGGATAGTTTTCCCTTTACAGGCAAGTTTACAGATTACAGTGTTGCAATTATGTTAGGGTGAAAATTTTGTTGATTGTATCAGCTCAAGTAAAAAATGTTGTTTTTTCCAGTTGTGTATTAAGTGAGTTACTTATAATAATTATTTATTTTGTATTTGATTAACATTTTGGGAACTTTAGAAACTTATGAGTTTGTATGTGATCTATTGCTCATAGATTAACGAGTGAGTTTCTGGCTTCCATTGTTAGATAAAGGTAATCTATGTCTGCATCTATATGGTCCCAGGGAGATGGAAAGGACTATCTGAAGTTTTGAAAAAACATCTTCAGAGCGAGAGAAACATAGAGATGTGGCTAACAAGTAACAATAGCAATATATTATCTTAGAGCTTGGCCACAATATTTCTTTTCTTAGTTTATTTGCTCAATAAAGTGGTGTAGTTGCTAGCACCAGATTATTATTGTTCTAGGAAATTGTAATTTCATGGGCTGAGTGGTAACGAGAAAAATAATTTGGATGTCTTGGTTTCTTCCTGAGTATGAATATAGTTGTAGTAGAAAGTGCAAGCTAGAGGAGGAATACTTCATTTCCTTGATTAATAATTTAAAGAATATAAAAAGTTGCTAGAGATGTTTCTATAAAGTTCTATGTGATGGATGCACTCATTTTCTCTTGGACGTGTGGTCCAAGGACTTGGATTTGGCATGTAGTCACTTTGTTCGAATCTTGGGCTGCAGCTCTTTAAGAGCTGTACAAGTGAGGTGGAGGCTGTTCAGCTTCTGCTTTTTTCATTTTTATTTTTTGCCTTTTCTGGTCTAGTGGAAATCACTTTTAGGATTACACAATGAATTCAGTCATACCCAGGACATATGTAAAGCTCTAAACTTATTGATCCTTAGAAGAACCCTGGAAGAAAAACTATTAACTAAGGAAATTTCATTGCAAAACCTAATAATGAGACAAACTGTTAGAGAGAAGGCCATAGAGATATTTGCTGTTCATTGCTTAGTCTAGGCAAGGGCTTCTGGTGTGGTGATTAACTCGGATGAAATGTGTGGGCAGAGTGTTCTCCTGCAAGAACCTTGGTTTTCCCCATTCTTCTACAGCATGAGATTTTGACAGTAAAAATTAGCTGAGCAGAGTCCTTCGAATTTCAATTTATAAATAGAGGTATCTATTAGGACTACTTTTTGACGTCAACTGTGGCTTAGAAAACTGCATCTTCCCTTAGTTTATGTCACTGTGTTGTTCCATGGTTGTCAGCAATGCTGGAAAAGAGAGGAAAAAATGTGAGATGAAATAGGCGATACCGGGAAAAAGCAAGATGTCCCTGTATATTGATAAGAAGTACAACAGACTTTTCAGAGTCAATTTTTTTATATTCATTAGAAAAATGTTATATATCACCCCTGCAACTTGTGCTAAATGAGATGTCTTACATTGTCTCGCTTTGTGTTCTTGGGGCCTAGATTGAGAGATGTAGTAAATTGCAATTAAGATGATTAAAATTGTTAGTTACTTGTGTAGGTGTGGTCTTATTGTTTCTCATACATTTATTTCTGAACACAGGCAATAACATTTGCTGACTTCTTTTTGGCCGATATATTGACCTCAATGTCAAAGGTGAGCATGCTATTTCTGTTTAGTTCTTGATAAGGTTGTCTTTATTATAGAAAGCATTTGTGCCCATGTATTAAGAGATTAACTGTGATTCCTCCTTACAACTTGCCTCATTGAAACAGTGAATTCAATTTTGCAACATTTTAGAGTTGATTTGGAATAGTTTAAGATACGATGTACCTTTGTGGTTTCTTAGTTCTGAAGTAGCTGATGTAGGACTTGATACTACTGCATGACTTGAGATAACTGCACATGTCACTGAGAAATGGGATTGACCTTCAAATTCATTATGCCTATCTTTTCTTTCTTAGGATGAATCTTTCGAGGACTCTATTGTTATGGAGTCTCATGTTTCTATAAAAAGGAAAAAGATTGTTATGGAGGCTCAGGACCCTCCTAATCTGGAATTTGGCTGCTGGATACTTTGTTGTGGTGCCCAATATCTTTGAACTGTAACAGTTGAGTATTTAATGATTGATGTCGGGTGATGGCTGGAGGTTACAGATCAGCTGATTCCATGTCCAATGATTTGGGTGGTGTTGACTGACGGTGCTGAGTAATTTCATTCTCACATGTGAGTCAATGAAGCTGGGCGTGTTGTGCATGCCTGAGTGCATCTAAAAGCTTTTGTATTTTAAAATTGGGCTGGCGCCTGGCTGTATTTGGCATTTAGATTTTGATTATGTTGGGTCAGTGAATTTCTTTACTAGGATGATTGGGCTGGGTATAGCTGGATGGTTAATGGGTTAGGGACAACAATTCTGTTGACTTGTTGTGGTGTGGGCATTTTATAGGCTGTGGTTTTTTTTACTGGGTTGGGTTACTGGACCTAGAGAACTTGGGCTAACGAGTTTGGGTTGCTGTTTTGGACTGGGCTGTTGATTGGTATTTTGGGCTGATGAGGTTGGTGTGTAGGTGGCTTTGTACGCTAACAAGGTAATGGGCTTTGGACAAACAGTACACTCTTTTTATTTGTGACAAACAATCTTTTCTTTTTGACGAACAATAGCAAGTGTTTTTTTTGGACTTCTATAGTGATTCTTCTTTTAATGATTAGTACTTGCTTCTACTTTTTTTTTTTTTGGTTTAACGAACACTACCGACTCTTTATTCTTTTTTGATGAATAAAAGCAAGACCTTTTCTCAGATAATAATGTGAATCTTCCTTCATTTTATTGACAGTAACTAGACTCTTTTATTTTTGGAAAAAAATACCATAAATAGTATCTCTTTGTTCTTTTGGAAAAAGAACACCACTTGTTGTAGCTTTTGATGGTTAAGTTGGTAAGAGGAACGAGCGGGCTCATATATCAATTGATGCACAATGGGAGAGAGAGGAGGAGAATTAGCATTTAGGGGAGAAATTGTGTGTTGAAATTCGATAGCACTTGCTATCAATAACCAACGGTATACATAATTGAAATACTAGTCCTATATATACTTAAATTATCTAGTAAAACAGGGAAGTTACTAAAATAAAAAATGGAAGCTTCTCTAATTGAAACTAATAAATAAGGAAAGGAATAAATCTAAATATCCTAATTTATTGCTTCATTCTATTTCCTAAAATATGTATGTATTCTTTTGCAGGTTTCCATGCCAATTTTCATCACATGTTGCTCCATTTGTCGTATTATGTTATACTTGCTCGATCCTAATCTTAATGCATATCTACCTACTTTTTGAAAAGGTCGTATAGGATACTTGTATAAGATAATTGTTCTTATGTGTATCTGCACATAATTATATGAAGAGTTAATTGGAACATTTGGAGATGGAATTTAATTTATCAACCCCTATAACATTGACCATTTCCACATTAAGCATACTTCTGTTATCACCCTTCATTTGTGAAATTTTCCCCATAGTGCAGTAATAAAATCTTGGATAAGAGCGCCAAGGCTGTGGTAAGTTTGAAAAATGTTATTTTGTTTAGTTCCCAGTAATCTGGCTTAGCAGTAACCTAACTGTGGTTATGGCCCTTAAAGATGTGCTCTTTAGGACTTTCTGGGGTGATTAATTTATGCTATCATGCAGGTTTTTCAGATTTGGGCGTTCAGTTTGTCGAATGGTTCATCGCCAGGTTAACTTTTCTTTAATTATCTATGCTTCTTTACATATCACAAGGTCAACTTTTTAACAAGATTCCATCAAGTTCCTCATCTTATGATTGCACTGAGATGTGGTTTAAAGGGGTTGGATTTTCTGACGGCAGAAAGTAAATATTTTGATAATGAGAAATATCTTTATAGGTTTGTTGACGGACAATAGCTATTACCTTGAGTACTAGGGTCAAAGCCATTAATTGTAACACGTCTTTGCTGCCAGAATTTTTAAGATTCTTATGGTGAATTTTGAATTGTTTACCTATTGTCGTATAATCCCGCTTATATTTCCCTCAACGGCACCTTTTTTTTGAGAGATTGGCCATTAACATGTGCAGGTTGCTACAATTGCATGGTTTGAAGCTGATTCTGTTTGTGGAAGTCACTCCATTGCAATTCCTATAGTTCTTGTTCTGCCATATATTTTTCGTTTTTTTTCAATGTCTTGACAATACAAGGATACTAGAGAGAGACAACTCTATTAAATGGTAAATTGCTGCACTTCTGCTTTGTCTTCTTTTGTAAAGACATGTTAAATTTATCACAGAAACTGGGCAAAGTCAATTAATCTGATTAATTTGTGCTCTTACTCAATTGTTTAGGTTGTAGTCTCAAATTATTAAATAGAATATTTCTTGACTCGGTTGTAACTAATGCAGACCAGTTAACTTCTTCTTGTCATTCTACTTTTGGAGTGTTTCAAAAATTCCGGAAAGCTCACCTCAGTATCTTGTTTCTATTTAGGAAAATGAAAAAGAAAAAGGGGAAAAAAGGTAGTCTTAAGTTTCCACATTCCTTTTTGGTTTCTTTGTCAATGGAAATTGTCCTAATGTCTTTGAAGTTTTATTTGAGACTTAAACAGACACAACAATAAAATCTCAAATTATTGTTAACAAGTAGAGGTGGCATGAATGGAGTGTAAATTTAGAAGATGGACAATTTCATGGTAACTAAGTGTCTTGAATAGACTTGAAGAGACTCATTCAAAAAGAGCGATGCGATATAAGTATAACATGGTAGAAAAGGAGACAAACTAAATTTAGCACGGCCTGAGGTGGTTGCAAAAGATTCGGTATCTTTAGACACTTTCATTAGGTGCGTATTGGATAGAGTGAGTGATGGAAAATGATACGTATAACCGACTTCAAATTTATTTTGAATAAGACTTGATTTCTTCTTATCGTTATTTGTTGTAAAGTCTTATTTCTTTCAGTTGTGCGTTTATATTCTTCTTTTCTTCATCCCCTTTTATTTCTTTGCTACTCTGGGTGCTTGGTAAGTACTGATAAATACTTATCTGGAAGCAAATGTCAAAATTAGATAAGTTCTTTTTGGAGTTGACGAGACCGAGGCTGCAGTTCTTGTTGATTTTATTTGGTCATGGCAGTAACTTCATATGCCTATGGTTTCAGCTTTGAAGTATTCAACGGCAGTGCCTGTTATTTTTCTTTCGGCCCTCAAGTATCATGTCTTTCCCGATAAGTGGACAAATGTGTATCGGCCTTTGTGGCTTCTCTCAAGTGTTTTGAACTCTTTATACTCGTTCTACTGGGATGTGACCCGAGATTGGGACTTGAGGTATGTATATACATTTTTTTTATATTCTAATTTCTCAAAACAAAGCGGAACTACTAATCTTGAGAAAATGTTCTAAATTCTTTTATATGCGAGATTGGAAGTTATTTTCTGATTATATTTTTGTGAAAGAAGAATGAGCGAAAATTTCTATTCCTTGTCGTCTCTTTTCTCTCTCAGCTGCTTCACTCGGATTTTCAAGTTCAGCAAACCGTGCTTCTTGTCCCACATATTATACGGAAGGAAATGGGTAAGGCCATTTTACTCTTGCGATTTTGCTTCTGCTCAGTGTTTTTTGAAAATGATTTCTCGACGGGGTACATACAAGCATGCAAACATGCACATACAGTGGATTCTTGCATAAATGAGATGTGTAACACTGTATACTTACTGTGTGCTTTTAACTTGGCAGGTATATTTTTGGGTGATCGGAAGCAATCTTATCCTGCGATGTACATGGACATACAAGCTGTCGGCTCATCTTCGCCATAATTACATCACTGTTTTCACGATAACTGCTCTGGAGATGCTCCGCCGCTTCCAGTGGGCTTTCTTTCGTGTAGAAAACGAATGGAACAAAATGAACTCGAAGACAAATAATCAACTCTTGATGAGTGAGATGGCAAATGATGAAGAGAAATTACTTAATTCCAATGGTCATAGTGTATAGATTACAAAAAACTAAACAAGGATGCTGCATAACTTGGATATAATTGCACGTTTGGTAAGGTAGATTATCCAAATCTTGGACACTAAAGAAGGAAAAAAAAAAGTCAATTTTTATAGTCTAATGCTACGTACCAAATGTGCGAGTCATGTATTCATTGATTTTGCCACATTGTAGATGCTATCACACATACAATTATTCTCGATTTGAGAGAATAATTTTATTTTAAAGTCGAGGCTTATTTGCTAAATAATGGCCCCCTTATAAGTATACTTTTAATCAATAAAAAGCAATGTTAGAATAGACACGGCTAGGTGCATGGCGTTTTCAAATTCATATATATATATATATATAACTATTTGTTTTGTGTAAGGCCGTACTTCAAAGACGTTGCATCGTCGATATAAATGTAATCTACTTAATTGAGCAAAATTGTATGTTGAGAATAGTTTATTGATACGATATAATATCAAATTTGATATTAATAAAATTTGACTTGATAGATAGCAAAAATAAATAATTTCCAAGCTTGAAAGGAAAGAGAAAAACAACTAAAAGCGAAATAAGATAGAAAGTGAAGCAAAGTTATGTATGTGTAGGGAATTAATAGGAAATGATTTAAAATGAAGAAAAATATTAACTAATATATAAATATTAGTTAATAAAGTTAGAGATGATATATTATATTAATTTAAAATAAAATTTAAATGTTTATTATAATAGGTATTTTAGTATTAGATATTATATTAAGATTGAGATTGATGAGTTCGTTAAAAAATAAGATGAGGAATTAAAAAAAGAAAGAAACTTACATGTATTAGATAATGTAAACAAAAAAATTAAACTGAAAAATGAAATATATGCGTTGATGAAGTTGTTTGAGTATCTTGAAAAATACAAAATCATGTTTGTTGGGTAACGTGATAAAAAGTGTGATAGAAAATATATTTATTCAACAATTTAGGTAACTCGATAAACTGAAAATTGGATTTTTTGAGTTACTGGAAGAATGAAGGAAATTTAAAACTTTGATTATGTTGTTTTTTTTTTTTTTTTTAAATTATGTAATACATCTAAAAACTTTTTTATTCTTATGTGGGCGGGTTATGAAAATAAATTGCAGTAAAAATTTATTACAATAATGAGATTTTTTGTTACAATAAAAACGTCAAATTAGATAATGAAAATAAATGTGTTTTTTTTTAATGAGTAATTATAATAAATATTTTTATGTAATTTATAATAATATTTATTATAAAAATTATAAGTACATAGTAATATTAGAATCTAGTATATATTAGAATATAATATATTATAAATAAAAATTGTTATAAATTAATAATTGTAGTATGTATTTTGACGTAATTTATAATAATATTTATTACAGAAATTATAGGTATAGTACATAATTTAAATAGAAAAAGAATACAAAAAAAAAAAAATATGAAAAATATGCATTGTTAAGGTTACTCGAGTAACTCGACAAACTAAAAACCATGTTTGTCGAGTTACTCGATGAAAAATGTAAACAGGAATATTTTTGTGAAATAAATTGTTAACTTATTTGATAAATGAAATACATACATATTAGCAAAATAAAATATATATTATAAAATTTGAATATATATGATAGTTAATCGATAGAATATATTATATATTGTTTTATTATAATTAATTTATCTAGTAATTTGACAAATATAAATGGGTTGTATGCATTTAGAAAGTTAATCGGGTAACTCGGCAAAACAAAATCATGTTTGTCGAGTTACCCTATTATAATTGTCATATCAAATTAATCTATTCAATATGTCAAGTAGCTCGATGAACTCATAATTGATTTGCCCGAGTTCTTTGGACGAAACGAATAAAATTTATAATTTTTACTATTTGGTTTGTCTTTTTTGATTTAAAGTCATCATATATTTAAATAATTTATTATTGTTAAGCAAATTGATAAATATTGCACATATAAAATTTTATTTAATGCATGATTTATTAGAACATAGTAAAATAGAATATATATTATATAAATTTAGTATATATGAGAATGAGTTAATAGAATATATTTTATTGTATTTTATTTTAGCAATTAGTATAATATGTTATAAATAAAAATTGTTATAATAAATTTATAGCATAGTAAAAGCAATTTTCTAGTAATATATTATTAATCAATTATTACATTATTATGAAAATGTAGTGATTAAAATAAATTTTTTATGACACATTTCTACTAAATAGATTTCATCATGAATTATGAAAATAAATTGTAGTAAAAATTTGTTATGACAAGGACTTTTTTTTTACAATAATTATGTGAACTATATTATGAAAATAAATGTGTATTTTTAAATTAATAATTGTAGTATGTATTTTGACCTAATTTATAATAATATTTATTACGAAAATTATAAGTATAGTACATAATTTAAATAGAAAAAGAAAACAAAAAAAAATGGAAAATATGCATTGCTAAGGTTACTCGAGTAACTCGACAAACTAAAACCATGTTTGTCGAGTTACTCGATACACAATGTGTATGAAAGCAAAAATGATAAAACAGGAATATTTTTGTGAAAGAAATTGTTAACTTATTTGATAAATGAGGTACATACATTTTTTTATTTAATTGATTATTTATTAGAATGTAGCAAAATAAAATATATATTATAAAAATTTAATATATATGATAGTTAATCAATAGAATATATTATATATTGTTTTATTATGATTAATTTATGTAGTAATTTGACAAATATGAATTTGAGTTGTAAATGCAAAAAATAAAGTATAAAATGGGAAATATGCACTGTTGAAGTTAATCGAGTAACTCGACAAACAGAAAATCATGTTTGTCGAGTTACCCGATTATAATTGCCATATAAAATTTATGTATTGAATACGTCAAGTAGCTCGATGAACTCATGATCGATTTGCCCGATTCTTGGATGAGCGAATAAAATTTATAATTTTTACTATTTTGTTTGTCTTTTTGATTTAAAGTTGTGATATATTTAAATAATTTTTTATTGTTATTCAGTGGTTTTATTTTTGAAGAAACTCGTGAGGCTAACATTCGGATTTGTCGAGCAAATTGATAAATATTGCACATATAAAATTTTATTTAATGCATGATTTATTACAACATAGTAAAATAGAATATATATCATATAAATTTAGTATATATGAGAATGAGTTAATAGAATATATTATATTATATTTTATTTTAGCAATTAGTATAATATGTTATAAATAAAAATTTTTATAATAAATTTATAGCATAGTAAAAGCAGTTTTTCAGTAATATATTATTAATCAATTATTACATTATTATGAAAATGTAGTGATTAAAATAAATTTTTTATGACACATTTCTACTAAATAGATTTCATCATGAATTATGAAAATAAATTGTAGTAAAAATTTGTTATGACAAGGAGTTTTTTTGTTACAATAATTATGTGACCTATATTATGAAAATAAATGTGTATTTTTTAAATTATGTACTATACTTATAATTTGTGTAATAAATATTATTATAAATTAGTCAAAATACATACTACAATTATCCTAATTTATAATAATATTTATTACAGAAATTATAAGTATAGTACATAATTTAAATAGAAAAAGAAAACAAAAAAAATGAAAAATATGCATTGCTAAGGTTACTCGAGTAACTCGACATACTAAAAACCATGTTTGTCGAGTTAGTCGATGACAAATGTGATATGAAAGCAAAAATCATAAAAGCAGAATATTTTTTGTGAAATAAATTGTTAACTTATTTGATAAATGAGGTATATACATTTTTTATTTAATTGATTATTTGTTAGAATATAGCAAAATAAAATATATATTATAAAAATTTCATATATATGATAGTTAATCAATAGAATATATTATATATTGTAAATACAAAAATAAACTATAAAATGGGAAATATGCACTTGTTAAAGTTAATCGAGTAACTCGACAAAAAGAAAATCATGTTTGTCGAGTTACCCGATTATAATTGTGATATCAAATTAATGTATTCAATACATCAAGTAGCTCGATGAAATCATAATCGATTTGCCCGGAGTTCTTGGACGAATGAATAAAGGAAGGGAAAATAATTATCAAAAATCAACAAAGCGGGTCTTACTATGTTACCTAGCTTCCAAGGTGGGAGAAATTATAAGTATAGCACATAATTTAAATAGAAAAGAAAACAAAAAAAAATGAAAAATACGCATTGTTGAGGTTACTCGAGTAACTCGACAAACTAAAAATCGTGTTTGTCGAGTTACTCGATGAAAAATGTGATATAAAAGCAAAAATCATAGAACATACATAAGTCGAGAAATAGTATTTTGAGATTGATGAGTTGTTTAAAAATAAGATGGAAAAATAAAAAAAAAAAAAAAATTAATTGTGGTGTATATTTTAAATAAAAAAAAATAAACCCAAAAATTAAAAACATGCACTTTTGAAGTAACTCGAGTAACCCGACAAATTTGTAAGCATGTTTGTCGAGTTCTTTGATTATAGATGTGATACTAAATTAATCTATTTGATAGGTGTAGCAACTCGATAAATTGGAAATCGAGTTGGTCGACTCACTTTCGGTGAACTAATGAAATTTAATATTTTATTATTTTGTATTCCTTTATTATTTAAACTATGTAATACATTCAAATAATTATTTATTTTGATTTTGTGGTGTTATTTTTCAAGAAAGCCGTGAGGTTGAAATTTGGATTTGTCGAGTCACTTGATAGAGAAAGTGTATAAAAATTTTATGTAATGTATGATTTATTAGAATGAATAAAATGTAATATACATCATATATATTCAATGTATATGATCATCGATGAATACAATATCTTTTATTTTATTTTATCTCGAGCAATTAGTATAACATATTATAATTAAAAATTGTTATAGTAAATTTGGACCATAACAAAAGCAATTTTATAGTTATGTATTACTAATCAAAGATTAAATTAGTATAATAATATAATGATTAGAACAATTTATTATAAGAAATTGATATTATATAGATTTAAGTCATAAATTATGAAAAGAAATTGTAGTAAGAATGTGCTATAATAATGAATTTTTTTGCTATAACATTTACGTGAAATTGTATTACGAAAATTAATTTTTTTTTTTAAATTAATAATTATAATAAAAATTTAACATAATTTATAGTAATATTTATTACAAAAATTATAAATATATTATATATTTTAAATAACAAAAGAAAACCAAAAGTTAGAAATTATGGATAATTTATTAGATATTTGTTTTTAGTTTTTTTTTGATAAATGTTAATATAAATTTTGTTGTGAGTTATACCATATTTTTCATTGAGTAACTCGAGAAAAATGATTTGAGGTTTGTCGAGTTAGTCAATGAAAAATGTGGTATAAAATGAATCTATTCACAGTTCAAGTAACTTTCGAGAAATTGGAAATTGGGTTCCTCGGGTTAGTTGGTCAACGAATAAATTTTAAATTGTAATTATTTTGTTATCCTTTTTTTTTTTAAATTATATGTAATACATTTAAATAAGTTTTTATTGTTATAACAAATTTTTATTGCAATTTGTGTTTTTATATTTGATAAAATGAAAAATAATTTATTATTTTAATTTAAAATAATATATTATTTCTTTATATGATATGTCTTGTATTATGAGATATTATATGTACTTATAGATTCTCTAATATTATTCACGTACAAGAACTCGTTGTTTATTTGATAGTGTAACTCAACAAAATTAAAATCAAGTTTCCAAAGTTACTTAATAAAGTATTGAAATGCATATGTTTGATTATTTTAATATTTATTTATTTAAATTAATTAAAATCTTGGCTATGTTGTTTAATTTGTATGTTGTAATGTTTTGATATGAGAAGTTTGGTTAATGTGAAATTTGTATTTGTTTAGTCACTTAATAAGCGAAGTATATACAAAATTGTTCTTTCACGTATTTTATATTTAAATATACATAAAATAAGTTTATGTAGAAAATATAAAATAAAACAGAAATTACTTAAAAGTCAAAAGGTACAAAACCCTATTTTTATGTTGGACACGTGTAAGTGGAAAAGCATTCATTGTCATTTAATGGGCCATTTGAATGCATCTTAAACAGTGAAGTTTAGTTTCACACCGTCATTGTTGGGCAAACAATTATCTTTGTTTGAGTTTGTGGAGGTTTGAAGGAGGCACAGTTTTGTTTTGCAAAAAAGTATACTTTAGGCGATATTTATTTTTATCACATCATAACATCATCATTATAAGGTATGTATGTTTATTTTGTATGAAGCTATAAAATGTGAATTATATTTTATGTTAATTAACGTGTAGATATAGTTATATATATAGAGATCATTGTATATATTATTTGTATCTAGTTTATGTATTTTATTTTTATATTAGTGGTAGAGGTTGGCATATATATTTATTAGAATTACGATGTGAAATTATATGATCAAAAAATTTGTTTGTTTTAGAATTAAAAATTTTGGTGTCTGTGTACATTTTATTTTAGATTTTAAATGGATGGGACATTTAATATGCGATATTATTTAGCACATAAATTTTTTTAATACAGTAATTAATTCTATTAATATATTTTAATTGTGTATGATAATATGAAATATGAATAATGTTTTATGTTATTTAATGCATGAATGTAATTATATATATACAAATTATTGTTTTATAAGTTGTTGTAGTCTAATATGTGTACACTATGTAGTTTATTTTTATATCTATGGTAGAAGTTGGCTGATAAGTATGATGATAAATCTTTTTCAGATATGGATGTTGAGTACGTGGTGAGCGAGAATCGCAGATTTGGTGGAGTCATTACTCAAATTAGTAATTTCACATATGTTGATGTTATAATAGAAAATTATAATGAGGACCAGCTTCAAAAATTTAGGAATAGTTGTTTTGCGCACTTTGAATATTTTCATGGTAGGAGATGTCAGTTTAGTGGGAAGTTGGTACATGAATTTTTGTTGAATACTGTACATACGAATAAGGGAAATGAGGTTTGGTTTAAAATAGAAGGGCAGTTATGTAGATTTGGAATCAGGGAGTATTGTTTGATAGCGGGATTGTTGTGCCATAATAATGATGATAGTCTTAGTACAATAAGAGCTTTGGCGAGGCATAGAATTAAGTGAAGGTGGTTCAATAATTTTGCATATATATCCCTAAATGAGCTCGAAAATGTTTTTATTAATTGTGATAACGAGGAAGATAAGTATAAGTTAGGGTTGGCATTATTAATCGAAGGAGTTATTAGGCCTATGGAGCGAAAAGAAAATAAATATAGAGACATTGTCTTTAGTAGACAACTTGGATGTTTGTTATGAATATCCATGGGGCCGACATTCATATTTCACGCTTCTTCGTTCTCTATTGACTTCTTGGGAGGCGTGCATTAAAGTGTATTGATAGTAGGGCTGCGGTTGCAAAATATACCATATATGGTTGCCCTCTTGTGTTTCAGGTAAATATTTGAATTTTTTTTAATATTTATTTAATGTGTCATAAATATATTGTGTTGATCATGACCTAGTTTTGGTTCTTTTTTGTATAGATATGGATTTATGAGACATGCCGTGAAGTTGGTGAAAGATTTGCTCAAAAAGTCAATGATACGTTTCCACGTATTGTAAATTGGGATGCACAACATCGTGTTGGGAAAAAAGAGTTGGATGTCTTTTTTGAATCAACTGAGGTGCGTTAAAAAAATTTTGTTATGTACAAGAAATATTTGATAGTTATGAAAGTGATGTTTTTAATTCTATTTTTGTAGATGCATGTTTTGCCAATACTTGAACCAACTGAGAAGAGATAGAACAACCATATCTATACACGATGGTGTTGATAGAGGATGTAGGAGATGTACGAGTTGATGTCGTTGTTGAAAATTTTTTTGCATGGGGTTGAAGAAAATGATGAAATTGGGCAAGGAATAGAACCATTTGAGCCTCAAAATGCAGTTGGTCCAGATGTTGTAGAAGTGCATGGAAATATTGTGCATGGGGTTGAAGAGTTATTTGAAGGTAATGAAGAAATTGAACAAGTGGGGGCAGAAGATGTTGGTGAACATGAGGGCTGGTCTCCATATATAGTTGTGGAAGAACCTGTAAATAACTGGCCTTTACGATATGTAGATGAAGGAGAAGAAGGTTATGAGAATGAAGGGGCGCAAGGTTATGAGGATCAAGGGGACCAAGGTTATGAGGCTGAAGGGGAGCAAGGTTATGAATATGAGCATAACGATTATTATGCTACCAATCAGTTGGTACAATCATTATTTGATGATCAAAGAGTATATATTGGTGATCAGTTGGGTAGTATAAGAGATGAACAAAGAGATTATTTTGATTATCAATTGGGTAATTTTAGAGATGAACAACGGGATTATATTGATAATCAAATTCGTAATGTGGTTGATGCTCAACGTTCATACTTTGATGAACAGTTAGGAAGCACAAGGGATGATTTGATGTCCTCTTTGAATCAGATGGAATCATCCATATCTAGGAATAGTGAAAAATATTTTGATAAAAAAAAAAAGGAGATGCAAGAATATATTGATACTAAATTGGTGGCTTTTGAGGTTGAACATAGTAACATGATTGGCAGTTTACGTGAAGATCTTTGTTCAAAGATTGAAAGTTCTACCTTGAAGATTGAAGATATGTTGAAGGGGAAATTGGCAGAAAAGCACGCTATTGTAGGAAGTCATACAGTGAAACAGTTGACTGCTCCTGTGAAACAAAGAGCAGATGATAAAGATGAGAAGAAGAAGGAAAGTGTGTCTTCAATTGACATTCCTATATTGTGTGACATTGATGAGGAAAGACAAGTTGAATTTCTTCATTGGATGCATAAATCAAAGGATCAGTAAGTTTTAATTTTGTATTTGTTTATTTGTTATATATATATTATGGTTTTATGGTATTTATCATAATTTTACTATTATAGAGATCTGTTCGATTGCGTGGTGGTAGTGGTGGGATTAAATTGACAAAGCAGAAGCTTGAATATATTGGGAATCCTGAATATATACTGGCAGTTGAGGTATATGTAATTTCTATTTGTTTATCATCATGTCTATTGTGAGGTATTAAAATATATTTTAAAGAGAAATATTTTTTATAGGATATGGATAATGCGATGCATTTGGTTAGAAAAAGAACAGCAAATTTTAGAGATATATTCTCATCAAGATATGGGATACTTGACAATGGATTTGGATTACTTGTTCGAGCCATTGGTTCAAAAATTTTGGATTCTACAGACAATTGATGCGGAAAATTCCAGTTTCTTACCATGGTTCTATGGAAAGATATGCAAATGGTTTGATTCCTAAAAGTTTTGGTAAAAATTGGAAAAATTATGATCATATACTGTGGCCAGATATTATTGATGACAAACATTGGGTCCTTTTTGATGTTGATCTATTGGGTTGGAGGCTTACAGGTCTATGATAATAATTACCATTTTTATGATGAAGCAGTCTTGTATCGATATGTTGTTCCTGCTATACATATCATTCCAGATATTATTCAAAAATATGTGGTTGCTGAGCGGGCAGACCTTGGGAAAAAGATGATTCAGCCACTTGAATATTATAGGAAGTCATATGTTGACATACCACAGTCTATTCGATATAGGTGAGGTATTAGAATAACTGTTTGTACTTATAATCATATTTATATATACTCACAAGGTTTTTAATCATATTTGCAGTGATAGTGGCATATTTGTTATCAAATATGTTGAGTGTCTTCTGGCTGGAATACCTATTGATGCTGTTGAATTGGAGAAGATAAATTTGTATAGAGGAAAGCTTGTAATAGATTTCTTTTACAATGAATTTTATTTTGTCCCGAATCAACGGAATGAATAGATATGATGTTTGTGTAATGGAATCGGAATTGTTTTGTCATTTTTATTTTATTCATTGTACTTAAGGGTTGATATTATACATAGTGAAACATATGTTTATTTTATTTCATTCTTTGAGCAAGTTTATTAGTTTATGTAGGAAAGTTTTATTTTACTATAAAATTTTGAGTTTAAATTGGTGCCGTTTTGCTTTTTTCTAGATGAAGAAGAAAAAAAATATGTATTGTGTGTACTGATTTAAAAATTGTTGGAGGATAAAGAGAGGGGTTTTGGAATATTTTTGATTCACCGAGTCAAGAGATTCAAGGAATTATTAAAATCGGGCTCATTCATGACTCGATAATAATTCTAGACACTCTAAATTTGTGGTTTCTTTTCCCACCGACTATATAAGCCATTGGGATGTTGACACGTGTCAACTTATTGCTTGTGGAACAACATCACTTTTTTCCTTCTATATTTTTTTTTAATTAATATTCTTCGTTGTCTCCTACCATTTTGTTTAATTAATAATAGTGGGGTTAGGTTAATGGGTTTAAGTTATTTTTAAATTTCCATAAATATTTATTTCTACATGTTTGTTAGATATTAGATATGCTATTTCGATTTTGCTATCTCTCTAATAAATTTTGACATATTTATATATTAATTAATGAATTAAAAATTGAACGAGCGAGTTATTTCGAGTCATCGAATTTCAACTTATCCTCAGAAATAGACAAATATTAAAATCTTGTTAAGAGATATGTATAGTTTCAATTAAGAATTATACATTATCAAAATAAGTATTTATATTTGTTTGTGCTAAGGATTTGAGATATTTAGGAATCTTGTTAATTAAATATATATTATTAAAATACAAAAAAAAAAAATTAGCATTGATTTCTAAAAACTTGAGATGCTAATATGAACCATTTATCGTCAAATAGTAATAGACTCGTAAACAAATGTAGTGCATACGAAAAAATTCCAACTAAACGTGAATAAAAATAGATATAGTAAAATATAACGAAATTGTATGATTTCTTTTTCGAATACTCGATTGATGTGATAGTGAAGTTTATATTAATTTATCATTTATTAAAAGATAATAAAATAAAATATATATAATATAAATGTAATATATACAATAATGAATTAATGCAATATATTATATTCTATTTTATTGTATCCTAACACTTACTATAACACATTATAATAAAATATTATTGTAATAAATTTAGAGCATAATAAAATTATTTGTATAGTAATACACTATTTGTTTAGAAATATTTATAAGTATTAATACAATATGTTACAGTTTCTTTTATAATGATTAATATATTTTGTAAGTTGACAAATCCAAAATTGAGATTCATGAGTTGGTTAAAAAATAGTGTGACAAAATTAAAAAATAAAAATTTTTATGTTGTAATGTTGTTATTTATTTAAATTATTTAATATATTAACTATTTTGTTTAATTTTTATGTTGTAATGTTGTTATTCAAGGAAATCGTCAATATAAAATTTGACTTTTTTAATTTAGTTGATAAATGGAGCATAAACAAAAAAATGCAAAATATGGACTGTTGGAGTTACTCGAGTAACTCGACAAATACAAAATCATGTTTGTCGAGTTACTCGATTAAAAATGTCAGCGGAAATAAATCTATTCAATAGATGAAGCAACTCGATAAACTGAAAATCGATTTGGTTGAGTTACTCGATCAATGAATCAAATTTAACATTTCATTATCTCTTGCTGCTTTATTATTTAAATTATTTAATACATCTAAATAATTCTTCATTGTTATTTTGTGGTATACTTTTTGAAGAATCCCGTGAGGCTCAAATTAGGGTATATCAAGTAACCTGATAAATAAAGTATATAAAAAATGTATTAAATAATTTAAATAATAAAGAAACACAATATAGTCAAAATGTTAAATTTCTTTCATTCATGGATTAACTCAACCAAATCGATTTCAACTATCGAGTTGTTTTACCTATTGAATAGATTCATTAAATGTGATATTTAAATTGTATGATTTCTTTTCGAATACTCGATTGATGTGATAGTGAAGTTTATATTAATTTATCATTTATTAAAAGATAATAAAATAAAATATATATAATATAAATGTAATATATACAATAATGAATTAATGCAATATATTATATTCTATTTTATTGTATCCTAACACTTACTATAACACATTATAATAAAATATTATTGTAATAAATTTAGAGCATAATAAAATTATTTGTATAGTAATACACTATTTGTTTAGAAATATTTATAAGTATTAATACAATATGTTACAGCTTTTATAATGATTAATATATTTTG
The DNA here is from genome assembly GCA_023638005.1 of Forsythia suspensa. NCBI lineage: Eukaryota > Viridiplantae > Streptophyta > Magnoliopsida > Lamiales > Oleaceae > Forsythia > Forsythia suspensa. The sequence goes on from CM042670.1 coordinate 1,556,575, forward strand.
TAAGTTGACAAATCCAAAATTGAGATTCATGAGTTGATTAAAAAATAGTGTGACAAAATTAAAAATAAAAATTTTATGTTGTAATGTTGTTATTTATTTAAATTATTTAATATATTAACTATTTTGTTTAATTTTTATGTTGTAATGTTGTTATTCAAGGAAATCGTCAATATAAAATTTGACTTTTTTAATTTAGTTGATAAATGGAGCATAAACAAAAAAAATGCAATATGGATCTGGAGTTACTCGAGTAACTCGACAAATACAAAATCATGTTTGTCGAGTTACTCGATTAAAAATGTCACCGGAAATAAATCTATTCAATAGATGAAGCAACTCGATAAACTGAAAATCGATTTGGTTGAGTTACTCGATCAATGAATCAAATTTAACATTTCATTATCTCTTGCTGCTTTATTATTTAAATTATTTAATACATCTAAATAATTCTTCATTGTTATTTTGTGGTATACTTTTGAAGAATCCGTGAGAATTCAAATTAGGGTATGTCAAGTAACCCGATAAATAAAGTATATAAAAATGTATTAAATAATTTAAATAATAAAGAAACACAATATAGTCAAAATGTTAAATTTCTTTCATTCATGGATTAACTCAATCAAATCGATTTTCGATTATCGAAGCAGTTTTTACCTATTGAATAGATTCATTTCGTGTGATATTTAAATCGAGTAACTCGACAAACAAGATTTTGGCTTTGTCGAGTTACTCGTGATTTCAATAATGCATACTCTTGATTTTGTTTTTTCCTTTTTATTTAAAATATGTAGCCACTTAAATCTCTTTATTTTTTTGTTTTTTAATGTTATTTTTAACGAAATCGTGAACGTCAAAATTGGATTGATGAAGTTCCTACATAAATTAATTATAATTAAATTCATTATTTTAATAAATTTTACTAAAATTTATTTTCATAATTCAGAATGAAATCTAGTTAATATGAAATTCCTATACTAAATTTATGTTAAATATTACATTATTATAATAATATAAGAATTAATTAGTAATATTTTACAACAGATTTCTTTTGTTTTGCTATAAATTTGTTATAACAGTTTTTAAGTTATAATATGTTATACTAATGGGTAAAGAAATGAAAATAAAAAAAAAATATTCTCTTAGTTTATTTTAATAAAAAACAAAACAAAACAAATTAATAAAAAACAAAACAAATTAATAAACATTTTTACTTAATTTTGTTTGTGAAGGAACTCGGGCAAATCGATTTTGAGTTTGTCGAGTTGCCTAAGGTATTTAATAGATTTATTTCATTAATCAATTATTAGAATATAGTAAAATAAAATATATATTGTAATCAAGTAATGCAGTGTATTATATATTGTTTTATTTTAGCAATTAATATTATAATAATAATTACAATAGAAAATTAACTAAATAAGAATTAATTTTGATAAAAATGAATATAAATTTTGTTATAAATTAGGCAATCATATGCTATAACTTCATATAAAATATTTTAATAAAATAGCTATTATATAAAATAATTTTACATTATTTTAAATTAAGATATTATATTATATTTGATTTTTAAAAAATAAAAACATATTGTAGTAACAATGTTTTATAATATTGATTTTTATTTATTACACTTATTCTAATATTCTCTATAACAAAATTTATATTCATATTTAAAAAAGACTTATAAATACATACATAATACATTTTATAATAAATTATTAAAAATTTATTTAATATAAATTTATTATAAAAATTGATTATAATTACTAAATTATTGTAATAATGTAGTAATGAATTAATAATATATTAATACTGAATTAATTTTATTGTGTGTTATATTTATTTTGTATTACATTTTGCATCGAGTAACTCGACAAACATGGTTTTAGGTTTGTCGAGTTACTCGAGTAATTTCAACAATCTATCTATTGTATTTGTTACTTTATTTTTTTTATTTACATTATGTAATACACTTAATATTTTTGTATTTGTTAATTTTCTCATGTTATTTTTTAACTAACTCGTGGATCTTAAAAGCTATCATATAACATAATTTTATATTATTTTAGTAAAATAAAATATATATTGTAATCAAGTAATGCAGTGTATTATATATTGTTTTATTTTAGCAATTAATATTATAATAATAATTACAATAGAAAATTAACTAAATAAGAATTAATTTTGATAAAAATGAATATAAATTTTGTTATAAATTAGGCAATCATATGCTATAACTTCATATAAAATATTTTAATAAAATAGCTATTATATAAAATAATTTTACATTATTTTAAATTAAGATATTATATTATATTTGATTTTTTAAAAAATAAAAACATATTGTAGTAACAATGTGTTATAATATTGATTTTTATTTATTACACTTATTCTAATATTCTCTATAACAAAATTTATATTCATATTTAAAAAAGACTTATAAATACATACATAATACATTTTATAATAAATTATTAAAAATTTATTTAATATAAATTTATTATAAAAATTGATTATAATTACTAAATTATTGTAATAATGTAGTAATGAATTAATAATATATTAATACAAATTAATTTTATTGTGTGTTATATTTATTTTGTATTACATTTTTGCATCGAGTAACTCTCGACAAACATGGTTTTAGGTTTGTCGAGTTACTCGAGTAATTTCAACAATCTATCTATTGTATTTGTTACTTTATTTTTTTTATTTACATTATGTAATACACTTAATATTTTTGTATTTGTTAATTTTCTCATGTTATTTTTTAACTAACTCGTGGATCTTAAAAGCTATCATATAACATAATTTTATATTATTTTAAATTCAGATAATATGTTATATTTGATATTTTCAAAAATAAAAACATAGTGTACGAAAAATGTGTTATAATATTTATTTTCATTTATTGTACTAATTGTAATATTCTTATACTAAATTTATGTTAAATACTACATTATTATAATAATATAATAATGAATTAATAATATTTTACAATAGATTTCTTATGTTTTCCTATAAATTTGTTATAACAGTTTTTTAGTTATAATATATTTATACTAATGGGTAAAGAAATAAAAATAAAAATAAAATATGTTCTCTTAGTTTATTTTAATAAAAACAAAACAAAACAAATTAATAAACAACAAAACAAATTAATAAACATTTTTACTTACTTTTGTTTGTCAAGTAACTCCTGGTAAATCGATTTTGAGTTTGTCGAGTTCTTTGAAGGTATTGAATAGATTTATTTCGTGGCCCATTTTTTTAGTCGAGTAACTCGACAAACGTGGTTTTAGGTTTGTCGAGTTAGTCGAGTAAATTGCAACAATACATCTTTTGTATTTGTTGCTTTAGTTTTTTTTTTATTTACATTATGTAATATACTTAAAATTTTTTATTTTTAATGTTGTCATGTTATTTTTTAACCAACTCGTGAATCTTAAAAGATATCATCTAGAATAATTTTATATTATTTCAAATTGAGATGATATGTTATATTTGATTTTTTGAAAAATAAAAACATAGTGAAGTAAAATGTACTATAATATTTATTTTTATTTATTAGACTTATTGTAATATTCTTTATAGCAAAATTTGTATTCATATTTTTGAAAAACTTATAAATATATATACAAGACATTTTAAAATAATTTATAAAACATTTATTTCATATAAAATTGTTATAATAAATTGATTATAATTACTAAATTATTATAATAATGTAGTAATTAATTAATAATATATTGATACAAAAATCTTTTATTATACTATAAATTCATTATAGTTATTTTTGTATAATATCTTATAGTACTTGCTAAAATAAAGAAATTATTAATATATTGTATTAATGTACTATGATATGTATTAAATTTATATTATATATATTCTTTTTGAGTGTATTGTAATAAATGATAGGTTAAATAACATTTTTTATATAATTTATGTATGAAGTTACTCGACATATCCTAATTTGAGCCTCACAAGGTTCTTCGAAAATAATACCAGAAATAAGAATGAAGAATTAAGCCAAGTTAGTAAATAATTTAAATAATAAAGTGCCACAAGATAATAAGAATGTTAAATTTCATTCGTTGATGCAGTAACTTAATAAACTCGATTTTCAGTTTATCGAGTTGCTTCAATTATTGAATAGATTGATTTTATGTGTCAATTTTAATCGAGTAACTCGATGAAATGATTTTTGGTTTGTCGAGTTACTCGAGTACCTTCAACAATGCATATCTGTAATTTTTTTGTGTACTTTTTGCAGTTAAAATATGTACTCCACTTAAATTGTTTTATCTTTAATTTTTTTCATGTTATGTTTTAACCAACTCGTGAATCTTAAAATTGGATATGTGAGGTTTATACATAAACTAATCATAATTAAATTAATTATTATAACAAATTTTTACTATAATTTATTTTCATAATTCAGAATGATATCTATTTAATGTGAAATTCTTATAATAAATTTATTTTAAAAACTACATGAATGTAATAATATAATAATTGTTTAATAATATATTACTACCAAATTTCTTTTATTTTCAGATAAATTTATTATAACAATTTTAAGTTATAATATGTTGTACTAATTAGTAAAAACAAATAAAATGAAATAAAATATATTCTATTACTTGATAATGATGTATATTAAATTTATATGATATATATCCGATTCTTCTATATTCTAATAAGAGAAATTTTATATTAATACAAAATTTGTTTTCATTGAATCATCGAATAAGTCAACGAACTCAATTTCGCTTTATCGAGTTGGTTTAGCTATTGGATAGATTGTTTATGTTTGAGATTTTTAATCGAGTAACTCGACAAACATGATTTTAGGTTTGTCGAGTTACTCGAGTAACTCCAATAATGCATATATTTAATTTTTTTGTGTATGCTCCATTTATCAAGTAAAATAATTATATATTATTTTAAATTTAACATTTTCATTATCCTTTGTTGGTTTATTGTATAAATTATTAGTACACTTAAATAATTCTTCATTGTTATTTGCAGTACTATTCTTGAAGAAGACTGTGGGGCTCAAATTTGGATTTATGGAGTAATTTCATAAATAAAGTATATAACAAATTTTATTTAGCCTATCATTTATTAGAATAGAGTGAAAAAGAATATATACAATATAAATTTAATATATATGATAATGCATTAATACAATATGCTAATATTTTTTTTTATTTTAGCAACTACTATAACATATTAAAAAAAAATTAATTATAATTATTTTATAGTATAATAAAATTATTTTTGTATTAATATATTATTAATTAATTACTGCATTATTGTAATAATTTAGTAATTATAATGAATTTACTATAATATTTTTATATGAAATAAATGTTTTTATAAATTATTATAAAATGTACTATATATTTATTTATAAGTTTTTTCACAAATATGAATATAAATTTTGTTAAAAAGAATATTACAATAAGTCTAATAAAATATATATCATATAAATTTAATACATATCATAATCAAGTAATAGAATATATTTGATTTGATTTTATTTTATTTTACCAATTAGTATAACATATTATAAGTAAAGATTGTTATAATAAATTTCTACAAGGAAAAAAAAAAAAAAGGCAATTCAGTAGTTATGTATTATTAATCAATTCTTATATAAATTGTGCATTCAAATATAGTAAAATAAGATATATATTATATAAATTTAATATATATCCTAATCAATTAATACAATATAATATGTTTTATTTTAGTTTTACAATTATTGTAACATATTATAAAAAAAAACAACTATTTTATTTTATCCTAATACTTACTATAATACATTATAAAAAATTATTATTGTAATAAATTTAGAGCATAATAAAATTATTCGTAGTAGTAATACACTATTTGTTTACAAATATTTATAAGTATTAATAGAATATGTTACATTTTCTTTTATAATGATTAATATATTTTGTAATTCGACAAATCCAAAATTGAGATTCATGAGTTGGTTAAAAAATAATGTGACAAAATTAAAAATACAAAAATATTAAGTGTATTACATAATATAAATTAAAAAAAGTAAAGTAACAAATACAAAAGATTTAATATTGTAATGACGCCGAGTAACACGATAAATGTACAATTATTTTAAATCAAGTTACTCGATTTATTGAACACACATGTTTCATTATCTTCGTTTTTATTTATTTAAATTATTTAATATACTAACTATTTTGTTTAATTTTTATGTTGTAATGTTGTTATTGAAGGATGTCGTCAATATAAAATTTGACTTTTATAATTTAGTTGATAAATGGAGCATAAACAAAAAAATCCAGAATATGGATTGTTGGAGTTACTCGAGTAGCTCGACAGAGCAAAAAACATGTTTGTCGAGTTACTCGATTAAAAATGTCAGCCGAAATCAATCTATTGAATAGCTGAAGCAACTCGATAAACTGAAAATCGATTTGGTTGAGTTACTCGATCAATGAATCAAATTTAACATTTTATTATCTCTTGCTACTTTATTATTTAAATTATTTAATACATCTAAATAATTCTTCATTGTTATTTTGTGGTATACTTTTGGAGAATCCGTGAGGTTTTGAAGTAATTTGGCGAGAATGAAAATCAATTTCCTTGAGTTCTTGGACAAGCCAATGAAATTTAAAATTTTCATTATTTTCTTTTCTTTTTTATTTATATAATGTAATACACAATAAAATTAATTTTGTATTAATATATTATTAATGAATTACTAAATTTTTATAATAATTTAGTAAGTATAATTAATTTTTTATAACAAATTTATATGAAATAATTTTTTCGATTTTCAGTTTATCGAGTTGCTTTACCTATTGAATAGATTCATTTCGTGTGATATTTGAATTCGAGTAACTCGACAAACAAGATTTTGGCCTTGTCGAGTTACTCGAGTCATTTCAATAATGCATAATTTTGATTTTGTTTTTTCCTTTTTTTATTTAAAATATGTAGGCCACTTAAATTTCTTTATGTTTTAGTTGTTTAATGTTATTTTTTAACGAAGTCGTGAACCTCAAAATTGGATTGATGAAGTTCCTACATAAAATCATTATAATAAAATTCATTATTTTAATAAATTTTACTAAAATTTATTTTCATAATTCAAAATGAAATCTAGTTAATATGAAATTCTTATACTAAATTTATGTTAAATATTACATTATTATAATAATATAAGAATTAATTAATAATATTTTACAACAGATTTCTTTTGTTTTCCTATAAATTTGTTATAACAGTTTTTTAGTTATAATATGTTATACTAATGGGTAACGAAATGAAAATAAAAAAAAAAAATATTCTCTTAGTTTATTTTAATAAAAAACAAAACAAAACAAATTAATAAAAAACAAAACAAATTAATAAACATTTTTACTTACTTGTGTTTGTGAAGCAACTCGGGCAAATCGATTTTGAGTTTGTCGAGTTGCTTAAGGTATTTAATAGATTTATTTCGTGTCCCATTTTTAATCCAGTAAGTCGACAAACTTGCTCTAAGGTTTATCGAGTTACTTGAGTAAGTTGAAGAATGCAATACACTGAATCAGTATGTTGCATGAATAATATTTGATATGCTACAAGTTCATATAATATATTATAATAAAATAGCGATTATATAAAATAATTATATATTATTTTAAAGTGAAATAATATATTATATTTAGTTTTTTCAAAAATTAAAAAACATTGTAGTAAAAATGTGTTATATTATTATAATAATATAATAATTTATTAATAATATTTTACTATAGATTTATTTTTTGTTCCTATAAATTTGTTATAACAGTTTTTAAGTTATAATATGTTATACTAATGAGTAAAAAAAAAAAATAAAAAGAAAATATATTCTCTCACTTCATTTTAATAAAAAACAAAAGAAAACAAATTAATAAACATTTTTACTTACTTTTGTTTGTCGAGTAACTTGGATAACTCGATTTTGAGTTTGTCGAGTTGCTTAAGGTATTTAATAGATTCATTTCGTGTCCTATTTTTAATCGAGTAACTCGAAAAACTTGCTCTTAAGTTTATCGAGTTACTCGAAATAACTTTCAAGAATGCAATACAATAAATCAGGACGTTCCATGAATAATATTTGATAAAAGTGAAATAATATATTATATTTAGTGTGTTCCAAAAAAAAAACATTGTCGTAAAAATGTGTCATGCTTTTTTTTTTTTATTATTAGACTTATTATAATATTTTTATAACAAAATTTATAAATAAATGTTATATAAATTATTAAATAAATGTATTGGATATTTATTTATAAGTTTTTTCATAAATATGAATATAAATTTTGTTATAAAGAATATTAGAATAAGTCAAATAAATACACATAGTTTTATTTCATTAATCAATTATTAGAATATAGTAAAATAAAATATATATTGTAATCAAGTAATGCAGTGTATTATATATTGTTTTATTTTAGCAATTAATATTATAATAATAATTACAATAGAAAATTAACTAAATAAGAATTAATTTTGATAAAATGAATATAAATTTTGTTATAAATTAGGCAATCATATGCTATAACTTCATATAAAATATTTTAATAAAATAGCTATTATATAAAATAATTTTACATTATTTTAAATTAAGATATTATATTATATTTGATTTTTAAAAAATAAAAACATATTGTAGTAACAATGTGTTATAATATTGATTTTATTTATTACACTTATTCTAATATTCTCTATAACAAAATTTATATTCATATTTAAAAAAGACTTATAAATACATACATAATACATTTTATAATAAATTATTAAAAATTTATTTAATATAAATTTATTATAAAAATTGATTATAATTACTAAGTTATTATAATAATGTAGTAATGAATTAATAATATATTAATACGAATTAATTTTATTGTGTGTTATATTTATTTTGTATTATTTTTTTTGCATCGAGTAACTCGACAAAACATGGTTTTAGGTTTGTCGAGTTACTCGAGTAATTTCAACAATCTATCTATTGTATTTGTTACTTTATTTTTTTTATTTACATTATGTAATACACTTAATATTTTTGTATTTGTTAATTTTCTCATGTTATTTTTTAACTAACTCGTGGATCTTAAAAGCTATCATATAACATAATTTTATATTATTTTAAATTCGAGATAATATGTTATATTTGATATTTTCAAAAATAAAAAAACATAGTGTCTGAAAAAATGTGTTATAATATTTATTTTCATTTATTGTACTAATTGTAATATTCTTATACTAAATTTATGTTAAATACTACATTATTATAATAATATAATAATGAATTAATAATATTTTACAACAGATTTCTTATGTTTTCCTATAAATTTGTTATAACAGCTTTTTAGTTATAATATGTTATACTAATGGGTAAAGAAATAAAAATAAAAATAAAATATGTTCTCTTAGTTTATTTTAATAAAAACAAAACAAAACAAATTAATAAACAACAAAACAAATTAATAAACATTTTTACTTACTTTTGTTTGTCAAGTAACTCGGGTAAATCGATTTTGAGTTTGTCGAGTTGCTGAAGGTATTGAATAGATTTATTTACGTGGCCCATTTTTAGTCGAGTAACTCGACAAAGCGTGCTTTTTAGGTTTGTCGAGTTACTTTAGTAATTGCAACAATACATTTTTGTATTTGTTGCTTTAGTTTTTTTATTTACATTATGTAATATACTTAAAAAATATTTATTTTTTAATGTTGTCATGTTATTTTTTAACCAACTCGTGAATCTTAAAAGCTATCATCTAGAATAATTTTATATTATTTCAAATTGAGATGATATGTTATATTTGATTTTTTAAAAAATAAAAACATAGTGAAGTAAAAATGTACTATAATATTTATTTTTATTTATTAGACTTATTGTAATATTCTTTATAGCAAAATTTGTATTCATATTTTTGAAAAAACTTATAAATATATATGCAGTACATTTTAAAATAATTTATAAAACATTTATTTCATATAAAATTGTTATAATAAATTGATTATAATTACTAAATGATTATAATAATGTAGTAATTAATTAATAATATATTGATACAAAAAATCTTTTATTATACTATAAATTCATTATAGTTATTTTTGTATAATATCTTATAGTACTTGCTAAAATAAAGAAATTATTAATATATTGTATTAATGTACTATGATATGTATTAAATTTATATTATATATATTCTTTTTTATTTGTATTGTAATAAATGATAGGTTAAATAACATTTTTATATAATTTATGTATGAAGTTACTCGACATATCCTAATTTGAGCCTCACAAGGTTCTTCGAAAATAATACCAGAAATAAGAATGAAGAATTAAGCCAAGTTAGTAAATAATTTAAATAATAAAGTGCCACAAGATAATAAGAATGTTAAATTTCATTTGTTGATGCAGTAACTTAATAAACTCGATTTTCAGTTTATCGAGTTGCTTCAATTATTGAATAGATTGATTTTATGTGTCAATTTTAATCGAGTAACTCGATAAAATGATTTTTGGTTTGTCGAGTTACTCGAGTACCTTCAACAATGCATATCTGTAATTTTTTTGTGTACTTTTTGTAGTTAAAATATGTACTCCACTTAAATTGTTTTATTTTTAATTTTTTTCATGTTATGTTTTAATCAACTCGTGAATCTTAAAATTGGATATGTGAGGTTTATACATAAACTAATCATAATTAAATTAATTATTATAACAAATTTTGACTATAATTTATTTTCATAATTCAGAATGAAATCTATTTAATGTGAAATTCTTATAATAAATTTATTTTAAAAACTACATGAATGTAATAATATAATAATTGTTTAATAATATAATACTACCAATTTTCTTTTATTTTCGTATAAATTTATTATAACAATTTTAAGTTATAATATGTTGTACTAATTAGTAAAAACAAATAAAATGAAATAAAATATATTCTATTACTTGATAATGATGTATATTAAATTTATATGATATATATCCGATTCTTCTATATTCTAATAAGAGAAATTTTATATTAATACAAAATTTTTTTTCATTGATTCATCGAATAAGTCAATGAACTCGAATTTCAGTTTATCGAGTTGGTTTAGCTATTGGATAGATTGTTTATGCTTGAGATTTTTAATCGAGTAACTCGACAAACATGATTTTAGGTTTGTCGAGTTACTCGAGTAACTCCAATAATGCATATATTTAATGTTTTTGTGTATGCTCCATTTATCAAGTAAAATAATTATATATTATTTTAAATTTAACATTTTCACTATCCTTTGTTGGTTTATTGTATAAATTATTTAGTACACTTAAATAATTCTTCATTCTTATTTGCAGTAATATTTTTCAAGAAGACCGTGGGACTCAAATTTGGATTTATCGAGTAATTTCATAAATAAAGTATATAACAAATTTTATTTAGCCTATCATTTATTAGAATAGAGTCAAAAGAATATATATAATATAAATTTAATATATATCATAATGTATTAATACAATATGCTAATATTTGTTTTTATTTTAGCAACTACTATAACATATTAAAAAAAAATTAAGTATAATAATTTTATAGTATAATAAAATTATTTTTGTAGTAATATATTATTAATTAATTATTGCATTATTGTAATAATTTAGTAATTATAATCAATTTACTATAATATTTTTATACTGAAATAAATGTTTTTATAAATTATTATAAAATGTACTATATATTTATTTATAAGTTTTTCACAAATATGAATATAAATTTTGTTAAAAAGAATATTACAATAAGTCTAATAAACAAAAATAAATATTGTAACACATTTTTATCAAGACCGTTTGTGTTTTTATTTTCGAAATAATAAAATATAATATACCGTCTGAACTTAAAATAATATATAATTATTTTAGATGATAGCTATTTTTCTAGACAAATAATTCAAAGCTAAAATGTTCATTATTTCCTTTTCCTTTTTTATTTATGTCATGTAGTACATACTAAAATGAATTTGTATTAATATATTAATAATTAATTACTATTTTATTATAATAATTCAGTAATTATAATCAATTTATTATAACAAATTTATATGGAATTAATGCATTGATATTTTATTATAAAATGCACTACATATTTATCTATAAGTTTTTTCATAAATACAAATATAAATTTTGTTATAAAGAATATTAGAATATGTGTAACAAATAAAAGTAAATATTGTAACACATTTTTATTATAATATGTTTTTATTTTTGAAATAATCAAATATAATATATTATCTTAATTAAAAATAATATATAATTATTTTGTATGATAACTATTAGTATACTGAAATATTATTGATAGAACGTAACTCATTATTCATTATATCGTGTAAGTTGACAAAATTTGAAAATCGAGTTCACGAAGTTACTTGACAAAATAATTAAATAGACATGTTTTAATAAATGATAGATTGAGAATATTTATTGACTTGCCTAATTTATTAGATAATTTGACAAATTGAAAATTTGGGTATATGCTTCATAAAGGATAGAATGATAGATTACAAATAAATAATAAATAGTTTAATGTAAATGTTGAATAAAAATATAATATTATTTTTGGAAAATATATAAATAATTATTTACTCGAGCAACTAAAAAACTCAAATCTTAGTTTGTCAAGTCGCTTGACCAATAAAACGGTGAAAGTCATAAATGGAATTATTCAGTTTATTGAGTTACTTTATAACGTAAGTAGATGAGTAATTTTATATTAGTACTTTTTTATATTGTATGATTCAATATAATATGTTAGAATAAGAGAACTATCATATAGAATAGTTATATATTATTTTAAATTTTTATGGTATATTATATCTCATTTTATGAAATATTAATACACAGTAAAATAACAATGTGTTCTAAAATTAATTTTATTTATTAGAATGATTATATCGAATGATGTTATGAAAATCGTTATTTATTTATAATTAGTAATTATAATATTATCTATAACAAAATTGATATTAATATTTACAAAAAACATTTATAAATAGATATGTACTAAATTTTATAATAATTTAGAATAAAATTTATTTAATATCAATTTGTTATAATAAACTGATTATATTCATAAAATTATTATAATCATTTAAGAGTGCAATACAAATTGCAGACTATGGAAAAAAAGGTGTATTTATTTAAAAGTTATATTCTAAGAATTTAACATAATTCTTTAATATATTCTGAATATTTATAATTTTTAGTGCCTATGTTTATTATTCATATGGATATACTTGTTATTATAAGAAGAATATATGATATCTTTATTTAGAGCAAAAAGAAAATATTTTCTATGCTGTTCATTATTATTAATAAGTATATGTATTCAATAATATAAAGGTAGTAGTAAAAATAAAACTATATAAAAATATAAAAGATATAGATCTATTAAATATAATTTATATAATTGCATTGCATTTTAAAAGGCTTATATGTACATAGCAGTAAACGCTTAAAGTATTACAAAAAAAAACCCTAGTATCCATTCAAAACAAATGGAAAAAAGTGGCAATGCATAAAAGCGTATTATTAGTTTTTAAAGTGTGTCTTTGTCTTTCGAAGCTCGTGTATATCTCTCTGTCCTTGACGCAGACAATTTTTCTGGATTGACTTCATTCTCAGATGAGACTGGATGTTCTTCAAGTTTTCTCTTCTTCGATTTAGACATAGGCGAAGAAGGGAAACTAAGCTGTTTCACTGCACTTGGGAATGTTTGCCCTTGAAGAGGCATTTGTATGTCAGTGGTATATGCTATATCTTTCCCTTTGTTAATCCTTGATCTTGTACTTGTAGATGTGGGTGAAGTCGAAGGAGGTGATTCATTGAAGAAGATAATGTCATACTTGTATTCATCGTCAAAGGCATTTTCTTCATTCCTTTAATATAAAAGAAATGTTCTTCCTCCAATGTGATTCTAATCTTTTCCAACACTTGTGATCCACTATCCATTAACCTTTTTGCACATGCATTGTAAGAATTTTTCTGCTTTGGATTCCCAATCATAGTTCACGAGAATGAGCACATGAGTCCTCAAGTTCGACATATACACGTGCCTAATATATCAAATATATTAAAAGTGTTACATGTGTGAATAATTATTAATAACAAATCATTTGTAAAAATATAATACCTTGGTATTGCAACCGCATGAGAAAATTTGCGAAAGACACATTCATATGTTTCATTGAAATCGAACTTGATATTTTGTTGCAAGTATTGCAAGACATATACCAAAAGGCTTGCTTAAATATTCTCACGTATGCACGTGCATAAACCCGAAATACCCACATCACATCAACTATTTTTCAAGACAAATTGTATAAATATTATAGAATAATGAAATGCATTTGTGTACATACTATTTTGATTAAAATTAGCCTTACTCCGGATAACAAATTTGGAATTTGTTGAATCTACGTGATATTGTTCATGTCCGGGGTTGAAATATTCTTTGTTCTTTGAGGATGGATATATTTTTGTCAAGATCATCTCATCTAACTTGTCGAATTTGTTTTGACCCTTGCATAATGTGCAAAAATATTAGCAATTTATACACATGTATATAGTATGGATATATATGAGATAAAGTTTGAATAAAAATAATGAACAAATAAATTTTTACCAAGATGTGAGCTCAACCACTTGTTCTAAATGGGCATTGAAAGAGAAGATCTTTGTTGGCCTTGGTTGAAATGGAAAGCCACATGCATGAAATAAATATATAAATATATTTGTTTTAAAAACTAAGATTGCTTATAAATATTGTAATATCCATGGATGAATCACAAAATTATTCAAAAAACATTACCACTAAAAGATGTTACTTTTAGATGGTTTCCAATGATGACTTGTTTCTGGCTTAAATTATCAGCAATGTAACGGCATTCTTTCTCAACAAAATTATCCCACATCGTTAGCAACACAGTGTTAAAGCTAGCATAGAAACACAGAAAATATATGAGAAAGTGGTATATGAATTTTGTTAATAATATTGAAATTATTGGAATATATATTTATAAGTGAAAATAATATAGTTATATTTATATAAACCTTGTGTCGATAAGAACTATATCTTGAATACATGTTTGTGTTTCAAACCTAGTTTGAACCAGCCTTTTAGGTTTCACATCAATTGCAACTCCAATAATACCTAAAGAATAAAAATAATGAATTAGGACAAATCAAATGTGTTATGAACATAATAGATTATATGAACATCTACATGCATAAATATAATAATTTAGATACAAAAAAGGGTAAATTCTTTTTAATAAAATAGGAACCAATACTTATATCGAATTTGAGTCCATGTAAGGTTCCAATTTGTTGAAAGGAACAAAATTGTATGTAGAAGCTATCAAAACACTATGATCTTCATTGACTTCCTCAACTTTTGTTCGACCGGATATAAATCCAACATATGTTGCCCATAGAAGCTTGATACTCGGGCTTTGTAAATTTCACATTGCATTTGAGACAAGATATGTTTTGCGAGTAATAACTTGTCTTCATATGCTGAGATGTTTGCATCATAGATAGTTGCATGGACTTTATTTTTCTGTATAACATGATGCATTCGAATCAGATATTTTGTAAAAGCATGTACATAATTTTCGCTACATATTAATTTTGAATGTGAACAAAGGGAATTGAAAGTTATAACATATTAGAGGAAAATGAAAACTTGTAAATATTTTATGGGGCTAAAATAGAAATAATTAATAAACATAAATAATAGATTCAAATAATATACCTGAGGATCCATAAATACCATATTTTGGTATTTTGTCGAAGACTTCGTTAATTTGTTAGAAATGATTTTTCCACCACAATAATTTTGAAGTCCAATTTGTATCATTTGGAGCAATATTTGGTATCAATTTGTCTTTGTTTTTCCATTGTTTGACCACACACAAAATGTGAAATATAAATCAAAGAGTATAAATATGTTATCAAAATTAAATAATATTTAGACTAATAATGAATTGTAGGAGTATGTGTGTAAATATAGTACGGACTTGCGGTTGAAAGCTTAAAGAGGAATATAAGGATATTGAGAATTAAAGACTTGACAATAGATATGAAGATAGAATGTTTGTTGTGTTTGATTTGTAATCGAAACTATTGTATATATATAGATTTAGAAAACATCTATACCTCGTCACGGGGTCCGAGAAAGTTTACTCATTTGGTCGCATATGTTATTCATGCATGCAAACAAAACAATAAAAAAATTTATTTTACTTTATGGCCCTACTCTAGGCGCAAAAAAACAAACCCCTCACTTAATTAAAAAGTCTAAATTTGCATTCTTCCCTTAATTGCAAATAAATAAACCCACACATACATAAAAAGTTTTAAATAAATTTATGTTCCACAGGTGTCCTTTTTAGTTAATAATAGAATGAATGTTAACTATATTATTTATTGCATGCTAAAAATAATATATGCTCTAATGAAAATTAGTATATATTACTATTTATAAACAAATATGATGAATATAATAATAAAAAATATATTTTTAATTTAATAAATTTCATCATATGAATATTATGGATATAAATATAGTTATAAATAAATAGATTAAAGTATAGATAAGTTCAAGAGGGAGGTTTAAAATATAAATAAATAAGAGAATGAGGGATAAATAAGTTGAAGAATAAGATTGAAGGTATAAATTAATTAGGATATGGGAGATAAATAAGTTAAGAATGGAGGTTTAAAATATAAATAAATGAAGTGGAATAGGTGGTCAGGATATGTATAGAGTTATATGCTATCTATTATGCCAAGACCAAGGATATGTTTACCCAATGAGAGTGTAAGTCATCTGTCGGGATTGATGTGTGGCTTGTCACGCAGTAAATAATAAATGATGTGGGTCCTAATAATGATACTCTAAGAACTCATCTGCAGTTCTCACCGTTCGGATAAAGCTTGTTGTATAAGAAAAACTTATAGAAAGGTTGGCGGTGCGCATGGCAAATGTGTAAAGACTTATTTAACCTTATTAACTTTTTCAAAAGTTTCCAACATTGTTGTCCAAACAGAGAGAAAGTCGAAACTTCATGTTTGTTTAATTGTTTTTTTTTTCTTCAAACTTATTTTTAATCACATATTTGTTGAGACCCACAAATTTTAACTACACATTTTATCAAAAACTTCTAAAAAACTACTTTTAATTAATCTGCTATTTATTTGATTTCATTTACATTATTATTATAATTTTAATGATTTACAAATAAAATTTTGATGACGATGTTTATAGTTTAAGTTTTTGATATTACATTGATATGATTTGAGCTAAGTTAAATATATTTTTATATATTTATTAATTTTAGTTATTTTCTTCAAATTGATGAAGTATATATATATTTTTTTTTTTTCAAGGGGTCATGATGTTTTGCTAAAGTTTGTTAAAATGATTTTGTCGGCGTAATTAAGGTAATGAAAAACATACGTGTAATTCTAATAAAATATATTTTTGACTTTCTTTTGCTTTTTCCCCCTCTACTAAGTGATGATAATTTATTAGAATTAGATTTTAGGCAAGTTCAAATACTTTTCCACATGTTTAAATAATTTATTTAAATTATTAATGATAAGATACGTATGTGCAATGAAAGGTGAATTCAAGAAATCAGTTCACACAAGCTTTATTTTTTTTTTAATTTGTATTTTTAAAGAATAAAAACAAATGTTTATTCTCTTGGTTGAAAATGAATTTTCCATTTATAAATTCTAAAAACAACACATACACACACACACACAAAAAAAACAATAGACAAGCTCACAATCTAATAAAAATTTACAAGACAACAAAATAGGCTCACAAAACAACAAAGTAAGCTCACAACTCACAACAATACAATAATAAGTATAAACTAACAAAGGAGCAAAAATAAGTTTAAAATTTGTGAATGTTATAAAATCGTGGATTTTAGGTTAGCGTGTATACTAATAATAGATTTTAATAAGTCAAAGTATAAACATGAATACTCAAAAATTTAAGGTTAGCGTATACTCTTATGTTAAATTATAGTATAGGCGAAGCGATGAAATTGAAATAATTTAAATGTTATTATTATAATGTATACTATATAAAATAATATAATACCAACAATAGATCGTCTGATTAAAAATTTTTATGAAGATTTTAGTAAACATAATTAGTTATTACATATTTGAGTAATTTTGTATGCAAATGAACAAAATATTAGCTAAAAATAATAAAAAAAACTAAGTAGATTAAAACCTCATGGTTAAATTGTGAATATGAAATTTGCTTTACCTAGTAATTTACAAAAAGGCAAAGAAGTCCTACAACAATGAGAAACAAATTGGGGATGAAAGTTGAAGCATATATGAAAGTTGAGTAGATTTGAATCTATTATTTTCTAAAATTTGAAAGAGTAAGTAGATAAGGTTATGAAATGATTAGATGAAACTATAATAAAACAATAGGTAAGGACAACTATAATATAGTAGGTTTTGTAATAATAATTTACGGGTATGCCAAAGTACAAATAATTCTTCTATAGTAAATTAAAAAAACAAAACAAATTCGGGATATATGTATAATATAAAAATGTTGAAGGGTCCAATTATAATGTTTATAATGTAAAAGTTTCTATTATTTTAATGAAGTAAATTCAAAGATGAAAATTGCTAAGGATTGTTACATGCGGGAGAAAAGAGTGGTGTGGGAACATATTTGTGTCTATAAAAAGGAAAATTGAAATGATATGTGAAATAAAAGAAAAATAGGGATTAAATTGTTTAAAATATAAAACAATAGATAGCACTTCTTTGAAATTATTGCACAAAGAATGGGACCCACATTTATTAAAGACGCATATCTTTAGACAAGATGAGGAATAGCATTTATTAATTGCTACGTGGAAAGCTATGATGTAATTGGGGATGAGGATCACGAAACCGAAGTGAGAATAACGAGGTGAAGCACGATTAAAACATATTTATATATGTTTATGTATATAGGTTTTTGATGCGTGTATGGTGAGGATGAATAGATTAAAGATTAGATTGACATGTGTATAATAAAAAGATATTTGTACATTTATGATATAAATTTGTACTTATCTTAGGTATGATTACATATAGAATTAGACTTTGTAATGTCTGCGGTTTATTGTATAAATGTTTGTCAATTTCATAAAATTAAGAAATAAAGTATAGTTAGTTTTTTTTTTTACGGTGTTAATCCATGTTTATTTAAGGGTGCTTTTGATTGCAAGTATGGAAAATGGGTGAAAAGAAAACATTTTACGTGGAAATGATTTGCCAAGAAAATATTTTTAAGGAATTGTAAATATAGTGTGTTTGATTGGATAAAAATTCATCCTAGAAAATGTAGTGATATTCTCTTTGTTTGGTTTTGATTATCTTAATTTTCCATTGAAAATGTAGTATTTTCCAACTTAACATTGCTTACAAATTAATAATTTTGCCAAGACATTATTTTGCGAACTCCAAAATTAATAATTTTGCTTAAAAATTAGAAGCGACTTAATGATTTAGAGCATTTTATATAATTTACTTAAAAATTAATAATTTTGCCAAGAAATTATTTTACCAAGTCAAAAATTAAAATTTTGCTTAAAATTATTAATTTGAAGCAAAAATAATAATTTGCTTAAAAATTGATAAGGTTAAGTAAAGGTCTAGCTTTCAAAAATATTCCCTCGAAAATTTGAACTCCTCATTAGCCAAGAAAATGTTTTCCTCATTTTGGTAGAAAACAAATCACGTGCAAGGAAATGGAAAATTTTTTCCATGGCAAATTTGTTTAATCAAACAAGTTAAAAGGTGGAAAATGGGTGGAAAATTTCTTTGCCTCATAGGCAAAGTTAGTATTTAAAAAAAAAAAAAAAAAAAAAAAAAACACCTTTCTCGAGTTACACAAGAGAGAAAGAAAAAAAGGGAAAAAAAAAAAAAAAATTTGATTGTTGCTTTGTCGAGTAACTCGAGAAAGCAAAATTTTCATTTTTGCTTTCTCGAGGTATTCGACAAAGCAATAATGGAATGTTGGTTTTTTTTTTTTTAGAGTAA
Organism: Forsythia suspensa; assembly: GCA_023638005.1. Classification (NCBI taxonomy): domain Eukaryota; kingdom Viridiplantae; phylum Streptophyta; class Magnoliopsida; order Lamiales; family Oleaceae; genus Forsythia; species Forsythia suspensa. The sequence continues at coordinate 1,576,730 of CM042670.1, forward strand.
TTTGCACTTTTAGTCCTTGAGAAAGCAAAAATGAAAATTTTGTATTTTTTTTTCTTTCTTTTTTTTCACCTTGCCTGTTTGAATATGTGTATTTTTTTTTTTTTTGGTTAGTAATTTGTACGTTTAGTCTACAACCTTATCATTTATAACAAATTTACCCATAACTTTTTTTTTTACATTGACCATCCCTAGCCTTTGAATTTTGTTGCAAATTTTATTTTGTCCTCTTTTTTAAATAATGAAAAATAAAATACACAATAATAATTGAAACACTATGTATGCACGATGATAATATTTTTACGTATAAACTACATTCTTTATACAACTAAAATGATTTTTAGTTTATCATTTGGTATAATTAATGCTCTAATACATTTACTTGTTTTTGCTCTAGATAATGCAACATAAAAAGTGACCATGAGAAAATACGAGTTCGGGAAGATATAGTCCAACATAATCTAGTGTTTGACCTTGAGCTTTATTAATTGTCATTGCAAAACAAGGACGAATTGAAACTGTGTTCTTTTAAAAGGAAATGTACTCTTATCACTTTCAAGTGGAATAAAAGGAATTCTAGGCAAAAAACTTTTTCCCACGCCATTCTCCAACGAGATATTTCGGCATGAATAACATTACGCTCAAATGCACGACAAATTAATCTAGTGCCATTACATAATCCTTGGATGGACTAATATTTCTCAATAACATAATAGGACAATTTTCTTTTAATACAAGTTCATGAGGTGGAATACCATTTGGAGTCAATGTATTAAGAAAATCTTCATGAACAATTTGTTCATTTTTTTCTAGTGTTTAAATCAAAGCTATAATATGTAACATTTTCACCGACAATTTCATTAAGTATAATATTATTTATTTCATCAACGACATTATTTGTAGGAGTCAAAATAACTCGATTAACCATCTTATCTAATTCATTGCTATAATTTTGTAAATTAGGGTAAACATTTGGGATCAATTCTTTTATAGAAAATGTTTTTGTATCAAATGGTATAACTATTTCATCCGTAATGTAATCATATTACAATTATGCTTAGGTAGAACTCCATTGCCTATATCAAGCAATAACTTAGAAAAATTTGGGTCAAATTGAGCTCTCATATTACATACCAATTGTAGGCATATAAAATTTGGCCATAAGTATGAATAGACTAAACTTGATCCAATGATTGCTGTTTTATTTCCTTTTTGAACCACTGCAAAAATCATGAAAATCACCTCCTAAAACAACAACTTTCCCTCAAAAGGCAATATAGAATCATTAACATCTCTAAGCATTCTATCCATGACCTCAATTGCATAACGATTGTACCATTGGTGCTTCATCCCAAATAATCAAATTTGTCGATCTAAAAAAGCTTGCTAGAAGCGGGCCCTTGCTAACGAGCAGTCATATTGTGATTTATTTCAAGTGGTATCTTAAACCTTGAATGTCTTTGTTAGTCCACCGGTGTCAGCGGTACAACAACACAAGAAAATTTGCCAAAACCTATAAGATTTTAGATCGAATTGTGCTAAGCAAAGCTTTATATAAATAAGTTTTACCGGTTCCACGGTCCATCTATAAAATACATCGACCTATATTACTATATACATACATAAGAATTTTGTCATAGGCAATTTTTGATATTCATTTAAGTTATTTGGATACAGTGTTGTTGTCGATATAAATAACATTGTTTAATTCTTCATTAATAATCTTGGTTAGTATGTCTTCTTGTTCCATATATATTTCAAAAGGTACAACATGGTAATCATTTATATTTTTATTATTTGCTTCTAATATAGAATTTATTTCATGTAATGCTTTCATTTACGCACTTCAATAGACATACCATCGGATAAAAAATCTTCACATAAAAATAGGCGAAATTTTTTCCATAAAACATCTGGATTATTAGGAGAACATAGAATGAGTATTGTAGCAAATAATCTACGAAGAAGAAAGGCATTTGATAACTAATAGCTTCATCTAAACAAAGCTCACAATAATTATTGTCTTGTAATAAACCAAGTGCTATAAATTTGTTTCACGAAAAAGGCGACAAATAAACACCATGAACCATTTTAAATTTTCAAATGATGTTGCTCCTTTAACATGATTTAATACAATACGTAAATAATATCTTTCTCCTTGATTATAGTAGATGTAACTATTCTACCAATAACATTTCCTTTTTCCTTCGACACCATATTTTTTTCCTTGGCTATCCCATACAAAAACTTTGGAAAATCTTTATACAATAATGTTTTTTGCAAATTCATCTAAAAGATTCATATGAAAAAATTCGATTAACATTGTGCGTTGTCTAGATTCATTACTAATTCTTGTCTCTAAATTTTCATAGTCTCTATATGTAATCAAATGGTTATTTTCAAGATGTAGTTGTAATGAGATAAGCGGGGAGACATTTCATACAAAACAAATCCATATATTCTCCACATTGCTTGGTGGAGAAATCCAGCGTCCATTTTGGTATATCTCAATTTCATCAATAGGATTTTCATTATTAGTATTAGAGATAGAAAAACTCACACGATCATAGCCTTTGTACACATATTTATAGAGGTATTTAACGACTTTAAGCGTGGAACATATTTCTACATTAATATGGCAATCAAACTTAGCACATAAATATGGATTGTAAGGTACAACCCATCTATTGTCTAATAAATGTCCTCGAATCATAAATGATCGTCTATCATTTAACCGTCTATAGGTTGGATAAAATTATGGCCGATATAAGTATTTGACATATATTCCTTAGGATATTTATTCTTACAATGACTGTTTCTATCCATACAAACATTATGAGGATTCAAATGACCACATGGACCATGCATCATATGTTTAACAACAATAGAATGAAGATCACGGATGTTTTAATTTATCACGGAATTTCACATGATACAATAGAATCAATTCTATCAATATTATTAATTTTGCACAACTTTGTAAGATTAGTAAGAAATGAGCATGTGGAAGTCCTCGTTTTTGAAATTCTACAACATAAATATATGCGACAACAGGGGCCAAAAATTTGGTGCTTAAATAGATCAACTTTAAGTTCTTCTAATTTAGCTTTGAATATTCTAGCGATTCAATCGGTCTATTTTGCCCTATATCATTATGCCTTAATTCTTGCTTTATTTCTACCCAATTAGGGTTACATGTTAATGTTAAAAATAAATCGGGTTTACCAAATTTTTGCACCAATGCCATAGCGTCCATATATCTTTTTTCATATCTCTAGGACCTCCAACAAAGAAGAAGGTAAAATAATCGGCGACCAATTTGTGCACCTCTATTTTGACCATTTTCTACACTATCAACAACTCCTTGATATAATTGACCACAATTTCACTTTGATTTTGACGAAAATAATCTAATCGACTTGTTTCAAGTTTAACATACATATCTACTACATATTCTTTGTAGAAGTCTACCGACATGGAGCAAAACATTGTTTTGTGTATCACGTACACATAATTTGAAGCAATAATATTCACGACAAGAAACTTGTAAACCTTTTTATTCTTCTTCAAAAGCGCACAAGAAAAAAACACAAAAAATTTAATAAAAATAAATATTAGATTTAACCAATTTAAGTAAACAAACATAATGGTAATCATTACCTCTTTTTCTTTCTCTAATACATCAATTTGCTGGCCCGATGTTTTCGATGAAAGCAAAAATTCTCTGTTGCACTATGAATATTAACTATACTATTTTTGCCTTTTCAATACCTTCATGCCAACCAGTCTCACCAAAGGGAAATAATAATGGATATTGTAGAGGATCATAACATCCATAATAGTAATGTATTCTATGTGAATGATTAGAGTGACAATAAATTGATATATCACGATATCTTATATCTGCAGATGGGTCCTCATCAACCCAATGCGACAACTTGAATCTGAGAGGTGCATTATACACTCTTTGATCAAGACCAAGACATCACATCTTATATGAATTTTGCAACTTTGAAGACTTTCAATATCACTTAAAAACGAAAAAATCTAGAATATGGATTAATCTTTAATAGATTCACTAATATATGTAGTAAAGATGATGAGAAATTGTTAGATGTATTTAATCTATTTTGTATTTCATTATACGTATCATAAAAGTATAACTTGTAAATATGATGGATTACTATCAAAATTTAGAATTGGATTTATGTAATGATATACTTGTCCTTGAACTCTAAAAGTGTAAATACCTTTATAGTTAGTAGATTTAGATAGATCTTTATCAAACTTCACTCCAAAAGAGGTAAAAGCAAAATGATTATTATAATTTCGTACATTATTTTTAAAATCTAATGCTTCATCTGAACTTGAAGTATATAAATCATATAAAATAGAAGGTGAACAATTGATATGCAATTTGATTTTTCCATCAGAACAACAAAAACCTTTACTTTCTTTCTCAAACTTTTTTGCAAGACAATGAATACAATTTGTTGGAGTACGTAATACATAACTTTTTGTGGGTACATATCTCATAGTAATATTCGAAATACAAGGAGTTAATTGGAATTTATGATTTTGATTTTCATGTTCTTCATAATAAATATCACTTTCCACAGTAGAATTTTCTAAATTATTAGAGCCAACAAAGGAAATTCTATCGCCATCTTCATTCAAGGGTCGAGCTATAAAAATATGACAAATAAAAACAATATAAATAAATAAATCGAAACAATATATGCATAATAACTAAAACAATAAAAAAAATATATACTTTGCTTACCAAGTAGTTACGAATTATCTATTGAATTGACATCATTGGATTGAATATCTTCAAATGGCTTGAATCCTTGTTTTTGAATCTTCTTGTTAGATTTATAATGCATATACTTTCGACATCGTCTGTCTCCTCCTTTTCTTTTTTTTGTAGTTCTTTATTTGAATCAACAATTTTTCACACATCATCTAATATATTTTTCATAAAACAAATATAAAAATTAGTTTAATTCAATGTATAAAAAATACAAATATAATATAAACATTATGAACACAAAAAAAAAAATAGATTAGTACATAGATGAAATCACAAAAGGGAATAAATTACTATTGATTTAAAAGCTTCAACGATGATTTGAATTCTTATATTTAAGTATAGCCTATAAATATATATTACTAAAAACAAATATTGTTAATAAAGATAGAATGAAAGAATAAATCAAATAACACAAATAACAAAGACCTTCAAATTTCCAGCAGTAAAAAATTACAAACCTGTAAATTTAAGTTGCCAGCTTGATGTATAACAATGAATGAAGAAATGATCAAACCAACAAAATGGGTTTCAGAACTTCTACAAACTACGTTCAAACTCAAAAGGTTAACGAAGGAGATGAGAACTATAATTTGAAATAGATGAGAAAAACTACAATGATTCAAAGTGATAATAAAAGGAATTCAACAAAATTAGGACTGATTTCAACAAAATAAGATGATGAAACGAAATATAACTAACTAAAGCTCTATAGGGTTTGATAAGAGTTCAAATAAAAGAGTAAGACTCAGAAGAAATAAAAATAGAAAAGAAGCAAGGATTGTATATATATGTCTCGTACAAATCGAAGAAAAGAAAAAGATAAAATCATACTTCCAAAACAACGCCGTTTAGTTCCAAAACATGAACAGTAGACGTATGTATATAATTTTAGATGTTATTAATAATAAGTACAAAGATAAGGACAAAGAAATGCCAAAAAAAAAAAAAAAAATCAACTTTTATTTTGTACATGAGTACGTGTTAAGAAAGCGGATGAATTTCAAGAAATAAAGTGAAATGATTTGCCCTAATTACCTCGTAACTTGAAAACACATACTAATATAAAAATATCGTATCTTTTACGAATGGATTCTAGATATAAAAGACAAATGTTAAAGTCAAACATTCTTGGTGGCATGTAAAATAAAAGTATACAACAAAATTTAAAATCTAACGGAGGCAAGAATTTAGGTAGGAAAATTGATAGATAATTATTCGAGCGGATCGAAAAATGCGTTTGAATTTGTCGAGTGAGCCGAAGCGGAAGAAATTACATAAATACACTAAATCAATATTAAAGTTTACAATCATTATTAACAACAATGAAAGTGCATAATTATATAAGAAATTATATGAAAACTACATTTATCATAAAAAATTAGAATAGTGATAAAAAAAAAATTCAACTACACCAAGATAAAATAATTAACACAAATTTTATATTATATACTACAAGGATTTAATATAATATAAAACAAATTCATAATATATTATAAAATAATTATAATATAATTACCAAACATAATTATAATATAACAATTAATAACAAATATATTATAATAGTTCATAAAATCTAATATAATGTAATCAATAATCACAATTTCATATAATGAAAAATCCTTTTATATTATATATAATTTAATGTAAAATCTTATCATAAATGGTAGCGTAAAAAAATTTTATATATATCCTTAATCTATCAATCGACTAAAAAAATTCAAAGTCAAAATCTAATCATAAAATCTTCACTTTATCAAAAATCTTAAAAAAATCATAATTTGCAATGTCAAATTCATCAATAAATTATATAATGAAAATTAAATTTTCGAACATAAGAATTAATATAAATAAAAATATAGTATCATATATTGTACAGATCTAATAAAACATATAACAATTTAAAAAAATATATATTTTATTATAACATATTAAAAAAAAAAAAAAGACCATGGATACATTTGCTCTAACATAAAGAGGATGTGAACTAAAATTACAAATGAAAAAAAAAATAAATAAATAAATTCTTAAAATTCCATAAAAACAAAGAAGGTATTTAATTTTCCCACATTACCGAGTAACTTGGCAAAGTAGAAAAAAAGAAAAATTTATTTAAATAATTTATTTTTTTATTCTTATATTTTGTCATGAAAAAGTCCAAAAAAACCAAAAAAAATTTGCGGGACAAATGTGAGGAAAAATATAATCATTTTTATTTGTTTTTTCATATTATGTCATGAAAAAGTGTATCTAATCATATTTTCATATTACACAAAGAAATTTTACATGATATATAATTTAATATAAAATACCATCATAAATGTTAGAATAAAAATATATACACATGCGTAATTTATGAATTACGTAAAAAAAATTCAAAGTTAAAAATTGTAAGTTATTGAATCACTTACATGCAAAAAAAAAAAAACAACAAAAATAGAAAATTTAATAATTAATATACATAAAAATTATAATAATAATAATAATAATAATATGTAATATACTCAATATCTCGACAAAAGTGAGAAGGGATAAAATTGTAAATGAAAAACAATGAAATCATATAACGACTACAATTATTATAATAAAGTAAAAAATAACTAACTATAAAAAAATTAAGCTATACTAACATACAATAATTGATAAAAATATAGTATCATATATTGTAAAGATCTAATATAATATATAATAATAAATTCATAAAATATATATTTTATTATAACATATTACAAAAAAAAAAAAACCATGGATAAATTTGCTATGAAATGAAAAAAAAGATATGGGTGACAATGGAAATCAAAAACATTAAATAAATAAATGCATTGCTAAAAATATACAAAAATAAATGAGGGAAAATATAATTTTTTTTTGTCCAATATTTCCCACTTTGCCGAGTTACTCGACAAGTAGGATAAACAAAATGGATTTACCTTTCCCACCTTGCCGAGCAACTCGGCAAAGTTGAAAAAACATAGGAAAAATATTAAAATATTTTAATTCCTAACTCTTATATTTTGTAATGAAAATGTCCAACACTAAAAAAATAAATGATTTTTTGTGCGAGCAAAGTGGGGAAAAATTTGAATAAATGGAAAAAAGAAATAAATATTCTAATTTTTGATTGTTATAATTTGTAATTAAAATGTCCAAACAAAAATAAAAAAACAATATTTTGTGTATAAGCGAGTGAGGGAAAATAATATTCACTTTTCCTTTTTGTATATTACGGCTTCAAAAAGCCAAAAAATAAAAATAAAACAAAATAATTTCTAAAAAAAAAAAAAAAAAAAAATATGTTTCCATTGCACATCCATAGAAAATATTAAAAAAATTGTAAGTTTTAAATATGAATGACTACAATTATTATAATAAATGAACACAATGATTATAAAAAAATTGAACTATAATAACATACAATAATTAATAAACATATAGTATTATATATTGTAAGGATTTAATATAATATATAATAAATTCATAAAACATATATTTGACTATAACATATTAAAAAATAAAAAACTCATGGGTAAATTTGCTATAAAATGAAAAATATGTGGGTGACGATTGGAATCCAAAAATAAAATAAATGAATACATTCTTTGAAAGCGTAAAAAAAAAAGAAAAGAATGGCGAAAATAATTTGTTTTGGCCAATTACGCCCACTTTGCTTAGAGTTACTCGACAAGTGGCATAGATAAAATGTGTTTAGTTTGACAACATTGCCGAGCAACTCGAAACAACTCGACAAAGTTGAATAAATGGAAAAAAAAAATTAAATATTTTAATTTACGATTCTTATAATTTGTAATTAAAATGTCCAAAAAATAATATATATATATATATATATATATATATATATATATATATATATATATATATATATGTATATGTGTGAAACAAAGTGGGGAAACAATAATATTAAGTTTTCATTTTTTATATTCTAGCATGAAAAAGCCCAAGAATAAAAATTAAACAAAATAATTTTTACAAAAAAAAAAAACTTTTGCATTGCACATCCATACAAAATATTAAAAAAACTATGACTTTGAAATATCAATGACTAAAATTATTATAATAAATTAATACAATTACTATAAAAAAATTCAACTATACTAACATACAATAATTGATAAACATATAGTATCATATATTGTAAGGATCCAATATAATATATAATAAATTCATAAAATATATATTTTACTATAAGATATTAAAAAAAAAAAAAAAAAGCGAAATGGATAAATTTGGTATAAAATGAAAAATATGTGGACTGACAGTGGAAATCCATAAAATAAAATAAATAAATGCATTGCTAAAACTCTACAACAAACAAAGGAAGGGGAAAGAAGAAATTTTTTTGGTCCAATATTTCCCACTTTGCGAGAGTTACTCGACAAGTGGGATGAATAAAATATGTTTAGTTTTCCCACCTTGCCAAGCAACTCGACAAAGTTGACAAACATAGAAAAAATATTAATATATTTTAATGTTTGATTCTTATAATTTGTAGTTAAAATGTCGATAAAAAAAAATATATATATATATTTTGTGTGTGAGCAAAGTGGAGGAAAAATAATATTAAGTTTTCCTTTTTTTATATTCTGGCATGAAAAAGCCCAAAAAAAAAAAAAAAAAAAAATTTTTTTTGACAAAAGGAAAAACTTTTGCATTGCACATCCATAGAAAATATTAAAAAAATTGTGAGTTTGAAATATCAATGAATAAAATTATTATAATAAATGAACACAATGACTATAAAAAAATTCAACTATACTAACATACAATATTTGATCAATATAATAAATTCGTAAAATACATATTTTACTATAACATATTAAAAAAAAAAAATAACTCATGCGTAAATTTGCTATAAAATGAAAAAGATGTGGGTGTGACGGTGGAAATCCATAAAATAAAATAAATAAATGCATTGCTAAAAGCTGTAACAAATAAAAATAAAGAAAGGGGAAAAAGAAATTTTTGGTCCAATATTTCCCTTTTTGCGAGTTACTCGACAAGTGGGATAAATAAAATATGTTTAGGTTTCCCACCTTACCAAGCAACTCGACAAAGTTGAAAAACATAGAAAAATATTAATATATTTTAATTTTTCATTCTTATATTTTATAATGAAAATGTCGAACAAAAAAAAAATAAAAAAAGAAAGTAATTTTTGTAAATAAACAAAATTAATTTATAATTCTTGTCATTCATGAAATTAGTTTAAATTTCCAACTTTTCATTTCAATTTGTAGCCTTCTTTGTAAGATATTTCTTTTCAAAGTAGAGAGCAGTGATTTCGATTTTCAAATGGAGAGGGGATATATTATATTTCAATACGTGAATATTGATTATGTATAAGCTATGAGTTAGATGGTATGGACATTCAGTTTCATCGCAAAATGTGGTGGAACTTGAAAGGAAATGGACAAAATTTCAGTTTTATACTTTGTTACTTCCAGTCTCCACAATGTTTAAGTTTTCAACCTGAGCTTGAATTCATTTTTACTTCACATAGATAATTAAGTTCACAACTTGCAAATGTCATGGTTAAGAAAAGTATAATCAATTTTGAGAAAAAATAATCGAGCCACTCCACAAACTCAATACCTCGACCAAATCTAAAAATAGAAAAATCTCACATCTTGAGTGACTCGACGGTAATCAAATAGCGAAATCACAAGGAAAAAAAAAATAATCGAGCCACTCGACAACTAAAAGGAAAAAATTTTTTTCGAATATCGACGGAAGAAGAGAAAAACACGAAAACAAAGATAATTTAAAAATAAAAAGATGCAATCCCAAAAACAAAGAAAAGTCAAAAAACAAAACATAATAATATAAAAAAAAAAAAAGGCTTTGCGCATGTGTGTTGGAACAAAAAAATAATTTATAAAAAAATATAAAATATATGCAATCCCAAAAAAAAAAAAGTCAAAAAAAAACATTAATGAAATTAATAGGTTAAACAAGCGTAGAACACATTGAAAAAGAAAAAAAGTGAGATTTGGACAAAATTAAATAGGGCTATATACAACATCAAAAGCAATATATTCGCGTTGGTTGAAGGGTGAATAAGTAAGCAGTAGTCTTTGTGTGAGAACATTTATATTGCTTCATTTTATGGATATGGATATATATATATATTAACTTGTATAATAAGAAAATATAAATCTGGACTGACTTTAAATTTTGTGCACTTGTAACCATAACTTCAAAGAAAATAAAATGTCAAATGTGCATATGTATATATTTGAAAATGAGCCCATATTTTGATACTTGGGAATTTGGCGCAAATGATATCTAAATTTTATCTTCAGTGTAAAAATAGTTCATAACGTTTATATTTTGGTATGAATGCCCCTAATTTATGTGTATTGGTGATCAATTAGTCCTCATTTAATGAAAAAAATCAACATGCCATTAATAATTACATTGAATTCTTAATCTTCGCAAAAGGTACAAATGAGACATGCAGTTTTAGGAATTTTGGGGTAAATGGTCCCTAACTTTTGCTCCTATTACAGAAATGGTTCCTAGTGTTTATTTTTGACACTTAAGTTCTTAATCTATGTATTTTGATGCGTAATTGATCATTATTTGATAAAAAGACTAATATACCCTTAATTTTAATAAGGAATAATTACAGTTGGGTTGCTATAACATTTTCAAAAAGTGAGAATGAGTCCAATACTTTTATTCTTTTTTTATAAAAAATTAAAAAAAATTAACGAGTTTTTTTAATTACATTATTGACCAAATTGATAATATACTAAATTATTTTGTATATTTTACGAACTTTTATAAAATAACTAAAATTTAAGCTCATAATCATTAACAAACATGTCAAATAAATTTATTCGTTTTATTATTAAGTAATTACATTATTTAAAATTTAAACATTTATTTTATCATTATAAAAATAATTGTCACAAACTTGATGCTCAAATAATTTTATTTAATTGATCAATTTCATTTATTAACTACAAATATTAAAGATCCAACTATATTCTTCATATTTTAATTTATCATTTTATTATCGTTTAAAAATAAACAACACATAATGCATAAGTTAATTTTTGTTAGTATTTTTATATTAAATAAAAATATAATAAGATTGGTTCAATGTCATAAAATTATATACATCATTTTGTTATTTGTTTAACTTAATTTTTATTCAAATTTTTGACGCCACATAACAATTACATATACTTAAAGTACAATAATAATTTATATTTTTCTCTATGAAAAAATTAGTTGAGAATGTATTGTATCCATTTGCACATTTTGCAAAAGGTTAAAATTCAAATATAAATTTCTCTAATTAAAAATAAGGGTATATTTGTCTTTTTGTATCAAATAAGGACCAATTACGCATCAAAACACATATGTTATGAACTTTTGTACCAAAAAATAAATGCTAGAGACTATTTCAGATCGAGGGCAAATGTTAGAGACCATTTGCGTCAAATTCTCTGCACTTTTATTTAATAATATTTTATTTTACGACAAAATAGATTAAATATATTATTATAAAGTACACAATTAAATTTTTATAAGAGAAAAATGTTAAATTATTGTGCTTTTAAGTATATGTAAATTTTATATAATGCGAAAGTTTGAATAAAATTTAAGATAAATAAATAACAAAATGACGATACATATTTATAGTATTGAACCAATCTTATTATATTTTATTTAACATAAAAATATAACTAGTTTGTGATGCTTTTTAATGCTTTTAATGAAAAAATTAAAATATTATACATATTTAAGAAGTAGGCTCGAACAATAGTTTAGTTTCCTTAAAAATGGAACCCAGGCTACCAGAAAAAGAAGATAAATATTGCTGATGGCATTGATTTCATTCAGCAATTTTCTATACTCAAATTCAAATAACAAAACTCAAATTGAGTTTAATTGTGTTATTTTATCAATTAGGATTTAGTATATTTTCTTAGAAGTTTAAGGACTACAGGTGCAAATTCTGCTTGGGCTTGTATATGGTCTTATTTATATTGAAACAAAAATTAATAAAATTGGAGTTTTCAGCTTGTTGTCAACCGTAAATGAAGGAATTCTTGAATTCTTAAATCTTAGAATCAACGTGATTCTAGAATCATTGCTAAATCAGTTTGGTGTCAAAGTTTAGTTACGTCTTGAGATTCATGAAGCCTAATGGTAACTATATCTAGTCACGATCATAAGAAGTTTTCTCCGCTTAAAAAAAAGATGTACGTTCGTGTGTCTCTACGTCTTCAATCTCCTTCTCAAATAAAACTCTTCTTCAAATGATATTTTCTTTGCTCTACTCACTGCATCAATTCTAAAACAATAACCACCGCAACTCAGATCGTCATCTTCATCCATTAAGACTCCATAAAAAATAAACGGGTTCAAATCTTAATGATTCATTCTTATAGATCTTATGATCGGATCCTACTGTAGAGAAACGGTATATTAGTCTTAATGAACTTGCAAAATGAATTGGTCACTTTTGTGAGAAAATTAAGTTTGTAACTCTCTAAGAACTCAGTTCTCTTGACACGACACATTATTACAAAGATGATTCTACCCCCACTTGTTGATGAGAAATGCACTACCATGAATAGGAAGCTGTCATTCAGCTATTTACTTATTGGGATAGTCAAAGTTACTCAGATACTGTAGAATTCTCGTAGTGATGAGAGAAAAACAGTTCTGACTACCTATGCATGTGTTGAGGAGCAATTTGTTTATTTTTAAAAGATTGAAATCAACTTGCTAATGGAACAATAGATCAAGGAGCAGTGGTGCAATTTTCGTTTAAAGGAAGAGGTACAAGCAGGCAGCTGTATCTGTTCATAACAACCTGGCAAACTTTTGTCAAAACTAAAATAATTAAGTTGACTCTATTATTGTAAGGGCACCATAATTAGTTTAAGTATTTCTAGTGACCTTGAAAGGGACACTGCCCTTAGTTTGTTTAATGCATATTACCGATACTTTCTTTTAACATATTTAAGAGCGATTATAAGTATTTATAAATTAATTAAATATTATTTTTATTCATATATTTCGTAAGATCTACAACTGTTATTCGCTTTTTATCCATATATCCTGTCGTCAAATCTTATAATCTACAAAGATCGGTTAAAAAACGAAACGCGTGATTAGACGCGTGTAAGTCAAGTTTCAAGTCTTTTGAGTCTAGAGACGAGGCTTAGGTAAAGACCAGACAAGGGCAAGATGTGGATGCCGCACCTTACTCTTAAGCGCTGTCTAAATGTACTTTTTAGAACAATACAAAAAAACTTAGGGGTTGTTCTCTTGCCCATTTTTAATCCATTTTCTATTTTGTGTTTTTGGAAATAGTGGAAACGTGTTCTCTTTACCATTTTCAAAAATTCATTTTTTGAAACACCATAACAATTATCAAAGAAAACGGAAAATGGCTTTTTAGTCGTTTTTGGATTTCCTTAACAAAAAGAGGGTGTTTTCCAAAACGGCCAAAACACGCGTTTTAACCGTAGAGGTCGGCGGTTGGAGTCATTAATCCGCCGTTTCTGTTGTTTTTTTTATTTTATTTTAGGTTGGGCAAAAAATCATAATATAATCATTTTCTGCATTTTTTTTCAATCAAAACGCAGTTCATTGGCAAAATGGTCAGCGAGTGCTAAATGTTTGATGGAGGTCACGGGTTCGACTCCTCACATGCGCAGCTCCTTTTTTAAGTGTTTTGAATTAATATAATTGTTTTAAATTATTTTTAATTCCAAATATAATTATTTTTATTTTTTAATTAATAATTATATGTAAATATTTTTAATTGTTTTTAATTTCAAAACATAATTGTTTTTAAATATTTTTAATTTCAACAATAATTGTTTTTAAATATTTTTAATTCCAAATAATTGTTATTAATTAATAATTTTTAATTCCAAATAATTCCAAATTTTTCAATATTTTTAATTCCAACAATAATTATTTTGAATTGTTTTTAATTAATAATTATTTTAATTCCAAGTAAGTCCAAATTTATAAAAACATTTCAAGGAAACGCGTTTGAAGTTTTCTTTTGAAACAATTTTGAAAATTTCAAAAGAACGCATTTTCAAAAATATCGAAACAAACACTCAAAACACAAAACACAAAATCATAATATAATCATTTTCTCGCATTTTTTTAACAAAAACTTGGAGTTGAGTCGTGAAAGGCAATCCAATCTCGCAATGCAAATCGGTCACGAGGAGCAAGCTCAACATCATTCCTCAAGGACGACCACAAAAGGAATCACGCTACTTTGGCAAAATGGTCACAAGCCAATTGTTTGCTTTGGAGGTTACTGGTTTGACTCCTCACACGCTGCGGGCTCCTTTTTAAGTGTTTTGAATTAATATAATTGTTTTTAATTGTTTTT
Organism: Forsythia suspensa; assembly: GCA_023638005.1. Classification (NCBI taxonomy): domain Eukaryota; kingdom Viridiplantae; phylum Streptophyta; class Magnoliopsida; order Lamiales; family Oleaceae; genus Forsythia; species Forsythia suspensa. The sequence continues at coordinate 1,591,936 of CM042670.1, forward strand.
AATTTCAAATATAATATTTTTAATTGTTTTTAATTAATAATTATTTGTAAATATTTTTAATTGTTTTTAATTTCAAAACATAATTTTTTTTTAAATATTTTTATTTCCAACAATAATTGTTTTTAAATGTTTTTAATTCGAATAATTGTTTTTAATTAATAATTTTTAATTCCAAATAATTCCAAATTTTTTCAATGTTTTTAATTCCAACAATAATTATTTTGAATTGTTTTAATTAATAATTATTTTTAATTCCAAGTAAGTCCAAATTTCTAAAAATATCAAAGAAAGCGTTTTCGATTTTTCTCTGTTTTAAAACAAATTTTGAAAATTCAAAAGAATGTATTTTCAAAATATTAAAACAAACACACAAAATGAATTCAAAACACAAAACACGAAATACAAACACAAAGAGAACACCACCTTAGTTTTTCTTAGCAACTTAGCTAGCATACCCACTGGTGGAACCAAGGTCCCGGGCCCCAAATTTTCGAATTTATTTATTTTTAACTTTTTAAATTTGTATTAAAAATTATTTAGAAACTCATTATAACACTTCAAAATTTCTTCATATTTTTGTATTTAATTATACGGACTTGATTTAATTAAATTGATATTTAAAACGGAAATGAAATAAGAATATTAAATTCAATGCTAGTAGTCATTTTTACTTTAAAATCATATTAGTATATCCATTTTAACAAATATCTTTAGTTTGTTATTTTGAATTCAATGTTTAATGTTGTTCGATCGTTTGACATTTTTTAAATTGAAAGATGCGTTATGTCAATCGAAAAATTTTGGCCCTCCGAGAAAAAATTCTTGGTTTCGCCACTAAAAAAACTTGCATATAGAGATTAGCAAACATATTTTTAACTTATAAAATAAATATAAGTTCAATGTTGAACTACTTAAATTAATCTAAAATTTTAAAATCTTAGAGTGTGATCACTTAGTTACGTGTAAGTTAAATTCATTTTTTTTCTCCATCAATTGCTTGATATGTACATATACAATATTTTTGAATAGACGATGTTGACATTTGTCATCTTTATATATTTCAATATTAAATTTAGTTATCTCGTCTACAAATTTAAATTAGTTAAATAGATAAATTTATTGAATTTAATATTATTTTCAAGTATTTGATCGCTTAGAATAAATCAATTAGGTAAATGTCAAGATTTTGCATCGCTCATTACTAGTAGTTGCACCGTCAGATAAACAAAAATATTACAAAGTCTTTGTAAATTGATTGATACATACAATTACTTATATTTTCGTTGACCAAGATCAAGTGAAATTTCATTATAATTTCTCAAAACCTTAAACTCAGATTAGGGGTTGCTAACTTGCTACGACTACTTTGTAAAAATAACGAATATGAAATTTATTTTGGGATGACCTGAGACGATGTGAGTGATTTTTTATTCATACATTGAATCAACATATAATATATAATGTGTTTTAAGAAAATATGAATTATGATTTCAATTCGAGCAAAACCAACAAATCAAATCTATTCAACGAGGAATATTTAAAACAATTTTAAAATTTTTATTTTGTGTTATTATCTAGTATAATGTAAATATCTATTTATACGATTTTAATTTTTCTTTAATATTATTTTATACCTTACTAATAAATAAATAAATCGCACGTGAAGTGTGATATTTGAATACATGATATGAATTAAGGGGACCCCTCCCTGACCCTTGCGTAGTTGGGTTGGTACCAAGTACTATTGTTTCTTCACTTTTTTGTGATGTCTTATTCATTTATGATTTGTGACCGTTTTACAAAGCTTAAAATGGAAAAGCATTCTTAAATTATTTCCTAGGTTAAAAAGGGCAAAAGAGATGTTACATAGAATTGTATGTCTTTCTAAATGGCCAAATGCCAATTGCCAAACGAAAGTTGTTTGTCATAAAGCCATGATGGAAAGATATATGTTTCTAATAATTTTATTTATTTATTGTTGAAACGGAACTCGATGACAATTTTTATATACCTCTTGCATTTAGTTTATCTTTCGCTTTTTATTAGACACACATAGATTATAAATAAAGGAAAACATTGCATATAAATAAATGAAACCATTTCATACAGACGCACACGTTCTAAAAATGCTCGATCGATCTTTAAAAAGGTACCTAAAACCTCGACACAAGTTAGTAGGTAAAAGTCACTTAAAATTTTAAAAGAGAGGTATAACGTGAATTTTTATTTTATTTGTTTAGGAAATGTGAATAGTACTCAAATAAACCACGTGTTAATTTTCATGTTTGATGTAGAAAATAAGCTTAAAAAATTTCAAAATTCTTTTAAAACCGGATACAATAGCCACAAGTTATTATTATTTTTTTATATATGTACACATGATACATAAATTCTAAACTCTCCAATTAAAAGCCTTTGTACAAATGTATATCCAAGTTATATTTTTCGAAAAATGCTTTTAATGGGCATGTTATAGAATTTCTTTTATAACTGCTCGTTTACGTAATTTAAAGTTATTCATTTATATAAGAAAAAAATTAAATAGTAGCAAAAAAAGTTACGTGTTTGCACTCAAGTATTGACGTCCACTCAATTTCTTTGACTCGATGATTTTATGATAAGTCGTTTGAAGAAAAATATTGTTGTAGGCTAATTATGAGACAAAAGAATCATTGGATCTCATTATTTGGGATTAATGTAGAGTGATAGTAAAATGATTAGTCAAAAGATTATTACTTATCCACATTTTTTACATAAATTTGATTCGAAAGCATGCTTAGAGAGGCTGCTTTTTTTTTTTTTGAAGGAATAATAATCTTGACAACTTGGTATGGCCTCTATTTTAACTTTTGTTTTTCATTTATTGGTCTTGGCTTGGCTTGTCGTTTACTCTTGTTTCACTGCCTTTGTCTCAGTGTAACTTTATTCTCAAGAGCAGTAACCAAAAAATAAAAAAACTACACTTCATTCTTAGAAATATCCGAGCGAGGTCGTTAATTTTTTACTCAAGTCGAATTTTCATCTTCAAACTTTGGAAAAGAGTATTTCCATCTCGGATCTTTCAATTTATTTGCACCAGTGTTTGCAGGGTACGGTTTCTATCTATGGAGACGTGGTTATATTTTTTACGAGAAACAATAGTTTACAAGATTAGAGATAAATTTGTTCTTTTTTAGAAAGTTAAATATGAAAATGCAACATGGGTGAAAGATAGGGAACCTCCCCTAGCAATTTGTGGGGAGAGAGTTGTATCTACTGTATCCGTGTAACTTCCAAAACTTGGGTTCTCTTGAGACAAGACACTTGTTTCTTTCCATTTTCTTTATCCTGTACTAAAATTCTACAACCAGAGTAATTTGTTTACGCTCAAAACCAGCTTTTGTAATCATTTTTTACAAATCTTTGTATTTCTAAAATTTACCTGGGATTTGTCAAATAAACAATGAGTTAATGTTGCTAATAATTCAAACAGAGAAAGAGACAGTTGCTAATAACCCCATATCGTTCTTTACAACATTAAGGTGAAAGCTTGAATCTTTAGGCCTCCCTCCAATGCCATTCTTCTCCAAATCTGTAAGTTCCAAAAGCACTTATTTTTCCCCGCAGCTTCTGTATTCTGGGTGTCAAATCACTTATTTTCTTACTTCTTGTTTAATGATTTTCATTTTTTCTGTTCTTTTCTTAGTCATATAAATAAGTAATTAACTGCTAGAATTATATTAATTCTGTTTTGTCCTGATCTCAAGAATTTCTTTAATATTTTGTTTCTTTATTGTCTTCTTTGTTATGTAAATGTTTCAATTTGACACCAAGATCTGGCAAAATTCTGGGCTCATTCTAGTACTTGAAGCTGTGATTCTCTCTTTGTTAGCTTGTAGGATTGTTTTCTGTTATTAATGACATAATGTTGCATATTTTGAGATTCCTACTTTTCTTGGTAAGAATTTTGTACATTTTTAGTCCTTTTCTGGTGAGGGTATCTTTGTGAATTAAGATTTGTTGAAGAAATTTTAAGTTGCAAGGGTTTTGACATCAATGTAGGTAGTTTAACCACTGCCTTCTGGTATGGGTGTATGGGCAAGAATTCGAGGAATTATCTCGATCCCATAGTTCCAATCCCCACCCTAAAGATGACCGAATCTATTCTTTACACATAATTTACAATGCTTGTTATTTACAACTGTATTTTATCAATTTGTAATTACATAACCCGGTAGAGGAATTAGTATTTTATACAGTGAAGTGATAAAGGAAGGTCAATACAGTCATGTTAGTTTTTGGGTGTGTACATCTGCAATGTAGTTGAGAATTGTCTTTCAATTGCAGTGTTGGTCGAATTCTTTTACTTTCTGACCAATGAGTTCATACAAACTGGTGTCTTGATATATTTTAAATCTGTGTGTTTTGCTGGTGTGTTAACCACTTTTTTACAACCATTTATCAAATAAAAATTCCTCTATTATTTTGTCCAATTGTTGTTGTTAATTCAAAATTTATAGGCTCTTGTTAGCTGGCTCTACTTCTTTCCATTTTTCCTGGTTGGCTTATAGGTATCAGATTCTATATTGTTCATTTCTTGACCACATTAAACTTTGTGAAGTTCGATTCATGAGTTGTTTTGAGTGCTACTTAGTGACCCTTGTCGATATTAAGATTTTTCCAAGGCGTTCTTCTTTGCGATAAATGTTCCTCTGCGTGCAGTAGTTTTTAGATGTCATTTATGAAATTTGTATGTGCAAAATTATGAAAGATAAAGTGATTAATTCAGAAGTCAAATAGTTTTCTTACAGGAAGTTTATTATTGTTTTTCTATTCCTGGTTGCTGCATCAGTGTTACCATCGCTAGTGGTATTATATTCATTTATCGAACAGATAGGATTTTAACGAATCAAATTGCATCTCTCTCTCTCTCTCTCGATGAGCCATTCCAATACAAGTTTTACTTATGAGACAATTATGGAACAGTCTTTAAGTCATTTGATAGGAAAAAAAAAATATCGAAAAAGCCACTATGCAAGATGCGGGATACGTATAATCAATAGTTACATGAGAGGCTATATAGTAGGCTCCCACTTCTTGAAGTTGAAAAGTATATTGGTACTCCATTTTTTTCTGAATTGCACTTGAATTGCTTAAGTAATATGTTTAAGGATAATAAGAAGGTTCGCAAAAGTATTTAGGAGATGGACTGTTTAAAGAAACTAGTTAATCAATTCAATTGAGTTTGATGATGACCATTTATTAAATAGCTAGACATATATTTTCCACATTCATCATTTTCTTGGCTAATTCAGCAAGGCATGCACAAAGTAAAGTGAAAGCATTGTGCAATGTGTTCAAAGAATCAGCTTCATAAAACAATCTATTAGTGATGGACTAACAGAGGAACTTCTTTCTATTTTATACAGTTCTCTTTAAGAAATTAAGGTGCTACGTGCTCAACTTTTCCTGAGAAATATAATTTCGTGAGTTGGATATGAGACAATTCCTTTTTACCTTAAGTGCTTCAGAATACATAGTTGATAACTAGGAAGACTTAGTGATTGTAGGCCGCAGACGAACAAAGTTTTGGATGTTAATTTTTCCATTGTTGAGTTTCATTCCCAATTCCCTTCTCTGTTCACCTTCAGTAGCATTCACCTTAAGTCTTATTATCACAACAATTTTTACCATTTGCAAAAAATTTCCCAGGAAACACATTACACTTGTACTTCTGGTTCAGATGACTCTCAGCACGTGATGCCTGTATCAATAGTTTCCAGTTACCACGTTTCATGCTATCATAAATATAGTGGAAAATCGTCCACTAATAACATGTTTGGTAAGGTAAATTAGACTGTAATGGACAATATTGGGGAAAAACAAAATTGGAAAATTTTGTTTGTTGTATTGTCCAGTGGCATTTAATACTTGTACCAAATATGCACTAATTATTTGTGTAGCATGGTAACAGATTGTAATATGGCTGATCAAAATAATTGATTATTAAGTACAAAGTCACTGACGGGTCTTTCTTGTGTGATAAACTGAAGAATTTTGCAATGAAAAAAAAAATAAATAGTGGAAGTTGTTTTATTGATGTATTATCATCTGTTCTTCTCTTTTAATTGTTTGCTACATGTTGATATATTGTTTGCTTGTAAGACTGGTACTTTCTTATGTTGTCCAGATATACAAGATGCCATTGTGTCTCAACTGATATTCAGTTTCCCTATAGAAGCAATATGGCATTAGGATCAAAGAAAGGGTGGAAGTCAATAGTGCCCCTCCGCTTGAAAGGAAAAATCAGCTCCACGCTTTTGTTTATTCCCCAAGGCAAAGTCGGCCAATTATGGTCCCGGAATACTCCAGTTTATCTCAATGTGTATGATTTGACACCCATGAATGGTTATGTCTATTGGGCAGGCCTAGGTATTTTTCACTCCGTGTGGAAGGTATATTTGACTGCTTTTGCTATATTATCTTTTAAATGTCTCTAGTTTCAGTTGCTTATTTCTTAACAGAGCACACAATTCTGATATGTCCATGAGAAGGTTCAGTGAGGGCAATCCGGTTTTGATACTATGCGACAACATCCATCTGTCAATTGGAGTTCGACTAAATAAGTCATGAAATTCTGTGCTGAAAATGAGAAAAAAAATGAAAAGATGACTTTGCTCGACTAATTTGCTAAAACTGAAAAGAAAAGGTTATATAGTATGGGAGTTTTAAGATTTTTCTTAACCAGCAGGCTATTTTAGCCAAGTTTAGTTGCCAAAAGAAACAGCATTAGTTTTTATTCGATTATCCCTGTTTGTACAGTTCATGGTGTAGAGTATGCATTTGGAGCTCACGACTATCCTTCAAGTGGCGTGTTTGAAGTTGAACCCCGACAGTGTCCAGGTTTTAAGTTTAGGAAGTCGATATTTATTGGGACGACATGCTTGGACAGCACCCAGGTTAGGGAGTTCATGGAACGTCAAGCTGCAAGTTACAATGGTGATACATATCACTTGATTGTCAAGAACTGTAATCATTTCTGCAAAGACATATGTTACAAGTTGACAGGGAAAAAAATTCCAAAATGGGTAAATCGACTGGCGAAATTAGGTAACCTTCTTCAACCATATGCCACTTTATTAAAGTTGTCATTCATTTATTTACATGCTATGTTAAAATTATTTGCTATTGGTTTTTTGTATCAACTTCTATTGAAACCTTCTCCACTACCCTAGCTATATAGAAGCCTCTTATCAGCCTCTAGTAAGCTGATTCATTTTTCGTTTTGTTCTATTTATTGTCCACCTAGGCTCAATCTTCAACTGTGTGTTACCCGAAGCCCTTAAAATTACTGCGGTGCAACACGACCACAAATGCCTAGCATTTGATGATAGTGAAAAGAGGAGGCTAAGAAGTAGTTTCAGTTGTTTGTCTTCAATCTCAATGAGGCAGAGACAGTTGTCAACATCTTCGTTGTTTCTGCAGTCTCCGTTAAAAGGGTGCTTACCACCGTGGGAGTTGAGAAGGTCATTGAGTGGCTCGCTCAAGGTAAGGTAAGCTGAAAAAACGTTTCTCTTTCTTGTGCTTGTGCATGTTTTCACGATCAAGCTTAATGTGCTTGGGTGAGTAATTTGTGAATTGTGACATTCTTCTTGACCTCTTGATTTTTTTCCATCTTATTAACAATGTGTTCGTTTTTTAAGGGTCGGATGTTGTAAATCAACTCGTATTGAAGGGTCTTAAAGAAAGTATGTCGACTTTCATGTTAGCAACTTGTCATTTTCGATCGTCCCTTGGTAAATACATTGGGATATCTTTGTATATTTATTTTATCTTTATTCGACGTAAAATTTAGCAATTAACATATACTCTTCAAATCAGCCCAATACCGTAGAATACGGGTCACATTGTGATCTAAACTACATGGTAGAGAATCTATGGATTAAGACTTATATGGTATCGTAGTTCATTCACCTCAAACGAACAATTTAGTCCGCCTAAAACTCAAATGCGTGTTCGAATTTCAAGATTGGTGTACTCTCATTAAGTCATCATCTTGCGGGGCATGTTAGAGGGTAAAATTTCACATCGAATAACAATTAAATAAATATACAACATTCAAGGATTTGTGCTACTCATAACAATGTTGACAATTTTAAAAAAAGTGAATTGTTAGTGATTAGGAGATAATAAAAGTTGCATTTTAATTCTCCAAATTGTTAGTGATTAGGAGATAATAAAAGGTGGATTGTTAGTGATTAGGTGAATTGTTAGTGATTAGGAGACAATTTTAAAAAAGGATTTGTGCTACTCCAAGTTTCCTACAACTTCTTTATTTTTAACACTTTATTTTAATTCTCTCAATAAGTATTTATTATTTTTTCTATATTTTATTTTGATATGCCTTCTTAATTATTATATGATTTTCTTCTATTTTTCTCTATTTTATTTTGTATATACTATTTAATTTAGTCAAATATATGAGTATTGAAAATTGAAATTCATTGAATGTACTTAATTATAAAGAATAGCCAAACTCATTCTCAATTTTAAAAAATTAATTCAAAAAGTCTCTTAGAGTATAAATAAATTATCTTATATTTAAGAAGTCTATTGAAAATGCTCTTAGAAAGGAACTCTAAATTTTGTTTAGGAATCCTTATTGATAATTAAAATAATATAAAATTGAAACTTCATTAATGAATTCAAAGTAAAAAAAATAAAAAAATGACTCATAAGAAACTGTCAAATTTGAGCAACCTTCCCTGACTCCGTGACTTTTACCTTATATCTTTGTTCAAAAATAAAAAAAAAATAAAAAAAAAAATAAAAAATAGAGATTTTGTATACCTACATTGTTTTGTATATTTTTATGAACTATTATAAAATAACAAAATTTAATCTCATAATTATTAACATAAATAAAATTATTAGTTTTATTATTTAATATTTAATATTTTAATTTATACTCCTCCGTCCCACAAAAGATAGTAATCTGCTTTCCTTATTTATTTGTTCCAAATTATAAATTACTTACTTTATACAAGATATATTAAATTTTTATTTTTCTAATATACCCTATTTAATTTATATTATTATCAACCAAAATATATCTCTCTCTAAATTTTCATTTATTTTTTTCTTCTTTCTAATGTAATTCTCTCTCTATTTATATAACTTTCTCTCTCTAAATCTTCATTAATATTTTTTTTTCAGCAACTCTCTCTCTCTCTCTCTCTCTCTCTCTATATATATATATATATATATATATATATATATATATATATATATCTATCTTTTTATTTTATTTAACTTAAATAAAGGTATAATAGGAGAATTGTGTGAAATTTTATAATTTCAATTACATTAAATGAGTTTTTTTAATTTGTGTGAAAAAAAAGCTACTTATCTTTGCGGGACGGAGGAGTAGTTATATACAAAAAATAAACAAAAATAACTTCATCACAAACTTGATCCACAAATACTTTTATTTAATTTAGTTATTCATTTATTAATTACAAATACTAATACTCCTGTACTCTTCATATTTTAATTTACAGAAATTTGTACTTTTCATCTTCAACCTTTGAAAAATATAACAAATTTACTCTCAATTTTTTTAGTATAATTCATCCTCAACCTTTCAATTATGTAACAAAACTCGCCATTCTCTCTATTTTTGTCATTAAATGACGAATTTGCCCACTTCTTTAAATAAACAAAAATAAAATAAAATATAGTAATACCAAAAAACAAAAAAAAAAAAATTAAAAAAAAAGTCCCACAACTATTCAAAACGTACAGATGAATCTCACTTAAAATAATTTAATACATATTAACAAAAAAAAAAAAAAAGTGAAAAAACTAAACATTTCATCTTTCCCATCCAAACTCACCCCACCCACCCGTACAAACACTACTCTCATAAATACAATCACGTTGGTAATGACATCACTATTTTAGAAAAATTAATTCTAAAAGAAAAGAAAAATCACGTAAGCTTGGCTGGGAAAGATGAAATGTTTACTTTTTTCTAAATTTCCTTTTATGTTGGTTAATATGTATTTAATTGTTTTAAGGTTAGATTTATTTGTACTTTTTTAAAAAAATTATGGGACTTATTTTGCAATTTTCTCTTATTTTTATGGTTTTATTACTTTCTTTTATTTTTATCTATTTACAGAGGAGGACAAATCTATTATTTAATGGACAAAATGAGAAGAATGACGAATTTTGCTACATAATTGAAAAGTTGGAGAAGAATTCTGCTTTAAAAAAAGTCGAAGATAAATTTCTTACATTTTGGATATATTGAAAACGAAAAGTGGATATTTTTCTCTAATTAATCATTTCATTATCATTTAAATATAAAGAACAAATAATTCATAAATTAATTCTTATTAGTATTTCTATGTTGAACAATACATAATAAAATTGGTTAAATATCATAAAATTATATACGCCATTTTGTTATTTATTTATCTTAATTTTTCACATCACATAGTAATAACTTAACATTTTTTCTCTCATGAAAAAACTAATTGACACGACTATAATAATATATTTAGTTAGATAAATTAAATATTATTAAATAAAAGTACCAGAATCATTTATACATTTTACAAAGATTAAGAACCTAATTGCAATTTTTACAATTAAAATTAAGAACATGTTGATCTTTTTCTTTAAATAAAGAACAATTATACACCAAAACACATAGGAGGAACGTTCATGCAAAAAAAAAAAAAAAGGGTTAGAACCATTTTAGAACTTTGAAAACAAAGATTAAGGACCATTTGCACCAAATTTAAAAAGAATAATAATAACAAACTAATAACATGTTTGATGGAAATTACTTTTAAATACTTATAAAATGAAAATCATATAAAATTTGTAGATAATATGTGAGTAGAAATTATGAGTTTCACGAAACGATAGATAAAAATATTGTTCGACCAGCTTAAATTATAATTTAAACAAGTGCAAAATAGATTATTCGATTCCCTGAATGCATTATAGGCCTCGTCTCCTAACCAACTCTGCCAAGTATGCTTGCAGGTGCATGAGTGAAGGATACCTGGGATATAATAGTAGAGGATACATGTCGAACCAAAAAAAAATCTTAATATATCCACTTAAGAACATTTAAAAAAAACAAAAAGCCTATTCAATTCCTTCCACTTACATTACGACCCCTGTCCCATGTATATAACCAGCTCACATGGTCCACCGGTTCCACCAAAACCAATCTAAACCCGTGTTTGAGTGTACTATACCCGTTTCAACAAATGAGAGCTTTTGGTTTCTCCACAAGTTTAGCCTTGTGTACATCGCGTTAACATTCGCCCAAAGTAACCCGTAGGTGTCTTTCATTGAGCTGGAAGAATTCGTCCTAACGCTTGAATTTAATAAATCAATTAAATCAAAACTCTATTCCATCCAAACCAAATTATACATCAAATCATCCACTCAATTACATAAAAATCTGTAATTTTAAAAACAGAAAACAGAACACAGCACAGAAAATTCAAGGCATCAATAAGTTTTGCAGGAGGATTGAACTTCTTTCCCACGACATCACGCCCAAGTCTTTTTATTCGTTTTGCACATGTGGAAACTGGTACTCAGCATTCAGTACAGCACTATATTACCTGTGGTTATAAAGGAACTAAATATCCATTCTGAATATAGAAATTTATCCACTTATTCAACAAGAGACGTGGGGTGATGTATAGAAGAGGCTGACATCACTTGAAATCTCCGCCTGGTTATGAAAACTTGAGACAAGTGTTTATTTGATGGAAACCATTGGTTGAAAATCGAGAGCACAAGGAACCCTGCGATAACTGGAACTAATACAGCTGCTGAACTATGAAGCATCTAAACAAACTACAGATTGCCTGGAAGTAGGATACCAAATGGGTTTGCTAGAGAAGTATTCCGTTATTCTGCGCTAAACTTGGAGTGACTGACATAGGATTCACATTACAATCTTATTCTTTGCATTCGAAATCTACAGGGAATTAGTTGGAATGTGAAGATCAGTTTGACCAGAGAGAAACAACTTCTCGACTACCAAAGCAAGCAAAGCATGATTTTGTCAGATGGCATAACCATGTTAGCAAGTTAACAGTCTACTGATAGTTATGGATACTAAACTGCGTGTAGCCTAATTGTACTCTTAACTTGTAATAAGGGCATTAAGGAAAACCATTTTCTGATATATAGAGAGATGCATAGATTGAGAGAGGTGTGAGATCCCCACAATAATTTTGTTGCTTTGCATTTTTTTTTTTTTTTTTGGTTTCTGATTTCTGCTCGCTTGCTATTGCTCACGAAATTAGGGATTAAGGTCTAATCCGCAACTATGGGGTGGTGACCACCCTAAAAATGTTTCAGGTATGGTAACAAGACCACCCCTGCGGTGTCATTGACATAACATATGCTGTTTCACGTGAAAAGTTCCTTCCATCCTGCTCAAATACGCATACCAAATAAAGAACAAGTTTTGACTTTCAAATTCATCGTTATGCATTTACGAGATCGAAGTACTTGGCAAAACGAAGTTCATTTATGCAACTCAAGTAGACAGAGAGAACAAATGTTTCTAACATATCATAAGCAAAAAACAAACTTATTTAGGATGCAAACTATTGCTTTGCATTTCCTCTTCCATAATATCTATATTCACTCAAAAGGTAGCAATTCTGTCAACTATTCAACTAAATCAAACAGTATATATACAAATATGTGAAGAACATGAATAGATAAAACCCAATTCATGGCAATAGGGAGAACAAAAAACACTAATCTTTATTCATTCTGCGCAAAGTACAGAAATTAACAACAAAGAATCCATCTTTTCCCACATGGATTTTGCATTCTATTCCCTAGAAAATATCATATTTCGAATGGTAATTATTCTGTCACTACCTTAACGAATGATCCACCAATATATCTAGCAATGAACAGATAACCAAAAAGGTTTCATTCGACTCTAAATTAGAGAATACGGCTTAGTTTGTTGCATTTGAAATTCAAAAACAGTATCTCCAATACCAACAAATAAAGAAGCATCATACCTCAACAAATCAACAAGAAATCCAATTCTTGTGAGTACTAATGACTGCAGACAAGAGACCGGCTGATGAAACCAACAACGGCACAGAAAGCCTTCCTTTACCATCACGAATATCAGCCAATGCCATTAATCCATCCGCCAAATCCTGAATTGTCGAAAGCTTCTTCATCAACTTCTTCTCCCTCAATTTCCTCAACTTCTCCATCTCCTCCCTGCATCCAATCCCTCTCACCTCCGCCAATTCAATACTCGTCATCAAACACCTCTCATCCTCACTAATTTTCCTCAATTCTCTCGCCTTCAAACTGAGGCTCCCAAAATAACCAATAAACTCGCACCAAGCACTCATTTTCTGTAATTTATTCAAATACTTTTTATCAATCAAACCAGCTTTTCCTAACCAAACAAACTGCTCGATAAAATAATACAACCCCTCCTCCATAGGCTATTAAACAAAGAACCAATTCCAAATCATAACCAGAACTAAAGTTGGTCGTCCTTAAAGCATTCACATCCTGAACAAATTTCCCTAAACGGAACGCCTTACGACTTATTCCAACGCTAGACTCGAACGATTTAAGGCGATCAATTAATGGTGTTTGCGTGTCTGGAATGACTGAGGAGGCCAGAATTATTTTTGTAGCATAACGTGAGATTTTCAGTAGTTTATCTACACCATCTCTTTTGGCCAAGTAGATTTCGAGGTGGGTCAAGAAATCTTTGGTGGGTTTTGTAGGAGGAATCTGAGTTTTGGAATTTTGAGTCGAAACTTTCGATTCCATGGAGTTTTAGAGAGAAAGAGAGAGATTTTGCAGATTTTTTGTTGGAATTGATGAAGAAGAAGACACGATCTGTATACTATTTTTCTTTAAAGCGACTATTAAGTTGGAGGGGACTCGAAAATGGAAATTGCATCGTTCATCCCCATATTTAAAAAGTAGCAAGTTGTTTTTCACTTTTTTATTATTGTTGCATAATGGGTCTCTAATTAAAGAAACCATCATAATGAGTCCCGATATAACTATTTTCACAAGGCTAGATTTTGTTTCCAAAGTCGAGTTTGTACTTAGAGATTTGAGGTGGGATAAGGTTTTCTCAAAATCGTGTAATAATTTAACGAAGATTTGAACTTTTAAAATATAGTAAATTGATTATCAACTTCTCATATTTTTACAAAATCAATCCCTAATGGTTACAAATTTTGTTTAGAACAGTGTTAAATTGTCACGTGGTTTTCGTGTGTCTAATTTTATAATATTAAGTTTTGCTTGAAAACGTAAGTTGGTAATTAGAAATTTGAAGCGAAAGATGTTTTTATAACAATGATGTGACAATTTAATGAATATCATGAATATTATAATATTAGGTTGGTAATTAGAAATTTGAAGTGAAATAAATTTTTATGACAATGATGTGACAATTTAATGAATATCATGAATATTATAATAATTTTTGATGTTGGAATTTATTTTGTCAAGTATAATGAAAGAGAGAGGATTACTTTGCTCTTTTTTAGAAGCTAGTATTAACTTGCTATTGAAACAATATATTGAGTACCAATTATGCAATTTTCCCAATCTGAAATATGGTCTCCTTGATGTGTGTGCCTGTACTGTATTTTAAAATATTTTAAATAATATTTTCTATATTTTCTTCAATTTTTTATCATTAATTTAGAAATAATACTATTTATCATAATTGCTAACAATAGTAGTCTAGGTGACAATTAAATAATATAATTGATATGTCATTTTTAATGAGAATTATATCCCAACATTTAAGATAGAATATTAATCAATAATTAATATCACTTAATTACAACATAGACTATTCACAATCTATAATTGTGATGTCAATTGAAATTTGTGTGGAAGCAAGGAATTTGGAAGAATAATCTTTATTCAATTAAATGAACAAACTCACATGTAAATAGTCTTACAAAATAACTAAAACAGAGAAAGAGACTCTACATTTAACAAAAATAAAGATGTGGTAAACAACTAAATGACATCACATCTTTTAACAATAGGGATTACAAAAACAGAACAATAAGGTGGTGTTTTTATGCCCTCATGATTTGTGTTTTGAGATTTTTAAAAATGCGTTCTTTTTGAAATTTTCGAAAATTGTTTCTGAAAACAGAAAACTAGAAAACACGTTTCCTTGAAATTTTTTAGAAATTTGGACTTACTTAGAATTTTAAAAAAAATTATTAATTAAAAAGAATTAAAAAGAATTAAATATAATTATTGTTGAAATTAAAAACAATTAAAAATTTGAAATTTGTTGGAAATAAAAACAATTATTCATTAAAAACAATTAAAAACAATTATTTTTAGAATTTAAAACAATTTAAAAAACAATAAAAAACATTTAAAAATAATTAAACAATATTTAAAAACAATTAAAAATATTTAAAAACAATTAAAAGCATTATGTTCTCAAATTAAAAACAATTAAAAATATTTACAACTAATTATTGATTAAAAATAATTATGTTTAGAATTAAAAACAATTAAAAACATTTACAAATAATTATTAATTAAAAACAATTATATTTGGAATTATTTGAAATTAAAACTATTTAAAACAATTATATTAATTCAAAATACTTAAAAATGGAGCTGCATTATGGGATTCAACCCCGACCTACATTGTGAAATTAGCGCACCTGCACTGCTTTTGGCAAAGAACCACGCTTTGTTAAAAATAACGCGAAAAATGATTAAGTTATTATTGTTTTGCCTAGCGAAAAAAAAAAAAAAATATAAAAAGGAAATGCCGGATGAATGACTCAAACCCCGACTTCCACCGCCAAAACGCTGTTTTGGCCGCTTTGAAAACACTCTTTTGTTAAGGAAATCCAAAAACGACTAAAAAGTCATTTTTCCGCTTCCTTTGCAATTTTTAAGTGTTTTAAAAATATATTTTCGAAAATGGTAAAGAGAACACGCTTTGACTATTTTTAAAAACACAAAACACAAAACAGGTTGAAAACACCATAGAGAACATGCCCTAAATAACTTTGACATCCTCCATTAAATTGATTGGTAATGTGCTTTAGCAATCATTTTATACCTGGATTTAAGCAAACACCCAATAAGTCACGTATCTTCAAGAATGCACTAAGCTTCATAGGTTTAGTCATTATAATTGCAAGTTGTTCTTGAGTATGACAATGAACCATCTTCACAATTCTATCTTTTGTGAGCTCACAAAGAAAATGAAAACAAACATCAATATGTTTGTTGTGACCATGCATCAATATGTTTGTCACAATTCTATCTTTTGTGAGCTCACAAAGAAAATGAAAACACCATGCATCACCAAATTTTTAGAAAGCTTAATAGTAGAGCTGTTATCGCAGAAAACTATAAAATCATGTTGAGCATAGCTGAGACTTTTTAGTATTCTTAACCATATTGTTTGACAGGAACATGAGGTTGCAACGATAAACTCGACTTCAAGAGTAAATAAGGTGACTACAAGTTGTTTCTTTGAAGACCAAGACACTACTCCCGAACTTAACATAAATACAAAACCTAAAGTACTTTTCTTATCATCCAAGTCCCCAAAGATAATCACTATCCGTAGGTATTCATTTATCCACTCTCCTTCTTATAAAACACACCAAAATGAATGATTTCTTTCAAATATCTTAGAGCATGTCGAATGCTAGACATTTTTAAAAAAAAATTTACGTGGCAAGAAAGAGAAAAGAAATTAGGAGAGAAAAGTAGAAGAATGAAAAAGGATGGAAAATAGATGAGAGAGATAGACATAATTTAATAAATAAAAAATAGGTGGAAGGTCGTTTAACACGATGTCCAAAATTGAATGCATTTGTTAGACGGTCTTCTACAATAAATGCCGCCACGTGAGTTTTGTCTCATTCACCTCATCACAACATCGCTTGACATTTTAAATAGAAAGCAAAGATTGAGATGCTCTTAGTAATCTCTTTGCAAATTGCAAAAAAAGTTTTGTATGGCGGCCTATGAATCACTGATGATGCTCACCAAAACATGACATTTGGTCGAGCAAAGAGTCAAGTACATAAGACTTCCCACAATGTGCTTATAGAAATTACCGCTCATCCTCACACTATCTCAGATCTTTCATAATCTTGAATCAAAAACCGTAGGATTATGAACTAGGTTACATTTGTCCATGCTAAACCTTTCCAACACCTCATGTGCATTTTTTTTTCGCTGATAAAGATGCTATCTGCTCTTTGTATTACTTCAATGCCAAGAAAATATCTCATTTTTCCAATATCACCATATCGAACTCAAGTATCATGGACTTCTTAAATTCAAAGAAAATATAAACTCATCATTTCCAAAGAAATATAAGATTATCAACATAGAGACACACAAATAAAATCTTACCTAAATTTCCACTTTTAATAAATAAAGTATGTTTATGATTGCATTTTTCAAAACCTTCTTTCACAAAGTAGGACTCTATACGACTATACCAAGCTCGAGGGGCTTGCTTAAGTCCATACAAAGCCTTCTTCAATTTGTACACCTTCTGCTCATATCCTTTCTGTTCATAGACAAGAGGTTGTTCTACAAAAACTTCTTCATATAATTCACCATGTAAGACAGTTGATTTTACATCCAACTAATAGATTGTCTATTTCTTTAGAGCTGCAAGAGAAATCACCATCCGAATTGTATCTAATCACACAGGTGCAAATACTTCAAGATAATCGACCCCATATTCTTGAGTGTATCCTTTTTGCTACCAATCGGGCCTTGTGTTTGTCCACTTCTCCATTCTCATTGAGCTTAGTCTTGTAAAACCATTTTACCCAACCTTTTTTCTTTCAACAGGTAAATCTTTCAATTCCCATGTATCATTCATATCTATAGCTTCTATCTTTGCATCTATTGCTTTTCTCCATTTTCACTCTTCACAGCATCCTTAAATAACACAGGATCAAACATAGCTACATATGCATTGTCTTCTTCCCATAAAGGCATTCTCCACTTTCATAATCTCTCATCCAACCTTCCCGACTCTTCCTCCATTTGAACTAGGTTGTCCTTATCATCTCGTCCCATCCAAATCATCACCCTCCACATCTTCTCGTTGTATTATCATGATGATCGCCTTCAATGTTTCCTTCGATATTTCTTCCATTATTATCTTCCATGATTGCTTCTTTCGCTTTCTCCCGCCTAAATTAGCTACAATGGCTTCTTCGTGACTTTTGTCCCATTCCCAACCATTTTCTTCTTCAAATATCACATCCCTATTCACTATTATCCTCTATGTGACCGGATCATACAATCTATATGCCTTCGACTCCTCACTAACTCCTAGTAAAATATATCTCACATTCTTATTGTCAAGCTTAGTCCTCTTACGATCAAGATAAACATGTGAAATACAGCCAAACACCTTAAAATGATCCACTGATGGTTTAGATCTGCTCCAAGCTTCTTCTAGAGTCATGTTTTTTACTACAAGTGTTGGACTGCTCTATCCATAACATAGATAGTCCAATTGGCTGCTTCAGGCCAGAAAGTTTGAGGACATTGGAAAGGTTTAGCATGGACAAATGTAACCCAGTTCATAATCCTATGGTTCCTGTATTTAAACTTATGAAAAATACAGATAGAGTGAGGATAAACAGTATATAGATTAGGCTTAGGCGTCGGGTGGGTCGGTCCAAGTATTTCAATACCCGGAACCATTTGTTACAATTGGGTATTTCATAAATGGAACCGCTCAAGTCTATGTAATTTTAGAACCAAACTCGAACTTGAACTCGAACTCGCTTGGTTTCGATTTGAGTTCGATTCTACCCATAACATTTTTTTTAAATAGTGAACTCGACAATACAAATTATATTTCAATGTATATCGAAATAGAAGAAATAAAGTATGCCACCAAATACATATTTTAACACTTTATTAATCTAATACACAAAATATGAATATATCATCCAATAAATAGCATAATATAGCATCCAATACCTAGCAAAATAAGCCACAAAATAACATCCATTAGCAGAGTATAAACATTAAACACCAAATTACATACCCAAAGAACAAACAAAAAAAAAACTAAATTTTACAAATGCTAAAAATAACATAAATTCTTCCTCTCAAAACAACATAACAATAAATATTGTCAAATTTTCTTTCCATCCCGTCGTTTCATTTGCTTCACTATTCATTAACCTTTCAAAAAAAAGTGAATTGTAAAATTAGAAACAATATAAATAAAATATTATTTAATTTTTATAGAACTATTTATCATTTAACAACCAACCATTTAAAGACCCGTTGTTTGATTTGTAGTATTGACAAACTCTCGCAATGCATAGTTAAAATATCATAATTAAAACAAGTGTAACAAAATTAAAACTTATTAGATTAGTAAAATGCAAAATGAAAATCTAGAAATCACTTGTTTCAATTTTCTCATAAAACTCTGCTCTCCTATGCAAAATCCATCTTGGGGTACTCTCAAAAGTCTAGATTCTTCACGTAACCAATTTTTGTGCAAATTAAAAGCTCAACTGTTTTAGGAGTTAAAGAACTCCTAAATGAATCAAGAATCATCCACCCGCATAAATGTTGACTCGTAAACAACAGAGAGACAGAATGGCAAACACATCCCTTGCAATCTCGTAAAAATTCTAACTCTTGAACTATTAATCTTCCACCAATTCAAGATGTCAAAGTTTGCATTTGCAAGATCTTTAGTACTTTTTCCCAGATATTTTTGAATCTCATCTTTTCCAGCTAAATCCACATTGCTAGTTTTCATTGTACCCCAAGTCAACGTTATGAAATGCATTCATATCATCTTCATCATCATCCGAACCATCAATCAAAGTTACTTCATTGTTAGAACTACTACCACCAATTCCAACATCATCACCATGTCATCCCTTGTAGTCATTGTATAAAGCATACAACAATTTCATAACTTCATTTTTTTTAACGCATCCACCTTGTTGGCATCATACAAGATACTTGTATAATATGCAACGTACTCTAATTTGTACCTAGGATCAAGCACAATGGCCATAAGTAAAATCTTGTTCATTTTCTCAATCAGAACCCAATACTTGTCAAACTTGACCTTCATATTAAGTGCCATACTACTTAACAAGCGATCATCTTTACTACTCAATATTGTTAGTGCATGTTCAATGTTGCAAACTTCTTTGAAGTAAAGATTGGAAGTAACGTAATGATCAACTAAACTTCAAAGTGACTTCATAAAATGTTCTAAAAATTTAGCAAATTTTCTAGCTTTATCCCAATCATCACTAGTAGGCGGCACTTCTCTTTCGTGACCATTTTCACGCCAACAAAATATTTGTAATAAAATCTATCTTCTTCATCCATCTGTTCAAATGATTTCTCAAAATTCAATGCACTGTCCAACATTAAGAAAGTTGAATTCCATCTAGTAATCACATCTAAAACGGCAAGCTTTTTGCAACCAATATTTTCTTTTCAACACATGTTTTAAATTTTATGTACCTAGAAGAAGATGATCGAAAATATTTGAGCGCATTTTGAATACTCGCTATGGATCGATTAAACTCTTTCAACCCTTCATTAACAATCAAATTAATGATGTGCGCCGAACACCTAACATGCAAATGAGCTCCACCCAAAATCATGCCATTGGTTTTCCAATTCTTCAATTTATTTTTCACATAAATAATTGTCGTATCATTGGCATTTGCATTATCAGCGGTGATGGTCGACACATGCTCTATTCTCCAATCAAGCAAACAATTTTCAACAAGTTTTCCTATTGTCTCTCCTTTATGATTTGGAACAACTAAAAGCTTAAAATTCTCTTATGCAATTTCAAGTTTTATCAATAAAGTGTGATGTGATTACCATATAATTGATATTCAATTGATGTCCAACAATCGCTGGTAAAAGCAATCTTTTGCCTATTCTGAATAAGTTTATTCCTCAATGATTCATTCGTCTCATTATAAAGATAGAGCACATTCCTAGCAATTGTTCTTCGAGAAGGAACATCAAACTTAGGATTAAGTTTTTGTACAAACTCTAAAAATCCTCACCTCCACAAAAGAAAATGATAATTCATCAATTATAATCATCCTAACTAGATATCTTCTACATTCTTTTTTTGTTAAACACCAATGCCTTAAGATTAAACATGTCACCCCCACCATTACCACCATCATTTCTTTGTCGAGTTGAGGTTTTTTGCTTTTTACCAAACCGAATAAATTTTATGTGCATAACAACTATCCAAGTGCTTCCACATACTAGAAGTTCCACCCTTTGAATTACTCTAAAGGATTTTTCCACAATAATTGTATTTTGATGTATCTCTCATATCTATCTTAGTGAAATGCAACCAAATTGCCGACCTTGTCTTCATATTCTTTTTAGTTTCTAGTGTCTCGTTATTCATCTATAATTTCATTACAAAAAAATCAAATAATTTACTCATTCAGAAAACGTAAGAAATTGTGCCTTCAAGATATACATATGAAAAGGATATTAAATTAGATTGTTAAAAAAATTAGGGTTAGAAAAGAGCTCTTACAATTGAAGACGTGTCACAGTCGCAAAAAAAATTAACCTTCGCGGAAGCACTTGTGTGTTGATTGTTGAATATGAGAGATAATGGAAAGAGAGATGAGCCAAAGAGGTTGAGCGAGAGTTGAGTGTGAGAGACGAGGCACAAGAGGCACAGCCGCAGAGAGCAATTTGGGATTTGATATACTGAAATTCTAAAAAGTGAAACTGAAGAGGCGGAGATTAATTTAGGTTTAGGATGTTGATATATCAATTGGGCCAAAATCTGACGTGATGATTTGTGAAATTGATTTTGGGAATTGGGCATATAAACTTCAGCCAATTAAGTTTGGGTCTAGGTGGTATGTTTTTGGGCTTTAATTTTGGGTTTTAGATATTTAAATTTTCTTATTTAGTTGGTGTTAGGCCAATGAATAAATTGTAAAAAAAAAAAAGACAAATTCGGTTATAGTTCGGGTACCCATGGTTCTTGTTCAAGAGCCAAGAACTGACCCAAACCCGATCGGTTGTCGGTTCTGGTTCTAATTTATTTATTTTGGAACCAGACTGGAACTTCCAGTTTTCAGTTCGGTTCTGATTAAAATGTCTACCCCTAATATAGATTGTATGATCTAGTCATACAGAGGATAATAGTGAGCAGAAATGTGATAGTCAAAGAAGAAAATGGTTGGGAATGGAACAAGAGTCACGAAATAGGTATTATAGCTGATTTAGACTAGGAGAACGCGACAAAGAAGCAATCACCGAAGTTGATCATCATAATAATACAAATGTAAAGGGTATGAGCGTATAGGTGTACAAATTGAAGAAGGCTTTGTATAGACTTAAGCAATCTCTTCGAGTTTGGTATAGCCAGATAGATCCCTACTTTGTGAAAGCAGGTTTTGAAAATGCAAACATGAACAAACTTTATTTATTAAAAATGTAAAAAGAAGTAAGATTTTGATTGTGTGTCTCTATGTTGATGATCTTATATTTACCGAAAATGATAAGTTTATGTTTGCTAAATTTAAGAAGTCCGTGATGCTTGAGTTCGATATGACTCATCTTGGAAAAATGAGATATTTTCTTGGCATTAAAGTGATGCAAAGAGCATATGGCATCTTTATCAGCCAAAAAAAATATGCACAGAAGGTGTTGGAAAGGTTTATCATGGACAAATGTAACTCAATTCATAATCCTATGGTTCCTGGATTCAAGCTTATGAATGATACATATAGAGTGAGGATAGACAAGATTTCTATAAGCGCATTGTGGAAAGTCTTATGTACTTGATTGCTATACGCTTAGAAGACTCACCGCTTCTCTAGGTTCTTTCGTAGATATTGTAGCTCTCATACCAAATGTCAATTGAACTTTGTGTAGAAGCAAAGAATTTGGGAGAATAATCTTATTCAATTGAATGAAAGATTTGGCATGTCAATAGCCTTACAAAATAATTGAAACAGAGAAGAGACTCCACGTTTAACAAACATAAAAACGTGGTAAACAACTAAATGGTAGCACTCCTTAATTGCCTAGCTACTTTTCTTACTTATTCTTACTATTGCCTAGCTTGAACCGGTCACACCGACTAAAATGAAAATGAAATCAACATAATATCGTGAAGCGTAAAATCAAACACAAACCACAAAATGGGGATATACACAAAAAGATAAAGACAAGTGCACACTATAAATAGTAGAATTTCGAAAAAAATGAATCCAATGAAGAAGATTGCGCCATACTTAATAGTCGCAAACTAGCATGTTGAATTATGCGCACAAAATAATACAATCATAAACATTTAAATAACCATAAACTTTAGTCAAGAATTATATCCAATAATTTTTTCAAAGAATCCTTGATATTGAATATAGAAAACTCTTCAACTCAAAAGTGATTTAACTACCGCTATTGTTGCCCAACCTTTTGAAGAATATAGGGACACTCGATATTTGAAAAAGTAAGCTCATAATACAATTTAGCTAAGTCGGGTTAGAATCATCTTTTTGTTGAACCTAAATATTGGGAGCTTCTATTGGATCGCCTCCTGAGATTTAATCCATACAATAAGATTACATATTTTATTTTCTGAAATACAGAGCTCATTTATCTAGAAATTTATAAATACTTCTTTATTCTGGCTAACAACCAATATCCAACAAGCATACTAAATCTGAGCAATACTTTTCTTTTCTTTCTCTTTTGTTTGTGATAGGAAAACGAAAGCACTTGAATCATTACTTATTTTTTACTCAATTATGATATTGATATTCTTGTTAGTTTCATTTACTAAAATATTCAAATTAATCTAGATTTGAGAACATCATATTTTGTAGGAGTAAAGTAGGTGCTGGTCAGTACCTAATTATGAAAAACAGTAATGGGTTGGTTCAAGTTATAATATTTGAGGCTGCTGGCCGAATAATATTGGCTGATCTATTTATGGTGGACTTCTTGTTGCACTTCCAATCTTCCCAAGTTGGAAGGTCGCAACCAAGGTGAAGTTATAGAACACCTTCACCAACCGATAATAACCCACCAATTGTTTTGAATATTCATATTAGAGAAAACACATTATCCACCCATATGAAAATAACGGGTTAATATATATAAAAGGACCGCATATACAACTTATTATTTATCACGTGTGATCTAAAACTTAAAAAATTAAGGGCGACGGGACGACAAAGGGAAAAAATCATGATGGCTATTTACCTAGTAGAATGCCCCCCACCACCGATGAAATTTTAGACACAAATAAACATCCAAAGAAAATAGAAAATGTTTTCTAACAAGACGAAAGAACAAAACCCGTATAATACATGCCTAAACACCATATCTTAGCAACCAGTGAACAATGCCTAAACACCAAAGTTCTTTTTTTTCATTAGGTAAAACTTTGTGGTCCCAAATCAGACCTACAATACAATACAACAGTAGCCGATTAAGAAACGGGAACAATAAATTAAATTAAATGTTCACCAAATGAAATAGCGTAAAATCACAAAAAGAGAAACATACAAACTTGATCGATTATAATTGTTGGAGAATACCAAAAGAAAATAAGAACAAATGCAAGAAAATTAAAAATTAAATCAAATATACACCAAACGAAATAGCTAAAAATTGCAACAACAACATATTAAAAAAGAACCCTACGAACCCGATCAATTCCAGTCTCTGGAGAAAGAAACCCAAATCATACAATCTAAGGTTTGCAATGTTGAAAATGAATTTCGTTAGTGGATGAAATTTTGGGGTGAATTGATGGTTAATGAGAAAGATGAGTTTGCAATCGTTTGAGAGAAAAGGGGTTAAAATCGTTTTCCACTAAAACATAATAACCAAAGCTCAAAAAACAAAAGAAACTAAAACGAATCCTAACAAAAATCATATAGAAATTCAACCGAAAAACTTAAATATGTGTAAAAATAAATGAAAACATACCTAGAAATCATTTGATTTAACCGTAGAAGCTCGAACGATTTGATACACCAAAAGTCCAAAAAAAATTCAGGAAAAAAATTTAACGAAAAAAATCATAATCTATGCAAAAAAATAGAGAGAAAAAAAAAAAATGTGAAAAGTGACGGGAGATGTTGGTGTGTCTTTGCGTAAAGAGAGAGAAAATGAGAGAAGATGAAATAGAGAGATAAATGGCTAAGGAGAGTGTTACGAGTGTCGTCGATAGAGGAGATAAAAATAAAGTGTGTCGAATCAATAAAATTGAAAAAAAAAAATGAAAGGTCATGAAACTACGTCAGATTCGCCATTTTGGGGACCAAAATAAGGAACACTAACTATCAACATAGTCATATAATATAATTTAGATTAAATTTAAAATAGGAGCTATGAATAGTACTCAAGTCCATGCCTCTTTTATTATAGTCTATGGATGGAAGTCTATGAATCCAGAAGACCAAATATTATGAATAGTGTCTTTATACATTGGCTCTTTTAATATAGTTAGGAAGGATATATTTTCATAGTTAAATGTACATACACGCCCATATAATTATAGGTTATAAGGCTACCAATGTGATAGCGTAAAATTGTAACCAACCAAAGCAAATGATCATCCTATGCTAGAACATCATCATAAATCGAGGATCGTAGCTTCTTCACCAGATAATGTAGAAGCTCCTTCAACAAATTTGACACATAAGGAGGATGAAAAGAACACAATAACGCCCATAACAATAATTCAAATTAGAGGAATTATATCTTTAAACCACGCTTAAGTAAATGAATTAAATATTAAAGTTGTAATAATTTAGAAACACGCTTTTTCATTTTATTCCTTCCCCGCATTGCTAAGAACGATTGTTAATGTAATTTGATGTGATGTATTAATACAAAGATGTGCACTATAAAAGGTATGCTGAATTTTACCGAAGTTGCTGTAGCTTCTTCACCAGATGACAGAGAAGCTCCTTCAACACCTGACACATAAGGAGGAAAAAAGAAACACAATAACGGCCCATAACAATAATTCAAATTAGGAGAGAATTAATCTTTAAACCACGTTTAAGTAAATGAATTAAATATTAAAGTTGTAATAATTTAGAAACACGTTTTTTCGTTTTATTCCTTCCTGTATTGCTGAGAACGATTGTTAACAAAATTTGATGTGATGTATTAATACAACATGTGCACTATAAAAGTTATGCTGAATTTTATTGAAGTTACTGTAGCTTCTTCACCAGATGACAGAGAAGCTCCTTCAACACCTGACACATAAGGAGGAAGAAAGGAACACAGTAACGGCCCATAACAATAATTCAAATTAGGAGGGAATTATATCTTTAAACCACGTTTAAGTAAATGAATTAAATATTAAAGTTGTAATAATTTAGAAACATGTTTTTTCGTTTTATTCCTTCCTGCATTGCTGAGAACGATTGTTAACGGAATTTGATGTGATGTATTAATACAGTATGTGCACTATAAAAGGTATGCTGAATTTTACTGAAGTTGTTAGTGGAATTGATCATTTCACTCATCCGTCTTTCTCTTTCTTCTTTCTCTCATTTTACATTTTTTTCTCAATTCTTATACATACGGGTCTTTGTAATGCCGGATTGTGATTGAGAAGTGTAGCTTAGTTCTTCAATCATCACAAGTGGTATTAGAGACAAAGTGTTTCGTAATGATGTAAATCGTGAGCAAAACACATGATGAACATTTGCGTAAGATGGACAGAGAGATGGGTGATTTGAGTACAACCTACAGAGAGTAGTAACAAACAAGGTAGAGTCTCTCGATTTAACCCTTAAGGTGTTATGTAATAGATGAGAAATTTGAAAATATTATGTCTGAAATGAATCAAAAATATAAAATGATGGTAGCTATGATGGCTCAGATAAGTGGAAGTAAGAGTGATGCTAAGAATAAACAAGCAGAAAGTTCTGCTCCTCATAATACATCGGGACCTAGTCTGGGTAGCAACAGATTATGACCAACACCTGCCAATCAGGTCAGGGATGAGAATAGAATGAATACCAGAATGCCAAAAATTGATTTTCCCTATTTTAATGGAGATGGGCCTAGAGAGTGGATAAGGAAGGCTAGAAAATACTTCCAATTATATCATGTAAATGAGGAATTGAAGGTGGGCATTGCTGAAATGTATTTAAAATGGAAGGCAGATATATGGTTCCATGGATTTGTTATCATGAAACCGATTGGGATTTGTTTGTTGGGGAATTGTGTAAAAGGTTTGCTGAGAGTACTGGGGATGAAATTGTAGAGTCCTTCAGCAAAATCAGGCAATTTGGCACCATTGCTGAGTATCAAGAGATGTTTGAGGAATTAAAGGCTCAAATTATGATGTCCCTCCCTCATTTACCAGAAACCTACTATATTTCTATCTCACTAGTGGGCTTAAGAGTGAAATCAAGTCCATTGTTAAGATGTTGAAACCTACTCATCGCTGCCTGTGCCTTTGAAATTGCATCCCTACAAGAAACCACTATAAATGCCCTCAACAAATCCCAGAAACCAAAGTCTTTTTCGAATAACACCAGCAGATGGATTCAGACGCCTTCCCAAAATACAGATACCAACACAACACCTGAACTCGCTCAAATTAGTCATAAACCACCAATACCCTTCAAAACCATATCCCTTCTAATTTCCATACAAAAAGAAACTTGGGCCTATGTTACAAGTGTGATGAGAAGTACACTTTAGGTCATGTGTGTAAAAACAGGATGATAAACTTCATGCTAGTGGATGAGGAGAAGGAAGAGAGAGAAGAGGATCGGGAGACAGAGGAAATTATAGAGATATCACCAACGCCTCTAGTCAAGCACATGAGACACAAAACCATAAGGATTCCTGGCCAGATAAAGGGAAAAATGATATCCATCCTTATTGACAGTGGTAGTACACATAGTTTTGTGGATGAAAAATTGATAACTCAACTAAAGTATACCACTGATCAATCTAGACCACTAACAGTAACTGTGGCAAATGGGGAAAAATTGCAGAGCCATGATGTTTGTAGACCATTAGTATGAAGGATGCAGTAATTGGAATTTCAATTCAAGATGAGGACCTCAAGCTATGAGAGAGTGATATGGTACTTGGAGTAGATTGGCTAAGTCAGTTTGGACCTATAATATTTGATTTCCAGCACAGCACCCTTGGATTTTTGCATCAGGGTACTCAGATTAAACTGAAGGAAGAATAATATGAAGCACAAATGGGGTGGATTGGAGAGGAGACAGCTCATTCCCTACTACTTCCACACTCATATGGAATTATGGGATAGTTATACTCCATTAGGGAACCCACACCAGAACTGATGCCTGCAATAGTGAGGGAGGTGGAGAATTATTTTCTTGGGGTATTTAATGAACCAACAAAATTGCCACGACCTAGGTCACATGATCACCATATTCATTTGAATGATGGAGCCAAACCTTTCAAGATCAGGCCTTACAGATGCCCATTTATACAGAAATCTGAAATTGAAAGGTTGGTAGAAGAGATGTTGAAGAGTGGGATCATCCAAGCTAGCAACAATCTATTTGCCTATCCATTACTCTTGGTTAAGAAGAAAGATGGGACATGGAGATTCTATGTGGATTACAGACAGCTGAACATTTTAACAATTAAAGAAAAATATCCCATGCCTTTAATTGATGACCTTCTGGTTGAATTGTATAGGCCTCACTATTTTTCAAAAATTGATTTAAGATCTAGTTATCACCAAATCAGAGTTGCTGGTGAGGATATTTATAAGACAACCTTTAAGACTCACCAAGGCTTATATGATTCAAGGTGATGCCATTTGGTCTCACCAATGCCCCAGCCACATTTCAAAGTCTTATGAATGATGTGTTCAAGCAGCAGTTAAGGAAGTTTGTTCTTGTCTTCTTTGATGATATATTAGTTTACAGTGCTGATTTAACTTTACATTGTCAACATCTCATAGAAGTGTTACAAATTTTGAAGGATAATCAATTGTATGCTAAATGGTCCAAATGTTCTTTTGGCCGACAACAAATGGAGTATTTGGGCTACATTATTAGTAAAAATGAGGTATCTACTGACCCAGAGAAAGTTAGAGTCATGCATCAATGGCCTAAACCTGAGAACACTAAACAGCTGAGGGGGTTCCTAGGTCTGACTGGTTACTACAGAAAATTCGTTAAGGGTTATTGAGCAATAGCTAGACCCTTAACTGATTTACTAAAAACTGATAATTTTAGATGGGATGATTAAGCTAATAGAGCCTTCCAACTACTCAAATCAACCATGATCAACACCCCTGTGTTAGCTACCCCTGACTTCAAACAACCATTTGTTATTGAAATTGATGCTTGCCAGAATAGAATTGGGGCAGTACTTATGCAAAACAAAATACCTATAACCTACTTTAGTAAGGCCATAACATGGAGGAATCTAGGACTCTCCACCTATGAAAAGGAATTGTTGGCCATTGTAACTGCTATTGGAAAATGGAGACATTACTTGGAGGGTCACCAATTTGTCATCAAAATTGATCACCAATCACTGAAATATCACAACAGAGAATTACCATCCCAATTCAACAAAAGTGGTTAACCAAATTACTTGGACTTCATTATGAAATAGTATACAAAAAGGGGGGGCAGAGAACAAAGTAGCTAATGCTCTTTCAAGAAGGCAAGAATTACAAACATGTGCAGCTATAACTACAGCAACTCCAATCTGGGTTCAAGAAATTATTAGCAGCTATTTAGGGAATGAATTTGCTGAATCACAAATTAGGGCACTACTACTGCAAACCACTGATGTGACTGATTATTCCTATGTTAATGGACTTTTAAAACATAAAGACAAATTATATGTGGGATCATGAAGTGATATTATGCAGAAATTGATCAAAAGTATACATGATTCTCAGGAAGGAGGGCATTCAAGAGTCCAAGCCAACATACACGGAGCCAAGCAACATTTTAGTTGGCCTAGTATGAAAAAAGAAATTAAGGCAACGGTTCTTCAGTGTGAAGTTTGCCAAAGATGTAAAGGGGATCATGTTCCTTACCCAGGATTGCTACAACCATTACCTGAACCTTTATATTCTTGGAGTCATATCTCTATGGATTTCATTGAAGGGCTTCCAAGTTCTAAAGAGAAGAATGCAATTTTGGTAGTGGTAGACAGGTTCATCAAATATGGTCATTTCTTAGCCTTATCTCATCCATTTTCAGCCACTGGCATAACTCAGTTATTCATGGATCATATTTTCAAGTTACATGGGATGCCTCAAAGCATAATTTCTGACAGAGATAAAATCTTCACCAGTACATTTTGGCAAGAATTATTTCAGCTAATGGGGACTCAATTGCTATTAAGTTCTGCCTATCATCCACAGACTGATGGCCAAAATGAGAGGCTCAATCAATGTGTAGAAATGTATTTGAGATGTATGACCCACAATCATCCCAAGCAGTGGCACAAGTGGTTAACATCAATGAGTGGTGGTATATTACCACACTTTACTCTACTATTAAAATGACTCCTTTTGAAGCACTTTATGGAATTAAACCCCACAGCTGGTATCATTGGGCCTTACCAAGAATCAAACATTGTCATGCGGTGGACAATCTGTTACAACAAAGACACAAAATTGACCAAAGAACTAAGATAGAATTTAGCTCAAGCTAGAGCAATGATGAAATTATATGCATACAAAGGGAGGACAGAAAGAGTATTCCAAGTTGGAGATCGGGTCTTCTTGAAGTTACATTCCTATAGACAACAATCACTACACCACAGTGTACAATAAGAAGTTGGCTACTAAATATTTTGGACCTTACCAGGGGATCAAGAAGATGGGATATGTGGCCTATTAGTTAGATTTACCAGCAAGTTCAAAGTTACATCCAACTTTTCGTGTTTCACTACTTAAGAAGAAGTTAGAGGAAAATGTGATTCCTATTTTACAGCCGCCAGATATTGATACTGAAGATCATACAGAGAACCAACCTCAGAAAATGTTGCAGGCAAGATTTGTTAAAAAAGGTAATAAAGCTAAGTCCCAATGGTTGATTCAATGGCTACATGGAACTGAGGACGAAGCCTCCTGGGAAGATGCAGATTGGATACAACAGAAATTTTCAACGTTTGATCCTTGGGGACAAGATCAAGGTAAGGGTGGGGACTATCATAAATCGAGGTATGTGGCTTCTTCACCATATGACAGATAAGCTCATTCAACAACTGACAGAGAAGGATGAATGAAGGAACACAGTAATGGCCATAACGATAATTCAAATTAGGAGTGAATTATATCTTTAAACCATACGACGTCGTTTAACTAAATGAATTAATTATTAAAGTTGTAATAATTTAGAAACACGTTTTTTTGTTTTATTCCCTCCTGCATTGCTGAGAACAATTGTTAACAAAATTTGATGTGCTATATTAATACAACATGTGCACTGTAAAAGGTATGCTAAATTTTGCTGAAGTTGTTAGTGGAACTGATAATTTCACTCCATCTTTCTCTTCCTTATCTCTTTCTCTCATTTTACATTTTTTTTCTCAAATCTTAACTACAATTATTATACATATGGGTCATTGTAATGCTGGATTGTGATTGAGAAACGTAGCTGAGTTCTTCAATCATCACAAACACAAGGAAGAAAATGTTGCCTAAATGGAAGGAATTTCATGAACATTTCACAATGCTTCTAGGAAGATCAAACACTCATTGATTCGAATGAATATCGAGAATTTGATAAGATAATTGAGAAAACTCTCGGAAATAGCTTTATTTTTATTCAATACTAGTGCATCACCCGTGCGATGCACGGAGTTGACGGTTTCTAATTTATTTGTCTAAATCGATGAATAGTATTTATTACATTTGTATATAAACATTAATTTCAAGAATTAAATTACACATAATAAGCATGTTGTTGATTACAATATATGTGTAAATAAGAAACGACATTTACAATACTATTCTAAATTTTGAAAACTTTTTGAACACAACGTTTGTCGTTGAATTTGTATGGCCTCCATCTTTATTGCAAATCAATATTTTCAATCCACTACGATTTGTTACTCTTGACACGTACCCACATATAATTGTCCATGACTAAATACCGGTTTCTTCAAGTATAGACCCACGTGAGATAGTGATTGGCCTCGACTTTGTTTATCGTCATTGCGTTTATTACAATGAGAGGAAATTGCCTTCGTGAAACTTGAATGGCAATCTAGGTCCGATGGGGTTAATGTCATTCTCGATATAAGAACCTTGTGACCGCATTGCTTCCTCGAGAGAATTTTGGCTTCAATAATATGATTACCAATTCTTGTGATGACCAATCTAGTGCCGCTGCATAATCCAACCGAATGATCTATGTTTCGAGTAACATAACAGCGTGCTAAACCTTCA
Organism: Forsythia suspensa; assembly: GCA_023638005.1. NCBI lineage: Eukaryota > Viridiplantae > Streptophyta > Magnoliopsida > Lamiales > Oleaceae > Forsythia > Forsythia suspensa. Next base: position 1,624,442 of record CM042670.1, read on the forward strand.
ACTTTAGCTCATGATTAGGCACACCAAAACACCGATCCCATTTAAAAATTCCGCGGCGTGTAAACATCATGTAAAAGATCAATATTGGCATCCGATCTACAAACCGGTATCGAACTTAAATAGATCTTTCCATCGCTTGTATTTAATGATACCATATATTCATTAACCGACTCGACCACATCAAGAGTCGATGCAAGGATAGCCCTACCTTGCGATATAGATGCGCCATCAACGCCGCTACTAAAGGCCGGGTATGTGCTACCCACAATTGATGCAATTAGATTATCCGATACATCAAGCAAAAGATCGTCGGGATATCAATATTCGCATGACCGCTGCTTTTGACCACCAATTGTGCCATCGCCTATGCTTGAAATCCAATCTGAAAATGCCTTTAACTCTATGCATTCACCATCCGATGCAAGATTTTGAAGTCTCATATTATGCGTCACTTTTAGAACTTTACAATCGCGCCATAAATACGATGAGTTGTTAGCTGCGATGACAAATGTCCTCTCTACTTCCTTTCGAATAATCGGCAAAATTTGTCGGAAGTCACCGCCAAAACTACTATTTTTCCTCCAAAAGGTAATTCGAGAGCTCGTGGATTGGCCGAATCGTAAAATATCTCTCATGCTCCCGCCCAAAGCTTCAATCAATACTTGTTCATCATGGGCACTTCATCCCAGATTATAAGCTTGCTCCTAACAATTAATTCTGCGAGTGGACTACCCTGCTTAATGTTGCACGTAGAATCTTCATTTGGGTTAAGCGGTATCGCAAATCTTGAATGAGCAGTTCTACCACTAGGCAATAATAGAGATGCTATACCGCTTGACGCGACATTCAAAACAATCTCTCCTCTAGATCGCAAAGCTGCAGACAATGTCTTCTACACAAACGTTTTGCCTGTTCCTCCATAACCATATAAGAAGAAGATACCATTATCTTCGAATTTAACTGCATGCATGATCGTATCATAAACATTTCGTTGTTCATCTGTAAGATTAGACACCGCCTTCGTGCTCTTCACCAATAATTTTCTATCGTATCGTAGCTCATCCCGTATAAGTCTATTTTGGCAACTTGTGAAATACTGTCGGAAATGGCATTGTGTGAAAGTCACGCAAGCTTTTACCAACACTCCGCAATATCTTTTCGATCTCCACAAGAGTGTAATTTTTTATTTCTTCATCATTCAACTCTAACTCTGTACAATAGGAAAACAAATAAATAACATTTCTAATAATTATTAAGAAAAATATCAATTAAAAGAAATATGAATTTGTGAAGGAAAAAAAGACATCACTTAATCAATAGGATACCTTGATGCTGTAGGATGTTGCGCCGTTTGTATAGAATATCATCCGATAGATAAGTCCAACATTTGTCCCAAACAAATTCAAGTCTTGACAAAGAATCGGACAACAATAAAGTAGCAAAAAGACTCGCAAACAAAGGCAGTATCCCCAGCCGCTTGCTTCTGCAATTCCATCGATGTACTCTTTATCGCTATTCAAAGAATCCAAGCACATAGCAAGCATCTCTCGAAAGATGTGTGTTGAACACCCTTCACACTTTTAAAATCATCATAGCTTGTAGGTCCACGAACTATGTTGAGAAGACATCTCGTGATAATACATTTCTCCGCATCCCGTGAGGAACATAAAAACACACCCAATAGATAAATTTAGTAGGAAATTCGCATAAGCTAGTTCTCTAGCTTCGGATATTTTTGTTCGCCCATCCACGCTTAAAAACATGATATGGTTAATAGTTGGTCTATTGATCACCTCATCGATTGGATCATAACTGAGAATATGACGCTCGCTCATTCGGTAGGTGAAAACTCAAGCTGCTCAACCGGAGGATCCTCAGATTGAATTTCAAAACCAAATATTCTCCAAACCGCTTCACATGGAGATATGTACCTACAATTGTAGTACGTGTTTATCTCACAAATTTTTACCCGAATCATCATCTTCATTGCTTTGGTAAAAGATGCGCTTACGATCATGTCCTTTGTTAACATACTTAAACAAATACTTGATGGATCTTGATTGGTTGCACCACTCCACATTCATATGTGCACCGTATTTGAGCAGCAGATATCGATTATGCGGCACAACGTATCTGTTATCAAGTTCAACACCGTTCTTTAAAACTATTTTTCCATTATCTCTCCGCCTGTATACTGGATAACCATCGTCATCTATATTGGTACATTCAACAAATTTTTTGGGAAAGTGTTTTGTACATCGACCATCGGACATGCATGGTGAATTGCTCCTAAAATTTCCACATGGACCGTGCACCATGAAATCCCGAACTGCAGCGTAATAGTTAGGATCAGTACTTTCATCTGGAATCTTTGCTGAAATGATACGGTCAATATCCTCTCCTGTAGGATACTTGTCTTCCTTAGACAAAAATAGCAGGATATGTGCATGAGGTAGACCCCATTTTTGAAATTCAACAAAGGTACACAATCAGTATAAAAAAATATATAAAAAATTCACATATATTTAAAAAAAAAGTAAACAAGAAATTGTTTTGAATACTTCAGATTTTCGAACTTACCGCTTTTACAAAGGCCAAATTTTTTATTATGCTTCGATCTTTAATCAAATTGTCTAGTTTGACTTTGAAAACTCGACAAACTATGTCTCGTCGATCATCGAAGCTTCAAACCTTCCGCCTCAACGTAACGAACTATCTTCGCCATTTCGGATTGCAAGTAAACGTAATAAATAAATCGATAACCAATCCATCTACATATGGCCATCGCGTCTTGGTAGTTTTGAATCATATATCGTGCCCCACCGGTGAAAGATGATGGAAAGATCACACGGCATCCTTGTGACGAAGGTTCCATCTCTCCTCTTAATAGGGCTTCAGTTAGGCCTTTGTACATTTCGCATCGTAATTGTTTCTCGTGAGTTCGTAAATAGGCCAACCTTGATGATTCAACCATCGTGTATGCATCAACCACGAACTGTTGGAATAGTCTCCCCGAGAATAAAATGGTCGATTTATTCATACTCCCTTTCTTGAATTTCGCACACAAAGAATTCTCGATACCGACTTTTTTTTTGTTCCAAAGAAATGTAAATGACTTTGACTCATTCAAAGGAATATCTTCTCTCAGTAACCATCCTCACCATATGGAAATGTAAGCGTGCATCAAGACCAAGATAGGATGCATTCAGGCTCATTAATCCTTTTCAATGCTCCCGCTTGTGTTTCGACAACTATGTCTCGATTACCAGTGAGTGGTATCAATATCACCAACAATCGGTCTGGCGACTTTCAAACTAAAGGCATATTATACACTGCAGCATCTCGAATTCTTCGACCAATTAATCAAGTTTCACATTTGAGCGCCTTCTTGGTGTAATGAATCTCTAACCATTCTAAAAGACTTTACCAACACATTGCTCTCATCTAGCATCTTTTCAAATCGAAACAATTTCATGTATGTAGTGTGTCGATATCACTACATTGTCTAAAAAAAAAAGGATTAGAACAATACGATTCTACACTAACATGAATAGTTTTTGTAAAATCTAAAAAATACGATAATTATAATTACCTTACGATCGTATCCTGTTGGTCACCTCATTTTCGGTCGTAGAGATGTATAATTGAGCAAATTTTGGTACACAGAACCCTCCCATGGCAACAAACTCCCAATCAAATGGTAATTTTGTCCGTTGAGTCTGAACACGGGAGGTGACTTTCCTTTATTCAAACTGGAGTCAATCTTTCCCCCCATAGATGTAAAACAAAACATCTTGTTGTACGAACGGATGTTCTCAACAAAATGTTTGCTTTTGCTGCTTGTCCCGCATATCAAACCAAAGAAGAATCTTAGGAGGACGCCAGATCGGCGGAAGTCGAATTTTTCCATGTGTACAACACAAAGAAAACTTTGGCTTGGGCGAATTGTAATGTCGGCCTATTCTTTCCTCGCACACTAAAATGGCACCGCAAAATTCACATTTGCGGTCGTGAGTCCAAGATCCCAATAATCAAAATAAGTTTAGTTGATAACGAACTTATAAGGTGCATTGTATCGGTGAATGACAATTGATATTTTATACACTAATGAAAACATTGTCTTAATTCAAAAAGAATGTAGTTTCAAATGTGCACAAAATGATTAAAAAAAAAGATACAGTTTGCAAATAAACAATTTATTTATAAAAAAAATTTACTCCTAAATTGTGTTTTGCAATTTAAAGGAGAAAAAATAGAATCAATATTCCATTTGAAAATTTATATTATAACATAGGACTAATCGATACACAATTATTTTTTAACAAATTATACAGAAAAATAATGTGCAAATTTTAACATAACCATAGTTGGGTTCCAAGCAACATAATCTAAATCTTTTGGTGAATAGCGTAATGTTTTAATAGTTAGCAATTGTAAAAATAATTAAATAACGCAACGGAATAATTTGAGGAGTAAGTAATACATATTTATTACTTATCATTCATTTCGATATTCCCTAATAATGCGTCATCTAAAACAAAAGAAAAAAAAAAACATAATAAACTATTAAGAAATTGTGATTAGAGAACATTACAACTTTCAAATAAATTGTTGAGTGATTTGAAGTACTAAAAAAAACTTACGCTCGCTTGACCCCAGATTTTGATCATCAACTTCGCTCTTCTTCATTTTTGTCATCCATATTCGATTTCTCAATGTAGACCGTTAACGCCTCATTTAATACCGTGCACTTGCCGAGAGACCAATATCCGCTGTCAAATTAGGTTGACTCTTTAGATATTGCTCGTACGATGTAGCATTGTAAGGTGCATCATATCGGTGAATGACAATTGATATTTTATACACTAACGAAAACGTTGTCTTCATTAAAAAAGAATGTAGTTTCAAATGTGCAAAAAATGATTTAAAAAAAAAAAGATATTGTGTGCAAATACACAATTTATTTATAAAAAAATCAACTGAATTGGGTTTTGCAATTTAAAGGAGAAATAAGAGAATCAATTATTCCATTTGCAAATTTAAAATAAAATTTAGGACTAATCGATACACAATTATTTTTTAACAAATTATACAGAAAAAATAATGCGCAAATTTCAATATAACTATAGTTGGGTTCCAAGCAACATATTCTAGATCTTATGGTGAATAGAGAATGTTTTAAAAGTTAGCAATTGTGAAAAATAATTAAATAATGCAACGAACTAATTTGAGGTGTAAGTAATACATATTTATTACTTACCATTCATTTCGATATTTTCTGATAATGCGCCATCTAAAAACAAAAAGAAAAAAAAATAAACATAATAAACTATTACGAAATTGTGATTAGAGTACATTACAACTTTCGAAATAAATTATTTATCTAATTTGAAGATACTAAAAAATAAAACTTACGTTCCTTTAACCCGATATTTTGATCATCAACTTCGCCTTCTTCATTTTTATCATCCATATTTGATTTATCAATGTAGACCGTTAACGCCTCCTTATTTAATACCGTGCAATTTGTCGAGGACCAATATCTCGTCAAATTAGGTTGACTCTTTAGATATTGCTCGATGATGTAGTATTGTATCCAATCTTTTCTCGAATCGCTCTCTTTGTCGCTGACTAGCTCGAACCAAGTAGTGTTGTTTCTACACGATCGCTTTCTATTAGTTTACACAATATGAACTCAAAAAAAAAAAGTAAAATTGAACGAAACATTTAAAATTAATAAATACCATTTGTGATGTCACTTAGTGGTGTCATTGAGAACGGATTTGAGCCAAGTGTAAATAGATTATCAATAGTCCACACGTCACGACTTCCATGTGCTTTCTTCGTCCCCCGATTCTAAATTTTCTGCTCAAATTCATATATCGTAAATGCGATGAGTATAATAAAATGAAATTGGAAAACTAAATCCTAATCATGTCGGGCTAAAGCGGGTAACACGATTTATATTCGACAATATCACATCAAATATTAAGTAAATTAAAAAAATAATACACAAACATATGTTAACAATCGTTTTAACTAATCATTTGAACACGTTGTTTTAAATAATTATTGCACGCTTAACAAAAAAAAAAAACAAATAAATCATCACGATTTAAACAACATACCCAATGAGTAATGACTCTTTAGCATTAATTAATTGGTCCCTAATCTCTTTCTTTATCCCTATTCTATCTTACATATGCACAATCAAATCATCACGTTATTGTTGGCCCAATCTACATCAATAACCCAAGGATGTCAAGCCCATTAAAATCTATTCTCACCGTTGAAGATATCTCGCCCAACACAACAAAAATATATAAGGAAAATACATTGATGAAACCCTACAATTCAACCTCAACTCGCTCAAGCCCCTCATGACGGCGCTCTCACTATGGCCGATTCCAATTTTTTTTTTAAAACATTTTGTAAAACAATCCCAATTAATCATGTTAGATCCATTTGTTCTTATCAACCTTGGTATTTTTGTGTTAAATCTTCTGATTTTTTTATTAACAAATGGATGTAAATGTATTTTGTCTTTGTTGGTAAAACCCGAAACTGAAAAATCTTGTTTTTACCATTTGCTTTCAATTTGTTTACGATCTGCTATATGAATACCCGACCCTTTTGTTACAAAATATATATAAAAGAAGAAGAATGTGATTTTTGCACGGAAAACGACCAGCGTGATGAATAATGGTGGGTCTATGAAATGCTGGTTCCATGGCTGGTGGAAGCATTGAATCTGAAAATATGGTGGATCTATGGAAAATGCTATTTCAACCGAGGTTCATACACTATAAAATCTACACAGAGATAAGATAAGTCATCCCGTTTTTTATTCTATTTAATTGATGAATAATAAATGATCCAGGAAAAAAAAAATTGTTGGAAAAAAATTTTGTTACAGAAAATGCTCATTTTCTTTTATTACCAGCAAACCTCAAATTTTTTTAACCCAAACTTTTAATGATTAGCCACGAATTTAATTTTTTTTTAAAAATGTTAATTGCATGTAATCCAGCCCATAATGATGAAGATGTCGAATCTACAAATTTTTTTTCTTGCATTTTCATTATTTCCCACAAATATTTTCACTTGCAAATTTTAAGTCTCAAATAATGTAATAACAGAGTTCAATCCCCGTAGGATATATGTTCTCAGCCTCTTGGAAGCATGCTTATTCAGATTGAGTAAAAGGTAGATCTAATCCCGTGGAATGACTCCAAGTAAGTAACTAACGTATTATTCGCATTTTCTCAAATCACCAAAATAACGCACATTTTAAATTTGAAATTGACATTTCATTTTATGCTACACATTTGCAAACCAAATTCATAAAATATACCGATTTTAACAAATATAGTATACAAATGTTTTAGAACTGGATATTTAATTCAAAAAAAAAAAAAAAACAGAATTTTCCTTCATCTCGAAATACCTTGGTTCTCGTCTTGGATTCTCGGCCGCTTACCGGATATGACTGTAGATTTGGTGAGCTTCTTCATTGTTGTGTATTCTTCAACTATGTGTAATCTTCAACTATCCCATTTAACGGCTGAAACTTTTTGGATTAAATAATATCGCCAAAAGAAAAATAGTCAAATGATTAAGCAAAAGAACTAATGATTTTGGATTCTTTTTATGGTAGATTATTTGGCGTAACACTATGAGATTTCATATACATGAATAGGATATGTGGGGAATGTAAAATGAGTTTATACATAATGCTTTGGATGTAGTGGATTCCATTAAAAATTAGGAAGTCCAAAAGGCAATTGTGAAGCTTGAAGGTGTAGAAATTGTCATTAATTCCTTAAAACTATTTAAAATTTTGAATTGTGCAAGTTATAAAACTAAATAACAATATTAGTAATGAGTAATGATCATTTATCATTAATTAATTGGTCCATAATCTCTCTTTCTCTTATCTCTAACTCGATTGTGCATATATAGTCTAGAAAGTAAAAGGGTGGGGACAAAATAGTTTCATCCATGTAAATGCTCGACAAATTTCATTTCATAACATCAAAAGCAAGATAATATTCGATTGATACCATGGAGTTTGGGGATTTGATTTGGAATTAGGAAAAGTAACACCCGTGCATTTTGAATATGTTTGGCTAAATATGAAGTTTAAGCTTCAGAATAAAAACAAGAAAAAATGGCTTTTATACATACAAGTTGAATGTTAAGATGTTTTGGATCCTATACTTCAATGTGTTTTATTAGAAGGACCATGGCGTAAATGTTTTATCGAGATATCTCAAAACATATTGTCTTCTCAGATTCCCCATTTCAGTTGTTTGACAACCTATTTGTTTTATTAATGTTCTTCAATTCAAGTTTCTAGAATTGACGTTCACCATATTTTATTTTATGTCACAACACGGCAGTGAATTATATATTTGATCTGTGTAGACATGTTCTGAATTCCTTTAGGCGTGTCTTACGTTTTGGAAAACAATATTTGTTTTGGTAAAAAATATTTAATACACTATATTGATGTCTTCATCGAGGAGTAATCATTGAGGTCAATCCTGAGTGCCTAAACCCGAGATATCTTAGAGGAAAAATAAATATTAATATATTGCTAATACTTGTAGATCTCACGCAGATGAAAGATGTATGGCTTGGACCAAAAAAAATCCATGAAACGTTGTCTTTTCTATTGAGGAAGGACAATCGATTTTTAATTGTTTACTTGAAGCTAAATTTTACAAAACATGATTACAATCTCTACTAACGAACATGATTAATATTTGACATTCAATAAAACACATATTGAAATACATAAATAAATACATAAACAATAATAGTTTGGGACAGTTTTTAATCCAAAACAATCCAAACAATATAAACATAATAATACCATGAACTATAAAATGTTTCAAATACTTAACCCAAAATAAAAATCAAACCAACAAAAATTATTATTATATAATTAACCCAGGATAATTATGTTGTTTTTTAAAATCTTCAGTCCTGCTCTTCTTTGATCATACTCTTCAGCTTCTTACGGGCAACATTACTTGACAAATCACCGCACAATGATCTCTTAGTCACTACTGCCGGACCATCATCAGAGATAACACTGTTGATCCGAGACTTTGACGGAGTTGTTACTTAAATGTCGTTAGATGAAGACACCTAATTTTTTTAAAGAGCAATCAAGTTTAGCATAAATAAAAAAATAAAATTAATATTTTAAAAACTAATAAAACTACCTTATCGCCTTCATCATCATTCTTCTCAATCTTCGATAATAGGTCCGATTCTTGATTCTCAACGTTAGAATCAACGTATTTGAGATAATGTTGTTGTCATCGCTTAGCCTCATGACAAAGAATACATCATTGTGTCCGTCCGAAGTTCTCCATTTTCACTTGTACTTTGAACAAAATCTTACGGTCAACTAAACTTTCTACTTCATGGGTATGTCGAGTCCTTTCTTTTCCGATAATTGAAGGGTCAAAGACACATATTAACACACAAACACAATACAAAGAACTTCTATATAGAAAAGCGATTATTTTTACCGAATCTATTCCATCCCTCACAATTGCACAAGTCTTCCCGAGTAGTAGTTGGGTGTATTCATGATCCACATAAGAAAACATACAGCCTCTGTACCATCAATCATCACACCGATCTTAAACCTACCAAGATTTTAAAAAAATTAATTTCAAAATTGAACAATTTGTAAAGTAAGTTAAGAATAAGTATAGCTCATTTGCCATGTATTATACTACCTTGGATTTCCTAACTCTCATGGAGATCACATTTCTCACAAGAGAAACATTTTCCAACACATTGCACCTTTTTGGGCACCTTTTGCATGACAAGTACCACCAATTGTGTTCACTCTCAATAGAAAGTATAGTTATGAGAACCCAAAAACTTCCAACCTAGATTTTAAATTATATAAATTTTATTTCGTTAGTCGATTAATATTACACAACAACAAATCAATTAGAAGAATCTTTGAAAAGCCTCGCTACACTCAAGTCACACCTCTCCAAAGATCGTACAACCGCTCGATGGTCCTTATCCGCGTAGTTTGACTTGCTAGATCATCGAGAGGCAAGCAGTACACGAGTAAGAAGATATTTGACTTATCTTTTGAGAGTTACCATCCCTTCCATCCAATAACCTTAGATGAAATAAGATGCAGACATTAATTGCGGCACAACTCGATTAATAAAAACGCTTGAAAGAAAACGAAATTTAGGTGAAAAAAAAGAGTCAAATATCTTACCGATTAATAAAATGTTTGGTATGGTCATTTTTTGGATTTACCATTACTTTTGTTACATGATATGTGTTCGAAATCCTAACCTCGCCTACAGTAAATCGATAATATTAATCAAAATGTAAAAACATTAGAAGAATTATTAGATATAACACAAGTAATAAACCTCTGAACATCTTCGCCCGACACATTTGTAGTAAAACGACAAAAGGCTCAAAAGCCCACTGTCCAAATACTCGTTAACCTCATCAACGCAATCACCCCATAAAGTACATGGCAATCGATTTTCCCTAATAAATGACATCAGAATTAATAACGTGAAAAATACTAAAATTAGATAGTGTTATGCTTTTCATAAATATATACGTACTCTAGATCTCCAATCACTAAATCAATCAACTTTGTGGTTCGTCCAGATAGATCTTTAGTCTTCGGAGTATCTTTGGCAACAACCTCGCCAATAATGTCTTTTTGTGTATATGTTAGTTGTAATAACAATAAGAATCTATAAGAAATATTGTGTGCGTAAAAAAAAAGTATGTTATCAAGTATTACCAAACAATTCAATTAATCGTGAGAGTTGTCGAAGATAGAATGTCATTGAAACCTTTGAACCGAAAAATGTGGTTGGGGAACTCCGCCATCACCCACCTCATAGATGCGAGTCTTGATCATGAAGTTGATCTTGTACTTATGGCCGAGGTTTTGTACTTTATGTTATTGACCCCGACAATGAAATGTCATATCACTTAAATAGCTCCCTCTTTAAGCAGAGGCTTAAAGGTATGTATCAACGATTGCTTTATGGATGCGTGAATACGCTCACCCTAGAAGCAACATGTAAATTCAAGACAAGGTAGGATTCAAGACCAAAAAATAATGCAAATTGGTTAGTCGTGCTTTACAAATAAAAAAATAATGGAAACTGGTAGGAATCAACTTAAACAGATTGATTAAATTATGCAAATATTTCTTGTTCATGAAAAGCCATTCAAAATATACTTTATAAATTAATTGCAGTCTTATTATTTGGTTAGTCGTGCCTAATTACATGAATTGATACAAATAAGCCTTCTCATAGAATGAAAATTTCACCATCACCCATTTTTAAAAAGAAATAATGCAAACTAAATAAAAATGTCAAAATTTCAAATGCATGATTGCATATATCATTTTAATGAACATCCCAAAGTCTGTAATCAAATAAAGAACAACAATTCCAAAGTCTATAATCAAATATTCACAACAATTGAAGCTAGGATAATTGTAATTGGATTTTAATCATAATGCTATAAATCTCGAGCATCATACCAAATCCCGTATTGAAATTTTACTTGATTCAAACTCATGTGAATATAAGTTTGTAAGTATTTCAGATTAGTTTTTTCAACACAAACTATAAAGAGTCATGTTATTATGTCCATTTGTCTTTTATATTTCATTAGTTTTGAATTTGAAATTTTGACATGTTGAAAAGCATTCTAGCCAAGATGTTTCTTGGATCAAATTATAATAATTAAAATTCTATATATGGACGAAAATTGTTTAGAGAATTTTACGAAAAAGATGTTCTGGAACTACAATCCTAAATATAATGAGACAATTTACAATCCATGCTATAATGAAAAGCTCAGCATTCATCAAACCCAAATGGTTTGATGAATGATATAAATAGCATATGGTGCAAAAAAAATTAAAAAAAAAATAAAAAAGTAACATCAGCCCCAAAAAAATTGGTAAATACTCACAAAGAAGAAGCATAGACACGATTAGATGATAAATATACTTCCATTTAAGTGGTTTGATTTAAAAAAAAAAATTCAAAACTGCATATAATTTGTAGAAATGATTCTAACAAAAATTCGGATAACGATTATGAACTAACCTCTTTGTCATGGCAAACAAACTCTAGACTGAAGGAGACATCCACGGTGCCGTAAGCCCGGACCTCGCATGCACGACGGACGACACGTATCTTCAATGCCCACCGTGTTTTTGTTGGATTCACATCGTTGATGAGATTGAACAATGGAGCCATTTAACTTTGTGTATTTTTGACATATTCAAATTAATGATTTCAAACCTTTTTGATTATACAATATGACAAAAAATAGCTGAATGTTCAAGCAAAATGATGATCTAATAGATTTTGGATTTGGCAGTGTTAATATGATATTTCATATACATGTGTTTGTGGAGAATGTAAAATGAGTTTTATTATAATGATGCGAAAATTGAAACGCCTTGCTACAAAGGATTTCATCAAATGGAATTGCAGGCCAACTATACAATTTGTCAACAAAATGTGTAAAGACGTTTTATTTTCCATGTGTAATGTGAAAACCATGGTGCATTTAATACTTTTGTATAATTTCAAATCAATTTGCTTGACTTAAAAATGACTTAAAATGATAACAACTTTTAATTAGACATAAAAAATTATTAATTTCGAAATCACTGTGGTTTAATTAAAATAATAACAGCTTTTAATTGGGCATAAAAAATTGAGGAAATTATACCAATTGCTATGTATATACAATATATTCTTAAATTTATTTTTCTAATATAAATATTCTAAAAATACTGGGTATTATTTAATTTATTTGAATAAATTAGTAAAATCTGCCCGTCAAAATCGTGTTATGGAAGTTCTATTATCCTATATAATCCTATTCTGAATTTGAAAAGCATGGTGCATTTAATCAGCCCATAAAATGAGTTTTATTAAAATGTAATAGAAATCAAACGTCTTTGTGGCAGAATAATCAATAATCAATATTGTGTATTTATATGGCAGAATTTAATTGGACATCAAAAACAATCAAATAATCAATATTGTGTATTTATGGTAAAATTTAATTGGGCATAAAAATAAACAAACAATCAATATAGTGTATTTACGGCAAAATTTACCAAATATGGAAAGACAAGTGGCGGAAACTGTGTGCGTGATATTTTGACGGTTTTCCTATTATAATATATATATAGATATAGATATAGATGTCCAACTATGGAAGTCGTAGGAATCGACATATCAAATCACTACTTGAAACAATAAAAGGGAAATCAGAAAAATAAAGCATGCAGTATGCCAAACACTGAAACGCATTATAATTAAGAGACAGCATCAAAATAGTTTATAAGTGAATAAATTCTCACCAGTCTACAATGTAAATAATAATACTGGATGAAATGAGAAAGAAGAAACTACTATCCACAATGCAATGCATCTAAAGAACCCTCTTCCACCAAGAATTTGAAAGGGCTCAACAATAACGGAAACACTGAAACTTATAGCAATTCAAAACCAATCCATCCTAATTTGGTAGAATTCATAGTCTTTCATTAGACGGGTACTTCGATGAGATTAATGCGAGTACTTTTGGCACAGGAAGCCCTCAGAGAACCCAAATTCATCAACATTTCCACCCACTGTAATTGTTCTCAAATCCGAGTGTTGCCATTTCCTAGTGTGAGCTCGAGATCATCCAATCCCACCTCATGAATCCTCTCCCCTTCCCATGCCTTTACTGCTACATTCTCAAACCCAAATTCTGTGCCCTTCCCCTTATCCAACATGGTGGTGTCCTTGGAAGGAACATGTTGAGCTTTCACAAGATTAAAGGTCGGAGAGGTTGGAACCATGTTGGGTGGATTTGCATATGCTTGGAAGTTCATCCATTGGCCAGAATCAATGGTAGATGAGTCAGACTCGTCGCATTCGGGTATAGTTGTCGTTGGAGTAAAGCGCCGAACACGATTTGGACTTGCGGGGCAAGCAGCAGCAAAAAGGGGATATTCAAGGCGGACATGGATTCTTTCGAGAGTTTCCAAATTGAAAGTTGGCTGAGGGCGTCTTGTCGGGGACGAGTGGAGGAGTAACAGGGGCACTGTTTGATATTCGGAGAGGAGGGAGAGACATAGGGTTAGAGTTAAGGAGGAATGCAAATGGATTTGGTGATGGGTTGGCACCATGTCGTGTCGGGCTGGGGAAGGACGAGGATGATGGACTTGGTTGGTAAGAAGGAATTGGACTAGCGAAAATATGATGATGGCGGACTTGGATTTATAGAAGAACTAGGTGTCATGTTGGTTGAAATGCTTGAATTTCCGGCGTGGTGGTTTGCATCCCTGGACGAGACATTCAATTTAAAAGCAGAATGTTAAAATCTATAAACTACAATTGAGACAGAAACAATGAATCAAACAAGAGAAATTGCTCAACTTTTCTGTTAAGAATCATAAAGAGTAGACCATATTCACAAAGTTACAAATAGCTGTAAAAGGAGAGAATGTAAACCAAATACATATATTCACACTATTGTGGAAATAATATCAGACGATCACAAAAATATTAATACCTTATTTTGACATTGAAATATAGAAAGAAATGCTGCAATTCTTGCTTGATTGAACAGTGCATTCCGATAGGAATGAGATGAAATTGCTTACCTACAAACTCTTAACACATAAATAACTCTAAACTCCAAAATCTCCTGACGAGAATTAAAATATAAGAAAAATAACTTGGATTTAGATAGCCAAAAGTAGACGAAATAAAAGGAGAGGCCACTCAAGCTAAGAAATTATTAGCTGCACAAAGGGATTAATACTACAATGCTCAAAACTCAAAAGATCAGCTTCCCAAGTATTCTTTCTTCTGTCAAAATTTTTTACACAAAGACACATTCGCCAACACGGTACTACACGACAACACTGCATAGAACAACGGACAAGATTTTAACCGGCGCACCAAACATGCCATAAATCTTTTGCGAATTTTTCACAAAGTAAAATCTAGCTACAAGTTTAGAAGAATCTATAAATAGAGCATTGCAAATGATTTTACCACAGCTAGCACTAAAAGTTAAAACATTGGGGACAAGAAAAATCCCATAAAGAAAACCTTTCAATTATACCCATTTTCTCCACAGATCAAAAGCCAGAAAAACAAAAATAACCCTCTTAAAATGGACCGCAAAACAGCTATCTTTATCCAAATAAAGCAAACCCTAATTTCCAGATCTAAGCAGATCCGAGCAAAACCCATTAACAAAAAGCAAGAACAAACCAAACCCAGAACGGGAAAGATCCTTATCAGAGAACAGAGATGAATTATTACAGAAAAAATTACCTTGCGATAGGTGGTGCCATCAGGCTCAACAATCCAACCAGCCTCAGCACAGAGAGCTTTGAGGACCTCATTGTTGTCACAGTGTTTAGGCAAATTGTAATCCCCTGTGCCCTTAAACCTGTATAAATCTTGGCTGCTATGGCCTTCTTCTTCTCTCTCTCCTCCTGTTATTCTCTCTCTCTCTCACGATGGCTTCCTCCTCCCACTTCCACCATTCCCATTAACACCCCCTCCTCCTTCCGTTGATTCTCCAGCTTCCCACATCATTTTCCTCTCTCTCTCTCTCTCTCTCTCTCTCTCCCCCTCTCTCTCTATATATATGTGCGTGTGGATGTAGATGTTTATGTATATCAATGCGTATAAATGATATCGGGGTGTGGGGGTGGCGTGGGGTTGAGGGTTGGGGGTATATTTGGTTGCAGGGTCTGCAGAGGAACACACTACTTCCCTCTGATTTCTCAAGTGTGGAAGAATATGTGTGTTTCCATGTGTGTGTTTACATTAAACTGTATTATATCTGTTGACGCAAATTCTTGGAGGGGAAGTTGAAAGTGTAACCCAATACACAGAAACTTCTGGTGTGAGTGACTTTGATGATATTGATAGAGTATTGACAGGACCACGTGTGAATGTGGGGACAGAATGAGATAGTTTTTTTCGAAATTTTTATTTAAGTAATAAGGGATTTTGGCGTGAATGATCACTAACGTATGGTCTTAGTACGTTTTTGGTCCCTAATCTTTTATTTTTGACTAAAAAGTACCTAACCTATTCCATTGGATGAGAAATTGGTCTTGTGGACGGATTCCATCCAATTTTTATATTAGTTAGGCACGTGGACTGAATTTTCCTTTAATTTATTTTTATTGCAGGGACAAATTGGTCATGACACTTCTAATAACATGCACATATTTGTCAATTCTTATATAAATAATAATAAAAAATATCACCCCACCCTAAAAACTGCCATTAGGAAGAAGTGGGGGATGGGGATAAGTAACTAATTTACTACGGTTAACGTTTGTACAGTGAAACCTCGTAAGTGTATAGGCTCATTAAGAAATAATAGTAGGGATGGCAATGGGAGGGTCCCAAGCGGGTCATGTCCACCCCCCTCCACCCCACCAGACTTTAGGGGTGCCTCGCCCGCCCGCCCGCCTTGACCCGCCAATTGGCATGGCGGGGTGGGGGGCAGGCGAGCACCCCACTACCCCGCCATTGTCCCTAATATTTTTTTTTTTTTTTTTTGAGGGGGTTTTAAAAGCAACATATAGTTTGGATTATATAGAAAATAGAAGAATAAAGAATTTTGACGATGAATTATATAGTTTCGCACAATAAATAATCGAATATAAATTCAAACATACAAAATAACAAATACTAACATGTGATAATCAAAATTATAAAATATTCAAAATATCAAATTTCTAAAATTAGCATGTGATTGTCAAAAACTAACAACATGTGATTTTCAAATTTATAAAACTAACAACCTGTGATAATAAAAAACTAACAACATGGGATATGTCCCATATTCAAAATATCAAATTTCTACAACAAAATTATAAACAATACAATCGAACACAAAAACATAAACAATAAAACCCAACACAACAAAAATATAAACAATACAAACCAATAAAAAAATCAAATAGTTTCGAATAATACACGATTCATAAAGTTCAACAACAATGACCAGTGAAATTGAAATTGAAATTAAAATCAAAATCTACAATCTTTATTCTTCCTCTTGCGTAGTTGTGACATACTCGGATCCTAATAATTCTTGTATAATGAATAAAAAAAAGTATGTATGTTAAATAGTATTATAATGTAAATAAATTTCAACATTTTATATTGACATAAATAAGATTACCTCGTCCTCAATTTCCTCTTGAAGAATAGTAGAACAACATCCGAGATACAATGATGATGCGGGAGAGTTTTCTAACAATAAAATAAATCAAGTTAACAACAATGAAATGTCAAGAATAATAAATATGAAAATACTAAATACTTTTTATTATACCATGAATGTCACCATTAACCAATTTTGAGCAAACTTCAACGCCTCAAAGTCTTGGAATGTAGTTTGCTTGATGTGGACTCACGAATCTACCACTGCATTTAAAATGCAGACTCGGAAGCCACAGTAGAAACGGGATGGCCAAGATATCTCTTGCAAGTTTTTGTAAAGTATTGTATTTGCTTGAATTTGCATTCCACCAATTTAGTAAGTCAAAATCACTACACCGAAGCAATACCGGCTCCTCCAAATATAAGTCAAGCTCATATTTGACATTACTAGTGCTAACTTTTGTTGTAACAAATAAATCAAAATCTTCCAGCTCATCTACTACTCTAACACTTGAAAAAATCCCAGAATTGGAATACGAAGATGAAGATTGAGGAACATTAACACTTAATTTTTATTGTTCGTATATTGAGATACCAACTTTCGACAAAAGTGAACCAACATTGACAATTTCAACCACGCGCGCTCATGTCCATAGATCTTAGGAAAATAATACTCAACCAACATCATTTTAAACCTTGTAGGAACGATAATTTTTACTCACTTTTACTAATATTATAATAGTAAAAGTGAGTAAAAGATTATCGTTCCTAAAGGATTTAGATTTTAGCTTAATTTTGATCAATTCAAACTTAAATCAAATACACACAATAAATATTTAGATCAAGAAAGTATGAAATTTTCTAAACTATAACTATGATTTAACTAAGCACAAATATGGTTTTTTTGGAGAAAAATCAAGTAAATGAGTTATGCCAGGAATCCGACTCCACCATTAGTATCTATTTTAATCCTCAAAATCCAACATTCTAATCCATTTTATGTTGAAATTGACAATCGATAATCCTAAGTTATCTAATAATCGCTTTCGAGTAGAATTAAATACGCTCCGAAATATTTCTATTGTGAATTCGAATATACAAAAACACTTTCAACCACAAGATTATCTAATTTGATTGTACCAAGCATAGGAAATTATTACTAATTTCTATAGGACTTAGTGTTTAAAACCATAATGAGCTAATCTATTTTGAATTTTCTAGAAATGAAAATAAATCACAAACACAACCAAACGGTGATCAATCATTCAAACAGATGTTACAACTATGGCATAAATCAAACAAACACAAATTAAGATTAGAAACAAGAATCCTTAAATTAAAACTTCAACATATGTTTTGCATTATCATCCTTAGCATAAAGAGTTTAGCCCATCATATTTGATTTACAAAACACATAAATGAAGAATTCATCACCCTAATATTTGATTGCAAGAAGAATTTTGAAAATTAATCGGCATTGAATGTCTTCAAAGGATTGCCGAAGAATTCAAACTTTCTCTTACTTGAAATTCCAATAATCTTGTCCAAATGAAGAAATTCTTGTAAATATCTTGTGTTTTACTTTCTTGTTCTCTCCAAAATTCGATTCTTTAATCATTATAAGAGTTCTCCTATTTATATTGGTCCAATTATGGTTGAATTTCGTGCCTTAAATGCCCCAAAACATGCCAAAAATATAATTTTAACTCAAATAAATGTTTGGTCGCGACACCGTCCACTTGAGTAGTTGGTCTGTTCGCTCAAGCAGGCAAAAGGACCATTTTTTGGCTGATGGTCTGCTCGAGCGGATAGAGTTATGTTCGCCGCGCGACTGGTTTTTAAATCACTATAACTTCTTGTAGGAAACTCTGAATTGAGATTCGTAAAAAGTGTTAAGACTCATAATTAAATTATCTTTCCAATAATATGAAATTTGCCATGTGAAGATAATTTTATCAAAATTTATGCTTTAATTTCCCCACTTGTTCTAGTTGTAGTTTCTCAATTCGATTCTTCGACTTTCAAGTGTTTGATCATTCACTTCAACTCTTCATTGTCACTCCAACACATCTTAAACTTATTAATTTTATCTTCTTTCTCATCCTCCAATGTTTGGCTCTTGATATTCACTTCAAAAACTAAATTAATTATCATTTACTCGTTGATTTCACCAATGTAACTTGAGTTCAGGGATATTGTCCTACAATCACAAAAATAAACAAATACTCAATAAATATCGACTTTAAAATACTTAAAATTATACAAAACTCTTCTTTAAAGAGTTAAAATAAGTGTATAAATTACACTTATCAACATTGGTTTGGAAACACCTAACCATCTATGGTTGTACATAGATTTAAAAAATCGGACATGTCAAAGTCAAGAACCAATAATCTTCAAAAACAATAATGGGGTGATGGTTTTGAAGATGGGAATGAATATTGGGCAGTCAATATTATAACCTCAAATTGTGAAAATAACTAGTATATTGCTTATTGGGGGAATTCGACCGTAGGAAAATAAATGGAGATTAATTGGAGGAACAAGATTGAGAAAGAAAGATTTGGAGAAGAATGGTGAAGAGAAAGAGAATTAAGGAAATTGAAAAAAAAATTAAAGAACGTGAAGACAGACGTATAGTGAATTTTTGGGTCAATAGAAGTGAAATTCCCTGCAGTCGTGATTAAGATACACTTAAAACTCTCTTTCATTCATTTTTAAAGTCCTAATATTTTGCCCATGATAAATTCTCTCTCTCAAGAAATCTTTCACAATTCATCTCTATGCCCATATAATGATTCTTTTAGATATCGGTTTTGAATCATGATTTGAAGAATCTCTTCGAAAATTCTTTTAGTCGCATTCGTGGACTTCTTTTTCGAATATCTGTTTATTAGCATTATGGATTTTGATCAAATTGTATAATACCGAATTGTGATTTCAATACTCTAGATTTATGGGTTTTGTAGATATTGTAGATATTGGTTGTTTGTATATTTTTGTTAATTTTGTCATTGCCCTAGAAATGATTTTATGCCTCATTTTCACATTTTCTTCTGGTGTAATCCATTGCTTTGCTTGGAAACAAATAGACTAAATGATGAAGTTTGAGTTAGTTGTTGAAGAAATTACAGCAAACAAGCTCTGTTTGTTTGATTCATTATTCTCGATATCATTTCAGGAACGAGTGTTCATTGCATGTTTTATTTAGGCCTAGCAATAACCGAAAGAAGGAAGGAATTATATATGTTTTATGTAGGCCTAGTAATGGCAGTAAAATTAGGGGGAGGAGTTGAGATCTGCTTGTTCGAATTCCACGTTCCATCGGTTCATCATTCTAATAAAAATCTTACACATCATCAATGTGAATGCGTTAAATGTTGTTCATAATAATCTTCTTACTTATTTAATTGATGATGTGTAAATTTTTTATTAGAGGACGAAATAATAAACATAGAATTAGGACAACAGGTCTCAACTCGGAGAGAAGTCCCCCTTCATTTCTGCTATAAATGGTTCTCCCTCCACTTTTTCCTATCATTAATGACAGTTTTAAGGAACACGGCAGAGGGTGATGGTGATGCGAAAGTGATAAATTTACTTATGTTATTAAAAGTGTCTTGACCAATTTGTCCTTACAATTAAATTAAATTAAAGGGAAGTTCAATCCACGTGTTTAACTAACGGAGAAATTGGATGGAATTCGTCCATAGGGATCACTTTTGCATCTAATGAAATATGTTAGGGCCTCCTGGTCAAAAATGAAAGGTTAAAAACCAAAAAGGTACTAAAATCATACGTTAGGACCATTTACACCAAAATCCCAAATAATAATGTTTTTATCTAAAAACATCTTAAATAACATAATAAATGTAATTCTTTTCAAAACTAATCAAATTGAAATCTGATCCGATCGAAAACGACATCAATTCAATTAAAATAAATTTTATTTCTCTTTATTTAAATCTTTTCTAATGAAGAGATTGAATCTAGAATGTAAGGAGGGGTTTACAAGTGCAAAGCGGGGCAGAATGCATGGAAAAACAGACATAAAATCATATTGATAGAAAATCAAAATTGTATCAACGTCGATCAATTCAATCGAAAAATCAAAAAATACAATTCATTTATAGGCAAAAACTAAAAATTTAACTATCGAAATATTTGGTTCATCCCAATCTAATCCATTCACACAAAAAAATCGGTTGATTTCACCTTTTAATTTTTTTTTCCATTAAATTCTATCAGTTCAACCCGTGATCATGATCTTTTTTCTTCGATTTCACCCTTTAATTTTTTTTTTTATTTACTAACAGTTCAATCTGTGATCATGATATTTTTTCTTTTTCATGTTGATGCTTGCCCAGTTTTTTAAAACACTAAGGCTTGTTCGGTTGAGTTTTTTTTGGAAAAAAATAGATTTTTTTTGTTACTTTTTGACTTTTCAACTTTTTTTGTAGTGTAAAAAAAGTTGAAAAGTCAAAAATCATAAGAAAAAAAATAGATTTTTGAAAAAAACTCTACCGAATACTTCTTAATTATTAGAGGGTAATAGGTGAAGAAGAATGGTGCCACGTGGAGGTACTAAAATGAATATAAAGGGGGATTTGTTTATTTATTCTTATCTCAGTGCTGTAATGAAACTGATAGAGAAGAATTCATGGCAGACAGTTCAAATCTTACTCATCTTCTTAACAAAATACATTTTCCTTTCTTGTATTTTCTGACACAATGGGGCCAACGTTGTCTCCTAGGATGTTCAACCGGTCAACCACCCAATTGAATCTTGCCACATCCACAATTGGCCACTTCCTCTCATTTCAACTCTCCTCCAATTCATAACAAAACAAAAATAGATAACATTCAACATTATTATTCAATTCAATTGAACATTATTATTGAGTCTCGTCTATACAAAAACAATGACAAATCCTTGTTCTTGTCCTTCCACGTAGCTTTTGTAACATGGAAATTAACTAAACTCAATCGAGTGGAAAAGAAAGGAGCATTAACCTCAAGCAGAAATAATAAATATTATTGCAAATAATAATCTCGAGTTTTCGTGAAAAGTTCTCATGAATCTTGGTATATACAATTTTGGTAATGTCGATATACATGACATGGCATTATGCCTCTTGATTATACATAGTTTGTAAGAAAAAAAAAGTATGATCAAATAAGTTTGAATTGGTCAAAGTTAAAAATAAATACTGTAAAAAAGGTAACATCCAAATATACTAATAGAAAAAATCTACTTAAAAATAACTAGACTTTAGAAAATGCAATGATGTACCAACAGCAGTCTATTGCATAGTTACTTTTCAAACCAGAGTTCAAATTTCAATCTCTTGTAAAGTAAATTAACCAGTAGTACAGTACAGTTACACTAGCATACAAACAGCTTTCTGCGCGCTTCAGTTACATGAATTCTTGTGAGATTTGTATGTAACTAAAGATACAAGTGGACCCATTTTTACAAATTTCTCATCTTACAGCATCCACAATGTTGACTGAGTTGACAAACTGACGCTGCTTCCAAATGCTATATGCAGCGAGCGAAGAAACTCTGTCCCACATAGCCACCAGCCATAGCCCTTCTCACATTGGATTCAAACATCTTTGGGTTATCCCTCAACACTGCAGCTGCATCGGGATTGAGAGGGTCCTCGTGATTTGGTTCCTGCACGGATATACAAGTACCCCTATTAGAGATATATGGGAAGGCCAACAAACTGAATGTTTTTCCCCCGAAAGATATAGAAATACCGTGAAAAGATGATACAAGCCATATATAATAGTGTTAATGTTTAGCACGGGTTTCCAGTCTTCTCGAAGAATGTTCAGGCAAACATTTCCTTCCAAGTCAATATTGGGATGGTAAACCTGCAGTGAGCGTGTTTAATTACCAACAGCCTTACCATATCAGAATTAGAGTTTTGCAACATCAATAATAAAACAATAGTCATTTATGGAAATCTTGGCTTCCGTCTACCTTTGTCTTGCATTTCACCTTTGGAGCTTCGTGTGGATACATAGTAGAAATTTGGAAAGAGAAACAAATGCGCCACCGCTGAACACATGCAACCAATTCAATGAATATGTAGGGAAGTAAAGAAAATATAATAGGCAAGCCATATAGTATGAAACAAAAGGATAGAGAGGTGAGCAATTCAATTGCAGTAAAATAAATCACCAATCATTGTCTGATTAATATCAAATTTTACGTGTAAATAAATACTTACAGGTAATATCCTTCATCAGGCGAATAGTAACTTCAAGTTCATAAGGTCGTCGTTTCCATTAGGGAATGAAATGGTACAAGTTTTCGGTAGATTTAATTCACTTATATCTACAAGAGGAAAATATAGAATAAAAAAAGCAATTAATAATATTTCTCTATTCTTGGTAATATGAAGGACAAATGTAGAATAAGAAAGGAAAAGAAGATACGGTGAAATATGGAAGATACCATAACAAAAATGTAGCACATTGAATGACCACTATAATAAAATTGGACCACAGATAATGTTGAAGATTGGACCACAGATCGAATATGGAATCATAGTATCTTATGAAGAAGAAATATAATTGTATACCCTTTACTGTAGTTATAAAGGTACTTGTGATATTATTCATGTTTAAATCTTTAAGAACTATCAATTTCTGTGTGCATTTCCAAGGAACGTTAAATATAATATCATTAAGGGCTGAATCACAAACTCCTGGAAAAATCCTTAATTGTGGGAGATTTGATTTCATTCCTTAAACTTGGAAGATTTGATTGAATTACCACTAGTCAAAAAGTATACAAGTTCTCTCTCTAAATTGTGTTTGTGCGTATAAAACTATTTCATTCAGTAGAGCATTAGCAAGGCTTGGACACAGAAAACAATAGCAAAATGAAAACATAAAAAGAAATAAGAAATTCAACAATAAGTTTATTTTTACACATATAAAGCAACCGTAACTGTGCAATAAACAAATCTTCTCTGTTATTAACTTGTTACATCACAGAGAACTTTTGAATACTATGAACATTTAATGTATTACACAACATGTGTTGATGATGCTTTGAGCTATCTGCTCTACCAATAAATATATCAATAAGCCAACTCTTCTATCATAGGGGAACCAAAAGAATTAAATGTAAATAAAAATATACTAATAAAGTTGAACATGGGAAAGTCCCTTATCTGATGTGCATTCAATTGCAAAACGGAACACTCGTTAATTGAACAGTTAGCAAATCTGTACCCCTAGATGCCCTATTCTGTAGCAGCTGATTCTTGACCAGTCAATTCAATTGTATATACGTTACATAATGCATGCTGTGACATGCCATGTGCTGCAGTGCTGGCGCCAAGTGTCCAACATGGTCCAACATGTTATATTGTGTGCGCGCGCACGCGTTTAACACTATAAAGAATTTATATATTTGCAATAAGCACGACTATAAAAGGATGTTTGATATGCATTGTTTTGTGGAGATGTCAGACATGTCCCTACGAGAGTTCATGCTTTCAGTTCATTTGGATTTTGTGCCCAAATAAAAAAACAAAATGTGTACAATCTCTTAGCAATAAATGAACTGTCAACTGGAGTTTGTTGTGGGACAAATCAGTGAAAATAGAAAGTAAGAGATGAAACGAGAGTACTTTGGCAGTTGACCACATCAGCGCTGGGTGACATAGCATGAAAGTGCCAGACAATGTTTCATCTTGTATCAATCATTTTGAGTATTTTTCATTTCCTTCTCTTGCTTTTATATATAGGAAGCGAAATATGATAATTCTAAAATAAAACTAAATGGATGAAGATTCCACTCGGAACCCCACTTTCATTCTTTTATGGGAAGGAGGAAATAATAGTTCTAGAATAAAAATAAATTGATGAGATTTCCACTCACAAGCCCACTTAATATTGTTTAACTGTAACAAAATCCATCACGATGTTATCAACGACCTATTCTCCTTTTCCCCTCTCTTGGATGCACAACATCTGGTGACTTTTATATCAAGTAATATCCCATTCTTTTATTCAGCAACATCAGTCAAGATATCAAACTCTTAAACTAACACAACACTTCCAACACCCATTACATACTATTATTCAAATCGTTAAGTGAAAAAATGGTAGACATAGAAAAAAATCCAGAAACAAACGGAAAAGTAAAAGATCATAGACATATATCCACATCAACAATATAGAAACGAAAAAGATAAAAGTGAAGTCTAACCACTTGTCATGGACAAGTAACTAAAAATACCTTTGTGAAGGCGCAGTTCACCAGCACTTTGCTTCTTGACTGAAGGCTTCCCGTTGGCATTTTCAGCGGCAAGTTCCTCTGTTTTCCTTTTACTTTAAACAATTTAATCATTATTCCTGAAAGCATAACAATTATAATGATTATAATAATCAATAAATAGACTAGTAATAAATAATGGGAAAGGTTAAACAGCATGTTTCTTGATTTATGTACAGAACTACACATATGCAGAGAGAGAAGCAGTGGGGAGAAAACCATGTTATGGTTAACAGATTATTTAGCAGCTTTTCTGAGCAAGAACTAAATAATTCAACAATCATCAGCCGTGAGTATTTCTATTTCAGTATCCTTCAGAATGGAATAGTACATATTGTCATGTTGACAATGAAGACGTTAATTATTTCTACTGCCAATAAGTCAGTTCATACAACGCCCATGGAGAAGCAAGCAGACAAGAGAATGACCTACCATGAAGCAAGTGCAACTGCAGGAAAATAATTCAAAATTCATGTACCAAACAGCTAATCGCTGCAGATATTTTCTAGCATTTGGTTACTTTATAAACTACAATTTCAGTCTTGAAATTAGAGTTCACCGACAAAGAGGAAAAATCTATTCATTCCAATAGCTTTCAAATCTCCAGAAGTCTTCACTAACGTCTCTACATTACTTGTAGATAGTGAACTCAGGTTGCATCCTTAAAGATAAGATCGGAAGCTTTAAATAAATGATCACTAATGAATAACTCCGAAAGTGAAAACGGTTTGACCATTTTAACAACTGCTGCATAACTTGGCCAGTCCTCAAATGAGAAAACCACAAAAAGATATTATTTAGATTAAAAAA
Source organism: Forsythia suspensa (assembly GCA_023638005.1). Taxonomy (NCBI): domain Eukaryota; kingdom Viridiplantae; phylum Streptophyta; class Magnoliopsida; order Lamiales; family Oleaceae; genus Forsythia; species Forsythia suspensa. The sequence continues at coordinate 1,650,803 of CM042670.1, forward strand.
ATAAAAGGAAGAAGAAAAAGTTGTTTAAGAGCAGAGACTATTGGTAAACAAATATGTAAAGTCACAAATCTCAATTAAAACTACAGGCTCAAACAATTTGTATGAGAACTCATATGCTCCAGACAGTATAATGCAAAATCAGAAACTTAGAAAAAATTGACTGAAACAATGTACTAGAAATTTATACCCCAGGCTTGTTGTTAAATTTTCTCTTATATTGTCCCTAGATGTGTTACTTTCGCACTCCTTATCTCTCTAGACAACTGGTTGAAGTGGTGCTAGCTAGTATGATCTCTAACTCAACGTTTAATCACAATTATGACCTTTACAGAAATTAATTCTTTTCTAACTCAGATTTGACTAATGATGTGCACTTTATATTTTTTCATTACTTACGAACAATGCCAAAACAGCTCCAATACATTGAAAGAGACAATTGGTTGACATATCAAGGGAGGTTTAGGTTTTAAATACAAGAATATAACAAGGAACGGAATATAAGAGGATATTTTGGAACTCAAGAAATTAGAGAGGTAGAAATGAACCATGAATGCTAGTCAAACAAGTGAGTAGTGAAAGAAAACTATAAAAGAGAGAAAAGAAACAGTTGTGTTTCTCTACAATTAACACCTCGCCTTTTTACTTTAAATTAGGCTTGAGAAACATATATCTAGACTTGTATGTGATTCTGGTATAGCTTTTGCTGTCCTTTGTCGTCACAGATATTTGTTTCGTAGTTGTTATTTACATAGGGACGAGTCCTTCAACAATATATTCTTAAAATCATGTATAAAAAATTAACGGAAGTGGGTAAGAATTGCGGGATGAGGCTAATAACTCAAGAGTCACTATGACCAATAGAAAGAAACAGATAAATGAATACACTTCTGGTAAGGTGGCTTTAATCACATCCATCATGATTCTCGATGGATATTAATAATCAAGGCTTGCCCCATACCATACCATCCCAACCTCATACAGAACTATATATATATATATATATATATATATATATATATATATATATATATATATATACATATATACACAATAAAAAAAGGCATATAAGAAGGAATCCAAGCAGCTCAACAGTATAGAGCAACCAACTGACATCCATTGAGGGTTCAAGATGACAGGTAGTCTTGCCGTGGCTGGTTCAAGTCTCTCGAAATAATAATCTGCATCCCACCCCACAGATGATGAGATTTGCATCGTGCCACCAGCCCAAACCCTTAACATGGGTCACCGGACCTGGTCCACCTAGAACAGAGGTCAGGGCCCCATACCACCCTTGCCCCTCAAGCATCAAAAACCCATAAAAGAGGAATTCCAAACAGCTAAAAATCTCAGCAAGCAATGGACCTTCATCAAATTCATATTGGCAGGATTCAATTACTAATCTTCAGTAATTATTAAAGTTAAGCAAGTTTTAAATGCCGGGGTATACACTATTTACATACTATTATATAAAGAATGAGCCACACCGAATAGGTCTAGAGCCACCCCAGAATCAACATCCAAAACTCTAACTATTTCCCAACTATACCCAATAATTACGCAAAATTGTTCTACCAGAATTCAATAAATTTAAGCATCACTCTAACAGCTTTAAAGTTAAAACATTAAATCCATAAATAACCTTACACAGAGTGAACTGAAACTTCACTAGTAAAAACACAACCAAAAGCATATAAAAATACCATCAATCCATAAGCACAAATACACTAAAATAAAAACCCATAAATGACTTAATCATAATTCAACTAAAATGAGTCCCCAATATTGATTTCAGAGAAAAAAAATACAATAATTACATTTTCCATGGCACCCAGAAATCGGGATATGACGATGAAAAGATCTGATGAAGAATCAACAGAAGTATATTTATAATGCTAAATCTACGTCTCTATACAGCATAAATAAATCTAAAGTACGTAAAGAAAATAATAATAATAATCGAGAGAGAATATGAACCTGCTTAGTGAAAACCTCGAAGAAAAGCCGGAACTGGGATTGGCCTTTGAGAATTCAGAGGGCTTCAGTCTTCTCGAAATGATGAGAGAGAGAGAGAGAGAGAGAGAGAGAGAATGAGAGATGAATGCTCAAAGCGATTAAACTTTGGAAAAGCTTTATTCTCTCTTTGTCAGCCTAAGCTAACAAAAAAAGGGTTAATTTCAACATCGATCGCTGCAGTTTCTTAAGAAAATTAAAATAATCATTTAAGTATTTTTTACCGTAGCAATCTTTCTAAAAATGAGAATTTGGTGTAAATGCTCTCTCATCTTTATTTTCATTGTAAGGTTTAATTTTTAACACATACGTTCTTAATTTATGTATTTTAGTACACAATCGATCTTTATTTGATAAAAAAAGATCAATATACCTTTAATTTAAATTATGAAAATTTACAATTAATTTCTTAACATTTATAAAAAATCCAAATGAATCTAGTACTTTTATTTAATAATATTTAATTTAGTGCACTAAATATATCATTATAGTTATGTCAATTAAATTTTCTATAATATAAAAATATTAAATTATTGTATTTTAAGTATATGTAATGTAATTATTATGTAATGTGAAACTATTAAATAATAATTAAGATAAATAAATAACAAAATGACGTATATAATTTTATAATATTGGACCAATTTATAATGTTTTTATTTAACAAAAACAAATTAATTTACAAATTATGTGTTGTTTATTTATGATTGGTAATAAAATGATAAATTAAAATACAAAGAATACGATTGGAGATCTCTAATATTTATAGCTAATAAAAGAATAGATTAATTAAATAAAAATATTTGAAGATCACGCTCGTGGTAAAGTTATTTTTCTTTTTTCTTTTTTGTTATAACCATAAAATAAAAACTTAAATTTTAAATAATGTAATTACTAATAATAAAATTAATAATTTTATTTAACACGTATGTTAATAATTATAAACTTAAATTTTAATTATTTCATAATAGTTCGTAAAATATACAAAACAATTTATGTATATTATCAATTTGGTTAATAAATTCTTAACAAAAAAATTTCGTTAGTTTCCTTAAATTTTTATAACAAATAAAGGTACTGAAAACATTTGCACCTTTTAGAAAGGTTGAAAATCTAATTGCAATTTTTTTTTATAATTAAACTTAATTACATATTGATTTTTTCATCAAATAAGGACTAGATACGCACCAAAATACATAGGTTAGGGTGTTCGTGTCAAAAAATAAACATTATGGACTATTTTGACATTTTTCATTTAAGGATTTTAGCCCCAATTAGGAAAGGGACGGAGAAACTTTCTAGTTATGAATCGGTATAGAACCAATGGGCAACGCTTGGTTACAATTTCGAATCCATTATTATATGTTTGCTCTAGTTTTTGTTGTTTCGATGTTGAAATGTTTTTTTTTTTATCCATAGGTAATGAGTTTCGATGTATTGGGTGAATTTGCACTAACAGTTACATAGCTGGAAACGTTAACCAAAAACTTTACGTAGTACTGTTAAATTTCAAGGTGGAGACAAATGACTTTAAGTTGTATGCCATGTCAGACAAAGTCGTATTAATCACAGCTAAATAAGTAATTATCAAACACATTTTTTCCATATTCATTTGACTTTAATAAGCAGTCAATTAGTGAAACTTTGTATTTTTGTTGGCGAATACTGAAGGTGGGTCATTTTTGTCTCACATGGCGTAGTAGTTAACTCTGTTTGTATCCATATCTGAATTGAACAGTTACACATAAGATTTAGGTTAACATTTCTAGTCGAATGATTATTAGTGTAATTGTTAAACATCCTAGTAGAGTAACATACATTGAAAGAGATGGACACAACATACTCTGTATTTTTATTTTTATTTTGTTGCTTTCGGTGTTAATATACAACACATTAATTATGTACTTGAGATTGGTGATTTGTGTTGACAATACACATTTGAAGAGAAAGTACAAATAAATTTTTCTTGTAACTAGTGGACAAGATGCTAACAAACAAATTTATCCAATTACGTGGGAGATTTTCAATTCTGAAAACAATGCCTCACGATTTTGGTTTATGTCGAAGTTAAAGGAATAAGTAGGCGACTCGTCGAATCTAGTATTCATATATGATCTGCATAACGGTATACTAAATGCAGTACAAGTATTGTTTTCTCATTCACATCATGTCTTTTGTATGTAGCACCTAAAAGCATCATTTGTAAAAGGTAAGGTGGTGAACGTTATGTGAGAATTTACTTGAGATATGTGCGAGCACACTTTTACTAGGGATCGATACAATGTCATGACATTGAACAACGCAGAGTCGTTGAACTCGTTGTTGAGATTTATTTAGTTGAACATATAAGGTCTGTGTTGCAATAATAGTTTTTTAAACAACACACTTTGGCATTGAAACGCACCAAAGATGTTAACTACCAAAATAGAAGTCGATCTACGCACAACCTTCCATGCGGGAACAATGTTGCGGGTGCACGAAGTAACTAACATTTTTGCACCAAGTGGGTATAGGCAATGAGACACACATTATCAATATTTTGGAAAAGACTTACACTTGTCAGGAATTTAAATTGAAACACATGCCCTGTGTGCATCTATTCGCGTTGCAACATGTAAGATGATGACTTGTTATGAATTTTGTTCATCCTTTGACACGACTGCCTACTCTAGAGGTGCATACTCCGATGAAAAACTGGTGAAAAATAAAGGAGGCAAACCAAATAGTTCCAACGCTGACATTCGCAAAACGAAGTCCCAACAAGATCTCAAAAGTGTAGTAGATGCAGCACAACTAGCCATAATAGGCAAACATGTTCCAACCCAATGCCATTATCCCGGATAGAAGTAACTTAACATTTTGTTTTGATAGTATTAAAAATGGTAGGAAAAAACATTAATTTCACTAGTGCTTACAACTAGCATAAGTCATCTTCAATACCCAACTATGTCCTCGACTCACCGGCTTCTTTGTCGTTGGAGCTTATAATAATGATCGGAGGGTGTTCCTCCGATTGGGTTAACCCCAATGATACACTACGGGCTGGGCTAGACCAAAGCACGGAAAAATAGAGGACTCAAGTCTTCCTCCTTTTGTTTCAATAACCGCCCATCGGATCCTACATTGGGGATGGGGAGACAAGGTGAGGGGTGTTTTTCTAGTTGAGGAAAAGAAACCGAGATATTTCACGTCTCTTAGAACGACAGATATTAACATCGTCTATAACAATTGGCATTTCCCAAATGACCCCGAAGGGCCATCAAGGACACCAATTGTTTTGGGGTGGACTAGTATTATTTCTTTGAGCCATTTCAAATACATCAATCATCTTTCTTGTAGTGAAACTAAATTCTTCCAAATCACTAGGTCACACAATTTATTAAATAACATTGAATGGTATTTAAACAAAAACTAATTGGTTATTAACCTCCATGTAATGTTCATTGTACGCTTCTTTGTCATGACAATGGAAAATAGTGAAAATGTTTAGCAAGAAGTAGATGCGATGCATGACGTCACATTACCCAAACGGTTATTACATTGATAATACGCAAGTATTAGTTTTTCGGCGACATTTTCGTAAAGTGACAATATCTTATGGGAGTCCACATTGGATTCCCAATACTTCAATGTTTACTCATCGGAGCCCAAATTGATGGCATCCGCAACAATAGACACTTTCTAATAGCGTTGTGTAATGGTAGACCTCACATATCGATACGAGCTTTGTCACGTTATGGCGCAACATGGGAGAATGTGTGTGTGTGTTTGTCTGGTCTGCGCTTATGGGGTCCACGACTCGTTGGAATGTTGCGGTCTATGTACAGATCTAGATGTGGAAACTTGAAAAGCCGATTGGATATAGGTCGATATACGTAAACGGTGCTTGAACCTGCTAACCCAGTACTTCTTGAACAAACTCTTTTCCTTTAAAAACTCCATATGTAGAGCAATATGCGTTTGAAAATGAAATGGACCAATTGTAGTGTAAACCACTTACGCATTGCACGAACTACAAATAGGGGTCACATCATTATAAGGCACCACATTCATAGGTAGTATGAGTTGTTACATGAAACGATATAAAAGTTGATATTGCGTAAGGAATCTTACGACGTGCAATGTACATCTCTTCAATGATATAAAGTTGATGCTTTGCTAGGAATCTTAAGGTGCATAAATATATTCATTATCGAATCGCAAGTCATATGTATGAACAAATGACAGTATATGTCAAAATTGATTACACAAACTGTTTGTTACACAATCTAGATGAATCAAAAGCTAATCGACAAATATTGTAGTATAGACACCAAAATGTCTATGAAGTTACACCCAGCATACATAACAAAATTAGCTAAGTTAGGAAACATTATAATCTGTGCAGTCAACAAAAGAATGACATGAAACTCACACTTGCAATAGGACTTATGCTAAGGAAACTGTGCACATAAACTAGTTATACATCAAACAAAAATACAAACAATAAAGTTTCCTAGCATAACCTTAATAAACAATTGTTCACTACAACAAATAAGATATAAAACCGAAAGAGCCAACTGAAATGAAAATACATTCAACGAATGTACCGAAGTTTAGTTAACCAATTTAAAATATGTACGACTTGTAAAAATAAAATTCTAAGCTCTAGTAGCAATGAAAAAGACACATCAATTGGGTGGAAAGAAGAAAAGTCTTTATGAAAGAAATCTACCAAAAGTTTTCTTCGAAACAGTTTTATACAGTCTTGTGTGACGGCATCAAACGGTATATTGGCGAGGAAGCACTCAATGTACATTGAATAATGAACTTCAATGTTTTGTTTTGACCATAACTTGTCTACTTGTTTTCCTAGTTTTGGTCGTACGAGGCATTCTCCAAGATTGGTGATACATTCAGTAACAAGATGGCAAAAAGCCACGGTCACATGATACATCAATGTACGGAGACAGGCGGCGGAAGGCGGCAGTGCGATTCAGAAACAGATTCGCTGGAGAGATTTTGAGAGAAGAAAATCGCTGCCAAATTGAGGTTTGTAAGTTGTAGTGACTAATACCATCTACTAAATTTGTTCTTAGACATCTCTAATGTCCAACATTTGCATGGTGTAGCACCAAACCTCTTCTTGAATTTTTTTGGTAAAGTATTTATGTCTACTTATTTTACATCTTCAACAATGGTTCGTATATATTGCACGTAAATTTTTATCTGTTGAATAGATATAAGCTAATGAATTTGAAGGAAACAAACAAAAAAAAATAGACAGGAAAATCATCTAGGTCTGATTTTATGTCTTTCTTGAATTAATATATCAAAATATACAATGTTAACTCTACAACAATCGTTGTAATTGTCTCAGTTCTCACGTTAAATGCTTGGACGGAATTATTTCTCAATGGGGATAACATTCTAACAAGGATTTCGGTGTACATGTACATATCTCGAGTTACAAACCCTTGTACCATGCACATCAGTCGTAATCGACGTGCATTATCTGATACATCAATGGAGTAAAAAACAACCACAAGTATACACAATATATTTCTTGCCAATAAGCAGAATTGCTGAAGAAACAGACTCATTGGAAATAAGATTAATTTGCAGATCATTCTCCCAGCCTAAAGTACATAACATAACTCAACTATTCAAACAAAACATCATGTGGCCAATCCGAACAACATAATTATCAACAATTCAAAGGTTCTAGTTGCAATAATTTATTCATATACATTAAATATGCCTAAAGAGGTATTGCCAGTTAACAGCAAACACTGAAAGGATCATTATCATTGACAACACGAATGGGAGTAGTTGTCCTAGCATTAAACAATCAAGACTAGATGCTGTTGGCATGTTTAGTATGTCGGACAAGACAATACTCGACAGTATTAAAGAATAATAAGAAGTTAAAATACCGTCTATTATGCTACACAGTAGTGACTAATACTGTGTACTAAAGATAATCTGTGTATTGGCCCGTGCAGTGTTGTAGGCGCCTAGCGAATACACTGTTAGGATCCTCCACATGAAATAACTTTTACAACTTCCTTTCGTTGGCCAACCTTCAGAATTCTCTCAAAGCCCAAACATCTGCAACTTAACGTGTACAACAATCGTGGAATTGAGTGTGAACCGATTCTCCAAGCATGTCTTTGGGGAGAATATACCAGCTACCCTTGTACAGGGTATATATCAGCAGCTCTGATAATTTGCATCAATGCAGGCTGTGTTAACAGTTATATAGGCACAAGTTCGGCCAGGCTCCTAGGTCTATTTTGGCAAGTGGTTTCACTTGTGTCTGAATTTTGCTCCAAACCTTGCTGCACACAAAAACCCACTGGGAGCTGTTTTAAAGAGGAAACCAACCACCTTTCACTTTCCACTCCATTCCCAGAAAAATTAGAACTAACACGAATGAGGTAATCATGTTTGGCTAAGTTTAAAGGTTTACTTATAAGTAAACAAATTTGTTTAAAATATATAATCCTTTTTTTTTTTTTATCAAAATTGGAAATAAGTTACTTATTTTGAGAGCAAGGCAATAATTATTTTCAAACTAAGTAACTTAGCCAAACATGCTATGGTCATTTTCGCATTTAGCGTCCTGTTTGGTTTAGTTTAAAAAGTTAAGATGAATGTCAACAATTAATCTTAACCACACAATTCATGGGCCCATAACTTTTATCAACTTTTCAATCACTCATTTCATCAAATTTTATCAAAATCTGCTAAAACTTTTATTTAAAAGCTTTGTCAAACAGCCCCTTAATGTCTAATGTCCTAAAACATTCAACTGAGAAATTATACTTTTTTCCAATGAATAAATTTGCCAAAAAAAAAAAGAAAAAGATTAAAGCAGATTTATCCTATTTACAAAGGACCAGCAATAGACAAAAATGGGTTTTGCCATAAATGAGCTGTCTTAAAAGTTCGAAATGAACTAATCTCGTTTTTAGATTTCCCAAACATACCCAAATAACCATAATAATGTATTATAGCTATACAAGGGCCGAAAACTCAAAATCATACTATTCTCTAGAAAATTTATCAGAAACCACCAAGATGATCCTTAGACTACATTTAACTATGAAAATATTCTCTTCCTGATTTTAGGGAAAGAGAACGATGAGAACTAACGAACGAGACTACCATGTTCTTGATTTCAATAAATTATTATCTATCTTCCCAAAATTCAAAAAGCAACTTGAAGGACATGGAAACTTACCAAGGACAAATGGTTGAGGATACGTAAGATACATAGAAGTACTTCTCAAAGCAAGTGCTTCATCTAGAAGGGGTCACTTATCTATCCCCTTCCTGAGGAAATATCTTGAATCTTGAAAGTGGAGGGGTTCATTACCCCAAGAAGTCCAGTCTGCTATCATCTCTCGAGAGAATAGTTCAATGCTGCGAGCAGGCCTAAACCCTGGCACATACTCCAGCAGCAACTCTACATGCCAAGGAATGGAAACGGAAAAATAAATTTCCATTACAAACTATTAAAGGGAAATCAATATAACTAATGCTTAAGATTGGCAATGATTTATTGAATATGGAGTAACCATAGACAAGGGTGCTACAGTTTGAAGAGAAAATATAACTTGGAAGAACAATCAGACGAAAAGAAACTAACGGCGATTATATTAAATTTTTGGCTTTGTCAGTTCTAGGACTACCTCCAATGGGAGGTTTCCTTGAATAATCTCCAGGAACACTGATGAAGACTTGATTATCTGGTACATGGTTCAATCTTAGCAGATGTTCGGAATTCACATCCTGCATAGAGAACAGAGAGAAATAAAAGAGGGCATCTAACAAAAGAAGACCGGTTCCAGTGGTTATATACACTCACATCCCGATGACAATAACCGAGGAGAACACATTCATATGGCCTGTGATGAAAGAGATCCAGTTCACTAATCAACAAGCCATCCGCCTTCACCTATAACATACAATTAATTAGATTTGAGGATTCAGTAAGCACTAAGCAGAAAGCTGTGATTTTTGTCAATGTTCATAGTTAGATGGCAATACCTTCAGCCAGTAAAATGTAGCAGCATATTTGACCCCCCATTTAGGAAACAATTCATTCTCCACGAAGCTCCGCAATTTCTCCCTATTGGTTACCCATAAGGCTACCAGAGATCCAACTGTATGGGTAAATTGCTTAATGGGAAGAGATAAGAAGTATCGATTAGGCAAAGTTCGATACCTGCAATGGTTTGGAAAATTCAAAACCAACAAAAGCCAGGCTAAGTAGCAGTGTAATATCAAGTGTCAGAAGAAGAAATCCACTTAAAATAATTAAAAACCTATACAAGAAACCTAGCTTATGAATTTCTATAGCTTCCAATTTAAAACAAAGAGATGCAATGGCAAATATTTGTTTGGGTTCTAATGTTGGCACAAAGAGATGCAATGGCAAACATTTGTTTGGGTTCTAATGTTGGCACAAAAGAGATGCAATGGCAAACATTTGTTTGGGTTCTAATATTCTTATATATTGAATTATATAAGAATCGGCTCACATCCATTCAACTGTCTGCATAAACATACATCAGTTTTACCAGTAACATAGTCTATCTGCATACGCAGAAGAGAATTTCTCCATGAAAATTTAAAATCGCCCATAGTTGTACAGTCAGCAATCAAATGGAAAAGAAACTTGCAAGTTAGTGACCATGATATTTGAATATGATAACTAGATCTAGCAATGAACAACTGAATGGCGAAGGCAATTCATGTAGCGAACTCCAAATTTATTGGGAACAAGACATTGTTTGTTGTTGTTGTATAACTATGATCCTTTCTTTATGGTTTGATCAAAATGATAGTCATAGAAGTCTAACTATAAGAAGCTTCTCATAAATAAAATTTATTTGTCCAAAAAGTATATTGAAACTTTATTACAAGTGGCTTCAATGTCGAGTTGGCCCCAAAATTTCAAAAATGGTTAACTGGGTCCTTCAATGTGGATTCTATTATGTTCAAAAAAAAAATGGGGCAATTGTGTACACAATAAGAGAGCCGATGATATGGTAAATATCATTTTGATCCCTTATGTTTGGCTTAGATGTCAACTTGATCATGAAGTTGCAAGCATAAACAAATTGGTTATTCACATAGAGTTGACTCCTTAATCTAATTTACTCATCTAACTCTATTTCAATTGTATTGGATTTAAAAACATTTAGATTGAAAACAGTTAAAAATATATATATTGAAGGAAATCAAAAGATAAGTTCAATATTGAACAGAGAATACCTTTATTGTCAATTATGATATGTTTTAGATTGCTTCAAAAATATATTAAATATGTTATGAGTGAATAAAAGATATATATACCGTTTTTATTTTGAAGTGAAATATATTATCCCCTCCATCCATAAAGATAGGCTTACTTCAATTTTCACACAAATTAAGAAAATTTAGTTATTAAAGTTGAAAGAATAAATTTTACTTACATTTTTCCTAATATACACCTACACCTACAACTAATATAATGGTAGTTCATATTTATTGATAACAAGATACATTAAATATGAGCATATTAGAAAACTAAGAAATTAATTATAATATCAACAAGGAAAGTAGCATATAATTTGGGACATATCTATCTTTATAGGACGGAGGGAATATATGAATTTACCAACACACACCATAATAAAGAAAAACTCTAAAAATATGGAAAATAATTTTCCCATCCAAAGAGTATAAAGAATTTATGATACCAATTATCCAACTAATTAAACCTTTCCAAAATTTGTTAAAAAATGGCAATCAGTACAAAATTAGCGCGAAGACTCCGAAGTGTTTGTCAATGATGAGTTTCTAAAAGAAATTGATCTCCTTTTTCAGAAAAAATTCGTCAATGGTGGGTCCCTGTCAGTTGGATTCTATCGTGGAAATTGTCGATAAACTTAAATTATATTATATCTTTTGTTAGTTTTGAGAATTAACCTTCAGAAAATCTTCAGCTGCACAACTATTTCATTTATTTCTGCACAAGAACAGAAATGTTCTCATCCTTCAAATGCTATACTAGTAAATTAGATCAATAATGTAAACATACTTCAGTTTCTGATGTGCGCTATTCTCCCATGGTGGATCGATCACTATGAGATTGAAGCCACGATCAGATTCAGCTGACATAAAAAGTGGAAAACTCTTATCCATTTTGGCAAAAGATATTAAAAATAGAATCGCAAAAGCATACATAGGTAGGAAGGCCTTAATAACTTGTTACAGGGAAAGAAAAAAATATAAAAGAGCAGCCCAAAAGAACAAATTTGCTAGAGTTGGTTGTTTAAAATCAAAGCAACCAATATGTTTAATCATGTAATTTTTATCCCTTGTCTGCAAAAGATTCTACAATTTCAATTCCATGAAGAGGCAAAACTAAGTTATGAGAAAAGTTCGCCTAGCCAATTTCCCAGAAGAAAACCAATGCCTCTAGTTTCGTGAATGACAGATTAATAATTCCCTAATGTACAATGAGTATTTGCTTATTTCCTAACCTACCATGCCTTGAAATTAAAAGTTATACATCTTTCTATACACAATTCAACTAAAAATTTGAGTAAGCTCAAAGATTACCTGGAATCAAGTTGTGAATCTTCCCCAGATCAGACTTCCACACAATAAGACAAAACAAAGCATAGAGAATGTTAGATGCAACGAACATTTAAGCCATGCAATTACACAAGAAAGTTAGATTCTTAGAGACCATGGTCGAAAAAGGATTCAATTGCATCTTTAAATGAGAGAAAAAACTAAAAGAACTATAGAATAATAAAGAGAGGAAAAAAAGTAATAGAACTATAGAATAATAACATAATAATAAAGAACACATTACAAGAAATTAAGCCATTTTATCTATTCTTCACCACCATTTGATCTAACCATCACCGAGAGGAGTTTTAGTCTCATACCATGTAGAAACAACTTTTCTTTGGTACAATATATCTGTGGTTCAAAAATTCAGCTTCCACATCACTGCTCCCCTTGTTGGCAACTAGGTTGTTAAATACTCGAACAACTCTTTGTTCGTAGAATTGAAAAAGTGGGAAACCTGGAAAACCATAAGGAAACTTAAGGTCCTTGTAGTCCATGAAGCTGGATGATGAGTATTTCATTATGTGACACTGCAACAATTTGACTGTTTTTGACACGGGCAGACATCAAGCATCCCACAAAGGCAGCTTGCACCATACATACACAAAATCATAAACTGCTATCAATCAAATCAATCCATGTTCTAGCATTTTGAAAAACATTTAACCAAATGTATAGAATAATTACAATTCTCAACATTATCATGCATTGACCTTGAGATGCAAACTTCTCCAGTTGCTCTTAAATCACAAAGGCAGGCATGCTCGTTAACTTCATTGGTTCATTACACGAATATTAGTGTCTAGAACATTGGTGTGATATCACATTGCATAGGCCAGCAATAATGGGGCCCCAATAACGCTATCATGTGTCTTGTAGAGTCTATCCAATGTCACAAGGTTAAGTGTTATTTGTCGTTGTAATTCGAACGAGCATCTAACCAAAAGAAGATAAATGCCATCTAGATACACCATCAACCAGAAGTTTCAAGACACACTATATTTTCACACTCACAAAGTCTAACAAAATTACAACTTGCAGCACAACCACCACTTTAAGCAATAAACCTTTCGTGTTAACCAACAGCTAAATCACCCAACAACTTTAATACTATGCCATAGCCACATCCGCCACGACATGGCACTTGACATAGAATTTCATCTGCGTCAGACTTTAGAAGAGGACACGACTATTTGACATATGAACTAAGTCCCAACAACTAAGTACAACCAAATTTTATTTACAAAGGAACAAATGCTTCCCCTCTCATATCATTTTCCTGCTATGGTACTGACAAATATTTTCGTGTCCATCATCAAGCACCAATTTTTTGTGGACTGTGTCTGTGAATCCTAATATCTTTAGAGCACCCTGATACTAGCGTACAGTTTTTCTCTTCTATAGTTGTGATGGCTCAAAGGTAGGACCTACTGCAAGCTTGTGTCAACTACAACTTCTTGATTATGGTGTATAGTTGGATTGAGGTCTACAATATGCATCAATGAGACAATTTTTTGTGGACTGCGTCTGTGAATCCTAATACCTTTAGAGCACCCTGATACTAGCATACTATTTTTTTTTCTCTCTACAGTTGTGGTGGCTCAAAGGTAGGAGGACCTAGTGCAACATTGTGCCAAGTATATCTTCTTGATTACGGTGGATGGTTGGATTGAGGTCTACAATATGCATCAATGAGCCATCGCCAAATAAGATATAAAAGGCAACTATATACCTGGAGATGGATTTGAAATAATGACATGACCTCAATCTGGGAAAATTTTCAATGTGTGGAGGCTAGAAGAGTCTCACATCCGTTCTTTCATCTTAATTTGCCAATTTCATACCTTAAACATAATATATGATCACATTCATATTGTACAAATACTGTTAAGTTAGATGATTGCATTAGGTTTTAGATATCACACAAGACGAAGCATTAGAGTGTTGTACGAAATAGAAAGAATAATTACTAAGAAATTTGTTATGCTTCTGAAAAACTAAAACAGTAAATACAACAGCAAATAGTGTAAACAACTTTAAGTGATTCATACTTGATACTTCTACATATAATATCTATAAACAAAGATATAAATTCTTATATACCTTCATGCTAAGTATACAAGAATATCATAAAATCAAAAAGGATAATTTAGAGATAAACAAAGATAAAAATTCTTATATACCTTCATGCTAAGCATACAAGAATATCTAAAATCAAAAGGATATAATCATGCATAAAATTTCTTTTCATAGGAAACAATCTTGCACTGCTAGGTGATTTTTTTTTTTTTTTTTTTTTTTTTAAAGAGATATCGATAAAATAAAATTGTTATCTTAATGTATTATGAGTCGGAAAGGAGACTAAAAGTTATGAATAGGTAAATAGCATAGATCAGAGAGCAAACCTGCATTTTTTACCATCATTTCATCCTGATGAAAATTAAGAGTGATCTCATAAAGTGGCGCTTGCCAAACACTCCCTACCTCCACAAAATCAAGCTTAGTATCTTGTGAAATCACATTGGTCTCACATTTCTCTTTATCACACCCATCATTCCTCAAATTCTTCACAATTTCCAAAAACTCACTTGATTTGATCAACGCCTCATGCGCTTTCAATAACATAGACCTCGCCTCCTTCAGCCAAATAAAAGAACATTATGGTGTTATGATACAAACAACATATATACACATTGACAAATAGAATGCATTGTTCGAGCACTCCCGCCATGTGAAAATGTTTTTATCAAAGTGTCATTATTTCTGCATGTCATCACCAGACATTACCTACTAAACAAGGGCAGTATTTTATTACTTGTAGCACCATATACTGATATACATAATATATAACAAGAAGCTAAGCCTTGTTCCAATAAGAGAGCACAAAGTTTTCTTTTGCTACTCATAAAATTTAATAATGAATTACTAGTGTTCTACTGTCGATGTCGCACTAAGACCCCGAGCATGTTTGACTTACTTTATCCGAAAGTAAGTATTTTTCAGAAAGATAAGTAAGTTTGTTATTCTTGCTGTTAATCTTTCTACACCAGCACTAGAAAGTATACCAATTCATACATAAAATGTACGCTTGTGTGCATATATGTACGTATGTATAATACCTGATGTCGTTGATCTGCTATCTGTTCCCGCGGGTTAAGATTTTGCGATTTTTCT
This sequence comes from Forsythia suspensa, assembly GCA_023638005.1. NCBI lineage: Eukaryota > Viridiplantae > Streptophyta > Magnoliopsida > Lamiales > Oleaceae > Forsythia > Forsythia suspensa. The sequence goes on from CM042670.1 coordinate 1,666,601, forward strand.
TTCTTCTTATTGCGTTTTCGTTTCTTCGAATTTCTTGAACAGTTATTCTGAGTTTCAGTTGAGTTGTCGGCAATGGAGTCGAAGAATCGGGAGTAATAAGCCGACGGTAAAACCCTAAACCGGGTGTACGACCGGTTTAAGATTCGAACCGGGTCGATGAACATCGCATTCGAGCCTTCGAGCCGGTAAATGCCGGATAAGAGGAAAACCGATAGCCGGTCGTTCTGTTCGGAGACTGCCATTTCCGGAGTGGCTATGGGGCGCTTTGCCGGCGGAGAATTTAAATGGGTTTATTGATAGGCCATGGATCGCAGTTGAGCCCAGTATAGAATAAGCTTTCTAAGCCCAAATTAGGCCCATAGTAAGAATAACCTATTGGGCCCTGGTTCAAGGTTATGCCCAGTATAAATTTCTTTTGCAATTTATATTTGGTAAATAGCAGCAAAGGTCCCCAACCTTTAGTTTTATTTGCACTTTCGTCTATATTTTTTTTAGACTACTTTGGGTCCGTTTAGGATTGATTTTGGAGTTCAACTTCTGATTGTTTAACAATAAGAAGTTGTTAATAAAGAATCAACTGTGCTTTTAAAAGAATCAGTTTCTGCTGTGCTACAGAAAGAATCAGCTGTGAAAAGAATCAAATAAGTATTTTGTAAACTTTTGTTTTAATATTGTTGTATGTTTCAAAAGCAGTGTTTGAGCGTTCGGTAAATAAAAATGATTTATTGCTGTAAAAGTATTAAATTACTAAAAAGGACATTGATTATAATAAGGTTTTTTTGCACAAATGGTACCTATCTTTTGCACTTATTGCGGGTTGAGGACCTATCTTTTCATTTTTAGAAGTGTAGCCCTTATTTCAAATTTTTTTTGCGACAATTGTCCTTTCTGTTAGTTTCCATTAAATTCTCCCGTTAAATGAGCGCGTGTGGTACACAATTTGATCTTGGGAACAATTTTGGACATAAAATAAAGAAAAATTTGCAGGAAAGGTCCCAAATCTTTCAAAAAGCGTCAAAAAGTCCCCAAACCTTCTAATCCTAAAACATGAGTCCCAAACTATTAAATAAATGTACGCTTGACGACCTTTTGACGAATTTCGTCCAAATGTTCGTTAGTTGACCAAAAGTCAATGGTCCAACCTTAATTTGACTAACTTTAGAGCATGTTTGGATTATTTTTTTAAACTCTTTTTTTTTCTCTCAAACTCATTTACAACCACAAATCATATGGGACCCACAATTTTTATCAAATTTTCAACCACACATTTCATCAATTTTTTTCCTTCAAAATCTCGTAAAAAAACTCCATTTAATTTTAAACTCCATCAAGCACGAAAACATACTTTTTCATATTTCCGTGCATTACCAAGCCGCGATCCGCATAATTTTAAAATATCGTATATTACCAAGCCGGCGATCCGGCGACTATCCCGTCGTGGTGGTGTAAAGCGCATCAGTGGACTCATCTATGAGGAAACGCGTGGTGTTCTCAAGATTTTTCGCAAGAATGTCATCCGTGATGCTATTACCTACACTGAGCATGCTCGCCGTAAAGACCGTGACGGCGATGGACGTCGTTTACGCTCTCAAGAAGCAAGGCCGAACACTTTATGGGTTCGGTGGCTAAGGGTTTTGGTGGAATTAGGGTTTGTGTTATTGGAATTTGTGTAAATTTGGTAAATTTAAGGATCTATTAAAGAATTTTAGTATGTTGTTTCAGTTTAATGGGATTTTCTTTCCGTAATTATCTCTATTAATATCTGTAATTTAGCCAAATTCACTTTAGAGTAATCTTAATCACTCTATTTTACTTTGTTTATCTGTTTCTAATTGGCAATTTTGATGGTGCTAATTAAGATTAAACGTTACTTGAACTTTGAATTCTACAATTTAGCATTTTTGAAATTTTTGCATAATATCACCTACTATTTGTTTTTCAATTGTTAGCGAAATCCCCCCTCCCCCGACAAAAGTCCCAACAAGCACCAATATCAGGCACCATATTTTCACCAAAATTAGAGACAAGATCTCAGGTTCGGCTTATCCAACGGTGAGCCAGAGTCTGGGTTTGAGTCAGAAACTCCGTCATGGGAGCCGTCGTGCACAAAGGTGGAAACAACGTGGAGGAGTAGAATGAAGAAGATGATAACAATTTTTTTCTTTCATTTCTTTAATTATTTTTTTCTTTATTTTTTCTTTTTGTTTATGATATTTTAATTGTTTGAAATAAGGAAATATGAAAAAAGTATGTTTTCCTTATTAAGTACATGCTTGATGGAGTTTAAAATTAAATGGAGTTTTTTACGAGATTTTGAAGAAAAAAATGGATAAAATGCTACTGGTTGAAATTTTGATAAAATTGTAGGTCCCATTTGATATGTGGTTGTAAATGAGTTTGGGAAAAAAAAATTTAAAAATAATCCAAACATGCTCTAAAGTAAGTCAAATTAAGATTGGATTATTGACTTTTGTCAACTAACGAGCATTTGGACGAAATTTGTCAAAAGGTCCTCCAAGTGGACATTTATTTAAAGGTTTGGGACTCATGTTTTAGGATTAGAAGGTTTGAAGACTTTTTGACACTTTTTGAAAGATTTGAGACCTTTGCTGCAAATTTCTCTTTATTTTATGTCCAAAATTGTTCCCAAGATCAAATTGTGTACCACACACGCTCATTTAACAGAGGAATTTAACGAAAACTAACAGAAATGACCATTGTCGCCAAAAAAGTTTGAAATAGGAGCTACAATGCCAAAAATGAAAAGATAAATCTTCAACCCGCAGTAAGTACAAAAGATAGATCTATTTGTGCAAAAAACCTTATAATAAAGTTATTTTGCATTATTATTATTATCACAAGTGCTAAAAAAAATTTCCTAGTCAAATATTTTTAACAAGATAATGTATTTATTATTATTATTTAAAAATAAAAATAATAAAAACATAATAAATTTCAAATTTTATAAAAATTACAAAATAGAAGTATAGTCATATAGTGTAAAAATTAATTAAATTTATATTCTTTTTTATGATCCAACTTGCATCAATTCGATTTCTCAAATGGATATTAAAGGAATTAATTTAATTGATTAAGGATAAAATGAGTATTTTAATAAAATATAAATAGAAAAGCTAAAAGCAGAATCTAAAAAGTTGTCATTTTGCTACTTTGTAATTTCGCCAGGGTGAGTCGATGATTTTATAATCACTTTTAAAAATTTTGTCAACGTTTAAAATCAACTTCCGATTATTTAAGAATCGTAAGTTAAGCTCCAAAATCAATCACAAACTAACCTTAGGCGCTTGATAACTTTTTAAAAACTATTATAAAATAATCTATATTACCCCGATTGTTTTGAAGCAATAAAATGGTAGTTTTTAGATTCTACTTTTAACTTTTCTATCTATTTATTATTAAAATATCAATTTTGACCTTAATTAATTAAAGTAATTCTTTTTATGTCACATATTTATTATTATTCTAATTATAATGTATTTTCACAAATAATTTAAATATAAATTTAATTAATTTTTGTACAATATTATTGCTTTTATTTTTAATTTTTATAAATTTTGAGATTTAATAGATATATATATTTTTATATTGGTAACTACATTGTCTTGAAAAATATTTGATAATATTATATATTGTAAAATAAATTTTACAATAATATTCATGATAATAATAATACAAAATAACATTATTATAATCAATGTCTATTTTAGTAGTTTTATACAGTCACACAATAAATCACTTTTGTTTACCAAACGCTTAAATACTGATTTTGAAACATACAGTAATTATGAAACAAGAGTTTATCAAACATTTATCTGAAGATTTTGACAGTAGATATTTTGGGTTCCTTATTTTTCGATGTAATCCATGTTAACGAAGGTATTTAAAGCCACCGCTTACCGAAAATTTTGGCACAGCCGCACAAGTCGTTGCAACTAGTGAACAGTCACATGAGAGTATCTACACAATGTTTTATGATATTTAAAGAACAATTTTTTTAAACATTTCAATAGCCTCTTTATTTTACTTTTTTAAGAAACATTTAATATATTTTCCCTCCTCTTTTTTTCATCATATATTTTCTCTAAATTTGTATATATTATTTAATTAAAACTAACATATCAAGTATTGAAAATTGAAATTATTTCAATGCATTTAATAATAGAGAGTGAGTTTGGCTCTCTAAATTCCACTCTAAATTAAAAATGTTAAATCGGAGAGTCCATTGAGCAAAATTTTAAGATTGACTTTTAAATTAAAGAAGAATTTATGTTTAAATAGTTTTTGGAATGCTTATGAATGTCTCATATAGCAATAAAAAGTTGTTTAGACCACTCATTGCACAACTCCGCTCAAAAGAGCAACGTTTGTTATGCAAAATATATTAAAGGTTGGAGTTAGATTTCATCTAAGGATGAATGCATGTACATGCCATACCCATGTGTGGACGAACAAGTATAGACTATACTTCCAAACAAGATCCTCCATCTGTTGCGTTTGAACTTTGTTGTTGTCGAAGACAATGAAGAGTAATGTGATACATGAACGGGAAGATAAGTGAGAATCAATGATATTCGGTCACTACACAGAAAAATCAGTAGAAATCATATAACGGACTGAATATTATTCAATATCACGCATCGGCAAAGTAAATATATTTTGAACGCAGTACTACCCATAATATATATTTCAAATATACGTCGAAATTATGTCCAATACACCTGCAAGATAAAAGATACCGAGTATAGAACCACACTAATAATAACAAAAAAAATAATAATAATGCATTGAGAGAAATCGATCGAGACGAAAGATGAGAACTGAGATCAAATCTCAAGTGGTCAGCAACGTAGTCGAATAAATCAAGATGTAGATGAGTTTTTTAGCACCAACGATAATTTTCACAAGATGGCCCTCAACTATCAAATGGACAATGAAAAACAGGGTTTCTTAGACTGAGGAATGATGTGATGGTTATTGACTTTTGAGTCATTTTTAGTGGGAGAAGAACAAATTAGTCGACTCAATAGTTTTTTGGCATTGTAAAAAAAAAAAAAAAAAAAAAAAAGACATTTTTCAGAAAATTATGAATAGTAAACATTTTTCAACTCCACTTATTGAACAAAATTTTCCCCGCAATTTTCTCTATATTTGATCTTAATGTAAAAATGACTAACTTGTTTCTAACTTTCACCACTAAAAATGTTTATTTATTTCAAATTTTAGTTTTTATTTATGAGTAAATTTAATTAAAATATGTATTTATTATTGAACTAGCTTCTTTGCATATTAATTGAATTTATTTTTAATTAAAATTTAATAAGCAATATGTTTTATCTAAAAACATAAATTATTAAAGATAAGACATGCTTAGTGCATGTTTGGTAGAGTTTAAAATAATATTTTTTTTTTTACTAAACTCATTTTCAACCACTTATTTTATGGATTCACAATTTTTATCAACTTTTCAACCACACATTTTACTAACTTTTTTCAAAATCTTCTAAAAAACTACTTTTAAACTTTATCAAACATACATTTATTTTCTAATTGAATAGTACATTTAGGTTTTACTTTTTTTTTTTTTTTATGTCAAAAGTCACAAAGCTAGAGGACATCAATGAGAATAAAAAGAAAAAGAAAAAGAAAAACCAGTACAATGACAATTCAACCCATACAAATCCTTAGCAAATCAAGAAACTCGTTTACTCCGAAAAAGGGTCAAATAAAGAAGATGGTCCAATTTTGGGTTTAATATTGGGTAAATTCAAGACCAATCATCGCTTTTAAGACTTATAAGACTAAAATCATATGTTCAAAACTTAATTTAATTAAAGTCACATTTTAAAGCTAAAAGACCAACATACTCTTATTTTTTTGTAATCTTGCTTTATTGCGATAATCGCTTTATATGATAATCGCTTTTATCGCGATATTGTTTTGTTGCGATCATCGCTTTATTGTTATTACCGCTTTTATGTGATATTGTTTTATCTATGATACTGTTTTATTTAGATAATGTACATCGCTATATTTATAACATGCTTTTATTTTTTATGGAGAATGATCTAATACCCTAGAGATGGCAAACGGTTGGCCCTGTCCGTAGAAAAAAAGGACCCGGACCGGCCGTGAAATAAATCACGGCCGAGCCACCCCGCTCGTGAAGTCCACTTCGACCAAATTTCCCATGGATCCCGACCGCTGGGGTGGTCCGCGGATCGTCCATGGACCAGCCCGTGGTCCATTGGTTTGGGGACCCACTGGTTTCCCGCCTTAAGTCGGAGACTAACCGCTTCAAATTAAATGGGTCATAAATATGACCGCTGTAGTGCAACGATCATATTTATGACTATTTGCAATTTGGTCCTCAAATTTTTATTTTTATTTTTTGTTTTCAAACGGTTATAATTATTTTTTTCCTATAAATACCACATAAATTATCTTTATTCTTCACAAATTTCTCAACTTACAATCTTACATTCATACAACAATCCAAAAAAATTATATTGTGTAATTTATTGTTGAATTTCTAGATTTATAATCTTCTACATTCCTACAATTGTCCAATATACATTCTAGTATTCTACGTTCCACATTTCTTTTTTCTACTTCTACATTTCTATTATCTACAATTATTCAATGATCAGTACAATTTTCAAGAAAGTGCCGAGTCTGTTGAAAACCAAATTCAAGATGATTTTAGTGGTTTAAATAATGTTCCAATTCTAGAATTTGGTGATGATTTTGAGGTTGGGAACACTGGGCCAAGTTTCGATTTAGATGATATTGACGAAGAATTAGAAACGACCAACACTACTCAATCGACTGCTAAACGAAGAACCGCAAAACAAAGGCTCGGTATTGGGATCATTTCAAGATAGTGCAGAACGGTGCATCTACAGACGGGCAACCAATTTTCAAGGCAATTTGTAAATATTGTAAACAATAGTTTGCATGGAAAAATGGTGGTGGAACGAGCCCTCTTAACCGACATTTTCCAAAGTGTATGCAAAAGCACGGAGGAGTTGATACCAACCAAACTCAATAGTTCGAATCTCCGAGTTGATGTACTAGTTCTTCTCCCAATCTTAACAATTGGGTTTATTCACAAGACTCTATGCGCCGGGAAGGCATGTGTCAGTTGGTGGCCAGTGGTAAGTTTTCGCTTAGCATAGTGGAAAGCCCTCACTTCACACGATTTGTACAAATGTATCTTCAATCAAGATATTTGCCCTTTGCTAGAAACACTTTTCGTTCTGATACTATTACTGCATATAATAAAAGAAAACAAAATATAAAAAATGATTTAAGTAAATATGCTAGTGTTGTATCATTCACTTCGGACTTATGGTCCGGTCTAAATCATAAATGATATATTGCGGCTACTTTACATTATATTGATAAACTATGGATTATGCATAAAAGAATAATTACTTTTAAAGTAATTGACTATCCTCATAAAGGCATACAAAATTTTAATTATTTAATGACAATTATTAGAGAATTTAATTGAGAATCTAGAATTCGCAGTATCACATTTGACAATGCTCCGCCTAACAATATTGTAATAGAAAAATTAATTGAAGAATTACATCTGGATTTCGGTGGAATTTTGTTTCATGTTAGATATGTATATCATGTTTTTAATTTAATTGTCCAAGATGGTTTAAAGTATATAGGCCCACAATTAGAAAAGATTAGGTATTCCTTAAACTATATTATTGCTCCACCTACTAGAAAACAAATATTTGATGAATTATGCGTAGAATATTTTCTACCAACTAAAAATATATGTACAAACATTCGTAATAGGTGGAACTCTACTTATTTAATGCTTGAATCATGTGAAAGTTATAAACATTGTGTAACTGCTTATTATAATGACCGACATTCACACAGTCCACAATACGATTTGCAACCATATGATTGGCAAATTGTGTTTCATTTTCGAAAATTTTTAAAAGTATTTTACGATGCCACAAATGCATGTAGTGGTGTATACTACCCTACAAGTTCATTAGTTTTAAATTATTTTTATTTTATTGCAAATAATTTTAATAGATATAAGACGTATGCAATTTTTTCTGATATTGTTGAAACAATGGAAATGAAGTTTAGAAAATATTGGGAAGACCTACTTATGTTGTTTCCAAGTTAGGCCAATTATGGACCCTAGAGTTAATTTAAAAGGTACTAAACATACTATTTCTGAAATTTCTAATAATTTGAGTTACGGTAATCCATTAACTAACGATAAATTTAGAAAAAATATTATGTAAAATGTACGAATTTTATGCGGAAAAAACCGGTAGCAACATTAGAAGACCTCCTACACCAAACCCTTATTCTTCTTCAAATAACCATAATCCTAATCATTATTGGAGTTTCTTTATTTATAAGGAAACTCAAAATCCTAGTTTTTCTTCTTCTTCTTCTTTATCCCGTGCCACAAATGTAGAAACTAATATTAGAGATATACCGTTAGACTTAGCTAGATATTTTGGTCATGACATGCTTAATCTGTTAGATGAAGATAAGATGAATAATTTTGATATACTTAGGTGGTGAAAACAAAACGAACGCCAATACCCATTTGTTTCTATTATAGCACGTAATCTACTAACACCTCCGGTATCAACTGTAGAATCGGAGTCTGCTTTTAGTACAGGTGGTAGGATTCTTAATGATTTGAGGTCAAGACTTAAATCAAACATATTAAAGAGTTTAATGTGTTTGAAAGATATTGGGAGGATGCAAAACTTCGAATCCAAGATAAAGTAAGCCTGATATTAGCCGAGGAGATAGACGAACTGAGTACATAAATGTAAGTATATTTAATATTTTGTATAAATTCATTTCATTTTTATTCATTTTAACTTGTAAGTGTTGATATTTAAATAATTAAATTTACAAAAAAATTGTACACGTAACAACTTGTTCGTGTACAATTTTAACTCCGCCTACGCTAACAGTAGTCGGTTCCAAGCCCGGAAAAAAGAGGAGATTTGAATTTAAAATTTTATCTGAAGTTATTTCTTTTTTTTTTTTTAAACTTCACAAAATAAAATATATGTATTTCACGCTGGTCTCATGACCGCCCAGGCTCACGGGACCACCACCTGGTCGGCCAAACCAAGATTTTGGATGGGTGAGCCTAAGCTAAGCCTCGCTATAAGGGCCGAGCCGGAGCATTGCTATCTCTATAATGTCCCTAGTGGGCACTCCTTATTTAGCCCATCGGACAAGTGTTCAAAGGGCATTTCTTATTTGGCTCACTAGGACATTAGATCATTTTTCTATCTTTGATAATCGCTTTTATTATGAGAATATTTAAACCTATGATCTTGTACTACTAATGGAGTATTTTAAGAACATTATCATTATTTAAACCATTAAAACATCTTGTACTTAGTTTTATATATGATACTATTTTGTCTATGATACTATTTTATATAGATAATGTGCTATGGTACACTTACACCATGTTTTTATCTTTGATATTGTTTCAACATATAATATTGTTTTAATCTTTGATAATGTTATTGAATGTAAATAATATCAATGATCTTATACTACTAATAGAATATTTTAAGAATAATATAATTACTTCAACTGGTAAAACATCTATGGTATTGTTTTAATCTATGATAATGTTATTGAATACAAACAGTATCAATGGTCTTGTACTACTAATAGAGCATTTTGAGTACAATATAATTACTTAAACCAAGAAAATAGATCTATTATACTATTTTATTTAGATAAAGTGATATGGTATACTTATACCATGTTATTATCTTTGATAATCGCTTTTATTATGATAATGTTTCAATCTATGATACTGTTATTTTATTGCATTGTAGTTTGTATATGTGATACTGTTTTATGAAGATATTTTCATGTATGATACTAATATATTAAAATACATTTATCTGTGATATTGTTTTAGTATATATGATACTGTTTTGACAAAAAATATTAAAGATTGCTATTTTAAGATAAAGAGACGACTTCAAACGGCTAAAATATATTGTACGCAGTGGCAAAGCCACTGGTCTTGACGGGCTCGTCAAGACCATTCTGAAAACATAGTATAATAAAAATTCTGAGCACGTATGCAAATTCTATACCATTTCTGTTATGATAATATTTTGTGATACTATTTTGTATAATACAGTATCAAACAACATACATGACTAACAACACAAAGAAATAATCTAATGGTCAACTTAATACATTATCAAGCTGCTATTTACAGAAGCAAATCATGGCCACGACTAATATAATGATACTGTTTTCTATGATACTGTTTTCTATAATAAAATATCATCCCTATAGAAAATTCAAATTGCTTGTTGAGGAATTTCATTATCCACTTCATATACAACTTCACATTCTTGTACGTGTAATTGTTCTTCAATATCTTCAATCTCTTTATCAATATTTTCTCCACATTCATCGGCATCTTCTTGTTTAAAAGCAGCATTTGCATCCCAGCTAAAGCGGTTAGCAAGAGGAGCCATTTTCATAGGATCAAATCTGCATCGCATCAACAAAAGAACATTCTTTGCTGTATACAAATACTCACTCTCCTTACTTCTTCTTCAATTTTATTATCCCCTCGAATCTTAATATCCTCTAAAATATGCCTTCTTAAACTTCTCATTGACATCCTCTCTTTCAAATCATCCTCATTTATTCCTCATCTCCGTCGCCCACCACCACTTGAATCTCCTCATAATATGTGACATCATTAACATAAAGAAGACAATAATTAGAAATAGAATTACCAATTTCGAGTTCTCAGTAAAGAGAAATGAATCAAAATCATCCTCAATCAGAAATAAAAATAATTCATGAAAATAAAATCAATTAAATGTAAATAATTTCACATACCATTTATTAACTGCATGCATGTATGTAATATGTTTGCTTGCATTAACTTGATCATTTTCCTTGTTTAATGTCTCAGGGAGTTATGTTGGTAGACGCTACTAGTCTACTCCACCTCGTGGTGGTGATTCTTGCCAGATTTTCGCGTCTTTCTTCTGACGATGATGGCCGATGCTATAGCAGTAGCATCCAAGGTGGCTACGCCCAACAATACCATCACGCCAATGCTGCCGAAGCTTATGACTTTGCCTATTTTCATTACCAACAATGAGAGCTTGCCTGTGATGTGATCTGAATTTTGTGCCGGTAATGTACAGTTTAAATCTGGTTAAAAGGATTACAAGGGGTAATTATGGTATTAGCTGAATTAATATGACTTATTAGCAATTTTGAAAAGTGTTTAGACCTAATTTATAATAAGTCACCTATGGATGACTTATTGACAATTTTCTCTTTAATATTCGGTAAAGAACAATTGAATTTTAGAGGATTTATGTATTTTGAGAGAAATTATAATTAGATAAAAATAACAAAATAATTAGGTGAACAATTTAATTGGGCTTTTCTTATATAAATAATCCCTATCTTTTTTGCACTTGTTGCAGATTGGGACCTATCCTTTCATTGTTGGCAAGTGAAACCTTCAAACTTTCTTGGCGACAATAGTCATTTCCGTCCCATTTCCGCCGACGAACCGCTAGTTATGGCCTTTTACACCACAGTACATTCCACACTCTTCATTTCATAAGGATATTTTCAGTATTCTATTGTTCATAAATAAAATTTTACAGCAAATGTCCTAAACTCAAGAGCAAAAAATAAAAATAATAATAAAAAATAATAATATTCTCCACTCATCCCCGTCCCCATCCCCACCTTCGACTGTGAGACTTTGAGCCAAGATCCCAATTAACATTCTGAGTTTCCATTCCAATCAAAAATTGTGGTGGTGAATCCAAATAATTAGGGCCTTCATTCAAATTCTCCTACCGTCCTAATGATTCTCAAAATCCCTTCAGCTTCATTTTCAAGATCGGGATTGGGTACTTTGGGTCACCCACTACAAGCCCTTTAACCATGAGCGTTGAATAGGGATGACAAAAAAATATGTCTCCGACCCGCCCCACCATGCCCCGACCCTAATGGGACGGGGAATCCCCGCCCCGATTACTAAACGGGGCATTCCCCGAACCCGCCCCGAATGGTTTTATTTTATTTTATTTTTATGTTTTAAAATTTAAATTGTATGTAAAAAAATAAAAAATAATATAATCAATTAATTAATTAATTAAACGGTGCGATAAATGAAGATTTTTCTATACCCGCTCCGCTTTCCAAAAATCTCCGACGGGGCGGGTATGAGAATGGCTGCCCGCCCCGTTGTCATCCCTAACGTTGAATTCAATCTGATTGGTAATTAGAACCCCAGTTTCTTCATCCACTTCAAATCCAATTTAGGCAAATTTTCTGTGACAAAAACTCATTCTTCGAGGTTTGTGAAGGGTTTGGGCGACAAATTAAACGGTGTCATTTTGTCGGGGGAGAATTTCATGGACAACGGATACTTTAAAGCGAGTGGGATTCTTCCAAGCATAGTGAAGTTGAAGGTGGCAACGGGATGATCTAGGAGTTCTCAAAGACGCTTAAGAAGGACCAACTTTGAGCCAAACATGCCGCCACTATTATTAGAGTAATCAAGGACTCGAGAGAAGGTTGTTAGTGGAGGTCGATATCGTAGAAGGTTCGTGGGGGTGGGGGTGGGGGTGGGGGTGGGGTGGGGGTGGAAGAGTATTTTTTTAATTATTTTCTTTCTATTTTTTCTCTTAAGTTTAGGATCTCTCATCAGAAATTTTTATTTATGAGCGAAGAGAATGTCAAAAATGTCTTTATGAAATGAAGAGTGTGAATGCATCGCTGTGACCATTTGTGCAAAAAGCCAGAACTAACAGTTAAATTTGATGAAAATAGATGAAAATGACCATTGTCGCCATGAAAGTTTGAAATAGGGGCTCTACTTTCAAAAATGAAGGATAAGTCCTCAATCCACAACAAGTGCAAAAGATATGGATCATTTGTACAAAAAAAATCATTTAATTGAAATGCTAGCATCTTGCTTGGAGATTCAAATAATTTATACTATAATTTAAGGAAAAATCAAGAAATAGGTACAACATGTCATTCCATAAAAAATTACACTACTGGCCTTAGATCGTCATTGTATTATTAGTTAGTTTTCGACCTTTTAAAAAGGAGCAAATCTATATCTAACATATCGCTAGAGTTAGTCCCAATGATGAAACTTTTGCGAACCTTTGTTAAAAATCACGCGCCCTCTCGTCTCTGACTTTTTAAAGTTAAGATTTACTTCTCGGCTTGGATTAGTGGCAAAAATTTGAAGTGAGACTTATTTATACGAGGATACGCTTAATAATTTAACAAGATTTAAATTATCTATCATTCAAAACTAATTCTACAGCAATAATGAAATATTGAAAACTATCACTTGCTATAGTGTAAGTATAACTATTTTTGTAAGGTTGACATATAATTATAGGACACTAAAAATTACAATGACTAAGCATGCCCTTGTGTAAGTATATAAGTATTTTTGTAAGGTTAACATGGAATTATAGGGACATTAAAAGTTACAATGATTAAGTATGCTCTTGCGAACATGGCTAAAAGACATTGTAAAACTAGTTAATCTTAGCGTCTCATAAGTCAATTCGAAATATCATGTGGATGTACGTAAAATTTAGTATTTGATGCAAAATTTTGTCAATTCATGTTTACTTAAAGAGTAATAATACTTGACTCGGGCATTACAATGCTCCAAATAACCCATCAGTCCTCTTTCAATCATTTTGATATGTGTTCAAGACATAGAAAGAATTCATATTTGGTTAAATTAAGAAAGAGCTCAAAAGTACTTTTTAAAACACTTACTTTACCATTAAAATAAATAATAACTTACTTACTTTTGACTATAGTTAATTAAAAGTTATTAATTTTAAAACTTACCTATTTATTTACATGATAAATTCCAACGGGAGTCCTCAACCTTTCGTAAGTATAACACACATGTCTCCAGCCTATCATTTGTTGCACTCATATTCCCAATCTTTTAACACTGGGACACTCATTTCCCCAATTAATGAAAAACAATTATTTGAACGTTAAATGACCACGTAACACTCACATGATGTCAACCTGAATGGAAAAAAATATTCAAAAAGATTTCCCTTATTTCAAAACAATTCAAATAGTAATTTCAACTTTCATTTAGAAATACGAATAAAGAAAATTTACTCAGTTTTACAAAATATATTCCCTTGTTTCATACTATCCCAAACATCACATGGGAGTCATATGTCGATTTAATGTTCGATTAAATATTTTATATTAAAAGGTTGAAGATATGTGTACGATAAATGATAAGTTGGAGAAACGAATACAACATTAACAAAAATTGAAAACGTCGGAAAAGTACGTAACCTTTTATCACGTGGATGAATCAATTCTAACATTTTCAAAAGTACAAATGAATACAACACTTGGAACCCTAACCTTTTCAAATGAATACAACAATTACCACATGATAGTAAATTTTACGAATACAACAATTGAATCCTAACCTTTTAAAAGTACAAATGATAGTAACTTTTACGAATACAACAATTGGAACCCTAATCTTTTAAAAGTACAAATAAATCTTAAATTTTTTATTTTCTATTATTCAAAATAATTTTTTTTAAAAAAACAAACAAACCCACTTCATCTTACCCCACACACCCCGTTGTCATCCGGTTTTTCTTGGTTGAAAACTAGATTCAATCTAAAAGAAAAAGGAAAAAATTGGTGGTTTTCCAGCAAGGGAGAAAGAAGGGTTTTGTCAAAGAAATTTTCGTTGATTCTTGCTCTTGTCGACATCTTCCATTTCTTGATTTATACAGTTCCAAATCAATATACAAAAATGGTGGTGGTTTTCTCCCCCATTGCCGGCCCAAGAACCTTTTCATGACCAGGAAAAGTCGCCAGTTCACCAATTTTCCTAATTAAAATGTATAATATGAAAATCCCATAAGTTGTCTGGGAAAATTAGTGCATAGAGAAGAGTAAAGGCTGCTATGTAAAATTTTTTTGTTGGGATCAATGCCGAGTGGATCGGACTCGACTTTAGGACGGTAAATTGATGTTCCGCCAAGTCGGTCTGATTTTTCGTAGACCACTGTTTAGTTAAGCGTGCTTGTGTGAGAGTAGTACTAGGATGGGTGACCCCATGGAAAGTCCTCGTGTTGCACCCCTTTTCGTCTCTTTTCTCGTAGTTTCCACTGTTTCTTTTTTCCTCTGCTCATGTCTAACACAACGCTAAATTTCCACCCCAGCAGCTCACCCCATCATATTTTATTTCCACCACTCTCAATTCTACGCGGGCCCCGCGAGGTCCAACCGAAGATGTTCGACCGTCGAGATGGGGTCCCGGTGAGCGGAATAAATTGTTCGACATTGAACAACCTATATGTGTGTTCAAATGTATTTTGTGATTCCAAATTAGTATATATGGTTTGTTATGTGTATTATGAGATAAAAAAAAACTTTGAAAATCAAATTAAAAATACATTTCGGATGTTAAACCGTTAGTTTTACGCTTGAATATTGTACAAATATGACAAAAATATTTGCGATTCGACAATTAACATCCAATATGGTGGTTCAAAATATATTTTTGTGACTCCAAATTGGTGTTTAGAATTTCCTAAAATAATTTTGATGGTTAATACATAATAAAATCAATCTACAAATGCGTTTAGAACATCCCACGGTGGATTATACTCGTGAATTTTTTTAAACTACGACCTAAATTGTTCGACATAGAACAACATATATGAGTGTTCAAATGTATTTTTGTGATTCCAAATTAGTATATGAGGCCTTCTCTTTCAAGCTCGTGGGTGGAAGCAAGTTTGGCAACACCAACTCCGATCACCGCCA
Source organism: Forsythia suspensa (assembly GCA_023638005.1). Lineage (NCBI taxonomy): Eukaryota > Viridiplantae > Streptophyta > Magnoliopsida > Lamiales > Oleaceae > Forsythia > Forsythia suspensa. Next base: position 1,682,507 of record CM042670.1, read on the forward strand.
CTTTTAACGATTTCGCCTTCTAGAAATTTTGATTACGCCGAGTTGCAGGGCAGAGGATGATACTGTGCTACTAAGCATAAAGTTGACTTGAGATTAATTGATGCACTTGGAAGTGGCGCTTTGTAAAACTTGTGGGATGGTCGGTGATTGGTTATCAGTAGGTGCAGAGGAAATGAGATGGTGGGTGGAGGTGGTATGAGGATGAGCTAATTGTCGTGGATGTGGGTGTGGGGTGGGGTGGGGGTGGGGGTGGGGTGGGGTGAACCATTTTATTTTTGTATTTTTTAAAAAAATTATTTTGAATAATAGAATACAATAAATTATTTTGTCATTGTTAAATTGGTCAAATTTAGATAACGGGTATACTTTTTTGTCAATTGACGGACCACTAGACGAATTCTGTAGAGACTCTAAATGTCCTTCGGTGAACATAATTAAAAGTTTTGGGACTTGATTAAATTATTATTTCAAGTGAAAATCTGTTAAAAACTACAAATATTTAAGATTTATTTTTACTTTTGAAAAGGTTAGGGTTCCAATTGTAATTTTTTATTGTATTTTCTTTTTTCTATTATTTTAATTTATTTAAGTAAGGGGCAAAATTGTCCAAAAAATAACTTGGGGACCATTTGTGCGAGCAAAATGAAAGGATGATATATGCTAAAAAAATTGAATGGAGATGAAATCGTCACAAACTTGAAAGAATGGGGATGATTAGTGTAATGAGAAGTGATCTCCTATATACAGTGGGCAATTGTTATATTGCTCATATCTAATGTGGTATTTGTACATTGGATGAATTGTTGATGTGATATTTACTTATGTGGGCAATTCATCTAATGTGTAAATGCCACATTGAATGTGAGCAACATAACAATTGCCTGGGGTAGGAGATCACTCATCTTAGTGTAATCTTATCTATACTACATTTAAAAGGCCCTAAAAAGAAGAAATATTTTTAGATTATTCTACTCTTACAAATTTTTTAAATTTTCATGTTTACCATTAGTATTCATTAATATACAATTTGTTTTAATATTTTATTTATTATTCTTTTATTGTTCATCATTAGTGTACATTAAATTTTTAACAATTTATTAAATCTACAATTAAATTTTTTAAATATTTAAATCTATTAAATTAAATAAGAAGGTAAAAAGATGTTCTCAATATATATATATATATATATATATTTTGGGCATTAAGTAGATAAAAGGAATGAATAGATATTGAAAAATAATGAGAAAAGTTGTAACCTTCTTTTATTTTTACTTTTTACTTACATTTATGTTGTTCTCATTTATATCGCCAAATCAGACATGCCTAGCAAAAAAAAAGAACATACACCAACAATATTGTTTACAATGGGCTATTAATCAAACAAATGTACAATGTTATTTTGTCAATCATTACATTCTCTCAAATAAAATTAGTAACTATTAATTTTATTCTTAATAAAATGCAGACATCATTAATTCCATAGATTTGTTGTCAAAAGTTCGTCAATTATCAAAATTCAAATCACTAAAAGCTCTTCAATGGATTTAAGTTACTGTTGATATTACCACCATATAAAACTCATTTTTTTATTGCAATTGTACTTCCATAAACGTAAATAAAATTTCAACATTCTTCATTATAACATCAAACAACACAATACAATATGTTATCATGAACCGTATTGTTATATCTACTTTAACATTTTAATTACAAACAATTAAAAAATAAAAAATAGTGAAATTATTAAAGATTGACAATATTATTGTAAAAACACGTGCAACGCACGCGTGTCAAACTAGTATATATAAAAGAATGATAGTCATTAGTAAAAGTCAACACATTTTTCCACTCAAAATGTCCCCCACATATTACATAATAAATATTTAATTTAATTAATTAATTGCCCAATATCAAGTAATTAATAATCGATTTAATGTGCAACCGGATGAGATTCTCAATGATTCATTTGTTAAATAATTGTCCGCTTTTAGTTAGTTAATTAACCATTACAGTGTAAATAGTACCACCGATTCAACTTCTCAATCTTTTGAATTTTCTATGATACTCGGTAAAAATAAATAAAATTATGAATTGACATTTCCAATTAAAAAATTTACATCTTCTATAACAAGATAAATTCACTTTAATTATTAGTAATAACAAATTTGAATGCTACATTAATTAATCAATATAAGATTTAGAGTATGTAAATATTACTAATTATCTACAAATAGAAAAATAATAAATTTGCGTAATATCATTACGCAAATGATGCATCTTTACAATTTAGAAAATCAAATTTTAAATTATAATATAAAAATTAGTGTGTTATTTAATGAGCCGCACAAAAAATTAAATCGGAAGCACTTCTTAAAAATTAGAAAATGATGATCAAGCATTCCCTTAAATTTTATTTGTTTTCCACGTTAACTAAGAAATAGTTAAAATTAGTTGTAATTTACAAAATATATATAAATACACAACTGATCAAGTAATAGAGATACGAAAATATATTTATTTAATTTAAACAAATGATAAAATTTAAACTGTTATTGTAACTGAAAAAATCAATCAATCTAATAATATTTGTGTCGATTATTAAAAAACTTATTTATACATACCCGAAAATTATTTTTCAAATTATAATAGAAAATTACACAATAAGTTTTAATATTATGTTATTTATATTATACATTAAATAATATTAAAGTATTTATATTATATTTTATAACATTATTATTATTAATATTATTTATATTTACGCAAAGTCAGCAAAAAATAAAATAAATCAAATGACAGAATTTTAATATTTTATAATATTAAAATTTAATTAATTTATTATTCAACTTCATGTAATTTTTTTATTCAACATACCGTCACATCTCCAGTGTTCAATTTTATGTAATTAATAATCAGTATTCCAATATAAATAATCGATATTCCAATACAATTTAATCAGGATGAGCTTGCAATATTTCAATTTCCTATGATACTCGGTTAAATTGAATAATATTAAGAATTAATATTTTCAACAAAAAAAATGCACATCTTCTAGAACAAAATAAATTCACTTCAAAATACAAAACAGATGAGGTTATGTGTTTCAATGTCTTAATTTATACAGGAATTTAAATAAGTTATGTTTTCAAAAAACTGAAATAACAATGCAGTAGAACTATTGGCAATAATGTAATAGTTTTTCGAAAATGTACTTATTTTTTCCACAAATTTTTTATGCTTCATATAGTGGGTTTAAATAGGTTGCAGTTATAAAAAAAATCAATAAACGAAAAATATATAATTGTGCTATATTATCAAAGCATCTGATTTATTGATTAAAAATAATAAGTCGATTAAACTAATAAACTAGATATGATAATTTCATAATTAAATTCATACGATTCAAAGACCGCATCAAATTCTAGCTCCTCAAAAGGATTTACGACAAATGATAGGCTGAGAACGTTAAATAATCAAAGTTAAATTTTATTAATGTTTTATTACATGATTATGTTTTATTACATAGGCTTGAAACGTTAAATAATCAGATTATAGCTCCTCGATGTTTTATTAGATAATAATTATTATTATTGCTTTGTCTTTTAAATGAATCATAGTTGTCTGTTTGTCTCGATTTACAGATTTAGAATTGAGTGATATAGAAATAAAAAATTATACATTCATAGAGATTGAAAAAATATTGCAGAGTAGTGGAAAGAGTCTTTAAGACTTTCAAACAATGCCTTTACTTGAGATCGTAGATGTTTCAATTTGCAGTAATAGACTTATAAATGATGAATTGCATTATGATAAAAACGCTATGACTGAAGAATTAAAAAAAAAATTGTTTCTAATCTCACAACTGAGTAAAAGACCGCTTATGAAACAATAATGCAGCCCGGATGAGATTATCAATGATTCATTTGTTAAGTAATTGTTCAACTTTAATTAATTAATTATCAGTATTTCAATATAGTGTAAATAATACCGCTGGTTCAGCTTCCCAATGTTTTGAATTTTCTATGATACTCGGTAAAAATAAATAAAATTATGAATTAACATTTTCAATTAAAAAATATACATATTCTAGAACAAGATAAATTCACGTCAATTATTATTAATAACAAATTTGAATGCTACATTTATTAATTAATATAAGATTTAGAGTATGTAAATATTAGTAATTGTCTACAAATAGAAAAACAATAAATTTGCTTAATATGCTATGATTATCAATAAGAGTCAAGGTCAATCTTTCTCCCACGTGAGATTATATCTAAAAAAATCAATTTTTAGTCATGGACAACTTTATGTTGCATTATTTAGAATTACAAATCGTACGGAATTAAAGATGTTGATTTGTGATAGGAATTGAGTGCTAACCAATTCGACCACAAACGTGGTTTTCAAAGAGGCATTTGAAAATCTAGATTAGTTATGTCTTTTTTTTCCAATATCAATAAGTAATCAAATGTTATTTATATGATACTTTTTTTATTTGAATGTAATAAATAAACGATATACTCTTAAAATATTTTAAAATCACTATCATGAAAAACAAGTGTCGTGCATCGCACGGGTGATATAATAGTTAAGGATAATTGGCACAAAATGTCAATACATTTTGAAGTCATTGTGCAAATCGTCTATACCATCGAAATTTTGGCATTTTCACCTTTACCTACACCATTTTTTGTGCAAAACGTCATTTCCGTTCAAAAGCTATCGTTACCTCACTTTTCCAACACAACTCGTAACACAATTGAATGGTAAATTAGGCCACCTACCTATTTTACTTGTCCTCACGTGTACACAAATACAGTCCAACGAACAGGAGTTCACCTGTTGAGTCAATGGTTGATGAGCTATGGCTAACGCCGGAGTTTCAAGTTGACGAAAACCTACTAATGGTTAACGTTAACAAGGGAAAAATGAATGATGATCTTCCTTGCTGGTTTAGAAACTCTTATTGACCCAATTTCGATATGAGTTTACCCGTTGAGTAAATTATTGGCTCAACTGAGACTGAGAGCGACGAGGACGACTACATCATTGGGTTAACTCGAAAAATTGCTCGCTCAACTCTTCGAGATGCCAACTGCCCCTTCGAAAACCCAAAGGCACGCTCTCTCTCTCGAACTTGTTACACGAGATATGGGGTTTAATTTGGAGTTATATTTATTTTGCCGGGGATGGGGCTCTCTTGTTTGCCACAATCAACTCTGTGCAGTGTTATGAGGTGGTATGAGTGCAACCAGAGGTCCAAATTGCCGCACCGCATTAATCGCATTTCGCATTTTTCTTCGTCGCTGAGTGCTAACTTGAAAGATGGAGCCACGTGGGATTTGATGTATACGGCCGTAGATGAAGCGGCTAGAATGAGAATGATTCAAGTAGCAAATAATTCTATAGAGTTGGTGGAGTTCCGGGACCTCCTAAAAGCCCGGCCCTGTTACAACACCACTCAAAACCCCAAATTATGGCCCTAAGATTTCCGCAAATCAAACCATCTTTCATATCGGCAATTACAAGCCACCCAATATGCAGTATAGCAATAAATTTTTTTATTGTTAAAATGTTTTAGTAGTTATTGACTTCTTGATGTCCACCTATCTATTTGGACTGCGTTTGCATAACAAACGAACTTGAAAATACAACAATGAACAGGAGGCATTTGAAATAGATAGTTGGACTAATTTACTTTTCAGTTGTGTTACGAGTCGTGTTGGAAAAGTGAGGTAACAGCAGCTTTTGGACAGAAATGATGTTTTTCACAAGAAATAGTGTAAGTGAGGGTGAAAATGCCAAAATTTCAAAATTAGAGACAATTTGCACAATAACTTCAAAAAATAAGAACGTTTTGTACTACTAATAGTTATCCTAAATTAAAACATAATTTTAGTACGGTCAAACATAGAGATGGAAAAATATCCGATCCGACCTGAACCCGATGGATACTCGATCCGAATTGAGCAAAAATACCGATCCGCGGCCTTGCCAAGGACGCGGGGCGATATCCGTGATCCGCCATAGATCTCGGGTAGCTGATCGGGCCCCCGATCCGACCTGCCTGTGAGATTTAAAAAAAAAAAAAAGATTAAATTATAACAAGATAAAAAATTTAGGACAAGTGGTCGCAATTGCAATTTCAAATTTTTTAATTCCTAATTTGTTAATTCCTAAAGCCTACAATATTCAGTGTAACTTTTGGTAGTTAGTTTGAGAGCTTTCCATAGTAGGTCTAAGATCTCAAATGTATTTTAGAATGTTGTTTAAACTATATAAGATAAGAAGAAACTCGTTTCAATATATTTTAAATTTTTCAATACAAAAAAAAAAAAACGGATCAAGATACGATCGTAGCCTCCGATCCGCCTCGATCCGATCCGATCCGTCCCTAAAAAATGGCGATCAATCACTTTACGACTCAATCTTCTACAATTATTGCCGGACGGATTTGGATCAGGCCGATTCGTTCCGATTCGCCCGCTGCCATCACTAGTCAAACATGAACATCAGAACATGCTCTTTTTTATCACGTCAGCATCTGAAGACTACTTGTCGTCATCTTGCCCAGAACAAGGTAAATTTAATGGAATCTTCTGGGAAGGAGAACGCGGTGTTTCTGACTCAGAAAAGCGCCACTGTATGTGGTGGGCTCCGCTTCCCGCCTCCATTTGCGTCAGCCAACCAATTGTAACTCTACCACGTATAGTAACCACTCGTTACTGTTTCAAAATGTAACCTGTGTGCGCGGCAAATAATTAACCATGGTTTGATTAATATAATTAGCAGCCTCTATAAAGACCCACTCTCAAGTCTGGGCTTGGGCTTGCTTAGTGAAGTAGAGAGAGAGAGAGTCCTCGTTGAGGTTTGTATTTGATTTTTTCCCCTTTCTTTGTGTCATTATATATTTCCAATCATTATATTAATTCTTTTTGTACATGTTTTTACTATACTGATCGGATGCTATATTTGGTCAGTTTAGGAAATTATTTGAAGAGAGAGGGACACAGATACTATTCCTTGAGGTTTGATTTAATTTAGTTTCCTATTTCTTTGTATCATTATATAATCTTCCAATTCTTTTGGAGGATTTTAATTTTTTTCATTTATGGGTCTTTTGTTATGTTTATTGATGCTTCGTTCTCTTGATGTTTGATTGATTCTTGTAGCATCAAACTTTCCATTTTCTTGAAATTGGCACTTTCTTTGTAGTATTTTCATTTGGGAGCTGTTTATATGCATCATAATCTTGAATTCATTCGGTTGAGCCATTTTTGTTTATGGGTTTTCATCAAAGATGGGAATTATACTGATGTTGGCCTTATTTTATCTTTCCCATCAGCAAATTGTGATGCAATTTGTGGCTATGGAGCCCAAAGATGATTATTTTGAATCCGGATTTAGTACTTTAGGAAAAAATTTGTGCCTGGTGATCCAAATCTTGATAAGTCCTCAAGTCAATGTGAGTCAATGGTTTTGTGATAAAAAGAGTATTAACCAGTCAGAATGATAAAATTTTGGCTTTAGAAATGAATGTACTCTCTTCAATTGGTTTTTTTTTATCACTTTGTCCAATTTCATTCTTACTTACATTTATACTTACATAAGCATAGACCGGTCTGTCCAATTGTATTCATTCACACATGCATACATGCTTATATACATACATCGATACATATCCACTTGTGCATGCCTGCTTGCTTAAGTACATGAATGTTCTGTTGTGTGTAAAAAATGTAAATCTCTATATGGACAGGACTTATTATGTGTTTGTGGATCTTCTAATCCATCATATGAGATACTGACCAATTTGGCTCGAGGTGTGCATTTGCTAAATTCTATTAGTCCAAGGCTACCAGTATATGCAGTGTGCACAAATTATTGTATTTAAGTCCACTGAAAAATGAACTCTTCAGTCTAATGCACAAGCATCAGATAATATTGTTTCGTGGTTTTATTAGCCTCATACTGATTATTTTATATGCTAATGATTTCTGGTGTATTTCTTCACTATATCATATATGCTCAGCAAGTTTAATGAGATGACTACCTGAATTAAAATTATTAAATGCTACAACAATTTTCATTTAACTTAAATGTTAAAGAGATATAAATAAGATCCACTCAATATGTTCATCACTGTATATCTTCTTCATCTCTATATTTGCGTATCTATGTAAATGTTAACATCTGGAATTTAAAGTTGTCTACTTTTGTTATACTTACCTGCATTCCATTTTAATACCTTATTTTTTGGATTATCCAGATAAGGCGCTACAGTTTTCTTGCTCTTCATCGAGTTGGATTCTCCATGTGTCCTCCAATTCCTTCCCCACTTTCTGAAATTGGTTCGAGTGATGAAAAATCATTTTGTCACTTGATGAGTACATACATGGGTCCCCTCCCAAGTGATGTGATAGCAGATCTAAACCCATACCAGTACGATCCTCAAATTTACCAGGTTAGTTTGAAGTTCCCATCTTTGCAGTTATATAATACTGCTTTAGTCTTTTCGTTGTCTCTTTGATTGAACTTTGCCCGGTCCGGTTGGATAAAATTATGTCTCTCACATGATCATCAGGTTGTGAGTCACATTTGTTTACAAGATTTGGAAGTTATTCAAGACTTTCTTGTCGAAAACTACTTCTTCTGGTAGGCAAAAAATATCAAGCAGCAACCAAGAGATGTCTATTCCAACTGCAAGATAATGAAATACAAACATAGATTAGGAACTTTTCAACCCTCTTACATTCCAAGATGCTGAGAATCAAAATTTCTGACATAATTTTTTTATGATACCAATCAGAATTACGTCCTTTGGCATTAATGAGAATTTCATTTTTTATGCCTTTCAGTCGAAAATTTCTCTAGAAGAAGTTGAAAAGTGAAAATCAGCTTATATTAAACTCAGTCGCTCTGTAAACTTCACTGATTCAATCCAAGCGCTCTATATTCACCTTGATAATCATTGATCAAATTAAATGATCTTATCTGTTAACTTAAAATGGATTTCTATGTACATAATAAATAAAAGGGTTACTTTTCTTCTGATGAATCAGATAACCTTCTTACGTTCTATTCTCACAAGAAATTTGAGGCCACCTGGTTACGGACTTGCTACTCATTTGAACATGGATCATTTAATGTGTGTTCTGCAATTTAACCACGATAGTCTTGGCTACTTTTACTTACTTGAAAAACTGGGTTTATGCAGACAAAATTTGGTACCTCATACATTCAGATGAGAATAAAGAGACGGACTTTGGATTTTGGAAAGACAAAGGAGAAACTCATGAGATATATTTGAATTCTGAATTAAGTGGTTGGAGAACTACTCTGGAATTTTTTGAAGGTCAAGCACCTAATGGACGATTTAACTGGTTGGCTTATGCAAGAATACAGGATAACACAAAAGGGACTATGTCACAGAATTGAGCCAAAGGTATTAGCTGCAACTAGCTGGCATTAGTCTATTCCTTAATGTCTTCTATTTACATCATAGCCAACCTTACCAGTTGGAAGCCGGTTTGCTTGGATAATGTGCAGGACTCTAATCACTTTGCAGAATCTTCCTTTCCAGCGCCAGATAGCCCCAAAAATGAGATTCAGCCCAAAGACAACAAGACTGATGTTAGTGCAAAATGCACTGGTTCAGTGGCATCAGTTATCCCTAACACTAACAATACCTCAGCACAAGATTCTTCTAGCAACTGAGGTTGGTTTGCTATGCAAACTTGTTTTTGTTGTATGTATTATTTTTTCCCATGTTTTCTTATCTCTTATTCTTTTCCGCCTTTTATATATAACCAGTCTCTCTTGCTGTTTTCTTCTTCATGTTGCTGCTTGATTGCATTTTATATGCAGCGCTGTTTTCTATTCAGAGAGTATTCTATCTGATATTTGTCTTGTTTTGACTGCATATTTACTTTGTACACTTCTTCCCAGTTAACATTAAAAAGTTAAGTAGATAAAGCCTTTGTCTGTCTCACGTGCTGCTAGCAGTCACTGCTGCGGTATCATAAACCTAATCTGCATGGATAGCAGTAAAGAAACTGCAATAGCATACAATGGTTAAATTTTGTGATGATGAGGATAAACAGTTTATTTTATAAATGTCTTGAATTTTGTGGGAAGATTATCATATTAATTTTGTTTTGGAGTAGACATTCAATGCTTCAGCAAGTTATCCAGTAGGATTTTTTCCCTTTACATGTTCTTGTTCGTCAGCTCTAATTTATGGGGCAGGGGTTCTCCTCAGTGTCCTCGCTTTTATATGTCCCCTGCTTTCTCAGATCTGCTTGTGTTTTTGTAGGTGAAGAGGGTCTCGAACTCTTTTCCGGATGATTTTCCAGAACTAGAATGTTTCTCCAGAGGTGACTTCTTGGAATTGGACGATCTTGTGGAACCCGAGTCACTTTCTTCTAGTTCAGAGAATTCAAGTTGTCCAAGCCGGACATCGGATGAATATTTTGATTCATTGGCCTTGTTGCGGGACCTGTGTGATGTGGATAACAAACAACTTCAAGGGAAGGATTTAAGCAAGTATAGTTTTTCTGCATCTTTAGACCAGATAAGGTGGTTATGAAGCCAGCCACTTTAGGTATGTAGAGATTTCCTCGTGCTCCTAATGTGGTCCCTATTCATATTATTTTCTATAGTCTCGAAACTGAATATATCATAAAATCTGGGAAATTCGTCTATTCATGCGATCACGAAGTTTGATTATGTTTCCGATTCCTGAGGGTAAAAATGCACCACTTGCATTTTAATTTTTCCCTGTCGTCATCAGTAGTTTCAAATGGAGTCCAGACTTGATACTTGTGTTGAACCACGTCACGTCATCTAAAAGACTAAGCGAAGGAAGTACTAGAAATTATTAATAAACAAAAAAGAAGCTTCTTTTGCAGGAAAGCATGAAATTACCAGAACTTAACCAGAGAATTTAATCGCAAAAGAAATGAATTTTGCCATGAAGTAACATCCATAAACACCAATAACATCACGAAACTTTGGGAACATAAGTCAGTTTGTGCATTACTCTTGGTATCGTTTCAGTGAGTAGAATAGCTTAAACTTGATTGAGTAAATTACTTGTGGATCATTAATCCTAAAAGTTCCGAAGAATCACATATGCTAAAAAGAAGAAGAAATTCCACAGATGAACTGTTGTAGACACATTTTGTGGCCATTTAGGTACGTCAGTGTTCACATGAAAGGGAACGAGGAATTCTCAACGAAAAAAGTGCTCTCTGAAATGAACGTGAAAGTTGTTCTCCATCATACGGCTGTTCCCGTGACTCTACTCTCGACTTGGATTATATATCTATTCCAGTGAGTCCTCCTATGGTGAACAAAAAGATGAACCGTACGGAAAATAACATGGGTGTTTTGTATTGTATCGAATCCCTCCACATGGTAGCTATCCAACTAAAGATTTTGATTCCAGTGGGGACAGCTATGATCGTGGTAGCTGCGGTGAAGTAGGCACAGGTATCAATGTCTTAGCCCACAGTAAACATATGATGAGCCCAAAAGGTTATGTATGATGAAAGTTCATCTAGAATTCGCTCTGAGTCATCATCCCACCTCGACTGAAACGAACATGGTCTGTAATCCATAATGCTAATTATATTGTCCTTATTGGAAGTCTATCAAAACATGGCTGCATGCCTGCATGTGTTTTGTTTATGCCCAATGTGGGCTCATCTAGCTGGTATTTCGGACCATTTGCGACATACTTGAATTCATTTATTATACAGCAGATTACTGATTTGCAGCACTTGATGATTTTTCACTTTTGAAATGTCATCCTAGGATCTATACAAAGTGGTACTGGAAGTAAGCCTGCAGTCGAAGGATTCCCAACGGGGTCAGCACCGAAGCCAAGGTTCCCATACAAACAATTCCAAGAGAACGCTAGTCAAAGGCAGAAGTCGGAGCAGAGAGTTGAAGGCACGTCAAATTTCTATGATGCAGCAAAGCCATCTGCTAGCCAAAAAGCTGTGTCAACTGGAGAAAGAAAGGCTGTTGTAGACAGAATGAAAAGGCTTAAGGAGATTCTCTGTTTCAAGCCGTTCTAAATCCTCCTTGTGTATCGTTTACGTGTATAAATGTAACCGAGTAACCGGCATATTGTCAAAGTAGTCACTTCAGAAACTCTCATTTTATGGTGCAGCAGACGTCCCTTTTATGCTCATTTGAATGAAGAAATTGCAACTTATCATTGGAGTTCAACAGAATTTAATTGGGGAAGATAACACTAGGGTGGAGCATGGTTGGTTGCTTAAAAGTTAGTTTTATGTAAGGTTTTTTTTTTTTTTTTCTAACATGTTTCAGTAAGTTACCTTTTTCTTATTTTCAAATAAATATTGATGTTTAACCAGTTTAATTAGCTAAAATTATCATTTAAGTATTACTAAACATGTGCTAAATAACTTGCTACTTATAAGTAGAGGTGATAAAACGGGTCTGGTCTGACTGGTAGGCTCATATAACCCGAATTTTGGGTTGGGCTGTCAGGTTAAAATGCCGGCCCAAACAGAATCGGACCTATATGGCCTTGCCTAGATAGCCCGCCAGGCCAATGGGGCTTAACCGGGCTGGCCCGCAATTTAAATTTTTTACTTAATATTAATAACTTATTTTGTGAATAGCTACAATACATAATTTAAATAATCTCAATCTAAAATGGCCTAAAAGTCAATAAATTCTAAGATTTAAAATTTAAATGCATTGAAAAACAAATCTATGTGCTAACAGTTTCACAATTCTTGGCTTCAATTATTGACCATTCTGTCATGTACTTTGTTACCACACGACACGACATGGTCACACGCCAAGACAGCCCCATCCAAGCCCAAGAAGGCCCCAGCTCATAACTGTCAAGAACCCTATCCGGCCCTCGCTAGGGCCTTGAAGGGCCACACACGCCTTATTTCTGGCACCAAACCGCGAGTCATGTGGAGGGCCTCACCGCAGCATGCAACCATAGGGCCTCGCCGCACCACGCATCATTCAGAACAAATGAGCAACTCGATATGCCAGTGGCAACTGCAGAGAAGTAATTAAAGAAAGATTATACTGATTGGGCGCATCGAATCTCCACAAAGAAACACAATCATGATCTCCTAAAATCATGCAACGTGATAAACTCAAGGAAGGAAGGCAATCTCGGTATCTTTATCACATAAGGAAGGAGGATTCGATTGAGACCGAATTGATTTGTCTTCCAAATCAATTAGAATTTTGCGCTTATAAATACAACGCTCCATTGTTCCAAGACGCACTTTTATGCTTAAGAATCCCACTCCTAAACTCTCGCCAAATCTCCGCCGCTTGTCTCCCCCACACCCCTTTTGTTCCCGCCTGTATCTCCCATATACCTAAGCAGCTGACTTGATCGTCGGAGTGCCAACGATCGCCGAACCTTTTTCTCCCGGGAGATCTTGAGTCTAACGGCCGTCCTAGTGTGTGTAATATACGAGCCGGCAGAGGAGCCGACCGAGATCCGTTTAAGACGCAGACCCAGCAGTTCGTGACGTCAACATACTTCATTTGAGATTTCATTATCTCATTTAATTTGATTTGGTGTTTGAGCTTTACCACTTCATTTCGCTTTTCTATGATAAAATTTCTCGTCAACGATATTTTTATCCAAGTATTGAACAATTTTTCTAAAGAAAAAAAAACGTCACATATGAAAAACTGTAGCGCTACTTCCTAATCTACTACTCAAGTAGTGAGTTGGTGCTCAATTATGAAAATGAGCAAATTGGTACTCGATATTCTGAAATATGACGATTTACAAATATTTAAATGGTTAATCCCATTGAAGACTTATTTTGTAAGTATAATAATAGATAGTGCTCTCTATTCCATAAAGATAGATTCACTTCATTTTTCGTATAGATTAAAAAAAATTAATTATTATGATTGTAATAAAAAATTTTATTTATGTTTTTCTAATATACCCTTATATTAAAATAATGATAGTTGATATTTGATGATATAGCGAGTGGGACCGGACCCGCCTCGAAATATTAATATTTGAAGTAATTTTTTTTCAAGAGTGCACCACAAATCCGATTTTGAAGTGATTTTTTTTTTTTTTACCGCAGTAGTTCCTATGCCAAAAAAATCTTACCTCCACCCCAGATGATAACAAGGCACATCAAATAAAGAATATTACAAAATTAAGAAATTAATTATATTTGTTGAAATTGAACTATAATTTAGAACACATAAATAAAGAAAGTAACTATCTTTGTCACAAAGATAGAGAAAGTAGATAATAGTACCTATGCAACTCGCTTGAAAGCCGCCATTGATGCCTGCTCAAGAATTGGCAAACCTCCACTTTAACAGTCCATTGACACCCTTTTTTTCCTTATTTAAAATAGAAGAAATTGTTGAATGCTTAGGTAAAGATATCATTGACGAGAAATTTCATCATAGAAAAGCGAAATAAAGTGGTAAACCTCAAACACCAAATCAAATTATATGAGATAATGAATTCTCTAATGTAGTACATGATAGAATGGTCAAGAATTGAAGCCAAGAATTGTGAAGTTGTTAGCAGATAAACTTGTTTTTCAATGCATTTAAATTGTTATTTGTATTTAAATTTTAATTCAAATAATCTCAATCTAAATGTCAATAAACTCTAAGATAGACTTTTTTTTTTAATGCATTTAAATTGTTATTCAACATGCAATCAAGCATCTTTTAGGGTCGGGTTGGCCCGATGGGTTGGGCTAGGCCAACATATTCACAAAATGACCCAGCCTAGTTTCAAGTGTGATCTAGCTCTGACGGTTCGCCTGCTTACCAACTCTCATTAGTAGATTCACATATAAGTGAATTTTTAGATTAGTCAAAACTACTAAAGTAGCCTTGTAGGATATATCTTGGAATAATTTATTCATGATTTATCGTTGTTTAAAAACTATTCATAAGTAGTAGTTCAAATCTCATCGAAGGCTCGATGAGAAAGATATACAGTAAGAATTTAGCTACATATTTGATATTACCCCTTTAAAAGTTACATGCACGCATCACACAACTTTTAACGTATTCACTTACTACAAACTTAAAAAGTTGAGGAGTTACTTGTTACAAATTGAACCGTAATTTTTCCACAAAACTAGGGGAAATTATTTAAGCCCATTACGTAATTTGATTAGAACTTTGGTGGCAGCGCTTTGGGCCCTCCTAACACTGGGCTTCATGTGGCAATTTAGTCCCCTTAACTTTTTTTTTTTTTTCCATAGTACGATCGATCCATCTGATATGTCCAATTTTAGAAGTTTGGTGCAAATTGCAGTTGGATTATAACTTTGCAAAATGTGCAAATAGGTCTTGTACCTTTATTTTCTACTTTTTATAAAAAAATAAAAGAAAACTAACAAATTTTTTCTTTTCGAATTAATACTTTGTCAACCAAATTAAGAATACACGTAAATTATTTTGTATATTATCAAACTATTATAAAATAACTTAAATTTAAGCTCATAATTAATTAACGTATTAAAGAAAATTATTAGTTTATTATTAAGCAATTACACTATTTAAAAATTTAAAATTTTATTTTATGGTTATAACAAAAAGACAAAGAAAAACAACTTTGTGTTATGAATTTGATAATTGAATACTTTTATTTAATTGAGTTATTCATTTATACATATAGCTCCAACTTTATTATTCATATCTTGAAGCACGAAAAATTATCTTTTTTAAAATTTTTTTAATTGAAACGACTATAATGATATATCTAGTACTTTATTACGAGATCTATTTGCACATTTTGCAAAGGTTAGAAGTATTTTGGTCTTTTTCATAAAAAAAAATGAATCAATTGCACACCAAAACATATAGGTTAGGGACGTTCACGCAAAGAAACAAACGTTAGAGGCTATTTCCACACTGAAAGCAATGGTTAAGAACCATTTGCACCAAATTCTCCCAACTTTTCTTTTTAACTAGTTAGCTTTCTATTTATTTTTAGTGAAAATTAATAGCTACACATTCAAAATTAATTTTAATTTTATGATATGTATGTATCTATTTTAAAAATACTCTATAATTATTTAATAATTTAAACATTCCCAGAATTTTCACATACAATATCGCGACCCAAATTCTATGAAAATTCTCAAATTTCTAGGGTTCTTTTCAAACATTCATCAAAATAGATCATCCCTATTTTTCTCGCCTAAAATGATTGATTCTCATACAACCCTTAATTCTTCACATTACTTAAATTATTATCGTGAAACCCTAAGTTCTGAATTTTGAAGTTAAAAATATTGTGTTCTAGTGTGATCAGGATGAAGACATGAAGCATGGCGATCTGTTGGTACACATCTATAAAAGTCAAGAGTTAGGTCTGGATCTTTTCTAAAAATTCATTTCTATCTGGATCTTTTCTAAAAAATTCCTTTCTATGTTTTATCGTAATTTCCAATGTTTTAAAAATCGACCTGGACATCAACCCGAAAAAGTGAAAGGGTCAAGGGTTAAAGGGTCGAACCGGAGTTGACCCGGTGATTTTTAAAAAATTAAAAAAATAAAAAATAAGTTTTTGAAAATCACAAAAATTGCTCAAAAGTTATTTTTTGGTTTTTCATTCTTTAATCCATTTCATGCAAGGAGAGAGATGTATTTCAATGGTCACATAATTAATTGTGGAAAGAAATAATTTTAAAACCAATAAAACCGAGAACTGTCAACGGGTTTCTCAAAATCGGTGGGTCAACGAGTTTTTGAGCGGGTTTTAAATAGAGAGTTTTTCTACATAACTAGCCTAGTTTTGGGACCGGTTCCCGATTTTACCGGTTGAGCCAGCCGGGCCAGTTCTGATAACACTGGTAATTTCTAATGATCATTGGGTTTTTTTTTTGCACAAATGATCCCTATATTTTACACTTACTGTAGGTTGATGACCTATCTTTTCATTTTTGGTATCAGAGTTCTTATTTCACACGCTTTTGGCGATAATAGTCATTTCCGCCCAATTCTGCTATATTTAAATGGTAGTTCTCGATTTTTTGCACAATGGTCCCCATGCAGCACCGCACTCTTTTCATTTCATAAAGGCATTTTTGGTATTCTACTGTTTATAAATAAAAATTTACAGCACAGTCTTAAACTTAAGAAAAAAAGAAAATAATTAAAAAAAGTATTCATCTTCTCCAATGCACCCCACCCCACTCCACCTCAAGGGTTAGGTCTGGATCTTTTCTAAAAAAATTACTTTCTATGTTTGATCGTAATTTCTGATGATTTTTATTGTGTTTCTAGGGTTTTAGATTAGTGAGTGTTTAATAATCCATTTTTAGGGTTTTACATCGTGTTTTTGTGGTACACCATTTATTTATTGGGGGATTTCTTTTTATTTGTTTAGTAGGTTTGATTTAGTGCTCAATTATGAAGAAATTTATATGTTAAGGGCAAGGGATGTTGAGGAAAAAATAAAGAATATTTCTTTTTTATAAAGTTATACATGTTTTATGTATTTTAGGGAGTTATTCTCATTCTATTATAAATTATTGGGATGGGTACATCCATTTTAACTATACAAATCAAAATAAAAAAATTTTCATCAAAGTAAAGAAAGATCTTTCCTTCAAGGCTCCGAGATAAAGATCAAATTCCTTTCTTACAAAAATTGTTAAAAAAAAATGGGATTCATGTTTGCAAAATGACTCTTCTATTTCTAATATTTAGAATAGATTAAATCAATGAATTATAATGAATCAACTCGATTGATGGGTCTATATTTTTAGACTAAGGTTAATGGATACATTTCTATCATATAAGCTAGCATACCATTAAGAGATCCTTTCAAGAGCTTTCAGATGAGGAAAAGATGTTATTAACTTCTTTAGTTCAAGCACGAACAACATATGAGAGTATGAAGCCTCGCTTATTGAATAGAACTAGTCATGACAATGGACATGTGATCCATTCACATTAAGGGTGATTCTCGCTAGTAGTGAGACAAGTCATCACCGGAGTCTAAGGAGGGACAAAAAATGATCCCGCAATGGATTTCAAGATGTACAAGATTCACCTAATACAAATATCTCAAATCTAGGTGATTCTCACTAGTAGTGAGACAAGTCATCACCGAGTATGAGGCAAAGCAACACCTCATTTGTCTCATTGTCTATCTCAGAATCAAACATGATTTATAAGCTGCTATAATGATGTATGTATTTTAAAAGCTTAGCAATGAGAGCGAATCTCATGAGCGACGAACCTTGAGAGACCGTGATAGAGGCTTCGACAAGCACCGAGTCGCACCAGATTAGCTATCGACAACGATTTATCAATTTCCTTCCGCATCGACAACCAGCCCATTCGACAAACCCTCGCCTAACCCAGTCTGCAATCAGCCATTTGCTCAACGAGCATGTTGTATTTGTGTTGAGAACCATATTCTTTAAATTCTAGCTCTGAAGGGTCCGTGTTGATCCATTATTTGCAGGAGTTTGTTCGCAAAGACTATAGTTGAATTCATATTACATTTTACTTTTAATATTCACCACATGCAATTTTGATTTTGAAATGATGATATCAATAACAAACATAACATCTATACATACAAATGTCACAATTAGATTCTCAAACTATGAATGATTTCAGAACAACAAGTGCAAGATAATTAAAGTATAATGATAAATAATGTCGTGTAATAGATTGCAAATTTCATGTTACAATATTACAACCATGTTACTAATCGAAATTGAAAAAATAGTTTCATCAGAATCTCAACCATGACAATATTACTAATCATAATAGCATTTCTAATGCACTACGTCTATTTTTTTTTTTTTTTAATGTGCCACAAAAGTGAATGGAGCTATAAAAAATCATCTCTAATGCATACTGACAATGACTCCATCTAGCTGATGTGTTACACCAAAAAATAGACTTCGTCTAGAGGTCCGTTTAAATTTAGATGGAGTTACTCCGCAAATTTAAATCCAACTTAACATTTTATTAAAAAAAAAAGGTCAGGAAGGGAAATAAAAATTGAAGACCCACCAATTAAAAAAAAAAATAATAATGCTACATAAGTGGTAATATTAGTTTTAGACAGAACTCATCTGAGGTGAATTTTTAATTTGATCGTCTATTTAATAGACATAATGCCACATGGACTTGAAGTCTATCTATTTTACTTGCCACGTAGACTTCAATAGACCGATTACATTGAAGATGCTCTAATGCATCAAAATCACAATTTACAATAATAATAACATAAAATTGAAATTAAAACAAACTAACCCGAATTTAGAGAAATCAATTTTTGTTATATCTAAATCCTAGCAAAGGTGGTCGCCATCACTTTTGTTTCATGGAAGAGAGAATTAAAAATATTTTCAAAAAGTAAAATAGGACAATCATGGAAATTGGCTAAAATGGTCTCTAACATTTGCTTTCAGCAAAGGCGTATAGTCCATAATCTTTGTTTTTTTGTCACAACAACCCCTAACCTATGTGTTGGTGCACAATTGCTCTTATTTGATGAAAAGACAAAAGTGACATTAGTTTTAATTAAAAAAATTATAATTGATTTTTAACATTTGTAAAATATGCAAATATGTTCGATATATTTATTAAATAATATTTAATTTAGTATATTAAATATATTACTATAGTCGTGTCAATTAAATTTTTCATAAGAGAAAATATAAAATTATTGCGCTTTTAGGTGTATGTAATTGCTATGTGATGTGAAAAGTTGAATAAAATTAAGTTAAATAAATAACAAAATGGCATTCTTATTATGGTTTTTTTTAACATAAAACTACAAATAAAAATTAATTTACACACCATGTGTTCTTTATTTTGAGCGATAATAAAATGATAAATTAAAATATGAATAATACAATTTAAGTTCTAATTTTGTAGTTAATAAACTAATAGCTCAATTAAATAAAAATACTTGAGTATCAAGTTTGTGACAAAGTTATTTTTCTTTTATGTTGTAACGACAAAATTAAAATTTAAAATTTTAAATAATATGATAACTTAATAATACTAATAAAATAATTTCAATTAACACGCTTGTTAATAATTATGAGTTTAAATTTTAATTATTTTATAATAGTTCGTAAAATATACAAAATAATTTAGTATATTATCAATTTTTAGTTTATTTTAATTTTTCATAAAAATAAATGTATCGTAATCGATTTGTATTTTTGCAAAGATTAAGAAAAATTTCCTAACAAAAAAATGTATATTTGTATTTTTATTAGGAAACGACTAAAACACATAAGTTAGAAATTTTGTGTAAAAAATAAAGGTTAGAGATCATTTATGACCGATCGACAAAAAGTTTAGAACCACTTACGCCAATTTCCCTATAATCATTGAATGATTAGAGATCAATATGCTTTTGAATGATTAGGAGATCAACTTGAATTTTAATAGTCTCTTTAGAAATTTAGATTTCAATAACAACTATATTTCAAAGAATTTCATTAATTTGATAAATTTTAATAGATTTCAATAGATTTCAATAGATTTGAAAATATAAGTATAAATACCAAATTTTTTTTTTACTAGTTGGCCCCTTCCCCTCTTGCTAGAAACACTTATGTAACAATGTGTAGTATACGATAATCATTGGTGGAGCCGTATATTGCTAGATTAAAATATATAGATGTAATTTTTTAAAATAATAATATAATATTAATAAAAATAAGTCAAGACATTAATATTATCGTAAAGTACAAAAACATCGTATAATTACATCATTATCAATATTGTCAAATGACTTGGTTGTCGTCTATAAATTAAGAATGAACAAAAGAGTTCACAAGGTAGAAGACAACACATTGAAACCATAATAAATTATATCAAATTTTCCAATTAAGAAGGTGGTAGAATAATTGAAGCTAATTAAACCAATTGACTTTATAACGCCAATGAAATCACAAATGAAGTCCAAATTAATCAAGAAAATAAATCAAGATCGAATACGTAATTTAAAAATGAATAAAGAGAGTCGATATAATTCATTACATAGTAAATTTTGAAATTATTAGGATAGTTAGTAGAAAGAAAATACTATTTAATTCATTCTCAGAAATGAAACATGAATAAAACTACTCTAGATCACCAATCGACATAAGTTAAAGATATTTAAACATTATATGCATCCGCCTTTCCACCACATTGTATAATTTAAATAGAAACTAGATTGATAATACCAATGCTTATTAAACTAAATTTTCTATTTTTCTTATCGCTCCAAAGAAAATTTAGTAAATTCACTCACCGACATTACTACATTTCACAATTGTAGTATTACTATTACTTATCATACCTAGTATATATCTCACAAAACCTCTCTCCACCCACTCAAAAAAAAAAATAAAAAAAAAATCAACAAAACAATTTTAAATAAAAAATTGAACAAAATATTTTTACAACAGCTCAAACATGTACAAAAGACTAGTAAAATACCTCAAAAATCAACAAATAATTTAACTAATTTTATCATTAACCCTAAACTAGTTTTTAAATATGAAAAAGATACAAAGAAATCGGTATAAGGATGTGATTCTATGTAAAATCGATTCAACTAGCATCTTACCTCAAATGTTGTGACTAAAGTTGGAAGCAGTAAAGAAATTGATGCACCAATCAATGATTTGAAAAAGAAGAAAGAAATTGGAGAAGATCAATGTGATGTGATGTGATGAGATGAGATAAGATGAGATGAAGAAATTAGTCGAACACATACCGATGTCTCTCGTATGAATTGAGAATTTTTATTAAGAAATTGGCTCATTTTCATGGATTGACTAACTTTCATTAGCGGATTCTTAATGGGAATCTACTTTATTTTCATTAGACTTAAGGTAATGGCACATTATATATATATATATATATATATATATATATATATATATATATATATCATGGATGGACTAACTTTGATGGACTAACTTATTAGCGGATTCTTAATGGGAATGTACTTTTATTTTCTTTGGACTTAAGGTAATGGCACATTACACACACACACACACTAGTTTTAGGGACGCATGCTGCAACGTGTAGTAATTATAATATTATAGAATTTGGGACAAATAAAGGAATGTTAATTTTCGTAAAATTGTTTACTGCCATTTATTTAAAATATGTTGGTATTTTGTTCTTGAGGTAGCATGGGTATACTTAATAGAAAATTTATATAATAATAGCATATTTGTATACTATATACAATATAAATTATAGAATTCAATTGACAATCTACATTTGTTATCCTATTAACAAGAAGCAATGATACTCGGTTCAAAGTGGATACAATAGTAAATGTCCTTTATAATTTTACTAACTGGAATATATATCTATATTTGTGTCGAGAATCTAGAAACAAATTGGGAAGAAAATTTTGATTTCCATTATTTGTCGACATTTTAAATTGGACAAAATCGAAAGTGAAAAAAAAAAAGAAAAAATTCTAAATATATAATCCAAATGAATTGGACCAAACAAATATCTAAAGTGAAATATTAAGTGTACAATTTGCTTAAAGATTAGTAAAAATTAAATAAAAATCGGTTTGGATAGGAGAAATAAAGAAAAAAAGGAGGGAAAAGAAAAAAAAATGAAAAATGATGGAAAAAAAAGACAAATGTAAATGGGCCCTTTTGCTTGGGATGAAGATAATGTCGGTTTTCCCGACATTAATAATGTCGCAAACCGACAATTAGATAAAAAAAAAAGGTGCAAAAATGTTGGTTTTTCCGACTTAAATGTATGGAAAATCGATATAAAAATTTAGATCTTACTTTGGGTCATTTTTGGTGAAAAAAATGAAATTTTTTTATGTATAATACGCAAATAATAAATATGAAAAAATATTTTTGAACATACCATTTAATACAATTAACTTTTGAATCAATGTAGTAAAATGTTGAAATTTATTAAGAAAAGTAGAACCAAATAAAGTAATAAACACGTAACTCATACAAAAAAAAAAAAACTAAAAAACTAAATAACTAAGATTCATATACATTAATATTTTACGGACCTTGATAGTGATGTTGGTAAAGTGATGTGGTAAATTGATGTGGTAAAGTGATGTTTGGTGCTTAAACAACCCATTTTTATTGAATTAGACTAAGTCTTTGAGAATTCGAATTGGACCAAACCCTCAAGAATACTTCAAGTTCCAACTTTTTGGAACTTTTTCACCAAGAAATGACCTAAAAGTCAAATATTAACGAATTATGTATAATTTGCTTATAAAATCAAAATAAAATAAAATAATGGTGAAAATTTTGAATGAAAATCTATTTGCTTAGACGATTTAATGTGAATAATAAAAGAAAAATTTAAGGAAAAAATTTAAGACAAAAAAAAATAGTTGTCAAAATTGTTTATTTTGCTTTTTTATTTTTTGTTTGGCGAGATTCTCGACAAAAAGAAAAAAGAATTTTGGTCTTATTATACTATAATTAACTCGACAATTTGGTAATTTAACCCAATTTGTCGAGTTACTCGACAAACTTGACAAATGAGAAATTTGTAGAGTTAGTCGATAAATGCGAGTTGTAAAATGTCTAAAATTGGTCCAAAAAAAAAAGTGAGAATTTTAAGTCGCTTGATTGGAGAAAGAAAGAAAAAAAGGAGGAAAAATATTGTAAAAGGCCCATTTGGGAACCGTAAATTGGTTTCAATTTGTATCAAGAATCGCGACAAAACTAAATAGAAAAAAAGTCCAAAATTGCAACAGGTTG
The DNA here is from genome assembly GCA_023638005.1 of Forsythia suspensa. NCBI lineage: Eukaryota > Viridiplantae > Streptophyta > Magnoliopsida > Lamiales > Oleaceae > Forsythia > Forsythia suspensa. Next base: position 1,706,275 of record CM042670.1, read on the forward strand.
AACGTCAAAACGATGCTTTTGGACTAAAGTTGAATAAAGAAAAATTAAGACTCTCATATATATATATATATATATATATATATATATATATATAAAAATTTGTGAAAAATCATGGGCCGCTTGACCCCACATGATCCCATGCGGGTCTCGCCTCCTATGTTATCGAATTTATTTTCTAACGACAATGTTAGAATTTTTCTTTTTTAGTAATTTACCTCGTATGATACTATTTTATTGTTTTAGTTTTCCTTAAAATTTCATAATCAATTTGTGCACAATTAGTAGTTAAAGTAAAAAAAAAAAAATAAATACATTGTACGAACTCTATTAACTTCTACGGGCTTTGATCTCCTATCCACTTGTATTGTTAACTTATAATGCCCACGCTGAAATGACATTACATGATTGATAAAAATAATGAACGTGGGACCATGAACTACCAATCATGTAATACCACCTCAGCGTGAACATTATAAATGGACAACATAAGTGGGTAGAAGATCAAGACTATAACTTCTATAATTTAAAATTATTTTAAAATAATAAATGCCACGCTATTTATTTGTAATATTTAAAAGGTAAATTATATCTATCAATGGATCGCAAATTAGTTGTTTTATTTTTTTATTTTTTTATTTTAATGCTATTAGTCTAGCTTAGTAACAAAGACAATGATGCGCTTTTGTGGAGAGTTGACTTGACAACATTAATTTTAGAACAAGTTGCCTCGTCTGCATAAAAAAACTTAGTTTGAAAAGAAAAATAGACTTGAAATGGTATGGTTGAATTTTTAAATTTTCTCCAAATTCCAGTTGACAAGTTTTTTTTAGCAATCGAGGAGGTAAAAATATAATTTTTAATTAAAAAAAAATACAAATCCATTAGAATAAATGAAATAAATGAGAATCTACTAAAACCTTCTATCAAAATTTATGAAATGTATAAGAATTTACAAATATTATGAAATTTATTAAAATATGAGTCCTTTAGAATCAATAAAATGAATAAGAATCTATTAAAATTTATAATATATAAATTTATTAAAATCTTATGAAAAATTTGTCAAATTCTATCTAAGGTAAAGTACACTCACAGTCATAATTCTTTCAGTTTTGTAACAATATCATCTCCATTCAATTTTATTTGCAAATATCGTCATTATCCTTTCATTAATTCACCCAGATATAATCCTAAATAACTTTTTTGACGATTTTTCCATTACCTTAAATAAATTACAATAGCAAAAATAGAAAACTTAATGAAAAAAAATTACAATTGGAGTACTTAACATTTTCAAAAGTGCAAAATGGTCTCTTTACATTTAATTATTTAAAATATTTAAAAAAATCAAAAAACAAAAAAGACAAAATAAAAAACAAAAAACACCGTCTTCTTCACCCACCCCCAATCTCCTTGGTTTTGGACCCAAACTTCTATGTCGGCCTCAATTGTTGATCGAATTGTATCGATCGCGAGTCCAAATGCATTGGCCTTTATAGTTTAAACTTCTCGTAAATTGTCAGTTGATACTCACAATTTGGGCAAATTTTGTGCAATGTAGAGTGGTTTTATCGATCTATACACAACAAGTTTGTTAATGTTATCCTTTCTCGATCTTCTTCAACATTCGATATCCGTGACCGGTAGTCACCAAACGCACAAGATAGCCTCACATAGAAGTGTTAAGACGACGACGGGTTGGTCGAACCAAAGATCGACCAACAACCCACCTCGACCCGTAACCGCGGCCGACTCGCGAATCTGACGGCGGGTCGGAGGGTCGAACCGCTGGCCCAGCGGCTTTAGCCCCCACGGGCCACGGCCAGTATTCATTCAAAAAAAAATAAATAAATAAAATATTTTGAATTTTCAAATGCAGAGAGCAAATCGCCTCAGAGTTGAATGCGACACTACACCGCGGTCATCACACCACATCAAGACCGCACAGCTGCTGCCACCGCAGCAGTCGAATAATAATAAAAAATTCAAATGGCAAAGCAAGATTAGAGCCGCTTATTCACCACCACAAATTAAGTTTATAAAAATTGAATAAAATAATTACAATAAGTTCGTTGTTGCTAATTTTATTTTGTAATTTCAAAAATAATTTTTATTCATATGGGCCGAACCGGAAATGAACCAAGGCCCATATGGGTTCGACCAGATGGACCAAACGGGTGGGCAGTGACTTTGAAAAATTTCGCGGGCTGGGTCGACCCGCCCAAGAACCCGCAGCCGGGCGTGGGCTTTTTCGAACGCGGGTCGCTACGGCCTCACTCGAGGCGGCCGGTCTCTGATTGACACTACTAGCTTCACGTGTGGTGCCCCTGCAACGCACTCCATAAAAAAATCCAACTATTCCCTTTGAGAATTTTATTAACTTTCTGCTCAAATTTTTTTACATTTTCTTGAATTTTAATAACTATTTGAAGAAACTCATTTCTCAATGAATAAAAACAAGCAGAAAAAGCCAAGGAGAAGAGAGAATGCAATCATTGTTGATGAATAAACTTGTGAAAATTGAGGTGGGGTGAAGACAAAAAATTGTATGAGATCTTGATTTTAGATCAAATTGAAGGGTTAGAAGAAGAAAACTCACGCTAAAGGTGTGTTTGATTGATTCCATAGAAAAGAAAAGATTTTTCGTAAAGTAGAAAAAATCCACTTATTTTAAGCAAGAAAATATTTTCCAACTTTTCCTTCTTAACCACGCTTTTAATTGATCAGACTTTCTAAATCATTTTCATTTTCCACAAGAATCAAATAAATTAAAAGATTTTAAAATATTTTCCATCGATGCGACAAGATTTTTCATTGATTAGACATTTTCATGAAAAATCTTCCAATTAAACACACCCTAAAATTTTAATGATGCAATCTATACAATAACATTGGTGGGATCTGCAAATGAACTTGGTCAGTCGAGTCGACCGCCAGAGCAAGGCCACAATTGAAATTAGACCGAGCCAGCTCAACCCTCGCTTTGCATGCGGGCTGTAAATATGTCACCTAACCCTGGCCTTAATTTTATTTTTTTTATACAATCTAATACATTGCATCAAATACAATTTTAAATAAACTTAGACAATATATATTTTGAGATTTTTAAAGAGATTAATTTATAAAATTGGGATTCTCATATCTTACTCAATAGATAATTTTTTTTTTCAAAATAATAATATTTTTTTAGTTAATTGTAAACTATTTCTTGACACATTTTTCTAAAATATAAATAGTAAAAGCTTTGAGATATATGCATATTTGGCTTCAATTAAAAAGTTTACTTATAAGTAAATTTAAAATAAATAATTTACCTGTCACACCAAACATAATTTGAATTAAAATTTGAATTAAACTAAATTTTAATAAAATCTAAACAATTTTATGTTATATTTTGGGATTCTTGAACTAATGTTTTAAAAAAAAAAGAAGACATTTTAAATTGAGACTTGAACTTAGGCCATTTTGGATCGACATTATTCAATTATGATACATTATTCACAAAACGAATTATTAGTAATAATAAGAAAAAATAATAATAAAAAATAAATTTGCATGTTAATCCGACTAGCCCAACAGGACTGGGCTATATATGCTCAGTTTTGTTTAGGTCAAGACCAGCTCAACCGAACCCAACCTAAAATTCAAAGTTATAGGATCGGCCCGATTTTTCCAAAGGATTAATGCAAAAGTCCTTATTTCTTGAAGAAGAATTTAAAAGGGCATCTAGAATGGAGAAAATTACATTTGAAATGATATGTAATGGATGAAGTAATTTTGGACTTTTCAAGGATTTTTAATTTTGTTTTTAATTCTTTCTCTTTTTTCCTAATTTTTATAGTAAAACTGTAAAAAAAAAAAATAAAAATAAAATAAAAATTTTATTTGTACTTTTAAAAAAGTTAAAGACCTCAACTATAAATTTTTTTTATTAAGTTTTCAATTTTTGCTATTTTAATTTATTCAAAGTAAAGACAACATCATCTAAAAAACTATTTGAGACGATTTATGCGAAATGAAATGATCGAATGATAATATGAAATTTAAATCGAATGCCATTATAATGTTACGTGTTTCAAATAATTTTAGAACGTGAGTATATTTACCCAATTTACAAATATTAAAAAGTTTATTAAAATTTGAAATTGATATATATATAATTAATTATCGACCCAACTCCTGCTACTTTTAAAATATAAATTCAGTTTTTCTTTAAAAAAAATGGACGCTAATTTTAATTTTCAAAACATAATATGTATTTACAAAGAGAAATTCAATCTGAATATTATCTTCAAGTTTTAAAAGGTGAAAGATTCCTCAGTTGTTCATGAAATAAGTCTGTTATTTATAATTATTATTTTTTTGAATTTTAATCATCTTATTTAACAGTTCAATTTTGAGGAATAAATGCAAAAATTAAGCAGTATTGCAGAATAATTTTACATAAAATATAACCAATGAGCATGCAGATCACTCTATCTAAATTATCAGAAAATTTATTATTATTTTTTTTTCCGGTACACTCCTTTCCATTAATTCTAATGTAATTACGTAACACTAAACAGGGGGGAAAAACGCCATTATTATTGCGAGAAATTTCTGAAAATTCAATTCAAAAATCAGAGCACCGACCGTTCTTTTCCCAATCGCCGTAGCGCGTCGGCTCCGGTCCACGGGGGCCGCCGATTTCACCGGTCACTTTATTCTTGTTCTCGTCGTCCTCGTCTTTTGAATCGAATTTCTGCTCATCTTCGATTTGATTCTGAGTCTTCTCGTTGATCTCTGAAACCGAGGGTTCTTTCTTCCCTGGTGATGAGTGAAAAGCTGAGTCGTACTGCAGAAAAGTCGGCGACTCGTTGAGTTGGAGAACTCGGATTTGACGAGTGTGGATGAGAATAGACGTCCCAGATTTGTCGCCATTTTCGCTTACCCAATTTTCCAAGTACGCAAACAAAACGAAAACAATCGCAGGAGGAAATGAGAGGCGTGTGGACTGATTAAACAGAGCGGCGGCGCAACCTACTTTAGGCGGTGAACCCTTGTTTATATGGATTACAGGACGACGTCGTGTTAGCTAGGCGAGTTGACACGTGGAGATGGACTGTTCAACAGAAATGGCCTGAAATTCATATGGGACATCAAGAAGTATTTTGTAAACCAGCTGAAAATGGGTTCCATGGAGGAGGAAAAGGAATAACAATTGGCAATGGTGATGGGCTAATACAGCTCACAGAGGCGTCTGTGATTGTGGTCCGACGAAAGGGCAGTTAATCCTCGAAACCGTAATCCGATTTTAGATGCACGATATAAGGAAACGAATTGTAGTACTTTAAGACTGTGTTTGGGAAAGTTTTTGTAAAGTTCAAAAGCACTTTTTGAAAGATAAATATTATTTTGATTAAAAATTGACAATTAAATAGTCAGCAATTTTTTATGCAAAAATTCTATTAACAAATATTCTACTAACAAAAATTTTACTTACATCAACGGTGCCAAACGAAACCTAATCCCTTAACAGAAGAGGAAGATGATCAGGCAGATTTTTTGGTAGCAAAATCGGGAAATATTCCTTGCTTTGTGGGAAAAAATTATTAGGAAATTAACAGCATGGGGACAGATTGTGTAGGTGGAGCGGAATTTGCTAACCAGCATGGGAAATGCGCCATATATTGTTAAGCTCAACCAGGCTGCGGGTGAGCGGGTTCAAACGCTTTAGGGACTGATTTGTATGTAGAATACTGAAAACTCAGGGTCTAATTTGCAGAATCCCAAAATTTCAACGACCAATTTGCATCTACCAGAAAAGGCAGGGGTGGAATTGCAACAAATAGAAATTGAAGAGGGCAAAATTGAAGAATATTGAAAGTTCAAAGACTGTCCAATCAGCTAAGATTATTTTGAACAAGGGTAATAAACATGTGTGCAATTTGGACAAATCTGATAAAAGTTTGGGATCTTTTGTAAACTGAATGAGGACCTAGTGAATAAGGGGTTATTGAATCATTTCAAGAGCTACATGATTAAGCTTAACTCGAAAATTCGATATGCGTAGAAGACTTAGTTAAAGTGTCATTGTGTATAGATTAAAATGTCAAAAGGTCAACAAGCAGATGTCAAAGGGCAGCTTAGTTAGGCTTGATGTTGGGCAGATCGGTCCCAGATTTCAATATCCTGAACTACTCAAGATAGCTCGTATATTTCTTAAACTAACCATTCGATTCTATCGTGAATATTGAATCAACCAACCAAAACCATCGGTTCGGGTTCCGATTCGATTCTACGACAACACTTTCTTTTAAAATCGTTAGTTAACAACATGTTTTGAAAAAAAATTAAAAATTACAAACCCGTTAATATTAAAGTACGTTAGATATTAAAACAATTTATGAAAGATATAAATATTAACACACACCAAAATTGCAAACTCATAAATTATAGTTAGAAAAAGGAAAATTACCTCTCAAAATTGAGGATTTGTTTCGATTACAAAGAAGTTTCGTCATCCCCATCTCACTGTGTTGAGCGAGAAAGAGATGAGCGAAAGTGCGAGACAAACGACAATGTTTGTATTGAATATCTGAGCAAATAGCGATTAAGAATTTAAGATTTTGGTAATTGGAATTGTCTCAATTGAGTTTGATTTGAAGAGTGATGAACTTTGTACTTTTGGTTTGAGTCTTGTATAGTTGGAATCTTGTCTTAAGTGCCGTAGTATCGGGTTGTTGGTCATCGAGCTAGTGCGAATAAATCAGAAAAATAGAAATGACAAATTTGGTTCTAATCGGACCTACTGCTCTAGTTCAAGAACCAAAACCGACCAACCTCGATCGATTCTCACCTCGCTCCAGCTCGAGAAGTTCGATTATGGTTAAAATGCCCACCCCAAGCTCAGTCCAACCAAGGTAATGGGAGTCATGGCAATAATCACAAGGTTTCGGTTCTTAATCCACCTGGCAGCACGTGGAAGGTGGTTTTAAGGCACTGTTGGAGCATGTTAACTCTCACAAACCAAAATTCGTGACTATTGTTTCATTTTTTTTATTAACCAATAACATAAAATGTATTGATTTTAAAAAATTATTTAATAAAGCTTGTATCTCCAGAATCACAATAATATTAATACAAGAAACACTTTGAAATCATTTATTTTAAAGGCTCTCTAACTTCTAAGATGTGTACATTTCAAATAAGTAACAGAGTTAATTTAGCACAACACTGTAGAATATTTCAAGCTATCTACGAGCCGATTAAAAATAATATAAATATGGCGCAGAAATTATTGTCTAAAAATAACCTCGTATTGAGATATCTTAATATTAAATCTTAATCAATAAAATATAATGCTTTATAAACACATAATATTTAGTCAATAGTAACATTATGAGTCCATAATTTAAAGGTTGTTACTCAGCGCAGCATCATCAATCTTATCATTTGAAAACTTGTGCCAACTCTTTAATAATCATGGCTACCTAAAATGTTGTAAATTGTAGAATGAACAATCACGTGTCTAGTGAGTAGAATATGGAGTAGAATATGTCCAGTGAGGCGTAAGGAAAGCGCTATGCATATCAAGAAAGTGTGGAAAAAAAAGGAAATGAACCCTATTTTGATCAAGGTTCTAAAATGCGTAATGCGCGGCGAGGCGGCGAGGTCGCGCATTGAGCCTAGGCACGTCTAAGCTTGGCAATGTGCGGCCAATGCACAAAAATGAGCAAGGCGATGCGAGGCGGCAAGGCCAAGCATCAAGCCTAGGCGCACGCATATGCGAGTATTTTAGAACACTGATTTTGATTGCTTAATACATGCCTTGGCGACAAAAGATGCGAGTAATGCGGGCCTAGAACCTAAAGGTGTGTGCCTTTTTTATTTTTTTATTTTTAAGATTAAATAAACTAATTAAATGAAATGAATAATCATTAATGATCTTAGAATAATAAAATAATATTAAAATATAAAACACCTAGGCATGCTTTGCTTCAGAAGACTTGAAACTTGACTTTGTCGCATTGCCACACTTCACGCAATCTTACAAGCCATCCTAGTATACATAGATTGTATGCTCTATCGTCTGCCCCAAAGTCATTAGACCGCCATGACACGATATAGTAACAAGTTAAACATCGATCCTATACTCTGCTGAGCCTTACCAAGTTTCACGACAAATACAAGTAAACTATTATAGTTTAACATCACATATAAACAACTTGGAGGTTTATGTAGCCGACAATTAAATCACATATAAACAAATAACAACTTGCTTGGTTATCGTTGAAGACATATTAGTGAAAGTGGACAAATTCATATTCTCTGCTGATTTATTATTTTGGATATGTGTGAAAACATGGATGTACTACTTATTTTGGGTCGACCTTTCTTGGCTACTGGTTGTGCATTGATTGATGTGCAAAAGGAGCAGCTAAAGTTGAGATTGAATGATGAAGATATCACATTCGAAGTGTTTAAAGCAACCAAATTTTCGAGTTTTTCAGACTCTTGTTTTCAGATTGATGTCATGAACCAGAAGGCTGGGAGTTTCGATGATAGAGCTGTCATCCAACATCAGGTTGAACCAATTAGAGAAGAAGAGTATGTGAAGAAAAAAAGAGAGAAGTTCCATCTATCTTCTACGATCAAAGTTGATGAGGAAGCTCAAATCTTTATAGTTGAGTTCGAGTGTGGTGGAAAAATAGAATCATATCAATTTGATAAGGGAAAATCAAACTCGAAGGTAAACAAAATTTCGCATAAAGAAAATCGAGCTGCATAAATCAAGTCTTCCAAAGATCTATTCAAAGTGTCTTGAGCGATCACCACGACAAAGTCAAGTTAATGACTTTAAAGAAGCGCTTTAATGAGAGACAACCCATCTTTCTACCCTTTTATTTAAATTTTCAGATATTTTAGTTTTAGGATTTCAATTGATATTATGCACGCTTTTAGGTTTTAAGGATTTTAAATAGATTTTCAATTCTTAAGTAAAGAGGCTATGATCATCGCCATCTTGCATAAGCACATCTTTAAATATTTTAAAAGTTATTTTTTTTATAAAAAAAAAAATTCGATTTCAGAAATTCTTTTTACCATGCAATCGCATGGTTATAACATCTGCGATCACATAGACTGGGCATAATACAATCTGCCAGAAAATTGTAGTCCCAAGCTGATCGCAAGGACTACCCGAAAAAAATTATTAAAAAACAAAAAAAAAAAAGATCGAATTATTTAATTTATTATTATTAATAATAATTTTTTTTTAGGTTACAACTCGCAGTTAGCTAGATGACATTCAATCAAAGATTTGCCAACCAACCTATACATATTTTTCCACTAGTTGATCATACAACACTACTTCTTCCTAGACTATCGTATACACACATCCGAGAAGTCTCTAAATTTTTATGTGCTTTATTTCTTTTGAATTACATTGGGGATAATGTATGTTTCAGCTTGAGGTGATGTATGAAAAATTTGTTCTTGACTTGATAAATGATATTTGATATTTGATTTTTAGTTATTTTGATTTTTAATTTATTCTAAAAAAAAAAGCACGCTTATGTGATATGAATAGCGCTGCTTCGCTAATGATGCAAATTGTTCATTATTATATTTAATTTTAGCTTTAATTGTGACTTGTGACCGATGATTACTTTGTTTAAATGTGAAGCTTATTTAACCATTTTTGATATAGTGATGTGTTGGTTCGGTTATGATGATTTTCAGCTATGTTAGTACACCTAAGTTGAAAACAATAGGATACTTTTTAGAAAATAGAATTATCCGTATTCTCAAACTTCTATTCTCAAACCAGTAACCAATATAGTGAGAAAGTGTGGTATACCAGCAGTGATGGTGGCTATCTAGGTTGTGATGAATTTTTTGTATGCTGAAAAATTGTGTGGAGCACTGTAGACCAATTAGAGGAAGTTAGGTATTAACCGAATGTTAGTAATCTAGTCCCCTAGCATGAACTTATTGCACGCAAAGAACACAATTATTATTATTATTATTGCTTAACTCTTTTCGTAGCCTAATTGACTTGAGTAAAAAGTCCGTAGGGGTTTCTCAAAACCCGATGCCCTAAGGTTCGAAAGACCTGGGAGTCATTGACCTCAAGCTCATTACATGAGTCATTTAGAAAGCTTAATGTACTGAGTTTTGCACCTTATTAATATCTTATAATTCTTTTCGTAGCCTATTTGACTTGAGTTAAAAAGCCCGTAGAGGTTTCTCAAACCCGATACCCTAAGGTTCGAAAGACCCGGGAGTCATCGACCTCAAACTCGTTACATGAGTCATTTAGAAAGCTTAATAGATTGAGTTTTGCATATAAGATCTATAAAAAAAATATATATATATATATATATATATATATATATATATATATATATAGGAAAATCGCTAGTTGTACACTAATGTACACCATCACTTATACTTATGGGGATGTGTCAAATAATGATTGGATCACTTTATTTATTTGGCCAAATAAATAATGATTTCACCCAACTAGTATTTGACACATCACATGGTGTAAGTGATGGTGTAATTGAGAGTGTACATATAGCATGGTCCATATATATATATAAAATAAAAATTTAATTTTATTTCATTCCCAAAGAAAAATCCTTTGCAAAGTAAATTTGGGAATTAGATGACTAATGTGTTTGACTTACTTAGTAGAAACTTTCTGGTCGAAAGTGCTCAGAAATTAGAGAATCTTCACAAACCTAGCTTGTCACGATTGCTAGCTTTCAACCAGATTCGAACAAGAAAATAATGAGTTAACTATAACTTTTTAACCGAAAATCTTGGGATTTGAGAGAAAACATCATTTTAGGAGAAGTGTACCTTACGAGAGGGAAAGAAAATGTTGACCAAGTGGTTGGACTATCACCACCATAGAACTTGTGGGGATCGGATTAACTACTCTCACACACATCTCAAGTATGGTTTAAGTAGAATCACGCTTGCAACCAGACACCCTAACACTCGTCATGAATTATAAGTTTTTCTTTTTATAAAAGCTGAATCAAGAACGGCAAGCCGTTTATGTTGTGAATTGTGTTATAGCTTATTTCATTAATTATTTCATTAATTGCATGATTATCTTTAGGTAGTTTATTCGAGGACGAATAAAAGTTCAAGTTTGAGGGTGTTTGATAAGTACAATTTCGTACTTATTGGAGCTCACAAAAAGGGACGATTATGAGTCATATTAATTGTTTTCAGTTTAATGGTGCGTTGTTTTCTTATTGTTTTAGGAAATAATCAAATTCAAATATCAATCTGACAAAAAGAGAGCAAACAAAAGAAAATGAGACTTAATTACAAAGATAAAAGACTTGAAGGACTTGACATGCAAATATCAAAGAAAGAAAACTTAGAATTGTGTCCAAGGTAACCATGCAATCGCATGGTTAACCACGGCTACGATCACAAGGCGTCAAGATTTTTAGCAGAATGTTAATTGATCATACCATGCGAGCGATTGCAAGGCATAAGCCTATGCGATCGCAAGGCTTTTCACTGCAGCATTTAACAGTTTCTTGATGGGAACGAACTTCTACGAAGTCCAGATGAATACAATTGCCGGGCTACGCCTTGGAGAGTTTAGACAATAGTATATAAGGTAGATAATAGCCGTAAGCAAGTGAGAGAGGAATTTTGGAGAACAAGATACAAGAGGAGAATCAAGATCAAGGCACGGATTGAAGATTCTTCACGAGTCACGAGTTTTATTTATTCTTTCTTTTTTCTTTCACGAACATGATTAATACAATTTTGTATTATTTTACATAATCATGTCTCGGCTAATTTACTTATTACTATGATGAACGATGAAACTCTCATGCTTAATTAATTACAAGTTTTTCCGCTTTAGTAATTAATTGCTTTTGGGTTGATTATTCTTTATTCATTATTTCTATTATTTTGTGTATGATCACCATTAGATAGAGATTACTATTATATTTTATGAAATCTATTTAGGTGTTCTTGAGATTTTAATGCATATGTTTATGTTCAAGCTTAGTTAGAGACAATTAGGTTCGTGATATCGTATAGAATTGATTGACCATCAAAAGAGGCTTTAGATTATTTTAAGATCACCGATTTTCAATTCAAAGGTAATTATAGGCTAAAGCGATTAAACAAATTAAAAACGGTAGGTGGATTTGCAAATCCTAGTGTTGGTATAATTCAATTGCTCTCATAAAGTTACTCTAATTGTTTGATAATTTAGATTTAATTAAAATAGTTTTAGAATCACAAATCAAAACGAATTTGTATTTCTTTTATTGTTAAAATTTAAATTATAAGTTAATAGGTTAAATTAATATCCAGTCATCGTGGGTTTGACACTATACACATCATTTTATTACTTGTTAACGATCCGTCCACTTGTAGGATTATAATCGCACAACAAATTTTTGGCGCCGTTGTCGGGTACTAGTTTTATTAATTATTACATTAACTGATAATTTATTTTTAACAATTTTTTAGTATTATTTATTTTTATTTTTATTTTCAATTCTTCGTGATATCGCAGAATTTTACCCGCTGAATTCCAACTTTGTGTTTAGGTGGTGGTGTATGCGCCTGCATAAAGGAACTTGATCTATTTGATTTAGACCCATAAATTGAACAGTAGCTTTCACCAACGACAACGTGAAAAATGAAGAAAAGAAGAGGCAATAAAAGACACTATGATGCACTCACCAAAACATGATCAATTAATTACCTGTGTGTGATAAATAATCAAGCACCAATAGCTCGACCGCTAAATTTAGTGAACGAGACATTCTTATGGGTGAGTTATGATGCCACCGATTGTTGAGAATCGGTCCAAAGATAGTCTATCCGCCTTTATGGACACGATAACTTCCAGCTGATGTCGATGTGATGAATTTGTTCTCGAACAATCATTGCTCTATGGGATGACAAATGAAAATCCTCACTACCATATTTCTCGCTTCGATGAATACTGTGGAAATTTTAAATACTACGGTGTTAATGAAGAGGCACTTAAGATGAGGCTATTTCCACACACACTGAAGGATAAAGTTAGAGAATGGTTAGATTATCTACCGCCTGGGAGCATTACTACTTGGACAGATCTGATTCAGAAATTCACACTAAAATATTTTCCTCCCACCGTAGTAAACAGATCAAGTATGAAATTTCCACTTTCCAACAACTGAGTTGAAAAATTTCACGAGGCATGGGAAAGATTCAAACAACTCGCCCGGAAAGTGTCCAAGTAATGGTTTTCCTTTAGCAACGTAATCATTATTTCTACTCTGGACTAGCTACAACCAGTCGTTTTTTAGTAGATTCTACAGGAGGTGACTCTATCCAAAATAGATTCGCCGGTGACCTTTACAATCTATATGAAACCATGAGTGAACAGTTCATTATATGGCCAGAAAGAAGATTGCAGAAGAAAGCAACAGGGGTACATGAATTAGACACAAATTCGCTTGTGCTGGCGAAAATCGATGCATTGGCAAAGCAGATGGAAGCAATGAAATATTCTCATTTAGCTAATATGGTTCAGATGTCTCCACCAATATGTGTAACATGCAGGGCAAACCATCAATCATCAGAGTGTCCCTGACAAAAGTTGATATGTCATCTCCTCGAACAAGTTGCATATGCTCGTAACTTTCAAAGAACAATGTAATAATCCATACCACACAGATTCCACAACCTCGATGGAGAAATCATCCAAACATCTCATATGGAAACACTTAAAATATTCAAAATCCACCAAATCAGGGAAGACCCCAAGAAAGAGAAGGAGGATTCGAAGAAACAATTGCTAAATTGTCAGAACGGATGGAGATGGGACATAAGGAAGTGCAAAAAAGACAAGATGTTGCTATAAAGAATATAGAAAATCAGATTGGGCAGTTGGCTAAACTATTGACCGAGACACAACGGGGCAATTGGCCTAGCAATACCGAGGTCAATCCAAAAGAGCAAGTAAATGCAATTACCACAAGAAGCGGAGTTGAATTGCCAGAAATTCATGTAAAGAGACAAGGTGAAGAGAAGGAAACTGTGTCCAGCAAAGAGAGAGAAAATAAATCAGATGTAGAAGTTGCACAAGAAAAATGGGACTCTCCACCAGATTATATTCCACCACCGGCTTACGTCCCTCCAATTCCATTTCCTCAAAGGCTGCGAAAATATAAGCTAGACCAACAATTCAAGAAATTCCTCGATGTATTCAAGAAACTCCCTATCAACATACCTTTTGTCGACGCTTTAGCTTAAATGCCAAGCTATGCAAAATTTATGAAGGAAATTCTTGCAAACAAAAAGAAGTTAGAAGAGCACGAAACAGTCATGCTTACCGAGGAATACAATGCTATTGCAAAACAAACTACTTTCGAAATTAAAAGATCCAGGGAGTTTTACTATTCCTTGCACTATTGGTAGTTTATTTTTTGACAAAGCTCTATGTGATTTGAGTGCTAGTGTGAATTTAATACATTATTCTATTTTTAAACTGCTCGGTTTGGGAGAAGCAAAGCCAACAACCGTATCTTTGCAGCCTGTAGATAGGTCCATCAAACATCAAAGAGGGATCGTTGAAGACATATTAGTGAAAGTGGACAATTCATATTCCCTGTTGATCTCATTATTCTGGATATGTGTGAAGACAGGGACGTACCACTTATTTGGGGTCGACCTTTCTTGGCTACTGGTCGGACATTGATTGATGTGCAAAAGGGGCAGCTAAAGTTGAGATTGAATGATGAAGATATCATATTCGAAGTGTTTAAAGCAACCAAATTTTTGAGTTCTTCAGACTCTTATTTCCATATTGATGTCATTATCCAGAAGGCAGGGAGTTTCAATGATATAGCTGTCACCCAACATCAAGTTGAACCAATTAGAGAAGAAGAGTATGTGGAGAAAGAAAGAGAGAAGTTCTATCTATCTTCTACGATCAAAGCTGATAAGGAAGCTAAAATCTTCATAGTTGAGTTCGAGCAGGGTGGCAAAATAGAATCATATCAATATGATAAGGGAAAAATCAAACTCTGGAAGGTAAACAAAATTTAGTGCAAAGACAATCGAGCCAGGCAAATCAAGTCTTCCAAAGATCTATTCAAAATATTTTGAGCGATCACCACGACAAAGTCAAGTTAATGACTTTAAAGAAGCACTTAATGGGAGGCAACCCATCTTTCTACCCTTTGTTTAAATTTTCGATAATTTAGTTTTAGGATTTCAATTGATATTATGCACGCTTTTAGGTTTTAAGGATTTTAAATAGATTTTCAATTTTAGGTAAAGAGGCTATGATCATCGCCATCTTGCATAAGCACATTTTCAATTATTTTAAAAGTTAATATGTGCAAAACTCAATCTATTAAGCTTTTAAATGACTCATGTAACAAGTTCGGGGTCGATGACCCCTGTGTCTTACGAACTTTAGGGCATCGAAGTTTTGAGAAACCCCTCACGCCCTTTTCACCAAGTCAAATAGACTACAAAAAGAGTTATAAGATATTAATATGGTGCAAAACTCAATCCATTAAGCTTTCTAAATGACTCATGTAACGAGCTTGAAGTCGATGACTCTCAAGTCTTTTGAACCTTAGGGCATCGGATTTTGAGAAACCCATACTTGACCCTCTCATTCAAGCTCTAATAGGCTACGAAAGGAGTTAAGCAATAATAATAATAATTTTGTTCCTTGCGCAATAAGTTCATGCTAGAGGACTAGATTCCTAACATCTCGATCAATACCTAGCTTCTTCTAATTGGTCTAAAGTACTCCACACAAATTTTCAAAGATACATGGAATCCATCACAACCTAGATAGCCACCATCCCAAATTTTATCTACCACAATTCTTTCTATATTGGTTACTTGTTCAAGATACAGATGATTCTAAGTTTCAAAAAGGTATCCTATTATTTTTAATTTAAGTGCACCAATATAGCTAAAAATTATCATAACTGACCGACACATCACTATATCAGACAGGTTAAATAGCCTCACATTTAAACAAAGTAATGATCTGTTCACAAGTCATGATTAAAACTAAACTTAAATAAAAAGTTGCATCATTAGCCGACAAGGCTATTCATATCACATAAATATGCAAACAAATAATAATTTTTTTTAATAAGTTAAAATCAAATATCAATTATCGAATCAAGCAAATTTTAGTCCATCACCACCAAACTTGAAATATATATTGTCTCCAATGTAAGAATTCAAAAGAAATATAATTCAAAAGTTCTGAGACTTTTCGGAAGTGGATGAGATGGTGCTGGAAAAAGTAGTGTGGTATGATCAACTAGTGGAGAAATCTGTACAAATTGGTCGGCAAATATTTACTTGAATGTCATCCAGCTAGCCTGCAGGTTGTAACCCTAAAAAAGAAAAAAAAGAAATTAATAATAATAAAAATATTAAATTTTTTTTATCTGGCTGTCCTTGCAATCGCAAGGATATAAAGTACTTCGATCGCATGTATATGAAAATCTGGGCAAAATTCATGTTGGGTAGAAAGTATTCTGCCCAGGCCATGCGATCGCAGTTGGTTATACCATGCGATCGCATGGTACAAAATTGCTTAATCGAAAATTTATTATTATTAATATTATTATTTTTTTGGCTACTAGAATGATGATGATCATAACCTCATTACCTAAGAATTGAAAGCCTAATTTAAAAATTCTAAAAGCCTAAAACGTGCAAAATGTCAATTGAAATCCTAAAACTAAATATAGGAAATTTAAATAAAAGGGTAGAAAGATGAGTTGCCTCCCATTAAGCGCTTCTTTAAAGTCATTAGCTTGACTTTGTCATGGTGATCGCTCAAGACATTTTGAATAGATCTTTTGAAGACTTAATTTGCCTGGCTCGATTGTCTTTGCACCAAATTTTGTTTACCTTCCAGAGTTTGATTTTTGCCTTATCATATTGATATGATTCTATTTTGGCACCTTGCTCGAACTCAACTATGAAGATTTCAGCTTCCTCATCAGCTTTGATTGTAGAAGATAGATGGAACTTCTTCTTTTTTCTCCACATACTCTTCTTCTCTAATTGGTTCAACCTCGATGTCAGATAGCTCTATCATCGAAACTCCAAATTTCCGTTAATGACATCAATATGGAAATAAGAGTCTGAAGAACTCAAAAATTTGGTTGCTTTAAACACTTCGAATATGATATCTTCATCATTCAATCTTAACTTTAGCTGTCCCTTTTGCACATCAATCAATGCTCGACTAGTAGCCAAGAAAGGTCGACCCAAAATAAGTGGTACATCCCTGTCTTCACACATATCCAGAATAATGAAATCAGCAGGGAATATGAATTTGTCCACTTTCACTAATATGTCTTCAACGATCCTTCTTGGATGTTTGATGGACCTATCTGCAAGCTGCAATGATACGGTTGTTGGCTTTGTTTCTCCCAAACCGAGCTGTTTAAAAATAGAATAAGGTATTAAATTCACACTAGCACCCAAATCATATAGAGCTTTGTCAAAAAATAAACTATCAATAGTGCAAGGAATAGTAAAACTTCCTGGATCTTTTAATTTCGGAGGTAGTTTGTTTTGCAATAAAGCACTGTGCATGACTGTTTCATGCTCTTTCAACTTCCTTTTGTTTGCAAAAATTTCCTTCATAAATTTTGCATAACTTGGCATTTGAGCTAAAGTGTCAGCAAAAGGTATGTTGACATGGAGTTTCTTGAATACATCGAGGAATTTCTTGAATTGTTGGACTAGCTTATGTTTTCGCAAATTTTTGAGGAAATGGAATTGAGGGATGTGTTTCATGGTAGAATATAACCGTGGAGAGTCCCATTTTTCTTGTGCAACTTCAGATCCGATTTATTTTCTCTCTCTTTGCCGGACACGCTTCTTTTCTTCACCTTGTCTCTTTACATGAATTTCGCAATTCAACCAACTCCGCTGTGGTAATTGTATTTATTTGCTCTTTTGATTGACCTCTCAGATTGCTTGGCCAAGTGTCCAGTTGTCTCTCGGTCAATAGTTTAGCCAATTGTCCAATCTGATTTTCTATATTCTTTATAGCAACATCTTGTCTTTTCTGCACTTCCTTGAATCTCATCTCTATCCGTTCTGACAATTTAGCAATTGTTTCTTTGAATCTTCCTTCTCTTTCTTGGGGTCTTCCCTGATTTGGTGGATTTTGAATATTTTGAGTGTTTTCATAGGAGAAGTTTAGATGATTTTTTCATCCAGGATTGTAGGTCTGTGAGTATGGATTATTCTGTTGTTGCTGAAAGTTCTGAGCATATGCAACTTGTTCAAGAGATGACACATCAACTTTTGTCAAAGGACACTATGATGATTGATGGTTTGCCCCGCATGTTACACAGATTGGTGGAGACATCTAAACCATATTAGCTGAATGAGAATATTTCATTGCTTCCATCTGCTTTGCCAATGCATTGATTTTCGCTAGTACAAGTGAATTTGTGTCTACCTCATGTATCCCTGTTGTTTTCTTCTGCAATCTTCTTTCTGGCCACATAATGAACTGTTCACTCATGGTTTCATATAGATCATAAAGGTCACCGCGGACCTATTTTGATAGTGCCACCTCCTCGCAGTAATCTACCGAAAACAACCGTTACAAGCTAGTCTAGAGTAGAAATAATGATTCTGAGATACTAAAGGAAAACCATGACTTGGACACTTTCGGAGCAGTTGTTTGAATCTTTCCATGCCTCTTGAAAATTTTTCAACTCAGATTGTTGGAATTGGAAATTTCATACTGCAGTCTGTTTACTTTGGCCGGAGAAAAATATTTTAGTGTGAATTTCTGAATCAGATCTGTCCAAGTAGTAATGCTCCCAGGCGGTAGAGAATCTAACCATTCTCTAGCTTTATCCTTCAGTGTGTGTGGAAATAGCCTCATCTTAAGTGCCTCTTCATTAACATCGTGGTATTTGAAATTTTCACAGTATTCATCGAAACGAGAAATATGGTAATGAGGATTTTCATGTGTCATACCATAGAACGACAGATTGTTTGAGAACAAGTTAATCACATCTTACCTCAACTAGAAGTTGTCGTGTCCATAAGGTGGATATATTATACTGGACCGATTTTCAACATTCGGTGGTATCATATATTCACCCATAAGAATTTCTCATTCACTAACTTCAACTGGTCGAGCTATTGGATCTTGATTATGTATCACATCTGTAGGTAATTGATCATGTACTTGGTGGTCTGCCATTGCGTCTTTTTGCTGTCTTTTCTTTTCTCGTTTTTCACGTTGTCTTCAGTGAAAGCTCTATTTAATTTCTCGGGTCTAAATCAAATAGATTAAGATCTTTGTACGGGGGCATACACACTTAACACCTAAAAATTTAGAAAATGATAAGATTCAAAGAAGATCACGAAAAAATAAAAAAAGAAGAAAAAATAAATAATACTAAAAAATTGTTAAAACTAAATTATCGCTAACGAGTAATTAATAAAACTAGTCACCCAACGGCGCCAAAAACTTGTTGTACAATTATAATTCCGCATGTAAACGGATCATTAACAAGTAATAAAGTGATGTGTAGAGTGTCGAACTCACGAGAACTATATATTAATTTAACGTATTAACTTATAACTTAAATTTTAACAATAAAGAGAAACACAGATTTGTTTTGATTTGTGATTCTAAAACTATTTTAATTAAATCTAAATCTCCAAACAATTAAAGTAACTTTATGAGAACGAATTCAAATTATACCAACACTAGGATTCGCGAATCCACCTACACGTTCTTTAATCAATTATCCGTTTAATCGCTTTAGCCTATAATTACATTGAATTGAAAATTGGTGATCCTAAAATAATCAAAAGCCTCTCTCGATGGTCAATCAATTCTATACGATATGCGAACCTAATTATCTCTAATTAAGCTTCAAACATAAACATATGCATTAAAATCTCAAGAACACCTAAATGGATTTTATAAAGCATAATAGTAATCTCTATCTATTATTGAACCCTATGTTATTCAATACTACGTGCTTAATCTATATTGAATCTCTCGACTGAAATATAAATCACAATATACTCTAATGGTGATCAAACATTAAAATAATAAAAATAATGAATAAAGAATAATCAACCCAAAAGCAATTAATTACTAAAACAGAAAAACTTCTAATTAATTAAACGCATAAGGTTTCATCGTTCATCCTAATAATAAGTAAATTAACCGATATGATTATGTAAAATAATACAAGAATTGTATTAATCATGTTCTGGCGAAAGAAAAAGAAGAAAGAATAAATTAAACTCAGGATTTCTACCGAAAAATCTTCAATCCCGTGTCTTGATCTTCGATTTCCCTCTTGTATCTTGTTCTCCAAAATTCGTCTCCCATGTTTTGGACCTTATTCTGCCTTTTATACTGCTCTACAAACTCTAAGACGTGAATTAGAAGTTGTATTGTCTTAGACCGGTAGAGTTTTATTTCCATCGTGAAATTGCCAAACCAAGGTCTGCTATTTCGCTATGCGATCGCATGGTTCACTTGGTTAAGGTTCTCGCAAATTTTGAATGCCTTACGATCGCTGAAGTATAACCATGCGATCGCATGGTTATCTTGGATGCATTCTTGATTTTCTTTCTTTAATATTTGCATGCCAAGTCCTTCAAGTCTCTTTATCTTTGCAATTAAGTCATCTTTTCTTCTGCTTTACTAACTTTTCGCCGATCGACTTCTGAATTTGATTATTTCATAAAATAATAAGAAAACAACATGCCATTATAATCGAAGCAAACAAGAGTACTCATAATCATCTCTTTTAGGTGCTCAAATAAGTACAATATTGTACTTATCGCTTAACATTACTTTTGACGACTTGACATATAAGTTTATGCTAGGCCATCTACATAATCTTAAAACATTTGCTCATACTATGCTAGTCATGACCTAAATTTTGTGACTAATTTTTCATTTCTTTTATTAACTAATGACATAAATAAAGTAAATTATCTTGGTTTTCAAAAATTATTTAATAACCGTATTCTAAAACCACAAAGAATATTAATTTAAGAAACACTTTGAAATTATGTATTTCAAAAGCTCTCTAACTTCAAAATGTTTAAATTTCAAATAAGTAACAAAATTAATTTGGAACATCACTTCAAAATATTTCAAGCAATTTACGTGTCAATTAAAAGTAATAAAAAATGGTGCGTGAGGTTGTCGAAAACAAAAGGTGGATTTAGATCGGGCCTCATCGGGCCCAGTGCCCAAATTTCTATTCTCCACCCCATGTAAAACTTAGTTAAAAAAAAAATCCTTGGCCTAGTGCTATTATATCAAAGGCCCAGCCACCCAAGACCCAAATTGAAGACCAATTAACTAGTCCACAAGCCCATTTTCAAATCAGCATTTGTTCACCGGCCTAGTGATTACATTCAGCCCATTTTCCATCATTGACATTCACGATCAGCACAAGAAAGTCGACAGAGAGCTAAATCCATCAAAGCTACATCGACGCCTGCTGCCTGCACCACCGCATCAGCCACCAACCGCGACTGACGATTACATTCAGGTCATTTTCAAATCGCGACTGCTGACTGACGAGTCCTAATTTCCCAATTGCAAGAGGGCTTTGTCGAATCTCAAATCGCGATCGTGACGAGCCCCAATTCCCAAATCGCCGCAGCTTTAATTTCCCAAATCGAAGCTTCTATTTGAAATCATCACTTCTTCGGTCCATTCCAAAGAAGTTTTATCCAACTTGAAATTTTGCTTTTGGTGTTTGAATCGATAGAAATGTCAAGGTCATTGCGATGTTGAAATTTGAAATCGTAATTTCATTCATGATTCATCACCTCATTATTTGATATATTTCAATGTCACGCTCGCTGTAATTTCAATTTTGGGAATGTCATTTAAATCGTGATAATTTTAGTGCTAATCATGAAAATTTTCATTTGTCGAGGCCTCGATGTCCGATATCGCCACCGAATTTATACGCTATATAATTTTTCGCTTGAAATATCTAATGATTATTTATTCTTCCCGAATGTCGATGATGTTGTTGAAAATTCAGATTGATTATTTATTGTCGAATCGCAAACATTGATATTGAAATTTCGTATTGATATATTTATTCCTCACCGAATTGTCGATAATGTTGAAATTTCGAATTGATTATTTTTTCTCACCGTCATTGATGATGTTGTTGAAAATGATGAATAAATTTGTGATGAAATGTTGAAATGTTAATGGATAGTTTTGTTGAAATTGGTTGATTTTTTAGAATACAAAATGGCCGCACAACCACCTCCTACGAAGAAAGGAAAACGACATTGCATTCTTTTCTTCAAACCAAGAATAGATACACCAACCAAGATTCAAATCAATATCAACATACTCCTCCAACTCATAATCAACAAACTCTTCCAACTCCATCTTCCGATATCGAGCGGATCCGTGAAAAAGGATTAACATATATGATTATCCTCTTAATAAAAGGGATGAGATTAGACGAGTTATATTTGATAGTCGGACTTTATCAACCTAAACTCCGAGAATATACAAAGAAGAAAGTATAAAGATAAAGCTCGCTATTTCCAATATAGTTGGTTTTCGCAATTTTCTTGGTTGGAGTATTCGCCTTCAAATCATAAGGCTTATTGTTTTCCTTGCTTTTTTTTGCAATGATGGACTACAGTGCTTCTTTTTCAAAGATTAGTAACTACTAGATTTGATAATCGGAAGAGAGTTCAAGGAAAAGAGTGTGCATTTCTTCTACACGCTGGTTCTTTAACTTCATCACCTCATAATAGGTGTGTGGCAAACGCCAAGATTTAATGAGATCGGCTCAACATATTGATAAGGTAATTTATAGAGCAAGCAAAGAGGAAGTTATGAAAATCGATTGCGCTAAAGACGCCAATTGTAAGTGTTCGTGGCTAGCAATCGCAGGGTGTTCTTTCAGAGGTCACGATGAATCAAGAGTCATTGAATTGTGGAAATGTAATTGAATTGATTGATGCATTTGGAGAAATGAATGTGGTTGCTAGAAACGCAGGTTGGGTAATGCACTTGGAAATGCCAAATACTCTAGTGGGGATATCTAGAAGGATGATTCGTGATGAAATTGAGATGCTTATTTTTCTCTCTTGTTGATGAAGCACAAGATGAATCTCACCGAGAGCAAATGGCCATTATTTTGAGGTTTGTAAACCCAAGAGTATTCTTATCGAACGCTTTTTGCTATCAAGGTGTCAAGAAAACTTCTTCGTAGACACTAAAAAAGAGATATCTCGATGTTCTTGTTCAAGACAACCTCCGTGTTTATAAATTAAGAGGTCAGGTATGATGGTGCAAGAAATATGCATGGCCAATGGAATGGACTTCAAGCATTGTTTCTTAATGATTGTCCATATGCGATTATGTCCATTGTTTTGCTCATCGATTGCAATTGACATTAGTTGTCGCACCAAACAATGTGATCCTATTTGGGACTTCTTTTCTATTAGACAATGTTATTAATATTGTTAAATCTTCCAAAACGCAATAATCGAAATCAGCAGTCGCTCAAAGAGTAGAAATTGAGAATATGTTAGCAACAGGAGAAACGCGAGTCCGACGCTGGGCTATTCAAATGACAACCTTGCAAAATGATCGTGAGCTACTCACCGGGGATCTCATTATGAAGTCATTAAAAGTATGATATACATGTATGTTGCACCTTGCAAGGTGCTTGAAGATCTTCTTAGCAACTGCTCAAATCCAAAGGCTCGGGCCGAAATTTGTGGTGCTTGCAAAATATCAAGAGCTTTGATTTTGTATTTGGCTTACATTTAATGAGTTCAATTATGGAAATTATCGATTTTCTTTGTCAAGCCTTTCAAAAGAATCATGACATTCTCGCAAATGCCTATAGATACGCCTCCACCGCAAAAACTCTTCTTCGAGAATTAAGACAACAGGTTAGGAGAAACCGCTTTCAGTGAAGTAAAAGATTTTGTTCAAGACATGACATTGATATACCCAACCTAGATACCAATATTGGTCGTGGTCACAAGCAAATTACTATTGAGCATCATTATCACTGATGTTTTCAATGAAGCCATAGATTATCGCTGACGTAGTTGGATACAAGATTTAATGAGACCTCGCCTCGACTTCTTCAACTTAGTGTGGCTTTTGGATCCTAAAATTCATTTGAATCATTTAATGCAAATGATATTTATGATCTTGTTGTGGAGTTTTATCCCGAGGATTTTGAACGCCAAGAGAGAAATGTCTTGTTGACCGAATTGAAACATTATCGTGATGATGTAGTTCGTGATCCTCAATTTGAAGTACAAACGCTTTCAAAATTATGCGAGATGTTGGTTAAAACACGGCGTGTGAGGATTACAAGATGATAACTAAATTGATTCGCCTCAGGTTGACATTACCTGCTTTCATCATGACAAATAAGAGAGCATTTTCAAGAATGAAACATGTGAAGACGCCAATTGTAGTAAAATGGGTGACTTAATTTCTTGTCCGATCGTATGACAATTTTTGTTGAGAGAGAGATTGTTCATAAAATAGATATAGATTCTATTATAGATGAATTTGCAAACGTAAAAGATCGTCAAGCACAACTTTCTTTTGCTAATTTTATATCTTGAATATTTTTGTACAATGACTTATTGTAAACTTTTTAAAGATTATGACTTGTTTGAAAATATTATATTCTCATTCTCATTAAAATAGGGTAAAAATTTCGCCCGCCTGCTTCTGAAAAATAACCGAACCCCCATATAGTTTTTCCTCCTCCGGCCCACCCCTATGTCATATCCTGGCTCCGCCCCTGTCGGAAAATAACCTCGTATGGAAGTATTTTTATATTAAAACTAAACTAATAAAATATACTGCTTTATAAACACATAATATTTAGTGTCTAGTAACATTTTTTTGTCGATGAGTCCATAACTTAAAGTCATCACCTAGCACAACATTATATGTCCTATCATATGAAAACTTGCACCAACTTTTTAATAAACATGGCTACCCGTGTCAAGTTAGCAGAATAGTGTACGTATGTGTAATTTCAAATTCACTATTTCATTATATTATGGGGCCCCCTAAGTTATCAAATCATACCCAATCGCTCAATAACTGTGTCGCGCAGAAATGTGTTCTTTGCTAACAATTAAAAGATTCAGACGATGTGTAAGGGACGCCAAACCTTTTGAGACAAAGTCCCAACAAGGAGTGTTTGATTTATGAAGATTACAATATTAACAAAAGATGAAAGAACAAAACGAAATGCTCTCCAAGGGCACAAGCACACAATCGAATTACCGCAAAGAAATACTTAAAACTAAAAGGGAATGAAATTACATTTCTCTGTTTTTTTAGAGTTGTCTTGTTATCTCTTCTGTTCAATCTTCTTTTTTTTATACTTCATTAAACGGTTTTCTTCAATCTTGCATCAAAAAATGTGCGTCGCCTAATAACTACCCACTTTCTTCCTTAAATGGCAATAACTACCCACTCCTTCCATGATGATTGCTTGTAACTCCTGAAACGTGGGGAAATGATAAGAGAGAAGAAAAACTATTCAAGAACGGTTACTCCATAAGGTGACTAATCGTTCTAGTCACCCAATGTCCTGGGCGTTCTTGGCCTGGGCGACATCCATTCTGGGCCTACCTGGGCTGGCTATTTTCTATGGGCCTATATATATATAAATTCACCTGGGCGTCCATTAGGCCTGAGCGACATACACTTTTGGGCCTATATGCTTGGGAACTTTCTATGGGCCCATACGTATAATTCTACTTAAGTTTCCTTCTTGGGCCCTTATTCTTTTCAGATGTCAATAAGATCTCAATATGGCTAAATTAATATAATCACTTATTAATTTAGCCATATTCACTTAGCGGCGCTTCGCCTTCCGAAAAGTGCGCTTACGCTCAATTTTGATATCCAAGTGCACGATTTATATAAACCCAAAAAGACGCCACCACATTGCACCAATAACCACGCCCCGTTTTCCATCACGTCGCCGTCCATCATGTCGCCGCTTCTTTCTTCCTTTATAAAAGGACACTATTCATCCTCTTCTTGATTTACATTCACTTCTTCAAACTTGTCATCACCTTTGAAATCCTTTCAATTTGTTGAAAAATGGCTACGCTAAAACTCCCTCGTAAAATTGTACCACTTTCAAGAATTCCGAGACCTCTTATCCAAACCTTATGTAAACCCATCGCCTTCTTCCTTCTAGGCCCGATATGAACGAATTCTATTTGGGGCCTGCTGCTCGTGGATGGGGACTCTATCATGCGATCGGTCAGAGCCCAGCTTCTTTTCCTTGTACCCAAGAACCTTCTTTCTTGACCCTTCTCCTTGAAGCCAATTCACGAAAAGAGCATTCAGATTGCCCTAAAGTCGATACCACTTTCCACCTCCGCAAGCGCCAGTATGATGAAACATGGCCCTACAAAAGCGCTTTTGATCGTGCTAGATTTCTGACCTTCTGGAAATTGCGACACGTCCTCCACTTTATGACCCTGTCCTTTTTCCAATCACCTTGAGTTTCTGGTCTTCCGAGTACAACACTTTCATTTTTCTTCTTGGCCCAATGTCGATTACTTTAAGAGACGTTGTGCTTTAGTTAATCTTCCTCCTCTGGGCGATACCATTTCTCCTATGCTGATATCTTCCATTGCTCCAAGGTTTGATAAGAAATATACGGATTCCTATTCTGGCATGCAGGAGCTTTATGACAACTCTGGCAAAGATCCTACTCATGCAGAGCGTGTAGCTTTCCTTCAGGTTTGGCTGTGTAGGTATATTCTTTGTGTTCCTAGTCTTAAACCTTCTACGGCCTATTTGCCCATCGCCATGAGTTGGCCCTCGTAGGTTTTGAATCTCCGCTCTTGTTCTCGCCGCTTATAGAGGTATGACTTACCTTCAACATCAACTTAGGACCAATGCTTCTCCCACCGAAGTGGGCCTTTCGCTCGCTTCAATTTTGGTTGAGAGCATATTTTCCACAACTTGGTATTCCTTCAATACCCCTCGGTCAATGAAGTTGTTACGGGCTCGGTTATCAACCAATTAGCTCCCTGCTGATATGTCTAACCGAGATGTCTTTACATTATTTTATAACTTAAAATTCAATTCCCTCTTTCTTTCCTTTCTCTGTTCATCAAGTTCCAATCTATGTTCAACCCTCTCTTACTCTGAACGAGGTAAGTGTCAGCCCCGCCTGCTTGGGGCCTAATACTTGACCGGGCGAGAATTGTTCCACGACATTCTTATGGGCACCAATGCCAAGTCCTGGGGTCGAGGTCTATGCTCCCGCTTGTCTCGACAACTCCTGCTTCGCCAAACTTGGCCCATCCCTCCTTGTTATTCAAAAGTTTCTGTGAACGCTTATATACTATCACAAAAGTAGAAGCACAGCCATAGATGAACGTAATGCTTCTCCTCGATGACTAGGTTTTCTTTTTGGCCCTTTTAATCCCACTTTGGCCGCTCATCATCTCTTTGAGCAATTTTGGCCTTCTCGTGAAACGTAGATTTTCACTACTAACGCTAACCATGAATTCCATATACTGAGGGATCTGGGTCTTCCGTAACTTCCATTTCTTTTACTCCGATTCCTATCCTCGCCGCGCCCATATCGCTTAAACATCCCGCCATTCTTCTTCTCCTTCAAAATCTCCAACAATGCGCATTTCAGACGCTCTGTCGCGATTTCCACTCAATCCAGCTTCTCCTCCCACCCAAACTAGAGTCTTAGCAGTGCATCCAACAGAACCATCAATATTGATTCATCAGTCAACCCGATGATGATAGTGATGATGGTGATGATGCTCCTCCCATGACCGTAAGAAAGGTAATATGATTTCTTTATTTAGAGAACACTTCAATATAGATATTGACGTTCTATTTGTGCTCTAAACCAGAAGGGGCCCATTTTTCCTTTGAAATATTCTACTTCGCCCGATCCTTTAATTCCTCCATCTTCCGAGCCATCCATTGAAGCTTGATTTGCTCGAAAAGGGATTTGAAGACCCAGCCACTTCGATCGCCTCACCAGCTTGGAGAATCTCCATCATTTCAAGGCTTTCTCCTCCCAAATAGAGAACCTGATGGTAATATGTGCACATATTTATGATATTTTTCTAATTTCACCATTTGTCATGGCGCTTTCTCTTGAAAAAACTTATCATTGTTCGTCCCTTTGCGTAAAGACAGCTTGATTTACCAATTGTACTGTAATCAAAGACGCCGAGATAAAGATGGATCTTCGCAAGCAGTCAAATTGTCCAGTGGCACATTTCTTCCTTCTTCTTCAAAAACTACTGACGAGTCAATCCATGAGGTAGTTTTCTTTCGATTCACTCTACATTGCTTATTGCCATGAGGATGCTAAGTCATCGTATTTACTTTTATAGGACGCTGATACCATCTTGCGCTCTATTCAGGATTTGTTTACTTCTTGGGAACAAGTGAAGGCTAGCCAAACCGCTCGTTCATCCTCGGCCAGTCGTCCTTCTTCTACATCTGTTCTCTTCTCTATAGAAAACATGAACATTCTTAAGCAGGCAGTACTTGAGTACACTTCTTTCATGGATATGGATATATCACACGCTAGTGCTGCTAACCAACGAGACAAATTTGAGCGCTTAAGCACCAAATGGCCCAAGCACTTGAGCTTCCTTCACTGTGCCTCCACGGACCTCAAATTATCTTTGAAAATCATCCATCGTGAGATAAGTGTGTTGTTGGCTAAAATGTGGAACTCAAGGCCAAGAAAACTCAATATGTCAATGTCACGATCGAAAAGAATCTTTACACCGTGAAATCGACTCAAGCTAAAAAACAACTTGAACAAGATTTCTTCCGAGGTTATGGTTGAAGATTCTTTGATGATGAGTTTGGTTGCTCGATGAAAGAAATTCAAGAAAAGATGGATTTGATCGTAAGGCCAGATCGCCGCCAAGAAGCGCAATGCTTCTCAAGAAGTTGAACGGCTAGATCCTTGCTTGAGCGCTATTCAAGGTCTAGAAGTAGACGGCTGAATTATGGATGAACTATCCACCGCTTCACCGAACAAATACGATGAATGGGAGAAGCTTGAGAGTAGATGCTGCCCATTTGGAGAAGACCGTAATTAAGACTTGAACGCTCTAAGGACAATTTCTCTCTCGCTTTGTCTCGATTTCACTTTGTAATGGTAGCCAATCATGGCAACCAGATTATCTAATGAAATGAGTAGTTTTATTCATTTACGAATCGTGTCCTTCAATGTTAAACATCTAATCGCTCAAAATCCCAAACCGATGGAACATATTTCTTTAAATATTTACCATTAATAGACCTCACGCGCCTTTATACCATCCAAGTTTTCTAGATGATATGTTCCATTTGGTAACACCTCCTTACTCGTATGGTCCTTTCCAATTTGGCGCACCATTTTCCAAACTTTGACTACTATTATCCAATGGGAGTATCGCTTTCCGCACCAAATCATTTGCACTAAAACACTTGGCTATAACTTTTTATTATAATACGGCCATTCTTCTTTTTTTTGAACTTGCAATCTATCTAAGACGCTCAACTTCAATTCGCCTAATTCCAATAAATTCGAACGAGTAGCTCAAGATGTTCGTCAACATTCACGCTTATTTTGCAAACGCATTCGATCGATTGCAAATTAATTTCCATAGGCAAGACCACTTCTTACCCATAAGTTAACCGGAAAGGAGTCACTTTAGTGCTAGATCGTGGTAAAGTTCTATAAGCCCATAACGCCTATTCAAACACTCATGCTAGTCTTTGAATTTTCGCCATCATTTTCCCTCATGATACTCTTCAAAACTTTATTTGACGATCTCGTCACGCTGATCATGCGATTAAGGTGTAGAGTTTGCCAACTTAATTCCAAACTCGCCAAAAATTCTTTCACTTGACTCCTATTTAAAGAAGTTCCGTGATCCATCACTAAAGTTCGAGGTATCCCAAATCTATATACGATGTGATCACGAATGAACCTTATAACATTTTCCCGAGAGATTTTCTTTAAAGGTATCGCTTCACCTATTTAGTGAAAAACTCAGAGCGACTATTACAAAAGTGTGTTGTTTGACGATGGGGGTAAATCTTTCCTATCGATCTATCGCCCAACACTTGAATGGCCATGGTTTAATAATAGGTACCATTTTCCTTGTCGGCATCCTTTGATCGGGCCATGTTTTTGACACTCCAAACAACTCTTAGCATACTGAACATACAATTCGCCCATTTTAGGCCGTAAATACCTACACCTAATGATTAACCATCTCATCTTTTGGCCACCTTTTGATGTGCTCCACATATCCCTTCATGCGCTTCGCCATAACCACTTTAGCTTCTTGTAAATTTATGCATCTCAAAAGCACACCATATGAGCTGCTTTTATATAATTCTCCTCAACCAAAGCAGATAGTTCAATGAGCGTAAGTTTACCTTCCCCGTCACTTTTCTTACCAAAGTTCTTCCAAGAATCTTTGTATTTCTTCTCCAATCCATCAGTGTCTCCATCTTGTATACAATGCACATTATCTTTTCGCCTTCGTTGAACTACGGCAATATCACCCCATACTCACAAGCGTAATCCTTATTTAACATTTTGAATAACCCGATGCCATTTGGGCCAGCCATTTGCCAAACTTTATATACCCTATTAACGATTGAAGCTCTACTTGGTCGAATTCGTCCAATAGCTCTCGAGCGATGCCATATCGCTTATGACAGTAATCACTTTGGCATTTGAAGTCGCCATTCAATTGATAAATTACTAATTGAGAATCACCTCCGATAAGCACATTTTTCGTCCCTAACTCTAATAATAACTTAAACCCACAATCAATGCTTCAGACTCAAATTTTGATTATTAGTACACATTTCATTCAAAGCTTAAAGCAATTTGTAGCAAACCCCTAACGGGTTTATTAGCACTACTCCTACTCCCCGCATTCTCCAATGCCTTTTGATCCGTCAAAGTATGAAATCCAGTGGTTTCAACTCGAACGAATCGACTTCTAACTCAATTTCTTTAGACACGCCTAAACATGGATGATCGCCCAAAAATTAGCCAACGCTGATTTTTGACAAATTTTGGGTATGAATCGATTTCAAATTCGACGACAATAGCTAAAGTCCAAAGACCAACTTTGATGCAAAATAGGCCCAGAGAACATGTACTTAACTAAATTCACATTAGAGATTATAAATAGTCACGGGTCATAAGTAAGCCCTTAATTTAGTACATGTAAAATATAGAGCAAGACATAATTTTTCAATAGCGGAATAATTACATCTGCATGTAGTTAATCGCTCACTAAGGTATTATATCGCCTTTCTTCTCCAAATTGATCATCTTGGGCGACTAGTCCAAATTTATTGATTCATGTTCACCGATATGTAAACTTTCATCGGTCATTCCTCGATAGGTGAAACCAACACCGATGGATTTGATAGATATGTTTTCGTGCTATGAAAAGCCTCTTGATGCTCTTCCTTCCGCATTTAAGTCGCTCGATTTTTCAACTTCAAAAGAGGCGAAAAAGCTTTCGCTCACCCCGCACAACAATTAGAGATGAAGGTCCGTAAAAATTCACTTGTCCTAAGAATTTTTGCAATTTTTTTTGTTCTTAGGTGGTTTAGCCCTAAAATGGCTTTTGCTTTATTTTTATCAAGTTCAATTCTTCTTTCATGTACTAGAAACCCTAGGAAATTTCCCCAGACACACCAAATGCACATTTCAACGGGTTCAATTTTAATTTATAATGTCTCATCCATTCAAATGAACGCTTCAATTGTTGAAAATGGTCTTCTTCTTTCAAATGATTTAACCACTATATCATCAACATAAACTTCAACAAATTCTCCTATCATATCATGAAAATCAAATTCATTGCCTTTGATAAGTTGCTCTCAGTATTTTTAAACCAAAAGGCATTACCACCCATTCAAAACATCCTAGAGCACCCGCATCCGAATGCGCTTTATACACATCTTCTTCAAATATATAAATTTGGTTGTATCCCCGAATATCCATCCATAAAGGAATACATCACGTGTCTGACAGCTTGAGTCCACTAAAGAATCCATCGCTGGCATTGATATTCACCTTGGGCGCTATAAATTCAAATTTCAAATCTATGCAAACCCCGATACTACCATTTTTCTTCGATACATGTACATTATTAGATAACCATTCAACATATCCGGGTCAGTCCTAATAAAACCCGCTTTTAACAATCTTTTCTATCTCTTTCTTTACTTTGACAATACATTAGGAGCAAAGCACCTAGGGACTCGCTTATGGGTTTAAATGTGGCTTGGTCAAGCAGTTTTATGTTCTACCAAATCTTTATCTAGTCTAGGCATGTGTTCATATTCCCAAGCAAAACAATCTTTGTATTCTTTTTAACAAAGTAATTAATCGTCACTTACTACTCGCTAAGCATCCGACCGACAAATGTTGGGCGCTCTTCTCGCTCATCCCCAATATTCACTTTTACCAAAGGATCTTGTGCTTGAGCCGCATCTTGCCTTCATAACTCCTATCACATCATCGCCCGTATTCCTTATAGTAATGTTTTCTGCGCCTAAACAATCCACCTTATTAACTTCTACCGATATTCTCGCTTTAATTCAACACCACTAACTTGTTCTTTAAAATTTTAAAGCCGCTTTTTCTCATTTCTTCTTCAAGACTTTTTCTTGAAAGCCATTGACTTGGCTTCACATCCCGGGTTGGTTGGCCATATTCTTCAACATTTATTGACCGTAAGCAATTATTGGCTCCTCAAGGGCCACTATGTTTGGCCTCATTTGATCGAACATTTCAGTAAATGCATCTATTGATAATGATTCTTCGCTTTATGCGATGATTCGAGTTTCTTCCCATCTTGACTACCCTCACAGTCCATAATTTTCCTCATACATGAACTTTTCGATCGTCGATTCGCTTTTGTGACAAAAGGCCCATGATCCGCCTGCACTCACATCTCGCTTTCACCTTTATCATTCCAAAAACTAGACATTGATGGAGCGATTTAAGGTATACAACAATTTCCATGAATCCAATCTCTTCTTGACAACACATTGTAGCTAGTCGTCTGCCTATTACAAAGAATAGTGTGGTTTTAGTGATAGTTCCCATCGTCACATCTAACTAAGATTACCCTTCACGGGTTACCCCTCCATTGAAGCTTGTAAGAATAACTTCAGTAGGATTAAATTACTCTCCGCCTTTGCAAATTTCTTTATCATTCGATGGAATGGTATTTATAGCAAATTTCCATTGTCAATGAGAACTTTGGCACCGGGATGCCATCGACTAAAGCTTTTACATATAATGGTCTTAAATGTTTGTTGTTGGTCGCTCAGCTTTTAAAATGACTTTTTCAGCTTGCCTCTATCTCTACCTCTTGCTTCCCATCATCTTTTGATCAATTTCGCGCCAAATTAACGCGGCAACATTTCGCAAGACCGATCTTCCGCGCTTGTCTTCCTCAATTTCTATGTCGCTTCTTCTTGCCAACCAAGAGGAGGTGGCAATATCATTGAGGTGGTCCGCATTTTCGTGAGCGCACCCCATTTTCCTCTTAGGCGTCCCAGAAATACGTAATAATCAAAAGATCACCCGTATGGTTCGCCTAATAAATCCACTTCTCTGACGCCTTCTTGATATAGTTGCTTCAATAGATTGTTATATGAAACTCCTATTTTTCTTCTTTCTGATTCTAGGTTAGTCTCTTCTTCAACATCGGTCAAACCATCATCTCCTTCTTCCTCACATATACCTCCAGAGATTTGCCTGATTTCTCCCTCACATTCCAACGTGCACACTTCTTCTTCCTCATCTTCTTGTGTCTCCTCATCTCCCTTACTTTCCCTTACTTTTAAACTCATTGGCAAGCAGATAATTAGCCAAGACTAGGAGCAAAGAACCAAATTGAATAGTAATGGATTGTCCAGATCATCTTCGCTTTCATCTTTGTTATGCTTTTCAAATCTCGACCTACCAAAAGAATCTTCCGCAATTCTTCCGTTGAATCGCCTAAGTTGTGTTCTTCTCATCTTCGAGATTTTGTTTAGAAACCGCTTTGACAACCGGGCATTTTGGGACGATCATCTCTTGTTGCCGCCTCATTATTCGTCCATAATTTCTCCGATGACGCCTTTTGTTAAGGCCCCGGTCATTTGATCAAAGGGTATCACCCTTCCCGCACTATATTGGAATGAGTGCCATACATTTGATCGATGGGCCGCGGGCCCAACGCTTCACTCGCTGAGCATTGGTTCACCGCTAGTATCGGGCCCCGCCACCATGCATCGGCCTCGATTTGTCTTTCAAAATGAGGCCTAGTACATTTCGCCTTTGAATAGGTCGGAAATTTGGGGTCGTGTTAGATGATCGAGACGCCCCATACTCTCATTTTCTTCATTTTCATTTATTTCTCTACTACATCTAGCACACAACATTCTTTCGCTCATTTCTACTTCATTGCCTTTGAGACGCTCAATACACTAGATGTCGATCAAGATCTTTGTCTCCATTATCAACTACCAATTTGAATTTAGGTAAACCACTTTTGAAACCCGCTATCATATTTACTCTAAGTGGCCAAGTAAAAGGATTCTCATCCACCGCCATCTTCTTTTTAGCTTCAAAAGTGATTCGCCCCGATTCAATGGCATCCTCGTAATACATGACTTTAAAACCAAACAATTATTAGTTGTATGAGACCAAGCATTATGCCACTTACAATATTTCTTATCCTTAATTTGCTCAGATTTTGCAATTTGTGTTTGTCCCTCGCTTTTATTTGTTTGTCTTTATACAACTCACAAATATAGTATCGCCTTTGGTTATATCAAACGAAAACGCCTAACCTTTTTGCTTGTATCTCTTAGAGGTTCATTTTTGCCGCCGTCCCCGAGTTAATCACTAAGGGCAAGCATACGATCTCCTTTAACCAATTCGCTAGACATATTTCGCTTGATCATAATATTCGCTCACAATATGAACGTCAAGTTCGGGTCTCTATAGTAAGTCCATTTGCTAGAGTTTTTCATTTGTTCTTCTTCTCTTATTAAACGCTCATACCTAATCACGCTGGTCGTTAATTGAAAAGATCAGAAACTCCCTATGCTCAAATTTCTTTTTAAATCGAAACTTAAACAAATTTGAGCGATCTTAACAAACTCTTTTTAGGTAAGGGCACGGCGCATTTACTCCTAGCAGCTTTTAAATCTTTGAAGAAAACTTCCGCCTATCTCAACAGGCATTTGACGAATTCGCCAAATCGCCAAGGTAACTTCGACTTGTATTTTATAGAATTGAGCATGGAACAATCGCTTCTAATTGTTGCCATGTCCAAATGTAATTTGGTCGGTAAATTAATGAACCATGAAAAGGCTATTCCTCATAGCTTAACTAGGAAACAACCTCATTTTATGATAATCGCTTACTTCACCACATTGTAATATAAATCGCCCTACATGTTCCAATGTTGAGACCTCTCCTAAACCTCGTGAACAATGAAAATTCGCACTTTATATCCTCTAAGCCATGGATATGCTTCGGTCTATCCAATCGTGATACGGCTTCCTATAGGTCGGCCTAATGAAAGGACGATTCCAAAAGCCATCTCGATCTTGCATTATCTCTCGATTTGGTTTCTTAAAGCCGTGTTGGGATCGTGATGGGACTCCTATAGGTCGGTTCACAAAGGCATCATCCGAGGTCTATTATTTAGCCCTGTGTTTGGCAAAATTACCATTATTCAAGGTATTATTGCCATTCACTTGGACATTTGCCCCTCGCTAAAGCGCATGCTTTGTCCTATATTTGAGATGTTTTCTCATGCTCGGCTACCCCCCCAAGTTGGACGATTCAACATTATGACCACTCAAATTAGTCATGCCGCCCGCCTACATTTGACGCTGATGGTATAAAAGGCGCTTTATTCCCGACTAAGATTTATCGTTGGAGAATTGTGTCTTACGATCGTCTTGGCTTGGAAATGATTCCCTACACCGCAAATTTGGTTGACATATTTGACCCACTAACTTATTCATAAGTTCATTTAAAGTGCTTAATTACTTGGCCATGTTATCACAATGCACATTTTCATTTTGAACAAACTTTTTCATATCATGAACATTTTGCAGTGCTTACCGTCCCTACGACATCTCAGGTGAGTTCACCGAGCAACGCTACAAGATGGTGCGTGGACTCAATTTCGCCATCGGTTCATAACGACTTTGATTTTGTCCTCCGCTGTCGGTGTATTTTGTCGCTTCTTCATCGCCGATCACGGATTGATTCACCGGTTTGTCGGCCCCTTATCCAATTCTTGTGAGACATATTGTTTTACTTCCTTGTATCTTCTAACACCAAAAAGGGTCCCACCAGGCGTGCCAAATTGTTTCGCATAGAAATGTATTCTTTGCTAACAATTAAAAGATTCAGACGATGTGTAAGGGACGCCAAACCTTTTGAGACAAAGTCCCAACAAGTGGTGTTTGATTTATGAACATTACAATATTAACAAAAGATGAAAGAACAAAACGAAATGCCTCCAAGGGGCACAAGCACATTAGAATTCGCTGCAAAGAAATACTTAAAACTAAAAGGGAATGAAATTACATTTCTCTGTTTTTTGATAGTTGTCTTGTTATCTCTTCTCGCTCAATCTTCTTTCTTTATACTTCATTAAACGGTTTTCTTCAATCTTGCATCAAAACCGTAAGGCCGCCTAATAACTACCCACTTTCTTCCTTAAATGGTAATAACTACCCACCCTTCCATGATGATTCAACCGCTTGTAACTCCCGAAACGCTGGGAAATGATAAGAGAGAAGAAAACTGCTCAAGAACGGTTATCGTGATAAGGTGACTAATCGCTCTAGTCGCCCAATGTCCTCGGGCGTTTCGGTCAAGCGACATCCATTCTGGGCCTACCTGGCCGGCTATTTTCTATGGGCCTATATATATATAACCACCCCAAGGCCCATTAGCCCGAGCGACATGCACTTTGGGCCTATATGCTTGAAACTTTCTATGGGCCCATACGATAATTCTACTTAAGTTTCCTTCGGGCCTTTATTCTTTGTATGTCAACAATAACAAAAAGTATTAACAAAATAATTGGATAATGATCGTGAGAATTTATATCGATCATAGACCCGCCAACCCTATTAAGGCATCCCTAAGATATATGGATTGAGGAGTTTTATCGCCTGCCCTTGGCTCATTAGATAGCTCCCAACAAACTGCTAACTAGTTCAATGTCGGCCTCAATCTCGATTGATCCTTATCAAGATTTCACGATGGATACGAGTACAATATCATCAGATCATTGCTCGCCCCAAAATAATGGATGGCTTTGACATAGTGCGGATAAAAGGAGGGTGTACAATGGAGCAACACGTAATTCTAAACATGTGAGATTATTTCTATGACAATTATCAATATTTTTATTCAAAATATAACATATATGATTGTTATAAATAGCAACACGTAAAAATCCCGCATAAGTCATGTGTACCTAGATTCGATACGCATTTCAATTAACATAGACGAAGCATGTATGCACATGAATCATAGAGACATATTCCACCCACCTATGATAATTGAACTTCACTTTAATCTAAAGTGGTGTTGTGAAAATATGTAATTGTATGAACAATATCGCACACAAGTAATAAAATGGACATATTGAGTGATGATGCTATTCAGACCATATTAGTGTCTAATGGAAGATTGGAAGACCAAAATGAGCGTGAGACAAAGTTTGAGGACAAAAACGAGATGAGATAGAAATCACGCTAGAATCGTAACAAATAACCATGCGATCGCAAGATTGACTTTTCACAAGCAGAATGTAAGAGACTTGCTTATGCGACCGCATGGGCTTGTCCTATGCGATCACAAGGCATGTTTTCGAGAAAATTTGAAATTTAGCTTATTCTCGTTTCCTTTTCGAATTAGAACTCTTATTTTTAATTAGTTTTTTAATTATTTCTGAATTAGATTATGATTTCTTTAATGTTTACTATTTAAGTAATTTTCATTGGAAACAATCACAGTTTAAGTTTAGTTTTTTGATAGATTAATTAAAGTCAAGATTCACTTTTTGTTCCGTGTTCTTAATTGAACAAACTCTAAAAACTTATCAAAGATTTCGCAAACATTTGTGGCATTTTCATAACTATGGTTCTTTGATTCAAGTAATCATCGGCTCAAGTTCTTGCACTGATTTTAGCTTTCTTGGGGTTCGGATCAAACATTTTGTGAGTTCCAAGATTCAATTCTCTCATGGGTTCGTGATCACCCGCATTATCGCTCCGACGAAGACTATTTTATTTATATAATAGTTAAATTAATCTTAATACTAATTTGTTTAAAACAATTTAAAATAATTTGATTTGAAGATTTTAAATTATAAGTATGAAATTTAGAAAACAATGTAATAATTTATGTGAAAGAAAAAATTAAGAATTTAGGAAATATGGTTATTAAAGCATTTGATTCACGAGTTCAACATAGTTGTCATCTCGTAATTTCTCCTCTCAAGATTTATTCTTAAAGTTGTATTCGATCGAATTCACTTAATTTAACATAATTTACTTCTCTCTCGAATTCAAATTAGTCCTATCTAATTAAGTCAACTTATGAAGTCGGAATGATCATTAATTAGATACATTAATTCTCATAAGAATTCAATTCAAAATCGCGACAATAATAAAAGCGTATATTTACCTTTTATCCAATTTTCGAATTTTACTACGAGGTCTATGTTAATAATTTACCTCTCGCCATTACAATCCACAATTCAATGACAAATAATGACCAATTATTTCAAGCATTAAGAGAAGAAGTAAAATCAATACGTAATTAATTAATAAGCAAAACTTGAGAGTCGAAATTAAAGAAACTAAACTATGCTACATCGTTCATCCAAACTTTAAGTTTAGCTATACATAATTCAAGAGAAAGAAAAGATGAAAATATTTGAATACCAGATCTTGAATAAAAGATGAGAAGAACTTGAATATCATGCACCAAGAATTCTTTGTCTTCACATTCCAATCTTCAAGATCTTGATCGTTCTTCGTGTTCTACGCTGTTCTTTCTTCCAATATTCAACAACCTTCTTTTGACCTAGGTTAGGTCTTTATATAGTATTTTATTAATTTTGAACCTATGTACGTGAAAGACAAAAAACGCCCTGACTAGAGTTGAAAATAAGCCATGAAAGTTCAGACGAGCCAACAACGCATTGACCGCAACAAACAAAAAGTTTTGGCGTAAATTTTATTCCAATCACAATTTGTAAGCTTTTAGTCATCAAAATTTTGATGTATATTTGTTTTGGTCCCCTTCATGTTTGTTCATAATTTATCATTTTGTCTTCTTTAGTCCTCTTATTTGCAGCCCATGTCTTTCAACTTTTTGAATATTTGCAAGTTGGTCCCCATTTCCAAGTTTCGCCATTCTCGCCTTTTCTTTGCTCATTTTGCTTTATTTTTCTTTAATTTCATTCAATCACGAAGTTTCAACCTAAAACAATCAAATCACACATAATTAAGTAAAGATTCATATTAAGAATACATACAATTGTTCACTTTTGATAGTTTCAATAAGTGTAAATCGACACTTATCAAATATCTCCAAATTTGAACATTTGTTTATCTTCTAACATGACTATTTATTTAAACAATGAAACAAATAATATTTAAAGGGGTATCAAATTTATACTTGCACCTAAATCACATAGAGCATTAAAATTATAAAATTTTCTAGTTGTGCAAGGTAATTTAAAACTTATCAATCTTTTAACTTCGTGAGGCAATTTATTTAGTAGAATAGAGCTACATTCCTTAGTTAAAGCTACCGCCTAGTTTTCATCCGTTTACTTTTCTTGGAAAATATTTCTTCATAAATTTTAAATACAACGGCATATGCTAACGCTCAAATAAAGGAATGTTGATGTGCGCTTGAAAACTTCTAAAAAATTTCAACTACTTGTCGAGCTTGTGCCGCAAACCTCTCAAGAAATAGAATTGGTGGCACATAAGCTTTCGACGGAATTGGCATCCTCACTTTTGATGATTCAACAAATTCCTTTGAAATTTTTCTTTGATTTCGCATGTTGTTTTCTAGTTTTTCTTCTTCATTTACCAACCTGCTCGCCATTTTTCTCCTCGGTCTTTTATGTAAATTTCGCGCTTGTACCCACTTATAGTAGTGATTGCATTTACATGTTCTTCAGATTGCAGCAAAGTGCCTAGTTTCCTATCCGACAATTGTAGGGCTAATTGGCCAACTGAGTGTATTTTTCTAATAGATGTCTATTGATTTTGACAACAGTGTCCAAATTACCAAATACTTTATCGCTCAGACATACTATTGGAACATCTCTCCCAAACTCTGTGACTTTTTCTTGTCGAGCATTATAGGCATTGTCACTTTGTTGATTCTCAGACCACCTAAAATTTGGGTGTTGTTTCCAACTCGAATTATATGTTTGTGAATATAGATTATACTGCTGATGTGTATTATTCTGCGCAAAATTGACCTGTTTTGGAGAGGCCAATAACATATAATCTGACGTCGAGTGGTTAGCCCCACAGTTTTCACACATAATGGTTGCTTGGATTGCATTCACTCATTGCGTTTGTGTTCTGACCAAGAACTCTATCTGCTTTGTCAATGCAGTAAGTTGTACATTAGTAGCTGATTGACTGTCAATCTCATGTATACCTACTACTTTTCTTGGAGTGGCACGATCATATGAAAACATGGTGTGTGTATTTGCAATCAACTCGTATAGATCTCATGCTTCGTTGACATTTTTATTCGCAACGAACCCGTTTGCAGAGGAGTCCACTGTCGATTTGGATTGATAAGATAGCCCAGAGAAAAAATATTGAGCTTGTTGCCCCCTTTTAATGCCATGGTTAGGACATTTTCTAAGCAACTCTTTGAATCTGTCCTAAGCTTCATGATATATTTCCCCCTCCATTCGTTGGAAGGTAAAGATTTCCAGCTTCATCTTGACTACTTTAGTACGCAAAAAATATTTGTTACAAAATTTCTAGCAAAGTCATCCCAC
Source organism: Forsythia suspensa (assembly GCA_023638005.1). NCBI lineage: Eukaryota > Viridiplantae > Streptophyta > Magnoliopsida > Lamiales > Oleaceae > Forsythia > Forsythia suspensa. The sequence continues at coordinate 1,747,444 of CM042670.1, forward strand.
ATGGGGATACTAGCATGTGATTCTGAATCCAGACATTCTAGAGCCCCATCTCTCAATGTATAGGGAAATAATCTCAGTCTGATTGCATCATCATTCACCCCTTGAAACTGAAAGTTGTGGCAATCCGTAGGAATCTGGAAAGATGAGTATTCAGATTTTCATGTGCCTTTCTATAGAATTGCAAATTATTGTTGAAAAATTAATCAGATCAGCCCTTAATTGAAATTCATGCCGTCGAGAAGCAGGATAAACTATGCTTGAACAATCAGGAGCTGCAACCGGAGTGCTGAGCCGCCAATCGGGCTGCTTCTTATTCAGCTTCTCTTCTTACTTGTGCATCTGCCATTTGAATTTGTTGTTGACTTTTCTGTTTTTAGTTGTGTTCTTTGCCTTTCATCCGAAAGCACGCTCAATCTCAAGATCGAAAGTCTCAAGATTGCCGCCAGTACAGGTACTTGAGCATGCAACTAATACCTTTTCTCGTAGTAAGAAAACAAAGAAGACAAATAAAAAGTATAATAATAATAAAAAATAAAATTAAACAAAAATTAAACTAACACTAACGATTAATCTAAATTAATATAAAATAAGAATAGTCTCCCAAGAATCATACCAAAAACTTGTTGTGAAAATATATGTAATTGCAAGTGAATAATATTGCACACAAGTTATAAAGTACATCTCTACCTTTTATCCAATTATCGAATTTTACTACGTGGTCTAGATTAATAATTTACCGCTCAATTAATTACAATCCACAATTCAATGACAAATAATGGCCAATTATTTCAAGCATTAAGAGAAGTAAAATCAATACGTAATTAATTGATAAGCAAAACTTGAGAGTCGAAATTAAAGAATCTAAACTAGGCTACATCGTTCACCCAAATTTTAAGTTTAGCTATTCATAATTCTAGAGAAAGAAAAGATGAAGAGATTTGAATACATAATCGGATCCTGAATAGAAGATAAGAAGAACTTGAATATGTTGCACCAAGAATTCTTCGTCTTCACGTTCCAATCTTCAAGATCTTGGTCATTCTTCGTGTTCTTTACTGTTCTTTCCTCCAAAATTCAACAATCTTCTTTTGACCTAAGTTAGGTCTTTATATAGTGTTTTACTAATTTTGAAACTCATGTACGTGAAAAGACGAAAAGCCCCGACTAGAGTTAAAAATAAGCTAAAAAATCTAGATTTAGCCAACAACTCATTGTCATGGGTCAAATCGTTGTTTGTGAACTCATGGCAAACAAAGTTTTGGCGTAAATTTGATTCCAATCCCAATTTGCAAGCTTTAGTCTTCCAAGTTTTGATATATATTTTATTTGGTCCCCACTTCATGTTTGCTCATAATTTGTCCTTTTGTCCTTTTTAGTCCTCTTATTTGCAGCTCAAGTCGCTCACATTTTGAATATTTGTAAGTTCGTCTCATTTCTAAGTCTTCGTGGCATTCTTAGTCCTTCTTGCTCATTTTACTTTGTTTTTCTCAAATTCCATTCAACTCGGTTTCAAATATAAAATAATCAAATCACACATAATTAAGTAAAGATTCATATTAAGAATACATACAATTGTCCACTTTTGATAGTTCCAATAAGTATAAATCGACACTTATCAAGTGGTCGACCCTTAATTTGACATATAGTCATAAAAAGCCAAGTGTAACGAAGAATCATTTTGTTACTTGAAGAAGATAAACGGAAGCGTTGACACTTTTTAGGAAGGTGTCGACACTTTAGAAACAAAAACTCTATCGCTTGGAGAAAAAGTGTAGAAGTGTTGACACTTGCAATGAAGGTGTCGACACTTTAGCTTAAGAAATTCATGTTTTAGGAAATTGGTGTTTAATGTCACACTTGCTCAAGGAATGTCGACACTTCTACAACCGTCATTAAGATTTTGATATTCAAGCTTTCACTTTGACGGGTTAGATTTCTAAATTTTACAAACTTCAAAGGAGATTAAAAGGAGTGATTTTTAGCAAATACGAAGTCTTCAAAACGAGATTACCTTTCAAAAAACGTGGATGCCAAACTCTCATTTTTCTTCTATCTTCTTCCTTTACTTTTCTTCTTTCCTTTCTTACTTTCTATGTGTCGTGAGTTATATTTATATGTATCTAAAGGTATATGTGTAAATCTGTGTGTATTTATGGGCAAAAGAGGGAAGGTCATGTATACATGAAATGAGAGACAGTTGACCGGATTTGAAACCATTTTTTTCCAATTAAGATTTTCATTAAGTTTGAGCTCCTTCTAAGGGGTGGAAAAGGAGTCGAGTCAAATAACAATTCAATTAGAGCTGGGATGAATGCATGGTTTCCATTTTTCAACCACTTATTAGTCCACAACATTATTCTCGGATTATTCTAACCGAAATCTCAATTTCTTTTGAAGTATTTTATGGTTGATTTTGAATGATGATTTGCGATCGCAGTGTGGTTCTTGGTATCGCTCAGTACGCACTGCATGCTTCATAGCACAACTTTTGAAATAAGAAACTGTTAAACAATAAAATCATAATAGCAGTCAAAGATGGCTACTTGCATTAGTTCAAATATTAGAGTCCCATCTCGTGGCTTGTTTTTTGGGTAAGTTTCTTAATCTTCGGGATAAATTCTTGATATTATCTTAAAGTACTTGTGATAAGCTTCGAAACTCATTTTCCAAATCGACTAACTATTGAACGATGAATTCAAACGATTGAACTAAAGATTGTTACTTAAAATAAATTAAATACTCATATTTAGTTCTCGCTAATTTTGACATCAACTTAAATAAGATTTTATTTGACATCAATTGAAACCCGCCTCACCTTTAATAATTAAATATAAACGTGATATGAATTTTTTGTGCTGCTATAATGACCCTATGCTTGGTTTTGGAGAGATATCTAACAATTAATTGAAAATGATTTAAGCAATATTAATGGATTGATGTGGAAGGGGCCAAGAAGAGGTTATTCCACAATCCGCACTAAAGGCGTATAGGTGCGAGTAAGGTGAGAGCGGAGGTTCCACCATTCTATCTCGCACCAAGCGCGGGAGACACTTTTTGATACATACATGGAGAATGGGATAAAGCTACGGACTTCTTGAATTTGGTGTACAATAAATTTGCAAAATTTTATTCCAGTAGCAAGTCCAAAAAAGAGCAGGAGCTAGAAAGACAATACACTCGGCGTATGATGACAAGGAGTAGTGCCAATAAAGTGTAGTTTCTTTAACTCTTACATCATAAGTTTATTTATTTGCACCTTTAGTTGAAGGACAGACCGAGCTCCTTTCTAAGTATGTACTATACTTTTTCCTCGTTTTTAATAAATCATGACACATATAGTGGTTAAAAACAAAGTCTGGAGAGTTTCATAGAAGAACATTGAATGGGCTTTCAAGAATGTTGGGGAGGCCTTTAGAGAGGCCTTCTACTCTAGATTGTTCCAAATAAGGGAGATTGTATTACATCTAGAAGAATGGATAGATAACCTAACTAGAAAGTTCTAAGTATGATGTAAAAAATTCTAAATGATCAATCTTAGCATTGGATAGGTTATATCCCACCATCATTCAAATGAGGTATAGAAATATAAAAATTATGAGGACTCATTTGTAAAACATTCAAGTAGAGATCCAAAAAAGTTTCCAAGTGAGAGTGTTACAAGCTTGTAATGCCTTTGTACAATGTTTCATAAGCTTGTAATGCCTTTGTACAATGTTTCATACTTTTCTTAGGTTCTCATATTTCTTTTATTTCACTTTTTAAGACTATGGAGAACTATTTAGTTTTTTGGTCCATACATATAATAGCCGCCAATAGAGAAAATAAAATGAGTTTTTTGTGTATAATACCTAGATATGTAACAAAAAAACATAGCATCGTCGATCGGTGCAGTGGTGATGGACACTGACAAAACAAGGGTTTCTTGTTCAATCGAGATAGCATAAGAACTCACCTCTACGCCAAAAGAACGAACAATACTTTGTATGCCTTAAAGCACGATTTACACGGTTGACACTTGCACACTTGAGCACACGTTAGACTATTGATGCCAGTTACACGGTGGTGATGCAGTGATCGAAGGCATTCTGTCGATCAAGTCAGACACCGTAAAATATATATATAGAAAATGAATATAGAATATATAAGTTATCTTATATAAGTACATAGAAATTTTCAGATCGTTAAATGATAAGGGAACCTTGTAATTATAGGTAATGGTCGTGGCATTTATGTTATTTTTAGACCTTTATAATCATTTGATGGAATTGGCTAATAGCCTCAATTGCACTTTAATATTTCTATTAGAACTCACCATCCGGGTCTACATTTGCTTTCGCCTCTCATAACGCTCGAATTGGCATCACTAACTTCTCAATAGCTATCTCCCAAGGTTGCTTATTTTCCGGGTCGGGTTGGTCTTGGTTGAAATTTAGGAGGTTGGAAAGGTCTAGAACTACTATCTTGGTTAGTTTGATATTTCCATAAAAAAGTTGGGATGATTCCTCCAGCCTAAGTTATATGTGTAGGAATAAGGGTTGTTCTCGCTTCCTCATGTCGCCATCGCAACCTCCTAAAATTAGACACGAATTGGGCTTGCTCTACCTTCATACAATTAGAACTTATGTTAGCTCATCTACAGCAATCACAACTCAGCACGTGATTAGAAACAAAATTCACATTACCCAACTTAACGAACATTTTTACTAGGGAATCAACATTTGCATTCAACATGTTTATGCCATCTACATCATACATACCTGAAAATTTCTTAGGCATACTTCTTTCATTAGACCACTAATAATTGTTAATACTATTTCTACTAACAACTTATATACCTATTCTGTTAACTTGCTCATTAAAGTACTTCTTGTCGCTGCATCGAATGTGTTAGGGGTGGGCATTTTAATCAAAAGCGAACCTCTCGAATCGGAACTGGAACCGAAACCGAGAACCGACTGGATTTGGGTCGGTTTTTAGTTCTTGAACTAGAACCGTGGGTACCCGATTGGAACCGAATTTGTCATTTTTTATAATTTTTTATTTTTTACAATTTATTCACCCTAATCCATTACCCACGATCCAACACCACGATACCACAAACAAGAGTCCAATTATCCAAGATCCAAACAAAAAGTACAAAACCCATCACTCTTAAACTTAAACTCAATTAACCCAATTGTAATTACCCAAATCTTAAATTTTCAATCTCTATTTGCTCATATGTTCAATACAAACATTGTCTTCTGTCTCACACTTTCTTTCATCTCTCTCTCGCTCAATGCACAGTAAGACAGCGTAAACAAATCCTCAATTATGAGTTTGTAATTTTGGTGTCTATTCTTCCGGTTAATGTTTATATCTTTCATAAATTATTTTAATATCTAACATACTTTAATGTTAATGGGTTTGTAATTTTTAACTTTTTTCAAAACATATTGTCAACTAAAGATTTTTTAAAAAATGTTATGGGTAGAACCGAACCTGAACTCGAACTGATGGGTCCGGTTCGGGTTTGGTTCCAATAATTACGTGGAACCGAATGGTTCTATTTACGAAATACCCGAACTGTAAAATGTGGTTCTGGGTATTGAAATACCCGAACCGACCCACCCGTCGGCCAGGCCTAGAATGTGTTAATCCATTATAGAAAGTATGTACAATTAACCAATCATGAAGATTATGATGTGGGCACTTTCTCTGCAAATCTTTAAACCTCTCCCGACATCTTACAAAGATTTATCATCAAATTGCACAAAATTGGTTATATCATTTTTGAGCTTGGCGCCTTTTATTTGGGAGAAAATAGTTACTCATAAAAGCTTGTGACAAGGCGCGCCCAAGTGGTGAAGGAGTTAGGCGCTTTGAATTCAAATGCACTTTGGCTTTATCATTTAGAGAAAATGGAAAAGTCGAGCCGAATAGCATCATTACTAACTTCATTCATCTTGATTCTATGACAAATCTCCAAGAAATTAGCAAGGCGCAATGTGGATCTTCGAGTCACCAAACTGCTTTTGCACACCATATAAATGAGACCAGGCTTAATCTCAAAGTTATTAGCATTAACTGTAGGTCTCACAATACGGGGTGCATCACCATTGACATTCAGAACGGCATAGTCATGCAACATCCTCTAATTCTCGCCGCCTTCTATAGCTACCGCTTGTTTTCGCTCTAGCTCTAATCTTCGCTTTCATCTTAGTGCACGAGGGCTCTCTTAATTTCTCGGATCAAAAGCTCAATTAGTTCACGCTATGTCGCATACACTAAATGCAAAAACATAAATTGACAACCGTAAACACAAAAAACCTAAAAGTAGGGATGACAATTGGTCGGGTCAACCATTTCCCTCCCGCCTTGTGAATTACTGGTATGGTGGGATGGATGGGCAGGCTCTTCTTTTGACCCTCCAACCGCCTCTAGTTATTTTTTTTTTTTTTAAAACAAACAATTAAACAACTGATGGAAGAATTGGAATAGGAAGAATTATGAATGTAGAATGTTATGGTTATGGAAATAGAAAATTATTATTATATTTGTAGCAAACAAAACAATAAAATGTAAGATTGAAGTTGTGGTTTAGTGGTTAAACTTTATAATTTAAAATTTCCAACCCGAGTTTGAATCCCATTAGCCTAATTCTAACAAAAGTTATGATTTTTAGTCGATTTTATGATTTTTGAAAGAAAAACAAGCTTCAAGGGCGGGCCGGGAGGAGGAAGTATGGCACGGATTCCGGCGTAACGCGACGCAAAGACGACGCAAGTAGGTCCACGCCACGATCAAATTGCCATTCCTACTAAAAAGCCTAGAAAACGGTAGAATTTGGCCTCGAGAGGGTGGTATGTCAAGCCATTGGTCTTGCTTCATATCGTCGCTTTTTTGAAACGGTATATGCTTTGCACCTAATTCAACCAAAATTTTCCAAGTGAATATTAACACACAAGAAAAATAAGCTAACCGAATGCAATACATAAAATAATAAAAAATAGAAAAATACAGTCTAAATTAATAGAAGAAACTATTTGTATTAATATTGAAAACAATCATTTCCGGTAACGACACCAAAACTTGATTTCCCAAAACTCTACCACAAGTGTATGGGACATGACTAGTAGAATATGGCAAAAGGAATATCATATCTACAATGAGAAGATTCAAGTACCATTATATGATTCTAAATTGATGTGATTGACTGCAAATTCTTAAAGATTCAAATGACTAAAGGTTCCTAGGATTTGGAGTTCATCACTTGAATTTTTTCAATGATTTTGACATAGTTACTTGCATTAATTCTTTGCTAATTACAAATACCGAATTTTCTCATTTTTTTATGTGTTATCCTCTTTCAAGGTATAACATTTATATCTATATTAGTTCTATGCCTACTGTCGTGATCACATAAACTAATATGGATTCCTTATGCTTTGTGAGGTCACAAATGTGTGCATTTATTTCTAAACTACACTACTAAGAGATGAATTCGTGAACTAACATTGAATTTCAAATTTTATTACTTCATTCAATATCTTAAATATGAAATTCATGGACAATAAATTACAAGAATGAACACCAAAATTATCAAATTGCAATTATCAAAGAATATTCAAAACAACCATAATCAAATCATATCAAAAATTCAGCGACTACATCCTAGCCCTACAATAAGAAAACTAGCAAATAATAACGAATAAATCAATCCAATTATTTCTCAAACATAAATTCGAATTCAACATTCATACGAAAAATTCAATAACTAAACTTAATGAGAGGGAGAAGAAAAGGATGTATGTAATTGCAGGAATCATGAACTTCGTTCTTCCTTTCAAAATTACGGTCCCTTATTCCTTTTCTTTTGCTTTTTTCTCTTCCTCTTTATCTGTTCTTCTCCCTGCCAGCCCTCCTATGATTTTTGTGATTGATTCCCATTTTTCCTCTTTGATAATTAAATGTCTTCTTCTCCTCCAAGTGCGACGACAGTAGTGGTGGAGACTTGCAAAAGGTGGTGGGGCTTTGTCCCCCGTTTCCACTCCGACGTGAGAATTAGTATAGTATAGACTTAAATATGCAGGGTAACAATATTGAGTATGTATATTCTATATTTACCTGGAGGGATGATCTCCTATTTATAGGAATGACCCGTAGCTGTATCCACAATAGTCATTAATGGCGGGTGCCTTTTCATCTTCTTCATAATTAGGATTTAATATGGGACGTTTCGTCTTCTTCAACTGCTGGTGTTTCATATTCCCAATGGATGTGGGTGACTGTTGTTCTATCTACTATAGGCGGGCATATGAGGACAATGAGGCGGGCAGACCGACGAGGCGGGTAGATTACTTAAGACAGGCATCCATAGGAGAGCAGTAGTCATTTACCAAAGTGTAATCATATTTATCATCATAAGCCCCTGACTATTGTCAATGAGAAGTAGAAATATTGTCTTTAATCATCTACCTTTGACCAAAACTTTTAAAAATAAATCGTAATAAATAATTCATTATTTATTTACAATAAAAAATATATGATAATTAATCCACCAAATATGGAATAAATATTTTGGGCCTAATCTGAAATTGATATGGGAATAGATTTTAGCCCCATTTAGAAGATTTTTTTTTTATATATATATAAGAGAGGTAGAGGGAATATTATTTGTAGTATTCTCATATCTCTCTGCCATTGGAATTCTCTTCGCACCTAGTCTCCTTTTTCTGCCTAATTCATAGAGGTTTTTCCTTCTTTCGCCGCCTAAGGTAATTTTTTCATTCTTGTGCCTTTTCTTCTAAAAATTTCGCCTTCTTCTTAGATGTATAAGACGGTGGTCACATCTAGTAGTGGTTCTTCAACCAATAATTCTAACAAAGCAATTCCTCTTATCGAGCCCTATCTATAGGAATACCATATCTATAGGAATAGATGATAATTTTCCACCAATTGAAGAATGGACATTTGTTAGTTCTTTAAGACGTGGTGGGCCTCGATATTTGAATGATCTTGTTGATGAACTTGACGTAGGTCTAGACGAAGAAAATTCATTTATAGCTCAAAATTATTCTACCCGGGACGAAAACGGGATGGGGCGGCACTCAAGCCCAATGCCCGCCGGGGGCGGGCGGCCATGCCCACCCCCGGCTAGGGGCGAGCGGCCAAGCCCGCCCCCTGTTGGAGGCGGGCAGCCATGCCCACCCCCGGCTAGGGGCGGGCGGCCTCGCCTACCTTTACCTGATATTGACCATATAATTGACTTTTCATCCTCCAATGGATTGGTAGATTCTGATGCCGATTCTTCTACAGTGTCCCGTCCACTCAATATTCAAACTGAACATTCTCCAAGTGGCAATTTGATAGAATTAGAAATACCAAACGATGCCAGTATTTACAATTCAAAAAATTTTATGAAAATGTTGAAAAAATATGAATTACCTCCCGGCCATATATACCGAGTTCTCCATTCTAGTGAAAGAATTCCAGGATCGGACCCTTTGGAGGTGGTAGTTTACCGTGATAGCATGACAACTGGTTTAAGATTTTCTCTTCATCCTTTATTTGTTTCTTTCCTCAACGAATTTCATGTCACTTGTGGCCAATTGACCCCTAATTCTTGGCGCATATCAACTTACTTTTTATAATTGTGCCTTACAAATAATATCGAGCCATGTTTAAGGCTTTTTAGAAGTGTATTTGACATGTATCCCGTGCTTGGGAATAATCACACGCTGATATTCAACTTAAGGTAAAATTGTTAGTACCTCACTTTCCCGCTCAAATAGCGGTTGAGGAGACGCTTTTTGTTCGACCGAGGTAGGACAGCCCCTTTAGAACTTGTTGGAGAACTCTTTTTGCAAACACTTTAACGAGCCCCTGATCTTGATCATGAATTGAAAACACGATTAGATAAGCTTTTACGCTTGACGCCCGGGATCACAAATGAGCGAGGTGTTATCTAATGAGAATTTGAGGCGGTTCACATTGATCACCCGAGGGTAGGCTACTTTTATGTCTTTATTCTTTTGGACTCTTCATTTTTGCCTACATTTGTTTCATCAATTTCTATTTTTCTCACAGATATGGATAATTTCGACTTTGAGGCGTGATGGATGTGGCAGTGATTCGCCATCGATGTCAAGACCCGCCTTTATCTCCTTTAAACAAAAAAAGAAAAGGCGGCCGATAAAAGAAAAGCTATCACCGAGATAACAGCTGCCCTCGCCTCAAGGTCACAAGACTACCAGGGTAATGATGCCCATGCTTTCAAGGAGTTTGATTTCCCTCGCTGATTCGACCGCTGAAGCCGAGATCATGTTAGGTTGTGTGAATGAGAAGCTCATTGATAATTTAAAAATAAAGAAGCAACCGCCATGCGTCAGACATGTACACCAACCACCAGCAGGTAAGTCGTCATATTTTGATAATAAATTTATTGCTTTCTCACTTAACTTTTATCCTCCATTTAATTTTGATTTCTTCCACAGGTATGATGCTTGTTATGGAGGAGAAAGTATTGCGTGATTTGGAGAAATTTGAAAAGTGTGTAGTCGATAAAGACCTCGATAAGAAAAAACCATAGCAGAGATGCGCCTTTGTTGGACAAGGCAACAAATGGCTCTAAGAAAAAGATAATGAGAATTCTCTCCTTCAAAAGAGATAGACCAACTTCGCAAAAGTTGGAGATTGCGATGATGAGGCCATAGCACTAAGATGTTGTCTCACCGAATACAAGGGTAGCTTACACATGTATGGCGCAGAATCTTTGAAGGCCGCTATCAAAATGACCAAGGAGTGGTCAAGTTGATGGTCATTCAAGATAGACTCGTATGGATTTGATAGGTATCTTAGGAACGCCGAGTCACAGACTTAGCCGCCGTAGTTAAAGTAGCTAACCATGGAGGGGTTGGATCTCAACCTCGCAGTTTCTCGTGATGATTAAACAAGAGTTTTATTTATTTTAATTTCATGGCGGTTGTCCCGCTTAATCATGAAAATTTTAATATTCACCTATTTCTTTTCAAATATCGCTGATTATCCGCGAATTTCGCTTTGTATATTCGCTATTAAACATACATCATTAATAAAATTGTTTTTCACTTTATAATTTGTTGGTTGCAATGTATAACATATTATTTATACCCTCCCCAAACAAAATAAGAAAGTGAAAACACGTTAAAAATAATCGAATGGCTAGGTGTGTTTTGTGTATCAAGGAATTTCCATTCATGTGAGGGTTTGTTGGAAATTGGTTTAAATATATCGAGAAATTAACTAAGTTAAAAATAACGAAAGTGACTTCGTGTCAATTTGGCCAAATATACAAGACCGATCCAATTCATTTAGGCAAATTTGTTTGCCACTTCTACACTTCGGGGCAACGCCTTGAACGGGATCGACCCGCCTTGGCCAAGTCAAGGGATCGACCGCCTTGGCCGATTTATTTGCATGTTTAAATGGTATATTTGGCATCTCGAAACCAATTTCAATGCATGAGAAATTAGGGGTCGATAGGGGGTTTTCGCGCCAGCCCCCACTGGGCGCCCCAACCTCGCGGGCGGGCGGCCCACTTCTCCTTGGGGCAAGTGGGCCCCGCCTTTGTCGAGGCGGGCGGCGCCCGCTTCTTGCCGGGGCGGACGTCCAACCCCTTTGGGACGGTGGGCGCCAGCCTGGCTGAAGCGCGCCCTCCTCCCCTTTTTTTTTTTTTTTTTCGAGCTTAACTTTGATTAAAGATCACTACCGAATAGGTTATCACCTTTCTTTTCGAGCCATAGGCTTATCACCTTGGTTTTTGATTAAGGTTCATCACTTTACTTTTCGAGACATAGCTTAACACTGGTCTTTTTGATTAAGCGTTCATCACCTTAATTTATAAGATATAGGCTCATCACCTTACTTTTTAGGACATAGGCTCATCACCTTAATTTTGATACATGTGCTCATCGCCTTGATTTCCGATATTTAGGCTCACCTCCTTAATATTTTAATTAAGGCTCATCACCTCAATTTTGATACACAAAGCTCATCGCCTTGATCTCGAGATTTAGCTCATCGCCTTAATATTTTAATTAAGGCTCATTGCCTCAATTTTGATACACAATTTTGTGCTCATCGCCTTGATCCGATTGTAGTAGTAGTTGAAGAAAAATTCAGATTGCCTGATAAAACCTTAATAGAGACCATATCAAGTAATAAATGGTTGTAGGTCGAGTTCAAGAGGCATCAGATTTCTCAAATGAGGCCGATCCTTCCGTAGCACCCTCATCATCCGTCTCATGCTGGCATTTTATCGAATTGGAAATCAAATGTAGGAGTACTTATTTAATACAACTACATATACTTGCTTCTATAGAAAAGAAAAGTGATAAATTATCGATAATATTTCTTCAAAACCCGACCTTCACCTATCACCACTTCCTCAAGAAGTTCCAACGGCTCGATTCGTGTTTTATGTTGTTCGATATCAAGCATCATTACCGTATTTTTGAGAAGTATACCGCCTACATAACACATCCTCGATGCTTGTTGGTCACCTCTCACACATCCTACTCCACGATTAGTAGGGAACTTCATCACCGGTGGTACGTGGAAACCACACCCTTAATCAGATTCAAAAGTGGGCACTATAAATCGATTGTAGGCCATAGGAGCTTTTACCAACAAGAAGCTAGTCATTATCACCACACTAGTCAGGTAAGCACCCAAAGTCACCCAGAATTCAATTGTTCCTCCGTATAACGGCTCCTCCAAACCCATGGAGTGGAATGGTGACAGTTTGATCTTGCTAGGTGATATCTTCAATCCTAGGAAAACTCCCCAGACATAACGTCACCGCACTACCATTGTCTACTAATACCCTCTTCACATCAAAATCTGCAATGTCGCCTACTATTACTAAAGCATCATCATGGGGCAAGTAACATCTTTAAATCCTCATCATTGAAAGTGATATTCGCTAAACCTTCCACTTTTATCTACCGAACAGATCTACTAGCCCCGACATAGTTCTTCCGTGCAATTAGAGTCACCTCCCGCCAATACCACCAACTATGACATTTATAACACCAAATGAGGAGGTGGTGGTTGTTGATATTCACCTCTTTTCCCTTTTCTTTATCTCTGCTTTCACGAATTTGATAGGTATCCTCTTTATAAGTCTTTCTATTTCTTCCTTCACCGCCGGCAATCCTCCGTGATCATGTCCATGATCTCGATGGAATTTACAATACTTGGTCTCATCTCTCCTATGTGGTGGCGCCCACATCTTTTCGGGCCATACGAGTTCTTTCATATTTCGATCTCGTCCAGACGTTAGTCCCGAGGTGCAACAGTATACTAAACGCCTCAATTCCAAAGATTAGTCCGATTAGGACCCGTGGACTATTTTTGCTTGCCTTGTCTTCTAGGGGCCTTGTCTGCCCTTTGCTTTTTCTTTTGTTGCACCTCAGTTCTTTTCGATCTTTCATGTCCTTAGTAATGAAAAAGGCCCTTCTCGATCCACGATTTATCTCCTCTCCTTAGCAACTCGCATTGTATCGTGGGTTTTTAGAGAGTGACATTTTGAATGGATGATCATGAGTTCCATTCATCATAGCAAAGGACTACAAAGCAGACATCCAGATCCTTAATTCCCAAAGTGGTCCTATTGAATCGGCAATGAAATCTTTCAATAATTCATCTTTGTCTCGGGTCAATTGTAATGCATCGATAGCGCTTTTCTTTGCACGCTTGCTACTAGCAAAATATACAAAGAAACTTCTTGAAAAATCATCAAATGTGCGAATTGACTTTGGGAGAGAGTAGCTACCCAACCCCGGCTTCACGCCCGAGTGTGGACGGAAGGCCCCGCACATGATTGCATCGTGGTAGCCTCAACCTCATCAAATCGACAAAAGCTCGAGGTGATCGATGTGGTTAGTCGATCCGTAGTATTTCTCCATCTTCTACTGTTCGAAATCCCGCAAATGGAACCGCCATCACTTCTAGAGAAAAAGGGTCTTCTTCCAACACCATAGATTGTTGTTCATCGCCTTTTTTCAACATAGCCTCACTTATTTTGGCGACTCATCATGTCCTCCAACCGCCGTTTGTGGTTAACACAGTGTCTCAACCGGAGTGGGCGTTGAACCCACGACGGTTGTCCCCAAAGTGGATTTGGACCAGATGCCGTGAATTGAGGTGAGGTGCAGAAATGGAGCTAATGAACCCTAACCAACGGTGGAGCATGCTGTTTGCGGGTGTTTCCATCACCGAAAATTATGAGCCAACGGAGGGGCTCGCGCGGTGCTTCCGCTGTCGAAAATTATGAGTCAACCAAGGGCTCGGCGCGGTGGTTCCGCTGTCGAAAAATTATGATTCTCGGGAGGAGCCTCCGTGGCGTGGTCCTAAAGGCGGCGGTCGGGACCCCGGGATGGAACATCCAATGTGAAGGTCCCGCCTCGCAAGGGCTGTGGCCTTGCGCGATCGAGAAACCGTAGTGTTACGACCGAGCAAAGCCGCTATGGCCGCCACTTGAGCTTGCAACGCCAGAAGTTGAGCAAAGTAGGCAAACTCTGCCGCGATGATTAGTGGCGACATTAGACTCAGATTTGCATCCCCGATGTGGTCGCCGGGCCGCTGCATTCTTAGTTCTTCCGGTTCGAGCCATGATTTCTTGTACGGTTTCTCACTGCACGGCGCCAATTGATAATTATATGTCTTCTTCTCCTCCAAGTGCGACGACAAAGAGCTGGTGGAGACCTCGCAAAGGTGGTGGGGCTTTGTCCCCTGCTTCCACTCCGGCGTGAGAATTAGTATAGTATAGACTCAAATATGCAGGGTAACAATATTGAGTATGTATGTTCTATATTTACCGAGGGATGATCTCCTATTTATAGGAATGACCCGTAGTCGTATCCACAATAGTCATTAATGGCGGTGCCTTTTCATCTTCTTCATAATTAGGATTTAATGTGGACGCTTGCCTTCTTCAACTCGCTAGTGTTTCATATTCCCAATGGATGTGGGTGACTATTGTTCTATCTACCGAGGCGGGCATATGAGGACAATGAGGCGGCAGACTGATTTATATGGGTAGATTACTTAAGACAAAGGCCCATAGGAGAGCAAAGCAGTCATTTACCAAAGTGTAATCATATTTATCATCACTCTTTTTAAAAAAGAAACTGATTTTTTTCTCTGTTATCTCTTTTTATTTCTGCCTTATCTTCTGCTGATTTATTTACCTGACTTACATATAGATTTAGAGCATCAAAATGACATATTTTTGAGTAGGGCATTTCATGAAAATTTTAGATTTTGTTCTCAGCTTTCCAACGCACTTGGATTGCATTATTGTGACTCCTAGAACTGTAGATATATGCTGAAAACTAGAACAGGGTCTGGGTTACGTTAAACTTCTGGACAGATTCGGACTTTTCTATTTTTGCTAAGTTTTGGACTTTAAAATGGCAGAACCATGTTTTAAACTCTTCATAAAAGTTTTAGGCCTACTTTTTATTTCCAACGAGTCATAAAACACTTGAAACCGGTATGTATCTCCATTAAAAGCCCAAAACCAAACATTATTCTAGCTTGACTAGAACAATCCAGCTAGGATTAGCTCTCTAAGCCTATTCTGAAGTTTGCCTCTTCACATCAGCCCAATTTCAACCTAATTCAATAATTAAACACCTACAAAATACCAAGAATTTTCAAGAATTAAATAATTGTAAAATACACCTAAATTTCTAGACAAACGAGCTAAAAACATTCAAAACACTATAAATCAAAATAATTAGGAGACATCTCATTGGCCAAGCTAGAAAGGAGGAAAGCAGGGACGGAACTAGGAATTTTTAAAGATCGGGTTACTACTGAAATTTATTTTTTTGGCACTTTAAAACTGGGTTGTTACTAATTTTGTTTTTACACTAAATTCTTTTTTCACTATAAAAACGATTTTTTTCGAGATTGACGACATAATACATTCTTAACAATTAACACGTGTCATGCGCATTTCGCTTTTTGCTACATTTAGAGCATGTTCGTGCATTTTTTTTTTTGAAAAAATAGATTTTTTGAGAGATTATCGACTTTTCAAACTTTTTGTAGAAAGTAAAAGGCTGAAAAGTCAAAATCAGAAAGAAAAAACGGGTTTTTTTGAGAAAAATGGCCACCGAACATGCCCTTAGTCTTATCAAAATCTTTAATCTTAAGGGTGGTTGATTTCGGGATCTTTTGAATGTTATTGACCCAACTTCCCTATCCGGGGTAGACTAGGCAATTCTTCTAGAAATACAGAAGATAATGTCGAAATTTTCTTATGTAAATATAATATATAGATTTATATTTATAAATAATAAATTTAACATCAAAATTATAAATTTATAAGCATAATCAATATCAAGTTATCAACAAGAAGTCAATAAGTCAATAACATATTAACCTAATAAGCACAAACAATTGTCCATAATTTAGGCCATTATATTTTCTCTCAGACAGGACCATTTTAATTTTTATATATACTCAACACTCCAATTGAAAATACAAATATACAATTATCAAAAATCACAAAATGACAATTTATAAAACACACAAAGACACCACTACACACACGCATTCTTCAAGAACCAGAGGCAGGAGCCAATTTATACACCACAACACACTACATGCATACAACACACAAGACACTACATGCACTTCTTCAAAAATCGAGAGCTGTGAGAAGAAGAAAACCTTTCTTCGTAGCAATCAACCTTCATGGCTCAGCATTCTCCAATCCTCACCACCAGAAATGTTCGTTCTTCGTCGGCCAAATTTTTCCTTCTTCTCGCTTCCTCAAGAAATTCCAAATTAACGGGTTGGATTGTGGTTCCGCCTGTGGTTTTGAGTTCACCGCTCGCTTTTCTTCCGCTCACGTCAGATTTGGTAGGAATTTTTCTTTTCTCAACTATGATTTTTGGATTGATTACAAATGGTCGATGGGTCAATTTGTGATGGATTGAAATAATTGACAATTGATATTTGATTGGGTTAGAAAGATATGTTAAATGGGTATGGATTATTACTATTTGAATTTTTCATTTTGGACCGCACTACAAACTTATTTGGGCCGACTACAATTTCAAAAACAAAAATTACTTCACCCTAATAGATCTGAGTTAGTTGACTGGCACACCCACCCCAAATCCCCCCCGGTTCCGCCTGAGGAAAGGGAGTAAGCAAAGGCAAGAGATTGTATAAAGATAGTGAAATTCTTTTGGCTCCTTTGAATATATTATATCCCCAATCTTCCATTACAAACAATGACTTAGTTCTTTCCTAATCTTTAAATAACTGTCCTGTGGGAAAAGATAGTGAGTCCTAGCATCCCAAAAAAAAGAAAATTATATAACTCCTATATGCAGGAACCCATCTTTAGAAAATGTGTGAAATAATTTTCCACATCAACTACAGACGCCAATTACACAGTGGTAGTGCAGTGGCTGGAATATATATAAAAGATGAATATAGAATATATAAGTAATTGTATTTGTGTGCATAGAATTTTTCCTACTATCAAATGATAAGGGAATCTTGTAATTATAATAATTATTTGATTTAGAAACAATAATCCATTCAAATTTCCAATGTCTCTGAGCTTTGTAGTAGATTTTGATTAAAAATAAATAATGAAACGTGGAGTTGAAAAGTTGATAAAAGTTGTGAGTCTTATAAAATTTGTAGTTAAAATAAATTGTTGATTTTGATTTCAACTTTTAGTTATTTATTCTAAGATTTAAATCATTAAAGACAAAGTGAAAAAAAATTTATTTATCTATATTTACATGATACTTCTTATGTACGTTGGACGTAATTTAATAACGGTGTTGTGAGATATTTTTTTTTATTCAAATATTTAAATAATAATATTCAATTTAATTGCATTAATATAAAATAATCTGACATTAAAAATACGGTACAATATAATCGCCACAATAACTACATTTATATATAATCATGATTAATATTTATTTTAACTACCAATCAATACATTCATTTCAATTTAGATACATTACAAAAACAAATAAAGTACTTTCTACAATTATGTGGCCAACAAGAGTGTTGAAACTCTATTGTTTAAGGTTTGTAATATAGTCAAATAATGTCAATTAAAGAATGCAAACAAAAAGAATCAAAGATAATGTACATAAATTCTAAATATATAGAGCACTCAAACCTATTTAATTTTCTTGTTTATAAGATGGTAAATGACTTATAAAAAATCTTTATAATTTAATATAGCTATTCAACTATGAAGTGGTTTGAACTCAAAAGAGCTTGTAGCACCTCAAGTTAGCAATTGTAAGTGAATTTATCAACCAGTATATAAAAGAAAGCAAAATAACATTTACATCATAAATTAACAAAATTAAATATTTTCATTTGTGTCCAGATGCCTTCATGTGAACTTATTCAAATAGTAATTGAGAAGTGAAGTAATATTACTAAAACTAAATATTCTAGGGACCTATGTGGGAGCATAAATAGTGAAAAAAATTAGTTTAAGCAATTGATAACAATTAAATTCAAAAAAATAAAAATGAATAATAGAAATGAGATCGGTATCAATTATTGAAGTTAAAAAAAAAGAAAAAAAAAAGAAGAACACTCAGAGATGATTATTCACGTGAAGTAACAAAAATTATAATCGCAAACACAAATCTTTAAATGAAGTTTTTATTTTTTATGGACTTCATAAACTACATAATTACCTTCAAATGAAGTAACTTTAAACTTCAAATTAGGCCTGAATATTGTTGGTGGAAGGTAAATAATTATTCATCTTGTAATCGACCAAACCATTCACAATTCAATAGAAATATTTTTAAAATCTAGTAATTAAATGTAATAAACGATGATTTAGCCATTTTAACTTCTAAAGAATAAATGTAGTTACAAATATTAAATTAAAAATTCAATTATAATATTAACTGAAGGACAATTTAAAAAATATAAAATATGAATGAGGATGTATTCGTCCAAAAATATTTTTCTATTTTCTAGACTTAGATATATTACTAGTATGTAATACGTGCATTGCACGTGATTTAATAACGGTGTTGTGAAATATATTTATATTCAAATATTATTATATTTCAATTTAATACTGTATTAAAATACAAAAATTTGACATTAAAAAATACAGTACAATATATTGTTTGTTGTCATATTCAATCGTCACAATATCTACTTCATATGTAATAATGATTAATATTTATTTTAACTATTAATCAATACATATTCATTTTAATTTATATGCATAACACAACAAACAAAGTATTTTTACAATTATATGGCGAGCAAGAGTGTTGAAGCTATATTATTTAAGGTCCTCAGAATATATCATGGGCAAGTTCGCAACCATTTTTTCCAAAAAATCTATTTTTTGTTCATAATTTTTGACTTTTAAACTTTTTACACTACAAAAAAATTGAAAAGTCAATAAAGTAAAAAAAACCCATGTTTCGCAAAAAAACTACACCCGAACATGCCCCAAATGTCAATTAAAGAATGGAAACAAAAGAATCAAAGATAGTGCATGCAAGTTCTTACATATATCGAACACTCAAATCCATTGAATTTTATTGTTTTATGAAATGACAAATGACTTATAACAAATCTTTGTAATTTAATATAGCTTTTCAACTATGAAGATGTTTTAACCCAAATAATATCACATGCACCGAATTCAGAGCACCTCAAGTTAACAATTGTAGATAGATTTATTAATCAAGATATAAAAAGAAACAATTACATCAAGAATTGACAAAATTAAACATTCTCATTTGCACAATTCAATGTCCAGATGTCTTCACGTGAACTATTCCAAATGGTAATTAAGAAATAAAGTAATAATAACAAAATTAAATATTTTAGCGATTTAAGTATCGTACATGAGAGATAAATAATTAATAAAAATTAGTTTAAACAATAGATAATAATTCAATAATAATAATAATAATAATAATAATAATAATAATAATAATAATAATAATAATAATAATGAGATCCATATCAATAGTGGATTGAAACTATTATTGAAGTTAACTCACGAAGTTCTCTTTCTAGAAAATTTGAAGCTTCAAGTCAATTAGATATATAAACAATATAAACACATACGAACATGTACAATAATTAAAAAATATATCGCAACCTTTATGGAGTAACAAAAACTATAATCACATACACAAATCTTTAAATGAAGCTTTTATAGACTTCACAAACTATATAATACTTTCAAATGAAGCAACTTTAAACTTCAAATTAGGTCCGAAATAAGTTAAATACATTGTTGGTGATGAGTAAATGTCGCTTCATCTTGTGATCGACCAAATTGTCCGTCGACGGAAATATTTTTAAAATCTAGTAATTAAATATAATAAATGGTGATTTAGCTATTTTAACTTAGAAGGACCAAATATGGTTACAAATATTAAATTAGAAATTTAATTATAATATTAAATGAAGGACAATTTAGAAAATACAAAATATTAAAGAGGATATATTCGCTCTAAAAATATTTCTCCATCTTCTAGATTTTTCGAATTAGTATAGATATAGATTAGATATGGTATAGATTTAGATTGAAATTGGTCAAAACTCCAGGGTGGTTCTTGAAATTATACTGTGGAATTTTCATAGTCAAATTTGCAGGTTTCTAGGTCAAGTATGAATTAATTGACCATTTTATTACGTACTTAAGTAATCATTATAGCTGTTGAATAATGCTCTGCCGCATATATTCAGATCTGAATTTCCACACTTTTACAAAAATTTATTACAATTTTCAATGCAAAAAAATTATATGTTTTTTTTTTTATATATCATAAAACTTTTCATACATATTGTTACCAAAATGATTCCATTTTCTTTTGGCATCAATATCGAATTTGCAAAAGAACAAAATTTATATGATTTTTTATTCATATACTTTTAAATATAGTTGACGCGACAATTTAAATCGACATCTTAGGTGACAAATAATCGCACTACCGCGTTACTTTTTCTATTAACACAGAGTGACTAACTAAAAGAAAAATAAAATTTAACGATTAACAATTACTTTTTAAAAGTTCAGTAATAACAATATATTTAAGTCATATATAATTTAAGTTAGAGACTGTTTGACATGGTTTATAAACTAATCTTAGTTTATTTCAGAAGTCATTTTTTATTTTTCAACCCACTTTTAACATGAAAAGTCAACAATTTCAACTCAAATAAACCAATATTGATTTATAAACTAATTTATAATCTCTGTCAAACGGACCCTTAATAAAAAATGTGTGGCTATCATCTTATATTATTTAAAACACACTATGGTAATTCTAACACGGAATAAGTTTAATTGGATAATCCCATTGGAAGTTTCCATTCATGACTCACTAATGACATAAATAATAAATACCTTCTTCCACAAGTTTATTCCTTCTACACAATCATCTTTTAATTTCTTTTTTCGCCATATATACTCATAGAAAATACCCTTTTTTCTTTTATTATCTGCAAGAAAATACAAAAACAAATTGATAAATTTTGTATGGATTTGATCCAAATGGTGCTGCAAATCATGCCGGAGATGAACTACTGGCTAGCGGAGCATCCAGCGGTGGTGTATTTCCGGTGGAGTTCAACTCAGTCATGGGGTTCAACTTGGTTTTTTCTTATCACCTCAATCTCCGCCTACATTGTCATCTCCACCACCCTCCACCTTCTTCTCCTCTTGCTACGCCGCCAAAAACCTGTCCCTCTAGGCCCTATTCCGGCACTTCACAGCTTGGCCATGGCTCTGATCTCTGCCACCATCTTCACCGGAATGCTCTCCTCATCCGTAGCAGAAACTGTGATACCAGGTGGTTCTGGCAGAGATCGAAAACCCCATTTCAGTGGCTCCTCTGCTTCCCACTGGAACCCGGCCCTCTGGCCGTGTATTCTTCTGGTCATACATTTTCTACCTCTCACGATTCCTCCATATCTTCAAAACTTTCTTCACCATTTTAAGACACAGGAAATTCCCATTTCTTCAAGTCTTTAACCATTCCATCCTCATCCTCATGTCATTTCTCTGGCTTGAATTCTCACAATCTTTTCAAGTTTTGGCCATTCTTTCTATGACCCTTGTTTTTTCATTAGTCTATGGCTATAGATTCTTCACTGAAATTGATTCAGTAAAAATCCCATTTCCCATTTGTAATGTTCTGCCAGATAATTCTGCTGCTTACAAACTTGGCATGGCATATTGGGGTTCTTGTTTTGCATTTTTGGAAAGGTGGATGCAATGGGATGGGAGCATGGGTTTTCAACACTGTTCTTAACAGTTTTGTACTTATGTTTTTCTTCCATTTCTATGTGAAAAAATGCATCAGTGAGAGAGATTTTGTTTCTGAGGTTGAAGGCAACGCTGCCATAAATAAATTCACAAACAAGCAATAAGCTGGTGAGTTCTATTTTTCATTCCTCTTTCTTTGGTTAAATATAATTATATTGGGACATAGTCAGAAATTTTTGTATCAACTTTTTTGTTACGTGCGATGCAACAACATATGAATGATGGGTTTCAATATTGTATAGGTCTAATCCAATATGAATGACACATTGCCACAAATAGCTGACGTGGACAGATTTACAAGAGTCTTAATTATCGAAGTTGATTCATGTCAAAGGAAGTATAAGCTTACGAGCTTGGAAAAGGTGGACGACTTGCCCAAATATGTTAGTTGGCCACCGATCACACTTTATTCGGGTTAGTCAACTACAAGGAATCCAACCGCGTTAGGAGAAATCAAGGGACCCATTGCAAACTAGTATATATGCGTAATTGTGGCTTCCTTAATGATACTATTGTTTCGTGGCAATGAAGCCAATCCAGGAGATAATAGGAATTGTTCAATTGTTAGTCGTAGTTATAGTACGATTGCTTAAAATTCCAAACTCCTTTTCTGCTCTTGAAAAGAGGTATCGCCTTTGCACCCTAGAGTACCCGGGTTTGTGAATATTGATGAACTATGTTGTAGTGAGATTTTGAAATCTTTTGAAGTCTTTCTTTGAGATTTCGGTTTGTGTATTTTGTAATCTTTGTATTATCCCCCCTGGTATGCATTTTGTGTAGAGTTCAAGATTGAGTGTGTCGTACCTTTTACGAATCTAGATTTATCGTCCCAAATACACGCCACGTTAATGCTTTTTTCATTAAAATTTACACATCATCAAACAAATAGATAAAGAAACATTTAACGTTTATACTTCATCATTATCGCGATGCAGAAATTTCTATTGTATGAATCTGATAAAATAACATGTATTTGGGACTAGATCTAAACTCCCCTTTTATATTATCTCCTTTTATGTTGTGAAGTTCTTGTCTCCGCACGTGGACATATAGGCCAATGTCGAACCACGTAAATTCCTTTTATACGCTACCTCCTTCACATTGATTTCACGATTGTACAACAAATACAACTGATTTCAACAAGTAAAAAGTGACGTTTTTATAAACTATCGGATTTTTTACTATATATTTATTGTTACCTTAACACTAAATATATTAAATATATGGACACTACGAACAAGTTGAAACCCTCACAAAACGCTTACATAATTAGACTAAATCAAATTTTATACACAACATATTTCAAATATCTACAAATAAGTCGGAAACTCAAACTAAAAGCAAAATATAATTTAGAAACTTTGTGGATGGTTCGTAATATTTGTCTAGCTGCAAAGTTGTCCCTTTTTGTACTTGTCAATTTTAGTCTTCATTGACAATAAAATAATCAAATTTTATATTTGATTGGGAATAGAAGCTTCCAAATGCATAAAAGTCGTTATTTGTGTATAAATTTAAGAGCATGCTTTTCTAGAACCTGACTATATAATTAATTTATTGCTCTTTTCTAGAACAAAAGGAAGAATTTTTAATAGCAAAAGTAAAATATGGCAGCTACTGACATTTATTTAAAAATGGTTTTGTTTGACGGGGAAATGTCTCGTTCGTCTTTTATCAACGGGAATTTTATAAAGCAAAATATTTTATAACGTGGTGATCTCCTACCCCACGCGCATTATAAGCGCCAAGACTTTATCATCGTCACCACACGCCGACATCAAGACGCGACACCTTATAATGCCCACATGGGGGTAGGAGATCACCTTATATATTTTATATATAGAGTATATATATATTTACAATTTACATAACGCTGTTGTAATATGTGACTAAAATTGGGTTTAATAATTAAGATGGTTATATTGGCATTGTTAGCAATTTATTTTGGACTGCAAGTGTATGAATTGTACAAGTAATATAATGGATTTGAGAGTTCAAGTATTGTAAACAAAGAGATTTAGATGGTTCTAAACAATTAAATTAACCTTAATCGAATTAATTTAACTTTTAGAGTTTTGGTTGCTTAAGAACTAATTAAAATATTAACTAAAAATAATTAATAATTATAATTTAATTAAATAAAAGATTAAATTTATAACGAATTATTTTGAATATGAGAAAGAAAAGCGTACTATAATCCAGAATCCACTCATACCAATCTCCTTTAACCTGAACCGTTGAATTTAATGACACAATTTAATTATAAATATCAATATTCCTAATTTGTTTAACAATCTCTCTCAAGTAGAATTAAACATATCCATATATATGACCCGACAATATCTCTATGACAGATGCGAACATACAATAATACTTAAAATTTGTGACGTAAAGTATAGCCGTATATCTCTATCCTCTATCGAAATCTACGATAATTGATACTATGTTTAACTTATTTTCTATCACCCGATGGTAAAATAAGCTACAAAACCCATATAATCATTATGATATATAGCTATAGGAAAAAAATCAATATCAATTATTCAAAATTAAAACATGCTTGAATATAAAAACTAGGTTCAAATAATTAAATGTTCATGATATAAGTTTCATTATGATCCTAGTACAAAATAATCTAGTCTAGCATACTAAGAAGAAGAAAATATAAAAGCCATCACTCGAATAAAAAGAAAACTCAAAACAATATATATTGATCTTCGTTGAATCTTCAAAAGAATAGATCTTGATTTTGGTTGAATCTTCTTTTTTTGTTTCTCCTCTTGAATTTTCTCAATAATTCGACTCCTAAATTATGAGTTAAGAGCTCATATATATAGTCCCTTCATTCTTTTCCAAAAAATTCCAAAATATCATTAAAATCGTGTCTCAAAATATTTCTAAATTGGAGTCGAACTTAAAAAGGTAACAAAATCCGCGGGAATTTTTTTTACACAGGGCTATCACACAGTACAAACCCGAACGATCGCCCAGGCATGATTTTTGGCTTCTGCTGTTGACAATTGGTGCTGGGCGATCACCCAAGTTTATTTTTTCTCTGGTGCTATTTTTCAAACGGTCATAACTTCTTGTAGAAAATTTCAAATTGAGATCCGTAAAAAGTGTTGGACTCATAATTCAATTATATTTCCAATGGTATATCATTTGACTTGTGGAGATTTTAATATAAAAATTTGTGCTCGAATTTTTCCACATGCTTTGGTATGTAGTTTCTTAATTCGGTTCTTCGCTTTAAGGTGTTTGATGATTTGCTCAACTCTTCATCATACTCCAATACACCTTAAATTTATTGATTTTATCTTATTCCTCATCCCCAATGTTTAGCTTTTGATATTCACTTCAAAACTCAACTTCTTCTCATTTACTCGCCGATTTTACCAAATTGTTGCTCTTTTCGTCCATTATTCTCCAATTAATTATAAACGGGTCCAAAATTGAAATAAAAAGAACAATACACTAAATTAAGTAAAAATCAAGAAATAACAAAATAAAATCTTAGTTTTAAAGTTCGAATAAGTGCACAAAATATTTAAAGTCCGAATAAGTGCACAAAATACACTTATCAAGCACTACATAATTTATTTATGGCTTATTTGCACAAATGGTCCCTCGACTTTTTGCACTTATCGCGGGTTGAGGACCTATCTTTTTATTGTTGACAGCTTAGCCCTATTTCAAATATTTTTACGCCAATGGTCCTTTTCATGAATTTCCATCCAAATCATCGTGAAATTTGACGATAGAAATTTTTTATTTAAAAGGGCTTATTTGCACAAATGGTCCCCGACTTTTGTAAAGAAAAATTTGCAAAAGAAAAGTCCCTAATCTTTCAAAAAGTATTGAAAAGTCCCATAACCTTTAATCCTAACACATATGACCCCAAATTTTTTTTGACAATTTTACCCCTAACTTAAATAAATTAAAATAACTCATAAACCTTTTCAAAATACAAATAAGTCCT
This sequence comes from Forsythia suspensa, assembly GCA_023638005.1. Lineage (NCBI taxonomy): Eukaryota > Viridiplantae > Streptophyta > Magnoliopsida > Lamiales > Oleaceae > Forsythia > Forsythia suspensa. The sequence goes on from CM042670.1 coordinate 1,773,762, forward strand.
ATATCTTTTATTTTTACATATTTACACTTAAAATAATAAAAAATTGTCATCAAGTCCCAAAATTTTAATTTTGTTCACCAAAATGACATTTAAAATGTGTTTGATTAAAATCAGATTTTTTTAGTAAAAGTTGTTGAAATGTGTGGTTAAAATTAATTATTGACTTTGACTTTAGCTTTTTAGCAAAATCAAAATTGAAAACAAACGAGCTCTTAGAATCTCTACAGATTTTGTCCAGTGGTCCATTAATTAACAAAAAAATTATACCTATGATCAAAATTTGACCAATTTAAAATTTTAATTTATTTTTATACCAATTTTAAAAAAGGTGGTGGGGTCAAGATTGTGAAGAATTTTTAAACTATTATTTAGTAATTAGTAGAGTCGGCAAATGAGCTGTATGGACCTACTCAACTTGAAATTAGACTGACTACATAAAAGATTGACTAGGCTAATCCCGACCCATTTTTTTACATAGTCGGTATTTGCTAGGCCAATCCAAATTTTCGATTTTGAGCCACTTGGCCAACGGGCAAACCTAAACTTACATTTTTAACTTATTTTTTCAAAAATAATTACTTATAATTTTGCAAAAAATAAATAAATAAATAAAAGCTCGCTTAATTTTTATTTGATCAATTTTTGAAGTGTTTGAAGTGTAGTGTAGGGTAGGGTAGGGTAGGATAGGTAGGGTAGGGTAGGGTAGGGTAGGGAAGGGACTTGGGAAAAAAATTTTTATCAAACCAAATCCCTATTATTAGTTGTACCGCTAAATTGACCTAATTTTTATTTGATCAATTTTTTTTCCAAATTTCACCCTGAGACAGAGCTATCTCTGGCTAGCCCACTAAACCGCCCATTTTGCCACCTCTTGTAATTGATATGAAAAATAAATTAAAATTTTAAATTGGTCAAATTTTGATCATGAGTATAATTTTTTTGTTCATTAATGGACCATCGACAAAATCAGAGAGACTCTAAGAGCCCGTTTGTTTTCAATTTTGATTTTGCTAAAAAGTTAAAGTCAAAGTCAACAATTAATTTTAACCACACATTTTATGGTCCTACAATTTTTCAACCACACATTTTAACAACTTTTACTAAAAAAATCTGATTTTAATCAAACACATTTTAAATGTCATTTTGGTGAACAAAATTAAAAGTTTTGGGACTTGATGACAAACTTTTTATTATTTTAAGTGTAAATATGTAAAAAATAAAAGATATAGGACTTATTTGTATTTTTGAAAAGTTTATGAGTTATTTTTAATTTATTTAAGTAAGGTAAAATTGTCAAAAAATTTGGGATCATATGTGTTAGATTAAAAGGTTATGGGACTTTTCAACACTTTTTGAAAGATTATGGACTTTTGTCGCAAATTTTTCTTTATAAAAGTCCCATTTGTGCAAATAAGCCCTTTTAAATAAAAAATTTCTACATCAAATTTCACGGTGATTTGGACGAAAAATTCATGAAAAGGATCATTGACGCCAAAAACATTTGAAATATGGGCTAAACTCACAAAAATAAAAAGATAGATCCTCAACTCAAGTAGTAAGTACAAAAGTCAGTGACCATTTGTGCAAATAAACCATTTATTTATTGCACTATATTTTAGTGAAATTTGAAGTTCTCAATATTTACTCATTGTAGTACTTGTCTCTCTAATTTTTTTTTCCGACAAATTCTTATTTTCAACCTTTTGTTAATTAGCATATCTCGTCATTGATAATGATTTTTGGCAAAATCTATTTTGCGTGTTTTGAAATGAGAAAAAAATTATTTCGTCACACTTTTGTATTTTATTCTTTTTTTTTTTTTAAATGTTGGGCAAATAAGTTATCTTACATCCTCCCAACAAACTTTTTGGACGAGAACTGTTCTTAGAAACGTTATGTTCTAATTAATGAAAAGTTGAAGATAAGAATGCGACGAAAAAAAGTTGAAAATATAAATACTACAATGAAATTAAAGACCTTAAATAAAATTAAAATGTAGTGCATCAAATAAAACTGTAGTGTAATTACCCTAAAAATTGTTTATACATGTGAACAAATCATATGATGACTAAAATACCCCTATGTATATTCAAATATAGGTTTTGTTTTTTATTTATGAAGAAAATCATTTCCCGTTGTAACGTATATATATTTGTACCACAAATCTTGATGTCTAGTATTTCATCCATTCACGAAAACTAAACCCAATATTCTTCAAAATCTATTACAAAATAAATAAATAAAAAAGAAAGAAAATTAGAGTTTGAGGTTTTCAAAATTAGATACGCTATTGTGTCAGGTGTTCACATATGTATTCACGCATTATATTCGAGATAATAGAATAAATATGGAACATAAAAACAACATCAAGAACACCATATTTGATTTTCCGATTAGGTCGGCAAATCAAAGAATTGTCTACTTTGCCTTTCGAGGCTCTCAAATGGGATTGTCGCCTCTCTCGCACTAAAATGAATACAAGCATAGCAATATACAATGAAGTTCACCCTCAACCAAAACATCCGCATTAAACCACAAACATCAAGGCCCCTCAAAATCACTACTGATTTACACCACATTATTGTTCACAACTCTGAACAAAAACCATCATCGCCACAGATTTTCACTTAGAGAATGAAAAGCAAAAGAAACGGAGAAGAAGAAGATAAATCAAGAAGGCCGCCAAAAAGTTCTCTCTATAACAGTATCTCATACCCTAGTATCTGAAGAGAGACTCTTTATAGGTACAATCAATGGATGAGATAAGTCTTCACTTGATTCAACGGTCCAAATAAAGAGAAGCAATTGAAAGACGTGTAAGAGGAGAAAGTGTGTTTTCCAAATGCAACTTCAGTGAACATATGCATTAACACCAACATATTTCTTTCCAAAATTTAGGGTTTCGAGTTTGTCACAAATCTCGTTTCCAAAACCGATTGCTAGTATCTTATTTCCGACAAGAAAACCTTATTTGTCCCAAATTTGTGGGAAGAACTTCTTGTTGTAAAGTGACTACTTTTATAGCATAATGAAACATAATTGAAATGTTATACAACAATTATATAAAGTAACAGAAATATGGACTAAGAGATCTTACGAGTATTTATATGCTGCCAATATAAGATAAGGTAAAAGATAACTATACCATCTAAACTACAAATCACAATGCGTCTTGTTTGATTGAGGACTCAACTGATGGCTTGAGGAGGTTTCTTCGAGCTTATCTTGATTATCCTCAACATGCCTCCGCAAGACGGAGCTCATGTTGGAGCTTATCACTTTGTACTCTTTTTCTTCATTATTGTGAAAACCTAATGCACCAAGTGAAAGTGACTTACATTTGAGGGTATCATGTGCACTTTGCTTGTTTTCCCATTTTTTTTTTTTTGGTAGTTCAAGAATGCTCTTATGTAGTAGGGATTATGGCTTAATCTGTAACATGTCTGCTCGAGCATGCCAAACCTTTCCTTGAATTATATCATTTAGTTTAAAGATATGAATCAACTAAGCTCGATAATTCTAGTAGTATCTTGAATTATAGTTTTAGTTATTTTATAATAGTTCATAAAATATACAAAATAATTTAGTATATTATCAATTAGTTAGTTTCTTTTAATTTTTAATAAAAAATTAAAGTGTCGGGCCCATTTTTACTTTTTGCAAAGGTTTAGAATCCAATTGCAGCTCTTTTTAATTAAAACTAAGGATATTTTTGTCTTTTTCATCAAATAAGGACCAATTGTACACTAAAATATAATTATAGGTTAGGGACTATTTGTGCCAAAAAGGGTAAATGTTATGGATCATTTGCGCCAATTCAAAGAAAAATGCAACTTTGACAATTTTACCCCCACTAATAAAGACAAGAAAACATGAGAGGGACCATTTGCGCCAATTTTGGAAAGGTTTTAACGGATTTTTAACTAATCCGCAAAAGGACCAATCATGCACCTAAATGGATAAGTTAGAGACCATTCAAAGAAAAAATAAAAGGTTAGGGACCATTTGCACACTAATGTCATACGTTAAGAACCATTTGCACCAATTTTCCAAAAGTTAGAAGTTAACCTTTAAAAATAATACCAGACATCTTCACAGTTTATAAAAAATAGGCATGATATGTCATTTATAATGAAATTGCCCTTTCTTTTAAATAAAAAAATAAAAAACAAGAAAAAAGAAAAATAAGAATAGAAAAATAATTAAATATACTACAAAAATAAAAATTAACAAACCGCCATCTTCTTTTACTACTTATTTTACCAATAAAATTGAAAGTAAGTCAAAAGAATGCTTCAATTCCCCTAATTCTAGGTTGCATCATCCCAAAATTCAGTGTTGTAATCCAATAACTGCAGCCAAAACTCGTTCACAAGAAAAGAGAGAAAAAAGCATCAGTATATCGATTATTGGGTGTAAACATCTTTCGAAGATGATTTTTGTAATTAATTGTCTGTTAAAATGGGGTTAGGAGAGAGAAAAAAGTTCATCTTCTTCAGCAACTTCACCTTGTGCTCATCTCAGGACTGCTTACCACAACTGCTTCAACAGGTGAAAGATTCAACTTTTTTTTGTTATTTTCTTTATGTTATTTCTTGTTTCTATTAATATTTTAGTGTCTACTTTTCATGGATTGTAAATTTTTTTTTTTTAAATTTTGGTTACTGGATATTGACAGTAATGAACATATGCATGTACAAGAACATTTTCTTGCCAAATTTTTAATTATACAGAACTCTAAATCCCGGATACCTGAACTCGATATTCTACAAAGGTGGTGTGCACAGAAGTTTTTGAAAGGTAGTGAACAAAGAAAAGTGTGTTTCTGAGTGGGAGAAATACATAGAATGTGTATCTGTGAGCTCTTATTAGTTGAAATTTGAAATGAATATCTATTTGCCAGCAACATTTGGAGGATAAAGTGGTGTTCTCTTTCAGATTCAGATTTGTGTTTTGCTTAGCTGCTTTCGAAGATTTGCTTTGAGATTTTAAAACGCTGCTCTTTTAATTTTGAAAATTGTTTCAAAACAACAGAAAATTCAAAACGCTGCTTCCTCGAAATTTTTTTTGAATTTGACTTACTTGGAATTAAAAACAATTATTAATTTAAAACGATTTAAAATAGTTATTGTTGGAATTAAAAACATTGAAAAATTTGGAATTATTTGGAATTAAAAACAATTATTAATTAAAAACATTTAAAAACAATTATTTGAATTAAAAACATTTAAAACAATTATTTTTGAAATTAAAAATATTTAAAACAATTAAAAATTAAAACAATTATTTGAATTAAAAACATTTAAAACAATTATTGTTGAAATTAAAAATATTTAAAAATAATTAAAAACATTTAAAAACAATTAAAACAATTTTGTTTTGAAATTAAAAACAATTAAAAATATCTCGCAAATAATTATTAATTAAAAACAATGAAAAAAAATTATATTTGGAATTAAAAACAATTATATTAATTCAAAATACTTTAAAAAGGAGTCACAGCATGTGAGGATTCAAACCCAGAACCTCCAAAGAAATAATTAGCGCCAAGACCGACTGCTTTGGCAAGGAGCCGCATTTTGTTAAAAAAAAAAACATGAAAATGATTATATTATGATTTTTTTTTGCCCAAATTAAAATAAAAAAAAAAAAGTAAACGCTTGATGAATGACTCGAATCACGACCTCCACGGCTAAAACGCAGCATTTTGGCTGCTTTGGAAGTTTTGAAACACACTTTTTGTTAAGGAAATTCAAAACAACTAAAAAGCCATTTTCCATTTCCTCCGATAATTTTTATGGTGTTTTGAAAATGGATTTTCGAAAATAAAGCAAAAGAACGATTTCCACTATTTCCAAAAACACAAAATGGAAAAATGGATTGAAAATGGGCAAGAGAATGTTCCCCAGCATCCGAAAGCCTGCTTATAGGAAATGGATAAGCAGATGACCATTTTGTAAATTTTTATTTTTTGGTTACATTTGATTATTTTGCTATTCTTCTTTTCTTTTTCTTTTCTTTTGTATTTTGTTTATTTAAAGGGTGAGACAATTTTGTCATAAATGACATACCATGCATATTTATTCAAAAGTTGGGAATGTTTCTGCCGCTTATTTTTAAAAACGTTAGGAGTATACCACCAATATTTTTGAAAGATTGAGGGACCAAATATATAATTTTTTTTATTTTAAAGAGCCAATCCTTAAAATTAGCTCTAATAAACTCTTTAATTTAATTTTTAAAATAGAGTAAAATCTACGCTTTATTTGTATTTTATAAAGATTACATTTAAGAAGTTATAAGTTTCAATGTTTGAACTTCTTAGATTATTCAAATCATGTTGGAATAATTTAGTTATTGACATCTAAAAATTATATATTAATTAAAAAATAAGCAGAAACACAATAAATAGTTATTGAAAAAGTAAAATGAAGAGCTAAAAATAAAGAGTTTGTTGAAATATGTCAATAAATTAAGGGTTAATTACACTCACAATTCCTATTCTTTCAACTTTATAACACTATCATCTCCATTCAATTTTATTCGCAGATATCGTCCCATCTTTTCATTAATTCGCACATATGGTCCTCAAATATATTTGTTTGCCAATTTTACCCATCACTTAAATAAATTAAAGCGAAAATAAAATTAAAAAAATTGTATTTGAAGTCTCCATCCTTTTTAAAAGTGTAAATGAATTATAAACTTTTAAAAAAAAAATTTAAAAAAATCAAAAAGGGTACTTTTTTACACCATCCGAGGGGATTCCCACTCTCTCCGTTTGCCGTCCCAAATAATCGTGGTTTGGGCTCACTGCAATTGGGGATCGGGCCCAACTCCTCGGCGGTTTAGGTCGACAAACTGGGAGATAAATCCTCCCTGCTGTTCTTGTTGGGGAGGAGGTGGATCATTCCATTTTTCATTTTTTTTATAATTATTTTATATAATAGAATGTGAATATATTATTTTGTCTTTATTAAATTGGTTAAATTTAGGTCACGGGCTTTATTTTTTTTATTATCAATTAATGGACTTTTGGACTAAATCTAACCATGTTCCAAAGGTCCTTTCAATGAACATAATTAGAAAATTTGAGATTTGATAGCACATTTTTCATTATTTAAAGTGAATATCTCAGAAAAAAAAAAATAATAATAATAATAATAAAGATTTAAGATTTATTTGTAATTTTGAAAATGTTAGAGTACCAATTACAATTTTTCAATTATATTTTTTTCTGTTATTTTAATTTATTTAAGTCACGGGTAAAATTTAAAAAAAAATTATTTAAGGACTATCTCATGTGAATAAACGAAAGGATTACGACAATATCTACGAATAAAATCGAATGGCGATGATAGTGTAATTAATGTAATTAACCCATAAACCCTTTAACTTTAAAGATGTTCTCTATTATGTATACAATGCTCTTTAAAAATTTAGATACTATTTTTTTCCCTTTTAAACTTTAACAAAGAGTTGGCAAGAAATTGAAGTTGATGAATGATCGATCAAGTGGAGTTTAAACAAACACTACAAATATTTCAATTCTTTAGTATTTTGTTATATTTTCTGTAGTGCGGTGGATTTATATTTTTCAATCATGAGGAATGAAATGTCTTTTTTTTTTTTTTTTTTGTTAGGATAATACTTTGTCTGTTGGAAAATTTGAATTGAATTGTGCTTATTACTTTGCCATATATGTAAATTTATTTTGAACACCTCAAATTAAGGTATTTTTTTATGCATATTTGAAGAATCAATGGTCTAAACAATACATTTTCTTCAATTTTGTGAAAAGTTATGAAAGAGTATTTTAGGTATTAAATTATTGCTAAATGAGTCGTAAGTATAACTACTATTTCTTTACTCTTATAAAAATAAGTTTATTTTATTTATTTATATGTTCTAAATTATAGTCATTTTTTTTTAATTGAAAATATTGTTGAATTTCTTAGTTACTCAATATAGGCTTGGTTTGGTATTGATGTGCTTTTAAGAAACCAAATTTCATCAGCATCAAGCAGAAAGAATCACAGGTGAAAGAATCGATAAGATTTTGTAAAATTTTTGTTTCAAAATTATCAGATATTTCAAAAACAAGATTTGAGCGCTTGGTAAACAAAAATAATTTATTGATGTAACGATATTAAATTACTAAAATGATATTGATTATAATAATGTTATTTTGTATTATTATAATTATCAAGAGTAGTAAAATTTATTTTTTTCCTAGTCAAATATTTTTAACAAGATAATGTATTCATTATTATTATTTTAAAATAAAAATAATAAATACCTAATAAATTTCAAATTTTATAAAAATTACAAAATAAAAGTATAGTCATATAATGTAAAAATTAATTAAATTTATATTATTTTTATGCATCCAACTTGCATCAATTCGATTTTTCAAATGGGTATTAAAAGAATTAGTTTAATTAATTAGGGTAAATGGGCGCTTTTAATAATATATAAATGAAAAGCTTAAAAGATAATCTGAAAATTCATTATTTTGTCATTTTTCAAAATTTCATTGCCGTGTGAGTCAAATTATTTTATAATCACTTTTAGAAAATTTGTGAAACGCCTAAATCAACTTTTGATTGTTTAAGAATCGTGTCACTCCAAAATCAATCACAAACGGACCATAGTCTTATTTAATGGGACTTGTTATTAATAAATATCAATTATCATAATATTAATATATGAGTATATTAGAAAAAATGTAAGTAAAATTTGCGTTTTTAATCAAAATCGAATGTTAGGGAGATTTTTTCACCCAAAAAAAAAAAAAATACATATGTCTGTCTTCATTCTCAAATTTTTTTTTTTTTTTTACCAATTTTCTCATTTTTCTCCTTTCCAATTCTCTTCTTCTCCACCATTCTTCTCGAAATCTTTACCATTCTTCTCAAACTTGTTGTTCATGTTAATCTTTATTTACTTTATAATGGTCGATTTCCACCGATCAGCGATATACTAGTTATATTAATTTTTTTTTTTTTAAATTTGTCTAAAAAATAGAAGCTAATATATCTTAACAAGTGAAAGAAAGTGATAAAAGAGAAACGTGTTCTTCAAAACTTAAAAAAGTGAAGGTTTGTGTAAATTTTAAAAAGGGAGATGTGTCTCTAAAATTATTAGGGAATATCATTAAATAACCTTTGCACACAAAATATTTTGGCAAATGGCCTTTGAATGTAAATAAACAAATAAAATTAATGCCAAAAATCAATAATAGATAAACGACATAAATCTCCTCACTTTATTCCTCACTTTATTCCAAATATATGTACTCACCTTTCTCTCCACTTTACACATTTTTTTCATCTCTCCTTCCATCCATAGAGAAAAGATCTGACATTTCCCTGTCTATGAGAGCGCCCCACCCCCACCCCACTCCAACCCAAACTGCAAAAACACAAACAAATTACAAATGTCCCCCACCCTCCACTCATTTTATTTATACTTTAATCCCTCCCTCATTTATTTATACTCTAACCTCCACTTTCTTCAATCCCAACCTATTTATTTACCACCAAATTTATATCCACATTATTAATATAATTAAATTTATTAAATTAAAAATAATTTTTTTTATTATATTAATTGTATTTGTTTTTAAAAAATATAATATATAAGTTATATATTATTTATATCATATAATAAATAATATAGTTAACATTAATTTTATTATTAAGATTACACTAAGACTAATTAATTAGTTTATATTTGAGTAACAAATTAAATTTTACTTAAAAACAAAAATAAATAATGTGTGCATAATAAATTTGCTCCAATTGATAATTTATATATATAAAGAAGAAAGTAATATTACAATAGAAATAATAAATTAACGATTTAGAGTTAAAACGCGCATCATATGTTAATAAAATAACGTGCAAATTGTTAAAAACATAAAAATTGTTAACAATGTTACAACTAACTCAAGAAAGTACAAAAAAAAATATGTACAAATAAACCAAAATAAAAAATAAATTAATAATTTATTACTAACATTTGAAAAATATGAAAAAAAATAAATAGAAGACAAATTTGGTAAAATAAATTTAAAGAACAAAAGTAATTGAAAACGTTTGTTGTTGGTTAAATTTGGGTAAAGTAAATAAAGCGATTATATTGGCCAAATTTCAAGAAAAATATGTATTCTAATGAAGAGGAAAAAATGTGTATTCTGATAAAAAAAAAAATTGTTACGTTGAGTGGTGTATAAATAAGTGGGAAAATGAAGAAAGGAAATTGATTGTTTGGGGTGGGGGAGGTGTAAATTAAATGGGGGTGGGGTGTAAATTAAATAGGAGAGAGGAGGGAATGTCAAAAGTTAAAGAAATTGGGTGGGGTGGGGGGGGGGGGGGGGTGGGGGGGTTGTTTTTTGCGCGCGCTGGAGGGGGGTTCCCGACATTTTGCAAGGGGGGGTGGGGAGGCTAATTCTTTCTGGTTGAGTAGTCACAGAATCGACACGCAGCCTGGGCTGGGAATATATCTAGACCCCGCCACGGGTCCGTGATCTTTTCTCCATCCACGGATTCTCTTTCTTTTTCTCACCGCCTCTTTTTAGCTCGGTGGCCTCCTCACCGGTTTGTTTGGCGCTTTGGCTCTCATCGAACAAAAGGCAAACATGTCGTCCCAAATGATCCAAAGCAGCCTGGCCGCCATGAAAAAGTCCAATATTTTTTCGCCTCCCAAAGAAATCGAGACGGCCGAGAAAGTTCCCGCCTTTACGACACCTATGCATATGATTCTTCGCAAAAGCCCAAAATTGAATCACCATAGAGATTGATAGATTGCTCAATTTGGTGCTATGGTTTATTGTCATAATTTAGGTTAATTTTCATTCCATTTTGTTGCTTATTGGAATAGCTTTCATCTTTTGTAGTTCTTTAATTAATGGTAGAAAATTTGGACTTTTTTTTTTTATAATCTATTGTTAATGTTGAAGGCTTAGACTACCTTAATTGTCTTATGAAATTACCGAAAGAAAACAAATTCTCTCTAAATTAAGTCGAGTTTTGTTGCTTATATTATAATTTAAGCTCGCTTTTGTAAGATTTACAACTTACTATTTGTTGACCACTAATACTTAAGTAATTTTCATAACGGTAGTCATGCCGCTTTTAGTGATACCGTAACGGCATGCATGGCCATTATGCCTATAAATGAACTCGAAATGAACCCGAACAGTTTCTAACTTCTTATAGTAGTAAATTTCGCTATATTTGAACAAAGAATATGATTTTTGGGAGGCCCGAAATAGAGAAATACTTAAGTAGTTTTCATAACAAAGCAGACATGCCGCTCGTGATACCGTAATGGCATGCATGGCGTTATGCCTATAAATGAACCCGAATAGGTTCTAACTTCTTAAAGTAGTAAATTTCGCTACATTTGAACAGTAATATGATGTTTGGGAGGCCCGGAATAGAGAAATACATAAGTAGTTTTCATAACGGCACGCATGCCGTTTTAGTGATATTGTAACGGCATGCATGACGTTATGCCTATAAATGAACCACAACAAGTTCTAAAACGCTGAAATGCGGAACAAAAAATGCGGAGCGCTGAAAATTTGTGCCATGCGATCGCATGGAATAACCCAAAACTTTTCTGCTCAAAAAATAGATATGTTGCGATCGCATGGTATTTGGCCCATGCGATCGCAACTTACCAAATTGCCATGCGATCGCATGGTTTTATGTCTTATGATCACAAGGAATAGCTCAAAACTTTTGTGTTAAAAATATGGGTATGTTATGCATCGCAAATACCAAATTTTCATGTAATTGAGGTTTTGATCTCGACTAATAACAATTACAAATTCTTAAACTTTGTGGAATACCGACTTCAGCCCTGAATTTTTTATTTATTTCGGATAAGTCCTCCATAAATTGTAGCACACGTCCTCCATCTTTTTGCTTCTTTATACTTTAGTCTCCAAAATTTATAAATAAATAGTAAAATACTTCAAAGAACTCACAAATATCCATTGTAGTAGCTAAAATAAATGCAAAATCTGCACTTATCAGCGTTATGCCTATAAATGAACTCGAACAAGTTCTAACTTCTTAAAGTAGTAAATTTTGGTACATTTCAACAGTAATATGATGTTTGAGAGTTCCGTAATATAGAAATACTTAAGTAGTTTTCATAACGGCAGACATGTCGTTCTAGTGATACCGTGAATTCAAGATGCATGACGTTATGCTTATAAATGAACTCAACAGATTCTAACTTTTTAAAGTAGTAAATTTAGGTACATTTGAACAACAATATGATGTTTGAGAGTCCCGAAATAGAGAAATACTTATAGTTTTCATAACGGCAAACATGTCGCTCTAGTGATACAAGAACAACATGCATGGCGTTATGCCTATAAATGAACTCCGAACAGTGTTCTAACTTCTTAAAGTAGTAAATTTAGGTACATTTGAACAACAATATGATCTTTGAGAGTTCTAGAATAGAGAAATATTTAAGTAGTTTTCATAACGCGATGCATATGCCGTTTCTAGTGATAGCGTAACGACATGCATGACGTTATGCCTATAAATGAACTCCTAATGTGTTCTAACTTCTTAAAGTAGTAAATTTAGGTACATTTGAACAAGAATATGATGTTTGAGAGTTCCGAATACGTAAATACTTAAGTAGTTTCTATAACGGCAGCGTGTCGCTCTAGTGATACCGTGATTCGGCACATGTCACGTTATGCTTCAAATCTCTTTCGCAAATATTTTTCAAGCGCTTTATATGCTTATTCAATGTTAGAATAGTTATTATACTCGATTCATAAGCAATCTCTCTACCTCTAAAACTATTCTATGACATCTTCTCCATTATGAACACAATATGCATGAATTCTTTTCACATACTAAAGTTCTTTGCTAACAAATCAACTAAATTAAGTATCATTAAGGTCATTATAACAAATATGACACATATTAGCTTATTTGTTAAAAAATAACATCTTTATGGCTGAATTAAGCGAGAAATTAGTATTGTAGGACCATAACGGCAAGCGTGCGCTTTAGTGTACCCATAACAAAGATTGTCGTCGTTATATTTTTAAATTGTTCTAATGACTTCAAAACTAATACACTAACTTGTTACAAAGATTTTATCAAAAATAAGATGTTCAATGTCAAGTGAACAATAGATAAGAACTTTTAGACCATAACGGCAAGTATGCCGCTTTAGTGTACCCATAACGGCATTGTTGCCGCTATAGATGAGTGCTAACTACTAGCCTACGTCCAATAGCACTTAACTAGTCTATATATTCAAAGCCAAATATCAAACCCAATGCTAGGTAGATGGTGATAGTCAAGAATTAGATAATGCCACCGGTCCCGTTATACATTGTGAATAATGACATACTTGTCTTTATTTTAAATTTTTAATGCCCTCACATATTAACTCACTAAAACAAACATATACTTTACGAAAAGTTATCACATTAAAGGTTATAAACATCACCGAAAGTGGAAAAATAAGATAACCAGATGGGTGCCAAGATAAATCTTAGATAACATCATATATGGTGTTATGGCAAATTTTAGGCAATGCATATATCAAGAATAATGTCAGAAAGGCCCAATGTTATATACATGCCGACAATGGAAAAATAAGATAGCGGCATGGATGCCGCGCATGGATCACGAGATAATGGCATATATGACGCTATGATGCATTCTTAGGCAAATGCATATATCGTAAACAATGTTGTAAAGGTCCAAAGTTATATACATGGTGACAAGAGAAAATAAGATAACGGCATGAATGCCAAGATAGATCATAGATAACGGCATATATGACGTTATGGCGATTCTTAGGCAAATGCATATACCAAAGAACAATATTGTAAAGGTCCAAGGTTATATACATGATGATGAGAGAGAAAAATAAGATAACGGCATGGATGCCATTATAGATCACGTGATAATGGCATATATGACGTTATGGCGCATTCTTATTCAAATGCATATATCAAAGAACAAAGTCAGAAACCGTAACGAAAATTGAGCCAAAAATTGCAAAGAATTGATATTAGTATATATATTTTATCTTCTCTAACTACAAATCTAAAATGTAGATAATTTAACAAGTTTACACACCACTCAAAATTACAATGGACAAAGAAAGAGGACAAACATTAAGATTTTTGGATTTCTAGGTAGAACAAGTGCAATGAAGATGATGATGAGAGAGAGACGTGGTCGCAATAATTTTCCTAGAAAGAGAAAGAGGAGAACGAAAGATGAAATGAAAAAGTTAGGGTATTTTTTTTTTTTAAGCACTTGGGAGTATTTTGATATTGTGTAATATTTTTATATTTTATTTAGGTAATTATATTCACACTATATTTTTATTATTTACACCACGCTTTAATTGCAATAAAGATTTGATATTTAGACACTTATGTCTCTAATTTTTTCATCGTATTTGTATTATTAACTTTATTTAGTTTTTACATCTTGACTCCGATAAAATTTTTTGTCTAAATATATTATTAATGTGCATTGAAATGGGAAAAAATATTTTATCAAACTTACGATTTGTTATTTATTTTAATTATGTAAAACTATTAGAGGCAAAAAAAAAATTATGCCATCATAATTAACATTTTGGACAAAAATCATCATCAAAGACAAATATAAGACATGCAAATTAAAATATTGATGATAAAAATTTGCTAAAAAAAAGTTAGACTCATAAATACAAAAGTAACCAATAATTGGAGACTTTCATTGCAATTGAAATATTGTGTACTTAATAAATAATGTTGTGGTAATATAATTACCCTTTTATTTAAGGGGAATACCATTAAATGACCTTTACACACAAAATATTTTGGCAAATGGCCTTTGACCAGAAATAAACTAATAAAATTAATGTCAAAAATTGAATAATAGGTAAATGACATAAATCTCCTCACTTTATTCCAAATATATGTACTCATTTTTCTCTCTCCACTTTGCACACTTTTTTCATCTCTCTTCTTCCACATGGAAAAAAGATCTAGACATTTTCCTGAGAGCGCCCCCCCACGTCCCGCCCCGCCGCCCCGCCCCAAAACCGCAAAACCCAAACAAATTACAAATGTCCCCCACCCTCCACTCATTTATTTATACTTTAATCCTTCCCTCATTTATTTATACTCTAACCCCCATTTTCTTCAATCCCAACCTATTTATTTACCACTAAATTTATATCCACATTATTAATATAATTAAATTTATTAAATTAAAAATAAATTTTTATTATTATATTAATTGTATTTGTTTTTTAAAAATATAATATATAAGTTATATATTATTTATATCATATAATAAATAATATAGTTAACGTTAATTTTATTATTAAGATTACATCGAGACTAATTAATTAATTTATATTTGAGTAACAAATTAAATTTTACTTAAAAATAAAAATAAATAAAGTGTGCATAATAAATTTGCTCCAATTGATAATTTATATATATAAAGAAGAAAGTAATATTACAATAGAAATAATAAATTAACGACGAGAGTTAAAGCGCACATCATATGTTAATAAAATAACGTGCAAATTGTTAAAACATAAAAATTGTTAACAATGTTACAACTAACTCGCAAAATTACAAAAAATAAATCAGTACAAAAAAACCAAAATAAAAAATAAATTAATAATTTATTACTAACATTTGAAAAATATGAAAAAATAAAATAAATAGAAGACAAATTTGGTAAAATAAATTTAGAGAACAAAAGTGATTAAAACGTTTGTTGTTGGCTAAATTTGGGTAAAGTAAATAAAGCGATTATGTTGGCCAAATTTCAAGAAAAATATGTATTCTAATGAAGAGGAAAAAATGTGTATTCTGATAAAAAAAAATTGTTACGTTGAGTGGTGTATAAATAAGTAGGAAAAGAAGAAAGGAAATTGATTGTTTGGGGTGGGGAGGTGTAAATTAAATTTGGGGTGTAAATTAAATGGATAGATTGCTCAATTTGGTGCTATGGTTTATTGTCATAATTTAGGTTAATTTTCATTCCATTTTGTTGCTTATTGGAATAGCTTTCATCTTTTTGTAGTTCTTTAATCAATGGTAGAAAATTTGGACTCTTTGTTTTTTTATAATCTATTGTTAATGTTGAAGGCTTGACTACCTTAATTGTCTTATAAAATTACTTGGAAAGAAAACAAATTCTCTCTAAATTAAGTTGAGTTTTGTTGCTTTATATTATAATTTAAGCTCGCTTTGTAAGATTTACAACTTACTATTTGTTGACCACTAATACTTAAGTAATTTTCATAACGGTAGTCATGCCGCTTTAGTGATACCGTGAACGGCATGCATGGCCATTATGCCTATAAATGAACCCGAAATGAACCCGAACAGTTCTAACTTCTTAAAGTAGTAAATTTCGCTATATTTGAACAACAATATGATTTTGGGAGGCCCAAATAGAGAAATACTTAAGTAGTTTTCATAATGGCGTACATGCCGCTCGTGATACCGTAATGGCATGCATGGCGTTATGCCTATAAATGAACCCGAATAGGTTCTAACTTCTTAAAGTAGTAAATTTCGCTACATTTGAACAAAGAATATGATGTTTGGGAGGCCCGGAATAGAGAAATACATAAGTAGTTTTCATAACGGCACGCATGCCGCTTTAGTGATATTGTAACGGCATGCATGACGTTATGCCTATAAATGAACCACAACAAGTTCTAAAACGCTGAAATGCGGAACAAAATGCGAGCGCCCGAAATTTGTGCCATGCGATCGCATGGAATAACCCAAAACTTTTCTCGCTCAAAAAATAGATATGTTGTGATCGCATGGTATTTGGCCCATGCGATCGCAACGTACCAAATTGCCATTCGATCGCATGGTTTTATGTCTTGCGATCACATGGAATAACTCAAAACTTTTCTGCTAAAAATATGGGTATGTTGCGATCGCAAATACCAAATTTTCATGCGATTGAGGTTTTGATCTCGACTAATAACAATTACAGTCCTTAAACTTTGTGGAATACTGACTTCAGTCCTTGAATTTTTTTATTTATTTCGGATAAGTCCTCCATAAATTGTAGCACACGCCCTCCATCTTTTGCTTCATATACTTCGCCTCCAAAATTTATAAATAAATAGTAAAATACTTCAAAGAACTCACAAATATCCATTGTAGTATCTAAAATAAATGCAAAATCCGCACTTATCAAAGATTATGCCTATAAATGAACTCGAACAAGTTCTAACTTCTTAAAGTAGTAAATTTTGGTACATTTCAACAAGAATATGATGTTTGAGAGTTCTGAATATAGAAATACTTAAGTAGTTTTCATAACGGCGCACATGTCGCTCTAGTGATACCGTGAACTCAGATGCATGACGCTTTTGCTTATAAATGTACCCAAATGTATTCTAACTTTTTAAAGTAGTAAATTTAGGTACATTTGAACAACAATATGATGTTTGAGAGTCCCAAAATAGAGAAATACTTAAGTAGTTTTTATAACGGCAGACATGCCGTTCTAGTAATACAGTAACGACATGCATGGCGTTATGCTATAAATGAACCCCAACAGTTCTAACTTCTTAAAGTAGTAAATTTAGGTACATTTGAACAGCAATATGATCTTTGAGAGTTCTAGAATAGAAAAATATTTAAGTAGTTTTCATAACGGCAGACATGCCGCTCTAGTGATAACAGTAACGAGATGCATGACGTTATGCCTATAAATGAACTCGAATGTGTTTAACTTCTTAAAGTAGTAAATTTAGGTACATTTGAACAAAGAATATGATGTTTGAGAGTTCCTAATACGTAAATACTTAAGTAGTTTCTATAACGGCAAAGCGTTGCTCTTCTAATGATACCGTGAATTCGGCACATGTCACGTTATGCTTCAAATCTCTTTCGCAAATATTTTCAAGCGCTTTATATGCTTATTCAATGTTAGAATAGTTATTATACCGATTCATAAGCAATCTCTACCTCTAAAACTATTCTATGACATCTTCTCCATTATAAACACAATATGCATGAATTCTTTTCACATACTAAAGTTCTTTGCTAACAAATTAACTAAATTAAGTATCATTAAGGTCATTATAACAAATATGACACATATTAGCTTATTTGTTAAAAAATAACATCTTTATGGCCGAATTAAGCGAGAAATTAGTATTGTAGGACCATAACGGCAAGTGTGTCGCTTTAGTGTACTCCATAACGGCATTGTCAGCCGTATATTTTTAAATTGTTCTAATGACTTCAAACTAATACACTAACTTGTTACAAAGTTGATTTTATCAAAAATAAGATGTTCAATGTCAAGTGAACAATAGATAAGAACTTTTAGGACCATAACAAAGAAGTATGCTGCTTTAGTAGTACCCATAACGGCATTGTTGTTGCTATAGATGAGTGCTAACTACTAACCCACGTCCAATAGCACTTAACTATTCTATATATTCAAAGCCAAATATCAAACCCAATGCTAGGTAGATGGTGATAGTCGGTAATTAGATAATGCCACTAGTCCCGCTTATACATTGTGAATAACGACATACTTGTCTTTATTTTAAATTTTTAATGCCCTCACATATTAACTCACTAAAACAAACATATTAACTCACTAAAACAAACACATATTTAACGAAAGTTATCACTTTAAAGGTTATAAACACGCCTGAAAGTGGAAAATAAGATAATCAGATGGGTGCCAAGATAAATCATAGATAACGCCATATATGGCGTTATGGCAAATTCTTAGGCAAATGCATATATCAAGAATAATATCAGTAAAGGCCCAATGTTATATACATGCCGACAAAGGAAAAATAAGATAACGGCATGGATGCCAAGATAGATCACGATAACTGCATATATGACGTTATGGCGATTCTTAGACAAATGCATATATCGTAAACAATGTTGTAAAGGTCCAAAGTTATATACATGGTGACAAAGGAAAAATAAGATAACGGCATGGATGCCAAGTTATAGATCATAGATAACGGCATATATACGACGTTATGGCAGATTCTTAGGCAAATGCATATACCAAAGAACAATATTGTAAAGGTCCAATGTTATATACATGATGACAAAGGAAAATAAGATAACGGCATGGATGCCAAGATAGATCACGATAATCTGCATATATGATGTTATGACAGATTCTTATTCAAATGCATATATCAAAGAACAATGTCAGAAACCGTAATCGAAAATTGAGCCAAAAATTGCAAAGAATTGATATTAGTATATATATTTTATCTTCTAACTACAAATCTAAAATGTAGATAATTTAACAAGTTTACACACCACTCAAAATTACAATGGACAAAGAAAGAGGACAAACATAAAGATTTTTTGGGTTTCTAGGTAGAACAAGTGCAATGAAGATGGTGATGAGAGAGAGATATGGCCGCAATAATTTTCCTAGAGAAAGAAAGAGAGAACGAAAGATGAAATGAAAAAATTAGGGTATTTTTTGTTTTAAGTACTTGGGGGTATTTTGGATATTGTGTAATATTTTTTATACTTTATTTAATGGGGGAGACTATTTACCAAAACATTGTGGAAGTAGACTTATTTACTAAACTTATTGTTTGACAAGTCCTTTTAACTCAAAACCCCTTTATTTAATAGGGGAGGCTATTTACCAAAATATTGTGAAAGTAGACTTATTTTACTAAACTTATTGTTTGACAAGTTCTTTTAATTCAAAACCCTTACTTATCAAATTATTATCATAATCCTCAGAGAAGTCTCTTTAAATTTTAGATAACCACACCATTTCATTCCCTTGGAAGGCTCCAACTTTTAATTTCTTTTCAAATACATACAAATTACAGTCAAGTCAGGCACACACAGAAAGTTCTTGATTTGCGATTTTCACTTCCAGTATTTCCATTTTACATTGTTCGCCGATCGGTCAAAGCTTTCCCCCAAAGTCACCCTAATTTTCTCTGCCTGTACATTTTTCTTGCGTGTTTGATTTGTTCTTGCATCTTCTTGATTACGTAAATCTTGCTATGTATTTATTCAATTAATTCGACAGTAATGTGATCACAAATGCGTTGAAATATTGACTGGCTTTAACTTTAAATTTTAAGACACTTTTATGATTAATCGTGTTAAATTAAGACACAATTTTATATGAATGCTTATGAGGTTCGGGTATATGTGAATATTATACAATTTAATATTAATATTTGCTTTTCTCACTTAACCTGATAAAATTGGGTTAGGTATTATTTCGATTTTGCAATTTTAATCTTAAAGTGAACTGAATTTTCTTGAATCTTGTTTGAATTTCACCACAATCTTTATATATTTTATGCCCTTCCTATAAACTAATTATTTTTTTCCATTTATTTTTTTTAAATTTGGGAGTCCAATAATTACCTTGATGATTAAATTATCAATTCACCTGCAACTTTGAGTCCCACTATGAGGTGATTGGGAAGGGGAATTTTGTATTAGCGTACAGTATGTTTAAGTGTAATTTCTTTTTGAGGAGAATTATATTTTAAATTTTTTTAATTTTTTGTTATATAATTTTTCAAATAGGTATTTGAGTATTTGAGGTTGAATGATGGAAAGTGGGTTTAGGGAATCCATGAGCAGCAGGCAAATTCCAAGCCTATCATCTTCTAGCAGTAACAATAACAGTAGTGATGCTGAAAATTTTGAGTGCAATATCTGTTTTGACTTGGCGCAAGACCCAATTGTCACACTTTGTGGTCACCTCTTCTGCTGGCCTTGCCTTCACAACTGGCTCCACTATCACTCCCGATCCCAAGAATGCCCAGTTTGTAAGGCCCTGATTGAGGAGGAGAAGTTAGTCCTCTATATGGCCGGGGAAAGAACTCAACTGACCCTCGGTCTAAGTTGATTCCCGGATGGAAATCCTGCATCGTCCTATGGGACAGAGGCCTGAAACAGCTTCTCCTCCAGATCCCAATGCTAATGCTTTTGCACAACAAGGTTTTGGATTTATGGGAGGGTTTGGGCACTATGGGGGGATCCCACCTGTGGCTGCTCCAAGGTTTGGGAACTTTGCATTATCCGAGGCATTTGAGGGTATATTACCGTCATTTTTCAACATTCATCGGCATGGATTTCGCAATGCCACCGTGTATGGAGCTGGAGCAGCTCTTGGTTTTCCTTATCGGTATTCAAATGTGTTCAATGGTGGACATGCTCATGGATTTCCTCAGCGCTCAAGTCGACGACAGCAGGCAGATTTTATCCTGAAGTTCCTCTTGTTGGTCATTGGATTTAGTGTGGTTGTAACTCTAGTGTGGAGCTAAGGTAAATTTAGCATTGGAGCTTGAATTGCTAACGAACGTATATGATTACGTTCTCTCCTTATACATTTGCCAGTGCACTGGTTTTTAGCATTTTCTCCTTCTTTGAACAGAACTCTGTTTTGTTTTACACAATTTTTTTGGTAAAGTTTGTAGTGTCATAATGGTTGCAGTGTTGTCTCTCTCTTCTCACACCCACAAACAAAGGCTGGAGTGAAATTTAGTACTGTGGTGGAGCATAATTCAACATAATGGCAGTCGATCATGACTTTCACTTTCTTGTGATGTATGCAAGTTTCTAATTTATCTTCACGTTTCTATTATAACAACGAGGAGATCTAGTTTCCCGGTTTTGCGGCGCTTTTGTTTGCATATTTAAATTCCTTGTTATGGCTTTTTCTTTTTTTCTTTTTGTACCAAATCATTAGCTTATAACCATGTTTGTTTGTATTCATATGCAGGCGATCTGCTTTTTTTAATTTTCTTTAGTAGAGGCCTTCACATTGCTGTTTTGGAAGTTCATTGATCCGACATATATGCTTGAACTATTACTTGAACTCAGATAATTAGTTACACAAGCATTCAAAATATTGTGTTTTAGTATTTGATATCTTGTGAATCATTTCATACTGTTGGAAGTTTGTTCTGTTAGGATCTTTGTTTCATATTTATGATTGTTGTTGACAGATGTCACTAATCTCCCTATTTATATAGGTTAATGACAGGATGTAAATAGGTATAGTCTGGGGAAATGACGAGATGGTTGTAAATAGGTGGGTCTGGGAAAATGAAGAGCATCCTCACATTTTGACAATCCAACCCTTCAGATTACTATAGAAAAACTGAATGGGGAAAATTTCTTAGAGGGAAAATGAGGTTATTTACTTGGCACTGTCAAAGAACCAGTTGAATCTGATCCTTCCTTTGGAATATGGGAAGCTGAAAATTCCATGATTATGAGTTGGCTATTTAACTCTATGGAGCATTAAATTGGAAAACCCTTCTTATTCCTCAATTCAGCTAAGGTATCTGGGATGCTATGTCTCAGACATACTCAAAGAGAGGGAATGCATCTCGAGTATTTGAATTGAAAACTACCATTCATGATACCAAACAGAAAAGTCTTTCTGTCACCGCTTACAACACACTGTAAATTTTATGGCAAGAATTGGATCTTTATCAGCATACAGAGATGGAATCAGTAGTTGACGCAGCAAGATTGGCAGAATTGCCTGAACGTGATCGGGTTTTTTAGTTTTGGGCAGGTTTCAATCAAGATTTAGACCATGTAGAAGGTCAAATCCTTGCTAGAGAAGTTTTCTTCTTTACATGAAGCGATTCCCTCGCATACCCACGAGGAAAGTTGCCATACTGTTATGTTGGGAACAAACTCCAACTCAAATAAAATTACTGCTCTAAGCAAGTCATGATAGCCTCGGTGGACAGGTTCGATTTGGAGTAAAAGAAAATCTAGTGAGAAAGACGATCAATGTTGCGATTACTCAACAAACTGGGGCATGCTACTAGGGAGACCTGTTGAAGTTACATGACAAGCCTGCTTCAAGAAAACATGGAAGCAAGCAATCATTAAGAAAGGCATTTCAAGGAGCTGTGAATGGAGGAACAGAACAAAACTTCTGAGAAGCTAGCTTTTACTAAGTAACAGTCCAACCACCTGCAAAATTGTTTGGGCATGCTTGGAATCTAACTACTAACTACTGCTTCTTCTTCTACTTTTGCCGATTAAGGTAACACCAAGTGAAGCACATAGTTTTCAAACCTATATTCCGTGTTCAGGAAAAGAAAAAGTTAAGGTGGCTGATGGTTCTGTTATTGCTATTAATGGGAAAGGTTCTATTACATTGACACCCTCTTTAAACTTGTGACCTGTTCTTCATATACCTAATATTGCAAGTAATCTTTTCTCTGTCAGCAAAATAATGAAGTCACTTAACTGTTCAGCCACTCTCTTCTCAAATTTTTGTGTTTTTTAAGACCTAACTATGGGGAAGAAGATTGGCAGTGCTGAAGAGAGAGAGGGGTTTTATTATCTTACACCAGAAAGCATTTGTTGCTGAAAAATGAATACAAGGTGAATGTTGACTTGGTCATCCTAATTTTGTTTCCCTTAAAATTAAATATTTATATCCCAGCTTGTTTCTCAATGTTGATATTTCTAAATTTCAATTTTAAGTATGTGAACTATCAAAAGTCACCGGGAACCTTTTCCAATCAGAAATAACAAATCTGACTCTCCATTTTTCCTTAATCAACAGCCATGTTTGGGGACCATCAAGAGTTGCTGCATATTTTGGCTATAGGAGGTTTGTTTTGTTTGTTGATCATTGTACTAGAATCTCTTGGATTTACTTGATGAAATAAAAATCTGACGTGGCTACTATTTTCAAAAAATTTCACATTACGATTCAAACAAAATTACAGAAAAACATTCTAGTTATGAGAGCTGACAATGGAAAGGAGTATTTCAATGATAACCTTGGATATTTTTTACTTGAAAAAGGAATTATGCATCACTCTTGAGAAAATACCCCTCAACAAAATGGAGTAGCGGAGCTCAAAAATAGAAATTTACTTGAAGTTTCCAAGTTCACAAAAAATGTTCCCAAACTTTTTTGGAGTGATGTTGTTCTTACCATTGCCTATTTGACCGATAGAATGCTGACTAAGATTTCGATGAAAACACTTATTCAAGTAAACCAAGAGATGTTTCCTAGTACAAACTTGTTTTTTGATCTACCTCTTAAAATTTTTGGTTGTCTTTGCTTTTTTGCATGTTCATGACAAAAATATCTCAAAGTTTGACTCTAGGGATCTAAAGTGTATTTTTTTGGATTATTCGTTCACAAAAAAGGGGTTTAAATGTTATCATCCTCCTACAAAAAGATTGTTTGTCACTATGGATGTCAAGTTCTTTGAGAATCTTTCTTATTTTTCTCGCACAGATCTTCAGTGGGAGAAAATGCTTAATGAAGATCTATCCCTCCCTAATCTACATGACCTTATTAATGCTAAATCTGATTAGCAAATCAGTCAAATTGATGCCATTGGTGTATCTCAGCTGGGACAAGGACGTGAATCGTGTAACTGACAGCAACATGAACTAAATCTGCAGCAAGTTCCATTAGAGGAAGAACAAGAAAAAATCAGGATCATAACTTAGTGAATGGTACAACTCCTCAACAGGTTTTTAGTCCTTGTGTATACTCTCGGAGAAGGAGAAGTACAGCCCTTGAAACCCTCTCTGACGGCCAGTCTTCAACTCCGGAGGAAGGTAACCCTAAAGACATGTCAATCTTTAAATCCCTAAGTGAAAATGACCTTGCTATTCCTATTGCTTTAAGAAAAAGGAGTTAGGAACTGTACCAAATATCTCATTTCTAATTTTGTTTCTTATCATCGTCTCAATTCTTCGTACAAGGCCTTTACGTCCAGGTTAGCTTCTTAGCTTGTCCCAAAACTGTGCATGTTGCTCTAAAAAGATCCTAAGTGGAAGGAACTGTCTTGGAAGATTTAAGAGCACTGAAAAAAAAAAATTGAGACCTGGGAGGTGGTTGAATTTTGGCAGAAAGTGGGTCATTAGATC
The DNA here is from genome assembly GCA_023638005.1 of Forsythia suspensa. Lineage (NCBI taxonomy): Eukaryota > Viridiplantae > Streptophyta > Magnoliopsida > Lamiales > Oleaceae > Forsythia > Forsythia suspensa. The sequence goes on from CM042670.1 coordinate 1,798,702, forward strand.
AACTATATAGCAGATGGGTCAGTTGAAAGGTCAAAAGCAAGATTAGTGGCAAAGGACCACACCCAAACACATGGAATTGACTACCAAGAGACCTTATCTCCTGTTGCCAAAATGAACTCAATTTGTTTTATTCTTTCAGCGCTACTAATCTTGATTGGTCTTTGCATCAATTTGATGTAAAAAATGCTTTTCTCCATTGAAACTTAGTAGAAGAAGTATACATGGATCCTCCACATAGAATTGAAGGTGTTTTCACCAACAATAAGGTGTACAAACTAAAGAAATCTGTTTATGGGCTAAAAAATCTTCAAGGGCATGGTTTGAAAGGTTTGCTAAATGCTTACGATCATATAACTCTCAAAATTAAAGAGATCACACTCTATTCATTATAAACTCTCAAGAAAATCATTATATTAATTGTTTATGTGGATGACATAATTGTCACAGGTGATGATGATGAGGAGATCAAAACTTTAAAGGTAGGCTAACAAGGGCATTTGAAATCAAAGATATGGGTAACTTGAGGTATTTTCTTGGAATTGAAGTAGCTAGGTCCAAAGCTGGATTTTTCTTATCACAAAGGAAACATATACTGGATTTATTGAAGGAAACCCATATGATGGATTGCAAACTTGCTGAAACATCAATCGATCCAAATAAAAAATTGGGTTCCAATGTTCCATGGAAGCCTATTGAAAGGGGGAAATTTCAAAGACTTGTTGAAAAATTCACTTACTTGTCTCATACTCGACCTAATATAGCTTACGCAGTTAGCGTAGTTAGCCATTTTCATGCACTATCTATTGAATTGCCATATGGATGTTGTTCAAAGAATTTTGAGATATTTAAAAGCTACACCAGGAAAATGGTTATGTTTCTCAAAAATGGGCATTTTGAAGCCTCGCACCGACGCCGTTGATGGTTGTATTTCTAATAGATGATCGACATCAGCTTTATTGTTGATTTGTTGGAGGAAACTTAGTAACATGGAGAAGTAAAAAGTAATTGGTGGTTGCAAGATTAAGTGCGGGCCAATTTAGAGCCATAGCACATGGAGTTTGTGAAGTTTATGGATCGAAAATATTCTCGTGGATCTCTGTATGGGTCCTAAAGAGTTTATGGGGATCTATTGTGACAACAAGGTCGCTATTAGAATTGCCCACAATCCAGCTTCGATCATCTCGAAGTTGAAAGGCACTTCATCAAGGAAAAAATTGATAAAGGACCGATCACTACACCTTATGTGACTACAAAACAACAACTCGCAGACCTATTCACTAAAGGGATAGCTCCTTTCACTTTTGATGCAATTGTTAGCAATTTGGGCATGATTGATTGGGGGGGTTTGGAAGTGTTAGGATCTTTATTTCATATTTGTGATTCTTGTCGACAGTTGTAATTAATCTCCTGTTTGTTTAGGTTAAAGACATGATGTAAATAGGTAGAATTTGGGGAAATGAAGAGGTGATTGATAACAAGAGATATTGGGAAAATTAAAAGGTAGTATAGGGGAGAGGAAAAGTTTTTTCCTGTCATGTATAGTTGTTGTGTTTATACTGCTTTGTCTTCATTATTTTTGAATAGACTGAAAACATTTTCTATGGTTTTGTCTTTCAAATACGCTGTTCTCTTTAATTTAAATCTTTGCTACTTCAGTGATATATTCATTAGTGCGTGAAGCATATTTTTTTTATGGAGGATTATTGTCCAAGAGGAAGAGAAAGGTTCAACTGTTATTGTTTTTATAGGATACATAATTGTTTGAGCGAGTTACTGAGCATAATAGCATTGGTATAACATCGGTTTGTGAACTTTATGGTAGAATTTCATATCCCGTGGCAATGTCGATGGAGAGGAGTTGGAGAAGGAGAAAATATACTACTCGAAATACTAGAGTAGGATTTTGTCAGACAACATTTGAAGGTAGACTTCTCCTTTTCATCCCACCATGTTAAGATAAAAGTAAGTAAAAACTCTATTCCTCCATCCTTTGTGTTCCTTTATGTACATCTTTTAAAGTGCATGATAATTGTTGCATTTAGGTGTGAAAACGTACTCATCTTATTAGTTTCCATGCAAGATATCCAAATTCTTGAACGATACCGTAGTTTATGTGGACCACTACTAGGATGGATTATTCTATCTTGAAGAGGAGAATGCCTTGCATTTTCTCTAATTGTTAAATTGTTGTGATGATGATCAGATGGCCGTGGGATGTGAGAGTAAGGGAAGAAGGATATGGGTGGTTATGGAGGTGGATGAGGGGTCATTGAGATGTGATATGGGTGCTGGTGATGGTTGGTGGGGTTGCTGGGGCGAAACCGGGAAGCTGAGGAGGTGTCAATCAAGATTGAGACGAGAGGGTGGAGGTGGAGATAAGGTTATCCTGAGTTCTTTTGAATTTATCAAGGGTATAATGGGTATACGAAAAATTGGGTTCTTTCTCTAGTGGTTGCGGACGCCTAGTCCCATATGGTGATGGGAGGTGGGGAATTTTGGGAGGAATGGAGTGGACTTGGTAATGGATGTAGTGGGATAGGATGTACCAAATGCAATTGGGCTTGGCTATCACAATTTTATTCCCACCTTTGTTGTTTTGGACTGCGTAGAGCTAGATCGTACTGTACACGTGTTCTCTTGACCATAGATGGAGTATATTGGTTATTACATACGTGTATTAGGGCGTCTTAACATTCCTACTGCATAAGGATTTTAGGCTGCCAATTTTGTGTGGGTGTGAGAGGCGTAAGATCACATTGTACCCTTTTTCTTCATTATTGTGAAAAACCTAATGCGACCAAGTGAAAGTGACTCACATTTGACGGTATCATGTGCGCTTTGCTTGTTTTGTCCTTTTTTTTTTGGGTAGTTCAGTAATGCTCTTGTGAGTAGGGATTATGGCTTAATCTGTAACATGACCGTTCGTGCATGCCAAACCTTTCCTTGTGAGTAGGGATTATGGCTTAATCTGTAACATGTTCGTTCGTGCATGCCAAACCTTTCCTTGAATTATATCATTTAGTTTAAAGATAAGAATCAAATAAGCTAGATAATTCTAGCAGTATCTGGAGTACTTGTATTGTATGTAGAGATTGAATTGTTTGCTTTATGAGTTTTTTTTTTTTCCCTCTCCCTCCCGCCAAGTTGTTTTCTTCTTGTTGATTAAATATGGTCGCTTTATGAAAGTGTGATTAGCCACGATCAAACGTAATTCCGCGGCTTCTTATGCTTTAGCTTTTACTTGACTTTACGCTTTTGGCGCCTCCGTTGGAATATTGTTTGATTCTTTTCTATTATTTGGTTGCATGGGAACTACGGACATCCGGGACACACTCACACACAAAGACGAAAATAAGAGTATAAACCGACATCTTGTTGCAAATGCCTTGTGGGAAAGTGAATATAATTTCTCCGTAAAATTATTGTAGGTGAAATGTACGCTTTGTTTTTGTTTCATCGAATGAAGATTTTGTTGGTAATTACTTAGGCAATTCTTTACCTATAATCGCCTTCAATGCCGCACTTAGTGACCATAGTGCCTTCGATCTCTTAGCACGATGTCGAGGCCGTGATGCTTAGCACCGTCAACAACAAGAACAACAAACGCAAGCGTTTTTCCCAAATTTGAAGTCCTCAAAGAGTTAAAACAACGTTGAGACACTTAAGTAGATTGCTGATATTTCATAGAACTTGTGGACAGGCAGGAATCATCAGATAATGTAGTCCAAAGTTTTCGAGGTATTTTAAACAATCGTTGTAACATTGTACGTATTGGTGGTCCAAACATAGATTTTTTTAGGACTCTGGAATAACATGAACCACTTATTTTAAAGTTGGCCTTGACCTGGGAATATCTGAGACCATAATTGGCTATCTGGCACTGGCACGTGGATTGTTTGTCTAGGAATATATCCAAATGTAGATTTGTTCTTGTCAAGGTAATCTATGGATATTTTCACAGTACAATGCATACATAAACAAGAATGGACACAATGAAAGTAGAGAGGTGTCGTTGTCTTGTATAAAATACCAAATGTGTCATCATGGTACGGTAAGTTCAGATCCATTTAGAATCACCCAAATTTGAGCAAATTGAATAATGTAATGTCTTGAAATTTTAAATAAAATTATAAACTATCTTCAATATTTCTTTATTGTACCTCCAAATTTTACATTTTGAAAATAGTAGGTCGGTTTGATACAATGGTGTTGTCTTTTCACCCGCTTTGAGTTTCCATTGATAACATTTGGATAATTGGAACCTTATGTAATTGGAGGTGTGTGTGTTCCGATTTAATTTGGTTCGAAAGAGAATCGAATGGAACTAAAAACTATTGGGTATCTTATAAATAAAAGCATTAGTTCTAACTTAAATTATGGAACCAAACCGAAATCGAACTGTTTTGTTCGGTTTTGGATCGATTCCTTAATTAAAATTTTCAAAGTTTTCATATCTTTAACAATTATTTTATTTTTCTCATTTGAAACAACACAACAGTCTATGAAATCATAGTTTTCACACATTTAATCGATTCACAAAAAACAATAAATAGAGTTTTGAACACAATGTTTCATTTTAATACAAAATAACAAACACAGAAATAAAATATTGTTTTTTATTTAGCCTGAGCTAAATTTTAGAAAAAAATTTAAAAACAATAATGTTGGTTCGATTAATCGGTTTTGAGTATAGAATCGATAATCGAATCATAAACAGTCGATTCTCGATTCTAATACTCATTATCCGATTTAAATTTAAAAAGAACTGGACAAAATTGTTCGATTCGGTCCGGTTTTATTGTCTACTCATAAATGTAGTGAAAGGAATCGAAAGACAAGAATAATAAGTGATAAAAAAAAATCGTTGATTTTGCAAAATGACGAATAAGATTAAAAACCGGAAACAATTCTAATTTATGCGTAGCTATTTTTTATTCAACATCCAATAAATAATTCAAACACAAAACGATGTTTAAAAAAAACACAGAAACTGTGTATTTATCGCACGTTAGGCATAGCACATGCCAAATTACAAGATGGAAAAAATCCTAGTTGGAGCAGAATGTAAGCAACCAAATAAGGAAACAAGTGTGATGTGGGGAGAAATCCTTCAGCAACGCAGGTTCGATTCTCGCGTGGACGATTTTCACCGAAATATTGTGGGGTCTCACGGGGGTTGGGTTCCCTTTGCTGGCTCTCTCTCTTGGGTTCCCGCCACTCGCACATCTCTCGATTTACAACCCGCCGGTCAATGGGCCTCGACATGGGTGTGGGGTTTCGCCTTGAACTTTCCCTTAACAAAAATAAAAAAAAAAGAATAAGGAAACAAGTAATATAAGGAAATAATTTGAACGCATAGCAACTCCGTACCATTATTTTGTCCGAAAATTCCATGTATCTCGATCTTCGTTAGAACCTTTTGTAATTGAATAATAATATTGTTATCGATAGTCATCTTATGTGATATTACTCAATTGAGTTACTTATTTATTTCAATTGATCAATATTATTCATAGACTATGAATAATTACTCCAATTGAGTAACGTTGTTAACATGTTATGCAGCGATAACATGAAAGATTCGAAAGATTCGCTGCGCATGGCTATCAATAAAGCAACTTTCATCAATTTGGGAGATGTTCACAAGTGGTGAAAGTTGAAACCAAATTGAAGTCCAATAACCTAATTGAATTTAAATTGAAGTTTAGTGACCAAATTGAGACAAAATAAAATTTAGCAAGATTTCACTAGAAGTTCAATGACCATAGATGAAATCTACACAATAAAATATGGTAGATTTAGTTTCTATTAGAAATCTATTATATATCTTCACCTACATGTTCTTTGCTCATACTAATTCAATCGGAAATCTTGATCCAATTCAAAATTATGTTTCGCAATTACATAATCCAACTTTATAATTTCTAAGTGACTCGTGCTCGAATTTTTGTTGAGAGGTAAAGAAATTTATAAAAGTATTGCTTGACTCGAAATATTTTGTGTTATGTTTATGGATGTTAAGGGTTATGCTCTTTATATACGCTTTTGTATTTTGTAAAAAAAAGTTGTGATAATTTCATCATATACTACAAAATATAAAATAATTTAAAAAATACTATCTAACTTTTTTTATTCTAAAAATACTGTTTTTTATTTTTGTAACTTGTTGTTACATTTGTTATTTTGTTAATAACAAATGTAACATATTTTTTATAATTAAAATAACAAATGTAACAACAACTGTTACAAAAATAAAAAACAGTATTTTTATAATAAAAAAAGTATGACAAGTATTTTAAAAAATATTTTATTTATTGTAGTTATTTATGAAAAAACCCCAAAAAAGTTTCCCTATTTTTAACAGAATTTGATAAAATATATTATTTATTCAAGTTTATATAACAATTATAATTTTTTGAAAGTCATGACACACTATTTAATGACCATTATTGTTTCATGGGCCTATTCTTGAGGACAGCTTGACACAAAGAAAAAATAAAACTTGTGCCTAAATTCTCAGTTTCTAAAACTTAGACTATTCAAACCTTCTACCATAAATGTACTGAAAAATGTATTTATGAAATGTACTTTTTGGAAGATGACTTTGGGGGCATGGGGACTAGCTTTATACCATGTGCAGGGTTCAAATAAGTAAGTGATTACTTTTTTAATGACAATTTTATTGTAGTGATAGTTTTTTTTTGTGCTTGCTCGTAATGTAGATAGAAGTTATACATGTTGATCTTGACTAATACAATAAGTTATATTTATAGGTGTTATACCTCGTGTTATACTTGTATATACGAAGCGTGAAGGAAGAAGTCTGAGCGAAGATACAGTTTTAAGAGCCTCGCACGAGTCAAGACCCCAAACAAGATTCTAAAATTCAGTCTCAACTAGCCTGATATAAATATTTAGATTCGGATTTCAGGGACTATTGTTATACCTCGTTTGGGCAGACGAAGGAACATCTAGCTTAGACACATCAATTGAACGGAGCTTATATAATTCACTTAAAAATAATCTTCACCACAAATAGGCGAAGGCAAAGAGTTTAAACTATTCGAATCTAATCCTGACATAATCTATTTTAACTTTCGCCATTTATGGGCGAAGGATACGAACTCTAGCTACTTACTGATTCTAAATGAAAAGAATATCTCTGGGACCACTGAGTAAATCTCCACGCGGCAAAATCAGCTACAACTAAAACACGTATGAGAATAACAACCAAATCTAGAGAAAATGACAACCGAGCCAATGACCTTCTGTCACGTGTCGTAGAATCCTCTAGAATTAAGAGCCTTATAATTAGAGGGCGACACGTGGTACAAAAAATGAGAAAAGACAAAACAACCCTAAGCTTTGCAACATCTATAAATAATTTATATTAAATCAAAGAAAGGAAGAACAATTGAAAACTTTAGCCAAATTTTTGCTCATTTAATTCTTAATCTTCAAACGGTATTTTATAGGAGGGTTAAGATATTTATTTTAGCAAGGAGGTGGTCGATAATTTGTTGGCTTCGATTTTAGTAGTCAACAAATTAGCACCGCCTCTATGGGAAATCGTACAATGTTCTACAAAATTCAAAGCTCATGTGGAAGTTTTTGCGTATTTAAAGAAAGTCCGTAAGCCTTACTAAAAAATGGTCAAACAAATGAGTGATTTAGAGGAGAAAACAAGTAAGAATGAGTTGGAAAGGCAAAGCCACCTTCTTGAGAATAGTGACTTCAATCCTAAAAGACATAGAGAGGAGATCCCAAAAATAGTTGTAAGCGAAGGAGGAGAAATGCCCAGAAGAAGAGAAATAGACGCCACAAGGAGATGTCCATAGCGCAAACATTATCTAATTTGGTAAAGCAAGTCCAAATGTTGGTGCAGAAAACAGAGCGAAAGGGAGCTATGTGAAGCGGTTGAATCAGAAATGGTGGAGTCGGCTAAAGCACCGCCAAATGAGCCATTCCCACCCTTACAATGATCCTAGGGACTCTGGCGTTACCACCCCATTGACCGCTTAAAGAACAAGAGCATAGACTGCAAGGTCCGCCAATGTCTTCGATCGGCTTGGACGAGGCCGATTTCCATCAAAAGAGGCCCAGTTTCATGATGAGCGAAGGGTTGGATAACTTCCAAGAGATCTCCTATACGAGCCTAGTTATTCATATGATAACGAAAGGAGTTGGGCCCACAGGTCCTTCAAGAAGATGATGATGATGATGATCTTCTGTTTTCCCATGAAATATGAAGTACTCCTGTCCCTAGAGGTTTCGTAAAGGCGAAATTGGATAAGTATACGGAGCAAGGTAATCCCATGTATCACCTGACGGATTACAAAAAGAAATAAACTCAAAATGCTTCGCCATCATTGAAATGCATGGCCTTCTATATGACTTTCACTGGGCAGCCAAGAGATGATACATGAAGTTGAAACTGGCTCTATTCAAGTCGGCCACAATCAAGAAAGCCTTTATGAGTACTTTCACGGGCCATACCTGGGCGAGGCCTGCCCACAAGATTGAATGACATTAGACAAGGAGTGAATGAATCACAAAAACTACTTAAATAGGTTTAGAACGAGCTAATTGCTATGGAATCCATTTCGGATGAGAAGGCTTTGGATGCCTTGTGGAACAGTCAAGATGGAAACCATTTTTGGCGAGATGTCCAAACAAGAATCTCCGGACATACAACCAATTGGTGGACCTTATCAAGGAGAAATTCAAACGCAGGAAATAATCGAGAACGTAGAAAAAAGCACGATTGAGAAAGAGATATGATGGCACAATGTGAAACGAAGGTGTTTTTCCTAGATAGAACAATCAGGGTCGACAAATGGGTCTATGGAATCAAGGCTACAAGGTTGAGGTGAACGAAGTCAATCCTATGAAGAATAAAACTACAAGTGAGGTTTCCACCCCAACCCCGGTCTAAATTCTGCAGAATTCACCGATCTGATAACCACGATACGAAAAGAATGTCCCGATATAAGGGCCACGATTGACAAGATGATGGAAAACATGAATAGACCTACTGGGAGAAGTCAAATGGGATAGCTCAAGCAGCCTATGACCCACGAGCTATACCTACAACAGAGGTGAGATAGAGAAATGAGAGGCGAGATTACCATCTAGTGCTCCGCGCACACAACGCCAGTGAACCAGAGAAGGCCCAATGCACGCCCACCGTGTTTCAACCCCTATTCGAGAAATGAACACAATTATGGGCGATCGTACATTGGAGAGAGAGCAACAATGCATAGAGAATTGTGTAAGAACGCGAAGAAACCCAATCTAGAAAACTATTGGGTTCGCAGGGAAACAAAGCCTCTAGTGCCAACGATAACTTTCGTAGATGAGGACGAAGCTAATGTTCACTACCCCATTGCGACGCTCTAGTAGTCCAGGTCGTAATTACCCGAAACACTATCAAGCGAATGTTGGTTGACACGAAAGTTCGGTGAATATTTTGTTTAGAAGTGCTTTCAACTAGATGGAAGTTGACCATCCCTAGACATCGATGTCTGAATCACTGTATGGGTTTACAAGAGATAGCATCATCCCCAGGGGAAAGATTAACCTTGTCGTAGAAGTCGGGAATGAGCCTTTAGTGGCAAGAAACTTTATAGAATTTTTTATCATTGATAGAAGGTCCGCCTACAACGGGATCCTGGGTCACCCCGCATTGAAACAAATGATGGCCGTTACATCAATCCATCACCTCACCATGAAATTTCTGACTCTAGTAGGGATTGCCACTATGAAGGGCAACCAGGAGTCAGCACGTGAATGTTATCTAAACACTCTGAGGAAATAGGCTCTGCGAGCTCCCGTTATGATGGTTGATATGACAATGCCTAAAGCGGAAGCGGAATGATAGTTTCGCATGGATGATATCCTCGACCCTCGTATCCTTGAGTCAAATTCTAAAGTTGCCACTGTAGAGAAGCTAGAAGAATTCCAAGATGAGACGAAGCTGTTGCGTATAGGATGTGGGTTAGATCCAGAGATAAAAGTTAGTCTGAAGAAATTCTTGAAGGCAAACATTGATGTTTTTGTGTGGAAACACTCTGATATGGTCGGGATAGATCTCCAGGTGGCATGTCATGCTTTGAAAATCAATCTACAAATTAAGCCAAGGGTACGAAAACGAGGGCAGATGAGCACGAAAAAGTATAAGGCAATGAGGTACAAGGTCGATAAGCTGATAGCAAATGGGTTCATCCGTGAGGCCCATTATCCAATTTCATGCCAAAGAAATTGGGACTTTGGAGGACATGTCAGGATTTCACAGATCTAAACAAAGCCTGCCCAAAGGATAGCTTCCCTCTGCCCAGGATTGATCGGCTAGTAGACTCCACGGCAGGCCATGAATTACTGAGTTTCATGGATGCATACTCAAGGTACGACTAGATACCCATGTTCAGCCCCGACGAGGAGCACATTTCGTTCATCACTGATCGAGACCTCTACTGTTATAAGGTAATGCCTTTTGATTTAAAAAATACTGGTACAACTTATCAAAGACTTGTTAATATAATGTTTGTTGATCAAATTGGGAAAACCATGGAACTATATGTCGATGATATATTAGTCAAAAGCATAAAAGCTGTTGATCACCTTAAACACCTAGATGAAATGTTTTTATCATCCAAAAGTATGAATGAAGCTAAACCCTTTAAAGTGTGCTTTTGGGGTCGACGGGCAAGTTCTTGAGTTATATGATGAACCGTAAAGGTATAGAGGCTAATCCGTAAATCATTGCTTTAAGTCGGTTTGTTTCGATAGCTACTAATAAATGTTTCTCCTTTTCCAAATCATAGTAGCTAGGAAGAGGTTTGAGTGGACGAATGAGTGTGACACTACATTCGATGAGTCAAAAAACCATCTTGGTAAAGCTCCCATACTCTCCAAACCGAACCCAGGCGAAAACTTAATTTTATACCTTGCAATATCTTAGGTAGCGGTGAGTTTGGTATTGGTAAGGAAAGAAAGTTAGCTATAGTTGCCCATATATTATGTGAGTAAGGCATTTTAGGATGCAGAGATTAGGTACCTAGAAATGGAGAAGCTAGCTCTAGCCTTGATAGTAGCTTCACGTAAGCTTCGCTTCTTATTTTCAATCACATAGAATCATAGTACTAACGAACTATCTACTAAAACAAAATCTTTGTAAAACCTAAACTTGGGTCACTTGACGGTGGGCTATTGAGCCGGGTCGGTTCAATATTACTTTTAAACCCGAATAGCCATTAAAGGGCAAGTGTTGGTAGACTTTGTTGCCGAATCTTCCCAATGGGATATACATAACTCGGCCTCGCACCTAGAAATTACCTAAGATGGAAATTATATGTGGGTTGGTCATTTGGTAAAGCCGGTTTAGAGCAAGAATCGTCTCGATTAGTCCGTAAGGGCACAAGCTCAATCTGCGCTCTTCGCTTTGGCTTTAAAGTGACGAACATGTAGTGAGTATGAAGCCCTCTTGTCGACCAAAGAAATGAGCGACAATGAAATCGAGATCCACACTCCCAACCGGTGGTAAGTCAAGTAACTGGTAAATTAGCAGCTAGAGATAAAAATATGGCTACTTATCTCATGAAAGCCAGATATCAACTACTAAACTTTGAAAAATACGAACTTATGCAAATACCTAGGGCTGAAAACTTTTTACTGATGCCTTGTCGAAGCTTGCTACTTTACAAGATGCAGAGCTTTTCAAAACTGTCCCGGTCGAGTTACTCTCTAGCCCTTCCACTTCTGAGAAGGTCGGCGAGACCTTTTGGGTCGAAGGAAAAACTCATTGGATAAAAGAAATAGCCAACTATTTGAACGAGTAGAAGCTCTCTAATGACAAGGACGAAGCCAGGAAAGTCTGTTTGAAATCTGCCAGGTACATTCTCATTGATAAAATTTTGTACAAGCGAGGATATACCTTACCCCTTATTAACGTGTGTAGGAAAAAATGAAAGTAATTACGTAATTCGAGAAATTCATGAAGGCATCTGTGGTAATCATGCTGGGGGTAATTCCCTCGCCCAAAAAGTATTAAAACAAGGGTACTATTGGCCTACTATGCGTATAGATTCTTTCGAATTTGTTCGAAAGTGTGACAAATGTCAAAATTTTACCGCTGTACCGAGGCAACATGTGCAAGTACTACTGTTTCTAGCCCTTGGCCCTTTGTCAAGTGGGAGATTGATTTTATTGGCTCGTTGCCTCGGCGTGGCGAACACGTAATTTTTATAGTATCCATTGACTACTTCACTAAATGGGTTGAGGCGAACCATTGTCAAAAATCACCGGCTAATACACAGAAATTTGTGTGGAAATATATCAAATGCAGGTTCGGGTTACCATAATCGCTTGTGTCAGACAATAGCACACAATTCAAGTGAGGAAAGTTGAAAAAAATATGTGACAAGTTTGGCATCCAGAAACACTTCTCTACTCCCTATTATCCACAGGCCAATGGCCAGGTAGAGGCCGTGAACAAAACCCTCAAAAACATCTTGAAGAGAAAACTTGATAGCACGAAGGGAACATGGGCAGATGACTTGCCTCAAATTTTATGGGCCTATCACACTATTGTCCAAACACCGACTGGCGAAACACCTTTCTTGATGGCCTATGGTGTCAAAGCTATGATTTCATTCGAAGTCGGTTTGTCCTCATCTAGAAGGCTATACTTCAATAAAAATCAAAATGACGAGGCTATGGAAGTACAAAAGGACCTACTAGAAGAAAAGCGAGAGTTTTCTCGATTAAAACTTTCATCTTAATAAAAGAAGATGGTCAAGTATTATAACTTAAAGGTTCGCCTCGGATCTTTCGTGGTTGGAGATCTTGTTCTACAAAAGTTTTCCAATCTAACAAAGAATTTGGGACTGGAACATTGGGAGCCAATTGGGAAGGACCGTACATGATAGACAAAGTCATTGCTCCTGGAACTTACAGGCTCGTCAACAGTGAAGACGAACCTTTAAAGAATAAGTGGAATATCCAACATTTGCGTAAGTATTATCAATGAAGTGTAGGAATGTAATTTTCATTTTGAGTTGGCGAAGGTTGTAAAGCCAAATGCTATTTTTCGTTACTAATGAAAGAGTTTTTCCTACTAATCATTTTGATAAAATTTTGAAGTAACGGGGTTGGGACCTTGATTGGACCAATTACCTTCTCAAAGAATTATCTACACCGAACGATCAAGACAAAGAAAGTAGTGAGGTTGGGACCTTAATCGGACCAACCCTCACTTGTATAATAATGTCCTAAGACGAATCAAAGGCATTGGAATATTCCGGTGAGCTTTGCAGAAATCTCAGGCAGAGTTTAGGAAAGGATCACCATTGCAGATGGTGTATTCAAGACAAAGAGGACAAAATTACAAACAGTGACAAAGGTTCCAAAGAAAGGAAAGGACAAGATATTTGATGATACAGCTTGATGATCGACATCAAAATCGGATCCTACCACAATTGAAGAAGAAGTGGCGATGCTGCTTTTTCGTTGACAGACACCTCTTTTCTTTTCTCGTCCAAATAGAATGTCTTTGCTTTCTTTTGCAATGGCGTGGATCTGTGTTTCCCTTGCAAATGGCCACCTGCCTCAAAAGTGGTACTCCAGTGATCACCTGACCTGAGCCAATCTAGCAGTATATATATTTGTATGGAAAAGAAAAGAGGAACCCCCAATACATTACTGTAAGAAGGTTAATTTTATCATTTATTTATTTAAGGTTTGCATCCATGGATACTATTGTCTTTGCATTTAACCTTACTCATCAGATCCTTACTTATCCGCATAAATACAGAAAAATTGAAACGTTTAAGCATCCGCTTAAAAACTGGTATCAGAGAAAACATGAGTCGAGGCTAAAAACCTCAAAGACAGTAGATCCATTGGATCAAAAAACCTTTGTATCTAAATAAGTTGTAAGATTCAACCTTCTGGAATAAAAGAAATTTTCTTTCTAAATTCCTTTACTTCCTCAAATTTCCATACAAATATATATATTTACTAGATTGGCTTAGGTCGGTGATCACCGAGTACCACTTTTGAGGCGGTGGCCGTTTGCGCGGAAACACGTATCCACGCCATTGCGTAAAAGAAAGCGATTACATTCTATTTGGACGAGAAAGAAAAGAGGAACCCCAATACATTCTTTGTAAGAAGGTTAATTTTATCATTTATTTATTTAAGGTTTGCATCCATGGATACTATTGTCTTTGCATTTAACCATACTCATCAGATCCTTACTTATCCGCATAAATTCAGAAAAATTGAAACGTTTAAGCATGGGCTTTAATTAACGAGCGTACTATTTTGCATGCGTGTGGGGACCGTGGAAATTCAAAGGTTTGGGTTTTTGTGGTTTTGTCTGTAAAGGCATTGGAATATGAAAAATTGGTTGAAATCAGTCCATTGTAGTGTTGTTTTGTTGGACCCAAGCTAACCATCAATATTATGTAGTTGGTTTTAATTTCAAGTAAACAATCATTGTTAAAGAGATCATGAACAACCACGTGTCAATGTTACAACCTTGACTATAATCTTAGACGAGCTATTGTGGCGAGGAAGTTATGAACATTTTGATTTTGATTGCCTCATTAGCGAACTACTATATTACGAGGGGAAGCTTTGGTTAAAAAACAATGGTAACATAATCATATCATGTTACTTGCTACCTTCAGATGCACTTTGTGTTATTTTTGTCGAATTATTAGTTGTATAAGCCTACGTGTTTTACTTGTTAGACGAACCAATATACTTGGGATAAGCCAATGCGTTTTGCTTGTTATCATCAGACAAACCAATGTGTAATATTTGTCAACAAGTAATTGAAAGGGATAATGCAAAAATCAACACTAGGAAAAATCTTTCTTCATTGAGCAAATTTACACAAGGAAAATGTATTACAAATCTTGTAAAATTTCAAAAACAGTAGAGGCCGCCACTTGGGAAGGTAGAGCCTCTGAAGTTGGCTCCACAACAGCCTCATAGGCGGCAGGTTCCGTGACAGCCTTGCTGTCGTCATTATCCGGTGGAAGAGCAAGCGAAGCTATTTCTCTTTCCTCATAGAGGAAATCAAAATTGAAGTCGGGTTGCTCATCCTTGATTAGCTCCAAAAGCTCCGTCTCCCCAGCCTACTTTCCATCTTCAAAAATATGCTTCCCTTCATTAGAATCTCTGAAGTTTAGCAGTTCTTTTTGAAGAGCCTCTACCTTCGCTGCCATCTCAGCCATGCCAGACCATGAGACTCTATCTAAGCGTTCAATATGCCCAACTCCTCATCCATTTGGCTAGAACCTCTTCATAGGATTTTTGTTGGACGTAGAATATATTTATTTCATCTCTTTTCTTTTCAACCTCCTTTTGAAGTTTGTCCTCTCTCCTGGGCTCGAGCATGAGAGGAAGTAAGGTTATTGACAAGGCGACAAACGCCGGCCTTCAACCGTGACTCGGTCTTAGGATTTTCTTCGTATCCTCCAATTTCTTCGCCCCGCCTCAACTTTGGCTTCAAGACACTCGCTTTTGGAGCAAGATTCGTTAACCTTTTCTTGTACTCTTCAGACAGAGCGCTTTGATCTTGCATGAGAATAAAGGCCCATACTGAGTGATTTTATGAGAGATGGGACCTCGGCGAACTATCATCATTACGAAAAAATCTTCCCAAGTTTGATTGAAGGCTAAAAAAGTGTTGAGCATGCCATGGATAAGAAACCGGAAGAGAGTTGACCAAAGAACTCGGAAACCTCCCACGACTTGAATAGCTTGACTAGGAGAGGATCGGAGGAGGGAGACATTTGTTGTTTCTTCAAGGGCTAGCCTTACTATCGAATGAAGACATTTTCTCTTGAAGAGGACCCTAGTTGGGTGGTCTTAGAGGAGGAAGGAGATTGGCTCGAAGAAGGTTTCACATTGGGAGGAGGCCCAACGACTTTCTTTGCCCTTACTCTCTACTTGACGGTGGTTGGCCTTACGTAAGTAAGAGAAGGCTCCTTAATCACCACTCTCTTGACAGGTGGTGGGCTCTTAACCTTTAGATAAATTTTTCTCTACACCACCTTAGGAGTTGGAGTAGGAGCTAGGTTTTTCTTGGGTTTAGTGAAGTTGATCATAGCTACAAAAGGGTTATCGAAATGTCAGAACGTCAAAAAAGTAAAAATATTAAATAGTAAGAAGGGCGAAACCTTAGAAGTTAGAAATAAGACTTGCGAGGAGCGATCTCTAACCCAGCGTTGTAGAGGTTAGTCTTGCGTCACCGCAATAATACTTTGTCTCTCTCGGGAGGTGAGGGTTTTGAGTATCTCGAGTAAAAGGCCTCGAATACAGAGGAAAATGTCTATTATTTGAGTTTCAAAGAAGCGAGGTCCCCGTCTTTTCCTCAAAAGACAAAAATAATAATTAAAAATAAATGAAGAATGGGGAAGAAAAGAGAAAATAAAGAACTCACGCATGACTCGCCATAGAAGTGAGGCATGGGGTTCTTGGGATTAATTTCGTTGGTTGAAACTCCCGCTTTCACTCACAAAAAAATGACTCTTTCTAGCCTTTCACTTTATTTGGAGTGAGAACTAACTTTGGGTTTAATTTTGAGCGAGGTTAAGGTAATAGTATTCGAGTTGGGGTTTTTTTCCCGCTTGGATAGGGTGATAGAAAAAGCAAAAATTTCGAGCGATAGCTCGTCGTCAAAACCTATCTTTCTCCATAGGAGGAATGAGGTCGCCATCACACCACGTGTTCGGACCTAATTGAGTATGGGCGAGCTTATATTCACTAAGAAGTTGGCGAAAGAAATGATGAAAAGGCAAGCAAAGGCCAGACTCCATTGAAAGGGTATGGATTGCTACGGAGTCATGGAGAGGTTTGTCAGCAGTTTGGTGACGCCGGGGAAGGATCAATTCTATGTCAAGAATATTATAGAGGTATCGAATTTTAGCTAGCTATTCGTTCGTTTGATGGATAAAAAAATCTCACCAGCCTGAAATACACCCTCATCACCTCCCCTCACATCTCTCTCTTAGTCCACCAGATGAAGATTGGTTTATCCAATACCTCTACCAGACCTCATTAGATCTAAGTCCTCACTTGTCAAAATTTTGCCCGAAG
This sequence comes from Forsythia suspensa, assembly GCA_023638005.1. Taxonomy (NCBI): domain Eukaryota; kingdom Viridiplantae; phylum Streptophyta; class Magnoliopsida; order Lamiales; family Oleaceae; genus Forsythia; species Forsythia suspensa. The sequence goes on from CM042670.1 coordinate 1,815,811, forward strand.
GCCCTACACCTAGATTCAACAAAACATTGAAAGCTATCACATCCGCAGACAAAATAGAAGTCTGGGATGGACAATCTGGCTCTTGAACATCAATCTCAATCCCAACGGATGGATTTTGACAATCAGTTTGAAAATACATTTTCTTGCTTAAAAAGAAGAAATAGAAGTAAATGAAAGAGATTTACCTAGAATAAAGGAAAAATAGTAAGAAACACCTCCGGACAAGCAAAGAAAGCAATGGACGAAATGGCGATTAGTTCAAGATGGACTGAGAGCAAATGTAAATAGTAAAGAAGCATTTATAAGTAGAATGTGGCCCTATTTATTAGTTTTACCAAATTAACTGAGCCGTCAGATCAACCAAGATATGATCTCAACCCTTAAAAGCCTCAACTCACCTTTATAATGGAATTCAAGAGGCGCCAAATTGAAAATTCAAATCAAGGACCCAGATCTGACATGCAAGACTCACGCGCCCTCAGCCGCGTGGGGAATATGCCATCAATTGAATAGATGACGGCTACAGTCATGACAGCAACTCTTCCTAAGGCACATGCTAATAGCGTGCAATCATGGTGTACAATAAATGCCTCCACGTCAATTCCAAATTGGGAACAGACACGTGTCCCACTACATTTACAACAGAAATGTTTTTGTTTGTATGTATAAAGCTTTGCCTTTTAGTGAAATTATTAGCCCAATATGAATATTTAGACTCAAACTTTAGGGACTATTGTTATACCTGTATATATGAAGTGCAAAAGAAGAAGTCCGAGTGAAGATACAGTTTTAAAAAGCTCGCACGAGTTAAGACCCCAAACAAGATTCTAAACTTCGGTAAACTCTGAGTCCTTAGCCCAATATGAATATTTAGACTCAAAATTCGGGGACCAATGTTATACCTCTTCGGAGCAGACGAAGGAACATCTAGCTTAGACACCTTAATTGAACGGAGCTTATATAGTTAACTTAAAACAAGTAGGCGAAGGCAAATAGTTTATACTATTCAGATCTAACTCGACATAGGCTATTTTAACTTTCGCCATTTTTGGGCGAAGGATACGAACACCGACTACTTTCATCGATTCTAAATAAAAGAATATCTCCGGGACCACCGGGTGAATCTCCACGTGGCAAAATCAATTACAACTAAAGCGCATGTGAGAATAACAACTAAATCTAGAAAAATGATAGTCGAACCAATGACCTTACGCCACGTGTTGTAGAATCCTCTAGAATTAAGAGCCTTTCCATTAGAGGGCTTACACGTGGCGAAAAAAAAGGAGAAAAGACAAAAGAACCCTAAGTTTTGCAACATCTATAAATAATTTGAATTAAATCAAAGAAATGAAGAACAATTGAAAACCTTAGCCAAATTCTTGCTCTTTTAGAATTTGTTGTCTTCGATTTTAGTGGTCAAAAATAGGGATAAAATATAAAAATTATGTTTATTCTTATTAAGGATAAACTCAAAACAAATAATGACTCTAAATAATTATATATAAATAAAACTTCACATTGATTAAATATAAAAATTTTAATCAATATAAAAGGAGTTGGACCACTCCTCTTATTAAGATTGATATTTTAATATGGAAAGTTAAGTCTTAATATGGTATCAAAGCTCAAGCATATCTCACCGCTTGATATTACACACCTCACAAGTTCTCCGTGATACGCCAAACACAATGGATTTACATAGTGTCATTACCGTCATATTGTTGAATGGTCTTTCTCTTCTTCTTCATGCATTCATGCCTCTCTCATTTTGGATTCATGCATTCTTGATTGCTATTTATTCAATAAATAGGTCACCACCCCGGTGTCTCCATATCTAGTCCATTTGAATGATTGTTTTAAAATCACCAATTTACTCTAAGCTCGCACATTCGCTAACTTTGTTACTAGTGGCTCCACCCATATAAAGCTCACAAGCTCAAAGCACGATCTCGCCCATGTGCTCTACTGTGGGATACTCTATGACTCAAAGTGCTTATTTTCTATGATAATTGCTCTATAATTTTGTCTCCCCATGTCGAATTTGTTTAATCGGTCATTCCTCTCGCCTCCCGATTTTTCAACACCTCTTATCTTTTATTTTCCAGTCCTCGAGCCATGTTGTCCATATTTACACCCCCTCCTTCGTATCATCTACATGGTCTTCTCTACATTTAGCTTGAACGCAAGCCACTACTACAAACATGCTTGTTCTTGCTAGGGAGAATTTAGGGTTTGGGCCTCACCTGGTCTCGGCCTAGCCCCATCCTCGACCACATGTTGAATGTTTTTTAAAAAAAATTAAAGGCCCAAGGTTGAAAAACTAGCGACCCATCCCAATAATTTCAACCAATATTAACCAAAGAATTAAAGTCCCAAACCATCGGTCATTTTAACGTAAAACCAAAACCCAATTTGAAATCATCAAGAACAGACGCCTCCCTGCCCTAATTTGTTCGGTCGGACGCCTCGCCTTCACAAATCGCCTCGATTTAAAATCATCAAAATCTCCATTGTTGGCTTTAGCCTTGGAGTAGCAAGTTATGTGAGACTTCGACTAATCATCAACAACACATCCATTTGAAATCATCAGCATTCCAGGCATTCCAGGCATTCCAGTGAGTTTAATTGTTGCTGAAATTTTGCTTCTGATGTTTTAATTGCTGCTGAATGTTGATCTGAACTTTTAATTTTGCTACTGAAATTTTGTTGTTGATGGATTAAATTTGCTACTGATGGATTAATTTTGCAGCTGAAATTTTACTAATGATGGTTTAATTTTGTTGTTGATGGATTAATATTCCTTGCTGAAATTTGCTCGATTTTGATTATCCTTGCTGAAATGTGCTCAGATTTAGCAAGGCTGAGTGCTGAAATGTTGACGGATTAATTTTCCTTGCTGAAAATTTGCTAGAATTTGCGTATGGACTCAGATTTTTTATTACAATATGTTTTCAGAATCATCTTTGTAGTTTAAAATTGCAATCTTGAATATTTTTATGCAATGACTTCTTATAAACTTTTTAAAGATTATAACTTATTTCAAAATATTATATTCTCACTAAAATGGGCTCAAAATAATTTCGGGGGTGTTGCCCCCGAACCCCCGTGTGGGGGGTTCCCCTTTCTCTGACCCACTCCTTTACCATATTCTAGCTTCGCACCTGGTTCTTTGGATTCAATCCTTACTGCATGAGCTTGGTGAAACATTGCCTACCATACTTATTAACTATTGTGACAATGTTAGCATTACATACTTATGTTCCAATTCGGCGTTTCATTCTAGCTTGAAACATATCAAAATTAATATTCAACTTATTCGTGCTAAAGTTCAGAATGTTGAAATTCGAGTGTCTCATGTATCCCTCTATGATAGTTTAACTTTAACCAAACCTTTATCTAGTGTTCACCTCCAGCTTCTTTGGTCCAAGATAGATGTCACCAACGGGGCCACTATATTGTAAGAAGTATGTTAAAGATAATAGTATAGAGTTAATCGTTGTATTGTATAGTTTTATTAGATGAGCATTATAGTTAGGGCCGATTTTGGGCCTGAGGCGAGTGAGACAACCATTAGCCCAAAATCGAAAGGGGGCATTTTCATTATATATATAATTATTGAAGTTGCCCAAAAAAAAATTTGTGCAAAAGTTTGAAGCATAGCAAAACAAAGTAAATCACATTCTATGAGGACTATGACTGTTATTAAGTAGTTGCCCAAAATTGAAGGGATCCATTTAAAAATAAAAATAAAACATTGAAGCGCAACCCTGCAGTAACATTGCCTACGACTTATCAGACTTTGCCTTGAGAGCCTAATTTTTGAACTTCGTTTCGGACCCCGAAAATGTCAAAACCAACCCTGATAGTAGTAGTCTAGTTCAAAATAGATTTATAATTTTTAGTCATATATTTATATAGCATTCAATGAATACTCAAACTCTTTTAGTGCTTCTATTATGGTATTAGAGTATATAATGCTCAAAACTATCTGATTTTAAGATTGTTGTGCTCAAACGAGCCACTATCTTGCGATAACATGTTAAGTGTAATTCTTACATCTATTAAATATCAAAATAATAATTGATATATGAGAGTTTGGACTACTCTTCTTAATAAGATTAACCTTTTAAAATCTAATCTCAAGTTTTAATATTTCTACAGTAATTCTTCGACACTTCTAGAGGTGCTGAAAGACTTTAACTTTTTTTTTTTTTTTTTAATATTGTACATCACTATCTAATAATCATACGATATTTACAAAATATATATATATATATATATAGAAAAAAAAAATTAATTAAATATTTATTATTGTATAATTTAATATAGTCCAGCATTTAAGGACGAGGAATTCATTTAGATTTTGGATGGAATTTTTAGTCAAAGTATTTGACCATACTTTGCAAATAAGCCAATGCACGGGTCAAGTATGGCTACAAGTTTGAATCCTGAAATTCCAGAACTCTATTGTCAATATACACATGTGATGGTTCTGACAGTCATATACCGTAATAAATATTTAGTATATATGGTACAAGTCGAATCTTAGACGTAGAAATATAAGAAGATAGACATTCTCTCTATCGAATTAAATTGAACTTAAACAATGACACAACATATAATTAATAATTACTAGTATTCATCATTAGTCCATGTAACAACGTAGAACAATATTTTTACAATAATATAGATGGGTGATAAAACTTAATGTGAACAATTTTTTTACCAAATTTGTTGAAGATAAATATATAAGAGTCATGCTACTTGTACATCACAATGTCTAGATTAATGTACAGAAAATGTTGTGGCAAGATAGTGCAATGACCTATTTGTCCATGATTTATTATTACAAATTCATTAATTCATTTGCCATCTCAACATCTGTAATACAATCTGTAACTATTTTCTGTACAAACATCATTACTCAACATATAAAGATCAAATCTTCAAATGCAGTAATTTAAATATTCTATAGTCGTTTAAGAAAATTCTATTTGTCATGCTGTTAATTAAATTATAAAAAATAAAAAATAAAAATTCTATGTGCAGATGAAAAGGAGTGTTGAAGATATAAATAAAAATAAATGAGTCATTTTATTTTTAAAATTTTAAGCTTTTAAGTTATGTGACAGGTTGATAGTAACATCATTTTCAGACGCTACGCCACCATGAATATGGGAGACAGATCATTTTTGATAAATATCTAGGCTTATTTGCACAAATGGTCCCTGACTTTTGCACTTATTACAGGTTGAGGACCTATCGTTTCATTTTTGATAGTTTAGCCCCTATTTCAAATGTTTTTGGCGATAATGGTCCTTTTTATCAATTTCCATCCAAATGACCGTGAAATTTGACGGTGACCATTTTTTATTTAAAATGGCTTATTTGCACAAATGGTCCCTGATTTTTGTAAAGAAAATTTGCAAAGAAAAGTCTCTAATCTTTCAGAAAGTGTTGAAAAGTTTCATAACCTTCTAATCCTAACACATATGACTCCAAACCTTTTTGACAATTTTACCTCTAACTTAAATAAATAAAAAATAACTCATAAACCTTTTCAAAAATACAAATAAATCCTAAATATTTTTATTTTTTTATAGATTTACACTTAAAATAATAAAAGTGTGTCATCAAATCTCAAAACTTTTAATTTTGTTCACCAAAATGACATTTAAAATATATTTGATTAAAATCAGTTTTTTTAGTAAATGTTGTTGAAATGTGTGGTTGAAAAGTTGTGGGACCATAAAATTTGTGGTTAAAATTAATTGTTGACTTTGACTTTAGCTTTTTAACAAAATCAAAATTGAAAACAAACGGATCTTAGAGTCTCTGATTTTTGTCAGGTGGTTCATTAATTAACAAAAAATTATACCCATGATCAAAATTTCATTAATTTAAAATTTTAATTTATTTTTCATACCAATTAAAAAAAATGTGGTGGTGGATGTGAGATTGTAAAGAATTTGTTTTTTAATTATTATTTAGTAATTAGTAGAGTCGGCAAATGACCCAAAATGGACCCGCCCAATCCAAAATTAGACAGACGCACATAAAAGATTGGATCAAATAACCCCGACCCATTTTTACATGGGTTTGGTATTTGCTAGGCCAACCCAAATTTTTTTTTGGCTCTGAGGCCAATGGGCTAGCCTAACTTACATTTTTAACTTATTTTTCAAAATAATTACTTATAATTTTGTTAAAACAAAAAAACAAAACAAAATCCACAATCTTCCTCCACCACCACCTTTTTTTTAATTTGTACTTTTGAAAAGGTTAGGGTCCCAAAATAAAATTATCGGGCCCAAATTTTGGCTATTAGTTGTACCAGTGTTAAATTGACCTAATTTTTATTTAATCAATTTTTATCGACCGACCCGGCCATTTTCAGCCAAATTTCCAATTTCGCAGAGATCGGGCTATCTGGCCGCCCATTTTGCTACATCTAGTAATTGATATGAAAAATAAATTAAAATTTTAAATTGGTGAAATTTTGATCATAGGTATAATTTTTTGTTAATTAATGACCACCTGGATAAAATCAGAGAGACTCTAAGAGCCCGTTTGTTTTCAATTTTGATTTTACTAAAAAGCTAAAGTCAAAGTCAACAATTAATTTTAACCACGATTTTATGATCCCCACAACTTTTCAACCACACATTTCAACAACTTTTACTAAAAAATCTGATTTTAATCAAACTCATTTTAAATGACATTTTAGTGAACAAAATTAAAAGTTTTGGGACTTTATGACACACTTTTTATTATTTTAAGTATAAATCTGTAAAAAAATAAAAATATTTAGGATTTATTTATATTTTTGAAAAGGTTTATGAGTTATTTTTAATTTATTTAAGCTAGAGGTAAAATTTTCAAAAAGGTTTAGGGTCATATGTGTTAGGATTAGAAGGTTATAGGACTTTTCAACATTTTCTGAAAGATTAGGAACTTTTGTTGCAAATTTTTCTTTACAAAAGTCAGGGACCATTTGTGTAAATAAGCCTTTTTTAAATAAAAAAAATGCCCACCGTCAAATTTCACGATCATTTGGATAGAAATTGATGAAAAGGACTATTGTCGTCAAAAATATTTGGAATAGGGGCTGAACTGCCAAAAATAAAACAATAGGTCCTCAACTTGTAGTAAGTGCAAAAGTCAGGGAGCATTTGTGCAAATAAGCCTATCTATTACAATTACACATTGTGGGACCAATCCGAAACGTGTGCTTCAGTCCTCAGGATGGTTTCTTCTTCACTTACACGCGTGAATCGAATTGAGTAAATTGTGCTACAGTCTGTACAAGTCACTTTATAAGGTAAGTCTAGACTTGACTCAATACAAGATATTAAGTGTCTGTTTGATAGAAATTATAAACCAATTTATTTGATCAAAATAATTTATTCGACTAAAAATAGTCAAAAAAGATGGCTACCAAAATAAATTTTTTTTGTCAAATAAACTAGTTTATAAATTCTATCAAACGAGTTCTAAATACCACAAATATTAATATTTTTGAATTACAATAAAGAATTTCAAGTCGACCATTTCTAATGATCAAAATGAATAACTTAAAAATTCTTTTCAAAATTTAAATTAATACATAATTAATCGAATTAAGCTAAGATTATATTAAAACTTCATAAGTTATTTGAAATCTTTGACTCAGCTCCTGTTTGCAGACCGGCCAGCCATCCAGCTATACATACAAATACAATACACCTTTTTATTTTTTAGTACAAAACGTGTTCTTAACTTGAAACTCAATCAAACCCCAACCCCACTCCACCCAACCCCTAATAAAATCTCACTTCCTCTCTCATTTTCAAGTCTAAATCTCCACCACATGAAGCCTAAACAAACACTCTGTTTTATCTTTTCTCTTTAATCAATCTCTCTTGTATTCTTGAAATTTCATCTGGAAATGCTTTAGATACATCCCCACAACAATTTAGGGAAGCCCCGGAATTCTACAATGCCATGGACTGCCCTGCTATTACGAGAATAGTCGATAAAATTGGAATGATACAGAGAAGATTAGCATCGTCTTTGCACAAAGATAACATGCACAAATCGGGAAATGACTACAATTATATATGCTCCGATGATGTGGTCCACGTGGCGATGACTCTCGATGCCGCCTACATCCGCGGCACGATGGCCGCAATCTTCTCCATCCTCCAGCACACTTGTTGCCCACAAAATATATTCTTTCACTTCGTCGCGTCAGCCTCGGCCAATGCATCCGTCCTACGTGCCACCATTGCGACCACATTCCCTTACCTCAAATTTTCCATCTACCGCTTCCATGACTCCTCCGTGGCCGGCCTAATCTCGATCTCAATTCGGTCGGCCTCGACTGTCCTCTCAACTATGCTCGCACCTACTTAGCGGATCTCTTACCACATTGTGTCAAAAAGTTGTCTATCTCGACTCAGATTTAGTCTTAGTAGATGACATTGCAAAACTAGCCTCAACCCCACTTGGCAATGATCAAATTCTTGCAGCACCTGAGTACTGCAATGCAAACTTCACCTCGTACTTCACTCAAACATTCTGGTCAAACCCTTCTCTTTCCTTAACATTTGCTAACAGAAAACCCTGTTATTTCAACACTGGTGTTATGGTGATTGATCTTGATAGATGGCGAGCCGGAGAATATACGACGAAAATCGAGGAATGGATGGAACTTCAGAAGAGAATGAGGATATATGAATTGGGTTCTTTGCCTCCATTTTTGCTTGTTTTTGCTGGTAAAATTGCTCCTGTGGATGATAGATGGAACCAACATGGTCTTGGGGGAGACAATTTTCGAGGGCTTTGCAGAAATTTGCATCCGGGTCCTGTAAGTTTACTGCATTGGAGTGGAAAAGGCAAACCATGGGTTAGGTTAGATGCCAACAGGCCATGCCCATTGGATGCTGTTTGGGCACCTTATGATCTGTTAAAGACACCATTTTCTCTTGATTCTTCAAGGTAAAGTTTAAACAGATCTCAAGATGAATTGATGGACAAACGACAAAGATGAAATTATTAGTTCATGTTTGCCTACGCTTAAAAACTTTACTTATAAGTAAATAAGTTACAAAGTGTCCAGACTCGGCGGGCCCACAAAGGAATGTATGAAGTAGAGTTGATTGGTTGTACTTCAAAATTACATGTTTAGCGGCTTGTAAACATACTAATACGAGAGCTACGATTAAGTACAACCAAACATGGAAAGACCAAAAGTTAAAATGGTATTTGATATTGTCAATTTTGTCTAGACTCTCCAAATTCACAATTTTGTTGTTTATAATTATCAATGGTATACAAGAGCTACGATTAAGTACTAAATTCTCTCTCTCTCGCTCTCTCTTCATAATTATTGTGTTTATGAGAATAAAAACTTTATTTATCTTGTGTTCATTAGTCTATAAATGTTTTTAATGAAGCTTGATTTAGTGGTAACAATAATTATGGTTTAAATATTTTATACTTTATAAACACTAAATACAAAATATGGATGAACAAAAAGTCTCTATTAATTATTATAAAGCCAGTAAATATGTACTAAAGTCGGGCAAGTATGCTATTATAATTGACTATTTTCATTATATATGAGATAATGAAGACAAAACAAAGAAGAAAAAAAGGCTTAAGTCAATAATTAGGGAAATTACACTATTGGTTGCCTAACCTATTCCTGGAATAATAAGTTTGTCCCCGATCTTTAAAAAAGTTTAAGTTAGTCATCAATATTTTATTATTACTCCCTAATGATATAAACTTTCTGAACCTCTTTAAATTTTGATGTGGTTCTCACATAGCTAACTTTAAGAAACTATATTCTGTTTTCCAACATGGACTAGGATTAAAAAAAAAAAAAAAAAAATTATGGCTTAGTGTGTGTCATTACATGTATTTGTGGAAGGTAAGGCATTAGTTTGCATGTGGCTGGTTTTTGTACTAATTTTTCCCTCATTGTAGTGTCACATTGTCACTTGTCCAGCTGCATGAAGTAATAGTTGGACAAACACCATGGACAATTATGGCTTCATATAATCTTTTTAAAAAGTACATGTAACTTATTCACAGTGAATTTGAAAACTCTGACATGAGATGATAGTTTCAGAATGTATATAAATGATGAAACTTCTAAGATATTTTGCAAAGTATAAAAAACAGTTCAAATATGGACTTAGAGCTTGATGATAGAGAAAATTACACAAAAGATTAACATGTTGTACTCACGAGAGTTATTTGAAACAAAAGAGCATCATTTTCTTTCTAAAAAAGCTGACAATATTGTTGGTATGTAACTACATGTGGTTGTAAAATTTCGAAGGGGTATTTTCTACACAGTCGATGTTACCTTTTTAAAATACAAATAAAATATGTGCATAAAGTTTTAACAAACCTTTTTTTTTTATAGCCAAAATGAAGTGATATTTTACAACGTATTTTGATTAGCTTTGGTTTACTTTGACTCGATTAAGTTAAATCCACCGAATTTGTAGCTCTATGTGACGACATCGGAGTTGTTGGATGTAGTAACCTGGACATCTGAATTCATGCAATTTTGTTGTTTCTATTTTTTCTTTTCCTTAAGTTCACTCGAAGCACCAAAAAGAACCACTCGAACAGAAAGATTATTGTTCCCTTGTTCTCCTGGAAGTGCTGATATGGAAAAGTTGCTGGATTACTTATTTGTAGACAGAAAATTCCAAGGCTTCACTTGCCTTTGTAACAGTGATTAGGTATGAGGAAATATGGTTGTTAAATTCTAGATCCTATCTTACGATTCTACGATTCCAAATTAATAAAATGATATGATCTCATTGTAAAATCTTAAAATTTGAGAATCTTACGTTCCCGTTATTGGGTTCTAGCGATCCAAACGATCCTCCATTCTTCTTATCATTACGGATTTTGTAGCTTCATTTTTAATGAATTAAGTAAAGTGTGTGGTTAGTCACTTGGGTTTAATTTTATTTTCAATTAAAACTCAAATCAAAACAAAAACAGAAGTAAAACAAAACATCAAAAATTAGAATTCATAGTCTGAAATCTTTTATCATTTGTTCTGTCGCCTCTTGTGGAAATCGACAATGACATTTCCTTGTTCATGATATTTTTGAATTCTTTTTCTTTGATTAGTTTTAAGATAGTTCATTTGTATTTTATTTTTTAATCTATATATTTTGTATTTTCCTTTTGGATTGAATTTCTAATTAGTTTGTTGAAAATCGATCGTGAGACGTAGACTTAATTTTTCGGGCTCATAATGTTGTGACTATTCATAAGATTTATGATTGTGTACAATTTATGCGAGATATTCATGGTGATTGGTGTTTATAAGTTTGTCATATAAAAATTAATTGCAATTAAAATATTAATTTTAAAATAAACTAAAATAAAAATACACTTTGATTTCAAGTTTTGATTCAACACATAATGAAATTTTCATGTCATGCTGGTTTTATTTAACTTGCCATACATAGGTGGATTTTGGGAGGGAGGAGCTGAGCTTGGCTACAGCCCGTGACATGACCAATCCAAAAGACCATTTTTTTTTGTTAGTCAGCCCATGTGAAATAAATCCATCTCAGACTCAAATCAAATCTCAGATAATATAAGTTCATTTTCAGAAAAATACAACACATATGACCCAAAACTTAATGGACCTAATCTCAATTCAAAATCCAAGTTTATTTAAGAGAAAATTAGCACCAATGTGTTTTTTTTTTTTTTTTTGAAAAAAAGTTGAAATATACTCTTATTTTTAAAATATTAATATTTATCCCATTTTGATAAAAAGCTAATGAATTTAATACTAGTGCCCAAGATAATGGACTAATAAATAAGATTTTGTGGATATTACACCCACTACTTACAAATATTAAAATAATTTTAAATCTAACAACTTAGCTTATTTATTCCAAAAATACTACATAATTAATATTATATTAATTAATAAAATAATGAATTAAAATCAAAGGACCAAGACCACGTAAATTTTCAAATTTGTTAATTGAGTCATTGATTATTTGTACAATAAGTCATTCATCTTTATAATATCTCCACTTTAGTTCTCATACTTTCTCTTTCATTTCAATTTCGTCCTTTTTATTTGCAACACAAGTCCTTCAACTTTTAAATTTGTACAAGTTGGTCCCCATATTTATACTTTTATATCAATTTAGTCATTTGTATAACTGAATATTTTACATATTATATTATGTTATTTTACACATCACATGTTACATGAATTGGTATTCTCAGATCACCGATTATTACGTATGTTACAAATGATAAAATCAATAGTTTTATTTGTTAAATTTAGCATTGTGTTATATATATATATATATATATATATATATATATATATATATATATATATATATATATATATATATATATATCATACTATAACAAATTTATTAAAGTTTAGAGTTGATTTTACGGTTATAATAATTGTAATAATTTCATTTAAGATCACAATTTGATATAGATGTTACAAATCATATTGTTTATCACTGTTTGATACAAATGTTACAAATAATATTTTGTATCACTGAATATGTTACATATTATATTATGTTATTTTACACAACACATGTTACATGAATTGATATTTTGGATCATAGATGTTTTACATTTTAATTTGTAACATAGATTGTTACAAAATATCATTTGTAATATTTATATCAAACATTGATACACAATATCATTTGTAACATATGTATCAAATAGTGATATTATAAAGGACTAAATTGATAAAAAAAAAGTATAAATATAGGGATCAAGTTGTAAAAATTTAAAAGTTTAAGGATTCAGGTTGCAAATAAAAGAGGATGAAATTGAAATGAAAGATGAAGTATAGGGACTAAAGTGAAAATATTATAAAGATGAAGGATTTATTGTACAAATAATCAAGGACTCAAAAGCAAATTTGAGTGAATTCACGTGGAAATAAATTTTGTGGTATATATTTGATTTTAATTTATTATTTTATTAATTAAAATAATTTTAAAAATGTAGTATTTTTAGAATAAATTTGTTAAGTTGATAAAATTAAAATTATTTTTAAAAAGTGGTTTATTTATGAAAAAATTCCGATAATAAATGAGAAGATTAGTATGAAACATGGCCATGTGTATTTGGGCTTGGTTCTTTAATTGTCAATTTCTACATTATTTGGACATTTTCCTCTAGGCATAGTGAATTTTACCCGTGAAAAAATTGAAATAATGATTTTAAATTAAATAATACATTTTCTTAAAAACTATAAAATGAGATAAATTATAAAATATTAATTTTAAAGAAGACGAGAAAATAACATATAAAGAACACATATGTTACTCGTGTAAAATTATTGTTTTAAAATGAAAAATTGAAATATAGATTTTAAATTAAAATAAAGTGTTTTTTTAAAAATTTATAAGAGTGGGTAGATTGTAAAATATTGATTTTAATAAAAATGATGATGTAACATATCGTGTAAAAATGTTGTTTTAAATGCAAAATGGAAATATTGATTTTAAATAAAAATATAATTTTAAAAAAGTTATGAAATGAGATAAATTGTCAAATATTGATTTAATGAAAATGGGAAGTAAATATGATACATGTGTAAAAATATTATTTTCAAATGAAAATTGAAATATTGATTTTAAATGAAAATAATATATATTTTAAAAAAATTATAAAATAAGATAAATTGTAAAATATTGATTTAAATGAAAATGAGGAAGTAACGGACACACATGTTACTCATGTAAAAATATTATTTTCAATTAAAAATTAAAATATTAATTTAAATAAAATTAATGTATTTTTAAAAAATTACAAAATGGGACAAATTTTAAAATATTGATTTTAATGAAAATGAAGAAGTAACCATACGTTCTATCGTAAAAATATTTTTTTAAATGAAAAATTGATTTTAATTATAAAAGAAGATAAATTGTAAAATATTGATTTTAATGAAAATGATGAAGTAACATATGGTAACACATATGAACCCGTGTAAAAAAAATTATTTTTTAGATAAAAAAATTGAATATTGATTATAAATAAAAATAATGTATAAAAAATTATCAAAGGAAATAAATTACAAAATATAGATTTAATGAAGAAGAGAAAATAGTATATAGTAACACATATGGTAACACATGTTACCGTGTAAAAGTATTGTTTTGAAATGAATAAATTTAAATATTAATTTAATTTTAAAAAATTTATAGAAGGAGATATATATTGATTAATGAAAATGATGAAGTGTTACTTGTGTAAAAATATTATTTTCAAATAAAAAAGTTGAAATATTGATTTTAAATTAAATAATGTATTTTCTTAAAAAACTATAAAAATAAGATAAATTGTAAAATATTGATTTTAATAAAGACGCAGAAATAACATATAGCAACATATAAGGTAACGCATATGTTACACGTGTAGAAAATGTTGTTTTCAAATGAAAAAATTGAAATTTTAATTTTAAATGAAAATACAGTCATTTTTAAAATTTTATAAGAAGATATAGATTGTAAAATATTGATTTTAATGAAAATGATGAAGTAACATATGGTAACACATATGATAACATATGTTACTAAAAATGTTGTGTTCAAATATAAAAAATTAAAATATTGATTTTAAATTAAAATAATATATTTTTTTAAAAAAATTATAAAAATGAGATAAATTGTCAAATATTGATTTAATGAAGTATATGTATTACCCGTGTAAAAATGTTGTTTTCAAATGAAAAATTGAAATATTAATTTTAAAAAAGTGTACTTTAAAAAAATTATAAAATAAGATAAATTGTAAAATATTGATTTTAATGAAAATGATGAAGTAAAGTATGGTAACACATAGATTACCGGCGTAAAAATGTTGTTTCAATTGAAAAATTGAAATATTAATTTTAAATGAAATTAATGTATTTTTAAAAGAATTATAAAAGGAGATAATGTTTAAAATTTTGATTTTAATGAAGATGGGATGGGATGTAACACATGGTAATATATATGTTATCCAGTATGTTACAGTTTAAAAATGTTGTTTTGAAATGAAAAATTAAAATATTGATTTTAAATAAAATAATGCATTTTTAAAAAATTATAAAAGAAGATAAATTGTAAAATATTGATTTTAATGAAAATGATGAACCCGTAAAAAAATAATTTTTCAAATAAAAAATTGAAATATTGATTATAAATGAAAATAATGTATTTTTAAAAATATTATCAAAGGAATAAATTATTAAATATTATTATAATTACTATTATATTTGACATAGTATACAAATATGATATTTTTAGATAATAATAATATATTTTAAGATAATGAAAAATTGGAAAATTGATTTTAAAAGAAAACAATAAAATTTTAGGTAATGAAAAACCGAAATATAGATTTTAAATAAAAATAATGTATGTTTTATTAAATTATAAAAAAAGGATAAATTATAAAATATTGATTTTAAAAAAAATGAGATATTTTTTGAAAAACTAAAAAAATGAGTATTTTTCAACTTTTTTACAAAACTTGTCTTGGCACGTGTGTCGTATGTTTTGTGGCTGTCGTTATATTTGTAGTTTTTATTAGAACGAATGAATTAACTATGGATAACTAAAATTTGTATGTATACCAGCTGGAATTGAAATAATGAAGAATCACTTCAACAAGTACGCTGTAATTAACCAATGAGTTGCAACAAGAATCGTGAGAAGATGGATTGAAATAACAGCTTAATTAGCCTAATATCATTCATGTGCATGTACAAATTGTGCTTGGAATTCTTACAGATGGTTGTCCTATTACAAAAGAGCAAAAGATGTAATGAGAATTGTGCAATTGAAATTGTCTTCCTAATATGAAATTAGTAAGAATTTACTCGTTGGAGTGGACAAAGAACTATTGAAGTTGCTAAAACCACTAGGAATGCACAAGATGGACAATATTTGCGACCAATGACAACACAAAAAAAATCGAAAATTGAGCCAAAAGAGAGAATGTCATTTCCACTCAATGTATTGCTAGACCCTTCTCTTTGTCTTCATGGTTCGTGTATTTGTATAAGACAATTTCGTAATTCCATTTTCAATGATGTCATGAAGATGATTTTCTTGATGAGTCTTTTGTTTGAGGTTGAAATGGGCGGAAATTGAAAGAGCATTCGCTTTGTTGATGGAGGCATTGGTTGTAGGACGATGTCGTGTTTGAGAGGTAGAATTTGAATCTTGAGGGTGAAGCACTTCTTGTATGTTCTCTGTCAATGCCGATGGTTCGATCATAAAAATATCGAACTTCCATTGATCTTTGTGACCTTCTTTTTTAACAGCCTTTAGGCAAAAACAAATGGCTCTCTTCGACTGTAATTCGGATTTCATCTAAGACTTGCAGTTGGTTTCTCCGTAAAAAGAACCCTAATATTATCATAGGAAGAAGACCACGATTGTATCTAGTGGTAGTAGTGATGTGTTGTACACTTAATGAAGAAGTTAGCTCTATCAATCTGCAGTGAGCATGAACCATCTTTTCTCGCCTACTCTCCAATCATTGTACCACTAATTGATGTTGTTGAGTCTTCAAGTTCAACAAAGACTCTTACTCTATGAAGATATCTATGTAGTAATAAGACAATAAGGAAACACAAAATTAATGATTATGTGGGAGGAAAAAAGAAGTTATGTAAATTTTGTACTAAAAGGAAAAAATTGTATTACATACTAAAAAAAATAGTTGTTACCTCGTAGTCGCACGTGCATAGGCATATTTCCGAATATATAATTATATAGTTTACCAAGCTTGCATTCAAATTTAGTTACATATGTCACAAGTCATATACCAAAAAGATTGGTTGAAAACTCTTATATAAGCACTTGCCTCTACCCGTATGCTTTTTGTACTCATAATCATTATTATATAGTTAGTAAGTCAAGTATGTGGGCGCTTTAATATAATTTATTAAGAGTGGAGAAGGTGAGCAAATTTATAAGTTGTTGGCCTACGTATGTATGAAAATGTAAAAGGTGATACAACTTACCACCACTAGTAGGCCTTGTGTATTTCTAATTTGGCTACTTTGTCTTTTCTTGTCTTGTCTTGGAGAAGACCACCGTTGGTATTGTAGCAAGATAGTCCTTCTTTATGAACATTTGATTTAGTTTTTCAATGTTTTCTTGAACTCTATAATCCAGTCAGTAGATTGTATGAGGAAAAAAATGTGTACATAAATATTAATGTGAAGCTGCATATATATCTTAGATATTATTTACCAGCTATAAAGTTGAATAGTTTGTTCAATTGGAGCATTGAAATTGAAGGTGCTGTTAGCTTTTGTAGAGATTGAGACACATACAAAGCAAACAAGTAAACATGTAATACATAAGGGATTAAAGAAGGATGTGATTGTTAGCAGAAGATAATAGATGATGAATAAGTACAAATATAAACACATAATTAATAGCTTTTTTTATATATATAAATAGGATTTAGTTTGTAATTGGTGTTCACAACTAAAGGATGAAGCTTTTAAATGGTTGCCGACAATGATTGGTTTTTTATTTAAGTTATTTGCTATGTAAGTGCATTCTTTTTCCACAAATTGGTCCCACACAGTCAACAAGGCTGTTTCAAATCTTATAGATGAAAGAGTAAAGTACATTAACTGTAATAAAATATGTATCGAATAAAACAAGTGTTGGATATATCAGTGAATGAAATTATCTATGATGTAAATTAATTCATGTATATATTTGATTAACAATGACTATATATTGTATGCATGACTGAGTCCCTAAATGAGTTTGGATGAGCCATTTTAGCCTGATGTCAATAGCTACTCCGATGATGCTTGTAGAAGAAACGTATGAAAAGTAAACTGAATATGTAAGTAATTACTCTTTGGGAAGAAATATCAATATATATTGGTTGTATTATTTGGAAAGTAAAAAATAGGTAGTTGTATTACTAATATCTGTCTTCGAATCTGTATATTCGTATAGTCTGTTGAATGGAGTGAAAGCATATGTTGAGGATATGAATGCATTTTGGTCTTCGTGTAGTTCCTGAACTTTTGTTCGCCACATATTGTCCATTGAACTTCACCAATTGTAGATTTGTATTGCGGTTTTGTGAGACAACATCGGCCGATAAGGTACGTTTTTTTATGGTACCGGCTGGTCTTGAAATGCTTGAATGTTGGTATCATATATCGTTGCATGAACCTTGTTTCTCTATTTCACATGGGAAATGAAATTAGTATGTGTAGTTAATGAAATAAAATTGCTGATGAATTGCAAAAGTTGCGTGGGAAACATGAATGCAAGTAGTGGCTTAACACATAGGAATAATATGCTTGAAGTGTAAAAAATGTACATTTACTATTTCTAACATTGCTGATTATGGAGCTTATATCAACAAAATGTGCTTCGGATTTGCATAATATACCTCCATGTTCATCAGCACCACATTCTGATACTTAGTTGGACTGTGGTATACTGTCATTGCAGATGTTTTTTCAATAACCACTACTTTTGCTGTCCGGTTGGTGGTGTTGGGAGTTATGGTAGGTATGAATTTATAATCTCCACCCATGTTTTGGTACCTGAAAATGAAAATTGTAAGTATTTCAAGGTGTGTTTTAAAAAAAATAAAGTAGTATGTACGTTATGTTCAAAATTTCATAGTAGGAAAAATAGTTGCATTTGCATATAGAATCAAGGTATAAGAGCTCAATGCAAGGGGAATGGTTTTCTAGTGAACTCAAAGATTTGTAAAATGGGTAACAAATATTATAGGTTTATATGAAGTTGTTTTCATTGGAAGGTCTTCTAGTCTAGATGGTAGAATTGTTTACCCTTTGAAGGATTTTTTCAAGAGTGAGAATTTGGTATGCTCTTTTGGGAAGTGTACAAGCAAGTCAAGGTTGATGAGAATGTGTGGATCTTATTATATAGAAGTATAAGTGGCGGTATATGCATGTATTTTAGGTATAAAATACATATATATATATATATATATATATATATATATATATATATATATATATAGGAAGATGTGATGATTTATAAAGGAAATAGTACTACTTTTGGAGATTGTATGTTTTTTACAATATTACCTTGTCGCATCTATTGGAAATAGAGTATTAGTAATGCACGTGTGATATAGGTTGTATCGGAAGAAAATATTTGAATATCATAGCTTAGATGTGCAAAAGTATGATGTATGTGGGTCAGAGATATTTAACTTTCACATCCCCGAACACATCATTTGGGTTTGTATCATTTTAGTCAAAATAATAAACAATATGGATGGGCTAGGCAATGCTTGTTATTAGGAGAACCTTTATTTGCAAACAATCAATGATAGTGTATGGGTGTACCTTGTTTTTTGGTTTTGTAGACTTTCATAGTCAACGGAAATGGATTTTGGGAAAAGTACGGTTAGCCTTGGACTTGGATGTACATGATTAAACCCAACTTGTTGCGGTGACATCAGCATCCCTTAATCCAAGATGCGTGATATTAATTTTTAGAAATTAGGAAAAAAATGATAGAATTAAATGGTGTAGATGTTATTAAAGGTTTGTTTGATTTTGATTAAAATCAGATTTTTTGTAAAAATTGATAAAAGTTGATGAAATATATGGTTAAAAACATGTAAAAAGTTGTAGGTCCATGAGATGTGTGGTTAAAATTAATTGTTGATTTTGACTTCAGCTTTTTATCAAAATCAAAATTGATATCAAACAGGGCCTAAGAATGGAGAACTAAAGCTATAAATAGAATTTAAGAGAAATTTAATTAGTGAATGAAGCAATGTTTGCACCTGATTTGAGAGAGTGAATGTGCTGCCTTGGCGATGATATGAAATGTGCTTTTTTTTTTTTTTATTAACAATGGCCCATGACCTTTTTCATAGCCACGTGTTAGTTGCGAAGGAAGATTCTGTAATGTGATTTATATTGCTTGACAAGCAAATGAAAAAGTTAACGATAGACATAACTAAATTAGGGAGATGAGTGGATAGTGATTTGAGTCAATTACATTAAATTTTTTTACCTCATATTAGGTAGGCAACCACAAATTGCCACTATTGACTTTTGATGTGCTAAGAATTTCAATCCCAAAAGCTTTGGTAACACTCATAGTTTCGATCTCCCTTCACAAATCCAAACATAAAGCATGAGCGCAAATGATTAATTTCATTTAAATTAAAAGCAAGCTTGAAAAGTTCATCTAGTGCTTGGCTTCCTGTTGTGATGCAAACAACAACTTCTATCTACAAAGCCAACTATAGTTTAGTATCAGAATCTCAACAAGACACCAACGATACTACACAAATCAACATTTAACTTTTTCCATTAGAAATTGAACTGAAATCTTACTTGGAGCAGAGCATCACTTTCAGCGATATATGCAGAATTCTTAGTAGACATAATCAAGCCACTGCAAGTGTAGATCCCAACATCCTGAACTTTTTTCAAATTTCCAGTATTGATTCCCTGAGTTGTTACTGCAAAGTATATAATCAAAAAGAAGTAAAAAAAAAAAACAATATTGAATATCCAAAATAGTTTTGATATTATGAGTCAACACAGGAATAGACAGAGCATTCATATTTTTGGTTTCCCTCACACCATTCAATTTTCTTCTTTCAACAAATAATTAGAGTCGTCACCACTGATTCACAATTTGTGTCTTTTGTAGAAAAAGTATTCTACAATGGAATAAAAACCACACAATTAATGTTATTGAAACCCATATAAAGTTTGTTGAAATCAAATCAAAAGAATAAATATACAATTTGTGTAAATTCTAAGATTGCAGATTCTCACATTCTGAGTGTGCTGGTGAAAACAAGTGTTCTCTTACACCAAATTTGACACCTTCTTTTGTAATTTGTCATTATTTTTTTTTCAACACACCATCACATCCCAGTGTAGTTGTCAGCCCTCTATCGAAAAAATATGGGAGAGTTCGGATACCCCAAACATATATAAATAACTCATAAAAAATACATGTGAGTGGGGCATAAAACCTGACCTCCAATCATAAAAGCTAAAGCAACCAAATAAATGAATAAATAATAAAGTAATAAATAATGAGGTACTACTTCCTAAATAAATAGTTCTAAAAAATTCTATAGATCCTTAACTATAGGAAGCTCATGTCTATCAATTTGAACTAAGCTGCGGTAACGTCGCGGTAAGTCTTGAGCGTTGTATTCGAAATAACAACGACGATCCTAACCATCTAAAGCAAGTAAGTCAGCCACCTGGTTGCCTTCGCGATAAATATGAGAAATAGTATCACAGTCGAAGGCAAGGAGATGTCTAATGTGACAAAGAGTGGCCTGAATATACCAATGTCCTCCACTTCTGGTGATGCAATGAATGGCCAAAGTGGAGTTGGACTCAATCCATAAATCTGATAGTATATTCCTCTGAGCAAGAATGATACCGTCAAGAATAGCCAGGAGCTTCGCCTCCAGAATAAGGCACTCGCCATATGAAGAAAAAAAGGCGCGAACACACCGACCTAATGAATCCCTAATAATCTCCCATCTACTCGCAAATCTATCTTTGACGCATCCATCGTTGTTGACCTTGTAAGATCCCACTAGTGGAGTATGCCAATAAACCAAAACAGAGAGAAAAAGATGAATAGTAAGAGAGATACCAAAAGATGAGTAATATTTATATCTCCTTGCTAATGAATAACCCGAAATAAATGGCATGTATGTATTAAGAAGATAGTATGGTACACTCTTCAGATGATCCATCTCAACTCCATAGAGATATTCTGGTACTTCACGTCATTTCTCGCAGTTTAAATACACGAAAGAATCAAAGAGGAACGATCATGCGAACATGACCTGCTCGACAAATTGACCTGAGAAATGTCAAGATCGAAAGCGATCATCGAAAACCTCAATCGACCGAAGGGTTATATGAAAAATGTCGAAAAATGGCACCAAACCTGGTCGACAATACAGTTGTCAATAAATAAATGTTGAATAGTCTCAATAGGTGAGCAACACTTACAACGAGAAGCTTTATGACTCCCAATCCTCCTCCTCGAATCACAACATCAAGTGGAATAAGACACCGCCATAGTCTCCAACAAAGAAAGAGGCAGTCATCGGGATAATAGAACTCCAAATCATGTTGTATACAGCCTGAATGCAGACTTGGTAGCAAATCTACCATCTGAAGTATCCTTCTACATAATTTGATCGTGCACCTCAACAGTGATATAGATGCTTACTATCTGCTCAACAATAATATATGGTACTAGTTGAAGAAGTTGGTCAATGTTCTATCTAGTATCATCAAATAAATCTCCAACATGGATAGAAGAATGTGGCAAGTGTGGGTACTGATAAGCAAATGTAGACTCGTCCATCTAGCAGTTATGCCAAAAGAATATCTGCACATGTCCTAATTGCCAAGCAATGTGTGTCTCTTCCAGTAGGCCTACATGCTTCAACCTCTTCCATACAAATGAAGCATAGTAAATAATAGTAGCCAAGATGTGGATGGGTACCATGACAATACTTACTCAAGAAAACCGAGTCCATAATGATCACGAGATATAAATAACCACTATCCTGCAGCCTCCTAAAGCCCACCCACCATCCTTAGTAGGAATACAAATGACTTTCCATCTCTTCCAATGTAATCTGTGTGCATGATCTCTAGAGTCCCTAAGAACCTAGCAAATCTATCCTCTAACTTTTTCAAGATAGCTTTGGGAGACTTCATAATCAAAGGAGATAGAGAGGAATAGAGGATAATACTGATCGTATCAAAGTAATCCATCCTCCAAATGATAGGAGTCTCGAGGCCCAGCCACAAATTCTACTATGAACTTTCTAGGCTAAGTCATCATACAAGAAGATCTTCCTGACTCCTTTAAATAAAGGAACACCAAGATAAGTGAAGGGCCGCTTTATTAAGACTTGTTTATGGATGTCATGTCAAAAATCAAACGAAAGACCTATAATCTGTGCAATTTACTACCATTAATAAACACTGAAATAAGGTGAGAATGTTTGTGAAGTCCAAAATTAGTAATTAACATTTTATAAAGAAAAAAACATATTCATGATGAAAGGTGACAATGGATAAATTTTTTTAAATAAGTGAGTAATTTTTTTTTGTCATTTGTTGTTTATTAGTTTTGGTCAAGAATGTTTTCAATGTAGATTGTGTAGCCTCTGTAGGCATTCTTCCTAACACAAAATGAAATGAAACATCAATATCTAATGGCTTAAGTTGTTCAATTGTGGCCAAAGATGATTGAACAAACAAAAAACAAAACTAAGAGGAAAATAGAAGAGTATTTCCTTTAATTGCATTAAGTCTACATTAAATATACACACTTTAATTGTTTTAGTTGTTCAATTACAAATTTATGCATGGACGAGCACTTGTACTTGGTATGCAAATACATATGTGTGTGGTTTGGTTTGGATAGTACAAGCTAAATGGATCTATTCCAAGTAAATAAGGATAAAAAGATAATGTAGGCAGCTATAAGGATATGTAGCAATAATATCAAACATAAATATCCCAATGTGACTTTCCATAGACCATGTGCTACGAAACAAATTAACCTCAACAAAACCAAATTACAAAGAACTCAAGCCAATGAGATACCTGGGAAAGCGTCAAATCAAATGGGCGAGCATCATTGTCTTCTCTAAGCACAGACACATGAAAGGCCTCTGCCTAGCCATGCTGCTAATCCTGTCACAACCTCCATTGTAACAAAAAATGGCATAAGAAATGGGCATGTAATGAGTTCTCTAACAAATAAAAATACATAAACAAATTGACGTAACAATCAACTTCCTCCAAGAAAGCACTTAGCACGATCATATCTTACAAGCATTTTTACTCCATGCTTAAAAACTCAACCACATGTAGCTTTTAATGAAAAATTCATAGCATTCTAGATCTAATCATAACATTCAACAGACCAAGAAGTAAAAAATAATCAACTTGGCAACACAAGACACAGACATATACATAAGCTGCCTAACATAGAGCTTGACAAAACATAGCACAAAATGACAGAATAAAATCTAACTTACAATATAATATACCAACAATTGCATATATATACTCGCCTGTCTTTGGTTTATTTGGTATAGTTGCATGAATGAGTTGAAAATTCCGCACCACCTAAAGTTGATACTCATTTGAAATTGCCGATTTCTACCTCTCTCTACAAATATAAATTTATTAAAGTATGTCTACCCAACACCCTTAGTTGAACAATGATCAATTACCACATAAGTTTGCAACATTTAATATTTCATATAAAAATAAACGGGTTAAGTAACTTGTCTGAACTTCAACACAATATTTCATGCATAATTGGACTTTACTATAAAAAGAGAGACTTCAAAGAATGTCTCAACTAACAAAAACATTATATAAGTGATATTTATCTGTATCAACAAGTTTGAAACATAATTAACGAGAATGTGTTTAGTATTCTGGACTCAAATTCATTTCTACTAAACACACACACACACACACACACATGCAAAACCCCAAAAGCCTGCATTTTCAGTATTTAATACTAAAAAATAAAAAGAAAAAAAAATTATGAAGGAAGAAACACAACTGACATTGATCATCTTCATTAAGAGATGCTTCATCATCATCATTTTGTACCGTCTCCATTCTAGCATTATAATTATCCAAAGCTTTAAGGCGAGCCATTATTGCCCACATTTTCATATGATCATGAAATATTCTCCAAATTTATTGGATGGAAGAAAACCATAATTTGTAAAACCGAGAAAAAATAATGAAAGAAAAATATAAGTTAGACTTGAGTTCGATTGTCACTATTGGCAAGAGCGGCAAATTTTTCGAAGCAACCTTTCGACTTCGAGTAGACACGACAAATTGAATTTGATATTTCTTCCTCTGTTGCTACAATAGAAACAAAATTATTTGTAAAATAGATCATTTTGTGCAAGGAGATTATTAAAGTGTTATATGCCAAAAACAAAAAAAAACAAATAAATATGGAACATTTATCACAAAATTTTTCGAATGTAATAATCATCTGTCTTTTCTAAATAATGAAAAATTAACAAAACAACTTATCATAAGTGTATTAGTTAATTTAAATAAAACAAAATAAAATAAAGTATACTCATATTTACACTTTCACCAAAGGAAATGACAATTTAAGACAAATGAAAAAATAACTTATCGACAACATTATAAACAATAAAAAAAAACTAAAATTACGTCACCAAAACCTTAACAACATTAAGCAACATTGTACTAAAATAGTAGCAAAAGACTAAATAAAACTAATATAAGCGAAATTTAATTTAATTTAGTTCTATTAAGATGCTTACATCGAAGATTTGATGTTTTCAAGTAAGCTCGCAAAGCTTTTACCCGAGCTTGAGCCCTTCATATTTAGAGGTGGTCATTCCTAATCAATCGCTACTCATATCCTAGACACTTTCATCATGAAGCTCAAAAATAATTTGGTTTTGTTTCTAATATAATCGAAACTACGATGATGTCATTTATAGTTGACGTTACAATCAAGAAATGGTTACACAAGTACCTTCAAGATAGAACAAATGAAGGGTCACTACATCAAACTCAAACCTTCAAATTGATTTCATACCACTCCAAATGGAGTGGTTTCAAAATACTTCATAAGTTGCACTAATAAAGGTTAACAAACTAATGCATATTACGGACAAAAAGAGGCACGAAAAGAGTTCTATATCACACTTAAGCTTATCCTCGCTAGTTCCAACAACAATGTGTCTACGAGTGTTGTGCCCACCGACTCAACAAAACAACCATCGTTACCAAGTCACATATCTTCACCATCTACATATAGCATAGAGTTAAACATTAGATCAAGTCCGAATATATTTACTCACAATCTCAAAACACATTTAACCAAATGACAGAACAATGAACATGCATTTATTTGTGAAAGTTCTAAAACCTAGATTAGTTAAATTAAAATGAATTTTAATCTTAATTAAACAAGCAATGGACAAAACGAAGTCAGAACTGGCAAGTGATAAAGATAATGATTCGATCTAGACAACAAGATTCGCTTACCTAATCTTGTTAAGTGCGTAAATTAAAGGATCAAATACGAACACAAGATGTAACGTGGTAAACTCCTAAGAAAAACATCCACGTGCCTCCATGCTATGGGTAAAAATAATCCACTAATAATCTTGTTCAAAAATACAATAGTATCGATTTTTATAATTTCGCAAAATTAACAAAATAACAATCAAAAGAAAACAAATCAACTCCCTATGATACCTCTTCTTCTGACTTGTTGATAAAGTGGAATCAAACTCACCGGTCTTGACTTTATCGCCACTTTCCTATTGTACTTGACCGCAACCACCACTTGGATTAAGAGCCCCCATTCTTAACTTCACGCCAAATAGCTTAAACAAGATATGGAATTGTTTGTTGAACATCATTTAGTTCTTGATTCTTCAATGAGTTTGAAGAAAATCTTTTTGCTTTGAAAGTTGAATCAATGAAGCTTGATGTCTTGTTTTCCTTTCATGGATTTCGCGCTTTTTTAACTTGGAGAAAACAAAAACAAGAATTATATTTCAAAGCCTTTATTCTTCAATGTCTTAAAGAACTCACGCCTTTGAAAACTTAATCAATGAAGTGCCATGTCTTATTCACCTTGAATAGATTCGGGCGGTTTGAAGCTTATGGAACAAGAACACAAAAATATTTTTAAAAGTCCTAATTCTTTATTGATTTCCACTCTTACTTATAGTTAAAGTAGAAATCAAATTAGGAATTATTTTTTACCTAAAAATCTGCAACAAGAATGGTAAGAAAATTAGTAGGAAAGAATATATAGAAAGATATTCTTAGATTTGTAGAAGGAAGGCATTTAGGTAACTAAATATTTCCTTCCTAAACAAATCTAAGAGAATAAGAAAAGATTCTTTAACCTACAAAAAGAGCTGTCAATAATATTCATAAGATCACAATATATCAAGTATAAAAACAGAATAAAATCGCAGCTTTACTGATCTGAAAAAATAATCTGTTTATCAACCTAGTTAGTCAGAACTGGTGTTATCCGCACCACCATAATGTAACTGCTTGACCTACTCTTTTATCATTAAAAATCAGTTATATTAATTAAAAGAGCCAAGATATAAAAAGTAAAAAATATGACACATATTTTTCCAACAATCTCTCCTTTTGGCGTTGCTTAATTACAAACACATAACTATCGAATTTTTAATTTAAGTGTGATATGTGTGAATAAGTAAAAACCATGAGCATCAACTTATAAGGGTTATGGCTCTCCCTTAATGTGTAAACTAAAAACTCCTGCAAAGAAGTTAACAAAATATGCAGATACCACACACATTAGCCACAACTTTAGTATTGCTCTTCCTTAGCAAGATATCATAAAAGTGTAATCATCAAACCACCATAAACCTAAAAATATTACTAGCAAAGTTTAACTAGCAAAGTACCATAAGCAAAGTATAAATAACAAGAAAAACCTAACAACCATAAAATTTAAAAATGCTACTACTCCCCTTTTTGTAAGAGAAACGCCAAAGGAAATAACAAGGAAGGAAGAGAAAAACAAAAGTAAAGTAATGTTTGAAGTAAAGGAAAGCAAAATTGAATAGTTAATACAGTCATCCATAACCAAATAGTTAGAAAGTTAGAAGTTAGCGTGAGGTGCAGTAGCTGGGGCAGCAGTTGTCTCAACAATTGGATCGGAAGCCAGAATTTCCATCGAACCTCCGTGATTTGCAGAGAATTCGGAGTAACTATTCAAGATGCAGACTTTATATGCTCATCGCCTGAGATATTTCGGTTTACCCAACACCCCACGCATGAAAATAAATTCATCAGAAAAACTTTTGGTTAAGGTGAAAAGTTGTTCTACCTGAGTCTTGACTAGCCCCAACTGATTTTCCAGTACATCCAAACGTCTAGACTAGTCCAAAGAAGACAGAACGTACTTTAGAACCCTGGGAGTGGGATTTGATGTTCCACTTAAGTTTGAAAATTCATGAACGCCGGACAAGTATAGTATTTGAGAACCTCGTCTCAATCCATATGAGGCACACCTTGATGAGCAAGAAAATGATGAATAAGAGATGGATAAGGTAGTCTCATCTGTTTAGCCGTTGTGGCCCTTCATACACAATTCTATCAAAAATTATTTTGACTCAATCAACATGCAAACACATTCCCAACTTATATAGGATAACCGCCTATCACCCGAGATATCGGATCGATGAGTCAAAGGGTCAATGTTGTTGATTAAGATACGATGGAGAACTTTGTATTTCGGTGAAGTCCGGAAGCGCCGGTTCACGGCATCCGCCAAGTCAACCAAATATCTCGTGAGCAATGTTATCCTTAGTTAACACATCATCACTGGAGATAGCCACGTCATCTTTTTCAAGTCGTTCTCTTAGAGAGTTAGGACTGAAATTAACATGTCTTCCCCTGACATAAACTTGCCACCTAAATTCGTTTCTAGCCTTACCCAAATTCTTGAGAACATTTGCCATAAACTCTTTGACAAGAGTCTCATTAAACGCTTCATAAAAACTCAACAAATTATACAGTTTATGAAACCCAGTAATCTTATCTAGATCAAATGCAACAAACTCAGGAATAGATACCTTGCATTCAACTATGAACTTGCAAAAAGAGGTAAATGAAAGAAATAGACCTTCAGCAGTCTCAGATAGAAAGTAGTAGTTTAGAGGATTAACAGAGTGTCTTCCTCTAGTCAGAGTATCAAACCTGAATAGTTGGAGGTCCGAACTGAGAGTAGGCAAGATTACTGTAGGCACCCCCAGGCAGGGCGGGCGGCTGTTCGACCACCGATGTAGGCTCTCCAGCAGGGCCCCATCGCAGTTTCAGCAGCAGCAGACATCGGAGGAACAGTGTTCTTGGATGTACCATCAACATTTTTCTTTGATTTTGGTATCTTAGTTTTTACCATTGTTTGAATCTGAAAAGGAAAACTCTACACAACTTCGAAATTAAGTGTGAGAGATGAATGAGAAAACCGTAAGTCACGGTTTAATAGAGGATTTTTTTTAAATTGCACAATGATGGAGCGCTTAATTTTGGGACGTGTGTAAAGCAATTACCAAAATTAAACTAATGATTGGCAGTTATAAACGGAAAAACCTCCCTTAACCAAGAATTTAGAAATTCGAATTTATTCCCTTAAAATGCTATATTATGGAAAAATTCATCCAGATTGTTCTCGATTCTGTCGATTGTCTTTCAAAAAATTTGACTGTTGATTGGAGATTCTACGAAAAGGCCCACACAAGATAATCACACAAAAATAATGAGAATATGTTACGAGATAAAATTGAATTGTTTATTTATGAGCAAATTTTATAGTCTACAAATTATACAATAAGTCCAAAAATATCAAAATCAACCGAAATCTTCTAATCAGATATATGCGCATAATTAGATTCAATTAATTTGTCGGATTTATAATGTGAGTGTGTGATAGGACATACTAGACTAATCAATCATAACCTCGTCCAACTAAGTCAAATTGAACCTTGTCAAGAAGATCGATCTTGAGATGTATTTCAAACAACTCATCATCCGAACATATCTCTTTAAAAAAATATGTGCGTGCCAGACAGGAGTACCATAGCAATTTTCTTTTGAGTACTCAAAGTATTGACTTTGTTTGTATATATATTTCATTATTATTATTATTATTATTATTATTATTATTTTGTCAAAGCACTGAATTTATAAGATCATAGAGTTGATTTTCTCATAGCCATAAAGGTAGTCATTTTCTACACGATTTATGTTCATTATCAAGGACGGCTGCACACATCTATGGTGGTAGCCCTCTCCTCCATGAAATTGTCTGTTCAACACAACAACATACTATAGTGTCGAGAGACATAGATACCGACCATAGGTCACAACAAAGTACGAAACTACTTTAACGATAACAATCTATTTAGTAGTAAGATACAATCAAACAAGTCAATATGTCCTCAAAGTGTGCTTATCTGAGCATATTTTACCATGAGTATGATGAGCATACCATACTGATTGGTTAATCCAAGTAAATCTCAAAATTCATAGACCAATCATACATTTATATCATATGTTATTTGCAAGAATAACTCCCATACTCTCTCTCTCTCTCTTTAAATAATAAAAAAAATAAGCAAATGCACACAAACACACATGATAAAATCAAACAAAAAGAAAAACACTACTTCTATGAAGTAATTTTTTTTTATATAAAAAAAACTAATGCATCAAGTAAATCCCTACGGCCTTCCGTAGAGTCTCAAATCTAGCAGAATCTAAGGCCTTGGTAAACAAATCAGCCAACTAATACTAAGTCTGAATATGTTCCAAAGTAATTATTTTTTCTTCGACCAAATTTCTAATAAAATGATGTCTAATATCAATATGTTTGGTCCTAGAGTGCTGAATGGAGATTTTAGAAATATTGATAGTACTAATGTTATCACGTAATATAGTAATGTAATCCCGATCAATACCATAATCACTAAGCATTTGTTTCATCCAAAGTAGTGAGTGCAACAACTACCCGTGCAATACTATACTCACGCAATAGATAAGGAAATAAAGTTTTGTTTCTTACTTAACCATGCAATGAGATTGTTACCAATGTAGAAACATCTTCCACACGTGCTTTTCCTATTATCCATGTTTCCATTTCGATCAAGATCGCAGATCCTCGCAAGATGAGAATTAGTATCATTAGTATACCATAAACCAAAATCAAAAGTACAGCTTAATATAACAAATAATTCGCTTCACTGCCGCAAGATGTGATTCTTTTGGTTTAGCTTGATAACGACACAAACTCCAACACCGAATGATATGTCGAGATGACTGCGGTCGATCTGAAGAACCGCCTATCATGCTTCAGCATGCTCGAGTCAACCTTCTTTCCTCGGTCATATCTAGAAATTTTCAAGGGCGTGGTCATGGGAGTTCGATCGACTTAGTTTGTTCAAGGCCGAACTTCTTCACCGATTTTTAGCATACTTGGCCATGAGATAAAAATCTCGATCCAACATGTTTGATCCGCAACCCTAAAAAGAAATTTAGTTCACCAACCATACTCATTTCAATTCATTTTGCATAAGTGTAACAAACTCCTTGGATTTTGTTTCTAGTGAAGAACCAAACACAATATCATCGACGAGATTTGTGCAACTATTAATCCAGCTTTTAAAATATTTGATGAACAAAGTTTTGTCGCCTCTTCCTCTCTTGTATTCCTGCTCCAACAAGAACATGGTCAATCGTTCATACCAAGCACGTAGAGCTTGCTTTAGTCTGTATAGACCTTTTTGAGTCTGAACACATGGTCGGGAGAATACGGATCAATGAATCTCTTAGGTTGCTCAACATAGACTTCTTCATTAAGAATTCCATTCAGAAAGGTACTTTTAACATCCATGTGGTACAGCTTGAACCTCATTTGACATGCCATGGATAGCAAAAGTCTAATAGATTCAAGTCGAGCCACATGAGCAAATATTTCATCAAAATCCACTCCTTCCAGTTGATTGTATCCCTGTGCAACCAAGCGTGTCTTGTTTCTGACTATGTTGCCATGTTCATCTGATTTATTTTTGAATATCCACTTTGTGTCGATCACATTTGAGTCCTTTGGTCAAGGTACAAGTTCCCACACTTCATTTATGTCAAATTGAGCTAGCTCTTCATACATAGCTAGAACCTAATTTTCATCAATAATAGCTTCATTTATATTTTTGGGTTCAATTTGTGAAGTGTAGCAAACATTTCTAAGTTCATTAGAAAGCCTCATCCGAGTCATCATACCGTCTCTGGAATCTGAGAGAACATTGTCCAATGGGCGTGCTTTCAGAATCCAAGAAGGAGGTTGTCTTCTCATGTTCTGTTCGTTATTTGTATATGGTGCGTCAAAACTTCCGGGAGCAAAGCGTAAACATCGAAACTTGATCTTTGGATGTTCATTCTCTTTATCACTGTCTGGTGTAGGTACATGATTGTCTTGAGTAGGTTGACGTCCAGCAACCTGTTCTTCCAAAGTCTGAATATTAGGCTTCTATTGATAAGATGAAAAATCATCAGTATCATCAATTTTTACATTGATTGATTCAATGATAGTCTGAGTACGCATGTTATAAATTCTGTAGGCTCGGTTGTTCTCAGAATAACCAATAAATACTCTCTCATCACTTTTTTAATTGAATTTACCCAAGTATTTCCGATCATTTAACACATAGCATTTGGTACCAAAATTATGGAAATATTTGAGATTCGATCATCTTCCTTTCCGCTTTCATAAGGAGTTTGAGTGGTTCTGCTCTCTAAGACACACGATTCAAAATATAACAAACAAAAGATTAATAGCTTGATCCATAATTTAACAGGAGCTTCTTACTATTTAGCATTACTCTAGCCATCTCTTGTAGAGACCTATTTTTCCTTTTCACAACACCATTTTGTTCGTGGAGTTTTGGGTGCAGAGAATTCATGAAAAATGCCATTTTGATCACGTAAAGTAGAGAAAGTAGCATTTTAAACTCCCTCCCATGATCACTTCTAATCCTTAATATTTTTATTCTCTCAAAATATTTTTCTGTTGTTAATTTTAGGTACAAAAATTTGAATCTTTCAAAAATATCAGACTTCTCTCTCAAGAAATCTACCCAAGTATATCTAGAAAAATCATCCACGCAAACAAAAATATATTTCTTGCCCCCAATACTTTCAGTTTGAATAGGTCCCATCAAATCTATGTGAAGTAATTTTAATATATGAGCTGTAGTAAGAAACTTACCTTGCTTGTGAGTGCTTTTGGTTTGTTTACCTTTTAGGCACGGACCACACAATCCTTCAGATTTTTCAGTAAGCTTAGGAATGCCTCGTACTGCATTCAATTTTGTTAGTCTCAACAGATCATTATAGTTTAAATGTCCTAATCGTTTGTGCCACAGCTCGGTTGAGTCAGTCTTTGAAATATGACAAGTAATTTTGGTGTCAACAAGATAACATTTATCATTGGATCTAGTGCCATGTAGAAATACAACTACCATCATAATTCAAAACTTTACAAGAATTTTTGAGAACATAACCAAGTGTTTATCATCACGAGTTGGCATATACTAATCATGTTAGCTTTTAAACCTACAACAAAAAGAACTTCTTTTAACGGAAGAATCCATCAATTAGAATAGTGCCTACATCTTCAATTTTACCATGTGCTCCATCACCAAAAGTAACCAGACCTCCTTCATGACTTTTGCAGTTAGTTATATAAGATCGATTACCAGTCATATGTCTAGAACAACCACTGTCAAAACGCCAAGAGTTAGGAATAAAAGATCTATAGGCAACATCAACCATATAACAATTTAAACAACCCTTTTTTACCCAAATTTGTCTTACTTTAGTGTTGCTATGGTGTCTCATTTGTCTATTAGCCAAGTTTTTACTAAACAAACAATGAAAGGAGTCGTGTCCTAAATTACCACAGATGCAACATTTTACAAAGTACTTTGATTTATCTCTCAGTATTGGTTGTATACCGATGGTCGTGATTGTTTTTGAGTCTTAACATTGGTCAGAACCTGCATAGGCAGGTCAGCCTTAGTTCTGACGTCGATGGGAGCAGTTTTGTCTGAAAATACAGGAGACTTTGTTTCTTTGATGAAGTTGATCTAATTCCCAACTTTTCTTTCACCTTTTCCAACATATCCCAAACTTTCTTTGACGTTTGGAGTTCTTCTATAGCTTAGGGTTTCACTTAAGCGAGAGGTTTCTATTGTTAATTGCTTGATCCTTTCTTCCAAAACTTTTAATTCATCAAGAAAGTTTACAATTTGATCATCCTTCTATTTTAAGATATTGGTAAGAACATTATTTTGAGAACCCATTTTAGCCTTGTCATCTTCCAAAAATTTCATCATGACTTGAGTAGACAAGTTTTTCTCATGTTCATCTTTTAATTTTTTATTCATTCTGCAGCAGTTATGATAGACACGGACTGGTTCTTCAGATGTTGTAGTCAAGAAGTCGAACTCTGATCAAGTTTTGCATGGAATCGATGCGAAGTTAAGTTCACGCTTAAAGACTTTACATGATCAACAGCTGGTTCTCGGCGTCCTTGTCCTCATCTGAATCTTTTTCATCATCTTCACTCCAAGTGATATTCATGGCCTTCTTGGTATGAGATTTCTTTAAAGTATTTGCACATTCAGAGGCTATGTAACCAAAACCCTCACACTCATGTCATTGAATTCAATTGTCAGATCTATTCATAGATGTAGTGGAGTTTTGTTTTGTGTTGTTCGAAAATCTCTTCTTTAGTTGGAGTGGGGTATTCAAGTTTTTTCCTTTTAGAAATTTTTTGAATTGTTTGGTTAGCATGGCCATGTTTTCATTTGTTTCACTCTCCTCACAATCAACCTCTTCTTCATCGTTTTTAATTTTGAAGGCAATACCAAATTCCTTTTTCTTTCTTTCTCTTTTGTAGATGTAATTCATAGGTCATCAATGATCCTACCAATTCTTCAACCTTCATATTCTCAATTTCCTTACTTTCTTCAATTGCAATTACTTTAGAATGAAAAACGATCGAGCAAGGATCCGAGAATTTTCTTTACAATTTTGCTCTCCGAATATTTATTTTCCAAAGTATAAGCAAGATTGGTGATGTCACTAAGTTTTGTATAGAAGTCCTTGAATTGTTTATCGCTCTCATGGTTAGTTGTTCAAACTCTCGAGTAAGAATTTGAAGCTTGGATGACTTGATCATAGTGGTTCCTTCGTGAGCAATTCGTAAGATGTCCCAAGCATCTTTTGCAACCTGACACGTAGAGATCAAACGAAATTGATTAGAGTCTACGAAGGAGAATATGGTATTTAAAGCTTTGGGATTCTAATTAGTATAATTAAAATTAGTTGTAGCCCACTCGTTTGTCTTTTTCTCTCTTTCTACACTATTTTCAATAATGGTGGGAGTTTTATAGCCATGGACAATAGAGTGCCAAGCCTTTTCATCAAGGGATTGGATATAAACTTGAATTCTAATTTTTCAATAGGCATAATTAGTAGCATCTAAAACAGGTGGTCTAAACAGAGCTCCGTCCATAACTAGGTTTCTTTGGATCGCACTTAAAAAGTGTATCCGCCTCGATACCAATTGAAAGTTCTAAAACCTATATTAATTAAATTAAAACGAATTTTAATCTTAATTAAATAAGTAGTGGACAGAACATAATAGAACTGGCAAGTGATAAAGACAACAGTTTTGACTCGCACAACAGTGTTCGTTTACCTAATCTTATTAAGTGTAGAAATTAAAAGATTAAATACGAACACAAGATGTAACGTGGTAAACTCTTAAGAAAAATATCCACGGGCCCCATGCCATGGGTAAAAACAATCTACTAATAATCTTGTTCAAAAATACAATAGTATCTATTTTTGTAATTTCAAAAAATTAACAAAATAACAATCAAAAGAAAATAGATCAACTCTCCATGATACTTCTTCTTCGACTTGTTGATGAAGTGGAATCAAACCCACCGGGTCTTGACTTTATTGCCACTTCCCTATTGTACTTGACCGCAACCACCAATTGGATTAAGAACCCCGTTCTTATCTTCACGCCAAGTAGCTTAAACAAGATATGAAATTGTTCGTTGAGCACCAATTAGTTCTTGATTCTTCAATGAGTTTGAAGAAAACCTTTTTGCTTTGAAAGTTGAATCAATGAAGCTTGATGTCTTGTTTTCCTTCCATGGATTTCGGCAGTTTTTCGCTTGAAGAAAACAAGAACAAGAATTATATTTCAAAGCCTTTACTCTTCAATATCTTGAAGAACTCGCTGCCTTTGAAAACTTAATCAATGAAGCATCATGTCTTGTTCACCTTGAATGAATTCGAGCGGTTTGAAGCTTATGGAACAAGAACACAAAAATATTTTCAAAAACCCTAATTTCTTATTGATTTCTACTCTTACTTAGTTAAAGTAGAAATCAAATTATGAATTATTTCTTACCTAAAAATCTGCAACTAGAATAGTAAGAAAATTAGTAGGAAAGAATATGTAGAAAGATGTCCTTAGATTTGTAGAAGGAAGGCATTTAGAAAACTAAATATTTCATTCCTAAACAAATCTAAGAGAATAAGAAAAGATTAGTTAACCTACAAAAGAGTCATCAATAATGTTCATGAGATTAGAATATATCAAGTATAAAAATGTAATAAAATCGAACTTTACTAATTTGGAAAAATAATCCGCTTATCAACCCGGGGCGATCGAATCATGCGTTATCCACACAAGTCATAATGTAACCATTGACCGTTCTTTTATCATTAAAAATCAGTTATATTAATTAAGAGAGTCAAGATATAAAAAGTGAAAAATATAACACATTTTTCCAACTATTTGATTGTAGGATTTTGACAATCAAAATAGAGAATTGGAAAAAGTAAAGCATCAACTCGCTACTTGAAGCATACCATAAATAAACACAATGGCTCAACCCTATAGCTAATATATTATGTGAAGACCGGACTACAAGATTTTGGTAGAAATCATCTTGCAATGCACGTGCTTCCACATCCTATGGAAAAATATTAAGTTATGTACTTTGTATCTCTTCCAACATTGACAAGAAAATTGGGGATGGGGGGATCCTTGACTTATAATATAACTAAAGATGGCAAATCATAATATTAACATCGCAAAATTTCCATTTCATGCACTATATTTTCTCAATATCATCAAGATCATTGTATGATGTAGATGAAAATTTGTGTACAAGAATTACAATATCAAATCATTCGAGATAGATAATCACAAAAATTAATAAATAAATAAAAAAGATCATGTCCCTCCTCGTTAATCTCTCGTCATCTTTTTTTATTTTTATTTTAAAATTCGAACGAGATATCTAAGAACACAATCAAAAGTCTAATACTTCAATGTTATGCATACCAGCCCACCGAATTTGAACGTATATAGAGTCAAGAACCGCATACATACTTCACAAGACCCGACAACAAACTCAAAGAATACAATCAAATAAATTATAAGACATGTCAAGAAAAGATCAATCCCAATATTTATTTGTTCCACTATCAGCCAATTAAACTACATCACATC
The DNA here is from genome assembly GCA_023638005.1 of Forsythia suspensa. NCBI lineage: Eukaryota > Viridiplantae > Streptophyta > Magnoliopsida > Lamiales > Oleaceae > Forsythia > Forsythia suspensa. Next base: position 1,853,040 of record CM042670.1, read on the forward strand.
TGGGATTTATTATAAATACAAACTACCAAAAATATCCAAAACTAACAAGAAAGAACCTATGAGCAAAATAGATAGTTGCAAATATTGGATTACTAAAATCAGCAGCAAACAACAAAATATTACAAAAAATCAAAATTACGGAAGATGTACTTGAAATATATGTAGCCCAATAGTTGGTTCAATTTACCAAACTCTAGCACCAATATTCTCAAAACATCAACATGTACAAACTAAATTAGAACACTTGTTGGTAAAAATATTGACCAAAAGAACAACCCTTGTAATCAGATCCATTTCGGGGAAAAAAAATTCATGTACACGGTTCCAAAAAATACAATGGGGACAAAGGTTACAGATTGTGTAAAGCAATTGGAGATAGAAAGAGAAGTCCATTGTTCGACATTTATATATAATTGTAGAATACAATGATTTCGCTCTGCATGATTTGAATAAGAATGTATGTTACCTTAAAGTTTTGTTCCACGTCACGAAGTGTAAACTGATGATGTTACATTAATTCTTAATGAAACAGGTAGATTATGTGAAACACATATTATAGACTACATAATATAAACATGTCATAGTTCAATGTGCCTAATAACATGAACATGGCACACTACATTAAGGAGAGAGATGTAATAACATTAGATGAAGAAGAAATCAACTAAGTGGGAGACTAATATTCCACTTCTACACTGTCATTTGTAAACCTTGAGAATGGGTACTTCATTATCAAGGAGCTCAAAAAGACAGGTATCTCCCATACAAATATTTTTAGCAACTGTATAGTTAGCTCATCCTAATAATAGGCATCATATCACACCATTTTGTCTTATGTTAGTTCTGATTTGCCATTCATTTGATGCATTATCTCGGATCACAACATTTTCTTTGTATCTGGGTAAATTTGTTGTTGAAAAAATCCCAGGGATATACTACAAAGTATTAAAAAGAAAGAATAAAAAAATTAAATAGATCATATATTATTATTAGTTATATGAAATACAAAATCAATTGCATATTCTATAAGTGTGATGATACTATATGCATACATAATTAACACTTTCAATAATTTGGTAATGATAATAGAGCGTATTCAAGAACTTAACACAAACATAACATATAGAGGATTAGAACTTACAATCTTCTGATGGGCTTGAAGTCTTTTTGTCAAAGTTATTTGAAACCAAGGATGGCCCATTGCAAACATTTATAATTCATCCATAAGTTCTTCAGACGTTATCTCCATCGATGAATCATCAAAGATTGTTGCTTCAAAATTTGAACTTCCAGTGTACTCAAACATGAGGTAGTAGTCAATTTTAAGATTTTGGTGATTAAATAAATGTTCCCATCTGCTACCCAAGAACACCTCATCACAACTCCTTTCTATTCGAATATGCCAAGTTATATGGTTATAATCAACCATTCGAACTCGGTCATTTAGTTCGTTTGCAAAATGCTTGCTAAAAGCGCGAGTAAGTGGCTGTACAACAAATGTTATGGTTTAGTGCATTTTGTTGAATTGTTTCAATTGCATGTGTAACAACACGAGTAAAATCATCAGAACCAAATGAAGTAGGAAAGGTTTGTTAATCTTACCAAACGGATGTTGTGATATTTTGATATACAAATAGGCTGATAGAAGGTACGTGGATCTTCATTTCCAAACTCTCTAAACATTCTTCAATTTTTTCTGCATGAACCATAAACATTTAAATTACTTAAAATACAATAGATGCACTAAATCTAAAATTTCTTTATAAACAACATTTTTCGTACATCTTATATGCACTTTTGATTTTTCAATTGGCTTTATTAGCACTTTAATGCACTTACTTATTTTAGCTCTAGATAATGCAACATATAATTGTACTTGTACATATGAAAATATAGATTCTGGAAAATACAATCCAACAAAATCTAATGTCTGACCTTGAGCTTTATTTACTGTCATTGCAAAATATGGACGAATTGGAAATTGAGTTCTTTTAAAATAGAATAAAATTTTATCACTTTCAAGTGGAATAAATTGAATCATTGGCAAAAAAAAAAAAAAAAAAAAAGTTCATTGCCACAATATTCTCCACTAGATATTTCAAAGATGAATAACGTTTCGCTTCAAATTTACGACAAATTAATCTTGTACCATTGCGAGCAAAACTTATCTAAAATCTCCGCCTAACACAAGTGCTTTTCCTCTAAATGGCAACTCACAAATCATTTATATCTCTTAACATTGTATCTACAGTGTTCAAGAGCATAACATTGTACCATTGGTGCTTCATCCCAAACAATTAATTTTGTCATTGTAAGCGTATATGCTAATGCATATTGTTTACTAATTGAACAACTCATATGATTATTGATTTCCAAAGGTATTATAAATCGTGAATGTGCAGTTCGTGCTACAGGTAATAAAGCATCTGCAACTCCTAAAGATGTAGTAGCTACGGCTATCAATTTTTCTAATCTAACAATTATAAATAATGCTTTATGCAAATATTTTTTCCTGTATCACCTTTACCCATCTATAAAAAACATACCAGCTTCATTATTTAGGACATGTTCTAAAATTTCATCATATGCAATCTGTTGTTGTTCATTTGAAGTATTTGTGCATAAAACATCACATTTGGTAACAACATATCTCATTTCTTCATCAATTATATTAGCTAACCTGTCTTCTTCTTCCATAATTGTTTCAAATGGTACAAGACAATAATCATTTATATTTTTTTCACTTGGTTCTAACAAACAATTTATATCATGTAAAGCTTTCATTTCTGCATCGACATCCGACATACTATTATTTGTATAATCTTCATAGATAAATTTTTTAGATTTAACCCATAAAGCTTTTGGATCATTTGGTCCGCACAAAGTTAGTATAGTGGCAAATAAAAGACGCAAACAATTAGGCATTTGATAAGTTATGGCATCTTCCAAACAAAGTTCACATTAATTATCACTGCTTAATAAACCATGTGAAATAGTTACTTCACGAAATGAAGACACATGAACACCATTAACTATTCTGAAACTGTCAAACGATGTTGCTCCTTTAATATGATTGACAATATTCGTAAATAATTCATTTCTCCCTCACTTATATAAGTTGATACCATTCTACCAATTACATTTACTTTTTTTCATTGAGTCCATATTTTACTTTGTGCATTCCATACAAAATAATGGGAAAAATATTTTATATAACAATGTTTTTGCATATTCGTTAGTAGTATTCATTTTAAAGAATTCTGTTAGCATTTATTGTTTTCTATAATTTGTATTAATAGTGGTTGACAAATTTTGAGTTCTTATATGTTACTAATTGATTATTCTCAAAATGTAATTGTAGTGAAACAACTAATGGAGAAATTTCAGATAAAATAACTCCGTATATTTTCTACATTGCTTCAAGTGGATAAATCCATCTACCAGATTGGTATCTTTCAATTTCATCAATAATATTTGAATTTGTATTATTGTTGACACAAAAACTTACTCTATCATGTCATTTATACACATATTTATATAAATATTTAACAACCTTTATAGTTGAACAAATTTCTACATTTATATGACAACAAATTTCGCATGGATAGATAAGGATTGTAAAACAACCCATCGATTATCTAATAAATATCCTCTAACTCTAACTCGATTCATTATCGCTATGACGCTTATAATTTAGATAAGAATTATCACCAAAATGAGTTTTGTACAAAACTGTTTTGGATATTTGTTTTTGCACTCTCCCTTTTTATTCATACACACATTCTTTAGATTTAATACACCACACGGACTATACATCATATGTTTTACTATAATAGAATGTATATGAGGGTGTTCATTTTTATTTGGTATTTCACACTAAAAAATTTCATCAATTAAATTAACATTAGTAATTTTTGAACATTTGTTAAGAATTAACAAAAAATGAGCAGGTGGAAGACCTCTTTTTTGAAATTCTATCACATAAATATAAGTAGCTATTGGTCCAAAAAATTTTTTCAGTAAATCAACTTTTAATTCTTCCGATTTAGCTCTAAATATACGCTGATCAAACCGGTGTCTATTTTGATTATGTTTTAACTCTGCTTTTATTTCTTTCTGTTATGATTAAAAGTTATTGTTAACAATATATCGTTTACCAAATCTTTGAACCAATGTCATTGCATCCATATAACGCTTTTTTCATATCTCTAGGTCCACCAAGAAAAGATAAAGGTAAAATAATTATTCAACCAACTTTACAACCTCTATTTTCACCTATTTCCACACTATCAACAATTTCTTGATCAAGTTCAAGTGTATTTCATTTTAGTTCGATGAAAATAATCTAATCGACTTGTTTCAATCTTAACATACATATCTACTACATATTGTTGGAAAAGTCTACCAAAGATGGAGCAAATAAAATTGTTGCAAGTCCGCACTGTAATTTGAAATAGTAATATTCTCGACAAGATATTTGCAATCTCTTTTCTTCATATTCAAAGCTACAAAAAAATAAACAAATGAAGTAATTAAAATGAAAAAAAATTGTAAAATGTAAATATAGGAAAGCCTGATTAACTAAATATGATACTAATAACAACATGTATTCTCTTTTTCGATTAACTCATTTGTAGAATTTATACTATTTACATCAAATAAGTTTTCTATTACATTGTTATTATCAATTTTATCTTGTTTGCACTTTTATATACCTTCATGCAATCCAGATTTACCAAAAAGAAATAACAAAAGATATTGAAGAAGATCATAACAACCAAAATAATAATGTTAACTATGCGAATTGTTAGAATAACAATAAATAACTATGTCTCGGACTCTAACGCCTACAGATGGATCTTTGTCCACCTAAACAGCAGCAACTTGTGAGATAGTAGGTGTATTATAAACTCTCTAATCAAGTCCCGAGTCACATATTATATGTATTTCACATATTTCTAAATGTCCTATATCACTTAGAGATCGTAAAAATTTGCGAGAAGGATTAATCGTTAATATATCTATAATTGAGTGCAACATAGATAAGCAAAATTTATCCGATTTTTTCAACCTATTTTGTATTTCATTTTCGATGATCGTAGAAGTACAAATTTGTAAGTAAGAAAGATTGTTATCGGTTGGTAAAATTGTCAATATCATGCTTTACACCGTAAGATGTAAATGAAAAATGGTTATTGTAATTCCGTACATTATTTGGAAATGCAACGCTTTAGTTGAGGTTGAAAAGTACAACTCATATAGTTCATTAGGCACACTACTTATATGTAATTTTATCTTTCAATCACTACAACAAAAACATATAATTTCTTTCTCAAACTTTTTAGCACTACAATGTTTGTAAATTGTTGGTATTTGTAATGCGTAGGTTTGAGTAGAAATACTTGATATATCAATTTCTATAACATAATTAGTTTTCATGAATTTATGGACATTGTTATGGCTGATGCGTAGATGCTCTTCGAACGAATGAGGGTTGTCTAACCTATCTTGAAAACTACTATTTTCAACAGCAACGAATTCTTCGTTGTTGACTTCTTCCACTACAATAACGAAAAAGCATTTTAACACTCTATACAAAAAAAAAATCATGAATATCGCATTACGCATTACACATTACACATTCTGTTAAAAGAAAACAGAACTCACTAGGTAAATTTGAACTACTACTTGCATTATTTGAATTAACTTGTATTGAATCGAAAAATTGGATTCTCGTTCTATGTATTGCCTTTTTAGAATTGAATTTTTTTATGCTCGGCATGCAACTCTCTTTACCGATTCCTTCAGATTTTTTTACGTGTTGCCACGCTTTTCTAGATCTATCTACCGTAGATAAAGAATTCAACAAGATTGATCATCGGTGCGTGAGATTTCGATGGTTCCGTCCAAATTTGACAGCTTGAAGATTGTAAAACTATCGAATTCAAAATTTAAAGTGTTCAGGCTGTCGATTTTGAAAGTTGAAGTGTCAACTTTTTTCTCCAATGTGTACTGAATATATTTCGTGTTTGTTATGCTTGTTTGCTATGTCAGATTAAAATATTTTGATATTTATTTTGTAGATGGATCTCCCATACATAGTCCTGGAAAACAGAGATTTGAAGGGCAAATAACGCAAATTAGTTTCCTTGAATATATCAATGTTGTATTAGAGAATTTTTGACGACGAATATAAAGTTGCATCAGTTAAACATGATTCACACATTTATCAAGTTTGCATGATCGACGGTTACAATGTAAAATTAAAAACAGAGTTATCCAATGAAAACACTTTGAATAATAAAATATAAGAATGTAAGTAGAAAATTAGTACAACTTACATCAATTGAGTGGAGCGGGTTCATCAATGTAGTCGTGGTCACTTTCAGGTCACATTACCAATTAACTATTCGAGGACAAGCAAATCTAATCTTTGTACATACTTGGGGTTATAAAGATGGTATCGTCTCATATATCCAAATTTGAAATGCAAGTACAAACCTATTTAGTCTATATAAGTTTAATATTTTATCCCTATTTTCTTCTTTTATCGATCTATTAGACATTACATACTTCAAACATTTTATTGTCATCTTATACACTTTCCTACCACACGAGAATAATTTTATTTAAGCATAATCAACAAACTTCATTAGAGTCTCATCCACAAACATAGAGTATGAAGAAGTGTAGTGATAATGAGTAGAGTACTCCCATCACTACCATATTGTCATCACTGGCACCTTCCCAAAAGTTGCAAAATGTATTCTCCACATCTTCATTTGACATGTTGTCCATTCATTGAAAAGACTACTCTTTATATTATATTAACTAGAATCAAATTTTAATTTGTCCAAGTTTCCAAAGACACGAAGACCAAGAAATTAAGCAAAACTCATTGATGTCAAATTAAACTCATTTGCTCCCAATCTGGCTTACATATCATCATTGTTTGGTTGCCTCCATTCCCTTTGCAACATGTTGTGAATCAACTAAGGTTGAATTACAGGATGATCATTCGTGTGAAGATAGTAAGCAAACATATACATTTGTAAAGATCATTTTGTACATGGCTAAGATACAAATTCAGCTTAGATATATCAAGAATTGTCGACATAACAAGATTACTTGTTGAAAATGATAAAACGATACATCGAAAAATGAGATCTTATTCCTACAAAAATGAAGCAAAAGTCGGTTGAATAAAAAACATTTGACATTGTACCGCAATAAATTAAAATAACACCGTGTGTAACATTGTTCTTAATGCATAACCCAACGCTGTTGATACATGTATAAACAAAAATACAATTTTCTTCAAAGATTAACGCGTAACATAATAGTGTCAAACAAATACAAAATAAAATACACAATCTACAAAAGTGTAACATCACGAACTTATTACAATTATGTAATATTTTACACATCGATAAAAGAAGTATAATGCTAACATTCACAAAACACGTTGTATAATATTTTAATGCACATGTTAACATCAACAAAATCACAATAAAATAGAATTACAAAATCCAATTTTTTTTTTTTAGAGCTATCAATAATATTTTTCATGCTAACAAGGACTCAAGGTCCTCCACAATTTCAAAGGAAACATAGAAAAATTTATCTATAAGATGGGTATAATATTACAAATAGCTAAAATTTATAAACATATGCAAATGATTTCCTAAAATATGACATTAACATAAAATGAAATATCACCTATGTTATAACCAAAAATATACGTGTCCTACATGGATTCTACGTAGAACTTGAAGTACAATTAGCGTGAGACTAAAGGCCAAATTACTCAGCCATTCGCTGGGTGTTAAAAACCCGAGGTTATTCTTGACCTATTGGAGCCTCACGTCAAGCACAATTTGTAGCCTTGTATGGGATAGGGAAAATGAAGCAGCAAGACAATACATTAAAAAGTAGAACAAAGGCAAACTTCGTAGTTGGGCAAAGCTTCATAAATGACGGTTCTAACAAGTCACACATTGGTCTTAGCACGTCGCATCTTTGTATGTTGGTCAAGATGTCCCTACCATATGTCACATCTCATTGCCTAGAATCCATGAAAAGCGGCTAAAAGCAAGGGACATTGGAAAGTGAAATATGAGTATATTTCTAGATCAAATGATGGAAAATGTTAGAGAAATTGTCAAAATACCCCTGGTAACTCAGCTATAAATACAAATTTCCAATTCATTTATGGGTAATCTTTTCTTTGATAGACACGCATTCTCATTCTAAAATATCTTGATCTACATTTCTATCCATATATAATTTTCAGTGCTTGACTTGATCATCTGAGTGCCAAAGGCAATAGCACCACCGCCGGAACGGTCACCGTGTTCTAACGTGTATTCCAATGTGTAGGTTAACATTGTATGGACCGCGACGTGGCTCATTTCTGCTGACATTAAAGTCAATTCGGCTTTTGAGGTCAACAACCTACATATTCAAAATATTTGAAGAAAAACAAAACATATGTATGAATGCAAAAAAATTATTTAAACTTTAAAAAATCAAGTTTAAAATCCTCGAATATAAAATTCCATGACGTGAAAGGATATAAATACACATTGAATACGAATCAACAAAAAAACATGAAATTAACATTTGAAAAATCAAAATAGATACAATTAATTTAAAATAGTAAAATATTGAATTAATACACCAACTCGTCGTTAGTGGACCTTATCAATTGTTTTTTCTTCGATTTAAAAGCTTTACCACCATCTTCCATCCACCTTTCGAATTGAGTCGCTTTTATTAAGTGTAGATTGAGCGACATCCATTATGTATTGAGGATTGAACTCCTAGTCGGAATGAAGAAGAAATTGAAGCCAAATACAACGAATTTATAGTTAAAGTTTCTAACATCTCTTTAGGGTTTCAATTACAACCGGATATTTGGATTTTGACAAGTTTTGACTACTAGATGTAACAGATAAGAAAGATGAAATTTTGCTTGGAGCTTTGGTTGTACCTAGAATTAGAAATTGCCTCAATTTTTAATTGGAAGGAGAGAATGGCTGGTTAGATACGAGATGAATGTGAAACTATTTGAATATGCCATATTTATGAAATTATTTTACATACCATTTTTTTAAACAATGTCCAGCTGACTTACACTTTTTAAAATAATTTTATTATTACAAACTTAATTTTTTTATTTTAAAAATATTGTTCATAATTTATTTTCGTAATAAATAAAATAAAAACAAAATACATATTTTCACACAACCTTTATACATAACTATCTTTAAAAATTGCACACGATAGGAAAAGAACTCTTAAATTACAGGTGAAATTTTTTATTTTTAAATTTACTAGCATCTTCTATTTTCAAATTCTTTCTCAATAATCTCAACCATTTTTTGAAACTGAAAACGCTAATCACTGAAACCAACCATCTTACATCTTACTTCACTGTAATCTTCATCATTTTGGATTGGGTTGAATAATTTAACAGTGGACAATCCAAACCGAACCCCATGTAATTCGAACCATTCAAAATATGTGATTTTTGTAATAAATTTTTTCATTTATATAATTCGAAGAAGTGAAGACTATATGTTATATTTCCCCTACATTTAGTTTACTCATAACGGTTTTGTAAATATTGGTGAGTTGTTGGTAACATGAACTGTTAATATGCTGTTTGTAATATTGGTGTTAATATGAATGTTTTTGATTGAATTGTTATTATCATTTAACATAAAACGAAGCAAATGAGCAAGAAAAATGAGTTTTACCTGTTGTAATAATGATTTGTAATTGCCCCAATCTAATTTGTACCACGATTGTTACAATTGTTTTATATATATATATATATTAGTTTTACACCACGCATGCTGTTGCGCTTGTGAAAATGTAGTGAAAAATTTTAGGTTGAAACGATACCAACCTTTATACAATTATTTCTAAAATAAAATAAAAATTAAAATAGGTCAATGTTCAATGTTCATTGTTAAAAAAAAAAAAAAAAGAAAAAAAAAATTTGTCAAAAATAAAAAATAAAAAAAATTAAAGATTTTTTTTTTTTTTTTTTTTTCTACGTTAGGACATATCCGAACGATTTTAAAACAATAAGGACCTTTCATGTAATTATTCCTTAAAAAAAAACAAGAAAATACCGCTCATGAAATTATTGTCAAGATGTCTCTCGAATGAATTTCATTGCCGACATTCTCGTAGTGAACAAATGATTTTACTGCTCACAATTGTGCTTTTTTTTTTTTTTAAAGAAAATGAGTTTAAAAATTGATGAACAAGAAAAAATAAATTTCATTGCCTAGAATTTTACTGCTCAAGGTTTTTTTTTTTTTATAATGTGACAACATTATAAAAATAAAAACATTCAATTTGCTTAATATAAAATAAAAAAGATTAATAAAAATTGAATGAAATTCATTGCCGAGACATCTCAAAGAAGGAACTATTAGGTCTATGCTATATTATTCAATTAATAAAATGTATTCCAATTTCATTGAATATATATATAATATGGCATTGCTCATAATCGCCCACTCTAATTGAATAATGTTTCTCTAATTGCCGTAATTTGGTGAACATACATTTAGGATAATATATAGAAATCGTTAAACATATAAACAAAATAAGTAACATGCATATTTATTATCAAATTATTTATATTAAAATCTACTTATTTATTTTAATGTAAGTAGCTTGCTCAAAAGTAAAATTTAAAATGAAACACTTGCATGCTTGATGGCATATTCCAACTATTTCAAAACAATAGGAACCTTTTGTACAATTATTCTTTTAAAAAAAGAAAAAAAAACTATTTATTTGGCAATCAATTGATTGCCAATTGGGCTCAATTTGAGCCCAATTGGCAATCAAATGATTGTCGCTGAGATGGCTCGGCAATCAATTTGATTGCCGAGCTGGGAACTTTTTTTTTTTTTTTAAATTGTGTCAAAGAAAATGGATTTAAAAAGATACTCATTACTGTGTTAAGTGGATACCGCATGAAAGGACGAGAAAAAGATCAGATTATTAAAATGTTTTGTAGACATTATTGGATGTATAAATTTTATTGATGATTTAGTTGAGAAAATTAATTACTTTAATTAATATGCCTCATATTTTTGAAACGTGTGTGTTAAGCTCAATAATAGTACTTAAAGTGATAATTAGTTTATATTACTATTAGGTCTATGCTACATTATTCAATTAATAAAATGTATTACAATTTCATTGAATATATATAATATGGCATTGCTCATACTGCACCACTCTAATTGAATAATATTTCTCTAATTGCGTAATTTGGTGAACATACATTTAGGATAATATATAGAAATCAAGTAAACATATAAACAAAATAAGTAACATGCATATTTATTATCAAATTATTTATATTAAAATCTACTTATTTATTTTAATGTAAGTAGCTTGCTCAAAAAGTAAAATTTAAAAATGAAACACTTGCATGCTTGATGGCATATTCCAACTATTTTAAAACAATAGGGACCTTTTGTGCAATTATTCTTTAAAATAAAACAAAAAAACAAAAACAAAAAAAACTATTCATTTGGCAATCAAATGATTGCCGAGCTGGGAACTTTTTTTTTTTTTTTTTTTTTTTTTTTTTTTTTTAAATTGTGTCAAAGAAAATGGATTTAAAAAGATACTCGCTACTGTGTTAAGTGGATATCGCATGAAAGGACAAGAAAAAGACCAGATTATTAAAATGTTTTGTAGACATTATTGGACGAGACAAATTTTATTGATGATTTAGTTGAGAAAATTAATTAATTTAATTAATATGCCTCATATTTTTGAAACGTGTGTTTAAGCTCAATAATAGTACTTAAAGTGATAATTAGTTTATATTACTATTAGGTCTATGCTATATTATTCAATTAATAAAAATGTATTCCAATTTCATTGAATATATATAATATGGTACTCTAATTGAATAATGTTTCTCTAATTGCTTAATTTGGTGAACATACATTTAGGATAATATATAAAAATCGTTAAACATATAAAAAAATAAGTAACATGCATATTTATTATCAAATTATTTATATTAAAATCTACTTATTTATTTTAATGTAAGTAGCTTGCTCAAAAGTAAAATTTAAAAATGAAACACTTGCATGCTTGATGGCATATTCCAACTATTTTAAAACAATAAGGACCTTTTGTGCAATTATTTTTTTTTTTTTAAAAAAATAACTATTTATTTATAATCAATTGATTGCCAATTGGGCTCAATTTGAGCCCAATTGGCAATCAAATTGATTGCCGAGTTGGGAACTTTTTTTTTTTTTTTTAAATTGTGTCAAAGAAAATGGATTTAAAAAGATACCATTACCAAAGTTAAGTGGATATCGCATGAAAGGACAAGAAAAAGACCAGATTATTAAAATGTTTTGTAGACATTATTGGACAGATAAATTTTATTGATGATTTAGTTGAGAAAATTAATTACTTTAATTAATATGCCTCATATTTTTGAAACGTAAAAGTGTTAAGCTCAATAATAGTACTTCAAGTGATAATTAGTTTATATTACTATTAGGTCTATGCTATATTATTCAATTAATAAAAATGTATTCCAATTTCATTGAATATATATAATATGGCATTGCTCATACTGCACCACTCTAATTGAATAATGTTTCTAATTGCGTAATTTGGTGAACATACATTTAGGATAATATATGGAAATCAAGTAAACATATAAACAAAATAAGTAACATGCATGTTTATTATCAAATTATTTATATTAAAATCTACTTATTTATTTTAATGTAAGTAGCTTGCTCAAAAGTAAAATTTAAAAATGAAACACTTGCATGCTTGATGGCATATTCCAACTATTTTAAAACAATAGGACCTTTTGTGCAATTATTCTTTAAAACAAAAAAACAAAAACAAAAAAATATATATATTATTTGGCATCACTTGATTGCCAATTGGGCTCAAATTGAGCCCAATTGGCAATCAATTGATTGCCGAGCCATCTCGGATCACGGCTCTAAGAATCAATTTGATTGCCGAGCCGCACACTTATTATTTTTTCTTTTTTTTTAATCAGTGCCATCTCGGCAATCAATTGATTGCCGAGATTTTGATAAGCAAATGTTGGGCACCAAGTGTTCCATTAATAATCGATATGTGTATATACTAACCTCCGCGTGCACTAAACCTAGAAATAGATTGTCAATGACCAAGATGAAGATCCGTTTTGAATTATCCACGCCGAACGATAAAACGAACACCAACATTAAAATGATAAACCGAACTCAATGGACTATCTAGCCCACCAATGTCAAATGATCGCGTTTGATAAATCAAGTGTAGCAATCCATTTCTTGAAAACCGAAACGTTGAAAATCCATTAAAAGATAGAAGTGTGTGCCATTTTCAAGATAGGGTCAAATTTGCCTTTAACTCGACACTATGAATAGATTTTAAATGCAAAAGCATTAATTTCATCTCCACAAATAGAATAGGGAAACAAATTGGAATCATCTTTCACATACTTGATTGCCGAGCCATCTCGGCAATCAAGTATTTTACTTTTTTTTTTTTTTTTTTTAAAGTATTAAACGATTATTTGTCGTTAAATGTGTTTATGTGCATCGATTTATTTATTTATTAATGTTGCGTAGAAGAGGAAATCGCCAATGCAAAGAGCAACTTATGAGTATTTGAAAGGAAACATATTGATGTGTTTCCGCATATAAGAAAGATGCAGAGGATCATCTCTCAAAAGTCGTAAGTTAAAAACATTAAGTTTGTGTTTTTTCTTTTGGTGTAAATGATAGATAATTGATTGCCGAGATCGCCGCAATCAAGTATTTTACTTTTTTTTTTTTTTTTTTAGTATTAAACGATTATTTGTCGTTAAATGTGTTTATGTGCATCGATTTATTTATTTATTAATGTTGCAGTAGAAGAGGAAATCGCCAATGCAAAGAGCAACTTATGAGTATTTGAGAGGAAACATATTGATGTGTTTCCGTAATATAAGAAAGATGCAGAGGATCATCTCTCAAAAGTCAGACGTTAAAAATATTAAGTTTGTGTTTTTTATTTTGGTGTAAATGATAGATAATTGATTGCCGAGATGGCTCAAGAATCAAGTATTTTACTTTTTTTTTTTTTTTTTTTTAAGTATTAAACGATTATTTGTCGTTAAATGTGTTTATGTGCATCGATTTATTTATTTATTAATGTTGCGTGAGAAGAGGAAATCGCCAATGCAAAGAGCAACTTATGAGTATTTGAGAGGAAACATATTGATGTGTTTCCAATATAAGAAAGATGCAGAGGATCATCTCTCAAAAGTCGCCTTCCTCGAGCTCGTGTTCTTCATGCATACCTTCCATTTCCTCCTCAATCAAATCTCCTCCGCCTCTCCAACAACCTGGTTGCCGAGGTCAAAGAATGGTTGCCGAGGTTGCTCTCGGCAACCGGGGCCAGTTAAAATTTTTTTTTTTTCCTTAGAGCAATCTCTAAACCATGTAGTAAAATGAATAAACACTCATTTTGTATACCGGTGGCTAAGGAATATATATTCGCTCACCTTCCCGTATGATTTTCATATCCTTTGAGAGTATTACAATTTTTAGGTCCAGCTTTTGATCTTAAATTAAAATTGTTGTTCAAGTTTAGAAAATATGAAACATGTTAACAACCAATGATGGTTGCTGAAATTGCTTGGCAACCAAGACCAAGTCGGTTGTTGAGTTGCTCGACAACCAAAAAATGGTTGCCGAGATACTCATTACCAAGATAAGTTAAAATATTTTGTAGACAAGATAAATTTTATTAATAAACCAAACAGATTATTAGTATAAATCATACATATATACACACACACATATATATACAGTAGAGACGACCAAGGTAAATTTGAATCGCTTTTCCAATTTCTCCCATGAGTTCTATTCTCGCCTGTTTATGCATACATATGTATGTAATTTTGCCCAGCACATCCGTGTATGTATAAATGATTGAAGCATGGAAAAGTTTTAATTTTTGGTTATTGATTCATTCTTCTTATCAGATTTTTTAAAAAAGTCTGGAGCTTTAATTGATTTCGCTTATTAATGCAATTCCGTGGTTCATCTCACTTTTGATTGAGAGAGAGAAGAGATTTTTTGGGTGAAATGTTGGACAAAGTAAAAAATTGCGGCGGGCTCCATTGTCAAAACGATGTCGTGTTGGACTTAAAAACGCCACAAGAAAAAAAAAATTAAGGCTCTTATATTATTGTAAGGATATATATATATATATATATATATATATATATATATATATATATATATATATATATATATTTGTTTTTTAAGGTCGCATGTTGCACGCCGCTGAAATCAGAAGAAAAAAAATTGTATGTTAAGAATAGTTTATTGACGTGATATAATATAAAATAATAAAGTGATAAAAGAATATATATGTAGAATGCAAGATATATTTGTATTTTGTATTCATTTACATTAGTTGGTACATTAATAGGTTAAAATTACATAAAATATAATTATCATATTAATAAAATTTGATGTAATGTAAAAGAAATTTATTTGTATGCGTGTTATTTTTCGAGGAACTTGTGAATCTCAAATTTGGATTTGTCGAGTATGTTGATAAATAAAGTATATACAAAAATTTTATTTAGTATATCATTTATTAGAACATAATGAAATAGAATATATAGTATATAAATTTAGTATATATCATAATGAATTAATACAATATATTATTTTTTTAATTTATTTTAGCAATTACCATAACATATTATAAAAAAAAAAAATTATTATAATAAATTTATAGTATAATAAAATTAATTCGTGTTGATATGTTATTAATTAATTAGTACATTATTATAATAATTTAGTAATTATAATTAATTTATTATAATATTTTAATAAATGATAGAGTAGGAAAATTAATTTGATAGTACAATAAAATATATTTCATATAACAATAAAATTAATTGTGTAGTAAAATATTATTTGTCTAGAAATATTTAATTTTTTGAGTTATTAAATATAATTTTCCTTGGTTATTATTATAAGAATTAATACAATATATTATATTTTATTTTATAATGATTAATTTATCTAGTAACTCAACAAATCCAAATATGAGATTTATGAGTTGGTTAAAAAATAACATGAGAAAATAAAAAATAAAATAATTTAGTGTATTATATAATTTAAATTAAAAAGTAAATTGAAAATTGAATACTATGTATTGTTGAAGTTTCACCGAGTAACTTGACAAATCGAAAACCACGCTTGACGAGTTCCTTTGATGAAAAATGTGGAAAAAATGCAATATATTTAATCACCAAGAACTCGATAAACCTCGAAAATCGGGTACTGAAAAGTTACTTGACAAACTAATGAAATTTAAGATGTTCATTATTTTGTTTTCCTTTTTATTTAAATTATGTAATACAAAAAATTTTTATTATTTTTTTTTTCTTTTTACTTTCTCCGTCCTCGTAAAAGTCCAAAATTATTTAATTTTTTTTTTTTTTTTTTGACTAATTTGCCGAAGTTATGAGGCAAAGTGGGGAAAAAAAAAAAAAAAAAAACAATTAAAACTTCGCTTATTCATGGATTAACAAAAATTCATTTGTGTTCAATTTGCTTATAAGGAAAAAAAATTAAATAGTAAAAAATTAAATGAAAATCTATTTGCTACTAAATTATAGAAAAAAAAAAACACACCAAAAAAATAATAAATAAAGGTCCAAATAACAAATACATACCCAAATTAAAAAATTATAAAAAAAAAAAAAAAATTACTTTAAAATGGGCTAAAAAACCCTATTTTTATTGTTTGGGGTGTGTGTTTGTTAAAATACACACCCCCAATATTTGAAAAAAAAAAATTAAAAAAGTTTCAAAATGGGCTTTTAGCCCATTTTGATTTTTAGTGAAGGAGTGGGTGTTTGTCGTGTAACTCGACAAACACCCACATACAATTTTTAAAAAAAATAAAATAAATAAAAAAGCAAATTTAGGTGTGTGTTTGTCGAGTTTCTCGACAAACACACACTCATACACACTCATATAAATGAAAATGGGCTTAACCTTTTAAGCCCATTTTGACTTTACAATTTTTTTTTATAGAATTTTTTATTTTAATCAAGAAAACCTTTGAATTGTAAAGTAAATTTTTATATTTTTTACGATTATTTTAAATAAATCCGTTGCATATGTTTAAGAATCAAATTTATAAAAAACAAAAAAAATAATGAATTAGAAATTAACCGGTCACGCCATCGACAACATTATTTTTGAAATATTTTTGACTTTGTGGTATGTGGCATTTTATTCATATAAATAATTGAGCAACTCGGCAATCTCAAATTTCAATTTGTCGAGTTTTTTGATAATTTAAGCACATGCATAGTTTTTTTACTCTATCATTTATTATAACATTGTATAATAAATTATATATAATATAAAATTATTATAATATACTTTATTTTAACAATTATAACAACACGAAATGGAATGCAAATTTATTATAATAATTATGTCAATTTATTATACTAATTATATAAATTTTATTAAAATAATCAATTTTATCAATATAATTAATAATTATAATAAAACTTAATATGAATTTATTGTAAATAAAACTTTTGTTTTTTAAAGTTGGAGTTGGTGGCTTATAACTGATCGATATATTAAATTATTATAATATATTTTATTTTATTTTATTTTAACAATTATGATAACACAGTGTCAAAAATTGATGTCGAGTAACTCGACCAATTTATTTTTTAATAAATTATTGTTGAATAACTTGACAAACCAAAGATATTAATTTTATTATAAAAAAAAATTTGTCGAGTAACTTGATAAAAATCCAAAAAAATGGTCAAATTGGACTTTCAACAAAATTTAAATATTGGGGATGGTCAATGACATAAAAATAAAAATTATGGGTCAATTAGTTAAAAATTTAAAAAGTTGGAACCAAAAGAACAATTTAACAAAAAAAAATTTGAACTTTGTCGGGTTACTGAACAAAGTTCTTGAATTTTTTTTTTCCCACACTTTGTCGAGTAACTCGACAAAGTGGTAAATGATGAAATTTTTTTTATTATTATTTTTTGGCCACTTTGTCGAGTTCCTCGACAAAGTGGTAAAGTTGGAATTTTTTTTTTTTTTTCATTTTTTTATTTTGGCTTTCTCAACAAAGTGAGAAAGAGTTTGAAATATTTTTTTTTTTTTTTGGCTTACTCGACAAAGTGGGAAAGAGTTGAATTTTTTTTTTTTTTTTCTTCCTTGACAAAGTCTTTGAAATAAATTTTTTTTTGTGTGTGTGGGCTTTTAGCTCAAATTTTTTGTGATAAAAATTATTTGACATAGAAAACGATCGCGAACGATCACGAAATTTTCAGGGGACATATAATACTCGGTAGCTACCACATATTAAAAATTGGTAGTCCGACGGCATGTTTAGGCATACTAAAATGCTCACCAAACCTCCTAGGCAGTTTTTTTTAATTCATGTCGTCGACAGGTTTACAAAATTGTCCATAAATTGAGTTATATAACATAAAATTATGTAAAACCAAAGCCAATGGTTAGGCAACCCATAGGGCTATCGTCTCCAACTGGAAATATGTAAAAATACTTAATATATAAGGTGCATTAAATTTTTGAGTTGGACAACAGAAACTGCATCTTAGAAAAATATGAAGTTTAGCAAAACCTTTCAAGTTCACATCATTAACGTGTAACCAAAACATGGGAATCCACTAAAACTACCACAAAACCAAGGTCCACAAAAGTTTAAGAAGATATTTACACTACTTAAAGTTTTTTGATTGGTTTATAATATCGATTCCGGCACGCCGACGGCATAAATCCGAAAAACTGTCTAGGAGGTTTCGCGATGAGTATTTTAGTATGCCTAAACATGCCGTCGGACAACCAATTTTTGATATGTGGTAGCTACCTGAGTATTCTATGTCCCATGAAAATTTCGTATTGTTCGGTGATCGTTTTCTATGTCAAAGAATTTTTTGTTACTCCATGACCAGGTGAATAAAATTTTCAAAATAAGGGCAGTGTTACAAAAATTTCTTTCACCCGGTCATGGAGTAACAAAAATTTGTTTGACATAGAAAACGATAACCGAAAATTATGAAATTTTCAGGAAACATAGAATACTCATTTAGCTAACACATATAAAAAATTGATAGTCCGACGGCATGTTTCGGCTGACTAAAATGCTCACCGTAACACCCTAGGCAGTTTCTCGATTTCATACTGATCGCAGTTTACAAAATTGTCCATAACTTGAGTTATATACCATGAATTTATGTGAAACCAAAGCCAATGGTTAGGTAACCCATAGAGCTATCGTTTCCAACTGGAATTATATAAAAATACTTAATATATAAGGTGCAGCATATTTTTGAGTTGGTCAACAGAAAGTGCAGTTTGGAGAAACAATTCACCCAATCATGGAGCAAAGAAAATTTTTTGACATAGAAAACGATCACCGAACAATATGAAATTTTCAAGGAACGTAGAATGCCCATGTAGCTACCACATATAAAATTTGATAATCCGACGGCATGTTTTGACACACTAAAATGTTCACCGAAACATCCAAGGCAGTTTCTCGATTCATGCTGTCGCACTTTACAAAAGTGTCCATAACTTGAGTTATATAACATGAAATTATGTGAAACCAAAGCCAATTGTTAGGTAACCCGTGGGGATATTGTCTCAAACTGGAATTATGTAAAAATACGTAATGTATAAGCTGCAGCAAATATTTAAGTTGGACAACAAAAAACTGCATTTAGAGAAATGAAATTTACCAAAACTTTAGGAATCGATTGTATTTAGTCCTTTGTTCCCCATAGCAACCGGAGATAAAAAGTACCAAATTTGATGACTTATGAAGGGGAAAAATGAATATATATTGACTATAATATATAAGAAATCAATAATTATGGAATAAAACTTAATATGAATATATTGTAAATAAAACATTTGTTTTTAAAGTTGAGCTTGATGGCTTATAACTTATCGATATATTAAATTATTATAATATATTATATTTTATTTTATTTTAACAATTATGATAACACAGTAGAATGCAAATTTATTATAATAATTATGTCAATTTATTACAATAATCAATCTATTATACACGAATAAAACGTTTACACAACAAATCTATAGAACAAATTTAACATAAAATGTTATCAAATTATTTAGAAAAAAAAAAAAAAAATCAAATGTTATCGATTTAAAAATTTATTTTTCAAATTGCATGTATAAAATTTGTTTATAACATAAAACAAAAAGTTTAAGCATTATCATTAATTGTTGATTTTTTCTATTTTTTTCCCTCTTTATTTCAATGGGATGTTTGGTAAGCATTTTAGTAAGTCGAAACATGCCGTCGAGTATCAAATTTTGATATGTGGTAGCTACATGAGTATTCTATGTTCCTTGAAAATTTCATATTTTTCGGTGATCGTTTTCTATGTCAAATGAATTTTTTTAATACATGACTAAGTGAAATTTTGAAATTTTTTTTTTTTTACCTTTTCCCCACTTTGTCTTATAACTCGGCAAAATGAGTATTTTTTTTTAAAAAAATTTTTTTCCAAATGACTTTCTCGAGTTACTTGAGAAACCGAAAAAAAAAAAAAAAAATATATTAAATAAGGCTTTCTTTCGAAAGCCACAACCAAAAAAAAAAAAAAAAAAAATTGTGGCTTTCTCGAGTAACTCGAGAAAGCCACAAAAATATTTTTTTTGGTGGCTTTCTAGTTACTCGAGAAAGCCACCAAAATTTTGTTATGTATTTTTTTTTTTGGTGGCTTTCTCGAGAAGCCACCAAAATTTTATTATTATTTTTTATTATTTTTTACTTTCTCCGAAAGTCCAAAATTATTTAATTTTTTTTTTTTTTTTTACTAATTTGCCGAGTTATGAGGCAAAGTGGGAAAAAGGTAAAAAAAAAAATTAAAACTTCGCTTATTCATGGATTAACAAAAATTCATTTGTGTTCAATTTGCTTATAAGGAAAAAAAAATTAAATAGTAAAAATTAAATGAAAATCTATTTGCTACTAAATTATAGAAAAAAAAACACACCAAAAAATAATAAATAAAGGTCCAAATACGCCGACAAATACATACCCAAATTAAAAATTATAAAAAAAAAAAAAATTTACTTTAAAATGGGCTAAAAACCCTATTTTTATTGTTTGGGGTGTGTGTTTGTTAAAATACACACCCCAATATTTGAAAAAAAAAAATAAAAAAATTAAAAATTCAAAATGGGCTTTTAGCCCATTTTGATTTTTTAATGAAGGAGTGGGTGTTTGTCGTGTAACTCGACAAACACCCACATACAATTTTTTAAAAAAATAAAATAAATAAAAAAGCAAATTTAGGTGTGTGTTTGTCGAGTTTCTCGACAAACACACACTCATACACACTCATATAAATGAAAATGGGCTTAACCTTTTAAGCCCATTTTGACTTTACAATTTTTTTTTTATATAATTTTTTTATTTTAATCAAGAAAACCTTTGAATTGTAAAGTAAATTTTTTATATTTTTTTTACAGATTATTCTAAATAAATGCTGCATATGTTTAAGAATCAAATTTATAAAAAAAACAAAAAAATAATGAATTAGAAATTAACCGGTCACGCCATCGACAACATTATTTTTGAAATATTTTTGACTTTGTGGTATGTGGCATTTTATTCATATAAATAATTGAGCAACTCGGCAATCTCAAATTTCAATTTGTCGAGTTTTTTGATAATTTAAGCACATGCATAGTTTTTTTACTCTATCATTTATTATAACATTGTATAATAAATTATATATAATATAAAATTATTATAATATACTTTATTTTAACAATTATAACAACACAGTGGAATGCAAATTTATTATAATAATTATGTCAATTTATTATACTAATTATATAAATTTTATTAAAATAATCAATTTAATCAATTTTTAGTATAATTAATAATTATAATAAAACTTAATATGAATTTATTGTAAATAAAACTTTTGTTTTTTTTAAAGTTGGAGTTGGTGGCTTATAACCGATCGATATATTAAATTATTATAATATATTTTATTTTATTTTATTTTAACAATTATGATAACACGGTGTCAAAAATTGATGTCGAGTAACTTCGACCAATTTATTTTTTTTAATAAATTATTGTTGAATAACTTGACAAACCAAAGATATTAATTTTATTATAAAAAAAAATATTTGTCGAGTAACTTGATAAAAATCCAAAAAATGGTCAAATTGGACTTTCAACAAAATTTAAATATTGGGGATGGTCAATGACATAAAAATAAAAATTATGGGTCAATTAGTTAAAAATTTAAAAGTTGGAACCAAAGAACAATTTAACAAAAAAAAAAAATTTGAACTTTGTCGGGTTCTTGAACAAAGTTCTTGAATTTTTTTCCACACTTTGTCGAGTAACTCGACAAAGTGGTAAATGATGAAATTTTTTTATTATTATTTTTGGCCACTTTGTCGAGTTCCTCGACAAAGTGGTAAAGTTGGAATTTTTTTTTTTTCCTCATTTTCATTTTTTTTTTTGGCTTTCTCAACAAAGTGAGAAAGAGTTTGAAATTTTTTTTTTTTTTTTTTTTTGGCTTACTCGACAAAGTGGGAAAGAGTTGAATTTTTTTTTTTTTTTACTTCCTTGACAAAGTCTTTGAAATAAATTTTTTTTTGTGTGTGTGGGCTTTTAGCTCAAATTTTTTGTGATAAAAATTATTTGACATAGAAAACGATCGCGAACGATCACGAAATTTTCAGGGGACATATAATACTCAGGTAGCTACCACATATTAAAATTGGTAGTCCGACGGCATGTTTAGGCATACTAAAATGCTCACCGAAACCTCCTAGGCAGTTTTTTTAATTCATGTCGTCGACAGTTTACAAAATTGTCCATAAATTGAGTTATATAACATAAAATTATGTAAAACCAAAGCCAATGGTTAGGCAACCCATAGGGCTATCGTCTCCAACTGGAAATATGTAAAAATACTTAATATATAAGGTGCATTAAATTTTTAGTTGGACAACGAAACTGCATCTTAGAAAAATATGAAGTTTAGCAAAACCTTTCAAGTTCACATCATTAACGTGTAACCAAAACATGGGAATCCACTAAAACTACCACAAAACCAAGGTCCACAAAAGTTTAAGAAGATATTTACACTACTTAAAGTTTTTGATTGGTTTATAATATCGATTCCGCACGCCGACGAAGGGCATAAATCCGAAAAAGCTGTCTAGGAGGTTTCGCGATGAGTATTTTAGTATGCCTAAACATGCCGTCGGACAACCAATTTTGATATGTGGTAGCTACCTGAGTATTCTATGTCCCATGAAAATTTCAGTATTGTTCGGTGATCGTTTTCTATGTCAAAGAATTTTTGTTACTCCATGACCGTGTGAATAAAATTTTCAAAATAAGGGCAGTGTTACAAAATTTCTTTCACCCGGTCATGGAGTAACAAAATTTGTTTGACATAGAAAACGATAACCGAAAATTATGAAATTTTCAGGAAACATAGAATACTCATTTAGCTAACACATATAAAAATTGATAGTCCGACGGCATGTTTCGGTGACTAAAATGCTCACCGTAACACCCTAGGCAGTTTCTCGGATTCATACGGTCGCAGTTTACAAAATTGTCCATAACTTGAGTTATATACCATGAATTTATGTGAAACCAAAGCCAATGGTTAGGTAACCCATAGAGCTATCGTTTCCAACTGGAATTATATAAAAATACTTAATATATAAGGTGCAGCATATTTTTGAGTTGGTCAACAGAAAAGTGCAGTTTGGAGAAACAATTCACCCAATCATGGAGCAAAGAAAATTTTTTGACATAGAAAACGATCACCGAAATAATATGAAATTTTCAAGGAACGTAGAATGCCCATGTAGCTACCACATATAAAAATTTGATAATCCGACGGCATGTTTTGACACACTAAAATGTTCACCGAAACATCCAAGGCAGTTTCTCGGATTCATGCTGTCGCACTTTACAAAAGTGTCCATAACTTGAGTTATATAACATGAAATTATGTGAAACCAAAGCCAATTGTTAGGTAACCCGTGAGGATATTGTCTCAAACTGGAATTATGTAAAATACGTAATGTATAAGCTGCAGCAAATATTTAAGTTGGACAACAAAACTGCATTTTAGAGAAATGAAATTTACCAAAACCTTTAGGAATCGATTGTATTTAGTCCTTTGTTCCCCATAGCAACCGGAGATAAAAAAGTACCAAATTTGATGACTTATGAAGGGGAAAAATGAATATATATTGACTATAATATATAAGAAATCAATAATTATGAATAAAACTTAATATGAATATATTGTAAATAAAACATTTGTTTTTTAAAGTTACATTGATGGCTTATAACTTATCGATATATTAAATTATTATAATATATTATATTTTATTTTATTTTAACAATTATGATAACACAAGAGAATGCAAATTTATTATAATAATTATGTCAATTTATTACAATAATCAATCTATTATACACTTTGGAATAAAACGTTTACACAACAAATCTATAGAACAAATTTAACATAAAATGTTATCAAATTATTTAGAAAAAAAAAAAAAATCAAATGTTATCGATTTAAAAATTTATTTTTCAAATTGCATGTATAAAATTTGTTTATAACATAAAACAAAAAGTTTAAGCATTATCATTAATTGTTGATTTTTTTCTATTTTTTTCCTCTTTATTTCAGTAGGATGTTTCGGTAAGCATTTTAGTAAGCCGAAACATGCCGCCGTCGAGTATCAAATTTTGATATGTGGTAGCTACATGAGTATTCTATGTTCCTTGAAAATTTCATATTTTTCGGTGATCGTTTTCTATGTCAAATGAATTTTTTTTAATACATGACTAAGTGAAATTTTGAAATTTTTTTTTTTTTACCTTTTTCTCCACTTTGTCTTATAACTCGGCAAAATGAGTATTTTTTTTTAAAAAATTTTTTTTCCCAAATGACTTTCTCGAGTTACTTGAGAAACCGAAAAAAAAAAAAAAAAAAAATTAAATAAGGCTTTCTCGAAAGCCACAACCAAAAAAAAAAAAAAAATTTGTGGCTTTCTCGAGTAACTCGAGAAAGCCACCAAAATATTTTTTTTTATGGCTTTCTAGTTACTCGAGAAAGCCACCAAAATTTTTTTGATATGTATTTTTTTTTTTGTGGCTTTCTCGAAGCCACCAAAATTTTTATTATTATTTTTTTTTATTCTTTTTTTACTTTCTCCAGAAAGTCCAAAATTATTTAATTTTTTTTTTTAATTTTTTTACTAATTTGCCGAGTTATGAGGCAAAGTGGGGAAAAAGGTAAAAAAAAAATTAAAACTTCGCTTATTCATGGATTAACAAAAATTCATTTGTGTTCAATTTGCTTATAAGGAAAAAAAAAAATTAAATAGTAAAAAATTAAATGAAAATCTATTTGCTACTAAATTATAGAAAAAAAAAACACCAAAAAAATAATAAATAAAGGTCCAAATACGCTCGACAAATACATACCCAAATTAAAAATTATAAAAAAAAAAAAAATTACTTTAAAATGGGCTAAAAACCCTATTTTTATTGTTTTTGGGGTGTGTGTTTGTTAAAATACACACCCCAATATTTGAAAAAAAAAATTAAAAAGTTTCAAAATGGGCTTTTAGCCCATTTTGATTTTTAGTGAAGGAGTGGGTGTTTGTCGTGTAACTCGACAAACACCCACATACAATTTTTTTAAAAAATAAAATAAATAAAAAAGCAAATTTAGGTGTGTGTTTGTCGGTTTCTCGACAAACACACACTCATCTACACACTCATATAAATGAAAATGGGCTTAACCTTTTAAGCCCATTTTGACTTTACAATTTTTTTTTTTATAAATTTTTATTTTTTTAATCAAGAAAACCTTTGAATTGTAAAGTAAATTTTTTATATTTTTTTTACAGATTATTTTAAATAAATGCTGCATATGTTTAAGAATCAAATTTATAAAAAAAACAAAAAAATAATGAATTAGAAATTAACCGGTCACGCCATCGACAACATTATTTTTGAAATATTTTTGACTTTGTGGTATGTGGCATTTTATTCATATAAATAATTGAGCAACTCGGCAATCTCAAATTTCAATTTGTCGAGTTTTTTGATAATTTAAGCACATGCATAGTTTTTTTACTCTATCATTTATTATAACATTGTATAATAAATTATATATAATATAAAATTATTATAATATACTTTATTTTAACAATTATAACAACACAAGTGGAATGCAAATTTATTATAATAATTATGTCAATTTATTATACTAATTATATAAATTTTATTAAAATAATCAATTTTCAATTTTAGTATAATTAATAATTATAATAAAACTTAATATGAATTTATTGTAAATAAAACTTTTGTTTTTTAAAGTTGGAGTTGGTGGCTTATAACCGATCGATATATTAAATTATTATAATATATTTTATTTTATTTTATTTTAACAATTATGATAACACGGTGTCAAAATTGATGTCGAGTAACTCGACCAATTTATTTTTAATAAATTATTGTTGAATAACTTGACAAACCAAAGATATTAATTTTATTATAAAAAAAAATATTTGTCGAGTAACTTGATAAAAATCCAAAAAATGGTCAAATTGGACTTTCAACAAAATTTAAATATTGGGGATGGTCAATGACATAAAAATAAAAATTATGGGTCAATTAGTTAAAAATTTAAAAGTTGGAACCAAAGAACAATTTAACAAAAAAAATTTGAACTTTGTCGGGTTCTTGAACAAAGTTCTTGAATTTTTTCCCACTATTGTCGACTAACTCGACAAAGTCGAGTAACTCGACAAAGTGGTAAATGATGAAATTTTTTTTTATTATTATTTGGCCCTTTGTCGAGTTCCTCGACAAAGTGGTAAAGTTGGAATTTTTTTTTTGTTTTCATTTTTTTTTTGTTTTGGCTTTCTCAACAAAGTGAGAAAGAGTTTGAAATTTTTTTTTTTTTTTTTACTCGACAAAGTGGGAAAGAGTTGAATTTTTTTTTTTTTTTTCTTCCTTGACAAAGTCTTTGAAATAAATTTTTTTTGTGTGTGGGCTTTTAGCTCAAATTTTTTGTGATAAAAATTATTTGACATAGAAAACGATCGCGAACGATCGAAAATTTTCAGGGGACATATAATACTCAGGTAGCTACCACATATTAAAATTGGTAGTCCGACGGCATGTTTAGGCATACTAAAATGCTCACCGAAACCTCCTAGGCAGTTTTTAATTCATGTCGTCGACAGTTTACAAAATTGTCCATAAATTGAGTTATATAACATAAAATTATGTAAAACCAAAGCCAATGGTTAGGCAACCCATAGGGCTATCGTCTCCAACTGGAAATATGTAAAAATACTTAATATATAAGGTGCATTAAATTTTTAGTTGGACAACGAAACTGCATCTTAGAAAAATATGAAGTTTAGCAAAACCTTTCAAGTTCACATCATTAACGTGTAACCAAAACATGGGAATCCACTAAAACTACCACAAAACCAAGGTCCACAAAAGTTTAAGAAGATATTTACACTACTTAAAGTTTTTGATTGGTTTATAATATCGATTCCGAAGACGCCGACGGACATAAATCCGAAAAACGCTCTAGGAGGTTTCGCGATGAGTATTTTAGTATGCCTAAACATGCCGTCGGACAACCAATTTTTGATATGTGGTAGCTACCTGAGTATTCTATGTCCCATGAAAATTTCGTATTGTTCGGTGATCGTTTTCTATGTCAAAGAATTTTTTGTTACTCCATGACCAGGTGAATAAAATTTTCAAAATAAGGGCAGTGTTACAAAAATTTCTTTCACCCGGTCATGGAGTAACAAAAATTTGTTTGACATAGAAAACGATAACCGAAAATTATGAATTTTTCAGGAAACATAGAATACTCATTTAGCTAACACATATAAAAAATTGATAGTCCGACGGCATGTTTCGGCTGACTAAAATGCTCACCGTAACACCCTAGGCAGTTTCTCGGATTCATACGGTCGCAGTTTACAAAATTGTCCATAACTTGAGTTATATACCATGAATTTATGTGAAACCAAAGCCAATGGTTAGGTAACCCATAGAGCTATCGTTTCCAACTGGAATTATATAAAAATACTTAATATATAAGGTGCAGCATATTTTTGAGTTGGTCAACAGAAAGTGCAGTTTGGAGAAACAATTCACCCAATCATGGAGCAAAGAAAATTTTTTTGACATAGAAAACGATCACCGAACAATATGAAATTTTCAAGGAACGTAGAATGCCCATGTAGCTACCACATATAAAAATTTGATAATCCGACGGCATGTTTTGACACACTAAAATGTTCACCGAAACATCCAAGGCAGTTTCTCGGATTCATGCTGTCGCACTTTACAAAAGTGTCCATAACTTGAGTTATATAACATGAAATTATGTGAAACCAAAGCCAATTGTTAGGTAACCCGTAGGGATATTGTCTCAAACTGGAATTATGTAAAAATACGTAATGTATAAGCTGCAGCAAATATTTAAGTTGGACAACAAAAACTGCATTTTAGAGAAAATGAAATTTACCAAAACCTTTAGGAATCGATTGTATTTCGTCCTTTGTTCCCCATAGCAACTGGAGATAAAAAAGTACCAAATTTGATGACTTATGAAGGGGAAAAATGAATATATATTGACTATAATATATAAGAAATCAATAATTGCGGAATAAAACTTAATATGAATATATTGTAAATAAAACATTTGTTTTTTAAAGTTACAGTTGATGGCTTATAACTTATCGATATATTAAATTATTATAATATATTATATTTTATTTTATTTTAACAATTATGATAACACAGTAGAATGCAAATTTATTATAATAATTATGTCAATTTATTACAATAATCAATCTATTATACACTGGAATAAAACGTTTACACAACAAATCTATAGAACAAATTTAACATAAAATGTTATCAAATTATTTAGAAAAAAAAAAAATCAAATGTTATCGATTTAAAAATTTATTTTTCAAATTGCATGTATAAAATTTGTTTATAACATAAAACAAAAGTTTAAGCATTATCATTAATTGTTGATTTTTTTCTATTTTTTCCTCTTTATTTCAATGAGGATGTTTGGTGCAGCATTTTAGTAAGTCGAAACATGCCGTCGAGTATCAAATTTTGATATGTGGTAGCTACATGAGTATTCTATGTTCCTTGAAAATTTCATATTTTTCGGTGATCGCTTTCTATGTCAAATGAATTTTTTTAATACATGACTAAGTGAAATTTTGAAATTTTTTTTTTTTTTACCTTTTTCCCCACTTTGTCTTATAACTCGGCAAAATGAGTATTTTTTTTTTAAAAAAAAATTTCCCAAATGACTTTCTCGAGTTACTTGAGAAACCCAAAAAAAAAAAAAAAATATAAATAAGGCTTTCTCGAGAAAGCCACAACCAAAAAAAAAAAAAAAAAAATTTGTGGCTTTCTCGAGTAACTCGAGAAAGCCACCAAAAAAAAATATTTTTTTGGTGGCTTTCTAGTTACTCGAGAAAGCCACCAAAAATTTTTTTGTTATGTATTTTTTTTTTTGGTGGCTTTCTCAGGAAGCCACCAAAATTTTTATTATTATTTTTTTTTATTCTTTTTTTACTTTCTCCAGAAAGTCCAAAATTATTTAATTTTTTTTTTTTTTTTTTTACTAATTTGCCGAGTTATGAGGCAAAGTGGGGAAAAAGGTAAAAAAAAAATTAAAACTTCGCTTATTCATGGATTAACAAAAATTCATTTGTGTTCAATTTGCTTATAAGGAAAAAAAAAATTAAATAGTAAAAAATTAAATGAAAATCTATTTGCTACTAAATTATAGAAAAAAAAAACACACCAAAAAAATAATAAATAAAGGTCCAAATACGCTCGACAAATACATACCCAAATTAAAAAATTATAAAAAAAAAAAAATTACTTTAAAATGGGCTAAAAAACCCTATTTTTATTGTTTGGGGTGTGTGTTTGTTAAAATACACACCCCCAATATTTGAAAAAAAAAAAATTAAAAAAGTTTCAAAATGGGCTTTTAGCCCATTTTGATTTTTAGTGAAGGAGTGGGTGTTTGTCGTGTAACTCGACAAACACCCACATACAATTTTTTTAAAAAATAAAATAAATAAAAAAGCAAATTTAGGTGTGTGTTTGTCGAGTTTCTCGACAAACACACACTCACTCACACTCATATAAATGAAAATGGGCTTAACCTTTTAAGCCCATTTTGACTTTACAATTTTTTTTTATAGAATTTTTTTATTTTAATCAAGAAAACCTTTGAATTGTAAAGTAAATTTTTTATATTTTTTTTACAGATTATTTTAAATAAATGCTGCATATGTTTAAGAATCAAATTTATAAAAAAAACAAAAAAATAATGAATTAGAAATTAACCGTCACGCCATCGACAACATTATTTTTGAAATATTTTTGACTTTGTGGTATGTGGCATTTTATTCATATAAATAATTGAGCAACTCGGCAATCTCAAATTTCAATTTGTCGAGTTTTTTGATAATTTAAGCACATGCATAGTTTTTTTACTCTATCATTTATTATAACATTGTATAATAAATTATATATAATATAAAATTATTATAATATACTTTATTTTAACAATTATAACAACACGATTGGAATGCAAATTTATTATAATAATTATGTCAATTTATTATACTAATTATATAAATTTTATTAAAATAATCAATTTTTAGTATAATTAATAATTATAATAAAACTTAATATGAATTTATTGTAAATAAAACTTTTGTTTTTAAAGTTGGAGTTGGTGGCTTATAACCGATCGATATATTAAATTATTATAATATATTTTATTTTATTTTATTTTAACAATTATGATAACACATTGTCAAAAATTGATGTCGAGTAACTCGACCAATTTATTTTTAATAAATTATTGTTGAATAACTTGACAAACCAAAGATATTAATTTTATTATAAAAAAAATATTTGTCGAGTAACTTGATAAAATCCAAAAAATGGTCAAATTGGACTTTCAACAAAATTTAAATATTGGGGATGGTCAATGACATAAAAATAAAAATTATGGGTCAATTAGTTAAAATTTAAAAAGTTGGAACCAAAAGAACAATTTAACAAAAAAAAATTTGAACTTTGTCGGGTTACTGAACAAAGTTCTTGAATTTTTTTTTTCCCACACTTTGTCGAGTAACTCGACAAAGTGGTAAATGATGAAATTTTTTTTATTATTATTTTTTGGCCACTTTGTCGAGTTCCTCGACAAAGTGGTAAAGTTGGAATTTTTTTTTTTGTTTTCATTTTTTTATTTTGGCTTTCTCAACAAAGTGAGAAAGAGTTTGAAATTTTTTTTTTTTTTTTTTTACTCGACAAAGTGGGAAAGAGTTGAATTTTTTTTTTTTTTTTACTTCCTTGACAAAGTCTTTGAAATAAATTTTTTTTGTGTGTGTGGGCTTTTAGCTCAAATTTTTTGTGATAAAAATTATTTGACATAAAAACGATCGCGAACGATCACGAAATTTTCAGGGGACATATAATACTCGTAGCTACCACATATTAAAATTGGTAGTCCGACGGCATGTTTAGGCATACTAAAATGCTCACCGAAACCTCCTAGGCAGTTTTTTTAATTCATGTCGTCGACAGTTTACAAAATTGTCCATAAATTGAGTTATATAACATAAAATTATGTAAAACCAAAGCCAATGGTTAGGCAACCCATAGGGCTATCGTCTCCAACTGGAAATATGTAAAAATACTTAATATATAAGGTGCATTAAATTTTTTAGTTGGACAACAGAAACTGCATCTTAGAAAAATATGAAGTTTAGCAAAACCTTTCAAGTTCACATCATTAACGTGTAACCAAAACATGGGAATCCACTAAAACTACCACAAAACCAAGGTCCACAAAAGTTTAAGAAGATATTTACACTACTTAAAGTTTTTTGATTGGTTTATAATATCGATTCCGCACGCCGACGGCATAAATCCGAAAAAACTGTCTAGGAGGTTTCGCGATGAGTATTTTAGTATGCCTAAACATGCCGTCGGACAACCAATTTTGATATGTGGTAGCTACCTGAGTATTCTATGTCCCATGAAAATTTCGTATTGTTCGGTGATCGTTTTCTCTATGTCAAAGAATTTTTGTTACTCCATGACCGGTGAATAAAATTTTCAAAATAAGGGCGAGTGTTACAAAAATTTCTTTCACCCGGTCATGGAGTAACAAAAATTTGTTTGACATAGAAAACGATAACCGAAAATTATGAATTTTTCAAGAAA
This sequence comes from Forsythia suspensa, assembly GCA_023638005.1. Taxonomy (NCBI): domain Eukaryota; kingdom Viridiplantae; phylum Streptophyta; class Magnoliopsida; order Lamiales; family Oleaceae; genus Forsythia; species Forsythia suspensa. The sequence continues at coordinate 1,885,518 of CM042670.1, forward strand.
CATAGAATACTCATTTAGCTAACACATATAAAAATTGATAGTCCGACGGCATGTTTCGCTGACTAAAATGCTCACCGTAACACCCTAGGCAGTTTCTCGGATTCATACGGTCGCAGTTTACAAAATTGTCCATAACTTGAGTTATATACCATGAATTTATGTGAAACCAAAGCCAATGGTTAGGTAACCCATAGAGCTATCGTTTCCAACTGGAATTATATAAAAATACTTAATATATAAGGTGCAGCATATTTTGAGTTGGTCAACAGAAAGTGCAGTTTGGAGAAACAATTCACCCAATCATGGAGCAAAGAAAATTTTTTTGACATAGAAAACGATCACCGAACAATATGAAATTTTCAAGGAACGTAGAATGCCCATGTAGCTACCACATATAAAAATTTGATAATCCGACGGCATGTTTTGACACACTAAAATGTTCACCGAAACATCCAAGGCAGTTTCTCGGATTCATGCTGTCGCACTTTACAAAAGTGTCCATAACTTGAGTTATATAACATGAAATTATGTGAAACCAAAGCCAATTGTTAGGTAACCCGTAGGGATATTGTCTCAAACTGGAATTATGTAAAAATACGTAATGTATAAGCTGCAGCAAATATTTAAGTTGGACAACAAAACTGCATTTTAGAAAATGAAATTTACCAAAACCTTTAGGAATCGATTGTATTTATTCCTTTGTTCCCCATAGCAACTGGAGATAAAAAAACACCAAATTTGATGACTTATGAAGGGAAAAATGAATATATATTGACTATAATATATAAGAAATCAATAATTGTCTAATGGTACAAATGGTGATAATTAGTGAGTTTTTGACTTCTTCTTTTTCGGTGGTAATAGATATATATTTTTCTTCAATCGAGACAACGATGCAGTAACTCTATATTTCTTGTTTTTATATTGAGAATACCAATGGTTGAACTCGGTGTAATCTTTTTTTAAGTCATATCATTTGATATTGACATATAGTTGTAGTTAGTAATGTGATATTTTAATTTATTGAAGGTCTATGGAAATTTTAGTTTTTGTTAATGTTATTTATTTTCTTTACTTATAATTATTTATGGTTGTTGGGTAAAGATTTGCTTATAGTATGATGTGTATGGGTGAAAGTTATGGAGCCATGATATTATTTTGCCAGAATATTTCTCGTTATTTTAATATCTGTCGCATTAATATAGACTTTTACAACCAATTCTTTGTTGTTAAAAAGAAAGGCAACTAAATTCTTGTTGCTTCAATATTGTTCATTTATCGACCAAAATAATTAGTACAATGACAAATCAAGCGATTGTTGAAACAAAAATCGATTTTCAATATTAAATATTAATGACCATTCTTTTTGTTGTTGAAATGAAAGACAACTAAACTTTGGTTGCTTTATTGTAATTTAATGACAAAATAATTAATACAACGACAAATCATGCTGAAATTAAAATCGATTGTCACTATTAAATATTAACTACCATTTATTTCGTTATTGAAATGAAAGGCAACTAAAATTTGGTTGCTTTTATTGTATTTTAACGACAAAAATATTTGATACAACAATTTGAACAAGTGGTTGGGAAATAAAAGCCTTGTCACTATTAAATATTAACGACCATTTACTTTGTTGTTGAAATGAAATGCAACTAAAATTTGGTTGCTTTTATTATATTTTAACGACAAAAATCTTTGATACAACAACCAAATAAGTGGTAGGGATAAAAAGAATCGGTTGTCAATACAAACTTTTTACTGAGCAGTTATTTAGTTCTTTGAAACATTACATTTAACGACCAAACCTTTTGTAGTGGTTGAATACATTCGCCAACACCTCTTTGCCAACCAACGATCCAACCAACCGATTTTGGTTGTTGAATGTAATCAATAACCAAAATGTATATTTTCGACCATTTTTATCTTGATTGAATGTGATATTTCTTGTAGTGCAAAACAATTGGATAAAATATGTATTGACTTCTTATTTTTATTATTATTATTATTATTTGTAAAGGTTGCTTTCTATATATTTTCTTATTAAAAAGTTAATTAATCGGGAGTAAGTGTTTCTTTTTCATTAAAATAATAAATCATAATCTACGAGTTGAGTATGAGATGTACATTAGATTCGGATAAATAACGACGAAAGATCATACTTTTACAATTTATTAGTTGCATTTTATTTACAATATATTTAATTTCAAATGTTTCAAAAATATTTTTTATGGAAATTTGAGCATTTTAGAATTTATATATCTTAAAATATGCTATATAAAGTGATTAAATATGTTATAGAGCATGGACATTTTGGGCTATAGATACCAAACCTATGTAATACATCAATTTACGTACTCATTCCTACATATCGCACTAACATAACTGGTTTACTTAAATGCATTTAATACTAGCGTGTGAATTTCAAGATATTGTTACAATGATCATAAAAGCGTTGGTAGGATTTATTCGATGAAATTGTACAAAGAAACTACTAAAATCGAAATGAAATGAATTAATTAGAATTGTCAAACTCAAGTGTCATTGTTATACTATTCTATTTGACATTAATATTACATATATTTATAATGTAATTAAATCGCGAAAATAAAGAAAAAGAAAAAGGTCTTAACAAGTAAGAATCATTTGTTAGTGCACATTATCATATCTAGGTATAAAAAAAATAGTGAAATTAAAAAAAATGAAATTTTCATTCATATTAGTAAATGGAAAAAAAAATGATGAATTGGAAGCAAAACATAGAGTTTGAGTGGTCTTTTTGAAATAAATTAAAGATAAGTAAAATGAAGTTATGACAAATTGAACTCCACCCTCTAATATTGATTAAAAGTCATGTTGTACCATGTAAAGAAAAATAGGCACGTTAAAATTGTGCAACATATTTCTTTAATTAATTAGTAAAATAGCTATATTTTTGTATTTTCAACTCTTGTCTATTCTTAAAGTTAAGTCATCTTGTACTATGCGTGTCTAACAATTTAGACACTTAAGAAACTAGAGCGTTTGAACATATTTCACGATATAGCTATTTACCTATTCTTATCTACTATTTTGATTATACCGCTATTATCAATGAGAGCGAGCAGAAAATGAAGGAGCTAAAATGACTCGATTTCTTCTTGTATTTCATCGATTGAAGTAATACAATAAAAAGTAGCTTATATAGCTGCATAGAACATACAATGAGCGTGTTGATCACATGTGTCTTTGTTATACCAGCAAAGCTAACAAAATTAAAATGGTTAAAACAAAAAATAGTTATAGCATTAGGTTGGTTTATAGGCTGGTGCATGTGCGGTATGTCTTCTCTAGTGCATGTGCAGTCTTTAATACTTCCCCTCAAGATGGAGTGTAGATGTTGATCAAACCCATCTTGTTGGATAACTCTTTAAAATGTTCGGGGAGTAGGGCTTTAGTAAAGATATCTGCTAGTTGATTCCTTAAAGAGATGTGTAATGTTTGATGACTCCAACTTGAATTTTCTCTCGACCAAGGTGGCAATCAATTTCAATGTCTTTGGTTCGTTCATGGAATCTTTGGGTTCGCAGACAATGTAAAGTGTCTTTGCTGTTTATCATAATATAGTATTGCTGTTTTGGTGTGTGGTATACCAATTTCTTTCAATATGGATAGCGACCAAGGGGAGCTTTCTCGCGGTAGCATTGGCCATGGATCTATATTCAACTTCATTGAGAGGACACAGAAATGGTTTGTTGTTTCTTGGACTTCCAAGAGATTAAGGAATCTCAAGGAAAACACGAAACCAGAAAATGGACCTCTAGTATCGAACAAGTAGCCCAATCGCATCGAAAAACTTTCAATTTGAACCATTGGACATGTAGCTTACTGCATAAGCCTTGAGGTGCACACGAGAACACGATGGATAAAATAGGCCTTGCCTTGAATTTTCTTTTATGTAATGTAAAACTCGTTGAAATTTGCCTTCAAGTGGGAAGTCTTGGATTGCTTAGAAAGCCGACTAAGCCTACTAACAGATTATGAAATGTTAGGTCTTGTTATGGTCAAATAAAGGAGCTTCCCAATCATTCTTACATACACCATGGGATCTTTAAGTAGCTCTCCATCTTCTGATTAAGTTTCAAGTTGGCCTCCATAGGGGTACTCATAGATTTGCAACCTCGAGAATCCCACATTGTTGAGTAATTGCAAAGCATAAGCCCTTTGAGAAATTGAAATCCTTTCTCGAGATCTTGCTATTTCTAATCCAAGAAAATACCTCAAAGTGCGATATCTTTAAACTTAAATACGGTATGCAAGAAATTTTGAATGCCTTAATGACCTCCTCATTATTGCTTGCTAATATAATGTCATCAACATACACAAGTAACAAGTAATAGGATAAAACCGGTGGACATATGTTGTATGAACAAAGATTGATCGAATGGCGATTGTATGAATCCTTCTTCACGTAAAGCTTGAGAAAACTTGGCATACCATTGTCTAGATGCTTGTTTTAAATCATACGAGGACTTGTGTAATTTGCATCTCTTGGATTGTGAGGAAAAGTCTCCCCATAGGACTATACCCTTGAGGAATAGTCATATAAGCATCTTCAACCAAATCTCCATGAAGAAATGTATTGTTGACATCAAGTTGATGTAACAACCAACCATGCATATAAGCCAAAGCAAGGACCAATTTGACATTTACCAGTTTAGCCACTGGAGCATAGGTGTCTATGTAATCAACCCCTTCTTGTTCAGTGTAGCCTTTAGCTACAAGGCGTGCCTTGTGTCTCTCAACTGATCCATCAGAATTGAGTTTAACTTATAGATCCATTTGCAACCAATAGCATGATGTCCAGGAGGGAGACAAACTATGGACCAAGTCTTGTTATGATATAGTGCATCCAGTTCAGATTTCATGGCTTGTTGCTATTGGGAAAAAGTATTGACTTGAGAAAAGGAAGTAGGTTCAGATATGGATGTGATGGAAAGGGCCGTGGCTTTGAAAGTTGGATGAAGTCCTTTATAGCCAATAACATGAGATAAAGGATGAGCTGTGGAGCTTTGAGTATTTAGGTTGCGGTGATAATCATTCAAGTAAGAAGGCTTTTTGCAATTCTTTTGGATTTAGTGCATGTTGGATGATTTTGTGGAGTAATGGTAGGTCCACGAAGTTATAGTAGGAGTGTTGGGAATATTTGGGTTGCATAACGGTAAATAGGATTGATTGTCGATAAAGAGACGGTAGTACAATTTCAAAAAAAAATGTCCTCAATATCTCTATTGTTGCTTTGGTTATAGTAAGTGATGTCAAATTTTAATTAACTTCATAAGTGTATACGAATCTATTGGAATATAGAAAAGTAGTAACGATGTCGATCCCACGAGACTACTATGGAGAAAGTATAATTTAATCCTAATTAACTATTATTCTATGCTAGTTGAGTCGAAAAGGATTTTTGTTGAAATTATTGAATTTAAAGAATAACAAATTATGCTAAAACAATTAAATTGAAGAATCAAGTTGTGTAAAATACCAAGGTTTGGAATCCACCATTGTTTAACTTAACAATTATCCAATTATTGATTAATTCCCAAAACACACAACAACACGAAATCAATCTATTATAGTCCCTAAAGATTTATCAATTAAGTCTAGAGGAAGAAAATCTAATTTAGGCTCCCCTTTTGCTTCTAACACAAATTACTTAAGCATTTTTCATATCAAATTCCATTGAAAGAAGACAAAGAATCAAAGATTACCCAAGCATTCTATGTCCCAATACGAATAAAAGATGATGAAAAATCAAAAGAAATTAATAGAACCTATTTAAGCATCAAGTATGGATTAATTAAATCAATATCTAACTATCAAAAATACATGATATTTGAGATGAAAGAAATTATATTTAATTAATCTAATCAAGAACAAGCCATGAGCGTTAAAACTCTAAAAGAGAATTAAGCGAATAACGAAATAATTAATTAATTAAAACAAGATTTCATAAATCTACCTTGGCTAGAAAGCTTAGAAGAACATAATTAAACTAAAAAAAATTAATAAAAACCCGGCATAAACTTTAGGAGAATAAATCTTGAAGAGTTCTTGATAAGCAAAGCGTTGTCTTCTCTTGTTTTCTTAGTTTTCTCTTAATTTGGCTCCCAAAAATCTCCTATGTTATGAGAATATATCTCATATTTATACTACCCTAATTGTACCTAAAATATCCCAAAAGATTACAAAATTTGTGGGCCAGATACCTAACAAAATTAGAACAAAAAAAAAAGGAAACAAAAAAAAAATAAAGAATACGCGAAAATAAGCACAGGCGATCGCCCGAACTATTCTGACGATCGCCAGGTGTGCCCTTTAGGTCCCTGTCCATGTCTTGACATAGGCGCTCGCCCGACTTAGTTCTTTAAGTTTGCACCTTTGGTCCTTGAGTTTCAATGACAACAGTTTGGTCCTTCAACTTTAGGTTTTGATCATTTCGAGTCCTCCATCTTTTCATGACTTCTCATTTGGTCCTTCAATTTCACATAATCTCCAATTTGGTCCCTCAACTTTGGGTTGAGTGCAATTGAGTCCTCGAACTTATGAGATATCTTCTAATCTATTGCTCTTTTAAGCCCAATCTTCTCAATTGTTCACAAAGCAGCGTCCAAAAGCGAAATAGAACAATAATATACTAGATAAGTAGAAAATCAACTATATGGCGACATAAAAGATTAATTCAAATGTCAAAATAAGTGCATAAAACATACTTATCAAACACCCCCAAACTAAACAATTGTTCGTCCTCGAACAAAAACAAAACAAAAATATAAACTTAAACTAAGCTAATAGAATCAACGGGAGATTCGTCAATGCTAAATTTCTTACCATATGCCTCAAGTTCGAAAATAAAGCAACGCTTTTCGAAGGATATTGAACAATACAAAAATTTTCACTTATCAGATGCTCGACCCTGTGTGAGTGTGTGAATAGCCAAAAATTAAATTTATACATGTATCAGATCATGACCAATATTGTGTTGTTGATATTTTAGCAATCCCAAACCCTTTGTAGTCATTTATTTCTTACACCTCTCGTAAATTATCGCACTTCTAATGCTTTTCTCTCAACTCTCGAGGTGTTCTAGCGAAATTGGTTTCTATTGATCATCACAATACTTTTTTTTTCAAATAAAGTGGTAAAAATCAGAACTTGTATTCTTAGAATTAGGATGATGAGTGATTTCTAAATTCTCATCTTGAGTCTCTGAGGTTCTAACTTAACAATCCTTCTTGAGCACTTCTACTTCTTTTTTTTTATGCTACTCATGTTAGCAGATCTTACATCTTGTGCAATACTTCTCTTTCACTAGCTTTACATGTGACCCTTGGCGAACTTTGGGCCGATGACTCCCAAGTCGGATGACCATAGGGCACCGGGTTTTGAAATACCCTAACAGGACTTAATTGCTCGAGGTCCACGGGGCTAATAGAAGTGAAGATGTAAACATAAATGATTTTTTTTCAAATTTTTTTTTTCTTTTTTTTTTTTATATATATATATGACTCATGTAGCGAGCTTTGGGCCGATGACTCCCAAGTCAGAAGACCATAGGGCACCAGGTTTTAAAATACCCTAACAAGCTTAATTGCTCGAGTCGGATATTTTATTTTATTTTATCAACCCAATGAGTAGTGCTCGGTTTAGATTCTTTGACTATAACTTATTCAACCCAAGATGAGACCTAGAAAACCCAAACCATCAAAATTCTTATAACACAAGTAGTAACTTTAACATCCCCAATTGTTCTCAAAAGCAGGTTTGGTCACTAACTTTGGGATATAGGAGCAAATTTTCATAAAGATACTCGGTCAACAATATCAACACAAACACTCAAGTCATGTTTCCAATAAGCGATAAGTCGGTGAGTGGCTATGTGCTTCCATGTCCGGGTCTAACATGGATAAGTATTCGGATAAAGAGCGAGTTCAAGTGTTGTCTAATATTCTACTAAAAAGGCGCTCAATTTTGAGCAGATATCATTATTGTGTAAGATATTCAACGATAACTAGACAAATAAACTATCAAAAATTGTTTTTTTATTTAAACACAATTATTGCAATTATCTGACCGAGGGTGATAAACAAATTCAAAAGACAAATAAGTATCATGACTTGTACCCCTTTTGAAACAAAGACCCTACATTGTCCTCAATGTAAGAACAAAATAAACAAATAAAAGGAGGAAAAGATCGATTACTCCCAAGATTTAGATGTGGACAAGATAGATCTGGTTGGTTGAAGGTTCGGTTGAACTCCTTGTACATCTCGAGATCGATGGTAACAACATGCAGCAGTCCTAAAAACAAAAATAGAAAAACCAAAATAATTTTTTTTTTTTGTTATTTTTTCGTTGTTAATTTTTTTTTTTTTTTTTGAGTTTAAGATGGATGGGTAGGATCACCCAAATCAATTTCTTCCTCCTCCTCTCGAGTGAAACTCCAAATATGGTTTTAATCTTTGACCATTAACTTTAAAAATATCACCATTTTGGGGTTTTCAACTTCAACAACTCCATGGGGATAAGCGGTATGAACAATAAAGGGCGACCATCTAGAATGTAACTTACACGGAAATAAATCTGATGAGAATTATAAAATAGTACTTTCGACTGGATTGAATGATTTTCTAACTATGTGCTTGTCATGAAAGACCTTCATTCTTTGCTTGTAGAGCTTTGCATTCTCATAGGTGTCGTTTGAATCTCTTCAAGTTTGGTTAGGTGCAATTTCCTTTTTGACCACCTTTGCGTATATCAAAATTGAATTTTTAATGGCCCATAAGCCCATGCTCTAGCTCAGCCCAGGTGGGTGACATGCTTTCCCATACATCGAGTCTATAAGGGGACATTCAATGGGCGTTTAAAAGCTATTCTATATGCCCAGATGCATCGATGAAGTCGTAGAGACGGTCTTTTCTATTAGGTCGAACTGTTTTCTCAAAATATGCTTAACTTCCGATTTGAAACCTCTACTTGACCGCTAATTTGTGGGTGATATGGGGTTTGCAACCTTGTGTCTTGATGGAGTATTTTGCTAGTAGGGTTTGAAAATGTTTATTGCAAAGTGAGATCCACCATCACTAATAATGGCTCGTGGAGTGCCAAAGCGAGAAAAGATATTGCTTTTCAAAATGCCACTACACTTTTGTGATTATTAGCCCTACATGGAATTGCCTCGACCGGCTTGAACACATAATCGACACCAACTAATATGTATAGATAACCAAATGATGGAGGAAAGGGTCCCATGAAATCAATCCCCCAGACATCAAAGATCTCAACTAAGAGAATAGGATTAAGCGGCATCATGTTTCTTTTTGAAATACTACCCATGCGTTGACACCTGTCACATGAAGAACAGAAAACATGAGTGTCACGAAAAAGAGTAGGCCAGTAAAAACCACATTGCAAAATTTTGGAAGTAGTCTTTTTAGCACTGAAATGGCCTCCACAAGCATGGTCATGACAGAAGGATATAACACTGTGGAATTCACTATCCGGGACACATCTCCTTATAATTTGATCAACACAATATTTAAACAAATAAGGATCATCCCAAAAGAAATTCCTCACTTCAACTAGGAACTTAGTTCTATCTTGTTTAGTCCAATGTTCAGGAAGTTGGCCTATAACAAGATAATTAACTATGTCAGCATACCAAGGCGCAACATCAACATTCATAAGTTGTTCATCTGGAAACAACTCATTTAATGGTAGTGTTTCCTGTACAGAATCAAGCACAGTACGGGATAAGTGGTCAGCTACAACATTTTCAGAACCCTTTTTATCTCTAAATTCAATGTCAAATTCTTGCAAAAGAAAAATCCACCGAATCAACCTAGGTTTAGCATCTTTTTTAGTGAGAAGATATTTGAGGGCAGCATGGTTAGAAAAAATAATTACTTTACACCCTACAAGATAAGATCGAAATTTATCTAATACAAATACAAATGCTAGCATTTCTTTCTCTGTAGTAGAATAATTCAATTGTGCATCATTGAGAGTTCTACTAGCATAGTAAATAACAGAAGGCAACCGATCTAATCTCTGTCCTAAAACTGCACCTATAGCATAATCAGATGCATCACACATAAGTTCAAAAGGCAAACTCCAGTCAGGTGGTCGAATGATAGGTGTGGTGGTCAACACTTTCTTAAGTTTTTCAAAAGCTTCCAAGCATGAATCATTAAAGACAAAGGTGCATCCTTAACAAGTAAATTGCATAAGGGTCTAGAGATTTTACTAAATCATGAATGAATCGTCTATAAAAACTAGAATGCCCAAGGAATGATCTTACTTCTTTCACTGATTCTGGAGGTAGAAGATTAGAGATAAGATCAACTTTAGCCTTGTCAACTTCAATACCACTGCTAGAAATAATGTGGCCAAGAACAATACCTTGTTTGACCATGAAGTGGCATTTTTCCCAATTTAGCACTAAATTCTTTTCCTCACATCTCTGCAAAACTAAGGTTAGATGTCGCAAACATTCATCAAAAGAGTCACCATATCTGAGAAAATCATCCATAAACACTTTAAGAAACCTCTCAACCATGTCGGAGAATATGCTAAGCATGCATCTTTGAAAAGTAGCGGTGCATTACACAAACCAAATGGAATTCTTCTATATGCAAAGGTTACAAAAGGACAAGTGAAAGTAGTTTTTCTTGATCTTACGGAGCTATGGGAATTTGATTATAACCCGAATAACCATCTAAGAAACAATAATAATCATGCCTGCTAGTCTATCAAGCATTTGATCAATGAATGGAAGAGATAAGTGATCTTTTCTAGTGACTAAGTTAATTTTCTATAATCAATGCAAACCGCCCATCCTATAGTTACTCTAGTTGGAACCAATTCATTGTTTGTATTAGTAACTACTGTGATACCTAATTTTTTTAGGACAACATGTACTGGACTTACCCATTTGCTATCGGAGATAGGATAAATAATTCCAGCATCTAATAATTTCAGCACTTCAGTTCTCACTACATCCTTCATGTTAGGATTTAACTTACATTGCATCTCTCTAATAGATTTAGAATTCTCCTCAAGATGAATATAATGCATATAATCTCTGAGTTTATACCTATTATATCGACAATGGTCCATCCTAGTGCCTCTTTATGTTCGGTTAAAACACCTAACAACTTATCTTTTGTACATCATCAAGGGCAAAAGAGATAATTACTGAGTAAAGTGTTGGCCTCTCCTAAGAATGCATCTTGCAAAGTGTCGGGCAATGCTTTAAGCTCTAATTTTGGTGGTTGTTGAATTGATGGGATGTTCTTTTTCTCACTTATTGGAAGTGGTTCAATTTTACATCTCTATTTAGTTGTATCCATGACGGGGAGTTGACTCAAGCAAAGTATTCACTTCATTTATAGCACTATCAACATCAAAATCGAACCCAAAATGAGTTAAACACATCATTAAAGCATCATCAAAATTAGTTGAATCAAAAGAGTCATCAACTAATGCTTTTATCATATCAACATCGACAACATCCTCATTATCATGTGGTTGCCTGTTGACATTGAAAACATTTAATTCAATTGTTATATTGCCAAAAGACAGCTGCATGACTCCATTCCTGTAATTAATTACAGCATTAGATGTTGCTAGAAAAAGACAACCAAAAATCATAGGAATATGCTTGGTAAAGTCTCGTACAGGTTGAGTATCAAGTACAATAAAATCAACGAGGAAAATAAAACTTGTCAACTTTGTATCAAAACATCTTCTACAATTCTCACGAGGTACTTTTACGAGATCTATCGGTAAGTTGTAAAATAACGGATGTTGGTTTTAACTCGCCTAGCCCAAGTTGCATGTTCACGAGTAAGGAAGAAGATTGACACTAGCTCCTAAATCTAGCAAAGCCTTCTCAATTTTATGGTTTCCTATGATGCAAGAGATAGTAGGACAACCTGGATCTTTAAATTTTGGAGAGGTATTGCTTTGAATTATAGAGTTAACATGTTTAGTTAAAAATGCCTTTTTGCACACATGTAATTGTCTCTTTTTAGTACATAGGTCCTTCAAAATTTAGCATAAGTAGGAACTTGCTTAATAGCATCAAGTAAAGGAATGTTTATCTTGACACCTTGAAGATTTCCATCATGTCATTGATAGAATTACCTTGCTTTACCTTTGTTAGCTTTTGAGGAAATGGAGCTTTTGGAATGTAGGATGGCTCATTGTCCTCTTTAGGAGCTTCCTGGACTGAATCATCAGTTGAGGTATTACACAGAAACTAGTTGAGATGTGTTTTGCTTTGAAAGATCCACTTTGTTGTCAAAGCAGTTTGCCACGTCTCAAAGTCATGATAGATTTAGCCTCTTCATGTTGGTTGCTTGAATCGGTCCCCAATATTGTGCACTCCTTTAGGATTAAGAAATGGTGACTAGGAAATTTACCTTTCTCGATGGTAGTTGCCAAATGAAGCTAGTTGCCCCATCATTTTCTCCATATTCGAGATGGATTGTGCACATGAGTTACGGCTGAGTGCGCACTTCCTTCTTGAACTCGGTAATGGTGTGATTACGATGCTCTAATGCAGCTTGTGTAGCTTTTGTCAAGTTTTGAATTGCTTCCTCCCATGGTTTTAGCTGTGAAAAATTTTGATTGAGGCTGTCTGGTAGGTTCTTTGAGGGGCCTAACTTTCTTGTACTATCTGTTGAACACCACCGTGACCAAGAAAAATTAGGGTGGTCCCTCCATCACGGGTTGTATGTGTTTGAATAAGGATTATAAGGCTTTTTCCTCATCATGTTGAGGGCATTAGCTTGATCAGTACATGCTTCTGGCTCTGTAGGACTATTAGCTATCAATGAGGTCAATTTACGAGAAATGTCTTCTATCATGTATTTAACTTCTTTGATTTACGAGCTAGGTTCACCAACTGCGAATCTCATAAATTCTCCTTTTCTTTGGTTCGATTCTAGAGGATCTACTCATTGTTGTGAATTGTCGACTGCTTTTGAAAGAAGCTCCAAATCTACTGTAGCATTCTTAGACATAAGCTATCCACCACTCGTTGCCATCAACCACTCTTGAATATGTGGTAGCAATTCCTCCAAAAATATTGGCATAAATGCCATTTTTCATACCCATGGTGTGGACATTTCATAAGAAGCCGTTGAATCTCTCCCAAGTTTCATAGAATGGTTCTTCGTCTCATTTGCACAAACTACGAAATTTCCTGCGAATAGCATTAGTTTTGTGAGCAGGGAAAGTATTTATTCAAAACTTAACAACCATTTGTTCCCAAGATGTAATACTATTAGTAGGTAAAGTATTAAACCATGATCTAGATCTATCTTTGAGAAAAGTGGAAACAAACGAGTTTAACATTATCGGAGAAACATTCTCATATTTAAATGTCTCACATCTGACATAAAAATCTGTGAGATGATTATAGGGTTCTTCACTATCTAAATCATAGAAGGATGGAAGGCAGTTAAGCACACTCGGTTTAAGCTCAAAATTCCTAGCGATTACACACATGGGTAATGTATGCATGAGGTGCTCAATTTAGTGATGGACTAAAATAGTCCCTAAAGGTCTCTCTTCAATTTCATCACCCATAGCTACTATTACTTGGTTCCTTCAATTTTATCTAGATTAGTGGCTCGTTTTTGTTGGTGAAAAGTCCTTTCAATTTCACTATCTAGATGTTCTAGCTTAAGTTCTAGAGATCTACGACCAAGCATGCACAATGAAGATTTTGATTTTTGAATTTTTTTTTTTTTTTTCAAAAAATAAAAATAAATAAATAAAATTAACTAAAACTAAATTAACTTTCAAGCGCAGTCCCCGCAGCGGTGCCAAAAACTTGATGTCAAATTTTAATTAACTTCATAAGTGTCACGAATCTATTAGAATATAGAAAAGTAGTAACAAGGTCGATCCACGAGAGATTGCTATGGAGAAAGTATAATTTAATCCTAATTAACTATTATTCTATGCTAGTTGAGTCGAAAAGGTTTTTGTTGAAATTATTGAATTTAAAGAATAACTAATTATGCTAAAACAATTAAATTGAAGAATCAAGTTGTGTAAAATACCAAGGTTTGGAATCCACCATTGTTTAACTTAACAATTATCCAATTATTGATTAATTTCCATAAACACACGACAACACGAAATCAATCTATTGTCGTCCCTAAAGATTTATCAATTAAGTCCAGAAGAAGAAAATCTAATTTAGGCTCCCCTTTTGCTTCTAACACAAATTACTTAAACATTTTTCATATCAAATTCTACTGAAAGAAGACAAAGAATCAAAGATTACCCAAGCATTCTATGTATCCCAATACGAATAAAAGATGATGAAAAATCAAAAGAAATTAATAGAACCTATTTAAGCATCAAACATGGATTAATTAAATCAATATCTAACTATCAAAAATACAAGATATTTGAGATGAAAGAAATTATATTTAATTAATCTAATCAAGAACAAGCCATGAACGTTAAAACTCTAAAAAAGAATTAAACGAATAACGAAATAATCAATTAATTAAAACAAGATTTCATCGTCTACCTTGGCTAGAGAAACTTAGAAGAACATAATTAAACTAAAAAGAAAAGAATTAATAAAACCCGGCATGGACTTTAGGAGAATAAATCTTCGAAGAGTTCTTGATCGCCAAAACGTTGTCTTCTCTTGTTTTCTTCCGTCTTCTCTTAATTCGGCTCCCAAAAATCCCCTATGTTATGAGAATATATCTCATATTTATACTACCCTAATTATGCCCTAAAATATTCCAAAAGATTACAAAATTCGTGGACCAAAAGATACCTAACGAAATTAGAACAAAAAAAAAAGGAAACAAAATAAAAAATAAAGAAAACACTGAAAATAAGCCTGGGCGATCACCCAGGCTATTCCCGGGCGATCGCCCAGGTGTGCCCTTTAGGTCCTTATGCATGTTCGACACGGGCGCTCGCCCGGCATTAAAGTCAGGCGATCGTCCTTAGTTCTTTAAGGATTTGCACCTTTGGTCCTCCAGTTTTCAACAGCCACCAGTTTGGTCCTTCAACTTTAGGTTTTGATCATTTCAGTCCTCCATCTTTTCATGAATTCTCATTTGGTCCTTCAACTTTACATAATCTCTAATTTGGTCTCTCAACTTTTGGTTGAGTGCAATTGAGTCCTCAAACTTATGAGATATCTTATAATCTATTGCTCTTTTAGCCCAATCTTCTCAAATTGTTCTAAACGTGTCCAAAGCGAAATAGAACAATAATATACTAGATAAGTAGAAAATCAACTATATGATGACATAAAGATTAATTCAAAGGTCAAAATAAGTGCATAAAAGCACTTATCGAAGAGAATATCATCTCGCGAAAGACTACATCACGGGAGTTGAAGATCTATCCTGTTTGTAAATCAAGCAAGGTATAAGCTTTCATGCCACAGGGATAGCCAATGAACACATAAGCTCTTGATCAGGGAGTGAATTTGGTTCTCTTTGCGAGAAAGGGGTGGAACGAAAGGCCAAACATCAAATGTTTTCATGTGGTAATATGAAGGAACTTTCTTATGCAAAATTTCAAAAGGAGATTTACGAGATAAAATAGCTTATGGCAACCTATTGATGATGTGAACTACAGATTTCACACATTCTCACCAATATATCGAGAGGTAACTAGGACTAAAAATGAGACTTACGGCAACATTTAACAAATGCTGGTGTTTCCTCTTAACCATTGAATTCTTCTCCGACCTCTCAACACAAGAATGATAATGCATAACTCCTTTAGGCGGTAAAATGAAGTAAGATTGAGTTCTGGTGCATTATCAGATCTAACTCATTTGATATTCATTCCAAATTGTGTTGCAATCAAGTTAAAGAATTGATGGATGCATTTTTGTACTTCTGATTTATTATGCAATAGATAGATCCATGTAAATCTTGAGCAATCATCCACAATAGTTAAGAAGTATCTAAATCCATCATGTGTAAAAGTGGAAAAAGGTCCCCATACATCAACATGTATTAACTCAAAAGCAGCAACATATAACTTATTTTGAGATACAAAGGATAATCTCCTTTGTTTAGCAAAGTGAGCAATGAAAATCTTTACAAACTGTATTAGGTACTGGCAAATGTTTATTTAACTGCTGCAACACTTGTCCTGAAGGATGCCCCAATCTGTATCCAAATGGTGTCTAAACTTATACTGTAAACAGCCACCTTATTGTTGGAGATGACCTTATATGCATAACCCTCATTGTCTAGATAATAGAGGTTACCAAACCTCTTAGCTATCCCAATCAGCAATCCCTGTGTAGTGTCCTGAATTATGCACTTGTCATCAGAGAATATCAAAGAATATTTGTTGTCCTTTGTCAAGGAGCTAACGAGAGAGCAAATTATATCCGAAACTTGGAACAAAAGGACTTTCTCAAGGACAAGAGATTTATGTAAACAAACTTTTCTGTCTTTGGCTATTGTAGCATTACATCCATTTGGTAAATTCACATGAGTGACATTTAAATCAAGCTCAATAGTGGTAAAAGGCTCAATTCATGACATACATAATGGGTAGCACCGCAGTCTATAATCCAAGCATGTTTAGAGACAAGAGTGTGTATACTAGTGAAGTTGGAGGCGAGGGTTGATCATCCAGGCTGTGCTTGTTCCTTGAAGCTAGGAGCTCAATAAGGCTATAATATGTTGACATTGAGATGGTGTAAGGGCTAGTCTTGCACTTTTGGTTTCAAAGGATCAATGCTAGGAAAAAATCTGCGATTGTGTTCTCAAGATCGATACCTATCGATTAATAAGCGGCTTGGAAGTGTTATTACATCCGATGCAATTATTTTTGAATTTGTAACGAGGAGGAAATCCGTGAAGCTTGTAGCAATCATTTATAGTATAGCCTAGCTTGCCACAATGTGTGCATATAGGCTTGCTTTGTTTCCCTTTGTAATTGTTGTAATTGCTGGTAGAAATTCCAAATGCAAGGGTGTTTGAATTGGTGGTGCTAGATGTGTGTGTAGTCATATAGGAACTTAAACCGATATGCCTTTCCTCTTGAATGATGAATGAAAACACCTTTTTGATAGAAGGCAAAGGATCTAACATCAGAATCTGAGCTCGAGCTTGTGAGTAGGAATCATTCAGTCCCATTAAGAATTGCAATACATATTCTTATTGCTGAAAATCCATGAGAGATTTCAGAGCACCACAAGTGCAAGCTGAGACAGGCCTATATTTTCTCAATTCTTCCCAAAAAGTTTTGAGCTTTGTAAAGTATCTACTGATGTTGTTGGATCCCTGGGATAGGCTATTCAGTTGTTGCTTCAGTTGGAAAATTCTTGGTCCATTGCTTTGATGAAATTGTTCATGAAGATCATTCCAAACATCAGCACTATTGTCAAGGTACATTATACTTTCTGCAATTTCTATGGACACAGCATAAAGTAACCAGGACAATACCATGATGTTGCATCTTGACCAAAAGTTATAACATGGATAATGAAGAGTAGGGCATGCAAGAGATCCATCAACAAAGCATATTTTATTCTTAGCAACTAATGCCACAGATATAACACGAAACCAGGAATTATAATTGCTACCTATTAATGGTGAAGAAACTAGATTCAAACCAGGGTGATCTCCATTGCTGAGAAAATATGGATTACAAGGATCATCAAAGCTGGATCGTTCTTCAACTTCCAGTTGATTAAACCGATTTCCACCATTGGTTGGAGTACTATTTCGATTTGCATTACCAGGAGCTTGAGAACCTACTCCTCGAGCCATGAAGAAAAATATTTGGCTTCACAGCAGAATCTCTGATACCATATTATCAATGAGAATGAACATACAATGAACGTGCTGGTCACATGTGCTATTATACCAGCAAAGCTAACAAACTTAAAATGGTTAAAACAGATAATAGTTACAGCATTGAGTTGGTTTATAGCTGGTGCATGTACAGTCTTTAATACCTGCAGATATATTTCCAATGCAACATATATGAAGCCGGACACAAGAAATTGGCCTTCAAATATCTCACTGAAAAGCTAAAACATATATATAATTTTGCTATTTTTTTAGTGTGGCTTTGAGGTTCATATATGCACATTAATATTCTTGTTTCTAATGGTTGCCGATACAATTTTAATGTTTAAGCTGATTGTGAACTTTTTCATGATAGGCAAACCTAGGATTTATGTCTTTTGTTGCCAACAAGAGTCAAAGATTAACTAGCTCTGTTTTCGTTCAAGAATTGTATTATTGAGTTGAATAGCATGATTATTGCACTTACCATATATAACATTTGGTAAAGATCTCGACTGTCCTCATTGTCACGTTCTGAGAAATTGCATTATTAGCTTTAATTCCCAATTATATTCTATTTATTCTCCATTACAACTTTCAATAATAGTAATTTAGTAAGATTTACAACTTCAAAATGTGACTGAACTCTTCGTTATTGTTCTCTAGGAAGCGGATAGGCGGGAGGGATGTCTTGGGCAGTATTAAATCGAGAATCGATTTATTTGTTTGTAGAACTCAAGCGGGCTTGTTGCCGATGACCGAGAAAGTAGCATGTTTTATCCTAGTGAATTTTATGAGACATGGACGGTAGAACCTGTTAGAGAAAGAAAGTTTAGGGACTTAAATGATCAAATCAATAAAGGAGAAGGATGATGAAATGGAAACATGTATATATGATTTAGAAGAGACTAGAAGCTAAGCCATTTCTTGATGGTTGTATGATTCATACCAAGACTATCACGTTTTGGCTCTTTAATTATACCAAATGTATGCATTACATATGTATATGTAAGTGTGTATAAATAGGTGTACATATTCTGATTTTGCAGTTAATTGAAGTATAATATCCATCCAGAATTCTCAGCAATCAATTCTTTCTTTCTGTATATTTCTTTTCCTATTTCTCACTTAGTATCAGAGCCACAATGGCAGACTTCAACCTCAGTAATCAATCACAAAATTCTGATTCTAACTCCATGAATCAAACTCCAGTTCATATGAGTAATCTCGCTCCCTTCAATATGAATCTAACTCAAGCAGCATTAGTTAAATTGGACAAAGACAAATTTCTCTTATGGAAAAATATCATAATGCCTATTGTAAGGGGCCATGGTTTAGAAGGATATCTTTTGGGTAGCAAGGTATGTCCCCCTCAATTCATCAATTCTCAAATCACTCCTGAGATTGGAACAACAATGGAGATGATTCCAAATCCAGAATACTCGGATGGATATCTCATTGATCGACTTCTAATGGGGTGAATGTACTCCTCCATGACACCAGAAATTGTGATGCGTGTCATGGGTTGTAATAGCTCAAGTGAGCTTTGGAAAGCCATAAATGAAAATTATGGAATCTTCAATAGGTCTAGAGTGACTTTTCTCACAGCTGAATTGTAGAGAATCAGAAAAGGGTCCATGACTATGGATCAGTACATCAGCACTATCAAACAACTTGCTGATAACCTTGAAATAGCTGGAAAGAAGATTGATCATGATGATCTAGTAACTCAAGTTCTAGCTAGACTTGATGAAGAATACACTCCCATTGTAGGACAAGTGAATAGCAGAGATCACATGTCTTGGCATGAGCTGTCTTCCACACTCATGACCTTTGAAAGTAGGTTGGAATATCTTAGTCAAGTGCGGAGCAACTTTGGATCTATCAATTTGATTTAAGACAGTCTACAGAGTGCTAACTCTTATAATGGAAGATGAAATATAGGTGGAAGAAATTCAAACATAAGAGGTAGAACAAGAAGCAGATGAAGATTTGGAAGATCCAATGAAGTAAGACATCCCTGTCAGATATGTGGTTTGAGCAATCACACTGCTGCCTGGTGCTATAACAGGTTTGATGAGAAGTACATGGGAAAAAGGCCAACTGATCAAAACCGTAGCTCAAATTCTTCTGCCTATACTGCAAGCCCAAGTTTAGTGGAGGATCAAGCGTGGTATGCTAATTCTGGAGCCAGTCATCATGTTACCATAGATGACGAAAATGTTGATCAAGCAAAGAAGTATGGAGGTAAGAAAAAGATGGTAGTAGGTAATGGTAATTCACTGCAAATATCTCATATTGGTTCAAAAAAAATTTGATGTTGATTCTGATAGAACATTGATTCTAAAGAAATTGTTGCATGTACCTAAAATCAAGAAAAATCTCATAAGTGTATCCAAGTTAACTACTGATAACAATGTATCTGTTGAATTTTTCCCTAATGGCTGTGTTGTGAAGGATCTACCAACAAAGAAGGCTCTAGTGCAGGGGAAACTTGAGGATGGATTGTATCAACTGAATTTGTCTACCTACAACTCAAGCACAAGATCAGCCATCTATCATCAGCCCAAATTCAGTCATACTTTTCTCAATACCAGCATAAACCAGCCTACTAAATCTATTAGCGATAGTTGTCTAGATTCAGATCTTAAAATCTGGCACAGAAGATTAGGACATCCATCTGCTTCTGTACTACAACAGGTTTTAAGGTTGTCTTGTAATAAATTTAAAACTATCAGCAATAAAAGTTTGTCTTTCTGTGAAGCATGCCAGTTTGGAAAATCACATGCATTACCCTTCAAGCTATCATCATCTCATGCTCAAATGCCACTTGATCTGATCCATACTGATGTTTGGGGACCATCTCCTATAGTCTCTACCTCAGGGTTTAAGTACTATGTATTATTTGTTGATGACTGCACTAGATACACCTGGATCTATCCTTTAAAACATAAATATGAAGTTTTACATTACTTTATTCAATTTAAGAAGTTAGTTGAAAACCAATTTGAGAGGAAAATCAAAGCATTACAATTTGATATGGGACGTGAGTACAAAAGTCTTGACAAACTAGCTGTTGAATCAGGCATTAACCTCAGATATTCTTGCCCTCATACATCTGTCCAAAATGGGAGAGCTGAAAGGAAACATAGACACATAAATGAAACGGGTCTAACCTTGTTAGCCTAAGAACATATGCCATTGTATTATTGGTGGGAAGCATTCCTGACTGCAACACATCTCATTAACAGAATGCCTAAACTATTCTTCCAACAGAAATCATCCTATGAACTCTTGTTCAAACATACCACAGACTACAATCTTCTCAAAGTTTTTGGTTGTGCTTGTTATCCATGTCTAAGACCATACCGAAACATAAATTTGACTTTCATACCCGAGAGATGTGTGTATCTAGGACCTAGTGCATCACACAAAAGGATTCAAGTGCTTAAGCTCTAGTGGTAGAACTTACATCTCCGGACATGTAGTTTTTGATGAAAATGTTTTCCTTTCAAAGAAGGTTTCCTCAATAAAACACAACAAACTAAATGGTCACCTACAACTCTTCATCATATTCCTTTTGAACTCAATTCTTACAAAACAAATTCAGATTCAGTTGATATGATGCATCCTACATATGAATCTGCACACATACCTTCTATTGAAAATAAGGAGGTAATAGAAGATGGTGAAGGATTGGTTAATAAACAGCCTTAGTAGCTTGAACATAAAGGAAGTTTGAATGATAAACAGTCACATCAAGTTGTACAGAGAGATTCAGTATCTGATGCTCCAGAATCTCAGGTTGGGATAAGAATCTGGGTGGAAATGCCAGAAGTTGAGCAGGAAACAGAAAAATGTAGACATCCTATGATGACTAGATCAAAGGAAAGAATTGTAAAACCAAAAGCTTATATGACTAATGTTGTTTCACATTGTACAGATAAAGTAGAACTAGGTAGCTTGGATGAAGCACTGAAAAGTGAAAAGTGGTGCAAAGTAATGAAGGAAGAATATGATGCTTTGATCAAAAATCAAACATGGATCTTAGTTCCTCCTGAACTTACAATGAAGATCATTGGATGCAAATGGGTATACAAACTAAAATTTTGTACAAATGGGGAAATTCAGAGACATAAAGCTAAGCTAGTGGCAAAAGGGTTCTTACAAACTTCAGGTGTTGACTACTATGAAACCTTTAGCCCAGATATTAACAATGCTTTTCTCAATGGAAAGCTATAGAGCAGCCTCATGGCTTTGTAAATCAAACTGAACCATTGTTTGTGTGAAAACTTAGCAAAGCCATATATGGACTCAAACAGGCCCCCAGAGCTTGATATGATACACTGAAAGAGACACTTTTGCAGTGGGGTCTTAAACAATCCAGAGCTGATAGCTCAATATTCTATTAGATATCACAAGATCAGGTAATTTACTTGCTAGTGTATGTTGATGACATTATTCTGACTGGAAATTGCAGAGCAAAATTACAGAAGTTAATTGAGAAGCTAAATGCATCCTTTGCCTTAAAGGATATGGGAAATCTGAAGAAATTTCTGGGAATTGAATTCTATAGAGATGAAATTGGACTTCATATGTTACAAAAGAGATATGCTATGGATATAGTGATGAAGTTTGGATATGAAAATCTGGAGCCTAGTGTTACTCCTATGGCAGTTGGAAGACTAGTAAGTAAAGAAGAATGAATACCTTTAAAGAATCCAACTCAGTTCAAGAGTGCAGTAGGAGCACTTCAATATTTTATACACACAAGGCCAGACATTTACTTTGCTGTTAATAGAGTTAGCCAATATCTTCAAAATACAACCGATGCTCACTGGAGTCTACTGAAACGACTATTTAGATATATAAAGAGAATTCTTGATATGGGGTTGATTATTCATGAATCACAAGATCTCAACATTGTTGCATATGGAGATCTTGTTGGGCATCATGTCCGGATGACGGGAAGTCCACTCGTAGGCTCTTGTGTTTATATGGGTGGTAATCTTATCTCTTGGAGCTCAAAGAAACAACGAGGTTGTGGCAAGATCAAGCGAGGCGAATATAGGACCTTAGCTCATACTCTGCGAGAATTGTTTGGACTCAATCTATTTTACAAGAACTTGGTGTTGTACAAACCGAAGTTCCTACAATGCTGGTGTGATAACTTGGGAGCAAGTGCATTGGCCTCAAATCATGTTTATCATGAAAGAACCAAGCACATAGAACTTGATATACATTTTGTTCGAGACAAAATCCTTGCTAAGCGAGTTGGTAATCAATTATGTTCCTATAGCGGATCAAGCAAAGTGATTTATTGACTAAACTTACGATGAATTCTAGATATTTGTATCTTGAGAAAAGCTTGGAGTAATTGAAGTTGACTCCGACTTGAAGGGGATGTTAGAGAAATGAAGTTCGAGGGACTCAAATGATCAAATCAATAAAGGAGAAGGATGATGAAATGGAAACATGTATATGATTTAGAAGAGACTAGAAGCTAAGCAATTTGTTGATGGTTATATGATTCATACCAACACTATCACATTTTGGCTCTTTAATTATACCAAACTATATGCATTACGTATGTATATGTAAGTGTGTATAAATAGGTGTACATAATCTCATTACATAGTTAATTTAAATATAATATACTTATTGAGAATTTCCGACAATCAATTCTTTCTTTACATATATTTCTTTTCCTATTTCTCACCGAACCTCGATTGATGCTTTGAAACATTTTATTGAAAACTGCACGGATGGCGGTGTATCCCCGACCGCTCTCATCACTCGACGTTTCTTAGTTTTATTTATATATACTTAAGCTATATACTACTATTTCACTACTATTTCTTGAAGAAAAAGCTCCTTTATATAGTTCGAGAATATGATTTGCACTGTGGCCACTTCATTCTGTACATTATATCTTCTAACAATAAAGTTACATGCAGTTTGAGGTAAACTGGCACGGCAATTTGCACGATGTTGCAAGTAGCATTACTGCACTTTACATGTATTTATTTTGGAAATATTTCACGTCAAGTATTGCTATTGAAATAATAATATAGCATAGAACCAAATGCAAAAGATAATAAGAAATGGGAATTCAAAAATTTACGAGCTTTGGTAAAATTATCTACATTCTCATGATCACTCTCACTATCTTCGAAAGAGGATTACAAACTTTGGACAATAGTACATTACCAGCGCTTAAAATTCTTGAAAAATAATCTTCTACGTCAAAATATCAACTAGAAAAGAAAATAAGATGAAAGGACGTTTTTATTTCTTAAAGAGCATCACACTTCTCTCTTGGTGTATTTTTTAAAAATGGTGAAGAGGTGGGATCGGATCGTCCGATCTAGCTCCGAAAAAAAATCAATTTTTGATGTGCAATTTTGTTTTTCCTAAGTAGCAGTTTCCCTCCAAAAAATCATGACTCTTAGACTATATATATGACATAAGAAACTCACCTACTTTACCTCAACCGATGTGGAACAAAACCAAAGCTAATAAGTCAATTTTAACATATAAATTGCTCGTGTGTAGTCGGCCCTATTACTTCTTCAAAGACTTTATTGACATGTTTGTATGACATTATTAGACATGATTGAATAATATTATAAATAATATATTTTTTATTTTTTTCTCTTTTAATATTATCTATATTTATTATTCTATCAATGACTATCTTGCCAACAACATCCTCAAAGACTTTAGTATTTAGCTATGCACTTTTGATTGTATGTTTAAATACGTTTAGATCGATCAGAATTCGATAAGTCTCTTTTTCAATGTGTCTATATCAAAATGATGTTAGGTAACTATTCTTGAGTGTTAGTTTAAATGGATGCTTCTAAATCAAAATTGTTGACATATTTGCGAGGGAAGCAATTGAAATTCGTGAAGCCACTTATTAAATACGAGAATTGAATAAATATATTTATGATTTTTTTTTAACACTTTAAATTTTTAGATCAAATAATTTAGCAAATATAAATAATAATTTCATTATTTGTATCTTGAAGGACGACGTTCTAATTTTCATTAATTTCACTATGTTTGATTTGTCTATGTTGTAATTTTGTTCATGGTAAAATATTGATATGCAATGCAAAAATGTGGCATATTTTTCAAAACACTGTTTTTGACATGATACAAACTTTGACCATGTGTTTTGACAAATATATTTTTCCAACATAATTTTATGCATGCTATGTATAATTTCTCGACATGCCCATATCCTGGTTTCTGGTTTCTTTTCATCTCTTTCTGGGGGTATGTATTAGTGGGCGTCCACTACAATTGATTAATACTAAAAATTAATTACAGTACATATAGACTAGTTATAAATAGCATTATTCTTCTTTTTGTTATCCCATTTTTATCTAATGACTTGAATTTAGTGTGTTTCCATAATGAAATTTGAAATTTGATGCTTGTTAAAAAAGTCTAATGAGAAAATAAAGATGTTGATTTTTAGTTTTAACAGGCTTTTTTAACTTAATTTAAATATTATTTCACCTGTAGACTATTTTTTTTTTTAATAAAAAAGATACACTTTTTTTATAAATTGATGACGACGAGTTTTGAACTCAAATACAGTGACACTATGGATCAATTATGGTGTTCTTTGTAGCAATTGAATCTTGACTAATAGATTATGTCCATTTTGTATGCGATTTCGTATACGCACCTTCAAAAGTGCTAGAGGTCGCCAACTTAGGCCACTAGCCTTCTTGATGGTACGTGTTTTTTGTAGACTTCGGTGGCAGTAAAATGAGTGATTATTCCAGTAGAAGAGGAATGATGAAAGTGAAGACTTGATGCTTTGATTCCTGGGTTTTGGCATTAGTGTCAAAAGCACAAGTGTTTTTTTTGCATACTTTTAAGCTTTTGCCTGGTTCAGTTCACTTTGAAAGCAATGGATTTGATGTTGAACTCAAAACCTCTCCATCTTGAATGTCTCCTCAACAATCAACCCCACCCACCCCTCAAAATATCCATTTTCAAGGAATTTCTCTATTCAAGTCGAAATATCATTGTGACTCGATTATTATTAAACTGACTGCAATCTTTTAAAGATCTCACAAGAGCACCTTCAGCACCCCCTCCTCCCACCCCCAAATATCCTTTTCCGAGATCATTTTGCTTTCCAAGGCTGTATGAAATTACTTAACTTATTTTCAAATTTGATCAACAGCAAAATCATTTATTTTATAACTTATTTGTTTACTTATAAGTAAACTTTTTAAGCTTAGTGAAACATGCTCATCTAAAACATTAAACTTGACTCAGGTTTGTTGTCCCTTTGCCAGAAATTCATAGCTGCCTGACTTAAGGGATTACTTTAATAAATGATTACTGAAAAGGGACACTCAAAATGCATAATAATTAAGAAGAAAGCTTTCCACTCATAATCTCCGTCCAATTGATAATAGTTAAAAATTAAATCCAACAAACATTGCAGGACCTGGGGAACAAAACAAGTAAAGACAGACATAAGTCATTAGAAGCAGTCAATTGTCAAATATTTAACTCAAAATCTAAATTAATACCTCGAGTAATATAAAAAGTCTCATAGAAACAATGACACAAGACAACTTTCAATTCACTCGTGGATCCTGGTGTCGCGCACCTTTCTTATCAAGAATTAATACGTCCCTCTTTGATGTATAGACAGAAGCAATAGAACTATGAACAACATTAAGAACAAACCTGCTTTGCCGGGACCCACAACTTATACGCAGCAGTGGATTTTGAATTGGATGTAGACGTGTCTACTTCAACCAAACCTGCTTTGCCCGGGGGTTGGGAAAGGAAAAGTTGACCAAGTGGTTGGGCTATCACCATCATAGAACTTGCGGGGATCAGATTAACTACTTTCACACACATCTCAAGTATGGTTTAAGTAGAATCACGTTTACAACTGTATTACATGAACACTTGTTATGAATTATAAATTTTTCTTTTTGCAAAAGCTGAAGCAAGAACGGTAAGCTATTTATAGTGTGAATTGTGTTATTGTTTATTTTATTAAGTGCCAGATTATCTTTAGCCAGTTTATTCGAGGACGAATAAAAGTTCAAGTTTGGGGGTGTTTGATAGGTACAATTTTATTGGAGCTCACAAAAAGAGACGATTATGAGTAATATTAATTGTTTTCAGTTTAATGGTGCGTTGTTTTCTTATTATTTTAGGCAATAATCAAAATCAAATGTCAATCTGACAAAAAGAAAGCAAACAGAAGAAAAGGGGACTTAATTGCTAAGAAAAGATACTTGAGGGGCTTGACATGCAAATATCAAAGAGAGAAATTCAAATTTAGCATCAAAGTCAACCATGAGATCGCATGGTTAGAATTTGGTGCGATCGCATGAACGACAAAAATTACAGAGAACTCTATTAGTGAATACCATGCGATCGCAGGTGTTACACCATGCGATCACATGGGTCAAACGGCAAAGAAGCGGTTGGCGGTTTTCGATTGGATTACTATACTACCAAATCCAAATTAATTCAACTACCTAGGCCACGCTTTTCAAGAGTTGGGAAACAAGTATAAAAGCCAGATAATAGACATATTGCGGAGACGAATTTTGGGAGGAAAATAAAAACTAAGAATCGAAGATCAAGGCACGAGATTGAAGATCATTGAGTCGGGATCACGGGTTTTATTTACTTTTTGTTTTTCTTTCTCCAGATGATGATGAATTCAATTATTGTAATAATTGACGAAATCATGTCCACTAAATTTACTTTTTCTA
Organism: Forsythia suspensa; assembly: GCA_023638005.1. Taxonomy (NCBI): domain Eukaryota; kingdom Viridiplantae; phylum Streptophyta; class Magnoliopsida; order Lamiales; family Oleaceae; genus Forsythia; species Forsythia suspensa. Next base: position 1,913,143 of record CM042670.1, read on the forward strand.
GGATGAACGATGAAACCTCACGTTTTTAATTAATTAGAAGTTTTTCCTTTTTAGTAATTAATTGCTTTTGGATTGATTATTCCTTATTCATTATTTTCATTATTTTAATGCTTGGTCACCATTAGAATATATTGTGATCTGTATTGAAGTCGAGAGATTCAATATATATTAAGCACATGGTATTGAATAACATAGGGTCCAATAATAGATATAGATTACTATTATGCTTTATGAAATTTATTTAGGCGTTTTTGAGATTTTAATGCATATGTTTATGTTCGAAGCTTAATTAGAGATGATTAAGTTTGCATTTCGTATAGAATTGATTGACCATCAAGAGATGCTTTTGATTATTTTAGGAACGTCGATTTTCAATCCAAGGTAATTAAGAGCTAAATAGCGATTAACGGATAATTGGTTATAAAGCGTGTAGGTGAATTTGTGAATCCTAGTGTTGGTAAAATTCGAATTTGTTCTCATCATTTAAAGTTGCTTATTGATATTTTAAATTTAAGTAAAATAGTTAAATTAGTTTAGAATCACAAAACATGACAAATATGTGTTTTTCATATTGTTCATATTTGAATTATAATTTAATAGGTTAAATTAATATCTAGTCCTCGTGGGTTCGACACTCTACACATCACTTTATTACTTGTTAATGAACCATACACTTGCGGGATTATAATCGCACAACAAATTTTTGGTACCGTTGCCGGGGACTAGTTTTATTAATTACTACGTTAATTTATAATTTAACTTTTAACAATTATTTTTAGTATTATTTAATTTATTTTTAGTTTTATATTTATTCTAAATTCGTTGTCTTACTGTTGAATTCCAACTTTGTGTTCAAGTGTTACGTGTGTATGCGTCGTACAAAGGATATTGATCTATTTGATTTAGATCCAGAGATTGAACGGAGCTTTCGCCAAAGACAACGTGAGCGAAGAGAAAAGAAACAACAACAAAAAGACACAATTGAAGATAACCGAATCCAGAATCCATTACCTGCAAAATTCAGAAATAATCAAGCACAATAGCTCGACCAGTTGAAGTTAATGAGCGAGATATTCTTATGGGTGAATATATGATGCCACCGATTGTTGAAAATCGGTCCAGTATAATCTATCCGCCATATTGACACGACAACTTCTAGTTGAGGCTGGATGTGAGTAACTTGTTCTCGAACAATCTGCCGTTCTATGGTATGACAGATGAAAATCCTCATTACCATATTTCTTATTTTGATGAATAATGTGGAAATTTCAAATACTACGGTGTTAATGAAGAAGCGCTGAAGAAGAGACTCTTTCTACACACATTAAAGGATAAAGTTAGAGAATTGTTAGATTCTCTCTCGTCAGGAGCATCACTACTTGGACAGATCGATCCAAAAGTTCACATTGAAATATTTTCCTCCATCCAGAGTGAGCAGTTAAAGTATAAAATTATCAATTTCCAACAATCTAAGTTGAAAAACCTTCACGAGGCATGGGAAAGATTCAAGCAATTCCTTAGAAAGTGTCCAAGTCACGGTTTTCCTTTAGCGACTTCGTAATCATTTTTTCTACTCGGTTTAGTTCCTAGTAGTCGTTCTTCTATTGATTATGCAAAGCGGTGGCTCTATCCAAAATAGGTCTGTTGGCGACCTCCATGATTTGTATGAAACAATGAGTGAGCAGGTTTGTTATGTCACCGGGCCGAGGGGTACAAAAGAAAGCAACAGAGGTACATGAGGTAGACACAAATTCGCTTGTCTTGGCAAAAATCGATGCATTGGCAAAGCGGATGGAAGTAATGAAATATTCTTATTCAGCTAATATGGTTCAGATGTCTCCACCAATTTGTATAACATGCGGGGCAAACCATTAATCTTCAGAGTGTCCATTGACAAAAGTTGATATGTCATCCCCTGAACAAGTTGCATATGCTCAGAATTTTCAACGATAGCAGAGTAATCTATATTCACAGACTTACAATCCAAGATGGAGAAATCATCTAAACTCCTCCTATTGCAACACCCAAAATATTTAGAATCCGCCAAATCAGGAAAGACCACAAGAGAGAAAATGAGGGTTGGAAGAAACTATCATGCGCATGGAATCGAGTTGAAGGAGATGTAGAAAAGACAAGATGTTGTTATAAAGAATATGAAAAAAAGCAGTTTGACGATTGGCTAAACTGTTGACCGAAATGCGACAACTAGGCACATGGCCAAGCAATACCGGGTTAACCCAAAAGAGCAAGTCAATGCAATCACCACGAGAAGCGAGTTGAGTTGCGTAAATTCATGTGAAAAGACCGATTGTTGAAAAGGAAACTGCGTTAGGTAAAGAGAGAGATAACAAATCAGATGCAGAGGTTGATCAAGAAAAAGAAAGCTCTCCACCAGATTATATTCCGCCACCGGTCAAGGCTTATGTTCATCCAATTCCATTATCTCAAAGGTGCGAAAACATAAGCTAGACAAGCAATTCGAGATATTCCTCGATGTGTTCAAGAAACTCCAAATCAACATACCGCTTGCGATGCTCTAGCAGATGCCAATTTATGCAAAATTCATGAAAGAAATCCTTTCAAACAAAAGGAAGTTGGAAGAGCACGAAGCAACAGTTATGCTTACCGAGGAGTGTGGTGCTATCTTGCAAAATAAGCTAATACCGAAATTAAAAGATCTAGGAAGTTTCTCTATTCCTTGTACTGTTGGTAGTTCATTTTTTGAGAAAATATTATGTGATTTAGGTGCTAGCATTAATTTGCTGCCTTATTCTATTTTCAGGCAACTAGGTCTTGGAGAAGTAAAGCTAACCACAATATGACTACAATTAGCTGATCGATTAGTTAAGCGCCACGCCAGGTTATTGAAGATATTTTGATAAAAGTGGACAAGTTCATATTCCCACTACCTTCATTATCCTAGATATGGGAGAAGACATGGATGTACCACTTATCTTGGGACCATTCATTCTTAGCTAGTGGAAGAGCAATAATTGATGTGCAAAAGGACGTAATGTTGAGATTGAACGAGGAGCAAGTCACTTTCAACGTGTTCAAGGCAATTCATATCAAAGCTCCCCGACTCATGCTTTCATATCGATATCATTGATCATGAGGCAGCTAACACATTTGCTTTGAAAAATCCTTCAAATCCATGGAAAGCGTGTATTATGCATTCTCAAAAAGAAAATTCTGATTCTCCAGTTCTTGAAGAATGTGCGGATATTTACAAGGAGTAGAACGGATGAAAAGAAGAAGTAAATATATGGATCTAGGTACCACACCTCCTCGTGACCTTCTTGATTCGAAGGCCCCAATTCTCAAGTTAAAGCAATTATATTCTCACCTTAGGTATGCTTATCTTGGTGAGTCATCTACTCTTCTAGTCATTATTGTAAATTCTATTGATCAGGATCAAGAAGATAAATTAATCCGAGTTTTGAAGAATTACAAATCAGCCATCAATTGGACTATAGTAGACATTAGAGGTATCAATAGAATTTATAATGATGACTAGAAGAGTAGATGTCCATATGTATGCACAAGATTCTAATGGAAGAGGCATGTAAACCAGCAGTGCAACATCAACGCAGATTGAATCCTCATTTGCAAGAAATAGTCTGAGCTGAAGTGTTGAAACTACTTGATGCCGGTATCATATATCCTATTTCAGATAGCACTTAGGTAAGCCAGATTTAGGTAGTGCCTAAAAAAAGGAGGATTACAGTTGAGAAGAATGATAATAACAAGCTCATACCAGTCAGATTGACTACCGACTGGCGAGTTTGTATTGACTAGAGGAAGTTGAATGATGCCACTCGAAAAGACCATTTTCCTCTACTATTCATTGATCAGATGTTAGAACGTTTGGCAAGTCATTCTCATTATAGCTTTCTTGATGGGTACTCAGGCTACAATCAAATTCATATAGCGCCAGAAGATTAAGAAAAGACTACCTTTACTTGCCCTTATGGCACGTTTGCATATAGGCGTATGCCATTTGGCCTGTGCAACGCTCCTGCCACATTTCAGCGTTGTATGATGTCTATTTTCTCAGATATGGTTGGAAAACTCATTGAAGTTTTCATGGATGATTTTTAGTCTTTGGATCATCATTCGACGAATGCCTCGTAAATTTGACTTTGGTACTTCAAATACATGAGAAAACAAACTTGGCACTTAATTGGGAAAAATGCCACTTTATGGTCCAATAAGGCATCATGTTGGGATACATGATTTCAGCTAACGGCATTGAGGTCGACAAAGTAAAGATTCAGGTTATAGAGAAACTGCCTTCTCCAACAACAGTTAAGGGAATTCGATCTTTTCTGGGACATGCGGGTTTCTATAGAAGGTTCATAAAAGATTTTTTAAAAATAACTAAACCGTTGTGCAGTTTGCTAGAACAAGAAGTTAATTTTGAATTTTCTATAGACTGTCTTAAAGCTTTCAACATTCTTAAGGACGGTCTAATCTCAGCACCTGTTATTGTACCACCTGATTGGGATCTACCGTTTGAACTTATGTGTGATGCAAGTGACTTTGCCATCGGGCGCTTTTGGGCAACGATAGAAAAAGTCATACATGTCATATATTATGCCGACCAAACTCTCAATGACGCTAAGATGAATTATGCCACCTGTGAGAAAAGAAATTACTAGCGAGTAGTATTTGCCTTTGAAAATTTCGATCTTCTTGGATTGAAAGTAATAGTGCACACAGATCATCCAAAGATTGAAATATCTATTTGCTAAAAAGATGCAAAACCAAGACCGATTCGGTGGTTATCGCTTCTTCAAGAGTTTGACTTGGAAATTCAAGATAAAAAGGGAGAGAACGTGGTAGCCGACCACTTGTTAAGAATAGAGCAGTCAGAAGGGAATGAAGAAGGTGAAATAAATGAAAAATTTCCAGACGAAGCGATTTTTAGGATAGAGCGATTTTTAGGATAGAGCAGATGGAAAGTGCATCGTGGTATACATATTATGTGAACTACCTTGCCAGTAATATCGTACCGCCTGATTATGATCATCAATGCCGAAAAAAGTTATTTTCAGAGCTTAAATACTATTTTTGGGAAGATCCTATTCTTTACAGAAGGAGAGTTGATCAAGTAATTTGGAGATGTCTACCTGAAGAAGAAATGGAGACTGTCTTGGAATAATGTCATTCTTCACCATACGGAGGTCATCTCGGTGCTACCAAAACAGCAGCCAAAGTCTTACAATCTGAGTTTTATTGGCTGAAATTATTCAAGGATGCCTACAGTTTGGTAAAAAAATGTGACAGGTGCCAAAGGACGAGAAATATATCTCGAAAGTAGAAAATGCCCCTTCGAAGCATTTTAGAGGTTGAACTTTTCGATGTATGGATGATTGACTTTATAGGACCATTTCCACTATCGTTATCAAATTCCTACATTTTGGTGGTTGTGAATTATGTCTCTAAATGTGCAAAGTCAGTAGCCTTACCGACCAATGATGGCGGGGTGGTGGTGAATTTTCTCAAAAGAATATTTTCACGCGTTTGGGACTTCTCGAGCAATCATAAGTGACGGAGGTAAACATTTTACAAACGGTAGTTTAAAACTCATTGGCAAAATACGGTGTGAAGCACCGTGTGGCTACTCCGTACCATCCACAAACTAGCGGCCAGTGAAAATCTCCAACCGGGAGTTGAAAAGGATCTTAGAGCTTACGGTGAGTACCTCGAGAAAATTGGATAATGCTCTTTGGACATATCGAAATGTATTTAAAACACCAATCGAATGTCACCATATCGCCTAGTTTTTGGGAAGGCGTGCCATTTACCGGTTGAGTTGGAGCACCGAGCCTCACACGGGCATTGAAGAAGTTGAAGTTTGACTTGAAAGAAGCCCGTGAGAAAAGACCGCTTCATTGAATGAAATGGAAGAATTCGTGTTCGAGGCTTATGAAAATGCCAAACTATACAAAGAGAAACCAAGAATTGGCATGACAAAAATATTCAAAAATGCGGTTTGAGACGGGACAAAAGTTCTCCTATTCAACTCAAGACTCAAGCTCTTTCCTCGAAAACTACGTTCAAGATGGTCCGTGGCTATTCACGATAGTGAAAGTCTATCCACATTGAGCGATAGAAGTAGCTCATGACACAAATGGTAGGTTCAAAGTAAACGGATAAAGGCTAAAACAATAAATGGAGGGTGATTTTTGAAAGAAAATCCTTTACCGCTTTGAGCAATCCGGAGTGATCACCACGACAAAGTCGAGCTAAAGACTTTAAACAAGCGCTCAATGGGAGGTAACCCATTTTCTCTCTTTATTTGATTTTCGAGATTATTTTAATTTTAGGAGTTGATTCACATTTTGCATGTTTTAGGTTTTTAGAATTTTAAGTAGGTTTTTAATCTTAGCCAAAGAGGCTTTGATCATCGTCATCTTGCATAAGCACGTTTTCAATTATTTTAAAGTTATATTTAAAATTATACAAAAAAAATGCACAGAATTCCCTATGTGATCGCATGGGATTCTCCACTGCGATCGCATGGACTGGGCAGAAAATGTTGTGCCCAGAAATTGGCATTCCTGCGATCGCAAGAATATAATTCCTTGCAATCGCAAAGGATACCAGAAGTTCTTAAAACCGGGGCTAAAGGCTCATATCCAAAAACACATTTTCAAACTCCCAACGAATCTCTCTTCAATCCTTTGTATCAAAAAACCAAACTAGCTTCATTGGGCTTCAAATTACACTCACTCAAGCATCAATTAACATCAAACTCACGAACTAAAAGGTAAATTCCCAATTTTGGTTGTTGAATTTTGGAATTTTTTTGTCATTCTTTACTTTAAATTCATGCATTTTGATTAATGTGGAGAATGTTGTTTATATTAGGCTTGAATTGAAAGGGATACATGATATTATTTGGGTTTAGATGTATAAGTTGTGAAATTTTTTTGGTTTTGATTGAACTCCCATTTTATTCAAACCCTTGAAGATAACCCATTGCATGCAACGTGTTTGACAAAATGCCCCAACAACGACCTTTGCCAAATTTTGGGAATTGTGATCCTAGGCTCATCTATTAGACTTATGCCATCACTTAGGGTCATTCAATTTGGCTTGAACACACGGTTATCACCAAATTCAAGCCGGGACAAAAAATGAAAAATCTGGCATGCCATGGCGCCTGCACGACAACAAGAATGACTGCCTCCGTTAGCACTTTCGCCCGCCATCCGTTTGGCCCAAATGACTTCGAAATCATTTGAAAATTGAGTATGTGGTAGACCAAAGCATGCACTTTCATGCCACCCTCTTCCGTTTCACTTTTGCAAATTCTTAGGTAGATTTCTCGAAGCACGAAGTAGCTTAGTCAAACACATTTTCTCAAAAACATTTACCTAATGTTTAAAATAGTTTGGGGGTGAAGTCTTAAACCATATATGTTACTTTTCATATCTAACTTATTTTCGTTCATTTTACAGATTAACCGTCGCCGAAAAAGAAAAGAAAAAGGCAACCGGCAGCACGTCGAAAAGAGCACGGGTAGAAACCACCGACTCCCACCATTATCTTTCTGAGGAGCACGAGGAAAGATTCACCAAGTTCATTAGCCAGTGGACCATTTGGGGGAGTGGAGATTGCATTTGGACGACTTTCCTCACTCCAAGCTATATAATCTCATTGATGTTTGCGGATTGTCCAAGGTAGCTGATACACCTCATAAAGTTTACTCCCAGCTCGTCCATCAATTCTACACCAACTTCAACCAAGAGATCGACATTCAAATGACGGAGCACTATGGGCAGACTTGGGTGCGGGGTACATGGTTCATGTTTATCCTAAAGGTCATCAACGACTTCTATGGTATAACCACTGAAGATATTCACCCTCTACCCTCTATTCGTGATATGGGTGAGGTGGCTCGGTTTCTATATGGCCGAGACGATGCATGGCACTATCCGGAGGAACTTGAGCACATCAAACCGATAGATTCTCTCCTTATCTTGAATGTATTTGTGAGCCACAACATTGACCCGACCAGGCATCGTACTACTATTAATGATGCTAGGGCTCAATCATTATATCATCTCGCTCACGGAGGAAGTTGGAATTAGAGAACTATATCTATACCCCGATCGACATCTTTGGGCTTCCGATGCAGACAAGAGGTACACACCCATCTTCCCACTCACGATTAGTGGTATCTGCGAGACAAATAGGGTCCAGATCTCACCAGCAGAGCTGTGTTGAAGGCAAAGGACCTATCAACCGCTTTGTCTTGGAAAATGCAAGATGGTATACTACACGGTAGTGGGGTAACCCCACCGCATGACGAGCAACCTCAAGAAGATCACCCGACAAAGACCCCCATCCAACGCACCTCGAAGATGCCGCACCACCAAGATACATAGCATCCATGATACATCACTTCTTCGGAGGGTCGGCCGAGCAAACACGGCTCATCATCGCTCGTGATCGAAAGGTTGCGCACGGTGCAGCAGGAATTGACGACGATGTGATCTCGAGTGTATGCAGTCCGACATACTCAGATAACTATAGAGATCAGTCAGCGTCAGTCTTTTCTGGAGCAGAGTCAGATTTGAGCCGACTGCGACCAGGTGAAGAGGTGGCTAGACCAATGTACAGACAAGCTTGATGACATCTATGACCAGATTTGCTGTCCGACACCCATGCTAGCACCTCCACCGGTTGATCCTTCCACACTACTTCTACCAGCACCATTAGACCCACCTCCGGGAAGTCTCTAAATTTTTATGTGTTTATTTCTTTTGCATTACATTGGGGACAATGTACGTTTCCAGTTTGGGGGTGCCAAATGAAAATTTTCTTGACTTGAAAAATTCGTGATATTTGATATTTGATTTTTAACTTAGTTTTGTTTTAGTAGTAAAATAAAAAAATTATTTGTTTGCATGTTTATGTGATATGAATAGCCTTGCCGGCTAATGATGTAACTTTTCATTTAATTTTAGCTTTAAATCATGACTTGTGAACATAGTATACTTTTGTTTAAATGTGAGGCCATTTAATCATATCTGATGTCGTGTTGTGTTGGCCAGTTACGATGATTTGTAGCTATATTGGTGCACTTAAGTTGAAAACAATAGGATACCATTTTCTAAACTTTAGAATCATCTGTATCTCAACTAAGTAACCAATATAGTGAGTGATTGTAGAAAATAAGTTGTGATGGTGGCTATCTAGGTTATGATTGATTCCATGTATGTTGAAAAAAAAATTATGTGGAGCACTATAGACCGCTTAGAGAAAGCTAGATATTGACCGAATGTTAGGAATCTAGTCCCCTAGCATGAACTTATTGCACACAAGAAACAAAATTTTTATTATTAGTGTTTAACTCTTTTCGTAGCCTAATTGACTTGAGTGAAAAGGTCCGTAGGGGTTTTTCAAAACCCGGTGCCCTAAGGTTCGAAAGACACAGGAGTCATCGACCTCAAGCTCGTTACATTAGTCATTTAGAAAGCTTAATGGACTGAGTTTTGCACCTTATTAATATCTTATAACTCTTTTCGTAGCCTATTTGACTTGAGTGAAAAGGCGTGTAGGGTTAATCAAAACCCGATGCCCTAAGGTTCGAAAGACACGGGAGTCATCGACCTCAAGCTCATTACATGAGTCATTTAGAAAGCTTAATGGATTGAGTTTTGCACATAAGATCTTTATATTAAAAAAAAGATGAGTCATTTAGAAAATTTAATGGATTGAGTTTTGCACATAAGATCTTTATATTAAAAAAAAAAAAAATTATTTATTTAAATTTAATTTTATTTCTATCCAATGAAAAATCATTTGCAAAACAAATTTGAGGATTAGATTACTAATGTGTTTGACTTGTTTAGTAGAAACTTTCGGTCGAAAGTGCTCATAAATTAGAGAATCTTCACAAACCTATGTTGTCACGATTGCTAGCTCTCAACCCGACTTGAACAAGAAAATAATGAGTGAATTGTAACATTTTAACCAAAAATCTCGGGATTTGAGAGAAAACATCATTTTGGGGAAGTGTACCTTACAAGAGGGAAAAAAAGTTGACCAAGTGGTTGGGCTATCACCACCATAGAACTTGCGGGATTGAATTAACTACTCTCACACACATCTCAAGTATGGTTTAAATAGAATCACGTTTACAACCAGTATTACACGAACACTCATCATGAATTATAAGTTTTCTTTTTTGCAAAAGTCAAGCAAGAACGGTAAGCTATTTATAGTGTGAATTGTGTTATTGTTTATTTTATTAAGTGCAAGATTATCTTTAGCTAGTTTATTCGAGGACGAATAAAAGTTCAAGTTTGAGGTGTTTGATAAGTACAATTTTGTACTTATTGGAGCTCACAAAAAGGAACGATTATGAGTCATATTAATTGTTTTCAGTTTAATGGTGCGTTGTTTTCTTATTATTTTAGAAAATAATCAAAATCAAATGTCGATCTGATAAAAAGAGAGCAAACAGAAGAAAATAGGACTTAATTGCTAAGAAAAAATACTTGAGGGGCTTGATGTGCAAATATCAAAGAGGAAATTTCAAATTTAGCATCAAAGTCAACCATCCGATCGCATGGTTAGAATTTGGTGCGATCGCACGAAGGACAAAAAGTCTGCAGAACTCTATTAGTGAATACCATACGATCGCATGGGTCAAATGGGCAGCAGTTGGCAATTTGCTGATTGGATTACAATACTACCAAGTCCAAATTAATTCAACTACCTAGGCCACGTTTTCAAGAGTTGGGAAACGAGTATAAAAGCCAGATAATAGACATATCGTAGAGATGAATTTTGGGAGGAAGATAAAAACAAAGAATCGAATATCAATGCACGGGATTGAAGATCATTGAGCCGGGATCACGGGTTTTATTTACTTTTTGTTTTTCTTTCTCCGGATGATGATGAATTCAATTATTGTAATAATTGACAAAATCATGTCCGACTAAATTTACTTTTTCTAAAATGAACGATGAAACCTCGCGTTTTTAATTAATTAGAAGTTTTTCCTTTTTAGTAATTAATTGCTTTTGGATTGATTATTCCTTATTCATTATTTCCATTATTTTAATGCTTGATCACCATTAGAATATATTGTGATCTGTATTGAAGTCGAGAGATTCAATATAGATTAAGCACGTGATATTGAATAACATAGGATCCAATAATAGATATAGATTACTATTATGCTTTATGAAATCTATTTAGGTGTTCTTGAGATTTTAATGCATATGTTTATGTTCGAAGCTTAATTAGAGATGATTAAGTTTGCATTTCGTATAGAATTGATTGACCATCAAGAGATGCTTTTGATTATTTTAGGAACGCCGATTTTCAATCCAAGGTAATTAAGAGCTAAATAGCGATTAACGGATAATTGGTTATAAAGCGTGTAGGTGGATTTGTGAATCCTAGTGTTGGTAAAATTCGAATTCGTTCTCATCATTTAAAGTTGCTTATTGATATTTTAAATTTAAGTAAAATAATTAAATTAGTTTAGAATCACAAAACAAGACAAATATGTGTTTTTCATATTGTTAGAATTTGAATTATAATTTAATAGGTTAAATTAATATCTAGTCCTCGTGGGTTCGACACTCTACATCACTTTATTACTTGTTAACGAATCGTACATTTGCAAGATTATAATCACACAACAACATGCACAAATATGAGCCGAAAAGGATTACCTCGAGTTCATGATGACAATAGCAGGTTACAAAACGCGGCTTTTCACCGTACAGTACATCACCTAAATGACTATTGTATGCATGCTATTGCCAAAATCTATAGCTGCTCAAATGGAAAGAAAAAGAAATTAAGCATGGAATTTACACATTAAAGGTTTGTACAAACAAACGTGGGTTAAAAAACACTAGACTAAACAATGCTTGGTGCACCCAATGTAAGGCATTTAAACCAGCTCAGCATTTACAGTACTCAAAATTTACGAAAGAGTTTTAGTGCCTCGAGTTTAGAAATAGAAACAAGATGCATAAAAATGATATAGGACTATCAGTCATTCATGACAGTAATAAATAGGAAATAGTCGGTAAATCTTAAGCTAAATACATGGAAAGCCTGGTGGTCATATTAGCTGCAAATGCAAATCCATTCAGAAGCACTGAAATTATAATTTAAGCACTAGCAAACATGTGCTAAATGTGATCAATTGTCACAACCTATTAAAAAATTTCTTATAATTTCTAACTCTCAAATCAAAGTATATGGAACAATTGGACACAAAACTATCAAAAGTTTTTGCACATGGAATCCGGCAGAAAAGAGATGAACATATCCGCCAGGCGCTAACAGCACAAATAAAGAGTTGAACCGTAATGGAAAAAGAAGATCTCTGTTATAAGCCACTGTGCAGCATGCCAAGAACTTCAGGACTTGCTTTGACTCATTGGTCCGGTACAACCATTCATACAGCCCAAATCGCCTTATCAATTCAATTTTCCTCGAAGTTCCTCTCTTTGACTGTTCAGTTAAAAATCATTGTCAGCCACTTGAATCTTTCCACTCATACAATTTGTCTATACCACTGCTACTAAACCATGATTTTACCTCAATTTCTAGTTTTTTGGATAAATCAAAAACCCGCCTTTCCTATACGTCAAGCTCTTTCGAATGTTTTCGAATTTTACAGTCTTTTGCCATACTTTCATACTCCCGAACATCGTTCAAGCAATTGAGATAATTGAATCTCTAAAAATCCCAAGAATTAGGCTTTAACAAAATTATATACACTTACTTAGACGCGTATACATAAATATAGTACAACATCCTTCCAAGGAAATGAATAATAATCACTCCCTTGAACTCAATTTTGGTTAAAAGTTGTAATAAACAAAGCCTCTATCAGGAAAAAAAAATACATAAAATAAAAGCTGAATAAAACTTACTCATGCACAAAAATAAGTAAGGCAGCAGTGCAAAAACTGGAACATCAAATGCAAAAAAAAATAAACTGGAACACCAGTATACATTCAGAAAACAACTAATTGTTTTTACAGATGTGCAATTATACTGACGAGGATAGATACGTTTTTCTAGTTACAATAATTACTGTTTGGCAAAAGAAGAAGGAAAAAAAAAATGGAAAATGGAGAATCTATTAAATAGAAGCAGCGACTGAAGCAGCTGCAGTGACAGTTGTTGGCGGATTTAATGTGTAAAGTGACTCCAAATTGCAAACAAAAAAATCGAATGAAAATTGATGATATGCAAAGTCGAGACAAGTGTTGAACACTTTGTCTTTAAGTCGAATTTGCCCCGCAACGGTGCCTACGGTTTATGGCAATCAACTCCCAATTACAACGACTTCTACTTGTGTTTGTAGCACTTCAAAACACAAGCACAACGAACCAAAATTGGTTTTGTACTCCAAACGATGAAATGAAATGAAAACCAGAATTTTTATGCAACAATGCAATAAATTTGGTTCAAGGAATGAATATATGAGTTGGTTGTATTTGCACATGTTTTCTGTATGATAAAGGACGTCCAGAGGAGCATTTTTATTGTTGATGAAGTGTTGGGAATGAAGAAGTGTGGAGCCAAATCGTGCAACACTTCAAAATGATATGCATGTTCGTGCTTATACCCATGCGATCGCATGGTTTTAACATGTTCCAATCGCAAGGTACACTTTTGAAGATAGAATTTAATCTAGGCTAACCATGCGATTACATGGTAGGACCAAAAAATATTCTACTTAAAATTTAGGCAAGTTGCGATCACGATTGTAAAATACCCATGCGATCGCATAGTCAAAATTGACCCGATTTTATCCTTTTCCATAATTTCTCATTCATTCGATATTGATTTCGAGATGCCAAATATACCCTTCAACACCGCAGAGAAATTTGAATTCTCTTTGAGGGTATTGCCCCAAGCCCACATGAGGGACGCTGCCCTCGCGACTTGACCGAGCAGGTCGAACCCCGTTTCTCCAAAACAGCGAAGTGACAAACTATTTTGTCTAAACGGATTGGGTCGGGTCTGTATATTTTGGTCGAAGTTGACACAAAATCACTTTTGTTTTTTTTAAACCAATTTCCAACAACAGTAAAGTACCGAAATGGGCTCCTACGATTGCGGGAGTTCAAGGAAGCCGATGAAGAATTCGGAGCACCGATGAAATTTTCGTTGCTGTTTGTTGATCTTGACAGTACCATGTGTGTATGTGCGTTTTCCAGCAAGAACAACCTCTTTTCTACCCAAAAAAAAAGGGATGGCAAACTTCTAGGACTCTTAGGAGTAATTTTTTAAAACACCCTCACTTTTTAGAGTAACGTACGAGATCATTTATTCACAATTTGTGTCTACACATAGTTGTGTATTGTATGGATTAATGTGATACTTCCACATTAGTCCATATTATCAATGAGTAAATGATCTCTTACCTACCGTGGGTAGGAGATCATTACTCCTCTTTTTTATATTCACACAACATTATATTATAAATGTACTAAATTTTAATTGTATACAAAGTCTTCAACTTTTATTTATTGTTATATTTATATCTTTAATTTTTATTCATCGAATTTTTATATTTAACATTACATTAATTAATATATCTTGTTCCTACTAAGGATTTTTGTCCAAAAATTCTATCAGCATACTTTAAAATGAGGGACAAATATTTAATCGAAATTTTGTATTTATTTATTTATTTGCTTATTTAAAAATACGAGGAGAAAATAAGTATTTTTTTTCCTTGTTAATGAAATTTTTGAACGGGAACCGTTATCAGAGATAATATGTAATAATTAATAGAAGGCTGATGATAAAAATGTAATGAAAAAATATTAGGGACATAAATATAATAATAAGTAAAGATTATAGAATTTTTATGTAATTTAAATATGATGCACTTATAAAAAAATGTGATGATAATTAATGGAAGATTGATGATAAGAATATAATGAAAAAATATTAGAAACATAAATATAATAATAAGTAAAGATTATGGACTTTTTATGTAATTTAAATATGATGCACTTATAAAATGTTATTTGAATATATTTGATATTTCTTTTATGTTAAAAGTCTAAATTATCCGTTTTTATATGATAAAAATATCTTAAATACCCCTATATTGAAATCACAATAATACTTTAAAAAAAATAAAAAATAGAAGACCCTCATCCTTGTTAATAATTTAATACAACGTTTTTTTTCACAGTCTAATCCATTTTGTCCAAGTAATTTGAAAAAAACTTAACAACAAACTAGTTCTCTCTCTAATCTTTTTCTCATTTTTGTCTTGTTTTTCTTTTATTTATTTAGATTAATCAGACAACAACACTTGACTTTTATACAATATGTATTGGTAAGACATTTTTCTCACTTTTATGCATCTTGATTTTGTGTTGCTTTGATTTGTACTCTTTGTTTTACTTTACTGTGTAAATGAATTTTTTAAACTAAAATAGTGTTGAAAAGTTCAATCCTCGTTGGTTCACACTTGTTGTATTAAACGAGAGGGGTCGTTTAAAATGACCCCTGTTGTTTAAAACATAAAGGGTTGTTTTAAACGAATGCAATTTTAAACAACTTCTATCGTTAAACGACTTGCAGTGTTTAATACTTGTGTGATTATTGTCTTTATTTTATAGCGCAATAAGATTATTTAGTTAACATTTTAAAATATTTTTATTGAATTGGAGATATGGATTCAACGATGAGGTCGACATGATAAAACAAAATGAAATACCATAAACTCGAATTTTCCAAAGAGGCACAAATGTGGCAAGTGTGGCACAATTGGGCACAACGAACTGACACGTACTATTCAAATATCATTGGCCGATACAAGATTGAAGGATTAGTATGGTGTTTGTTATTTCAGGATTGCAAGTGTAATTTATGAAAAAATTTGTGTCATTTATGTATTGCATTTTAGCGCTTGTTTGATAGGGATTAAAAAAAGTTTTTGTTTTGTTTTTGTTTTTGACCAATTGCCAGCCGCCTGCCACATGAAAGGGGAGAAATTCAATGACCAAAATGACCCTGCAAATGTACAATGCAACAGCAACAATTGACCCAAAATGAGGGGCAATTTTGGAAATGAGGCTAGGGATTTTTTGCTTTTATGTGAAAAGTATTGACATTGGTGGGCCCTTTTTGAAAGAAATTTGACTAACCAAAAAAAAAATTGTTTTTAATCTCTACCAAACAAGCACTTATTTATATAATTTATATTCAATTTCGTACATACATATGTAAATGCAATGTTTTGAGCTTTTGAAATGAATATATGAGATAATTTATACTGTTTATGAATGTATTGTATTGAAATATAAATTTAGTTTGATAGTCTATTTAATAGATTTTGTAGTTTATTGAAAAAAGACCGTAGTCTTTTTAAAAGACTTAGTCGTTTTTGGTAAATGGCCTGGGCCTTTTAGATGACTCACTCACATTTTTTCAAAAATGACCATCGTCACTTTCAAAGTCACTTATTGTTTTCAAAAATAATGACTGTGGTCGTTTTAGACGACATAAGCTATTTTAAAAAATGACAACTGTCGTTTTAAAAGACTATAGTTGTTTGCCAATAATGACTCGTTTTTTAAATAGACTGGGGTAGTTTTTATTGAATGACTAGAGTCTTTTAAATATACTGCAATATTTTTTATAACGACAAGAGTTTTTTGCATTTTATTATTGATTACAATCGAAAATGAACTTTGCAAGTACGATTCATAATACGAACTTAAAATGCGTTCGAAAGGAAACTTTGGTAATATAGTTCATCATGCTCCTTTATACATTGCTCAGTAAAATGTGATCAATTTTTTTTTACAAATGATGCAGGTAGAAGCCTGTATAAAGGAAACTAACTCAAACTCAATTCGTTGATTCCTATGAATACCGAATTAATTTGATTAAAGTGGAGAAATTCTAAGAACAATAATATTATTCAACAACAACAACATTTAATGAATGAGAAAAGATTCCTTAAATACTAAAACGCTAGTTTAAATAAAATCTTAATTGATAAATAAATGAAAAAGATGAAAATAGACTAGACAAACTAAAGATTGCCGTTTTAAGCTAAAGACACCACTTACGTGTAATTTATGCCCGTTTCTTTGAAGAACGACGATCACAATCCATCACGTCCCGGATAAGTCAAAGCTATATCCTCTATGCCATCAAAATCGACCAATAATTGATTTTAGTAAGTTAAATCATGACATATAAATAGTACAACATTTAACTTATCTGTTAAAACACATTCAAATGTGAATTTGTTAATATATTCCTCGTGGTCTATTATATACTGTTCGATAAACCATGGTCGATTTTTTTCAAATATGACTCATAATTGATTTTAACAAAACAAGAGATGCCAATTAAACCTAGTGCAACATTCAACTTATATGTTAAAGTGCATTCGAATGCAAATTTTGTTAATATAGTTTCTCGTGTTCCATTATACACTGTTTAGTAAACTTTGGTCGATTGTTTGCAAATATGACCCATAATTAATTTCAATAAGTTAAATCATCACGTATAACAGTGGAGTCGCGCTCCATTGGAATATTAACAAAAAGGACTGAATTTATTTTATAAGACATTCGTCGTTTTTGAAAAAAGACTGGAGTCATTTTAAAACATCCTGGTCTTTAAAAACAACTATTTTCCTTTCGAGAAAGGATTGTAGTCTAACAAAATTTCAACATTATTTTTTCTTTAACTTGAACTAAACTAACCTGAAAAACAATACTAATTGCATATATTTCCCCCCAAACCAAAACAATTAAATCATGCAGAGACAATCAAATATCCATCATATTTCCCCCCTAAACCTACAACAATTAAATCATGTAAAGACAATCAAATTTCCATCATAAACAACATATAAATAGACAACAAAAAGTCATACAATCTTAATAAAGGGCATATAAATCGGCAGCCATCTTGGTCATCTACTCTTCCTTATTTAAGTTATAAACTTGTTCTACTAGATCGTTGATACTCATGAATTCTATATACTTATTTACTAAACACTGCAATCGCCCAAGATAATAAAATAATGGTCAACAAGAATACTACAACTAAATAAATATGACTAAGTGCATATTTATTTGTAATAAGAAACATATGAAACGTCTTGTTTCGTGATTTTCAAACTCTTTCTATTGCAAGAGTGTGTCTCCTTTTCTTTTAAAAATATTGAGAGAATTATACTAACAAAAGTATCATGGATTATGGACTCTAATAAGCATAAAGAAAAATATGCATAGAAAGTATATAATACTGAGTAGACATAGAAACATTATTAAATAAGCAGCCTTACTCTTCTAGAGCATAATAGTAAAAAAAATCTCACTGAAAAGATCATCAAAAGGAAAAAAAGCACTTCTAGCGACAAAAAAAATCTTCCTAATATTAGAGAAACAAATATAACAACTACGAAGAATTGGCAAATTCTAAACTATCAATAAGATATGTGAACTGTTGAAATGTGATATATAGTGTCAAACCTCAAATTTCATCAGGTGCTTTGTGATGAAAGAAATGACAACAGTTGCTATATTTGTGGATGATAGCGGGCGTCCTGACACGCCCGTCTCATTTGCCCATCTTGATGATCTCATAGCTCGCCTCTTGGATTTGGATCTGGATAGCGGTAGTTCGACCGTTGTTGAATCAACCGGACCTACGATCCACGAAGTGACACTTACTACTTTCGATTGAAAATTTGTAATGTCCTTCATTAACTCTGAGTGATTGGAGAATAAAATGGCACCCATAATTAAAGATAGCGACACTTGTTCATAATGATAACCTCTATAAAAAGAGGTAAATTCACCAGGTAAGACGACTCCCACATTTTTAAGCACTGCTACCTTGCACAGATTTTTTTCGAGATACATCATTTATCATTTGCTGATTATCACACCGAAGTCGGCACGCGAGATAAAAGTCTTGCCACTTTTTGTAGGTCTCCACCACTATCACTGCCAGACTCGAAAGAGGAAAAAAACTTTTTTAATCAATTCACGTCATCTGTGGAGAATCCGCGCAAAAAGTCATGGCTCTAACTAGAATAGCGAAGAATGTAACTGTCCCAGGCCCGTCGAAGATGTTGACACTGAGTCCAACATTGCTACTAACCACCCACAGCAAATGTTTGCCCCTGTCGCTCAACTTGAGGCACTGCAAGCTCATGTGGCGGCTCAACTAGAGAATTGAAACATTGTTGCTTCTCAGCCGTCCCATGTTCCTAGTCTTTCACTAATGGGACCATCACCACTAGGTGCTTCGTTCCAAGTTCCTAGTCTTCCACCGACGGGACCATCACCACTGGGTACCCTGCCCCAGGTTCCTAACTTTCCAGTAATGGAAACACCACCAGCAGTGGCTCTACTACTGGCCCCAGGTTCTTTGGCTCTATCATTTGCACCCCCACATTCATTCATTGACGTCTTACCCAAATCCACTATGGGGCACCCATCATGGATGGCTCTACCTAGCTAGGTGAGACACGGTGTTGAGCCCTCGAGCAATGGTTAGAAGACATGATGGATCACAAAATAGTAGGTGCTATGTCTAAGAATAGTGGTAGGCAACAATCTTTGGTATTGGAAGAAGATCCTTTTGTCCTAGAAGTGATTGTTGTTCTCTTGCCACGAGACTTCGAACAACCAAAGATGGAGAAGTACGATGGGTCATCTGACCCTATTGATCACCTCAGAACCTTTATTGATTTGATGAGGTTACGAGCCACTCTCGATGCAATTATATGCAGGGCCTTCTCGCCAACACTTAGGCGAGAGGCTGGCGAGAGGCAATGGACTGGGTAGCGACCCTTTCTCCAAAATCGATCCGCATGTTTGACGACTTTCTAAGCAGTTTGCTACATACTTTTCCAGCAACAATCGGGCAAAGAAAAAAGTCTATCGGGTTGATACAATTGACCCAAGACAAGGACGAGCTACTAAAAGATTTCATTGTCTAGTTCAATAGGGCAACTCTGGAAATTAAGGATCTACAGATGTCTGCTGTAGTCACTGCTATGATGAGTGGAACTTACAATCGCCATTTCATGATGCCACTCTCCAAGAACCTGCCAGATAAAATGTATGAGTTACTAAGGAAATGAGATAAGTATGTGGATGCTGATGAATCATTTTTTTTACAAAATGCATGAAGGATCGAAAGGAACCTGAGTCTAACAAAAGAAAGACTCGGGATGAGCTCAATCTCCAAAATGACAAAGGCAAGCAGAAAATGAACCATCTAAGATGGACAAATGATAAGGGTGCTAAAGAAGGATCAGCCTTGATGGAAAATCCTAGTGCACATACTGAAGCCGACCTACTGTAACCACTTATTTTCGTTGCAGTCTTTATTAAGGGTGAGCCAAGAAACGCAAATATTCTTATCAATTACAACAACGGTCAAACAAGGCGACGAGCCTTAGTTTCAAAAAAAAAAAAGACGACAAGCCTTAGTTTAAAAACAAGGCGATTGTCTATGAAAATTAGATGGGCTTATGATGATAGAAACGACAGTAATTGCTATATTTTTTGGATGATGGTGGCGCGTCCTGGCATGCCCACCTCAATGATTTACCTGCCCTGATGGTCTCATAGCTTGCCTCTTGAATTTGGATAACAGTAATCTAACTGTTGTTGAATCAATCAGATCCATGATCCACGAAGTAACAATTACTATTGTCGATTGAAAAGCTGTAACGTCCATCATTAACTTCGAGTAATGGGAAAGGTAAAACAGCTCCCTTCATTAAAGACATTGACACATGTCCCTCATGATAACACCTATAAATAGAGGTGAATTCCCCAGGTAAGACGAATCCCATATTTTTAAGCATTGCTACATTGCACAATTTCCTTTTCTGATACCACCTTCATCATTTACTGATTATCACACCAAAGTGGGCACGAGAGACAAAAGCCTGCCACTTTTTCCATGTCTCCACCACTATCACCGTCGTACTCGAATGAGGATAAAAATTTTTATCATCAATTTCTTAAAAATGTAGTGATGATGCTCGACGTTGAACAGCCTAAAGGGCGAATTGAACCATTGGAACTTACCAAGAAAGTTGTGATGACAGAGGGTCAAGTTCTAAAAATCGGAGGTGGAAGAATACAGTTGAAAAAAAACTAGTAGCGTGTCTAGCTGACAATATAGATGTGTTTGCTTAGGGACCCCATGATATCAAAGAGATTAGCCCTATGGTTGCTCAGCACAGATTCGTGATTCTTCCAAGAATAAAGTCATTCAAACAAAAGAAAAGATAATTTGCCCTAGAATGGCAACAGGATATTTCTACAGAGATAACAAAACTATTAGAAGTTGGTTTTCATCCAAAAAGTGCATTACCCAGAATGGCTGGCAAATGTGGTGTTAGTAAAGGAATCAAATGGAGAATGATGGATGTGTGTAGATTACACTGATTTGAATAAAGCTTGTCCCAATGATTCTTATCCTCTTCCACGAATAGACAACCTGGTGGATACAACTCCCATATTTTACATATCTATTCTGCATAGTTAACTTCATCACCTACTATTATCACACCGAAGTGGGCACGGAGGATAAAAGTCCTGCCACTTTTTGCAGGTCTCCACCACTATCACTGCTACACTCGGAGGAGAAGAAAAACGTTTATTACCAATTGGCACCAACTAATGATAATTTTTTTCCTTTTTTGAGTGCGGTGGTGATAGTAGTTGAGACATGTAAAAAGTAGCAGGACTTTTGTCTCCCTTGTCCCATTCCAGTGTGATAATTAGTAAATGATGATGGATGTATCAAAAAAGAGAAATGTGCAAGGTAACATTGCTTAAAAATGTGGGAGTCGTTTTACCTGGGGGATTTACCTATATTTATATGGGTTATTATGAGGGATAGGTGCCACTGTCTTTAATGACAGGTGTCCTTTTACCTCCCTCAATACTAAGAGTTAATGAGGGATGTTACAGCTTCTCATTCAACAGTAGTAACTATCAATTTGTGGATAGTGGGTTTGACTGATTCAACAACGATTGGATTATCGCTATCTAGATTTAATAGGCGAGCTATCAGACCATCAGCACCGGCAAGTCAATTAGGTGGGTGAATCATTGAGGCGGGCATACCAGGACGTGCCACCATCATTAGACAAATATCACAATTATTGTCGTTTCTATCATCACCTTGGTACAACAATGACGTCTAAAAATCTTTTGTGCATAACTAGATATCAAATGGAAATAAAATATTGTGAAAAAACGCATTTTCTAAACATATGGTTCTATACGAGATGTGCAAAGCATGCATTATCAAGAAAAGAAAATTAGATTACATATGAACACAAAGCGACTTCCTCGCTTTCCGGAGGAGAGTAGCTTTGATCTTTTCAGTGAGATCATCAAAAGGTCAAAAAAGAAAAGGGTGCCAGAACATATACACAGTCTTGAAATCTCTATTTTTTCTAGTTATTTGTATTGAGTTGGTAAAATTAGTGCATTATTTATATTCTAACAATATAATTACGTGCATGCAAATTAAGCAAAATGACGACTTACAAAAATATCGATAAATGAATAATTAGATTTAGTCGAGACAAGAGTTTGACTTTTTCTCCTTTAAACGAAATTGTCCCCCACAGGTGCTTATGGTTTCTCGACACACGTCTTTCAAAACACAACGATCACTTCTTGTAATAGGAACACTCCAAATTACTAGAACAACAAACCGAATAGCATTTTGTTCTCTTTTTAAATGAAAACTGGACTTGAACTTTATACAAAAATCTATACTAAAATGATTTATGCAAAAAATGTAGAGATATTTGGTTGAAAATGAAGTGATTTAATTTGCAATCATAAGGGGTCTACTTATAATATTTGAAAATTTGTGTATCAAAAGACACATGTTCATAAACAGGCACATCCAAAAGACATGTCTTGTGGAAAAACACATCTTTAAAAGAAGTGTCTTTAAGATGAAAAATATGTGGCTGATAAGAAATAACATGTTCAAAAAGACACGACTTTTTTCAAATAAAATGTAGTTATAGAATATTTCGCAATATTCTAATACCATTTTACAACAATATTCATGTATTTAAGCGATTCATTTTGCGCCTTAATTTTTTAATTCACCCGAAATTGATTTGAGCAATTAAATATACTATGTTAATCTACTCGCATAGTAGAACACGCATGACCTTATAATTTTCGTACTCAATTAACGGGTCTCGCTTAAATGATTAGTCAAAATTGGTCAAAACCAATATTACTAAAAAAATTTCCAACATATTCTTCAAGAAAAACAATTTTACCAACAAAACCATTATTGACACATCACTCGCAATATGAAGCTACATTGTGTTAAAGAATATACAAAACCTAGAGCAGCATAAAAGCAGCTTAAGTACCAGTGGCTAATCTTGTTTCCCTTGTTTTTACTCATTCTCCAAAACCTATTACGCGATTGTAATCGTGCCAAGTAATGGCACCAAAAGAACAAAAAGTTAACCTGCTGGGAAAGATTCCGCCCCTACCCCCCATTCATTTAATGTCACTGTCTCTTGCATCTAACTAAGAGAATGTTTTTTTTAAAATTATAAAATTCTATAAAATGTGTAAATAAAAAGTGGAAAAAAATTGTGATTCCTACGAAATGTGGTGATAAAAATGATGTTTGTCCAATTTATAAGTACTTATAAGCACACACAAATATACTCTAAATATAATAATTGATCTACAATAGTCTACTGTAAAATATTTAACCCGTGCGATGCATGGGAGTTATGTTCCGTGATAGTAATTTTGAAAAAAAAATTAAGAAAGTTTATTGGTTATTGGTTATAATAAAATCAAATACAAAAGTATCATATAAATAACTTTTATTGGATATTGTTACTGAAAATTTAAAAAACAACATAGCTAATTCAAATTTTGGAAAACTTCTTTGAAGACAATATTTGTGGTTGAATTGGTTGGTTCTCCATCTCTATCACAAACTAGTATTTTCAATTCTACATGATTTGTAACTCTAGAGACTGCTACATAAAGTTGTCCATGATTAAAAATTTGTTTTTTTTAGATAAAGTCCAACATGCGAAATATATTGGCCTTGGCTCTTATTAATAGTCATAACATATGAGACAATCAAATGATATTGCCTTTGTTGAAATTTAAAAGGTAAACTTAAAAGATATTCTAACCTCTCATGCAATCAAACATCTTATAATTAAATCATGCATATTATTACATAAATAAATCTTAAAATGAAATGTTTGACTATTTTAGAAACCATAAATATAACCTTTGAATCTTTTGGTACTGCACATTTGGAGTATGATAATTATAGATTCTAGTTTTCAATTTCTAGATAACTGTTAACCTCATCTACATAGTCACCCCACAAAGTGCATGTAAGCCTGTATTTTCTGAAAAAATTATACACCACAAACCAGCAATTAATACATGCAAATTAAAAGTAGTATTACCCCGTTTGAACAATGTAATTTTTTGTATATACATACTCAAGGTCTTCAAGTACAATATCAAAGAGCTTGCTTGTCCTTCCACACGTTTCTTGACATTAGCACCGTCTTTTCCAACGACCTCTCCAATTATATATGCAAAGTTATGGAAAAGAAATGTAAGTGAAAAGAGCATAAAAAATTGCATAAAAATTAATATATACCAAACAATTCGTTCTCATCAAATTCAAATGCACCCAAAATATCAGAAAAGGATATGAATATATAATTTTGTGTTGGAAAACTATTGTCCATAACATCTACAACAATATTTTTTGGCATAAAGTTTTATCTTGTACTTGTGGCTTGTAGTTTTGTATTTCATATTGTTGTATCCAACTACAAAATTGCGCATAATATATCAATGTTTTGAAAGACCGAACCAACAAACGCTTGATTGTAGCATGAATTCTTTCACCCTACAAAATGAATGCTCATTAATTTGGCAAAATTCAATAATTTTTGAGAAATTCAACGAAAAATAAAAATGTACTTTTTATTTCTACATTCAATTTAAAAGAAATAAATTTTTATTTTTGTAAATTTTCAAGTCCAATAAAATAGAAATAATTGGAAAACAACATCAAGCTATATATTATACATTAGAAAATGAATAGGGGGAGGGAGAGAGAGAGAGAGAGAGAGAGAGAGAGAGAGATATGCACCCATGAAAACTATGGCAATGCTATAAGTTTCTGTCTTATCTTCAAAGCATAGAATCTCTCAAAGTCTCACGACTCGAACCTTCAACGTCCACAACATTTTTGTAGAGTTGATTTGATTGAAAAAATTAAATCTTTCACCCATATCTTGTAGTCATTTTACTACAAATATTATTTATATTTTTGAATTGAACTAAAATAAATTCGCATAAGATGGAAGAGAATTAGTGTAGAATTGCTGAATTTATAGGCTCTCGGTTTTTTTTGGCACACTTGTTAATGCAACATATCATTATTATTTTTTTGGCGCACTTGTTAATGCATTCACATTTGATTGCAATGAAATTAATATACTTTTGCCAAATTCCACAAAATACATTATTGGTATTAATGTAATGGATTTTTCAAAATTTATGGATTTATTGATGTGTACAATGGATTTATAGATTAATGGCTACAATGCATTTTACGAAACATCAATTAAACTATTTTAAAATTCATTTCGTTGACTGAATTTTGAACGAATTTATGTATCTATTATTGGTATTAATGTTGACCAAATTTATGGATTTCTTAGTTAAGTTAATAGATTTTTTGAAATTTATAGATTTATTAATCTGTACAAAAGATTTACGGATTAATGGTTACAATGCATTTTACGAAGAATCAATTAAACTATTTTAAAATTTGTTTCACTACAAAAAACGTGGGTTTCGAAATGAATTTTTCGTTGCTGAAGCCACGATATCCGTGCCTAATAGTCGCTACCAACGAACTACTTGCAACAGAATTTTTGTTACTATTTTAAGGGTCGTTGAACGTTACCAACGGAATTTTCGTTGGAAATGTCCCAATCCTTTACATATGGAATTTAAGTTGGTAATGACACACGCTTTTACTAACGAAAATTTTGTTGGTAAGTTTCAGCGACCCTCAAAATAGCAATAGAAATGACAAGCACTATTACCAACGGAAATTCCGTAGGTAATGTCTCAAGCCTTTACCTACGGAAATTTTGTAGGTAATAGTGCAAATTTTAATTATTAAAAAAAAAATTTTATATACTTGGTAGACCCCTAACCCGACATGCCAATTATGGGCTTGAAACTCGACACATCAAAGGCCCAACCCAAACCACTATGCTTTGTCAAGCATTTTTATTATTTTATTAATTTAGAATGGATGTAAAGTGATTTCAACCTTTGACCTAAGAGTTGTGAAGTTACAATCGAACCATTGGAGACAAATGAATTATTGTAATTATATTTGTTTTTATAATATATATTAGTTCAATGAGCAACATTTTATATAATTGCTTATAAAATAAAAAATAAATATTAGTGAAAAATCAAATTCCACATTGTGTTAACACTTAAACATAAAATATCACATTGCTTGAAAAAATTTATGGCTGTACAAATTGTATGAAATGATGATAAACATTATTTGCTTTCACATTTAAACACGAAATGCCCAACTAAAGGGATGTCTTACAATATGTAAACTACTCCACCTATGATTTCTTTGTACGGGATTGTAGGTTAAATCTTTTTTATTTTTGTAATTGCATAACTTCGTTGTAGAAAATTCGAATGTTAAATGAATGAAACTTAATTTACGACTATTCCTTAAGTGATTAACCTTCAACTCCATATAGTTGAATATTTTTTCATTTTCAAAATTTGATTCACATTACTCATGAAAATATGCGGGTAACAAGATTTACACTTCACCAACATACTTTCCGTAGCTCAATGGTTGAAATATTAATATCACATACGGATTATCTGTAAGTAATAGATCGAACAATTTTTTCTACTTATGAATTACTCTTCACATAAATTTCTGGTAGGTGAATAGTTGAATTGTATTTTTTAATTTTCAAAATTGATTTATATCAACTACAGAACATCCGTAGGTAATAAGAATCACTTTTCACCAACGGATATTTCATAGATGAAATGTCGAATATTTTTTGGTCTTTAAAAATTGATAAATATCACCTACGGAATTTTCGTATGTAATATTATTTACTCTTCACCAATGGATATTCTGTAGGTGAAAGGTCGAAATATTTTTTGGTCTTCAAAATTGATTAATAACACCTACGGAATTTACGTAGGTAATATGATACATTCTTCACCAACGGATATTCCATAAATGAAAGGTCAAAATATTTTCGGTTTTTTCAAAATTGATTAATATCAACTACGAAATTTTCGTAGGTAATATGATTTACTCTTCACCAACGGATATTCTGTCGAAATATTTTTTGATTTTCAAAATTAATTAATATCACTAACGATTTATTAGGTAATATGAAATAGTCACCAAATAATATTCCGATATGATTAATTAATATCACTAACGGAATTTTAGTAGGTGATATGATTCATTTTCATCAACGGATATTCCGTAGGTGATAGGTTGAAATATTTTTAGTTTTCAAAATTAATTAATATTACCAAAAATTAATGGATTTACTAATGGCTACAATGTATTTGCCGAAATTAATGCATCAATGGCATTAACAAAATTTATGCATTTGTCAAAATTAATATACTTCTGCCTTATCCCATGAAAATAAATCCTTAGCTGTTTGATTGTGATTGGCATTGACTAATAATTATCAATTGCACGACCAAAGACCCAAGTCAATATATTAGTATTAAATTTGCCCCATCTAGCTAGCTTTCCACATTTCAAACCAAAGACCCAAGTCAATAGATTAGTACCCCATCTAGGCTCTAGCTTTCCACATTTCAAACCAAAGACCCAAGTCAATAGTTTAGTATTATATTTGCCCGATCTAGGCTCTAGCTTTCCACATTTCAAACCAAAGACCCAAGTCAATAGATTAGTACCCCATCTAGGCTCTAGCTTTCCACATTTCAAACCAAAGACCCAAGTCAATAGTTTAGTATTATATTTGCCCGATCTAGGCTCTAGCTTTCCACATTTCAAACCAAAGACCCAAGTCAATAGATTAGTACCCCATCTAGGCTCTAGCTTTCCACATTTCAAACCAAAGACCCAAGTCAATAGTTTAGTATTATATTTGCCCGATCTAGGCTCTAGCTTTCCACATTGCAAACCAAACTTGAAAGTTGAAACATAAAAATAATTATGTATTCTCCCCAAATTATTCTCTCTTTTTGTTTATTTTTCTTGCTATTTTCTCAATCAAATTTTGAATATAAACAATTTAGCCACATTGTTGGACACTTCATAAATCATTTATAGCCTTGACGTCTTTAATATTTATACTTAATAATAAAAAATGATTTTGGATAAATTTATCTAGAGCATTAATTCTAACAAAATCATCAAGAAGACAAGAAAACATTTATACTAACATTTTTGTAGTTAGTAGTGGGTTGGCGTGTAGAAAGGTAAAAATAAAAATAAAAAAAAATACTGAATTTTAGATAAATTATACGCTCATTTGCAAATGATTCACCACTATACCTTTTTGTTCATGACATTTTTTTTTAACATTTAACTCCATGATCTTCTAAATTTAGGTGAATATTTTTTTCACAGTTAAAATTTCTATTGTCCAAATTAAAGGGCCTTTTCACCAAACTTTTTTGTTCCAAATCAGTTACCAAACTTTTGATTTGTTTCAACTTAGTCATTCCATCTAATATTGACGTGGTGACATGGAGTAATTAATTAATACAAATAGACCTATTGTCATTTCCTAACCTCTATAAGCTATGGCATTTCTCGTGAAGATGAGTTTTCTCCAGAAACGCCAAAACCTATCACTTTCTTGTAAATTGTTCTCATCAGCGGACTTGTTTCCTCGTCAAGCATTGCACCTTTCTTTGTAGGGTCTAAACATGTGGTGAAAAAATCAACACATATCTCCACCATGAAGTCTCGATATTTAGAGGGTTGATATCTCTCATTTAGCATACAAACTTGTCTCACTCAAATTTTCAAAGTCATGAATAAACTTTTCTTCTTCATTACTGTGCCATGATTACTTGTTCCAAATGATTAATTTATATTACAACTTCACATATATTTTCATTTCTGCCTAACAAAAATTCCGTGAAATATGCACATTCAAGAATCTCAAATGTATTAATATTTAATCTTTGACTATCTGAAAATTTTAATTATATAAAATTAATATTTTAAAATTTTTGTTGTAATGTATTGGATGTTCCATGCCTTTTGTTAGAGTATGTAGCTCATATCGAATGGAGTACATGTATATTCGAAAATCAGGCCTATGCTGGAGTCGATTGAGGGGCTTGTAGCGCACCGAACAGAGCAAAGCGTAACCACATAAACTTGTGTGTTTTCTTCTTGTTCTATTTTTCATTCCATACAATCCATCAATATTGCCGCACATAATACTACACCTTTTGATTGGAGGAAATAATTTAACTGAAGAGATTTATGTGTTCGCTAACAAATTGCCAATATTTGGAACATCTTGAATATTTATATCTTCACATTCTGCATTAGGTAAATTATTTATGACTTAAAACTTTATTTTTCATCCTTCAAAATTCGTCCACTAGCAAAATGAAGATTTTGCCCTTCGTGTCTAAAACGTCTAAAACTCGCTGAAAAACTTTTTAAATACTTTTCTAAGGCTTATAGACTCCTAATTTCACTTATTATGACTTTCGTGAGTCTATTGGACTTACTTTGGGAATTTTTACACATTTTCATTTTAGTCATCGAACTTTCATAAATTTTCAACTTAGTTCTTTTACCTTCAATTGAGCACAAAAATATATAAAATAACATCTTGGGGATTTATACTATATTAAAAACATAATAAACATAAAATTTTCAAGATATTACATGAAAAATCTTTTGGTCATCTTGTTTTTTTTTTTTTTTTTTTTTTTTATGACTCAGGTGTCCAAGCTTCGTCTGACTAATCATGAATAGTGGCGGCCTTCCTCCCTTGTTCGCCACTAAGATAAATCCAGATTCGATCACAGCTTATACACAATTGGACTGGACATTTGACGGTTCTCCTCCCTGTAGACCACTGCCTTCCAATATAGTTGTTGTCTTCCAAAAAGAAATATTGCCTCCCAACAAGAAATATTGCCTTCCAGGTACTGCGGGGATTTGAACCCTCGATCATCCGTAGAGAACCCTCATGCTTTACCACTGCGCCATACCCTTTAGGGCATTCATCTTGTTTTAATATGTTATTACCTTGAGCAACTTCAAGGTGCAAAGAAATTGTCTTTGCATGTATCAATTTTTTTCTCATCAAACTCAATGGCAGAGCTAGGAAGTTTTCGTCAAGGGACCCAAATTAGCCTAGTTTCTTCACAATGCATCTTTTAGATTGAAAAACTGTTAAACATCGAATTCAAAATGACCAGCCAAAGACATCTATGAAGTTTCCTAACCTCTATAAGCTTTGGCATTTCTGGTGAAGTTTAGTTTTCTCTAGAAACGCCAAAGCTTATCACTTTCTCGTTAATTGTTCTCATTGGCGGACTTGTTTCCTCGTCAAACATTGCACTTTTCTTTGTTGAGTCTAAACATGTGGTGGAAAAATCAACACATATCTCCAACATGAGGTCTCTATATTTAGAGGGTTGATATCTCTCATTTAGCATACAAACTAGTACCACTCAAAAGTTTCAAATTCATGGATAAACTTTTCTTCTTCATTACTGTTGCAGTTTTATCAGTAAACTGCCTTGCTCATAACTTAACCACAGATCAAGAAGCACTTGTTGCCTTCAAAACCAGAATCATTTCAGATCCTAACAACATCTTGGCCAATAAATGGTTGACTAATACGTCGATTTGCAACTGGATTGGTGTTTCTTGCAGTAGAAAATGGCAAAGAGTCACAACCTTGGATTTTTACAATTTCGGCTTCAGTGGCACCATTGCTCCACATCTTGGAAATTTAACATTTCTCAGTTATTTAAATATTAGCTCAAATAACTTCACAGGGATTTTACCCCTTGAGCTTTCTCATTTGCGACGTTTAAAAGAGATAAATATGGGATCTAATAACTTCATTGGAGTGGTACCATCATGGCTCGGAACCATACCAGAACTTCAGCACATTCTTCTGGATAACAATAGTTTCTATGGCAGCATCCCAACATCGTTGCTGCACAACAATTCAAAGCTACAGACACTACAACTAGCTGACAATTTTCTAAATGGAAATATTCCACAAGAGATTCGCAATCTTTCCGACCTGGAATACTTGTACTTATGGTCTAACAGGCTTACGGGTTCCATACCATTTGGTATCTTCAACATGTCTTCTTTGAGAGAACTTGATATCACAAACAATAGCCTGTCAGGTTGGCTCCCAAACCATATTTGTGATGGTATCCCGGAACTGACTGGACTCTATCTCACAGACAATCAACTTTCTGGACAAATTCCATCAAATATATACAATTGCAGACACGTAGAGTTCCTGTATTTATCCTATAATCAATTCTATGGCAGCATACCAAGTGCAATTGGCAGTCTGAACATGCTCCAGGAATTGGATCTAGGTTATAACAACTTTATTGGTATGATTTCTTTTTATATAATTGTTCTAGGATTTCGGATCAGTTGGTCATGTGTGTTCCAATAAGGTTAGTACTTGCTCACTCAACTTGAAAAAGTTTTCAATCGCTCATCCAACTTTCTAAATAGTTTACCATCCACCACTCATTGGAAAAACGTTAAATTGAGCAGACAGAATTTACCACATGGCGAATGAAAAGTTGATATGACATAATTAAATTGTTAAAATCGTCCATGTAACAAAACCGTAATAGCTAGACACGCCTTTAGATTGCTTTAAAAACATTTCTCCAACTTTGTAAAAACATCTTTAGTTTGGAGAAATGTCTTTTAAAGTAAGTTAAAAGCGTATTTGGCTATTGTGATAGTTACGTGGGCGATTTTAACAATTTAACTGTGTCACATTAGTTTTTCATTTACGATGTGACAATTTCTGTCCGCTCAGCCTATAGTTTCCCCAACGAGTGATGGGTGGTAAACTATTTGAAAAGTTACTTTTCAAGTTAAGTGAGCATATAGTAACTCTAAATTAGTTCATTTGCCATTTATTAAATTTACCCTCAACTTATTCACCGTTGGTGCCTCAATCAATGAAATTTCTCTTTTATTTCCAAAGTATTGTTTGTTTAATACATGTCTCTAAAGTTCCAATTTTGTTTCAATTAATGCACGTCATCCACATTTTTTTTAACTGGCACTACCACTACCACAGGCATCGTCCCAGCCTCTCGCCCTGCACATTGAAAAGATTTGCCCCACATAGCTCTTAGAATTCATTGTGGCATAGATATTTTTCAACTTCAAGTTTGTTGTTTTTAGAAACTACACATAACAAATCTCCTTATTCCATCCATAATTCCTCCCCTTAAGGCATGCTTCATAAAGTAGATTGAACGTGCTGGATAGTATTAAAGAATAACAAGGTTAAATTTTGTCTAATACTGTGTAGTAAATATGAGTTTGTTGTGTATATGTACATGACCACCTTTCACCTTATTGGACATTTTATCCAATTATCATAGAATTTGAGTGTATTTTTGTTCTAATTTGGTTTAAGTTTGGTTTTGTGAAGTATTAATTTGTTATTAAAAATACAGGATTATTATTGCATGATATTAATTTGTCTAATACTGTGTAGTCCTCAACGATTTTTCACAGCATCACCTTCAACCTGCCCATTTCGTGGCGACTTTGATCCTTTGTGGGCAGATTTTGTCATTTTGACAATTATAAAGTCATTTTATTGAATAGATGATTGTACCCTTCTTTTTAGTTCAAATAAATAAAACAGAAAAAAGAAACCAAAAGAAAGAAAAGGGTATCCACCTCCCATCCACCCACTCCATCCCATATGGGGGTTAGGTGGGGGGCACTGGTTGAAGGTTTGTAGGGAAAATGAAAACTTTTTTTCTGTTTTCTTTTTCTTATTTGTTTTCCTTTTTAAATTTTTTATTTTTCCTTTTTTTGTTTAGTAAGGAAAAGTGCATTTAGAAAGCACAAATTTACCAACATGTGCATGATTTTACACAAACAGACATTCAAAACAATGCCTTGTCACTTCTCATTTTCGTTAGACACTCCAATTTTTTTGCAAGTTTTTCAGGCCACGTCATAATTTGATTAGTTACATCATCTTTTTTATTATTTTTAATAAGGGAGGTAGAACTTTCTTCAACTAAATATATATTGAAGTTTTAATAATATTTTAGAACAAAAATAGTTTGGTGAGTGAAACTCCACTATATATATGTTGGGTATAAAAACCCCTACAGCAATCAAACTTTGTTGGAAAACTAAATGTGATATGAGTAAATTTTTGATTTTATGCTTTTGACAAATAAATTTTCAGGAGGAATTCCAATGGAAATAAGCAATCTTTCAAATCTAGAGATATTGAGCGTACCAAGTATCTCTCAAATTGGGCCAATTCCATCTTACATCTTCAACATGTCTACTCTGAAAGAGATCGACTTTAGCTACAATAACCTATCTCAAAGTATCCCATTGACACATTATCTTAATCTTCCCGAGCTCGTGAGTTAGATCTTAATTCCAATCAGCTTAGAGGTGGCATTCCAGCAACATTTGGAAACTTTACTAGGCTACAATATCTATCTCTATATGAAAACAACTTGACAGGTACATATATACATATATATATAACAACTTCTACATCATTAACAACTTTCATATAACACTTTTTGGTTCTAAAATTTGTTTCAACTCGATTTATGATGTCATATACATGATTTAACATGCACTAGAGTAATGGCTCATTTTGTATGAAAATTTACAAAATTAATCAGTTTGATGAGATGTAATGACGAGTTTAAATATGTAATAGCTAATAACACATCAATGACCTCCGATATTCGAAACTATAAAGTTGAGAGAACAATAATGTATTTATAAATTAAATACTTGTTGTACATTGAAAACTAAAGAGTTTCAGAAAACCAGTTGACTTATATTTATTCACAAGTAAATAAACTCCATCTTTACTTTCTCTATTAGTCTTTGTATGCTAGAAATATAAACTTCATTTATTTAGATAAGTTAATTTTGTGTCTTCTCGTATTATTAGTTGATTGAGTTATGTGATACATGTTGCCTAATTAATGAATACATGTATAAATCTATTTATATTCATGTACTTAGAGCATCTCCAATGCATTTTATAGATTGTTATCTAGGAGAAATTGTTATTCGAACAGGGACGAATTTGGTGAGATATTTTTCTTTTGGACAATTATCGAACAGTTAGCCGAGTATGCTCCACCTTTTGAACAATTTTCCTCACATGACTAGGTTGTCCACAATTCCAACAAGATACTTTCTTTTCCATAGAGTTATTCTTCTTCCATTTTTCAGCAACAAGTAACGAGTTTTCAAATAAAATATTACTTCCACCACTTAACCTTCGTTCTTCAAAAATTAATTTACTCATAACTTCTTCAAAACTCACATTTTCTCTCTCATACATCAAAATTGGTTTGATATGTTCATAAGAAGATGGAAAAGACTATATAAGTCTTAACGCTTTATCTTCAACATCAATTTTAACTTCAATAGCCTCCAATTTAAAAACAATCCCCTTGAAAACACTCAGATAGTCTGAAACTTTTGTACCTGCATTCATTTGCAAAAAAATGAAACTATTTTTTCAAGTAGAATAGATTTGAAAGACTCTTTGTTTGATACAACTGTTTAAGTTTTTACCAAAGTTCTTTTGCAACAGATATTCTATGAATATTTGCAAGAATATTTTTGGCTAAACAAATACGTACCGTACTTGCAGTTTTCAAATTCAAATCTTCCCAAACCTTTTCGCTCGTATTGGATTTTTCAATACCACAAGCTAAAATTGATTTTTCTATCAAATTTCTCCACATCATATTTAATAGACATATCTTCTCTGTGCACCAACACTTTGAACTGAAGCTCTGATACCACTGTTGAGAATTGAAATCAATTCTTTTATTGTCCATAATATTTTTGTTCTGTTCAAAGAAAAATAACGAGACAAAAAATATAAAAGATAAAGCTGTCAAAGTTTTCACTATATGAAAAATCATTATAACCATATAAATTTCACTCACTCAAATTCCATAAATATCTTAAGAAAAATAATATCCTAAATTTTAGTACAACCACCAATTTCTACTCTTATACAACCCACAAAGAGAACAAGAAAATCAATTAGGATACTAGACTTACAATTTTTCTCTTTAAAAACCTTCAAGTCACATATACAAAAGAAAATAAACTATGTCAATTTATAGTTAACGTATTACCTAAATTTCTTCCATGTTTCGGCTACAAAGGTGTCCAATATTTGAAAACTTGTTCAATTTTAGTCACTAAATATAATATGATATAATATAATAATATCACATCTTTTTCTTTTCAGCAATTGGTGCATCATTTGATTTTGGCAAGTTTTGTAAAAATATCCCACATGAACTACATTAAAATATTGTGTCTTTAATTTCGCGCATTATTCAGTTTGGTTATTGCTCTATTTGATTAATTCCTATTGGGTTTTACACAAGAAATGTTAAATCTTTATTCTGGTGCATTGTTCCTAATATATCATATTCGATATTTAATGATTATTGGTCAAATTTTCCCAATTGTATTATTCATGTATTGAGTTATGCGACGCATGTATTCTAATTAATGAATACATGTAGAAATTTATTTGTCCACTACTTGATTCATGTACTTGATATATACATGTACCATTTTGGTGAAAAGTATGCAATTAATATTTGGGACATGTATTAGATTAGATACACAATTTGTGCAGCCTATAACAGGCTAGTATCTTGGTCATTTTTTAACTCAATTTATGAAATAAATTTGAGGGTTCTCTTGGAATCATCATCTCCTCTCTTAAAAGTTTTTCCATCCCCAAGTTTCCAACATTGTACGTATTTACAATGAACATATACTTATTTCACTCTTGTAAAACACTTCGTTAGTGCAAAACATTGTCTATTTTTCATAACTTTTCTAGGCTTCATTGCATTCGTGGAAGCTCTCACATGCAATCCTAATATACTAGCCATGATTAGACAGACACTTGTACATCAAAGAAACACTTGAAAACAAAAGATGATGGATTACATTGTGGCAGGTGAATTACCAGCTGAGCTTGGCAATCTTAATCTTGTGGGATTTAATATTCATAGCAATCGCTTATCTGGTTCCATCCCCTTTTCCATGTTCAATATATCAACTTTGGAGATTATGGATGTTGGTGGCAATTACTTTTCAGGCCATCTTCCTTCAACGATGGGATTTTCACTTCCCGATCTTGAAGTGCTTTATTTGGGCGGCAACAGACTCAGTGGAGTTATTCCAAGCTCTATCACCAATGCTTCTAAGCTCGCCAAATTAGACATGGGCGACAACTTTTTGACTGGTACTATACCCAACTTTGGTAATTTAAGACTTCTACAGAAGTTCTCGATTAAAGAAAATAATTTGACAGGAGACTCTTGGAGATTTTTCTCTTCACTAACAAATTGCAGATATTTGAAGTTTCTGATAGCATTTGAAACTAAGCTAAGTGGTGTCCTCCCAGCTTCCATTGGGAATTTATCTGCTTCTCTTCAGGAATTCAATGCATTTGGATGCAACATTAAGGGTGCCATTCCTGCTGAAATTGGAAACTTAAGCAGCTTGGAATATTTATTATTACATAGCAATCAATTGACAGGATTAATCCCAAGTACAATTGGAAAATTGAAAAGTCTTCAACGTATAGATATTTCAATAAACAAACTTGAGGGATACATCCCCGCAGAGCTTTGCCAGTTAAGCAATCTGGGGGACATGTATCTAAGCGACAATATGCTCAATGGATCAATTCCTGTTTGCTTGGGTGAACTTAAATCCCTGATAAACGTCCACTTAGGTTTCAACAAATTGGAATCTACCGTACCATTGAAATTCTGGAACCTTACTGATCTCCTGCGACTAAACTTGTCCCATAACAGTTTAAGTGGTAATCTACCTTCTGAGATTGGAAATTTAAACGCAATTTTCGACATAGACTTCTCGTGGAATCAGTTCTCTGGTAATATCCCAAGCTCCATTGGCAAAATCCAATCGCTGGTTTCGCTATCTTTTGCACACAATAGATTTCAAGGATCAATTCCTCCGTCTCTGGGAAACATAATAAATTTGCAATCCTTGAATTTGTCTTTCAATGATTTTTCTGGATTGATTCCAAAGTCATTAGAGGAACTTAAGCATCTCGAACATTTGGATGTATCTCACAACAGACTAGAGGGAGAGATTCCGACAAGGGGGCACTTTGCAAACTTTACTGCTGAATCATTTATGCAAAATTATGCTCTTTGCAGCGAGACACAACAACAATTTCCGCCTTGTGGAAAGGCTCATAAAAGATCAAGGTCAAAGAATGTGGTCTCGTTAATGAAATATATTCTGCCCCCGATCATATCTGTTATCCTGGCAGTGACCATACTTTTGATTGTAAGAAGACGAAAATCGAACAAAGATGCACCACAGAGTGAAATTTCATTGCATCTTGCATGGAGAAGGATTTATTATAGAGAACTTGAAGAAGCAACAAATGCCTTTGGTGAAAGAAACATACTTGGAAGTGGAAGTTTTGGTTCAGTATATGGAGGAATACTTTCCGATGGGTTAAGTGTTGCAGTGAAAGTTTTCAAATTGCAGTCAGAACAAGTAAGAGCAATCAAGAGCTTTGCTACAGAAAGTCAAGTACTGAGCACCATTCGTCATAGGAATTTAATCAGAATTATTGGATGTTGCAGTAATACAGAGTTCAAAGCCCTCATACTCAGTACATGCCTAATGGGAGCCTGGAGAAATGGTTATATTGCCACAACTATTTCTTGGACATGCTGAAAAGATTAAATATAGGGATTGATGTTGCATTAGCTTTAGAATATCTGCATCATGGTCATACATTCCCCATTGTTCACTGTGATTTAAAGCCTAGCAATGTCCTACTCGACAAAGACATGGTTGCCCATGTTAGTGATTTTGGTATAGCCAAACTCTTCGATGAAGGAGAATCAACAGTTCAAACAAAGACATTAGCAACAATTGGATATATGGCACCAGGTGATGTTCCTTGTTGAGAAGCATTTATTTTATTTAGAAAATAGTTCAGCTTACTACCAGTTTTTAATTTTATTACCTGATCTTACGATTGCTTAATACCAATGTAGAATATGGAACAGAAGGAATAGTATCAACTAGTGGCGATGTCTACAGTTATGGCGTGATGCTGCTGGAGATGTATACAAGGAAGAAGCCGACAGATGAGATGTTCAGTGAAGAAATGAGTTTGAAAAGTTGGGTTAGTCACTCACTAGATGAGAATAGAATAACTGAAGTTGTGGACACCAATTTGCTTGGAAGAGAAGACAAGAATTTCTCTGCAAAGGAGCAGTGTGTCTCATCCATTTTGACTGTGGCGATGGAATGTTTGAATGATTATCCCGCGGAAAGAATAAGTATGAGGGAAGTTGTGGCTAGACTTGAAAAGCTGAAGGCTGTGTTTCTAGCAAGATAAGAAAATTTTTGTTCTTTTCACATATGCAATTCTCAATATTAATTGAAAAGATTTAAGGATGTAACAACCAATAGATCTGGTTGATAAATAAATCATCAATAATATATTCAAATTTGATGCTTCAAGAAATGCAATTTTAATTTCTAAAGTGGAAAATCTGTTTATTTGTGCTTTGGTTGATATTAACAATTAATAACTACTAGATTACAATGAAAGGTTTACCCAGAGTACAAGCATAAAAGACTTCTACAACACATTAAGATTGGAGATTTTTCTCTTCGTTAACAAATTGCCTATACTTGGAGCATTTTAATGTTATCTTTTACTCAACTAAGTGGTGCCCTCCCAGCTTCTATTGTGAATATGTCAACTTTTTTTCAGACATTGGTAGCTGTTGGATGCAACATAAATGGTGATATTCCTGCAGAGATTAGAAACTTAAGCAAGTCCAAGAAAAATTGGAAAATTAACAAATCTTCAAGGTATATCTCTTGGACACAACAAACTAGGTGGAGATACTTAAGCAATTTAGGGGAATTAGAGCTGCTTGGCATTATGCTCTGCGGGTCAATTCCTGCATGCTTGGGTGAGCTAAAATCTCGTTGAACCGTAATGATCTCCTCAGACTGAGCTTGTCCCATGACAGATTAAGTGGCCTGAGACCTTCTGAACATTGGAAATCTGAAAGTCTGTCATAGAAGTAGACTTGTCAAGGAATCAGTTCTCAGGTGATATCTCAAGTTCCATTGTGAGCCTGCAATCGCAGATTTCCCTATCGTTTGAGCAAAATAAACTCAAAGGACCTATACCTGAGTCTCTGGGAAACATAAAAAGCTTGGAATTCTTGTATCTGCCTTACAATGATTTTTCTAGATCAATTCCAAAGTCATTAGAGAAACTCAACTATCTACAATATTTTGAAATGTTTCACAACTGACTAGTGGGAGAGATTCCAATAATATACCCAAGAGTGAAATTTCATTCCATCTAGAATGGAGAAAGTTTTCTTATCGAGAACTTGGAGAAGCAACATACTTAGAAGTGGAAGTTTTGGTTCAATATATGGAGGGACACTTTCTAACGGGTTAGATGATGCAGTGAAAGTTTTTAATTTGGAGTCACAAGAAGCAAGAGCAACCGAAAGTTTTGGCACAGGAGAACCATAGATCAATATATGGAGGGATACTTATGTCGCACTTTTGTGTTTGTTGTTTTTTTACTTATTTAAAAATATGAACGGTAAATAAGTATTTTTATGCCTTCCACACTAACTTTTCGGATGGAAACCGTCATTGGGGACAAGACGTACTATTAATGTACTAATTAATGAAATGTTGAGGATTGGAATGCAACAAAAAATAAAAAATAAAAATTGATTGGGGACATAAGTGCGAACATGAACAAACAATAAGAACCGTTAACGCAATTAAATTGTGGTGTCACCAATATAACGCCCCCACGAGCATGGCGTAGTGGTAAAGCAGGAGAGTTCTCTACAGAGTATCGAAGGTTCGAATCCCTGCGGCAGCAAAAAAAAAAGGGTTGGAAGGCAAAGAGGTCCACAGGGATGAGAACCCTCGAATGTCCGGTCCAATTGTGTATGACCTATGACCACATCCAGATTTACCTAGATGGCAAACTAGGAAGGAAGGCCACCACTCATCAGGATTAGTCAATCGAAGCTTGGATACCTGAGTCATATAATAAAAAAAAAAAATACGAGGATAATCCATGTTAAAGTATAAGTACGACTCTACCCTTAGTAGGAGTCCTACGTATTATGATCTTTTTGGTCGCAACCCACCCATAAAATTAGCTTTTTCCCTTTATAAAATTGTCAATTGCAATTACCTATTGACTCGTTTTGAGGTTTGTCAACAATCATTTTCAATTTAGCTTAAATGAAATTAATTTAAAAGAGACATGTTTCAAATGATTTGTTTATATTACAACTTTATATTTGCATTTCTACCAAATTCAAATTCCATGAAATCTTCATATTCAAGAATCCCATATTTATTAATCTTTCATCTTTGACTATTGTAAAATGTGTGTTGTAATCTCATATACCTTGTCATTTTCTATACCAGAATTCTGATTTATTCTCGAATCGGTTGAATATTGTTCTTTGTTTGTCATATATTTAATCTTGTCCCTTTATTACAAATTAATTTATTAAAAATAATTTTGAATTTCAAACAACAAAAATAATGAATAAGAAAGAATTGCAGTTAAGAAAAGAGACTATAACATGCCATTCAAAAAATTTATTTGACAATATTTTGATCTCTTACTTGTAGTCGAACATAATTTAATGTTTTTCATTTCTTGTTATAAAATAATCTTATGCAAATAGGATTGAGATATCTACTTATACCATATATAAGTGATAAATGTTGTAGAATATGTAATAAAATATTGATGACCATATTTAAATATTTCTTACCTAGTCTACGTGTCTTTGAAACCTTATATATATGGGTCTATTATTATAAATAAATAAACAGTTTTCTCTATATTATCTTCTATTATTCTCTCTAGTTGATAACATATTATTAGCACGAAGAAACTCGTCCAAAATAAAGAGGAAATTTAAGAGCAAAAGTTAGGAAATCTGAATAGCCTGCACGGCCGTGATCAAATGCCGATATTTCAACGCTCCGTGGTCCGATCGTTGTGAAATTTTGACGGCAAATTCAAAACTCAATGTTCTTAAAATCCAATGGTTAATATTAAGATCATCGGTTCATTCGTGAGAATTTGCTACTGTGAACAATACTACTTTCAACAAATGACTATTTTCTTATTCCAAGTAAGTTTATTCTTACAAATCTTTTGATTATATTTTGTAAGATTGAATTTACATGATTTGTGAATTTTTTATCGGTTAAATTTTTTGTTTTAACAAATTAAATGCTTTTAAAGAAGCAAAACTATATTGATATTGTTGAAGAAACATAACACAACTAAATAATATTTAAGAAATTATTTTTTTGGTTATTCCTAAAGAAATCTAAATTTTATACAAATCAAAATTTTAGAAGAATAATATGTTAGTCTTGAAGATTAATTTTATACAAGTTTAAGTTTGATAAATATGTTAATGCTCCCGAAGAGTACAATATTATATTAATATTCTACAAGAATGTTATTTATCTCTAAATAGCGATCATTAATTAAATATTCCAAAAAATATTGAGTTATTGCTTCCGAAGAAGCATAATTTTCTTATATCGATATTATTGAAGAAAATTGTATCGTAGAATTGCCTATTACTAAGAATCAATATTCTAGAAGAATATTGTATAATGTTTTGAAAGAAACACAACTTTGCAAATATCAATATTCTATTAGAGTATTTATGCTTTTGAAGAACATAATTGTATAAGATCTAAACATCTATTATGTTTTTGCTCTATATAAGTAAATTCTTACATAATCTAATATTTCTAAATAACAATATATTGTTGCTCCTGAAGTAGCCCAACATTATATTAATATTCTAGTATAATATTACTTGCTTTCGAATAGCGTAATTTTGTAAGATTTAATATTAATTTATTGATCCCGAAAAGTTTAATTTTATAAAATCAAATATTTTATAAAAATATTGGATTAATACTCCTAAAAAATATAACGTCGTCAATATCAACATTTTAAAAGAAAATGATATTGTTGTTCATGAACAAACACAAAGTATAGAAATATTTTAGAAGAATATTACGTTGGTTCTCTTAAAGAATCACAACTTAACTTAAAGAATCACAACTTAATTTAACGAATATTATATGATTACTCTTGAAGAAGCATGCATATCAATCTTTTAGGAAAATATTATGTTGTCGCTCTTGAATATATACAGCTTTACAATTTTAAAATATCAATGTTGTGTAATATTAGAGTATTGATAGTCTTAGAGAAGTACAATAAACTTGTGAAACAATTCTCCATCCTTCATTTCTCCATTCTTGTGAGATAAAAAACATAATCTTGAAAAATATATTTGCTAAATTGTATTGAACTAGAAGTTTAATATCTCAAAAATTTATTGATTGGCATTATCGGTTAAACCATCTCGGATGAATATGATGCTAATTATTAATGAGAATATCTATTGAAACCAGAAGTTTTTTCAATATTATAATGAATTATCATGTGATTTTTGTTCTCATGGTATATAAACCAGTAATCATTCACTAGCTAAACTAAAGACTGAATTCTCTATATTTCTAAATTATTTAGGATGATGTATAGGGATGCCACCCTCCACATTGACCATTTTGATATTATTTGTATCTAATAAATACATCTACTACATGATTGTATGGTGTTATTATTCGTAACTTGAAGTTTACGAGATTACTTGCTTAAATGTTATA
The DNA here is from genome assembly GCA_023638005.1 of Forsythia suspensa. Classification (NCBI taxonomy): domain Eukaryota; kingdom Viridiplantae; phylum Streptophyta; class Magnoliopsida; order Lamiales; family Oleaceae; genus Forsythia; species Forsythia suspensa. Next base: position 1,956,334 of record CM042670.1, read on the forward strand.
TTATGCGCATAATTTTCAGATTATACAATCAAGACGGCGTGTATTGTTAATGTTAATGAGGCTAAATCTCAAATTTTTAATAAATGTTAGTTGAGATGATGATAAATGGTTTAGTACTATTGTTTGTTAAACGCCTCCAATTAATTTCTAAACTATTAATATTGAGAACAAATGGCTTCTCATTTTTGTCTAGGAAATACTATTTTATATGCAACATATTATGTTTTCTAGTTCTTTGCACAAAACAATACAAACCAAAAGTTCGACATATAATTCATTTGTAAGTTATACAATTGACAAATGCATTTACTGACCAAATAGATTACATCAAATCTCATAAACAAGCTGTAAATGCTCTAATTTATTTTGACGTCCTTGAAGAACAATTCATTAATTTTATATCTGGTAAATTAATGACACGCCTGAATCATGATTACATTTGATTTCAAAATCTTCAAATTAAAAATGGAGCCGTCATGTTGAGGAGGCGTATAGTCTTGGAGAGTACATAGACATAAATAATTGTAAAATTCCAAAAGAGGTTCATGTACCTGAAATATTGAAAATGAAGAGATCTCAATAAGTTATGTCGTTATAGAAAATAAATAGAATAAAATATGAAATATTGTTGACAACACTTTTGTACATAATGTATTGCTTCATATTATGAAATGTAGCGAGGATATTGAAAGAAATCATCAAAGAATTAATTGACCAAATAAAAGAATGCAATCCAAGTAAATTGAACTTACTACAAAATCTAAAGTTTACGGACCTACAATCAAAAACCTAAATGTGTATATTTACGCGAAAAAGAAATGAGAAAAATGAAGCCGTAACATATAATGCACGACTCTTGAGAATATGAATTTTGCAAAGGCTTATGTAAATCAATCACAAAGTCTATATCTTGTTAGCGTGTCAATACATTGCATATATGCATATAATATATATTATTATAACCAACTCATCTAACATGACTAATAAAACTATGTATATAAATCTCTTATGGATTTAATATGTCCAAGCATTTAGTTCAAGTTTTTGAAAAACTTAATCGATCAAAGTACATATTTGAAGTGATATTATCTAGGGGTGGGCGTGTGGGTCGGGTTGGGTCGGGGATAAATAATTCGTGTGCCACTACCCAAACCATTTTTTCCTTAGTTTAGTCAAGTTTTGTCCAATTGAGTTTTTTAGGGTTGGGTTTATGGTAAGGTTTTTTTTTCCTTAGGTGAAGTTTTGTCAATTGAGTTTTCATGGTAAGGTTTTTAATAAGACAACTTTAGAAGCGTATTTAAAAGAATTATGTACTCTCTTTTTTCACTCAAATTTTTCCCATAGGATTTTTCTATTATTAATGTTTTTAGGATGCATATTTTTGTGTAAAGGACATCCAATGAGAAGTGTTATAAATATTATAGTTATGGATATTTATAACCTATAATATATTTACCCTCAACATAACTCTATAGTTACACTCTCGTGTGTTACAAATTGTATACGATACCCTTGAAAAGAGCAACAAGAATATCTATTTCTAATATAATTGTATAAGACTATCATACTGAGTACATTCAACTAGAGATAGTATATGAAGATGAAATTGCTTGGAGGTTATAATATGGATCACATTTTACCAGAATTGTTAAATATAAGTTTTAAAAAGATTGTGGCATTGAAGATATTGATGCAAGATATTGATAGTTCAATACAATGATTTTTATTGATTGAAATCAGGGAGAGTAGCTATACTCTTTTTTCTTCGTTCAAGTTTTTTCCCATTAGTTTTTCAGACAAGGTTTTAACATGGCAGCATTTGATTACTTAAAAAAAATTATAATTATTTTCTTATTCGTTTGGTATTTTTGTCCCATTGGGTTTTTTCCAAACAATGTTTTTAACGAAACAATTATTGCACTAATCATCATCAAAGGAAGAGTGTTGTAAAATATGGAATACAATATTAATGACCATATTTATATATTTTTTACATAGTCTATGTGTCTTTGAAACTCTATATGTATGGGTCTAGAGGTGTCAATCCGGGTCAGGCGGGCCGGGTCGGCCCGCCTCTGATAAAGCCCAGTAACGGCCTGTATTAGAAAAAGCCCGCGCCACGACGGGTTGCGGGCCGGGTCAACCTAGCCCACAAAAATTGAACACAAGCCTGCCCCACCCATTGGCCCATCTAGGTCGAGCCCATGTGGGCCGCAGTTCAACCCGGTTCGGCCCGTATGAATAAAAAATTAATTTTTTTTGAAATTACTAAAAAAATTTAGTTACTTATTGTAATTCAAAAAAAAATGTTTACATATATAACAAAAAATGTGTTAAATTATTAAATAAAAATAAATAACAATGATAAATTCACATTTGTTAATTTTTAATTCAATTTCTATTTTTATTTATATATTTAAAGACTAAAACGTGAACGCATCTCACATGTACTCTCTCTTGCATTTGTTTTTTTTTTTTTTTTAAATATCATTTCAAATATGAAAGTTTGAATTTTTGCCCATTTTTTTTAAATCAAAGCGGTTCATGGCCGGCCACTGTTGGCCTCTTCGGCCCGTGAATGACCCATGGGTTGGCCTCTTCGGCCCATGAACAGCCCGCCTTGGTTCACGGGCCGGCCAGCATGGTTCGGTAGAGGCGGGTGGGCGATGCCGGGTTCGGTCGGCCCGCCCGTCTTAACACCTCTATATGGGTCCATTATTATAGTGAAATACACAGTTGCTTTCTATTTTTTTGTGATAATTTTGCTATATACTTGATTTTCTATTAAAATTCCACAATTACTTTTTAATATTTTAAACTCCAAAATAACAAATGTAACCATCAATGATTTTATGTATTTAATATTTCGTAAGTGAAAGGATCGCACAAGTAATAAAGTGGATTATGAGTCCTAGTATCGTTTCCACAATGATTTAGATAATTCAATGCCAATTATACTAATCTTAACCAAATATAAATAACTTTAAAAAATTGGTGTTTAAAGACTAACTAAAATCTGAACTAAAAACAATTAAATGATTATAACTCAAATAAGTAAAAGATAGATTTATAAAAATTACTTTAACTTTAAGAAAGAAAATTACTAGGATCCCGAATCTACTTATAGTTGTTAATTCCTCTATCTTGATTCTTGATTTTAACAAATTACATCAGTTATGAAGATTAATATTCCTAGATTGTTTAATAATTTCTATCGAATAAAATTAAACATATTCATAAGTATGACTCGACTATATCTCTATGACAAATACGAATACAAACGAATGCATTAAATTTCTATAGATAATTAAAGATTACCTAAAGCATAGTGGTATATTTCTATCTCCTATCGAATTTTAAGATAATTAAAATAGTGTCTAGCATGCTTTCGATCTTTTTATAGTAAAACAAACCACAACAATCATACAATCACTACGTATATAATTGTAGATCCAAATAAATCAAAATTAATAATTCAAAACTATATTGAAATAAATCGTCAAAAACCAAGTCTTTATATCGAAAAATTTAAACTACAAGCTTCATCGTAAACCTAGCACTAAAAGGTTTAGCCTAACATACTAAGAAGAAGAAAATAAAAAGGAGAAGAAAATATAGAATTCAGCACTCGTAGAAGAAGAAAACTTGAAAGAGATGTCTTGATCTTGATCTTCGTTGAATTCTTGATCTGCGGTTGTGTTTTCGTCTATTGTTTTTCTCCCAAAAAATCAACACCCGACTTTGAATTTTTAATCCATGTTTATAGTTCTCTAATGGTACCCCAAAACATCCCAAAATATTACAAAATCCGTAGCCAATTCGTTTCCTAATCGAATTAGAAGTCTAAAAAGGAAATAAAAAATGCGATTAATCGAAATAGCTTGGGCGATCACGCATCGGCGATTGTATATATTTAATCATTCATAAGTGTACGGATCGCACAAATAATAAAGTGGATGTTGAGTCCAAATATCGTACTCATAGAGATTTAGATAGTTCTATTACAATTATAGTAATCTTAACCGATTATGTTAACTTTGGAAGTTTGTTTCTTAAACTAATGAAAGAATTAAAAATAATAATTCAAGCAAATAAGAAAATTAAATTAGATAAGAATATTTTAACTTTGAAAAGAAAGGAAAAGAAAATCGTACTAGGATCCCGAATCCACTTAAACAATTCTCTTTAACCCAAACTATTGAATTTGATAACAAGATTCAATTATGAAGATCAATATTCTTAATTTGCTTAGCAATCTCTCTTGAGTAGAATTAAACATATCTTTATATGTGACCCGATTATATCTCTATAATAGATGTGAACATACAAGAATGCAATAGAATTTGTGAATACTTAATCATCACGTAAAGCATAGCAGTATATCTCTATCCCCTATCGGACTCTACGGCAATTGACACTATGTATAACCTATTTTCCATCTCTCGAAGGTAAAACAAAACACAAGAATCATATAACTATTGCGCACATAATTGTAGATGAAGAAAAATCAATGTCAAATATTCATAATTAAAAATGTGCTTAAATATCAAAAATTAGGTTCAATGAATTAAAGGATCATGATACAAGTTTCATCATGATCCTAGCACTAAAAGGTTTAACCTAACATAATAAGAAGAAGAAAATAAAAAAGAAATAAAATATGGAGCCATCACCCGGATATGAAGAAATAATTGAGAGATAAAATTTTGAACTTGATCTTCGTTGAATTCTTGAAAGGATAAATCTTGATCTTCGTTCTTGATTCGTCTCTTGTTTTTCTATCTAAATTGGCTCCCAAATAAACTCTAATCTGGCTCCCAAAAAGGCTCTAAATCAACTCCTCTGTTATGAGTTAACAACTCATGTTTATATGTCCATAATTGTGCCCCAAAATATCTCAAAAATTCATTAAAATCGTGTCCCGAAAGTTTCCTAATTGGATTAGAACTCAAAAAGGCAACAAAATTATGTTTTTGTTGAAAATACACTGGACGATCGCCCAGTGCAAACCCGGGTGGTCGCCCAGGCCAAGGAACAACCATTCTTCTGCCAAAAAAGTTCCGAACGATCGCCCAGCTTCATCTTGGGCGATCGCATAGTTCAGCATTTTTTCTTTGCGGCGGTTGTTTTTCAAATAACCATAACTTCTTGTAGGAAACTCCAAATTGAGATCCATAAAAAGTGTTGGACTCATAATTTAATTATATTTCCAATGGTATATCATTTTACTTATGGAGATTTTATTACCAAAATTTGTGCTCAAATTTCTCCACATACGTCGTAGGTAGTTTCTCAATTCGGTTCTTTGGCATTCCGTGTTCGATCCAATGATTCAACTCTTTATTGTCACTCCAACACACTTTAAAATATTGATTTTATCTTGTTCCTTATCTTCCAATATTTAGCTCTTGATATTTACTTCAAAAACTCAACTTAGTTGTCGATTTCACCAAGTTGTTGCTATTTCACCAAGTTGTTGCTATTTCCATCCATTCTTTTCAAATGTTTTTGGCAGGCCAATGATCAAAATTTGACCAATTTAAAATTTTAATTTATTTTTCATATCTATTACTAGGGGTGGCAAAATGGGTCAGCCAGGTGGGCCGATCGAGATAGCACGGTCTGCAGGGTGGTGGTCCAATAAAAAATTGATTAAATAAAAATTAGGTCAATTTAGTCCGATCAACTAGTCAACCATGACTGGCCGATAATTTTTATTGGGTAAATAGCACAAAACGTCTCTACCTATTGAGGGTATTGTGGAAAACGTCCCTACCTTCTAAATTTTGGCAATTTTACCCTTACCTCTTTGGTTTCTTAGCATAAAGGTCCTTGGTCCAAAAATCGACCATTAACATAGGGGTAAATTAGTCCAACCACTTTTTTACATATATATTACTTCTTTTAAAATTAGGAGGCTTCCATGCAATTTCCAAAATTGCACGGCAAGCTCCCGTCCCCAAATCTAGAGAAACTTACGCCTTGAAAGGGTTTCGCAATTTCTAGTTAATTTTGAATTGCATTCCATTCTTCTTTAGTTTGAGCAATATCCGGCATGTGCAAACTCTCTAAATAGCAATTGTGTGTCTACCATTTAAAGTTAGCCTAAATATATTTGAATAAGTTGTGTACAACGACGAAAACTTGTGTCTATAAAGTGCAGTCCATATCACATTTGGTCTCGTTTTGGGCTATGGAAAATTTAACAGATTCTATTTTTCCATTCTATACCTACTTGATTCACCAATGTGATTTGGGTGCCTCATCTCAAAAACATGAAAATAGCTTTGTTTTACGGGATTTGAACAATCATAAGCATACAACTAAAATAATGATCACAATTGTTACCACATGATATATTCACGCAAATGATGAATCAAGCGGACAAAGGAAAATATTAAATGAATTACATGAATGCCCCATGATCGCAAATAATTTATGATGAGTTGGTTCCAAGTGTATGGCTATAGAGCAAACAAGTCAAGTTTTACTATGTTCAAGTTTAAAATATAAAATCTATACATCAGAGGATTGGATTTGTTTCTCTTTGGAAAATATATCTTTGTTAAGGGAGAGGAGAGCACGATCTCTCGGCCCGCGAAGGAGGAGGTGAGCTCACCGAGAGAAGGAGGTGAGATCTGACCTTTTGAAGTTCGTAAGGGGCTAGATTTGGGGATTGGGGGCTGTCGTGCAATTTTGAAATTGCATGGGAAGCTCCCAATTTTAAAAAAAAAAGTAATATATATATGAAAAAATGGTTGGACTAATTTACCCCTATGTTAATGGTGATTTTTGACCAAAGGACCTTTTACAAGAAATTGATGGTAAGGGTAAAATTGCCAAAATTTAGAAGGTAGGGACGTTTTCCACAATACTCTCGATAGGTAGGGACGTTTTGTGCTATTTACCTTTTTATTTGCCCAAGTCCCTACCCCACACTTCAAACACCCTACCCATCCCCTCCCCGTGAAATGTGGCAGCCAGGGGTGGGGTGTTTGAAGTGTGGGGTAGGACTGAAGCAAAAAAATTATCAGGCGGCGACTGGTTGGCTAGTTGTACCGGACTAAATTGACCTAATTTTTATTGGATCAACTTTTTATTGGACTAGCCCAGCCTAGAGAACAGGCTATCTGGGCTGACCCATTTTGCCACCTCTAGTAATTGATATGAAAAATAAATTAAAATTTTAAATTGGTCAAATTTTGATCATGGGTATAATTTTTTTGTTAATTAATAGACCACTGGACAAAATCTGTAGAGACTCTAAGAGCCCGTTTGTTTTCAATTTTGATTTTGTTAAAAAGTTAAAGTCAAAGTCAACAATTAATTTTAACCACACATTTTATGGTCCCACAATTTTTCAATCACTTTTACTAAAAAATTTGATTTTAATCAAACACATTTTAAATATTATTTTGGTGAACAAAATTAAAAGTTTTGAGACTTGATGACACACTTTTTATTATTTTAAGTGTAAATCTGTAAAAAAAAATAAAAAGATTTAGGACTTATTTGTATTTTTTGCAAATAAGCCTTCTTTTCATTTGCTTATAAACGGGTCCAAAATTGAAATAAGAAGAATAATACACTAAATTAAGTATAAAATCAATAATATAATGGGATAAAAACTTAGTTTAAAGGCCCGAATAAGTGCACAAAATACAATTTTCTAATTATCCAATTATGATGTCAATAACTAATTAGACCTCCATCTACTAAGCAAACTTCTCTTGGAAAAATAAGTAGAACCAAACGTACCCTAATGGAAGATTTCTCACGTACGAGCTGCCCACCACCTAAACCGTCGGATAAGCTACCGCCGGCCACCCTCCTCACCACGTCCGGCCTCGTACCAACTCAAAGTGGTCCTACTAGACAACAATACCTCATATCTGCGGCAAACCTAGGGCAAAACCCTGGCTCCGCCGCCCAATCTTCCGGTCTTGTTTCTCCAGGCAATGCACCACCTCCAGATCAGAACATGACCACCATCAATGGAGTCGTGCCGGGGTGGTGCCCTCTTCGGTGCCAGAACCTCGTCCAACAGCCCAAGTACTTCAGGCCACCAAAGCCGCGACCTCTTCTCCTTTTCTTTCGAACGCGCCCACCTCTGTTGGAACCCTCACAGACCATAGGGTTGCACAAGGTATGGCACGTGACCCAATTACAAATGGTACACCACGTGCACCCATGCCAGCACGTGGTGCAAGCACTACGTACACGCATGTGCTGCCAACGCCGAGCGCTGTTGCACGCATGGCCTGCCACGCACGCGTCTCCAGCTGCTTTATCTGGCCCTATCTGTTTACCAAATTTTTTAGCTCCGATAACTCCAGGCCCACATGTTTTTCTCCAGGAAGCTCAGTCTGCATTGAATATGGGTAGAAAGACTTATGCTGCTGCTGTCACTAATCGACAAAATATTTCTCTGGCTGAACGGAGTGTAAGGAAGTTTTTTGCTTCCGTCCTTCAGACTACTCCTGATTCGACCTACCATCAGTTCGTGGCTAAAGAGCCTTATTTGCATCGTGGTGAGCCAGCCTTGGTTATTTCTTCTGACGAGGAGGCTTTTTTTGCCGAGCCATTCAAGTTCACACTTGTTGGCAAGTTTTCTCATCGTAAGTCCAAAATGGTGGAGGTACGTTCTAGTTTTCAGAAGTTTGGATTTTGCGGAGAATTTAAACTTGGACTTATAGATTACAAACACATATTGATTCACTTGACACACGAGGATGATTACAGTAGATTATTTTTAAAACCACTTTGGTTTATTGAGGGCTATCCTATGCGTGTGCTTAAGTGGACTTGTGATTTTCATCCCTATGCTGAGACCCCCATTGCCCCTGTATGGATATCTTTTCTTTTATTGCATGTTCATTTTCATGCAAAGGAATTTTTATATGTTTTATCTAAAATTGTTGGGGTGCCGTTGAGGATTGATGAGGCTACTACTAATCTTTTGAGGCCTAGTGAATCCAGGGTTTGTGTTGAGGTGAATCTAGAGCATAAGCTTCCAGATAGGATTTGGATTGATCGGGGTGAATCCCGTAGTTTTTGGTAGCCTATTGTGTATGAGAGGTTGCCACAATTTTGTATCAAGTGCCGTCATATGGGACATATTATTGATCAGTGTAGGGTGGGGCTCCACCAGTAGATACTATTGTTACCTAGGCTTCTAAGCCTTTTTGTTACTCTAGTTCCTAAGCCTGCTGTTGCTCTAGCTTCTAAACCTGTTGATGCTCTGGCTAATAAGTTTGTTGATGTTCGAGTGCCTATTGTTGACAGGATTGAGAAGAGTAAGGAAAATGAGGTTGTAGTTGAGGTTCCTAAACAGTGGGTCCCAGTTGTTGGTTCTTCTTCAGTTGTTACTATACCACATCCACTGGTTAATGTGGGGCCCACACTTCAGCTTACTCCTACTATTCCCACTATTGTGGCTTCAAAGCCCTATCATGATGATGTTTTTTTCAATCCGCTATTAGATCACATGATATCCATCCCTCGAGAGTTTTCTATTTTTTCAGAGCTAGTGCAGTCAGTTTTTTATACTGATCCAAATGTCAGTCCACGCCTCAGTAGTAATGAGAATGTAGAGGCTTCAATTTCTTTCGTTACTGCTAGTTCTATTTAGCTAGAAGTTCATCAGCGGGGGCATTTTTGTAGGAATTCTTCTGATGACTTGGTTGGTTTAGATAAATGGCAGGAAGCTAACAGTTTTACTACAGTTCATAGAAAGAAAAATTCGAAAGTTACTGATATCGTGCGCCCGATCAAACGGGTGACTCGTAGTGCAGTCTTTTTGATAAATGTTATCATCTGGAATGTTAGAGGTGTGCGCAGTATTGCCACTCGTAGACGACTTAAGAAATTGGTTCGACTTCATTAGGTGTATTTTTTGGTGGTGTTGGAATCGTTCGTTTTGGGGAAAAACTTGATTTTATCCGATGATTTCTCTCTTTTGATGTGGGCTTACAGAATGAGTCAGATAAGATTTGGTGTTTTTGGAATTTGGGGACTACTGTTACTTCGATTGTTGATCATCTCCAATTCTTTCACATTAAAGTTGAGAATCATAGATTAGCCCGACCATTGTTTATTACTCCAGTCTATGCTTCTTGCTTGCCGGTTGGACGTAGGGATTTATGGGCAGGTCTTCACCAGATATCCCTTTCTGTGGATGGGTCATGGCTAGTAAGGAGAGACTTTAATGTGATCGCTCAAAATGGTGAGCGTACTAGGTAGGAATACTTGTGATATGGGCATTTTAGACTTTGTCGATATGATGATGGATTGTAGTTTGACAGATGCACGATATTCTGGAAGTCAGTATACGTGGACAAATGCGAGGGTTTGGAAGCGTCTGGATAGAGTTTTGATTAACACACTAGTTGCCTCATTTTGTTTTCAGTTTTTGGTTCGTCATCTGAACCGAAGCACCTCTGATCACTCACCTCTTCTGATTTAGTGGTCTTCTGACGATGATTTAGGACCTCATCCTTTTCGATTCCTCAATGTTTGGTCCAGGCATCACAATTTTTTGGACTTTGTATTTCAAAATTGGTCATTTCCTACCCATCTTACGAGAATGGCTGCTTTTTGGAAGAAAATGTTTAGGATCAAACAGGGCCTACGTTGGTGGAATCGACATGTATTTGATAATATTTTTCAGAAGGTTAGGGATGCAGAGTGTAGGGTGGATGAGGTAGAGTTAGACCGTGACAAAGATCCTTCTCCTTCTCATCGTCATACTTTGCATCAGGCTTAGGCAATTCTGAACCGTACTTTATCTATTGATGAGGCATTTTGAAAACAAAAGGCAGGGGCACGTTGGACTTGTGAGGGTGATCATAACACCCGATACTTCTATTCTATAGTTAAGGGACGACGCATTCGAGCTAAGATCCGGTCTATTACTTCAGCTTTGGGTGAGGTGTTTAAGTCTCTTGAGACTATTCAGCCTTCAGCAGTATCTTTTTTTCAGGAGCTTCTGTCTACTCCTCCTCATTTTGTCGACCCTATTTGACCTCGTATTATACTAGATTGGTGACTAATGAGGACAATTTGCAGCTTAATCAGACTCCTACTTTGACTGAGGTGCGCGATGCTATTTTCAGTATTGATCCAGACAGTGTCACGCCGGGCCAGATAGGTTTTCATCTTATTTTTTTTAGGTCTGTTGGGAGATAGTTTTAGAGGATGTGTTTAAGGCAGTTTTAGACTTATTTGCTGGAGGGCACCTACCTGGGAGTTTTGCAGCTACTTCAATTATCTTGCTTCCAAAGCGGGACAATGCCTGTATGTGGTCATATTTTTGTCCAATCAGCTTATGTACAGTGTTTAATAAGTTGATTACGAAACTGATGAATTCACGACTAAGTTCTTTACTACCTCAGATCATCTCAGCTCCTCATAATGGATTCATCTCAGGACGACTCATTGGAGATAATGTCCTCCTTGCACAAGATTACTACATACACTTGATATGAAAGTGCGAGGGGGTAATGCTATCCTCAACCTTGATATAGCTAAGGTATATGATCGCATGGATTGGAGTTTTTTGATATCTATTCTAGAAGGTTTTGGGTTCGATACTCTTTGGATTAATCAAATACGGAGGTGTATTTCAGAGTGTCGATTCTCAGTCCTACTTAATGGCAGGCCATGTGGTTTTTTTTCATCCTCTCGGAGGCTCAGACAGGGTGATCCTATATCTCCATCGTTGTTTATTATTGCTACAAATTATTTTCACGACTACTCACTCAGTAGTATCAGTATATTCCTTGAATGGCATATAGACATGCGAGTGACGCTCTCATCTCTCATTTGTCATTTGCAGATGATATGATTATTTTCATCAATGGCCAGAAGCAATAGTGTATTGAGCACTATGAGGAGACTTCTGGACAGTTGGTGAATAGAGATAAGAGTGGGACTATCTTACATAAGAGATTTTCTACTAGTCAGATACATGGGCTAGAGCATCTAATAGGGTTTCGTCATCAGCAACAACCATGTACTTATCTTGGTGTTCCTTTATTTAAAAGAGCCACGAAGATCTTCTTGTATGATGACTTAGTCCAGAAAGTTTGAAGTAGAATTTCTGACTGGGCCTCGAGACCCCTATCATTTAGAGGACGGATTACTTTGATACGATCAGTGTCATCATCTATTCATCTCTGTCTCCTTCAGATTATGAAGCCTCCTAAGGCTATTTGGAAAAAGTTAGAGGGCGTATTTGCTAGGTTCTTTTGGGACTCTAGAGACCATGCACACAAATTACATTGGAGGAGATGGAAAGACCTTTGTATTCCTACTGTGGAAGGAGGACTGGGCTTTAGGAGACTGCAGGATCTTGTTGATACATTCTCCATAAAGCTTTGGTGGTTATTTAGATCTCAGCGGTCATTATGGGCTCAGTTTTTAGTTAGTAAGTATTGTCAGGATACCCATCCATTACTGGCTACTATTACTTAAAATGCTTCAACTGTATGGAAGAGTCTAAAGTAAATAGGCCCACATGCAGAGACACACATTGCTTGAAAATTAGGGCGTGGGAAGATATTTTTTTGGCATGATTGCTGAATGGGCGAGTTTACATTAGCTTATCAGCACCCACATTTTTCACATTCTTCTATCCAAGTTAGAAACTTATTTGATGATATGGAACATTGATCGACTTCTTGACTAGTACCAAATATTATTGTTGAGCGATAGAGAACATCCTATCACCGCTAAGGTGCACGATCGAGTTATGTGAAGGATACTTGATGGTAGATTTGCTACCAAGTGCGCATGGCGACTAGTTCGCATGGGCATACTATTCAGGCTGTATACAACATGATTTGGAGTTCTATTATCCCGACGATTGTCTCTTTCTTCTGCTGGAGACTATGGCAGGGTCTTATCCCAGTTGATGTTGTGATTCAGAGGCGGATTGGGAGTCGTATGGCTTCTCGTTGTCAGTGTTGCTCAGCTACTGAGACTATTCAGTATTTATTTATTGACAGCTGTATTGCTGACCTGGTTTGGCACCATTTTGTTGACATTTTTCATGTAGCCCTTCGACCAATGGAGGGTTTTTTAGTTTCGCTTTCAATCTTGGCGTTTCTCGGGTCAGTTTGTTAGGCAGGGTCATATTCGCACGATCATTTCTCTTTTGATTCTCTGGTTTATTTGGACTGCGAGGAATGATGCGAAGTACCAAGATATCTCTATGGAGCCGAGATGAATCATCTGGAGAGTATACAATACTATCACCCTACTACATACAGGCCGTTTATTTTAGATTATTCATTGGCGATGAGATATGGATATTGCTCATCTTTTCAGTATATCTCATACTACTCCATCTCCCCTTCCTCCTCCTGTGTTGGTTTACTAGCAGACTCCACCAGTGGGATCTTACAAGGTCAACATTGATGGATGCATCAAAGATGAATTTGTGAGTGGAGGAGAGATTATTAGAGATTCATCAAGTCAGTGTATTTCTGCGCATTCTTTTCTTCATATGGTGAATGCTCTATTCTGGAGGCCGAGCTTAGGGCTATTCTTGATGGTATCATTCTTGCTAAGAGGATTGTAATATCAGATTTATAGATTGAGTCTGACTCTACTTTGGCCATTCACTGCATCACCAAAAATATAGGACCTTGGTATATTCAGGCCACTCTTCGCCACATCAGACATCTTATTGCCTTCGACCGTAATACTATCTCTCATATTTATTGCGAGGGCAACCAGGTGTCTGACTTACTTGCTTCAAAGGATTGGGATCGTTGTTGCTATTTCGAGTACGGCACTCAGGATTTACCGCGACATTACTGCAGCTTAGTTCAAATTGATAGACATGGACTTCCTACAGTTAGGAGTCTTTCGAAATTTTTTTTACGACTATTTGTTTAGGAAGTAATACCTCATTATTTATTGATTTTTATTTATTCATTTATTGGTTACTTTAGATTTTATGATTGGAGGTTAGGTTTTATGCCCCCCCTCCCATGTATTCTTTTATGAGTTATTTATATATGGTTGGGATATCTGAATTTCCACATTTTTTTCTGGTGGTGGTATGACAACCACACTAAAAATGTGATGGTGTGTTGAATAAAAAAAAAAGTGCACAAAATGCACTTATCTAACACCCCCAAACTAAACCTTTGTTCGTCCTCGAACAAAAAAATAAAATTAAACTACAAATTTAAACTAAGCTAAGAAAATTACCATGAAATGAATTAATGTTAAATTTCTTACCATATGCCTCAAGTTCGAAGCAACACTTGTAGAAATATATTAAACAACACGACAATTAATTTTTTACTTATCCGATGTTCGACCTTTTGTGAGTATGTGAATTAGCCAAAAATTAAACTTACACATGTATTAGACCATGACCAATATTGTGTTGTTGATATTTTTACAATCCCGAACCCTTTGTAGTCATTTATTCTTTACACCTCTCGTAAATTTATCACACTTCTAATGCTTTTCTCTCCAATCCTGATGTGTTCTAGTAAATTTAGTTCCTACTGATTAACACAATACTTTTTCAAATAAAATGATAAAATTAATACCTTGTATTCTTAGAACTAGGATAGTGAATGATTTATAAATTCTCATCTCCAATCTCTTAGGTTCTAACCTAGCAATTATTATCGAGTACTTCTAACTCTTTTTTTTAACAGTCTTACATCCAGTGTAATACTTATCTCTCACAAGCTTTCTATGCGACCATTGTAGTGGGCTTTGGGCTGATGACTCCCAAGTCAGATGACCATAGGGCACCAGGTTTTAAAATATTCTAACAGACTTAATTGCTCAAGTCCCACAGACTATAAGAGAAGTGAAGATGTAATTTTTTTTGACTCATGTAACGAGCTTTGTACCGATGACTCACAAGTCAGATGACCTTAAGGCACCAGATTTCAAAATAGCCTAACAGGCTTAGTTGCTCGAGTCAGATATTTTATTCTTATTTATTAGCAGGTGAATAGTACTCTATTTAGATTTCTTGACTACAACATATTCAACCAAAGATGAGACCTAGAAAACCAAACCATCAAAATTCTACAAAAACATGTACTAACTTTAACACCCCCAAAGTGTTGTCAAACAGTTTGGTTACTAGTCTAAGTAATCATAGGTCAATAATATCGACACAAAAACTCAAGTCATGTTTCTATATCAGTGATAAGTTAATAGTGGGTAGTGCTTTAAATATAGTCTAACATGGATAAGTATTCAGCTAAAAGTACGAGTTAAAGTGTTGTCTAATATTCTAACTAAAAACGTACTTAAATTTAAATAAATATAATCATTGGCGGCAAGATATTCAATAATTGCTAAAAAAAAATTGAAAAAAAAAACGAAACAGTAAATATTTTTTAAAAAAAACAAAATTATAATTTTTTAAAATCAAAGTTTGTAGTTATATAGACCCAAAAAATAAGCAAGTTCAAAATTCATCAATTAACCTACCCCCAAACTAAAATATTACATTGTCCCCATTGTAATAACAAAATAAAGCAAATAAAGGAGGAAAAAGATCAGTTACTCCCCGTAGATAGATGTGGAGAAGATGGATCTGGCTGTCTGAAGGTCCGGTTGAAGTGGAATCAAATGTGGAGCTGGTACTCTTGGTCAAAAGATGATGTCATAGATATTATCCAAGCGGCTTGTAAAGTGAGACATCCTACGATTGACATAGTGAAGCTTTTTAAGGGCATTAAATAATAAATAAAATAAAAACTAATAAATTATTTAAACTAATTAAAACTACTACATATAAAGCAAGTAAATAAAAGGGTTAGAAAATGGGTTGCCTCCTATTAAGTGCTTATTTATAGTCATTAGTTTGACTTATTGTCTGGTTGCTTTACGGCACTCTAAATAGTACTTTGGAGAACATACTTGGCTTGTATCTATTGATTTTGCACCATTTTTCGTTTATCCTCAAACATTTGAATTTATGCTTGTCATAAAAATAGGATTTTAGTGTAGTACATTGCTCAAACACAACTACGAAAACTTCAACTTTTTCATCGACCTTGATCACAAATTCAATTTTAGAAGAAATATGAGAGTTGGAGAATTGCTTGTCTAACTTATGCTTTTGTAATCTCTAATGAAGTAGGATCGGAGGCTCATATGGTTTGATAGGAATGGTTGCCTTCACCTATGGTGTACTTGAACTCTCTTTAATATCTATTGTCTGCTTAGTCTGTTCCACGTGTTCCTCATCAGTGGACGGTACCTTTTCTTTATTTGCAATTAGCATCTTTACATGAATTTCTGGTAATTGAACCTTACTTCTGGTATTAATGGCCGTAACATTTTCTTTGGGATTCACCTCTGTATTGCTTGGCAACGTATCTGGCACTCTGCCTCATATAGAAAATGTCATCTGACCCATCTGTAATTCTAAATTTTTTATTGAAGTGCATTGATTTTGAAAATTGATCTGTCTGTCTCATAAACTGATCAATTTTTTCTATGTTCTGATCAATTTTCTCGATGAATTTACCGAGAATGTCTTCTAGTAAAGTTTTCTTTTCTGGCTACTGAAACTGAGGACCTTATGGTCTGATATTATTGTAATTATCCTTCCAAGAGAAATGTGGATGATCTGCGATGAATTCTCCAATAGGCATATTGTCCTCATCAATCTCAGAAGTAGCCTCATATCTCGCTATATTGGCATCCTGCATTACAAGGAAAATTCCAAAAAGTATGTTGTCCTCATCAATTTCAAAAGTAGCCTCATATCTTGCTATATTGGCATGCTGCATTGCGAATAAATCTCCAACAAGCATGTTGTCCTCATCAATGCTAAATTGATTCTGGATGATTTGTGGGGTCATAAAGTCTCCAACAAGCATATTATCTTAATTGATCTCCTGGTACTCTATCTTGTGTTGTGGTCTGAAAAAAAAAGATAAATTGAAACTGAAGTAAACTAAAAATAATAATAAATAAATTAAATAAATAAAGTTCGAATTAGTGTTAAAATAACTAAAAAAAAAACTAAAACGAAATCCCCATCAACAGCGCCAAAAACTTATTAGTGATTTTATATCTTTAATAATTCCGCAAGTGTACGGATCGCAAAAGTAATAACGTGGATGTTCAATCCAAGTATCGTACCCGCAGATATTTAGATAGTTCAATTACAATTATAGTAACCTTAACCGAATCTGTTAACTTTGGAAATTTATTTCTTAAACTAACGAAAGAATTAAAAATTATAATTCAAGCAAACAAGAAAATTAAATTTGTTAAGAATACTTTTAACTTTGAAAAAGAAAAGAAAAGAAAAGAAAAGCGTACTAGGATCCCTGAATCCACTTATACAATTCTCTTTAACCCAAACCATTGAATTTGATAACAAGATTCAATTAGGAAGATCAATATCCTTAATATTCTTAACAATCTCTTTCGAGTATAATTAAACATATCCCTATATGTGATCAGACTATATCTCTATGACGGATGCGAACATACAAGAATGCATTAGAATTTGTGAATACTTAAACATCAAGTAAAGCACAATGGTATATATATCTATCCCTTATCGGACTCTACGACAATTGACACTATGTAAAACTTATTTTCCATCTCTTGAAGGTAAACAAGTCACAAGAATCATACAACTATTGAGCACATAATTGTAGATGAAGATAAATCAACGTCAATTATTCAGAATTAAAAACTTGCTTAAATATCAAAAACAAGGTTCAATGAATTAAAGGATTATGATACAAGTTTTATCATGATCATAGCACTAAAAGATTTAACCTAACATACTAAGAAGAAGAAAATAAAAAGAGAAATAAAATATGGAAGCCATCACCCGGATATGAAGAAATAATTGAAAGATAAAATCTTGAACTTGATCTTCGTTGAATTCTTGAAAGGATAAATCTTGATATTCATTCTTGATTCTTCTCTTGTTTTTCTCTCCACACTGGCTCCCAAAATGGCTCTAATCCGGCTCCCAAAATGGCTCTAATCCAACTCCCAAAATGGCTCTAAATCAACTCCTCTGTTACGAGTTAATAACTCATATTTATATGTCCATAATTGTGCCCCCAAAAGATCTCAAAAACTCATTAAAATCGTGTCCCGAAAGTTTCCTAATTGGATTAGAACTCAAAAAGACAACAAAATTATATTTCTGCCGAAAATACACTAGGCGATCACCCAGTGTAAACCTGGGCAATCTCCCAAGCCAAGGAAAAACCATTCTCCTGCCAAAAATAGGTTCTGGGCTATCGCTCAGCGTTATCTTGGGCGATCGCGCATTTCAACATTTTTCTCAACGGCAGTTGTTTTTCAAATAGCCATAACTTCTTGTAAGAAACTCCAAATTGAGATCCGTAAAAAGTGTTGGACTCGTAATTCAATTATATTTCTAATGGTATTTCATTTGTCTTGTGAATATTTTAATACCAAAAGTTGTACTCGAATTTCTCCACATACTTCGATAGGTAGTTTCTCAATTCAGTTCTTTGGTATTCCGATATTTGATCCATTGATTCAACTCTTAATTGTCACTCTAACACACCTTAAACATATTGATTTTATATTATTCCTCATCATCCAATGTTTAGCTCTTGATGTTCACTTCAAAAACTCAACTTAGTCGTCGATTTTACCAAGTTGTTGCTCTTTCTGTCAATTCTTTTCCATTTGCTTATAAACGGGTCCAAAACTGAAATAAGAAGAATAATACACTAAAATAAGTATTAAATCAATAATATGATAGAATAAAAGCTTAGTTTAAATGTCCGAATAAGTACACAAAATGCACTTATCAATCGCCCAGGCGAATCCCAGGCTGATCGCCCTGTAGAGGTGAAATGCTCTATGTTTTTGTTCAATGTAGTTGGGCGTTTGCTCAGCTGTAAGCTGGGTGATCGCCCAACTTGGTTTCTTTAGAAATTGTACCTTTTGTCCTCCAAGTTTAGATTTTTTTTTAGTCCTTCAACTTTCCACAAAGTGAAATTGATTTCACATATTCTCTAAATATTTGTCAACTTATTGCTTTTTCATCCATTCTTCTCCAATTTTTTATAGATAGATCCAAAACTGAAATATAAGGAATAACAAACTAAATTAAGTATAAAATCAATAATATGACGGGATAAAAACTTTGTTTAAAGACCTGAATAAGTGCACAAAACACATTTATCAGTGACAAAAGTAACACACATTTTTTTATAAGAAATATAACAAAAACGTAACAAATGTAACAACAAGTATTACAAAAATAAAAACAGTATTTTAGAATAAAAAAAATAAGTTAGGTAGTATTTTTTAAATTATTTTATATTGTGTGGTTAATAGTGAAACTATCCCTATTTTTTCTATTATTCTCTATAGTTCATAACAATAAGAGTATTAAATTGGTCAAGTAATCTTTTTATCCTCAATAAAGAGCATATGCTAAAAAAATTGATCTTTTTATCCTAATTAAAGAGTGTATAATAAACAAATAAAAAGGAATGAGATCATTTTCTAAATTCCTATCTACCAGACAAGGCCACGATGTCTAAGTTGCAAAACTAGTTTACTTTCCGAGCATGGACCATGGTGACATTATAAAATAGAAGACTAAAGTCACTTTTAATAACAAAACAATGAATTGGCCCACAATAATGCCTTCAATTTGGATAATTCCATCTTGTAAGCATTATTCTAGCATCTTACTCAACAACTACCATATTGATATTAATTGATATGCCATTTTGAGTACGATCTAAAGCTTTACATTGAAGATGACATATCAATCAATGCCACATAATTACTACATAGACTGGCTAGGTAGTCGCTAACTATGAATATCATTACACATCACTTATGTTTACTTAACGATATGTTGGATGAATTACGAGTACATTTTTCACTTCACCAGTTGCATTTTTTAAAAAAAAAAAAAGAATCAAACTCAAAATATTGGTGAAATTTGGCCATAGTAGTGTCTGTTTGGTAAACTTTTTGTGTATTACATGAAGTGGGTGGTACGGAGTGTGTAGATAAAAAATAGGTAAAAGGTATGGATCCTACGAAATGTGCAGATCAAATTATTTGATCTACTTATAAGTGTTAATAAGTATTCCTAGACATGCTCTAAATCATTATCTGACGCCACAACTCATTCTATAGTATAGATAAATTGAACCTGAATTTATTTGTTATCACGCAATACAAAAACATAGAGAAAACAAAATGCCAATTCGATTAATGGTGAAAGGACATTTTGAAAGTGAGTATGAAGTAGTATTCACTAAAATCGCAAGTGCATGATATTGCGATAGTTACTATAGTAATAAATTGAATGTCGATTTTCATGAAAAATGTGTTATTAATTATCGATCTAAATTAATCCTAATTTTATTTGAACACACTAAAAACTCTATTGATTGGTGATTTTTGAACTAAAAATAAAATTAAACTAAAACAATAAAAGAATGTTCGATTAAGTGATCTAAGTGTTAAGACTCACGATTTTACTATAAAAACTCAATTGATTGGTGATTTTTGGATTAAAAATAAAATTAAACTAAAGCAATTAAAGAGTGTTCGACAATTTCACTTTAAAATTAATTCGATGATCTAAGTGTTAGAACTCATGATTTCACTATAAATATCCAATTTAACTTCGCATATCAAGCCTCGACAATATTTCCAATGTATATCGGGTCGAGTTTCTCTAATTTATTTGCTAGTCCCTCTCGAACAAAACTAAATCTACTTAAATAAGTGTACCCACTATATCTATATGAATTACAACAAGTCAAAGTGCACTAAATCACCAAGAAATCCATAAACAACCACACAAATTATAAGAGTACATATCTATCTCTTTATGGCATTTATTATATCGATCTAAACGAATAAATCACATATCGATCTAATTATTGTTCCCAATTCGATTAATTATTGTCTATATACTCAAAGCATCAAGAACCATAATAAAAACGATACACAAAATCAAGTTTAGAGTCTAAACATGATAATTGAAATTAAAATATCAAACTATGCTACATTAGTCATCCTAACTAGGGAAATTAGTCACACATAATCTGCCAAGAAGTACCAACATTGTCCCTAAATTGCACACAACCTCATAACGACATTCAAGCATGAATCCCTTGAGCGCTTCGGTGGCGAATAGCAGCATGGGCAAAGCACTACAAATACAAAACTTACTCTAAAAATTTTAATGTAGCCGGGGGTAATTATTGAACTGAGATTTTTGCCCCAATGAAATCTACCCACCCAGGCCAAAATTTACTTGAATTGGTTTGTTGCCTTATTCATTTTTTGCAGCATTTCGGAATCGTCTTTTCCTAAATCTCTTCATCCCAATTTTATCAAAGCTATCATACATTCTTGTTACCACCCGATTTCGGTAAGGCCTCCATGTAAGCAAAAGCCCAGTAAAGGTCCCGTATAGACCAAATTCAAGCCTCGCTAAAGCTTTATAGGCCTAGCGAGGACCTTCTAGATTCATAAAATTCCCGTAGACCCGGCAAAGGCCTCAGAAGCCCATCGAGCATCGTAACATCCCTGGATCAGAGTATTGCGAAGTCCCTGAAGATCCTCGACACTCATGGCCGACCCACAGAGCCTCGCTGGGCTTTATATTTGTGATAACTAACAGGCAGCATGATATTTTGGGATGACCAGAGAAGTAATTAAAACATATTGTATTAGATTAGCACCCAGATCCTCACAAGGAAACCAAATCCCAATCTCCTAAAGATTAGGCAACGTGATGAATGCAAATAAGGACAGTAATATAAGAGATTGTCTTGACAACCAATCATCCATATCCCATAAGGAAGGAGGATCCGATTAGATATCTAATTGATTGCTTCCTAAATCAATTAGAACTCTTGTGCTATAAATACAACGTCTTCGGTTATTCTAAGGTATGCTCTTTTTATGCAAGAATTTCACCTCTAAACTTTGTTCAAATCTGTGTTTGCTTGTCCCTCCCACACCCAATTACTTGCATCTCCCATACATTACTCTATATACGAGCAGTTAACTTGATCGTCAGAGTACCAACGATCGCCACACCCTTTTTTCTTAAAGATCTTGGTGCCTAACAATTGTCCGAGTATGCAGGTAACATATAGGTTGGCAGAGGAGTGACTGGAGATCTGTTAACACGTAGACAATACAGGTTTCGATGTCAACAGATTGGCACCGTCTATGGGAAATGAAAAAATGTTACACAACCTAAAACTTGTAGTAAAAACGTGTTTTCTACCAAGAAGAGCATGGCTACCGAACACTCTATGAATGAGGAAGTTGAATCCCACTATACTAACTTGCAACAAGAAAGTATTCAAGATCTCCAGAACGTAACCTGCTGCAACATGAGAAGACAACGACAGAAGTGGACGGTTGAACAGGAGAACTTGGACTTGAAGTTGGAGAATGCTCGGATGAAGGCAGCGCTTGAACTGTTGGAGAATCAATCCCTTTAATATGGACCCAAGCGTAGCCGTGCCCAGAGAAGCCCTTCAAGGTCCGGCTCAACAGAGAGTCATCGATCTCAAGATGACCTACCGATTTCAAATGGCCGGAACCCTCGGAACATTGTTTTGAAGCCCTCGCAGGACGATTAGAGGAGGAGACCTCTTCCAGCGCGAGGGAAAGCTCCTGCTGCTAGCATGTTTGATAGGTTGAAGGTGGGATCCTCCATAGCTCCACCCCTACCAGCACACAACAGGCGCAGGCCCGAGGAGGAGAAATGACTCGAAACAAAGTTACGCAAGGCCCGAGGAGGAGAAGGAGATGTTAGAATGCTATGAGGATGATGACGACGAGAATCTTCCATTCACCAATTACGTGAAGGCCATGGAGATACCTACGAACTTTCGAATGCCTCTTATAGATAAATACAACGGGAGAGGCGACCCTATGGATTATATCAACATATTTAAGATGAAGCTCCAAGGCCACTCTTCCGCAATGAAGTGTCAAAATTTCCACACCACACTCACATCTGATGCGAAAAGGTGGTACAACAAGATGAAACCAGAAAGCATCCGAAGTTGGCCTCAGCTTAAAAGAGAGTTCATCAATGCTTTCATTGGCAACCGAACGATGATAGTCGATATCGCCCAACTCCACGACATTTGGCAGAAGGAAAGAGAAACAGTCAAAAGCTATTTCAAGAGGTTCAGCAACGTCACCAACAAGATTGAGATTGTAACCGATGAAAAAGCCCTGGATGCACTTGTGACTGGACTTCACATGCGCACTCCTTTCTGGAGAGATGTCCAGAACAGTAAACCAATGACTTAGAGTCAGCTGGTAGACTTGGTCCAGTGTAAAATCTGGTCGGAAGAGACGATCGAAAATAGGGAGAAAGCTGAAAAGGACAGGAGAGACTGCTATAGAAAAAAAGGGCGACACACTTCTGAACCTCATTTCAATCGCTTTCAGATAAAGCACTCTCCTGGACCACAGAACAACCACTATAGGAGATTTAACCAGACGGAGATAGTCCCTGCCCCCCATCCCAAGACACCCACGGTGGCTCCTTCACTGGCGACCACACCACCCAAGTTCTATCGTATACACAAGACTAGGGTACATAACACAGAAGACTACTGAGACATGAGAAAACTGATCAACCGCAGAAACCATGGACAGGGAGAAGAGAATCGACCCGTACGAGGACGTCGAGGGCCATTCTATCAGGAGTGAAGACCTCCTCCTCGATGCCAGAATGATGGACCTCGCTGCAATGACAGGAAAAATGATAGAAATAGAGATCCGCCGAGGACAAAAAGACCGGCGAGTCCTCCAGTTCGAGAAATCAATACGATCATAGGAGGGTCCTATGTCAGAGGGCACATGATGAACTCACGACGAAACTACGTGAAGGCAGCGAGGGAAAAATCTATGGAGAGTTGGCAGGTCCATGGACATGGACCAAGAGCCCCACAAATCTTGTTCACTGAGGAAGACAAGGTCGGTATACACTACCTCCACTGCGATGCCTTGGTGGTCCGTACCTTTGTCGCCAGAAACAGACTGGGACGGATGTTGGTCAATGAAGGAAGTGTCGTGAACATCTTGTTCGACAGTACCTTTGATCATATGGACGTGGATCATGAACTGACGGCCATCTCAGAACCACTATTCAGTTTCACAGAGGATAGCCTCGTTCCACGAAGAAGGTTTACCCTCGTAGTAGACTTCGGAGAGCCCCCATGTCATCTTAGAAAATTCATGAAATTCTTGGTAGTTGATACTCGCTCCACCTACCATGGAGTCCTTGGAAGGCCCGCGTTGAAGAATTTACAAGCAGTTACATCCATCCATTTCTTGGCAATAAAGTTCTCGACGCCGGGAGGGGTCGCCAAGATTCGCAAAAATCAAACAGAGGCAAGGGCTTGCTACATGAACACATTATGAAAAGTAGCAAAGTGCGAAGATGTTACCCTGGTGGTAATGACTATACATTCAGAGCCGATGGACGTCGACTCTGAAAAGATAGATGAGGAAATAGTACTGGACGAGGGCCTGGACCCCGAATTATAGGCTCAGACTCTCTTGCTTCTCCAGCCAAGGAGCTAGAAGCGTTTCTAGTGAACCCCTCAGAACCAACCCAGACGTTGCAGGTGGGGGAGAAGCTCGAGGAGAAGATAAAGGAAGAATTGAAGCAGTTCATGTGGGAGAATACTCATATCTTCACATGGAAACATAGAAACATGGTGGGGATTGATCCATCAGTTGCTTGCAAAAAAGTGAATCCTAAAGTACGCCCCAAAATACAAAAAGGAAAACCTTTGAGCACCGAGAGGTATGGCGCCTTGAAGGAAGAGGTTGACAAGTTATTGGCCAACGGATTCATCAGGAAAGAAATCTACCCCCAATGGGTATCCATCTCCGTATTGGTAAGAAAGAGCACCAAGAAATGAGGGTATGCATAGATTTCTCATACTTGAACCAAGCATGCCCCAAAGATAGCTTCTCGTTGCCACGCATTGACCAACTGGTTGGTCGATGCGACTGTCGGCCACAAGCTACTTAGTTTCATGGATGCGTTCTCGGGCTATAACTAGATCCCAATGTTCACGGGATACGAGGATCACACTTTGTTCATTACGGACCGAGGATTGTACTGCTGTAAGATGATACACTTCGGCCTAAAGAACGCAGAGCCACATACCAGCGGTTAGTAAACTGCATGTTCTCAGGACATATCAGAAACACTATAGAAGTATACGTCGATGACATGCTCGTAAAGAGCGTAAACGCCGAGGACCACATCGGGAACTTAAGAGAGATTTTTGGATTCCTCTACAAATATCGCATGAAGCTTAACCCCCTAAAGTGTGCCTTCAAAGTCGCATCGGGAAAGTTCCTCGGTTACATGGTAAACTAGCATGGTCACCATCTTTTCCAAGGAAGTCCAAAGCCTGACAGGAAGATTAGCTGCCCTAAACTGATTCATATCAAAGGCAACCGACCGTTGCCAGTCCTTCTACCAGACCATCAAATAAGAGAAGAGGTTTGAGTGGACCAAAGAATGCGAGAAGGCCTTCCAGGACCTCAAGGTCTTCCTCGGAAAAGCCCAACTGCCATCCAAGCTGAAGAATGGAGAAACACTACTCATCTACCTCACGGTATCCAAAAAGGCAGTGAGTTCGATCTTAATCCGAGAAGAAGGCCCGATGCAACTCCCTATCTATTATGTAAGCAAGGCCCTACAGGACGCAGAGACGAGATACTCGAACATGGAGAAGCTTGCCCTACCTTTGATTATCGCCTCTCGAAAACTCTGGTCGTATTTTTAGTCGCATAGCATCGATGTCCTGACAAACTTCTGTCTGAGATAGATCTTCCAAAAGCCGGACACCTTAGGAAGGCTGATGAAGTGGTCGATTGAACTTAGCCAATTCGATATCTCCTACAAGACAAAACCTTCCATAAAGGGACAAGCTTTAGTATATTTTGTGGCTGAATTTGCCCATATTCCAGAGGGCTCGCTTGAAGCCAAGCCTCAGGAGGTACCAACATGGAAATTATATGTTGACAGATCCTCGGGTGAGGCTGGAGCTAGAACTAGTCAGTCTCGACGGTCACAATCTCAATTGCGCGCTTCGCCTGGAGTTCAAAGCCTCAAACAACGCTGCAGAATACGACGCGCTCCTAGCAGACTTGAGGCTCGCACAAGAGATGAAGGCAAGAAAACTCCAGATTTACTGTGATTCGCAACTGGTCGTTAGTCAAGTCAACAGGACCTTCGCGGCCCGCGAACAGTCCATGGTAGCGTACATAAAAAAGGCGAAAGACCTCCTATCCCACTTTGAAATATTCGAACTTCTCTAGATCCCGCGGATCGAAAATGGTTACGCAGACGCCCTCTTAAAATTGGAGAGCAGCAGGGACTCCGACCTGATGAGGGCTATCCTAGTTGAAAGGCTCAACCGACCATCCATCGACGAGGTTCTAGCACCAAATAACATGACGATATCTGAATCTTCTGAATAGATTAAGGAAATCATCACATACTTGACCAACTAGGTCCTATCGAATGACAGGTAGGAAGCACAGAAACTCTGCCGGAGGGCAACGAAGATCATACTATAGGATGAGATCCTATATAAGAGAGGCTTTAGCCACCCTCTCCTATGATGTATAACAAAGGATGAAGCAAAGTATGTGATGAAGGAAATACACGAGGAAATTTGCGGTAATCACTCAAGGGGAATGACTCTAGCACAAAAGGCGTTGAAGCAAGGGTATTATTGGCCAACCATGAAGAATTATTCGCATAATTACGCGAGGAAGTGCTACAGGTGCCAGAAATTAACTACTGTACCAAAGCTCCCAACTCAGAACCTCACCCCGGTCACCAGTCCTTGGCCTTTCGCCAAGTGAGATATCGACTTTATAGGTCCCCTCCCAACCGAGAGGGGTGGGGTCAAATTTGCGGTTGTTGCGGTAGATTATTTCACCAAATGGTGCGAAGCTGAACCACTAGCCAAGATCACAGAGGAAAACACATGGAAGTTCGTGTGGAAGAACATTATCTGTCGCTTCGGAATCCTCCACTCCCTTGTTTCTGACAATGGTACACAGTTCGCTGGGAAGAAGTTCAACTCAAATTATGAAGACTTGGGTATTCGGAGGGATTTTTCCACCCCCTACTATCCCCAATCTAATGGCCAGGTGGAGGCCGTCAACAAAATCATCAAGCACACCCTGAAAAGAAAATTAGAATTTGCCAAAAGAGAATGGGTTGGAGAATTACCCGAGACTCTATGGTCATATCAGACCACTTCTTGGACGGCGACCGGTAAAACTCCTTTTGCCGTGGCATATGGGGCGGAAGTAATGATTCCCGTTGAAGTAGGGATATCCTCTCCTAGGCACTTACACTTCGATGAGGTAACCAATGATGATTTAAGCAAGGCAAACCTAGACTTGTAGGATGAAAGACATGTAGACTCGTAGCTTCGCCTCACAGTCTATCAAAGAAAAATGGCCAAATGTTACAACTCCAAGTTTAAGGGCAGGAGTTTTCACATCAACGACTTCATCTTAAAAAAAGTGTTCCAAGCTAATAGAGAGGTGGGAACCGGAACCCTCGGGCCCACCTGGGAAGGACCTTATAAGATCATCGAATGGAAACCGGAACCCTCGGGCCCACCTGGGAAGGACCTTACAAGATCATCGAAGAAATCTGACCTGGAACTTATAGATTGGAAGATTCGGAAGGAAGAGAGATGAGGCACCCTTAGAATATCGCTCATCTGCGACCGTATTATTAGTAGTTTTTATTTTGTACTTCTCAGTTCCCCAGCATTATTTTCGGCGTCTCTAGATGTCGCGCTGTTTTAATAAAGTTCATTATTTTTCAAACAAAAGTATTCTCTACCCTACTGTACCGATAAAGAGAAAATTCGGCAGCGAGAGAGTGTGGTTCGTGGCCAACTTTGTCAACTCTCTGGATAAACATTCAACTAGCATTCAAACAAGTGAAGAAAATTCAGCAGTGAGGAAGTATGGTTCGCGGGCCAACTCTGTAAACTCGCTAGATAAACATTCAATGCGCATTCAAACAAGTAAAGAAAATTCGGCAACGATGGAGTGTGGTTCGCGGCCAACTCTGTCAACTCGCTAGATAAACACTCAACGCGCATTCAAAGATAAACTGACAGCAAGGGAGTATGGATCATGGATTACCCCTTTTGACTTGCTGGATAGACAACAAATACATTTTCATTAGCCTGTGTCATAGAATAAAGCGATCTTAATAAAAATATACCTCACGAAAATTTTTACATTTACGAATCAGAAAGCAACGTTGATAAGAATGAACATGGCCCTTAAGCCCCGGTCGGGCCCTTGGGATCTGTATAACCTGAGACACCGAGATAAGCCAATAGACCCTGGGTCTTCGACAACTCCGTCATGCGCCTTTAACATTAAATGAACACACCCTCTCACTCATGATTGCCTGACCAACGGATTGACAACTTTGATTGACAGAATCACACCAACCACGGACACGTCACCAAGGGTCTAACCAATTGAAGCCCTCACCAGTCATAAATGTTCAGCTTCGGACTTGGGGAACTATACTAAGTAAGTTCAATCTATACTGAATAAGTAATTCAACGCACAAAGACCACACTCACGAAATTCGCCTTCAGCAAAATTTATTCAAAATTTTTGGTCCCTCTTTGAGATGGGTGGCTTTCTACAGTCTGCAAAAGTAAGCAAGACATTAAATTAGAGACTATGATAAAAAATCTGCACAAAGACATCAATATGTACCAAGTTCTCCAAATTGACGGAGAATAGACACGTGGGGAAGAGGATCATCAGGCATAAACTCCAGTCCCCTCCAACGAAGATGAACCTCTCCTTCCAGTTATGCACTTTGTTGGGACTGGCGGTGGCCATTCTCCATTTCTGGCCTGGCCGAGGAGAGATATTATACCAACCCGCAGACCGGCAGGGCCGGTAGACAGATTCAAACTACCTCGGGGTCAAGTTCCCTCCAACCTCAGCAATACCTTAAAATAGGAAGGAGGCCACCATTTGTCCCCAGCTATTTGGTGAAATCTGGCAAGGGGCCAAATTCCAATCTCTCAGAACCTCACGGAAGAAATGATGCATAGGCGAGGCAAAGACCTTGTTGCATCGCAGGTTCGTAAATCGCGACAAATCCTTCAGGTGGATAGTTGGCGCACCCCTCAGGGCCGGGAGCCCTAAGTATCACTGACGTACGAATATCGTAGGATAATCGTATGTCTTCTAACTCCACTTTAGTGATCCTCGAACGAGCCATGGACGCTTCGGTGGCCGAACACTTTAGCTCCTCGTCAAGCGCCCGGGCCGTAAGGGCATCCCTTTTATCGAGCGACATTCTCATTTCGGGTACCTGGTGCTACACCGTCCCTTCTCCATGGTCTCTTTCGGTGATCTGATTAGGCGAGCCCCCCTCCTGCTTGTGGACGCGATGGACAGGCATGCGACTGTAGGTGCTTGGTTCACTTCTCCCACACCCTCGATCGATGGAGAAGATGAAGAGGATGATGATGACTCACCATGGATACTAGGGTTTGTCGGAGCATCTGACCGGTTCTCACGAGTCATCGTGTCCAAATGACATTACTACCCCTCTCAATCCTAGAATAAGATTCTACTACTATCGCTAGAGTGTATGGCAGAGATTGGCGTCCAAACTAAGAAATCAAGAAATAAAAATGAAGGCAGACTACGAAACAACTCACAACAACTCTCGCAGCACTTACCTCAGAATTGTAGTCAACACAATGCACACGCCTTGAATTTACTTGATTATCGACAGAGTATTCCACAAAACTTACAATATACGCAGAAGCAAGAAGAAATCAAAATATGAAGAGGGACTAAGTTATATAGACTAAAGAACCCCAATTCTCACCGTCCAAACTCGAAATGTGACATCTAGATCGTTGCTCAGAAGACGCGTGTTCCTAGTAGAGAAACAGGCGAGAAACGGAACCCTAAGCGTTTATTAAAACACAGAGACGTAACGCACGCACGTGCCCTTTTGTCCATCACGCACCTTTAAAATTAAATGAACACACCCTCTTACTCATGATTGCCTGACCAACGGATTGACAACTTTGATTGACAGAATCACACCAACTATGGACATGTCACCAAGGGTCTAACAAATTGAAGCCCTCACCCATCATAAATGTTCGGCTTCGGACTTGGGAGACTATACTGAGTAAGTTCAATCTATAATGAATAAGTAATTCAACGCACAAAGACCACACTCGCGGAATTCGCCTTCCGCAAAATTTCTTCGAATTTTTTTTTCTCCTCTTACTTCCGAAGTCTCACGCCTACTATAAATAATAGGCTGGGACTTGGGAGACTATTTGTTACTACCCAATTTCGGTAAGGCCTCCATGTCAGCAAAAGTCCAGTAAAGGTCCCGTATAGACCTAATTCAGGCCTCGCTAGGAACTTCTAGATTCATAAAAGTCCCGTAGACCCGGCATAGGCCTCGGAGGCCAAGCAATGACATCCTAAAATCTTATAAGGCCTCGGAGACCCATCGAGCATCATAACATCCCTGGATCAAAGTATTGCGAAGCCCCTGAAGATCATCGACACTCATGGCCGACCCAGAGAGCCTCGCTAGGCTTCGTATTTGTGATAACTAACAGGCAGCATGATATTTTGGGATGACTAGAGAAATAATTAAAGATAGATTATGTTAGATTAGCACACGGATCCTCATAAGAAAACCAAATCTCAGTCTCCTAAAGATTAGGTAACGTAATGAATGCAAATAAGGACAGTAATCTAGGATATTATCTTGATAGCCGATCATCTCTATTCCATAAGGAAGAGGGATCTGATTAGATATCCAATTAATTGTTTCCTAAATTAATTAGAACTCTTGTTCTATAAATACAACGTCTCCAGTTATTCTAAGGTACACTCTTTTTATGCAAGAATTTCACCCCTAAACTCTGTTCAAATCTCTGCCTACTTGTCCCTCCCATACCGAATTGCTTTCATCCCCCGTATATTACTCTATATACCGGTAGTTGACTTGATCATCGGAGTACCAACGATCGTCAGACGACCCTTTTTTCTAGAGATCTTGGAGCCTAACGATTGTTCAAGTCTGCAGGTAACATACAGGTTGGCAGAGGAGTTACTGGAGATCTGCTGACACGTGGACGGTGTAGGTTCCGACGTCAACAATTCTCTTTTCTTAAATTTCATCATTAATGTCCTCCAAGCTCTGGATTTTCCTAAACAAGAAACACACAACTTAGTAAATTATCAATTCAAAAAAACTAACACTCACACTTATCAAATATTGCCAAAAACTCATCACAAAAGTGAAAAAACATATCATTTTTCTAGAAAATTGCACAAATTCTTTTTTATCTTCGAGAAATCCTCAATGAACTTTCTACAGAATCCTACATGTCCCAAAAAGCTCTTGTTACCCTTCACTGAAG
Source organism: Forsythia suspensa (assembly GCA_023638005.1). Taxonomy (NCBI): domain Eukaryota; kingdom Viridiplantae; phylum Streptophyta; class Magnoliopsida; order Lamiales; family Oleaceae; genus Forsythia; species Forsythia suspensa. The sequence continues at coordinate 1,987,848 of CM042670.1, forward strand.
TCGGTGGTGATAATTTCTAAAGAATTTGGACTTTTGTCATGTCAACATCAATACATTGAACTCAAATTTGATAACCCAAAAAAATCCTTCTTATACCATAAAATAAGAATCTCCAAATTAAGTACCAAATTAGTTTCTTCGGATCGTTTCAACACCAGAGCCAAGTTTCTCAAACAATCCATGAATACCTCCATAAAGTTCTCTACCATGATGAAAAAAATAGCCATCATACAACGCTGGAAGGTAGCCGGTGTATTACATAGACCAAATCATGTCATCATCTTGAATGCAATAGTCCTGTAAGGACAAGTCTTTTCTTGATCTTGTGGGACTATAGGAATGTGATTATACCCAAATTATCGGTCAAGAAAATAGTATTAAGAGTCCAGCAAACCTCTCCAACATTTGACTTGGCATAGACGTCGGATGGGTCAGTCCGATATTTCAATACTTAGAGCCGCTCATTACACTTTTGTTATCTCATAAATGAAACTATTCGGATCCACGCAATTATTGGAAATGAACCTGAACCCAAACTGTAGGGGGGTTCGAGTTCGGGTTCGAATTCGAGTTCGGTTCTACCTATAATATTTATTAAAAAACCTTGTGCTGACAACTATTTTGGAAAAAATTAAAAATTGCAAATTCATTAACATTAAAATACGTTAAATATGAAAATAATTTCTAAAACATAAACTAGAAAAAAAGACACCAAAATTGAAAAACCATAAATTAGGGTTAGAAAAAAGAAAATTACCTGTTAAAATTGAGGACTAGTCACGGTTGCAAATGAGCTTCGCCTTCACAATCACATGTATGTTGATCGAAAGAGATGAGCGATAGAGAGATAAGGAAGAGATAGGCAAGTGAGAGTGTGAGAGTTTCTTGAGAGACGACAATGTTTGTATTGTGTTTGTGAGAGAATATCGATTGGGAATTGAGATTTGGGTAAATTAAGTTTGGGTTTAGGGATGGTGGGTTTTGGGCTTTTGGATTGAAGCTTGGACAATTATACTCTTGTCTTGGTGCCGCCATGGTGTTGGGCTGAGTAATTGAATCAGGATGAATAAATTGTAAAAAAAAATTAAAAAAAATAAAACTTATAATAAATGACAAATTCGATTCTAGAGTCTGTTTCCCACGATTTTGGTTGAAGAACCAAGAATCGACCTAGACCTGATTGATTCTCGGTTCTCGGTTGCAGTTTCTAATTTTTTTTCTTTTTCGGAACCTCCAGTTCGGGATCAATTTTGGTTCAAGAGGTTCGGTTCTCGTTAAAATGCTCACCCTGCATCTGACAATGAAAGGTTGTGGAAAGTGATATTTCCTTATAATACTATTGCACACTCGCCATCATATAAATGTTCTGGTGGGAATAAGCTAATTGTAGTCATTTAATTATTCCTCATTTATTCACCAAATGAACTAGAATCTAATAACTTCAATACATCAACCTTCACCATGTCATTCATCTTAGGATTCAATCTACATTGGCTCTCAAGTGATGTCTTATATATGATCATCATACATAAGTAATATGTTCATGCACAAGGAAGGATGATAAGTGCGTTTTGTGCACTTATTCGGATCCTTAAACTAAGTTTTTAATTCGTTATTTTAGTAATCTTCCACTTAATTCGGTGCATTATTCTTTACATTTCAGTTTTAGACCCGTCTGTGAGAAATTGGAGAAGAATGGATGAAATGAGGTATAAATTGAAAGATGAAGGAACACATTGCACAATATTGAAAGTTGAAGGACCAAATGGGAGATTATCAAAAGTTGAAGGACCAAATTGGAGACTATCAAAAGTTGAAGGACCAGATTGAAGATTATCAAAAGTTGAAGGACCAAATTGGAGACTATCAAAAGTTGAAGGACCAGATTGAAGATTATCAAAAGTTGAAGGACCAAATTGGAGACTATCAAAAGTTGAAGGACCGATTGAAGATTATTGAAAGTTGAAGGACCAAATTGGATGAAAAGGAACGTTGGAGGACCAAAACCAACATAATTGAAATTATAAGTCGGGCGATCGCCCACATTATAGAAAGATCGCCGATGCAAAGACTGCTTTTTTTAAGCAAGGAAGAACACAACCCATCAACTGGGCGATCGCTTGAAATACACCGGGCGATCGCCCGCAGTAAATTTTGTCTCATGAGATTTTTTTTCTTTTTTTTGAATTCTAATCCAGTTAGGTAACTTTTGCCCACGATTTTAGGTCTTTTGGCAGCTTTTTGGGGCACCATTAGAGTAGTATATATATGAGTTATTAACTCATAATATGTTTGTTGAGTTTTTGGGAGAAAAACATAGACGAAAGGCATTAAACGGAGATCAAGATCGCTTCTTTGAAAAATTGAACGAAGATCAACAACGAGCAATTATTCTTTCAAGTCTTCTTCTTTTCCGGGTGATGAATTCCATGTGTTCTTCCCCTTCTTATTTTCTTATTATTAGTATGATAGGCTAGTTTAATTAGCGCTAGAATTACGATGAAACTTGTCGTTTAAACTCTTTTATCTTGAGACTTGGTTTTTGACACTTTACTTCAATATAGTTTTGAATAATTAATTTTGTTTTGTTTGCATCTACAATTATATACGTAGTAATTGTATGATTGTTGTGGTACTATCGAAAGGTCGAAAGCATGCTAGACGCTATTTTAATTATCTTAAAGTCCGATAGGGGATAGAAATATACCGCTATGCTTTAGGCGATCTTTAATTATCCATGGAAATTTAATGCTTTCATTTGTATTCACATTCGTCATAGAAATATAGTCGAGTCATGCATATGATTAGGTTTAACTTTATTCGAAAGAAACTGTTGAACAATCTAGGGATATTGATCTTCATAACTGAATTAATTTGTCAAGACCAAGAATCAAGATAGAAGAAATAACAACTACAAGTGGATTCGGAATTCTAGTGCTTTTCCTTTTTAAAAGTTAAATTCATCTTTAGTTAATCTTAATCTTTCATTTATTTGAGAAATAGTTGTTTAATTGTTTTTTTACTTTACTCTTTCAATTAGTTATAAAACACAAAATCTTTCAAAGTTCTTCAGATTCGGTTAAGGTTAGCGTGATTAAATTGAATTATCTAAATCCTCGTGGGATCGATACTTGGACTCAAAATTCATTTTACTACTTGAGCGATCCGTGCACTTGCGGAATTATTAAAGACATAAAATCGCTATCAAGTTTTTGGCGCCGTTGCCGGGGATTTAGTTTCAATTGCTTCAATTACTTTAACACTAACTCGAACTTATTTTTTTTATTTGCGTTAATTACTTATTTTTTAAGATTTACGATGTTTGCTTTGCTTCCTTTCGAGACCATTGCATGCAAGAGAGAGACACGAGTCTCTAATTCCGATTGATCCGGAGATCGAACGCACTTTTCATCGCAGCAAGAGAGAAGCAAGAAAGACACAACAAAAAGAACAAAAACAGCCGACATAATGCGTAACAACGAGATCGCTCGGGCCGCATAAGAGATAGATGAAGACAATATGCTAGTTGGAGACTTTTGACTCCACGAGATCATACAGAGCCAATCCAAAGATTGTCTACCCACCGTTTGGGCAGCCGAACTTTCACCTAAAGACTAATGTCATTCATCTATTCCGAATGGACACCAATTCTATGGCGGGACCGATGAGAATCCACACACACACGTTTCAAGATTCTTGAAAATGTCAACACTTCAAGTATCAAGGAATCTCGACGACGCCATCCAGCTATGTTTGTTCCCACATACTCTTCGGGACAAGGCTCTTGAGTGGTTGGACTCACTACCAATTGACAGCATAACCACCTGGAATGATCTAGCCCAAAAGTTTTGCACCAAATTTTTTCCACCAGCAAAGGTCTCGAAGTTGAAGCATGATATCTCCATATTTCAACAGTCAGAAACAGAATCTTTTGATGAGGCGTGGACCAGATTCAAGAATATGTTAAGGAAGTGCCCTCATCACGGTGTTGGCAGGGGGCAACAAATTCAATATTTCTATGCTGGGCTACTACCTTCATTTAAAAGCATGATTGACTCTTCATCCAACGGTTCTCTATCTACCAAAACAGTGGTTGAAGCTCTAGATTTGTTTGAACGAGTCGCTACCACCACTGCCATGTGGCCATCAGATAGAGTTATACAAAAGAGAACTGCGGGGGTACATGAGGTAGATACTTTCACAGCACTGTCTGCACAGATAAAGTCTTTGGCACACAAAGTGGAAAGTATGTCATATTCACCCAATGCAAAGGCAAAACAAAGAAATCGAAGATGTGAGGAATGTGGAGCGGTCATAGTACATCGAAATGTCCTATTCTATCACTACAACTGAACAGGTTGATTACATTCAAGGTGGTCACCAACAAAATAACCCGTACTCCAACACATATAATCCGGTGGTGGCGAAACCATCCAAATTTCTCTTGGAAGGATAATCGAGTAATTTCGCACCCACGGTTTCAAGAGCCGAAAAGAGAAGTTCACTAGAAGAAATTCTCGATAAATTCATTGATAAATTCATCGAAAAGACCGACCCGGAATCTTGAGCTTCATGCACAAGAGAATTCGGATACTAATTTTCGTAATCAAGGAGCTTGAGATACAAATGGGTTGCAATAAAGAATCTTGAGATACAAATGGGTCGAGATATGGCATTGCTTTATCGACGGAGTTAAGAGCACCTCCAGTTTTCCTCGCTAAAAATCTTGAAAGACATCCTTTCTTGCGATCTTCATTACATATCAACATCTTTTGCGGATGCACTTGCTCGATGCCCGCTTATGCAAAATTCTTGAAAGACATTCTTTCAAATAAACGCAAGATGGAGGAACATGAGGCGGTGATGTTGATGAGAAGAGTACAACGCTATTTTACAAAATAAACTACCTCCTAAACTCAAAGATCCGGGAGTTTTACAATACCTTGCACCATTGGTGATTTTGTTTTGATAAAGCTTTATGTGATTTAGGAGCCAGTATTAACTTGATGCCGCTTTCTATTTTCAGGAAATTAGGTTTGGGGAAGCTAAAGCAACTACGGTAACTCTGCAGCTGGCTGATCGGTCTATTAAACATCCAAGAGGAGTTGTCGAAGATCTTTTGGTAAAAGTGGACAAATTCATCTTCCCAGCTGATTTTATCATTCTCGACATGGAGAAAGATAAAGATGTCCCACTTCTTCTTGGTCGACCATTTTTAGCCACTGGAAGAGCTCTGATCGATGTACAAAAAGGCCAACTGATTCTGAGGCTTAGCGAGGAGCAAGTCACATTTGATGTCTTTAAGGCAATCAAATATCCAACCGAGTCTGATAGCTGCTTCAAAGTTGATGTGGTTGATGATGCCGTACATGAAAATTTTCATCTCCATAATCCATCAGATCCATTGGAGGCTTGCATTGTGCATTCTCAATCCTCTCACGCTGATTCTAGTAAGGTTGAGATGTGCGCAAGATATCTTGAAGCAAATCCTCCATATACACGCCGACCACGCTTTGAGGAGTTGGGAACAGGTTCTATAAAACATCTGCCTTCTGTTCAACAGCCTCCAAAAATAGAGCTCAAACAGTTGCCCTCTCATCTTCGTTATGCCTACCTGGGAGAGTCCTCTACTTTGCCTGTAATCATTGCAAATTCAATTAATAAGCTTGAAGAGGAAAAATTACTCCGAGTGCTTGAGAACACAAGACTGACTATTGGGTGGTCTATTGTTTGACATCAAGGGTATCGACCCTACTACATGCATGCATAAAATTCTCATGGAGGATGATTTTAAACCAAGTATTGACAGTCAGAGAAGGCTGAATCCTAATATGAAAGAAGTGGTCCGAGGAGAAGTCATGAAGCTAATGGATGCCGGGATAATCTACCCGATCTCAGACAGTGCTTGGGTCAGTCCAGTTCAAGTAGTGCCAAAGAAGGGAGGTATCACTGTGGTTCAGAATGAAAAGAATGAGTTGATTCCAACGAGCAATCGCCACAGATGGAGGGTTTGCATTGACTACCGCAAACTCAATCTCGCTACTAGGAAAGATCATTTTCCCTTCCATTTATTGATCGATGTTGGAAAGATCGGCCGGATATTCTCATTATCGCTTTTTGGATGGATACTCCGGTATAATCAAATTCCAATAGCACCCGAGGATCAAGAGAAGACCACATTCACTTGCCCCTATGGCACCTTTACTTACCGTAGGATGCCTTTTGGTCTATGCAATGCTCCCGCCACTTTCCGGTTGCATGATGGCCATTTTCTCCGATATGGTGGAGAAATTCATTGAAATATTCATGGATGATTTCTTGGTATTTGGCTCATCCTTCGATAAGTGCTTGGAGCACTTACACACAGTTTTTGCAATGTGTGAAGACACAAATTTGGCTCTCAACTGGGAAAAATGTCACTTCATGGTTCAAGAGGGCATCGTGTTGGGACATCGAATTTCAGCTAAGGAGATTGAAGTGGATAAAGCAAAAATTCAGGTTATAGAAAAATTGCCACCACCAACCTCTGTCAAGGGTGTTAGAAGCTTTCTTGGGCATGCCGGGTTCTATCGTCGTTTTATCAAAGATTTTTCAAAAATCACAAAACCTTTGTGTACTCTGTTGGTCAAGGATGTGCCCTATGTCTTCTCTGAAGAGTGTCTATTGGCATTCAACACTCTAAAAGAGAAGCTCATTTCAGCACCTGTGATAATTGCACCTGATTGGAGTCTCCCGTTTGAACTAATGTGTGATGCAAGTGACTATGCAGTTGGGGTAGTGTTGGGGCAGCGAAAAGATAAAGTTTTTCATGTGATACACTATGCCAGCAAGACTTTGAATGAGGCACAGCTTAATTATGCCACTACTGAGAAGGAGCTCCTAGCTGTAGTTTATGCCTTTGATAAATTCAGATCATATCTTGTCGGATCGAAGGTGATAGTTTACACTGATCATGCAGCCCTGAAGTACTTATTGGCAAAGAAAGATGCAAAACCGAGGCTAATTAGATGGGTATTACTTCTACAAGAATTTGATCTCGAGATAAGAGATAAGAAAGGAAGCGAGAATGTAGTAGTCGATCACCTATCCGACTAGAGCGGGAAGAAGAGCGGATCGAGAGCTTGGATATTAATGAGGTGTTTCGGATGAATAGATTTTTCGATTGGAGAAAGCACCATGGTTTGCAGATATAGTAAATTTCCTGGCCAAATCCATCATCCCGCCAGATTATTCAAGTCATCAAAAGAAGAAATTTTTCTCTGACTTGAAGCACTATTTTTGGGAAGATCCCATTCTCTATAGACGGGGTCCAGATCAAATTATTCGACGGTGTGTTCCTGAAGAAGAGGTCCCTTAGATACTTGGGCATTGTCACTCTTCAGCCTACGCTGGACACTTTGGTGCCTCTAAAATAGCTGCTAAAGTTCTACAGTCTGGGTTCTACTGGCCTTCTCTTTTTAAAGACGCTTACCTTTTTGTGAAGGAATGTGATTGATGCCAGCTCATGGGTAATATCTCAAAAAGGAATGAAATGCCTCTCAACAGTATACTAGAGGTCGAGCTTTTTGATGTTTGGGGTATTGATTTCATGGGGCCATTCCCTTCATCTTTCTCAAATCAATATATATTGGTTGTTGTAGACTACGTCTCTAAATGGGTTGAGGCCGTCGCCTTACCTACTAATGATGCACGGGTTGTGATGGATTTCCTAAAAAAATGCATTTTCACTCGTTATGGCACACCCCGAGCCATTATTAGTGATGGTGGTAAGCATTTTTGTAATCGTCAATTTGAGTCTTTGTTGGCTAAATATGGCGTTCGGCATCGCATTGCTACTCCTTATCACCCTCAAACAAGTGGGCAAGTGGAAGTCTCCAACCGGGAGTTGAAGCGGATTCTTGAGGTGACGGTGAGTTCATCAAGAAAAGATTGGTCAAAGAAGCTCGATGATGCTTTATGGGCCTACCGAACAGCTTTCAAAACTCCTATAGGCATGTCTCCCTACCGGCTAGTTTTTGGGAAAGCGTGCCATTTACCAGTTGAGTTGGAGCACCGAGCATATTGGGCTGTCAAGAAGTTGAACTTCGATCTAAAGGCGGCTGGTGAAAAGAGACTCCTTCAATTGAATGAAATGGATGAGTTTCGGTTGGAAGCATATGAGAACGCGAAATTGTATAAGGAGCGGACCAAAAAGTGGCACGATATGCACATTCAAAGAAGAAATTTTGAGGTTGGGCAGCAAGTCTTGTTGTATAATTCTCGCCTCAAGCTTTTTCCTGGCAAGTTGAGATCTAGATGGTCGGGTCCGTATACAATCACACAAGTCTATCCATATGGGGCGGTAGAAATCAGTCATGAGAGTAAAGGCACGTTTAAAGTCAACGGGCAGCGTTTGAAGATCTATTGGAATGGTGGATTCTCGAAAGAAAAGTCCACCGTTCAACTTGCACACCCGGAATGATCAATCCGAAAAGTCGAGCTCTAGAGTATAACTCGAGCGCTTAATGGGAGGCAACCCATTTTCTATCCCTCTCTACCTTTTAAATAAAATTCTTTTAGTTGCATGTGGTTAGGGATTTTACCTTGTTTATTTTTGGTTTTAGGTTTGTCCAATTTTTGCACTTAGAATCTTTAGCATAGTTGGTCTTTCCATTTTAGTAACAAGCATGAAGTGAGTTTAGCACAGGTTTGGTCTTTCCAATTCACTATTTTCAGTTTGGCTTGTGTTTAGGATTTCACATGTTACAATATCTCTATTTCGTTACATTTACACTTCATTTGCATGCTCGCATCATTTCCATTTTAGCACGTTTTAAAAGTTGGACATGGTATCTTAGTTTATATGCATTTATTTGAAAAAAAAAAAAAAAATCTCTGGTGAACTGGGCAATCGCCCGGGTTAAGCTTCTAGCGATCGCCTGAAAGACATTTCAATCAAGGCGTAATGCCGAGGGTCCAGCCAGTCGCCTGGTTTATACCAAAGCGATCGCTTGAGGCTTGGGCGGGCAAAGATGCCCAAGACTTAAGTCCAACCGGCCAACACAAGTCTCTTTTACTCTCTTCCTCACGCCCCTTCATTACACACACCTTCAAGACCCGAATTCATCACCTAGTCACACAACTCTCACCAACACTCTTACGTGTACATTGTGTCCATTACATCCACTTCATTATCCACGAATTGGGCAAAGCAAAGCAAGAGGTATGATCTTTCTTCATCTTCTCAATTCTTTACTTTTTCGCTTAGAATTGCACTTTTTCTTTGCGGTTTCTTCTTAGTTAAATGAGGAGTATGGGCTTAGGTAGTTGTTGGGTTGTTGAGATTAGATGTTTAGGTACAAATTTTTGGGTTTAATTCAAGCACAAATTCATTCAATTTCCTTCTCCGCGGATATGCCTTGCAAGTGTTCGATGCATTGACTGATTGGAGTTTCTTGTGAACTTTAGGTTCCCTTAAATTGGACTTTCATCAAAATCATTCCTACTTGTTCACTGTGCCATTATCCGCTTGATTTCTCTTCAGAAATTGGCCACACCACTTCAACCCACAGAGGGCAGTCATGGCATGCCATGGCTGGGCTTCTACCACTTCACTTCACCTGTTTCGTCCCCCTTCCGTCCCGCTCATTTGTCCTCCGTTTTACCTCAATTTTGGATATGACCACGACCATTCCATGTAGAACCATATGCCCGGAGATGGCTTGGAAAAATTTCATTATTTCCTTAGTTTCTCCGGTGGTGAAAAGTAGTGACCGGACTAAGTTTCAAAGCCGAAATTCTCAAATTTTTTCCTTTTCCTTTGGTGTATTTTCTGTGTTCCTACCTTCATTATGATGCCTAATGAATTCACCTTTCTTTTTCTTAGGTACTATGGCACCAAAATGAAAAGACCCACCAACAAAAAAGGGGAAGGAGAAGGTCGGTTCCTCATCTAGCCGATGCCGCCCGGTGGAAACTAACATTGACAACGGTGGTATCTTAAGATTTCAGGATCCCGAAGCAGAACACATCTACACCAAGTGGTTAGTGCAGAAGCATATTTGGGCCGAAAGGGAGGTGATTCTGACCGACTTCCCCTACTCTGAAATGGCAAACCTCATTTAGTCTTGTGGTTGGCACGGAGTCGCAGGCAAACCTCATTTGGCCTATCCGCTATTGGTCAAGGAATTTCTCGCCAACTTCAATCACGCTATTGAGGAACCGGAGGCATAACATTGGTACACCACTGGGTCCGGGAAAGTGGATTAAATTCAGTCCTCACTGTGATTGAAAATTTTATGGATCGATCGTCGATGATCTTGAGCCCGTCCCCTCACCGATCCGGATATGACACAAGTGACTCGGTTTCTTTATGGACGAAAGCGACGCGTGGCCTCTCGTGGGACCCAAATTCCTACACAACCAGTTGACAGAGAGTCTACGTATCCTCCATATTTTTGTGTGTCATAACATCGACCCTACTTCCCACCGCACGGACTTCAATGACACTCGAGCTCAACTCTTATATCATCTTGCTAGTGGACGAAAAATTGACTTGGGGACTCATATATTTCGATTCATTGTAGATCTTGCATCGCAGCAGTGCATCTCCGTCGGTCCCCGATGTTCTCTTGCCTCATTAGTGCACTTTGCCTGGCAGAAGGAGTGCCATTACTCCCTCATGAAGAGCCCGAAATTCCTGAACCGCCTATCAACAAACGGACCTTGGGACACCACAGCGGCGAGACGAGCGGCGGACAATCCCGTCCCGATCCCGATTCTTTAGACCGGCGCGTCTCTTCGTCGATTTTCACCCGTTATCCGAGCAGGGTTGGGTTTTGAGCTCAATTCAAGACACTCGGCGAGCCCATGCGGCATTGCGGTTGACCACATGAGGATTGAACTGGACTCCTTGACTGCGGCAAACACGGCACTCAGAGGGGAGCAACGGACTATAAACTACACGTACGACGATGTCCACCATCGAATGCTCCATTTTGCGCGGCGCTTGGATGATATTTATGCCATCGTCTCTCAGCCCGCGGCCCCGAGTGCTCCTCCCCATGGATCCACCCCTCTTGCACCAGCCGATCCACCGAGACCTTCTTCTCCACATTTACCCCCAGGGAGTACCTGATCTTTCTCATTCTCTACTTTTGTTCTAATTTGCTTACATTGGGGACAATGTAATATTTTCTTTTGGGGGTGGGTAAAGTATCAGGATACTTTTTGGCTGCTTTTAAATACGTATCACTCGGGTCTATATAACTGAAAAAAAAAAAATATTTATCTAGTTGTTGTTAAACTTCTTACTGCCAATGATGATGTTTGTTTGAAAATCGAGTATATTTTTAGTGGAATATTAGACAACGCTTGAACTCGTGCTTTTATCTTAATCATTATCCATGTTTGACCTATTTAATGAAACACAAAGCCACTATTGATTTATCATTTATTGGGACCATGATTTGAGTGCATGAGTTGATTTTGTTGACTTAGTATCATTATAAAAAAAATTCCGTTCCTAAGTCCTTAAGCTAGTAACCAAACTGTTTGAGAACAGTTTGGGGGTGTTAAAGTACTACTTGTGTTTTGAGAATTCTGATGGTTTTGGTCTTCTAAGTCTCATCTTTGGTTGAATAGGTTATAGTAAAGGAATCTAAACCGAGCACTACTTACTGCTTAATAAATAAAACAAAATAGCTGACTCGAGCAACTAAGCATGTTAGGGTATTTTAAAACCTGGTGCCCTAAAGTCATCTGACTTGGGAGTCATCGGCCCAAAGCTCGCTACATGAGTCCAAAAAAAATGAAAAATTTTACATCTTTACTTCTCTTATAGCCTGTGGGACTCGAGCAATTAAGCCTGTTAGGGTATTTCAAAACCTGGTGCCCTATGGTCATCTGACTTGGGAGTCATCGGCCCAAAGCTCGCTACAAAGGTCACATAGAAAGCTAGTATGGGAGAAGTATTGCACAAGATGTACGATCATTTATATAGGTAAAATAAATAAAAAGTGTAAAAGGTGCTCGGTAAGGATTGCTAGATTAAAGCCTAAGAGACTGAAGATGAGAAGTTAGAAATCATTCACCACCCTAGTTCTGAGAATACAAGTTCTAATTTTACCACTTTCTTTGAAAAAAAAAGCATCATTGTGTTGATCAATAGGAACCAAATTTGCTAGAACACCTCGGGATTGGAGAGAAAAGCTTTAGAAGTGTGATAAATTACGAGAGGTGTAAGGAATAAATGACTACAAAGGGTTCGGGGCTATGAAAAGATCAACAACACAATATTGGTCGTGGTCTAATACATGAGTAAGTTTAAATTTTGGTTAATCACACACTCACTAAAGGTCGAGCAATGGATAAGTGAAAATTTTTGTGTTGTTTGATCTTTTTCTAAATGTATCACTTGATTTTTCAAACATGAGGCCTATGGTAAGACATTTGACATAAACTCAATCATTGTTATTTTGTTTAGCTTAGTTTACGTTTATGGTTTAATTTTATTTTGTTTTGTTGTTCGAGGACGAACAAAGGTTTAGTTTGGGGGTGTTTGATAAGTGCGTTTTGTGCACTTATTCGGATCCTTAAACTAAGCTTTTAATTCGTTATTTTAGTAATCTTCTACTTAATTCGGTGCATTATTCTTTACATTTCAGTTTTGGACCCGTCTGTGAGAAATTGGAGAAGAATGGATGAAATGAGGTATAAATTGAAAGATGAAGGACCACATTGCACATTATTGAAAGTTGAAGGACCAAATGGGAGATTATCAAAAGTTGAAGGACCAAATTGGAGACTATCAAAAGTTGAAGGACCAGATTGAAGATTATCAAAAGTTGAAGGACAAAATTGGAGACTATCAAAAGTTGAAGGCCCAGATTGAAGATTATCAAAAGTTGAAGGACCAAATTGGAGACTATCAAAAGTTGAAGGACCAGATTGAATATTATTGAAAGTTGAAGGACCAAATTGGATGAAAAGGAACGTTGGAGGACCAAAACCAGCGCATTTGGAAATTATAAGCTGGGCGATCGCCCACATTATAGCTGGGCGAGCGCCCAGCACTGTTTTTAAGAAGCAGGGAACACAACCCATCAACTGGGCGATCGCCTGGAAATACACTGGGCGATCGCCCAGTGTAAATTTTGTCTGCGAGATTTTTTTCCTTTTTTGAATTCTAATCCAGTTAGGTAACTTTTTGCCCACGATTTTTAGGTCTTTTTGGCAGCTTTTTGGGGCACCATTAGAGTAGTATATATATGAGTTATTAACTCATAATAGGTTGTTGAGTTTTTGGGAGAAAAACATAGACGAAGGCATTAAACGGAGATCAAGACTGCTTCTTTGAAGAATTGAACGAAGATCAACAATGAGCAATTATTCTTTCAAGTCTTCTTCTTTTCCGGGTGATGAATTCCATGTGTTCTTCCCCTTCTTATTTTCTTATTATTAGTATGATAGGCTAGTTTAATTAGCGCTAGAATTACGATGAAACTTGTCGTTTAAACTCTTTTATCTTGAGACTTGGTTTTTGACATTTTACTTCAATATAGTTTTGAATAATTAATTTTTTTTTTTTGCATCTACAATTATATACGTAGTAATTGTATGAAAGGTCGAAAGCATGCTAGACGCTATTTTAATTATCTTAAAGTCCGATAGGGGATAGAAATATACCGCTATGCTTTAGGTGATCTTTAATTATCCATGGAAATTTAATGCTTTCATTTGTATTCGCATTAAGTCATAGAAATATAGTCGAGTCATGCATATAATTAGGTTTAACTTTATTCGAAAAGAAAGCATTGAACAATCTAGGGATATTGATCTTCATAATCGAATTAATTTGTCAAGACCAAGAATCAAGATAGAAGAAATAACAACTACAAGTGGATTCGAAATTCTAGTGCTTTTCCTTTTTAAAAGTTAAATTCATCTTTAGTTAATCTTAATCTTTCATTTATTTGAGAAATAGTTGTTTAATTGTTTTTTTACTTTACTCTTTCAATTAGTTATAAAACACAAAATCTTTCAAAGTTCTTCAGATTCGGTTAAGGTTAGCGTGATTAAATTGAATTATCTAAATCCTCGTGGGATCGATACTTGGACTCAAAATCCATTTTACTACTTGAGCGATCCGTGCACTTGCGGAATTATTAAAGACATAAAATCGCTATCAAAGGACACGATACCTTTGATGTCAAGAATAGACATACTTAAAGCAATCTTATGATCCCGAAGTACTCTGAGTAGCTTTTCTTCTTTTGCTTTATTGAAGAGCTTGAGATGATAACACGAAGTGTAGAAGACTCACCCAAATATACATATCACAAAATGTAAATTTAATTGTTTGAGCTCAAGTGTAAAAGGTCGTTGAATAGATCGTAGAGGCCTAGAGGGACCTTTACCAAGATCTTTGAAATATGACCTCGTTGTATTAAAAATAAGTAGTGAAACCTCCAAGTATTGTGCACACTCCTCAATTTCTAGATTTCGGACTTAGTGGAGTCAAGATCACAGCGTAAGCCTATAGTGGTTGTGTAGGATGCTGAAGTGCAAATGAATCTATCACCATTTTGTCAACTGTATCAATTTGAAAACAGGTATGTGACATAGATGGATAAATTATTGCCTTGAATACATTGAAGGCAACTAGATCATCTTCCAACCTCAAAATCAAATGTCCTATTTGAACATCAATGAGAGCTCGACCCATAGCCATGGAAATGGTCTCCTTAAGACCAGTAGAATGTTTTGATCTTCTTCCATGTCCAAGGCTATGAAATCACTAGGAAAAATAAACTTATCCACCCTTACTAGAAAATCTTCTATAATTCCTCGTGGATGTTTAATTGACGTGTTCGCCAACTACAATGAGACAATAGTAGCTTTGACTCTCTTAAACCTAGTTTCTAGTAAACGAATGCATCAAGTTAATACTTGTACCAAGATTACACAATGCTTTATCAAAATTAAATTTACCAATAGTGCAAGGTATAGTAAAACCTCTATGGATCATTGTTGCATGGATAAAAATGTGCTAGTTGATTAATGGTGAAAGAACATTTTGAAACTGAGTTTGAAGCATTGTAAGTTAAATCCCAAGTGCGTGATAACACGATAATTAATATAATCTCAATAGAGTGTTGATCCAAAAGACTGTGTTATTAATAATAATTCTAAAACCTCAATTGATTTGGTGATTTGGTGATTTTGGAAATAAAACTAAAATTAAACTAAAGCAATAAAAGTGTTCTACAATTTCAGTTTGAAATTCTAAGTTCTAGGACTCACGATTTCACCTTAGGTTGTCCAATTTAACTTCACTTATCAAGCCTCGTCTGTATTTCACATGTGCATCTAGTCAAATTTCTCTAATTTATTTCATAGTCCCTCTCAAGCAAGGCTAAATCTACTTAAATAAGTGAACTCACTAAATCTTTCGGTAAATTACAATAAATCAAAGTACATTAAATTATCAAGAAACCGTAAACGACTGCACAAATTATAAGAGTATATTATGGTTTTTGTGATATTGATCTAAATGAACAAATCACTCTCGGTCTCATTACTCTTCACAATTCATTCAATTATTGGCATCAAAGCAATAAAAACAATACCCGAAAATCAAATTTAGAGTCGAAACATAATAATTAAAATTAAAATATCAAATTAGGCTACATCATTCATCCTCACTAAAGAAATTCACCACACCATCATGCAAGAAGTACACACAAGAAGTACACAAACAGCCCTAAAATTTCACACTACAAACAGAAAACGGGCTCAAGAAATTCGAATTTCGCTGGGCAAAATTTTTGAACTGGGGATTTTGTCCCGTTGAAATCTATCCAGTAGGCACCAGATGTTTTTTCTCTGATTTCACCGAGCCAAAATTTACTTGGGCAATTTTCTTTTTGTTGCCTTATTTGTCGCTTGCAGCTTTCCAAGGTCGTCTCTAATCTCTTCATCCCAATTTGATAGAAGCTCTCACAACCATTCTCTTTTACGTCAATTCCGTCATTGATGTCCTTCAAGCTGGGGATTTCCTAAATATGAAAATAAAACACAACTTAGTTAATTAGAAAACACTAACAATCACCTAACATTAGACTGAAATAAGTGTGAAATTCACACTTATGAAACACCCCAAAACTTAAGTTTTGCTAGTCCTTGAGCAAAAAAGGAAAAAATAATAATAATACAAATCACATTGTAACTCGGTCGAGTTTACCAAATAATTGCCTCTAATATGTCACCCAAACTTGTGATTCAAATAAACAGTCAAGGAATTTCAATGATATGATTTCAAGTCAGTGTCCAACTTGTCCCACGTTAAATTCTTTAAGTGCATTTGTGTTTAGCCATTTTTTATTACTACTTTGCAACTCAGGGCCGGTTATGTAAACAAGGAGTTGTTCGGTGTTCTAACTCACAATCACAAATTATGTGAGTCTATTTCTTACCTTTACTCATGTAGAACACGCTACTAAATATTTTTAGACTCCTCCCATTGGTCTCTTATATGGAATGCAGGTTAAATATTTGAGGAGCAGAAAAGTTTCTCTATCACACAAATTAGGAAGAACTGTCACACAAAATAGGAAGAATTTTCGAGCTTAAGCACTTAGATAGTCAATAATTCCTCATTGCTAGCTATCATGACCTTCTCAATTTCCAAAAGTTTAGCCTTGAAGCTTTCACTGACCAAGTCATACTAACCAGTTGTCCATATCCCTTACTAACGTCTAAGATATAGTCTGACATTGCAGTGCTTATATTTTCTTTCTTGCTACTGCACCATTATTCTATGATTTTCATCTTTTCATTCATTTTTTTTCTTCGTCATGGTTGGTAGCCACTCTACCACTAAGGCAGCCGCCTCCCATGGTAGATTATCTACTACATATTGATAATATGTACGGTTAAATTACTCAAGGCTAGCTTCGCACATTAGTGGAGGCAATTTTCCCTACTGTAGAGACTACTTGACTAGTGCAATGCTTTTTATTAGGACTGGGAGTTAGGAAGAAACTTCTGATGTAGAGTTAATGTTCGGCTCAAACTTCTCCTCTAAACCAACTTCTATCTTAGATTCAAGGTAGCAATGTAGCACTAGGAATTATCGACACTCTAAAATACCCATCACCGTAAGTTTGAGCACCCCAAAACTTTCTCTCAAAAGGTGTTATAAGTAGTTCGTAGCTAAAGTAGTTGGATTTGAACCACATCTGATAGTAGAGTTCTACTAGGTTCCAAATTATCTCTAAGTCAACAAAGTGCTAAAGAAAAGGACAACGACGTGCTCGAATATTTCAAAGAATATCACATAAGATCTAAGTGATTCATCACTTTAACCAAATGAAAGCAACTTAAGTTCATTTAGAAGAATCATAGCTCACAAACATTCATATTCATTATCGACTATTTGTTCATCCAACCGAAAGTTAAGACACAAATAACAAAGTAAATAATATTTTCTTTTAATTTTTAATTTTGGATTTTCGAGTTTTTTAGACACCAATATGAAAATAAGAACACTAGTACTAACTACAAGTGATTGGTTATGAAATCCGCTTGCAACTCCTCATCCTCTTCTATTAAAATCCCACAATTACTTTTTTACTACTTTAAATTCTAAAGATAACAAATGTATAAATGTAACATACTTTTTCTATAAGAAAATATAACAAACATAACAAATGTAACAACAAGTGTTACAAAATAAAAATAGTATTTTAGAATTAAAAAGTTAGATAATATTTTCTAAATTATTTTATATTTCGTGGTTGATAGTGAAACTATCCCATATTGAAATTCCATGCACAAATTGAGCTCATTCTTTTTTCCAAATTCCAACATGCTCATTATATTAATCCTATAGACTAACAAACCTAAGAGTCCTACTATATCATTATTCATTACCAAACCTAATAATTGAGAAACAAGAGAACGGCTAAAGGACCCAATTCAATAAATCGGCATGACTCTCTAAGGTTTAATTTTATTTTCTTGATTTCATTTTTTTTTTTTTAATTCTTGTGTCTATTTGCATACAATATTAATGCAAATATGTAATTTGTATTTATTAGATTTGTTTTGCAAGTTAGGGTTAGATTTTATTTAGTGGAATTTATTTATTTATTTATTTATTGAAAGTTTTGTTCTATTTTGCATACAATATTAATGAGACAAAATATGCTTTGAGGGAGTGTTGTGAAGGAAACGGGTGTTGTAAAAACAATTGCAATTTTTATAGGGTGGTGTGGGCAATAGATTTATAGTTTAGAGATAATGGTGCTTACAACAATGTGGATGGTGGGTAATGTTAGCAATATTAGATTTTTTTTGTAATTTTTACTTTTTTTATTACTTTAGTGTTAGATTTTAAATTTGTAATTTGTAATTTTTTGTTTATTTTTTTTCTATAATTTTGTTTTACTTTGACTAGAATATGTATAACACTTAATTTTTCTCAGTTTATAGTTTGGCTTTGTTGGCCTACAACTTGGAGTTTCAATTCTTTCAATTTGACCCACTTCTAAATTAAGATTTTCGAGTTCACGTACTTTGCTATTATCAACTTGATTGTAGAAAATTAGTAACTTTGCATATGGGGTATAATTATAGTAGTGAAGGTTCTTAATTTGAATTTTAGTGTTCTTTTATATAATTTGCACATGCACACTTAGTGATGTATTTGATCAATTGCACATGCGCACATAATTGGGTATTGTTGTTGATTTTTTTTTTTTTTTTAGATTGTACTTAAAATTATGTTGATGTGGATTGAATTGATGGTGTTGGATATGAACATTTGTGTTGATTTGTTGATTTTTTTTTATTTATTGGCGAATTGTTGGTGAGTGATTACTTAGGTTAAAAACTTGACTTGTTGAATTATTAAAATAATGAATTTTTTTTCGTTAGGACTAATTAATACAAACATTCACATAACATGCTTCCTAAATGCATATCTGGAGCTTAAAAAAGAAAAAGAAAATGAAGGGAAAGAAGCATCAATTCAAAGTCAAGCTGGAGACATACTTTAGTACCAACAAAAAAAAAAATCAACGCCAATAAACCCACGCCGTTATACGCTTTTAATCTCACATATTCAGTGAAATGGACATAGGATAAATTGCTAAATGGATCACATTCATGAGGGTATTCTACTGTATTGTTTCAGCTGCTGCCTTTTTACTATTACCGAATCACCAATCAAAACTGTTAACCAATCGATAATAATATTAACAATGTGCTACATTGGAATCACCATTTCTGATTGGATCACCGTTTCTGCCACATTTGAATCACCATGTCAACTGCTATTGTTTCCATATAAATGGTGATTGTAAGCATAATTGATGAACACAATTGATCTTTTTGAATGAGAAATGACAATGAACATGATGAATTCGTGAATGAGAACGACGAGAAAGAAGTGGTGCAATCTTCTAATGTGTATGAACTGAACGAGAATGGGGAAGATGATCTTAATATAATTGAAAATGGTCAACAAGAATATTTAAATCAAGAGGATTACTTTTCTTTTAATGTTGATGATCCAGGGAAATGGGATAAAATTGATCATAAACTTGGGGAATATTTAGTTAAAAGTGGTCCAAAAAGAAACAATAGTCTCATGTTTCCTAAAAATAACAACGGTAGACATTTTTATTCATCACAATACAAGCGTTTGTTGCCAAATGTGGAGGAAAGTGATAGAAGATGGCTAGTATATTTAGTTTCATCACAATATAAGCGTTTGAGATCTTGGTTGGTATGGTAATTTGGTACAACTTGTTGCATGCATTCAACAATGTTAGTAAATTTATTCAAGTACGAAATGTGGATATTGATGATCACTACAAGAAATATCACATTCAACCACCATAAAAATAGTCGTAAAATATATATTTTTGGTTGTTGATTAGATTCAACGACCAAAACCAGTTGGTCGTTCGTTGGTTGGCAAAAGAATGTTGGCGAATGTATTCAACGACTACAAAACATTTGGTCGTTAAATGTAATGTTTCAGCAACTAAATAACTGGTCGTAAAACATTTGTATTGACAACCGATTCTTTTTATCCCAAACCACTTATTTGGTTGTTGTATCAAATATTTTTGTCGTTAAAATATAATAAAAGTAACCAAATTTTAGTTACATTTCATTTCAATAACAAAGTAAATGGTCGTTAATATTTAATAGTAAAACCGATTTTTATTTACTAACCACTTGTTCATTGTTGTATCAAATATTTTTGTCGTTGAAATACAATAAAAGCAACCAAATTTTAGTTACATTTCATTTCAACAATGAAATAAATGGTCGTTAATATTTAATAGTGACAACCAATTTTTATTTCAACAACTATTTAATTTGTCGCTTGTATTAATTATTTTGTTGTTAAATTACAATAAAAGTCCTTTCTTTTCAACAACAAAAGAAATGGTCGTTAATATTTAATATTGAAAACCAATTTTGTTTCAACAACTGCTTGGTTTGTCGTTATATTAATTATTTTGGTCGATAAATAAACAATGAAGCAATAAGAATTTAGTTGTCTTTCTTTTTAACAACAAAAGAAGTGGTTGTAAAAGTCTATATTAATAACCGAATATTAAAATAACGAGAAATATGCTTTGGCAAAAATAATATTCATGGCTTCATAACTTTCACATTCAAATCATATTACAAGCAAATCTTACCCACAACCATAAATAATTATAAGAAGTGAATGAAATAAATAACATTAACAAAACTAAAATTTCTATGGACTTTCAATTAATTAAAATATCACAATATCAACTACAACTATATGTCAATATCAAATGTTATGACTTAAACAAAGATTACACCCGGTTCAACCATTGGCGTTCTCAATATAAAAACAAGAAATGTAGAGTTACATACTATTGTCTCGATAAAAAAAAAAAAAAACATATATATTTATTACCACCGTCACCAAAAAAAAGTTAAAACTCATTAATTATCACTATTTGAACCATTACACGGAGATGCATCATGTTGAATAGGTCGCAAAAGAAACTCTTTAGGAATACGATTTAAGCATATCTACACAGATTTTAAAATATCTGCACAAAAAATGTGGAGAATTTTTATTTATTTTTTGGTAATCATTCAATACAAGAATAGGAGAAAAAAGAATTAATTGAAGAGTAATTCAAACAAAAATATGAGAAAAAGAAAGTAATTATTTAATATAAATATTCTTACATGACTTGAACAAAGAACAAGCTCCAATGGTCGCTCTACAAAGAATTGAAGAGTAGGAGAAAAAATATGAGGTTGATTTTTTTATTTTAGAGCAAAGGAAAATAATGGATTTGTGAACTTGGGTTTTCCAAATATAATATGGAAAGATTTTGTGGTATTGGAGATTTGTGAAATTATCATATAGATTGATGATTACGCTCAATTTGGATTGCAATATTTTGGTATTGTACAAAGATTTTGTACTTATATATGTGTGTTTCCGTGTGTTTATATATAAACACATAGACGACTATATAGATTTAAACACATCCGAAAATATATAAAATACATATAACACGCACTTAATTGCCAAAGAAAAGAGAAAATATATAAAAACACTCACTTATATTGTATAAAAGAAAGAATAAAAAAATTAATGATCTCTACATTTGTTTCAAATTAGTGGTGAACCCATGTTATGCTTCAATGTAAATACACACTATTAACTAACTCAAAATTCGATTGTATATGATTTATTATCAACAACCAAGCATATCATTTAGTTGTTGAAAACGATTTTTAATGACCAAGTTTGTTGGTTGTGAATAGTATTTTTTAACGACCATCTAATATGTTTGCCAAATATTCTTTTTAAATACAAAAAATATTAGTTGTAATTTTTTATCACTTTTAACCACTAAAATAAGATGGTCGCTCATTTATTCTAAGAATAACTAATTTTTCGGTTGTCACATATATTGTTTTGGTGCTACATATACAACGACCAGCTTTTAACTTCGTCAGAGAACATAAAACGTTTACAACTAATGTCGTGATTGTTAAAGCTCATCTCCAACTTACTCAATATACAATTGTTTGTGGCGCACTATTTACGACTAAAGATTTATTTTGGTCATTGATAAACATTTTGTAATGATCATATTTATTTGGTCGTCAAAATATTAGTTGTTAATTCTCATTTTGGCCATTGCAAGAAATATAGGATTAACAACTAATACTTTGGTCGTTACAACATATTTCTAGCTAACTCAAAATTTGATTGTATACGATTCATTGTCAGCAACCAAGCATGTCGTTTAGTTGTTGAAAGCGGTTTTAATGACCAAGTTTTTGGTCGTGAATAGTATTTTAACGACCATATAATATGGTTGAAAAATATTCATTTTAACGACCCTCTAATATTGGTTGTAATTTTTTTTATTAATTTTAACGATCAAATAAGATGGTCGTTAATTTATTCTAAATACAACTAATTATCCAGTCGTCGAATATATTTGTTTAGTCGTTAGTTGTTTTGGCGAGTTTCAATGTTTTGGCGCCACACATACAACGACCAGCTTTACATTGGTCGTTGAACGTAAAAAATTTACAACTAATGTCATGGTAGTTAAAGCTCATCTCTAATTAGCCCAAAATATAATAGTTTGTGACACACTATTTACGACTAAATATTTATTTTGGTCGTTGATAAATATTTGTAACGACCATATTTATTTGGTCGTTAAAAAAATAGTTGTTAATTCTCATTTTTCTTATAGTGGCTCTAGATAAGTTGTATTAGGGCAAGTTTTTTCGATGATATAAAATAATGTGATTTTTTATTTATTTGTTGTATGTATCCAAAATCGCTTTTGATAATTGAGTATAAATATTAAAGAAGTCAAGTCGTAAGTGATTTATGAAGTATCCAACAATATGGCTAAATTGTTTACATGTATTAATATAATTCATGACATGCGACATGAATTTACATAAAATTGTTTATATGAATAGTTTCTAAAAGAAATTAATTTAGGTGCTCACTACAAAGCATCAAAGTTTCTCATATTTGATAATTGATTATTCGAGCAAGACATGTAAAATTGATGTCAAATAGAATTTCAATTAAATCAACTTCTAAAAAGATAACTAAATCGAATAATTAAATCCAATTCTAGTCTGTCATCTTTGGCTTATTATTTTGAGCTAAGCATTTAGAGATTTTTCAATCAAAATATACATGTGCTCCATTCGATATGAGCTACATACTCCAACAAAAACATGGAACATCCAAGACTTTACAACAAAAATTTTAAATACTAATTTTATATAATAAAAATTTCAAATAGTCAAAGATGAAATTTCAATTTGGGATTCTTGAATATGCAGATTTCACGGAATTTTAGTTGGGCAAAATGCAAATATATAAAGTTTATCCATGAATTTGAAACCTTGAGTGGGACAAGTTTGTATGCTAATTAAATGAGAGATATCAACACTCTAAATATAGACCTCATGTTGGAGATTTGTGTTGATTTTTTCACTACATGTTTAAACCCTACAAAGAAATGTGCAATGCTTGACTAGAAAACAAGTCCGCTTAATTGAGAACAATTAACGAGAAAGTGATAAGTTTTAGCGCTTTTAGAAAAACTCAACTTTATGAGAAATTTCAAAGCTTATAATTTGTCTATTTAATATAAATTTGTCATTTACATCAATTTAATGTTTATTTGGATATTATAAATTGTAACTATGAAGGAATATTGACCTAAAATTAGAAGATCAAGGAGTTCAATGTTAAGAAAAAAAAATGTTAGGAACAAAAAGGTAAAGTGGCTAAGCATTTGGAACTCAAATATTATAATTTGTATAAAATTTTACCCTTCACACTACAACCCATTACTAACTACTTAAATTTTCGTTAGTATAAATGTTTTTCTTGTTCATGTTTGACTTCTTAATGATTTTGTTAGAAATAATGCTTAGATAAGTTTTATTAAGGCAAGTTTTTTCGATGATATAAAATTATATTTTATTTAGGAAATTTGGTGCAAATGGTTCATAACCTTTGTTTTCATTGTAAAAATAGTATCTAACGTTTGTTTTTGCTATGCATCGTATCTAACATATGCGTTTTGGTGTGCATTTCGCCTTTATTTGATATAAAAAGATAAATATGTTCTTAGTTTTAATTAGAGAAAATTAATGTTGGATTCTTAATAGGAAATTGGCGCAAATGATACTTAACCTTTGTTTTCAATGTAGAAATGGTTTCTAACGTTTGTTTTTTTTGGCATAGAACTCCCTTTACCTATGTATTTTTGATGTATAATTGGTCTTTATAATTTGATGAAAAGGACATATATTCCTTAGTTTTAATTACAAAAATTGTAATTGGATTCTTAACCTTTGTAAAAGTAAAAAATAGGTCCGATACTTTTATTTTTAATAAAAAAATTAAAAGAAACTAATGAGTTCTTTTTTTTTTTTTTTTTGAACTAACATCGTATTAAACAAATTGATAATATACTAAATTGTTTTGTATATTTTAAGAACTATTATAAAATAACTAAAATTTAAGCTCATAATTATTAACAAACATGTTAAATAAAATTATTTATTTACTACTAAGTAATTATATTATTTATTTAAACTTTTATTTTATCGTTGTTACATAAAAGAAAAATAACTTTGTCACAAACTTGATACTCAAATACTTTTACTTACTGACATATTCGCTTATTAACTACAAATATTAGAGCTCAATTGTATTCTTCATATTTTAATTTATCGCTTTATTGTCGCTCAAAAAAAAAGAAAGAACACATAATGTGTTAATTAATTTTATTAGTATTTTTATGTTAAAAAAACATAATAAGATTGATTCAATGTCATAAAATTGTAAACACCATTTTATTATTTATTTAACCTAATTTTTATTCAAGTTTTTCAAATCACATAGCAATTACATATACTAAAAGTGCAATAATTTTACATTTTCCTATTATGAAAAATTTAATTGACATCACCGCAGTTGATATATTTAATATGCTAAATTAAATATTATTTAATAAATATCCGACCCATTTCCAACTTTTACAAAGTGTAAGAATCCAATTGTAATTTTTTCTAATTAAAACTAAGGGTATATTTGTCTTTTTCATCTAATAAAGACTAATTGCACACTAAAACACATAGATTGGAGACTTTTGTGCCAACAAAATATTGGGGACTAATTTTGCACTAAGGGCAAAGGTTAGGGACCATTTGTGCCAATTCCCTTCCTAATATTTTCAAAAGGTGTAAATGGGTCCAAGACATTTATTAAATAATATTTAATTTAGCATACAAAATATATAATTATAGTCGTGTCAATTAAATTTTTATAAGAGAAAATACAAAGTTATTGTATTTTTAAGTATATGTAATTGCTATGTGATTTGAAAATTTTGAATAAAAATTAAGATAAATAAATAAAAAATGACGTATATAATTTTATGACATTTAACTAATCTTATTATTTTTTATTTAGCATAAAAAAACTAATAAAAATCAATTTATACATTATGTATTCTTTATTTTAAAAGATAATAAAACAATAAATCAAAATATGAATAATATAAATTGAGCTCTAATATTTTTAGTTAATAAACGAAATAGTTTAATTAAATAAAAGTATTTGAGCATCAAATTTAGACAAAGTTATTTTTCTTTTTGCTTTAACAATAAAATAAAAGTTTAAATTTTTAATAATATAATTACTTAATAATCAAATCAATAATGTTATTTAACATACTTGTTAATAATTATGAGCTTATATTTTTGACTTATTTTATAATAGTTCGTAAAATATACAAAACAATTTACTAATATTATCAATTTGGTCAATAAAGTCTTAATTAAAAAAACTAGTTATTTTCTTTTAATTTTTATATAAAAATAAAAGTATCGGACCTATTTGTACTTTTTGCAAAGGTTAGCAACCTAAATACAATTTTTCTTATTAAAATTAAGGGCAAATAAGCATTTTTATCAAATAAAGTCCAATTACAAGATCAAAACACATAAATTAGGGACGTCAGCGCAAAAAATAAAAATTGGGACCATTTGCACCAAATGCCCTTTTATTTATTCGTTCTACATATCCATAATTTTTTGATTATTGAGTAATATTAATGACTTCAAGGCTATAATTGATTTATGAAGTATCTACAAAGATGTCTAAATTATTTACATGCACAAGATATAATACATGACATGCGACTTGAATTTACATGAAATAGTTACACTAGGCTATAAGTGAATTTATAGCCTTGAATTTACTTCAAGGCTATAAGTGATTTATAAAGTATCTACAAAGATGTCTAAATTATTTACATGCACAACATATAATTCATGACATGCGACTTGAATTTACATGAAATAGTTACACTAGGGGTGGAGAAGGGCCCCCAAAGTTTACTTGGGTCATATTTTTAAAATTCTTTTTGATCTAAGAGAAATTAACTAGGCACTCACTTTAATGCATCCAAACTTTTCATATTTTTTATATTTAATTATTCAAGCAAGATTTAATCAAATTACGCAAATGGAATTTTAATTAAATTGATCGCCCAAATAATGAAACGAAATGAGATAAATAAATTCAATTCTAGTCATCATCTCTCGGCTTGTTAATTTGTACTCACCATTTAATGATTTTTCAATCCAAGCCCATGGTAGGCGCACGTGCCATCATATTTGCCACCGTGTGTAATGGCCTCTCGGTACAACCCATCAGAATCCAACCTCATAAATATGGTTAACTTTATCCTTAATGTTTTGATCATAACAAACAATTGATCATCTTGTTTTACTAACAATTGGTTTAAAGTGTTTATAATCTTCAAAGTATTCAAATCAATTTATCACAAAAAGATCGAGATCAAGACTACACAACAAATTGGACTCTCAAAGAAGGCAAGATCAAAGTCAATCATTCAAGACAAGAGTTCAAAATTCAAGAAAGATCAAATATTAGATTTTTAGATCAAATGAAAATGTATTAATACTTTAATCTGTAGTATTAAATGATAAAGCTCAAAAACAATTTTGTGCCCAAAATTATGTTGATATCACTTGCATAAAATGTTTTGATCAAACTTAAAATCATCATCTTTTAAATCATCATCTTCATCAAAGTTTCTTCCTAACACTTGAACTTTTCAACTATTGCTACTTATTGAAGTGTTAGTCTCTCTTGGTACTTAATTTGTCCTTATCATTTATTAAGAGAGAAAAATTATTGTAAATCAATTTCTTCATTTCTCTTTAGGTCATATTGAGGTCCCGTAAAGCTCAACATTGTACAAAGATCGCTACGCTCCTTACTTGTAAGTCACCGAAAGAGTTGTAGGGGTTTTCGATTGTACCATAAGTCAATCAATATAGTGAAAAGGCCTAGCTCGGGATGGAGATCTTGGTAACGAGGGACGTAGATCATTGATTTAGATCGAACCTCCATAAGCATATCGCTTGCATTCTACTTTCTCTCTAGCCTTTTATTTGTTTACATTTTGGTTATATTTATTTTTTGCATAATCTACATTACTTTAGCTTCATATTTTAAGATTTTTTTTTCAAAAAGTTTGTAAAACCAATTCACCCCTCTTAATTAGTTGTTCTTGGATTATCAATTGGTATCAAAGCAAGGTGCTCATTTTAAATTAAGATTTTACAATCTTGAGTAATGGCTAACCATAATCTTCAAAATTTTGAGGGGCATTCTACAAATCGTCCTCCTTTCTTTAATGGCACTCATTATAACTATTGGAAAGCTCGAATGATGATATACATTCAATCAATAGATTATAATATTTGGGAAGTTATTGAATTTGGTCCTTATGTGCCTACAAAAATTATTAAGATTGATGATAAATCGGATAAAAAATCATTTCAAAACCTAGAGATCAAGAGTATGATCAAGAAGATAAACGAAAATTATCTTTAAATGTTATAGCCAAAAATCTATTTTATTGTGCTTTAGATAAAAATGAATTTAATCGTATTAGTACATGTGATTCCGCTTACGATATTTGACATGCTTTAGAAATCACTCACATAGGCACTAACAAAGTGAAAGAAACTAATATAAATCTTTTGATAAAAGATTTTGAAAATTTCTTTATGAAACAAAATGAACCTATTGTTGATATGATTACTCGCTTTATCGATATTGTTAACGGTCTTAAAGGTCGTGATCGAAAATTTACTAACGGTGAACTTGTAAGTAAAATGCTTAGGTCTTTCTTTGAGGATTGGAGCTCATTGAGGATGTTGATAGAAAATACAAAAGATGTCAACACATATTCATTGGAGGAGCTCTATGGAACATTGATGACATATGAGCTAAACCATGTCGAGACAAAGGAGAAAACAAGAAAAGCAAAGAAGAGAAAATGAAGGAGCCTCCAAAGTGACAAATTGTTTTAAAATCAACAAATGATGAAGGCTCCTCAAGTATGAATATGAGTGATGATGAACTTGATGATCTACTTCTTCTTGTCAAGAAATGGAGATGTTTCGTAGCAATCACCGATTCCAAAAGAAAGAAGAAAAAGGTGATGAGAAGAATAAGAAGATTGTTTGGAATGATTGTGACAAACCCGATCACAAAAGAACCTAGTGTCCAAACAAAAAGAAATTCATTAAGTAGAAAGCACTCCAAGCAACATGTGATGATAGTGACGAAAAAGATGAGAATCAAGAGAAAGTTGCAAACATGTGCTTCATGGCCATTAAAAATGAGGTAAGTTTAAATAACAATGATTCATTCAATGAATTATCTACCTATTATGATGAAATTCTTGAAGAATTTTGAAAATTTGTTATAAAATACTATAGTCTCAATAATAAGCATTCTTTATTGAAAATGTAGTAAAGAAACTTTTAGTAACACAAAATATTTTGAAAAAGAAAAGATAATCACAATCTCTTAATCAAAGAAATTTTTCTTTAAATGAAAGATTGTAGACTTGACAAACATAGTTCACAAATTTACCCAAGGGAAGAAAAATTTAAATTAATGTTTGGTGAACAAAAATGTGTTTTCGATAAAAGAGGTATTGGATACAAAGCATTCTTGAAACAAAAATCTCTTGAGAATATCTTTGTGAAATCATCCAATTCTTCTTATCAAAATGTGACATGTAGCTTTTGTAAGAAATTTGGTCATGTAGCATTTAATTATCTAATAGAAAAGAGACTACACTTTGAAAGCAAACATAAGTGGGTAAAAAAGGCCACTAACCCTAACTATCAAGGACCCAAAGTTATGTGGAAAGATCAAACATTGAAATAATTTTTGTAGGTTCCAAAGAAAATGAAGAGCAATTAGTTCTTGGATAATGGTTACTCAAAGCACATGACCGGTGATCAAACTTTACTATCAAGTCTCAAAAGAAAGGATGGCGGTCATGTCACATTTGGAGATAATGTCAAATGAAAAATTATTGGCATTGGAAATATTAGTAATCATTTATCTCGCTCCATTAAAAATATTCTATTAGTTGATAACCTTAAACATAACTTGCTTAGTCTTAGTCAATTATGTAATAAATGTTATCTCATTAAATTTGATTCTTCCAAATGTCTCATTGAGGATGTTATATCTAAAGAGGTATTGTTCATAGGAAGTCAAGTAAGGATGTGTATATATCTTAAATATTGAATTTGAACTTGAAAAAGTGATAAAATGCATATCAAGTATAAAAGATGAGACTTGGCTATGGCATAGAAGATTAGGGCAAGTTAGCATGGACTTACTTTCAAAAATTTCTAAATATTGTTTTGTAAAAGGAATGCCAAAATTGAAATTTGAGAAAGAAAAATTTTGT
The DNA here is from genome assembly GCA_023638005.1 of Forsythia suspensa. Classification (NCBI taxonomy): domain Eukaryota; kingdom Viridiplantae; phylum Streptophyta; class Magnoliopsida; order Lamiales; family Oleaceae; genus Forsythia; species Forsythia suspensa. The sequence continues at coordinate 2,017,715 of CM042670.1, forward strand.
GATGCTTGCCAATTTAGAAAACAAGTAAAAGTTTTTTAAACTCAAACAACACTCTTCTACTACAAGACATGTACAACTACTTCACATGGATCTATTTGGACTCTCTAAAACCGCAAATCTAAGTGGTAAACATTATGCCTTCGTTAATGTTGATGATTTTTTCAAGATTTACTTAGGTCATATTTTTAAATCTAAAAGATGAAGTCTTAAATGCATTTAAACATTTTTGTAGAAAGATTTAAAACGAAAAAGGGAACAACATTACCTTAATTAGGAGTCATCACGGTAGAGAATTTGAAAACATTGTATTTGATGAGTTTTGCAAATTAATGGATATGAACATAATTTTTCGGCTCCTAGAACTACTCAACAAAATGGTGTAGTAGAAAAAAAGAATTGCACATTACAAAAAAATAGCTCGGACTATGTTAAATGAAAATGATTTACCAAAATACTTTTTGGGTTGAAGCCATTAACACTTATAGCTATATTTTAAATAGAGTTTTGGTTGGTCAAAAGAAAACTAAAACTTCATAAGAATTTTAGAAAAATAGAGTTCTCAATATACGATATTTCAAAGTTTTTGGTTGTAAATATTTTATCCTAAACACAAAATAAAATTTGAAAAATTTTGATTCAAAATCCGATAATGGAATTTTTCTTCGATATTCATCTATTAGCAAGACTTATAGAATTTTTAACAAAAGAACATTGGTAGTTGAAGAATTCATGCATGTTGTATTTGATGAAACTAACTCTCTTGAACAAGAGAAAACATTGAGGATGATGTAGATTTGGAAATTCCTTTTGAACAATTAAGTATTCAAAATCAAGACAAGGAGAATCCCAACAATGTTGAAAATCAACATGATGAAGAAACAACCATGCAACAAAATGAGATAGAATCTCTAATAACAAAATAATTCATCTCTACTCAAAGAATGGAGTTTTGTCTCCTCTTATCCAAAAGATCTCATCATTGGTGATCCATCTAAAGGTGTAAGTACTAGAAATTCTACTAGAAACTTTCTTAACAATTGTGCTTTTCTTTCAAAAATTGAACCAATGAACTTCAAAGAAACGGAGTTTGATGAATTTTGGATTCTATCTATGCAAGATGAACTAAATTAATTTGAAAGAAATCATGTTTGGGATTTAGTTGCTAGACCAAATTTTCAAAATATTATTGGTAAAAATGGAGTTTTTGAAATAAACGAGATGAAAATGACATAATTGTGAGTAACAAGGCTAGATTAGTGGCCCAAGGTTACAATCAAGAAGAATGTATAGACTTTGAAGAAACTTTTGCAATGCAGGTTGCTAGAGTGCATTTTTGCATTTTTTTTCATGGTGTCATTCAAGAAGAAGTATTTGTTGAGCAACTTTCCGCTTTTTAAAAATCATAAGTATCTAGACAATGTTTTCAAACTTAGAAAAGCTCTTTATAGGTTAAAATAAGCTCCTAGAACTCTCGGATGAAAAAGATTGAACAAATTCCTTCTATCACATAGTTTTTCAATGAGAAAAAGCAAATACTACACTTTTATAAAAACCAAAAGGAAGATATGATTGTTGTACAAATTTATGTTGATGATATCATGCTTGGTGCCACTAACATTTCTCTTTGTGAAGTATTTTCAAAGTGTATGAGCAGCAAGGAATTTGAGATGAGCATGATGGGTGAACTCAAGTTCTTTCTTGGTCTCCAAATCAAAGAAACTAATGATAGAATATTTATTAGTCAAACAAAGTACATTATGGATATGCTCAAGAAGTTTAAAATGGAAGAATTAAAACCAATGAATACTCCAATGAGTTCATCAATCGAATTGGATAAAGATGATAAAGGTATATCCAGAGATAACCAAATATCGAGGTATGATGTGATCCTTCTCTATTTAATCACAAGTAGACCCGATATTATATTTAGTGTGTGATTTATGTGTAAGATATCAATCTAATCCTAAAACTCTCTCTCATTTAGTGTCGTCAAACGTATTTTTAGATATCTTAGTGGGACTAGATCATTAGGTCTTTGGTATCCTAAGAGCACTCACATTGATTTACTTAGCTATTTGGATGCCGATTGGGCCAATAACAGATAATTGACCGTAACTTGTCACTTTCTAGGCTTTGCACTAATATCATGGTTTTGTAAGAAACAAAATTTCGTTGATTTATCTACATCGGGTCAATATATTTCGACTACTAATTATTGTGCTCAAATTCTATTGATGAAACAAACCCTAAGTGATTATCACTTATCATTTGAAAATATACATATCATGTGTGATAACACTAGTGCTATAAGCTTGTCTAGAATCTCGCTTTTGCATTCTCGAACCAAGCACTTTGAAATTAGACATAATTTTCTAAGAGATCATGCACAAAAGGAGATATAGTTTTAGAGTTTGTGAATACAGAAAACAATTGGCCGACATTCTCACAAAACCATTGGCACTTGAAAGATTCTCATATATTCAAGAAGTTTGGGCTTAAATGATGAATGTGAAGTATGTGGCTAAATTTAATATATTCTATTATTTATGATGTTATTCAATTGAAATTTATGTGATAGAAGCTTTATAAAACTTATAACAAATACCAATCTATAAAATTTCAAAATTTTCATCTAACTCGGCCAAGAGATCGACCGATTACTACATCGGACGAACTTGAAGGATTTAACGGACAACTCATTATTTAAATGGTCGACCTTTAATTCATAATCGATCGATCATTTGGTCATCCGATTAAGTAGAAAGTTCTACTTCAAACAGATAGCACAATTTGGTCAACCAATACAAACAAATTTCGAATTTAAAGTTCAAAATTCTTCATCTTCTTCATTACCCATCTCTCATGTCCTCAACTTTATCTCTAAAATTCTTCTCACATTTACATAATCACTCCCAAATCTTCAAGATTTCCACTTAAAATAAAAACTTATCTCATTCACATTCAAAATTTCATGAAATCCCTAAATTTCATCCTCCATATCATCAAATTACTTCTTCAATCGGTCATCCGAACTCTAAAAATTTATAATCCAACTTCATCTACTAATCACCAATATGCCTCGTGGTAAAAAGGCTAGCAAAAGACCAACGAGAAAAGGCTACCATCTCCAGCATCCGAAGAAGAACTCCCATTGCTAGAAAATCGATTTGATAAATGCCCTATCCTCATAGGTAAGAGTATCGATTTTGCCTCGTTTACTTTTCGATGCCTTTTCATTTCATGTTGAAGAATTCTTTGTCTCCATGGGTTGGGTATCAATAGCCACTATAGATGAAAAAGCCTAGGTTTGAAAAGTTTTACAAGAACATGATTTACACTCAAGGAACGGGCATCGCTTGTACTCTTAAGGGAAAACGAATAAAATTACTAGAAATCTTATTAGGTCCATTCTTGAACTTGAGGATTGTGAAAATCGTATCTATTGCCATAAGTTTGCTCCCCATTTTGAGGGATATAGAGTCACCGGCAAAACCTTTCAAAATGCCGCAAAACTTAGCTCAAATCAACTTTCTTTATCTTGTAAAATTTTGCATAATATCATTCCACACATAGTTATTCCTACGTAAGGTCACCTCGATGAGGTTACTCTCTTCGACCTCTTTCTACTTGATTCTTTTCAAGTTGGTCAAAAACTTGACTTCTTCTTCATCATGTTAAATCACATGAACAACATTCATTCAAATTAGTAGGATCACGGGATTACCTTATGGGATGCTCCTTACCAAAATCTTTCAACACTTCAAAATTCCTATGAATTATGAAATTCATATTAGTCAAAAACCCACCAACACCATCAATCTTATCACCCTTAAAATAATGAAAATTGTAAAGGAGCAAGGGCAATGGGTGACAAAGACAAATGGATTCGATGCGAGTCGGGGCCCCTCGACATTGCCGCTTGATGGTGATGAAGATAAGGGCGGCGATAGCCAAGATGAAGAAGATGCACCTACTCCGCCTCATCCTAGTGATTTACCTAGCTCACATATTCCATCATCCTCCTCATTCGGTGTTACCATCTCCAAAGATCACTACAATCTCCTCAATGGCCGATTGACTCTCTCACGTCCACCATTGACGGATTACAATAATCGGTAGATGGTTTGACCTCGATGCTTCAACAAGTGCTTGCTTGTAACAAGCTCTTCACACTCGCTTCGACATTGCTTTTCCTCTACCTCCTCCTTCGAGCTCTAGATTTTAGTTTGATTTATGTAGTTTGAAAACATTTATCTTTTGGAATAATGTATGTTTTGATTGTTTTCAAACTATGGTTGTTTTTGGTCTTAAGGAATGATATGGCATCTTTTGTTTGATTAAGGGGAATATCATTTATTCACATAATTGAGTTAAATGTTTTGATCATATCTTACTCTAATTCAAACTATCTTTTGTTTATGACAAAGGGGAAGAGTTATTAACACTCTATTTCAAGAAGCTATCTTTTGAATTGCTAATATGAGATGAAATGAATTGAATTTCACGTGTTCACAAATTTCTTGCTATTAATACTTATTATTGCTTATTTTATCAATTGTTTATTCTCTATTGCATATCATCTTGTTTATCATAATGAAAAAGGGGAGAATTGTTGACCTATGGTTAACTTTATACTTAATATTTTGATCATGACAAACAATTGATCATCTTGTTTTACTATTTGGTTTAAGTGTTTATAATCTTCAAAGCATTCAAATCAATTTATCGTCAAAAGATAGATATCAAGACTACACTACAAATCAGATTCTCAAATAAGGTCCAGATCAAATTCAATCATTCAAGACAATAGTTCAAAATTCAAGAAAGACGGAAGATTAGATTTTTAAATCAAATGTAAAGGTATTAATACTTTAATCTTTAGTATTAAATGATAAAAGCTCAAAATCAATTTTGTGCCCAAAATTATGTTGATATCACTTGCATAAAATGTTTTGATCAAAGTTAAAATAAAATTTTCAAAACTTTTTCGGATAAAAAATCCGGTCAACCGAACTTTAATTCGCTTGATCGAATTTGAGAACCCGTTGACCGGTTTAAAGTATAGGTCGATCGGTAGTGTCAACTTCCAAAAATATGACCGTTCGATTCTCGACTTCGTCTTCGCTCAAATGGCTACTTTTTGGTCATCCGAACTTTGTAGGTCGATTGACCCATCATCCGACTCGACATAAAGATCCGAAATCGCTATTAATAATTTTCCTTTCATTTGTAATCATCAAAGACACTTACAAGAGCATAATAGAAAGAATTATCTTGAGAAAAAATTGTTGAACTTGCATTGATATTAATTCTTCAACTTATTCTTTGTAAATTTTTGATTGATTGAATCAAACTTTAAATCATCATCTTCATCAAAGTTTCTTCATAACACTTGAGCTTCTCATCTATTGCTACTTATTGAAGTGTTAGTCTCTCTTGGTACTTAATTTGTCTTTATTATTTATGAAGAGAGAAAAATTATTGTAAATCAATTTCTTCATTTCTCTTTGGGCCATATTGAGGTCCTGTAAAGCTCAATATTGTATAACGATAGGTGCTCCTTATTTGTAAGTCACTGAAAGAGTTGCAAGGGTTTTTGATTACGCTATAAGTCAATCAATATAGTGAAAAGGCCTAGCTCGGGACAGAGAGCTTGATAACGGAGACATAGATCATTGGTTTGGATCGAACTTCATAAACACATCGCTTGCATTCTTTCTCTCTACCCTTTTATTTGTTTACATTATGGTTATATTTATTTATTGACTAATCTATATTACTTTAGCTTCATATTTTACGATTATTTTTCAAAAGTTTGTAAAACCAACTCACTCCCTCTTGATCGCTTGTTCTTAGGTTATCACAACCATGATCATCTATTTTAAGGTTAAATATCCTAGTAGCTACTTGAACTTTTTCAAATATTTTCCAATTGCCATGAAACTTTAAAAGTTTTTTGAGTTGCCACCGAACTTTCCCAAATATTTTTCGGTTGCCATTGATCTTTAAAAGTTTTCTCGCTTGCCTTTGAACTTATAAAATGTTATCACATTCATTCACTTAACACACACTGCTTTTTAAAAAATAACGGGCTTGATGAATTTATCAAAATGCTATCCCGTATGTCATGTCATCAAGTCCGTTAACTTTAAAACGATGAGTGATGATGATGATAACATTTTAGTAAGTTCAAAGACAACTCGAAAAACTATAAAATTCAGCGACAACGGGAAGCATTTGACAAAGTTCAATGACAATTTAAAAAATCTTTTAAATTCAATGACTATTAAAAAAATTTGTGGCAACTAAGATATTTAACCTCTATTTCAATGTGGTAAAAGTTGTTTCTTATGTCATCAAACAACTCCCTCACAACCTCAAGTTTCTCAATTCTTGATTGTCCGTCTTGTCAATCCTTAATGCTCAATAGACATTCTAATATTTTGGTGTCCCTAACGCCTCTGTTATTAAATTATTATGTTTTCTTTACAAAGTAAGAGACTTCGATATGTTCTTCCCTATGATTTCACCAATTTAGAATATCTAAATATTCAGATTATTCTTGACTAATATATATACCCAACTTCAAAATATGTAGAGGAGATAAATCTCCTAGATTCTTCCACAAATTGTTTCCTCCAATCAAAAGGCATGGAAGATCTAGTACATTTTGACATAATTTAAAAAAAAAAACTGAATTCACAACCACTTCCAAAAGTAAATTCAGGTAGTATTGAAATTTAACACCGCATATTAATAAATATGGGATTCTTGAATATGCAGATTTCACTGAATTCAAATTAGGCAAAAATGCAAATAGAAAGTTGTAATATAAACTAAACATTTTGAACAAGTAATCATGTATCTTTCAAATTAATTTCATTTAAGCTAAATTGCAAATGATTATTGGCAACCCTCAACGTCGTCAATAGGTCATTTGAAATTGACTATTTTATAAAGGAAAAATAGCTAATTTTATGTGCGGGTTAATCAATCGAACAGACTGTAACACGCAATACTCCTACAAAGGGTTCAACAAGGATTATCCTCATATCATAATAAGATAATGGGTAGTGATATTGCCACCACATTTTCTTTTGGTATACCATATTTTAATTGCACTAAAGATTCCTAACCTTTGTTATCATTGCATTCTAATTCTCAACAGTTCATTACTTAGTAAATTTTGTCTCTAATTACAGTTTTAGTTCAAAAGTTAGTTAGAAGGGCCTAAAAGACTTATTTAGTCCTCATATTTTTATACAAATACAAAAGTGCAACATAATATTTGCTCATTATTTCAAAGCACGCTAAGAGATTATTTTGGAGAAAAATTGTTAGTAGGAACCGGATGTACTAATTAATAGAAGATTAAGGATACAAATGTAACAAAAAAAGTGATAATACATATGTGCGACAATAAGCAAATAATAAAAACCTTTAATGTAAAAAAGAATGCACCAAAAGAAAATTGTGGTGTTAATATAATCACCATAAGATAATTTCTTTGAACAAAGATACACATTCTACTAGAATTCTATTGAAGTATTCATTATAGGATTTAACCTTAAGAACCTCTAATACTTATAAATAAAAATTCCAAATCACTTGTTCAGACGTGATAGAGCTCAACTCAATCTTACATGATGATGTGTTGTAATTTTCACTTGTTTTACTAACAAAATTTAATTTTCTAAAAGTAAGTCTTTAATTAGATTTAGAAAGCAACTTTTAAGCACAATAGCAATAGTCTCTCGACTTGGAAAGTAATAATGAAAATAGCTAACGACATAGCATATGCCACAACCTCAAATGTCGAGGAGTGTTCTCGTAGTACCTAATATAATCAAAGTAACGTGAAACTATCGGCCATATGTCATCTTATTACAACATCAACATACTTGCCAATGCATGCCATAAATTATGAAAAAACTCAACATCTACCCCCACCATTTCCACACCATATGCACACTTTAAAAATTATTAAAGCTATAAAAATAATAAAATGCAATCGAGTTGTTGAAGAAAAAAATCTATCTGTTTGATGGGTTGCCCGCTTGTAGAGAGGTTACATGTGAAATAAAGTAGGCCCATATCATGTTATATTTTAAATTTAAGAAAAAAAAAATAATTTATGGTTTCATATTATATTATGCTATTCATACATGCGACATCTATATTTTCATTCATTTCTTTTCACATCAATCACGATCTTCCTAACTTTACCAATATATAGATGAATTCCTCCGATATATTCCAATTTTAACAAAAATATATTTTTAGATTTATACTAGACTTTGAGAACGTGCTCCCTCTTTTCTTTTTAAAGGAAAAGAAACTATATTAGCTCAAGTCACCGATCCTCGAATCGAAATAAACAAAGGAACACAATTTGTCCAACGAAAAGACAATTATCTAACGTAGCAAAAAGCCAGCCAATGGGGTCACTATATTCCCATTTTTGGTGATATAATGACAAGAACCACTACTCGTTTTTATGAAGAAGTATTATAATATCACCTAAAATGACTTTATTAGGTGCCAGCTGACTATAGGTTGTAGACTGTTACTATATTGTTAATCCATACATCAATTGAAAACATTAAATAACATATTATAGAAAAACAAGAACTAAATAACTAGTACATTTCAGAATATAAAATTGAAAAAGTAACCAAACTGAGGTACAAGTACGCTTTCCTTAAAATGCATTCGTCCCCTCACAGTAAGTTATGAACGTCTCGCTCCCGTGATACAATGGTAGAACTGGTTGTATCAACCGACCGACCCATGTCATCGAACTTTATCACCTCGAAAGAAAACTTGGATGAACTAAAAGAAAGAGAGGAAAAAGCTGAATTTTATGTGATAAATTGAGGAACTTTGGGCTTGTTTATATAGGCCCTCAAGTGACCTTCCAATTCCAATTCCAATTCCAATGTAAGTTATAAGAGTTACAAACATGAATGGGTTGAGAGTTGAGAAATGAAAAGGTGAGCTTTAAATTTCATTCACCAATTACTTATTTTCCAACAATCCCCCACATGAATGGAAATTAACAGAGACACGGAAGACCTGGTGATAAAATTCAACGTCTGAATCCTGCATAGGATTGGTAAGTGTTATCCTTTGAACCTTTCCTTATGAAAGTATATTTACTTTACTAGCTGATCAGTAGACGCGATGTCCTTGAACTGTTCTGCCGTTTGTGTAAACAATAATATACTTCACATGTAATTTATCCCGACATAGTTCGCTTCTCATTGTTATGTTCATTTATAGCCATGAACAAATGACCTGGTTCTCAAGAGTTTTAAGAATTGCACCTTACACAATTCTCTTAGAAGCGGCCCCACTTCTTTCTCACATAGGTGATTTCTTATTAAGAGTAGCTCGCTCTACTTGAGCGTAAGAATCATTAAAAGCCTATTGCTTATCCTTTCCTCTACGGTATCACTTGTTTCATCATAGAAATGGGTAGGAGAGAACTCCCAGCGATTGATCTAATTAAGTATTTGCAATTAGGTTGTCCCTTTGAACATAGATCTTGGGATCTCCAATCAACTAGGTTAGGTTTCCATTGTATTAACTTATTCTTCCAAAGGCTTAAGTCCCATTCCTATCGGCGACTTTCAACTAACTCTCTATTCAAACCTTTAGTTAGTGGATCCGCAATATTATCTTTTGACTTCACATAGTCAATAGAGATAACTCGGTTGAGAGTAATTGTCTTATGGTATTATGTCTCTGACGTGTGTGTCTAGACTTACCATTATACATGTTACTCTATGCCCTACCAATTGCGCATTGACTATCACAATGTATGTAAATTCATGCACATGAGCTTTGACAATCTAGGAATATCCTCTAAGAAGTGACGTAACCATTCAGCCTCCTCACCACACTTATCTAAAGCTATAAACTCAGATTTCATAGTGGATCTGGCTATAACCATATGTTTAGAAGATTTCTATGATATAGATGCATCTTCCAATGTAAACACAAATCCACTTGTAGACTTTGAGTCTTTTATATTAGATATCCAATTAGCGTCACTGAATCTTTCAATAACTGTCGCTTGATATCTAGTATATTGCAGCCCATAATCACGAGTATATCTCAAATACCTTAGTATTCTTATTATTCCTTTTCGGTTGGTCACCTCTGGATTACTCGTGTATCTACTAAGTTTGCTAACCGTGTGAGGCTATGTCCGGTCTTGTACAACTCATTAAGTATATCGAATTCTAATAATTCTAGAGTATTCTACTTGAGAGATACTCTACCTCGTTTCTTTGATAGATGCCGACCGGTATCCATCAATGTTCTAGTTTGTGCGTAACATCCTTGTTAAATTTATCAATAATTTTGTCCACATAGTGTGATTGACTTAGGATAATTTCCTTTGATGTTCTTAAAATTTTAATTAGAAGTATCATATCTCATAAGCCCATATCCTTCATGTCAAATCTTGAATTTAACAAGATTTAATCATCTTATCGTTACTTCCAACAATAAGCATGTCATCAACGTAAAGACATAAAATGACATAGCCATTTTCAAAGGTCTTTGATATAAACGCATTTATCGCACTCGTTGATTTTAAATCCACATTCCATCATGACATGATCAAACTTTTCATGCCATTGTTTTAGAGCTTGTTTCAAGCCATACAATGACTTTACCAATTTACGAGACTTTGTTTTCTTGCCTCGGAGCGTAAAAATCCTCGTGTTGTTCCATGTAAATTTCTTCATCTAAATATCCATTTAGAAAGGCAGTTTTCACATCCATTTGATGTACTTCGAGATTCCGCAAAGCTGCAATTGCATGTATCATCTTGATGGATGTTATTCTCGTTACTGGAGAATATGTATCAAAGTAATCAAGGCTTTCTCGTTGTCTGTATCCTTTTATAACAAGCATTGCCTTATACTCTTCAATTGTTCCATCTGCTTTCATTTTCTTCTTGCAAAATCCATTTGTAGCTTAGGGGTTTGCTTCCCAGAGGAAGATCTACTAGCTCCCATGTATGGTTTTGCAGAATAAATCTATCTCACTTTTAATTACCTCTTTCCATTGAGGTCCTTCTGAAAAGTTTACAACTTCTTTGAAGCTTTGAGGTTCAATTTTTAGCATATAAGTCAGAAAATCAGGACCATAAGATTTTTCTGTCCTTTCTTGTTTGCTACGTCTTGTTTCAATCTCAACTTCCTCTTCTACTTCTTGGTCCTGACTATTCTAAATCATAGTCTTATATGTCTGTTTAGAAGAGCTCACTTCTTCTTTGGACTTGTATGGAAATACATGTTCAAAGAATGATGCATTTCTTGATTCCATTATCGTGTTTTTGTGTATATCAGACATTTTTGAATCAAACACAAGAAATCGATAAGCACTACTATTATGTGCATATCCGATAAATATGCAATCAACAGTTTTTGGTCCTATTTTCACCTTCTTTGGTGTAGGTACCGCCACTTTGATAAGACACCCCCACACTCGTAAGTATTTGTATGAAGGCTTTCTTCTTTTCAATAACTTGTAGGAACTTTGGGCTTGTTTATATAGGCCCTCAAGTGACCTTCTAATTCCAATTCCAAGGTAAGTTACAAGAGTTACAAACATGAATGGGTTGAGAGTTGAGAAATGAAAAGGTGAGCTTTAAATTTCATTCACCAATTACTTATTTTCCAACATAGACTAGCTGGAGAAAGTTGCACTGCAGTACGTCTACCTACAATCCCGCTGACTGTGCTAGTCGTGTTAAGACATGGAGTTCCATTTTTAAAGGTCAACCTTGTTAAGAGGAGTAGTCCAAATCCTTATATATTGGTTAATATTTTGATAATTAACCGATGTGGGATTATTACTTAATATGCTCCCCGCAAGATGGTAGCTCGTTTAAGATAACCAATCTTAAAATCAGTGTGCTCGTTTTTAGAGTCTTAGTCGGATCGAGTTACTCGAGATTAGATCAGATTGTTGACTTGAGAGACCCTTGTTGAAGGGATCGAAATCGTCTCGAAATGAAAGGAGGTTTGGAACACAAGGGTCAAAGAAAATTTTGATGGCGAGTCTGTCCCCTACTCACCAACGGAGACCCTATGGAGAATTTTCCTCTCCTACAAAACACGCTGCCATAAGAATGTGGCGTCGCTTGGAATCCTCACTCGAAAGAAGTCGACTACTTGTGGTATTTTCCTTTAAAAATTCGGGCCACTAGTATAGAGATGCCGCACCTATTTAACTAGGAGAGCCTGGTTGAACAAAGACAACTCATAAAAAATCCAATCCTCTATCCCTTTTGGCCGACAAAGTTCGACCACTTGACCCAAGAGATCCCTCCCAACCTCGTCTCCACCCCCACCACTACCAAAACCTCCTTATCAATGCTCTCAAATCCTCACAAAGGCTGACCGAAAATCGAAAAGTGCTCATCATGTAGGTCAGGATTGATCGCAGCATTGCTTTGATGACAACTTCCAGGTCTTTTAGCATTGAAAACACCTTCTTATTGCATTCCACCACTGCTAGGAGGCCTAGGTATTTACCATGAGACTGCAAACCTTGAAGTCTGAACATGTGCAAAATGTTGGCACGGTCATCGTCCCCCACATTCGGGCTAAAGGTAATTACAGATTTTTCAAAATTTATTTTCTAACTAGAGGCCTTTTCATAAGTGGCGAGGATTTCCAACATGGCGACATAGTCGGGCTGTTTGGTACACAAAAAAATTAGTGAGCAATCATCTGCAAAGATAAGTGATTAATCATCAAACTCTCCCTAGCACGTCTGAATCCTACAATTCTTCCCCCTGTCTCAGCATGTTGTAATAGTCCCGAAAACACTTTTGCACATAGAAGAAATAAATACGGGAGAGTAAACACCTCTGCCAGAGCCCCCTAGCTTGAATAACCATTCCTTGAAGTGTCCCATTCAGATATAAAACAAACATTGTGAATGATGTACTAGCTAGATTAGATTAATCTCAGCCACTTCTTTGGAACCCCATCTTCTCCCATGTCTAATTTTACTAACATAAACTCATTTCTCCCGTTGCATTTGTTGGCCGTATAATGTAGAGATTCAAAGGCCACATATACATTATCTGAAATTAGTCTCCTAGGAACAAAAGCACTATGGTTTTCGGATACGAGATCCGGAAGAACCACTTTCAATTTGTTTACAATAGTTTTGGTAACTATTTCGTAGAGTATGTTACATAGGCTAATTGGTCAAGTCGGTCGGAGACAACTTGGCTTTTCTTAGGTATGAGGACCAAATTGGTAGAATTTATTGAAGCCACGGACATACCCTCATTTAGAACTTCTAATACCGCCTTACGTAACCTCGAGGGGCCCAATGTTTCGATAGAAGGTGCATGGAAGCCATCAGTGCTGGGGCATTTGTGGGACGAGTCAAGATCTGTTGTCTCAAATATATGTCATTTAGTTGTCCCCAATAAAATTTTACACATCATCATGCGGTGATCATTATGGACAACATTTAATGCATTCACATTTGCTCTTAAGTTAATTTATTTGATGATGTGTAAAGTTTTAATTGAGGGACGTATATTTGGAAAAGCGGATGTGAGTCTCGTGGGACATGCATGGGTACCTTGCATATATTCAAATGAAATAACTTACCCACCGCTCATATACCAATGCTTGTTTCTTCTTTGATTTTGTTGAAGATTTGCCTCCATCATCCCTACATCTTTTCGAATTTTTGTCGATTTTGATGATGAATTTCATCATCTTTATGGTGCATTTTCGAGCTCGCTTTGTTGTAAAATGCTTCATCGAAGATGAACGAGTTAACTTGCCATTTTGGGGTGTTAATCACCGATTCGGTGGAAATGGAGAAGAATGTTGGCTGCTAATCTTTGTTTAGGGCTTGAATCCTACGTAAATTAAGGGATTTGGATTTATTTGGGTAATATTGGAATGGGATTAAGTAAGGTAACCGAATCTTGCATGAATATCTCTAAAACAATTCACACTAAATCAAAGGTTCAAATGAAGATTGGGAGAAAATTGCCGTAAATTGAGAAGAAGAAATCGCAAACCTTGTATATGGGAGATTTTAAGGACCGGATTTGTTTTTGCAATTCTTTTGAAAATACCGATTTTTCATTTTTTTTCAAAAAAACAACAACAAGGTGGGACTAAGTTTCTCAAAATTAAGGTTTTTTTTGGCCCAAATAGTTCAAATCGTTGAAGGTCTTCTACCTAGGCCACCCAAATTAAATAGACAAAGCCCGACCCCAAAATTCAAACCCTATCTTGTCGGTTGAATCTCCATAAGAGATAATTAGGTACATTACCAACTTTTTTTAAAGAAAAATTGAAATTTTTTGCACTTTGATAAATACAATCTACCTTTTAAAAATGATTGATTTTTATTATTTACTAACATTTCATTTATTTTACATATTTTATCACTTTCCATACTAGTTTCCTCAAATTAAGGTGATGCGAATTCACAGAAGAATTGATCCGAACCCCAAGAAAGCTAAAATCTAGTCGCAAGAACTTGACCTAATGATCACTTGAACCAAAGAACCAAAGTTATGAACGCCACAAAAGTTTGCAAAATCTTTGATAAGTTTTAAGTTAGTTCAATTAAGAATCCGTAAGAAAAGTGAATCCTCACTTTTAATTAATCTCTCAAAATCAAAACTAAGTCCCGAATGTTTACAATACCAATTGTAAACTAAGTTTTGAATGTTTACAATACCAATCTCTCTAAAATCAAAACTAAGTTCGAATGTTTACAATACCAATTGTTTAAATAGTAAACATTAAATTAATCCTAATCTAATTCGGAAATAATTAAAGACTAATAAAAATAAGAGTCCTAGGCGAAAAATGAAACTAAAATATGCCAAACTTCTCTCGGGAGAATACCTTGCGATCCCATAGGCTTATCCCTTACGATCGCATGGTTTGTATCCATTACATTCTGTCTCAAAAAGCCAAGATTGCGATCACATTTTTGGATTACCAAGCCATTGCATGGTTAATTGTTGTGATCTATTGCGCAAATTTCTGCCCATCCACGTTTTTGACCTCTAACTTTGTTTCATGCTTATTTTGGTCCTCCAACCTTCCATTAGTCTCTGACATGCCTTCAAGATGATCTTTAGCTTGAGTCAAATGTAACAAAAGTCTATGGCTTGCATGGATTGCATCCACTCATTCCTCAAAAGGATTCGACCTCGAATCACTACCGGCATCAAAGGGATAAAGATCACCTTCCGTCCTCATATGCACCCAAACCCAATCACTAGGCTCAAAGATGAATCTGCAACTTTTTTTGGCTTTAATTTGATGTCTTTGAAGCTCATTCGTCTCTTCTAGATTGTTTCAATAGGTTGGTTGTTTTGGAAGAACAGCTCCATGTACAAAGTGAAGTTGATGTGTAATGTTTTGATTATGTGATAACCTACTAGACATCTCCTTTGAAGATACGTCATCCAATTCCTACAGTAAAGAAATAGCCAAACTGAGGAGGGATTGATTAGTTTTTCGTAGTACGATCTCGTTTTTTCTCTCCCTCATTTTCTTTTCTTGTGTTGCTAAATCAAGTTGTTGTTCTAAATCCTCTATTTTAATTTGTGCTTGAAGAACATGCTTCACAAGTAGAGCTTCACCATCTATACAGTACTCTACACCATCATCTTCCAACTTAGGCATCACATCACTATTACACTCATCCTCAGACTCCATGACCCCATTATCACGCAACAACCACATTATGTTGTTGCTGGTTACATCCTCTTTTCCTTTAGGTGGTTCGGTCTCCTCTTTTGAAACAGCCCTATTACTTACATCATTACTATCCCACTTCGTTTTCCAAGGAATGTTAGATCCCGAAGAAAAATCTAGCCGCCCATTTTCTTTTCAATTAACTCTCCACATAGTGTTGTAATTTTACTACATTTGCTATATCCCTATTTAACTCATTGTGGCCTCTATAGTCTTCTCTTCTAGGTGTCTTTTCATGCCTATCTTCTCTACACCTCATTCTACCCATATCAGCTACATAATTATATTGATCTTCATCCTTAAATTCAGCCATAAGATTATAATCACGCCTATCATATCTCTTAACATTAGAGATCCTGGGGTTGTCGTTCCCTTAGTAAATTTGTAATTATCGTTTCATGCTTATCCAACATACCCATCATCTCTTTATTATTATCCCTCATCTCGTCAAACACCAAGTTCATCCGCTCAAATTGTTGTTGCATGGCTTTTAACAAGAAGAATTGGTTGTTCTCTCCCCTAAGTGTTGTTTCTTCATTATTAGACATTTTTGGGATATATAAAAATTAATAGAAATTAGGATTGAAAGAAAAATTTAACCTCACATGTTTGCACTCGTGTTTTACTCTATTTGGTTTTTTTTCCTATAATAATCACACCGCTCTTGCCTTTTACCTCTCTTTGTGTTTCTTACCAAGTTCTCTAAGAAACTAACTAAACTCAATCAAGAATTCGCCCTTGTAACGTTCAAGAACAAGAATAAGAAAATAAAAGACAGCGAGAACGATCAAAAATAAAATCACAAAAGAATAAGATTTAAGCACCGGTGACAATATGACACAAAAACTCAAAAGAATGCGTTTCTTGAATTTTCTTGAATTTTTTAGCTTTTTTTTTGTATGATTCAAGATGAATTCAACAAAAAAGTAAAAGATAGAACCTGATTTTAGAGCCAAACCTCCGATACCAATTGATATGAACCCACAAAAGAATTGATTCGAACCCCAAGAAAGCTAAAATCTAGTCGCAAGAACTTGACCCGATGATCACTTGAACCAAATAACCAAAGTTATGAACGCCATACAAGGTTTGCAAAATCTTTGATAAATTTTAGGTTAGTTCAATTAAGAACACGGAAGAAAAGTGAATCCTCACTTTTAATTAATCTCTCAAAAATAAAAACTAAGTCCTGAATGTTTACAATACCAAGTGTTTAAACAAAGAAACATTAAAGAAATCCTAATCTAATTATGAAATAATTAAAAACTAATAAAAATAAGAGTCCCGTGTGAAAAAGGAAACTAAAATATGCCAAACTTCTCTCGAGAATACCTTGCGATCGCATGGTTTGTATCCATTACGTTACGCCTCGAAAAAGCTAGCCTTGCGATCGCATCTTTGGATTACCATGCAATCGCATGGTTAATTGTTGTGATCTCTAGCATAAATTTCGCCCATCATCGTTTTTATCTCCAACTTTGTTTCATGCTTATTTTGGTCCTCTAACCTTCCATTAGTCTCCGATATGCCTTCAAGATGGTCCTTAGCTTGA
The DNA here is from genome assembly GCA_023638005.1 of Forsythia suspensa. Taxonomy (NCBI): domain Eukaryota; kingdom Viridiplantae; phylum Streptophyta; class Magnoliopsida; order Lamiales; family Oleaceae; genus Forsythia; species Forsythia suspensa. The sequence goes on from CM042670.1 coordinate 2,035,043, forward strand.
GTCAAATGTAACAAATGTCTATGGCATGCATGGATCGCATCATAAGGGACCGAAATCATAAACCTTTTCATTTCATTTACTCAGTGTAGAATCTTTACCCTCGGTCAATGTCTCAAATCCTAGTTTCCAAAGTAAAGTCCCTCTCGATTATATCCCTAATATTTTCCCATGCCCCAAGGTATATTTTCTGAAATCATGTATTTTCACTAAACATCATTTCATTTTTTTGAACATTATTTGTCATTTTGGATTGCTGCTGCATATTCTTGTGCATGTTGTTGTTTTTTTTTTTTTTGAACAATACTTGTTACTACAAAGTGTTACTATAAAGATTTATGTGCAAAATCATTTTTTAAAATATAATGGTGACACAATGGAGTTCACTGAACTTTTACCATACTTGCAACTAGGTCATAAACTTTAGTTTTGGTGCAATCATACCAATATACTTCAATTTACGAACAATCAAGCCACTCCATTTAAATTCCATCAACGAGCCTACAACTGTTAGTTGATTGAGGGTCTGTTTGAGATTGATTTTGGAGCCCAACTTCTAAATGTCGAACAATTAGAAGTTGTTTTAAAGCGTTGGTTAATTTTTAAAAGTGACTATAAAAGAATCACGTGTCATGTGGTCGATTTTGAAAGCGACAAAAGATAGATTTTCAGATTCGCTTTTATCTTTTCTATCTATCTATTATGAAAATATCAATTTTGACCTTAATTAATTAAAGTAATTCCTTTTATGTCACAGATTTATTAGTATTCTAATTATAATTCATCTCCACAAATAATTTAAATTTAAAATTTGTTGACCTCTCGAATCACATACTATTCACGTGTCAATAGATCTCCAGTCAATCCACCGCTAGCATATGTATGTTACGTGCGGGGATGATCGTTAGGCACAAGATCACCAAGAAAAAAAGGGCGGTGATTGTTGGTACTCGACTATCAAGTCAACTGCTGGTACAAAATATATGGGAGCATATTTGGGTGTAGGAAAGACAAGCAGACAGAGATTTGAGCAGAGTTTAAGGGTAGAGAATAATGCGTACCTTGATAGGAGGAGAGATCTTGTATTTATAGGTCCGTAAGTCTAATTGATTTGGGTAAGCAATCAATTAGGCATTTGATCGATCTTCCTCCTTATGAGATAAGGGATAATTGGATGTGAACGTGATCTTTTAGATTTTCATCCTTATCTCAATTGATTTCCAATATCGTGTTACCAATTATTACTAGAAGATTGAGATTTGGTTTCTTTTTGAGTTCGTGTAACAATAAAAAAAACAATCTTTCTTGAAATATCACTTTAGCCGTCCCAAAATATTAGGCGATTGTGAATTATACGTAATCAAGACCGACGAAGTACCCAGTCGGTCATGAATGTCGAGACCCTTCATGGGCTTTATTGTAATTGGTTCAGACGTGTGAGGATTTTTCCAGGCCTATGAGGCATTCGCTGGGCCCATGAGGTCTCTACTGGGCCTATAGGGCCTTACCAAAATTAGATGGTAACACTAGTCTCCCAAGTCCAAGCTTGTTATTTATGATAGGCGTGGTACTTAAGAGTTTCTCTGATAACCCTTTTTCTGAAGAGGACAAAGGCTTGAGGTATATTCTGAGGGGTGAGTGATTGTGTCGAAGTTGTCATGCTGAGGGAGTTCTTTGCATATGTATTCGACCCTAGGCTGAAGTTATCACACTGAAAGAGTTCATCGCATATGTACACCAGTCCCCTAGACCTGAGACTTGTTTATTCATAGCAAGTGAGGGTTTTGACTTGTGAATTTCTAAAAATTGGCGTGTGGTCCACATGGCATTTTTGGAGTTGAAGTGTCATTAGTCCATCAAGGCTTGTCCATTACGAAGGGTAATGATGGCACAACCACCTCGTAACTATGACTGGAAGCGCCATCATTGCTGGCGTGTGTTTGGGAAGGTACGCGCCCCCAAAATTAAATTTTCTTCTTTCATCTCCTGCATCTTTTCTCTTACTTCTGCCACGTAGCTTCTTCTTCGACGGTCAGATGGTGAGGGTTTGGGATTAACGGTCGCGATGCAATATGTGCTGCCTATATAAACCTCATCCTCTTCCTCATTTTTCTCTTTATTGTTGTCCAACATTTTCAAGTACACAGAGGATTTTGATGAAAGATACTGGTCTTTTTACTGGTTTTCAGGCCAAGTATCTCAGCACAACTCTAATCAGTTACGTAAAGTTCTAGGATTATTTATCCTTCTTTGATAATGTTGGGGATCCTCTGGTTGTCCTCTGCCATTTTCCCTATTAGTACAGTTACTATTGTGTCACCGACGATGGGTTTTTTGAACACTTAAGTCTCTATTGTTGTAGCCTGGTTAGGGAAGATAAATTCATAAAGTGATGATTTGCATAACCATTCGACAGACCTCACTGTAGATCCTAAAATAATGGGTGAACCTATGTCCTCACCCGACCATGACGATGATATAGCGATGAGGCCCACCATTGTATATTTCAGTGTTGTGTCTACTAGTGAGACATAGGGATGAGGGCCTTCAAAGACGAAGGTAAGAATAGAGTAGCCGGCCAGGAAAAATTCTAGTGAGGGTGAATTCGGCTATGAGGACTCCGCTACATTGAAAGGATGCTCGGCTACTCATCGGTTGGATGAGAAGCTCACATCTTCTAAGACAATCGCAAGAACCCGTATTCGAGTTAAATTAATGAGGCGGATCCGGAGATGCTAAGGTTAGCATATGATATTCTAGAGACAGGTCCATCTTCACGTCTCTCCGGCTCATGAAAGAGCCGACGACCTCTAGAAGGCTTCGTGGCCATTCACGAGCCCTAGATGTAGTAAGGCCTTGATTGTCCCCCAAGATCCATTCTTTCGTCGGTGTTAAGTGATTTCCCACGAACGATAGGGGTAGATGGTAGCGGCCTTCCTATCATGGAAGATTATGAAGGCCGATAGAGATATGTCAACAAGAGCTTTTGAAACAATCACCATCCCTACAGTCGGGAGGATGGTACAATATGTCACCAAGACTGGGGCAAAGGTAGAAAACAGCTATAGACAGTGGTAGAAGGATTTATTTTTCTTTGCTGGTGGGAACTGGGAATTTCTGTTGGAGAATCCTCAACCGGATGTAACTGTCCTTCGTCATTTCAGAGGGATTGGTAAGTGTAGGTGCCATCAGTTCCTTTGTTTGCCTGGAGCCTGACTTCTTTTTCTTATTATTTACAGTTTTTGAAAAACTTCCCATACCTAAGAAGGAGCAATCATCGCTGAGGACGATTGGACGAAGATACGAAATCTAAGTAGTGAGTTTTGAATTTTAAATAACCTACTCAAAGATAATCAGTACCTAATACGTTATTGCCTGATGGATAAGCCTCATCTTCCGTACTTTGGTTTCGTCTACGTACTGTCCATTAGCTAACTCCTCTGTGGTTTTGTGCAGCGAAGTATGTTTTCAACAACATTCTCTTCTTCGCCATGAAGGATGACGAGGACGTAGAGGGTCATTCATCTCTCCAAGATAGGTCGTCATCCGAGGCTCTGACTGTGATCCATGTTACAGTCTCTCTTGCAAGTGTCGCCTCTTCATCCCCTCATCCACATTCATCTCCTCTCCTACTCTCTTCGCCACGCACGCCATCCTGCTAGTTGTCCATCCCACATACCAAGATAAGGATAAGAGGATCATAGACGAGGAGCCCAAGAGAACAAAAAGAGAGCCATCCTCGGCATCAGACGATGGGCTCATGAAGGATGCTTTTAGGCCCCAACAAAATGAGGAAGCCAGGCAGGCTGGAGTTGAACCTTCGAAGCTGGCGACCTCGACCAAGCAAACTCCATCAAGTGGTAGAGTCGAGGGAGTGAACTATATCAACATTGCCTCTAGGGGCCGAAGAGTTAGACTCAGTATCTCATCAAGATGTTGCCAACACCGGTTTATGTGGTGGCGGCAGAGTGTATATAAATATTGGTCCTCATTGTGGGAGAGGGCCATTGAGAAGGCCTCGTTGTGCCGGTGACAATGGCGCGATGAATACTATCCATGGCTTTATGCAAAATATGAACTTTGGCTTTAACCGGAAGTTGGAAAAGGCGGATGCCAAGTCCGAGAAACTTCTTTGAAGATCTAAAGGCGATGAGCTTAGAGAACACAAAATAGGGTTTAGAAAACGAGGCATTAAGATTTAAGGTAAGTGCTTTGGCTGAGGCCGAGGCTGTCCTGAAGACCAAGCTGGAGGCTGCTGCTAAAGAGACCAAAATGATGGAGACAAGAATGCATGCAGCCTATAGTCTGTACAAGTTGGTCGAAGCTATAAAGAAGGTAGCTGAGGAGCATGTTGCAGCAGTGGAGTCCTCGATTGCTTAGGTCAATCGGGACTATGATGCCATGGTGACGGAGAAGGGACGGTTGTTTGCCGATGCTTGAGAAGAGACCAGGAGGGTTAAAGAAGAGTTGGAGGGTGTCAGGGCCTCCGTGTCCAAAGCTAAGCTCAGGGTGGTGAAGCAATATAAGAGAACTTTTTCGACCACACATGAGTATTCTTGTCTTGCTACGTTGTTTATGAATGCTGGTAGGGACCAACTAATGGAGAGGATCAAGGTTGTCCATCCAGAGTGGGACATCTCATTCCTTATATTCGACACTTCCCAGTTACCTTCAGCCCCTTATGCCAACCAGTCTGCCAACCAATCTGATGTTCTTTCACAATCGGATCTGTCCTCCAAAGCACCATCAGCCGAGGCTCTTCGAAATGACGAGGCTTAGGGTAGTACCCGTTTTGTGTCGACCCTCAAGAGGCGACATGGCAATAGGACTAGAACTTTATATTTTTTTTATCTTTGTAATGCTTTTAAGTCTTGAACGAGTTCAATGCCAATGAGAAGAAACTACTTCGCATTTCTTATTTATTCATAAGTATTACTGTTTCGCTTGTTACTCCTTATCAATGAAGGCAGCTATTTAACTTTAAAAAGATATTGAATGAATTCAATGTCTTCATCTAAAATTTGATCATTCTGATTTTCTTTGGGGCCTCAAAAGATCGCTTCGCACCGTAAATTGTTTACCCAGCTAGCTAAGTTGACTAACCCACTCTAAATCACATAGATGATCTAGGTTGTTTTCCCAGCAAGTTAAGGAGTAGGTCGCGAACTACAATCCATCGCTGCCTTGTTCAAATAACTAGTACGCATTAAGTAGTTTGTCTAGCGAGTTGAGAGGCTGGCCGTGAACCACACCTCATTGCTTCTTTGTGTGCTAAACTTGTGATTTCACGCGTTAAGTAGTTTACCCAGCAAGTTAAAGAGTTGGCCGCGAACCACACCCCCTCGTTTCTTTGGTAACTAACTTGTATCACACTCATAAGTAGTTTACCCAGTGAGTCAAAGAGTTGGCCACGAACCACACTCCCTCACTGGGTTGTTTGTCTGAATTGTATCGTACGTGTTAAGTAGTTTACCCAGCAAGTTAAGGAGTTGGTCGCGAACCACACACCCTTGCTACATTATTTGTCTTGTATTTTACACGTAAATAGTTTACTCAACAAGTTAAAGAGTTGGCCACGAACCACACTCCTCGTTGCTTTGTTATCGACTTGTATCATATGCGTAAGTAGTTTACCCAATGATTCAAGGAGTTGACCACGAACCATACTCCTCTGTTTGTATTGTTTATCCGAATTGTATCGTCACGCGTTAAGTAGTTTACCCGATAAGTTAAGGAGTTGACCGCGAACCACCTTTCCTCGCCGCTTTGCCGCCTAACTTGTGATTTTACTGCGTTAAATAGTTTATCCAAATGAGTTGAAGAGTTGGCCGCGAATCACACTCCTTCGCGCCTTGTTGCGACTTGTGATTTCACGCGTTAAATAGTTTACCCAGCCGAGTTGAGGAGTTGGTCGAACTACACTCTCTCACCGCTTTGTCTTTGCTCGACTTGTGATTTCACGTGTTAAATAGTTTACCTAGTTGAGGAGTTGGCCTCAAACCACACTCCTTCGTTGCCTTGTTGCCTGACTTGTGATTTCACGCATCAAATAGTTTACCCAGGGAGTTGAAGAGTTGGCTGCGAGCCACACTCCCTCGCTTCTTTGTTGCCTAACTTGTGATTTCACGCGTTAAATAGTTTACCCAGTGAGTTGAAGAGTTGGCCGTGAACTACACTCCTTCGCTGCCTTGTTTCCTGACTTGTGATTTTACGCGTTAAGTAGTTTACCCAGTGAGTTAAAGAGTTGGCCGCGAACCACACTCACTCGCTGCCTTTCTACCAAGCTTTATCCCTGTTGTCTGGCATCACTTGGTCAGTTAGGTAGGAGATGATTTCCTTCATCCAGATGGGAGGCTCACTGATCGACATCGAGGTTTGAGTTGGGACTTCCTCGATCATGGGTCGACTGAGTCACTCAACTGGTATGGCCTTTATTATGTCCGAGTCTTTGCAACTTGCCAACTTGGAGAAGACAGCCGCATAACTGTTCTCAGTCCTAGGGATTTGAAGCAGCTCAAATTTTTCAAAGTGCATTAGAAATTCCTTGACTTTCTTTAAATAGGCCACCATCGTTTGTTCACGAACCGTGAAAGTCCCATTAACTTGACTAATCGCCAATCATGAGTTTCTATAGATCTGGATTTTTCTAGCTTTCATCTCATGTGTTAGCCTTAAGCCTGCTAGGAATGCCTCGTACTCATCTGCATTATTTGAGGCTTTGAACTCTAGGCGAAGTGCACAGTTGATGTTATGTCCATCGAGTGATTAGCGTAACTCCACTCAGTGGCCGCCTGATGATCTGTCAAAATAAAATTTCCATGTCGGTACCTCATTGGGTTCGTCTTCGAGCAATCCTTCTGGGATGTGGGTGAACTCAACTATAAAGTCTGCTAGCGCCTAGGCTTATTGGAGATCTCAAACTAGCTGAGTTCTACAGACCATTTCATCAATCTTACGTGAGGTGTTCGACTTTTGAAGAATCTGTCTCAATGGGAGGTTTGTAAGGACGTCGATGCTGTGCACCTAAACGTATGGCCGAAGTTTCCTTGACACAACAATCAAGGACAAGGCGAGTTTCTCCATGTTTGGGTATCTTGTTTCTGCTTCTTTTAGAGCCTTGCTAACATAATAGACCGGGGGCTGCATCGGATCTTCTTCACGAATCGATCTCGAGCTTACGACTTTCTCGATACTACTAGGTAGACCAACAATTTTTCACCAGGCTTCGGTTTAGACAATGATGGGGCTCTTCTGAGGAAGTCCTTGAGCTCTTAGAAGGCACTCTCGCATCCCTCCGTCCACTCAAACTTCTTTCCCCTTGATGGTTTCGAAGAAGGGTTAACAACGATCCGTCGCCTTTGATATAAATCAATTTAAAGCTGCCAACCTTCCTGTGAGGCTCTGGACCTCCTTAGGTGACGATGGGGAACACATGTCAATGAGTGCTATGATTTTCTTGAGCTTAGCTTCTATTGTGCGTTAATTTACCATATAGCCCAAGAATTTTCCCGACGCGACACCAAAAGCGCATTTCAGAGGGTTGACCTTCATCTGGTATTTGCGAAGGATTTCGAACATCTTTTCCAAGTGTCTCATATGATCCTCAGCATCCACACTCTTTACGAGTATGCCATCAATGTAGACTTTAATGGTGTTACCGATCTGTTCTACAAACATGCGGTTCACTAATCATTGGTAAGTCAATCAGCGTTCTTCAAGCCGAATGGTGTCATCTTGTAACAGTATAGTCCCCGGTCTGTTATGAACGAGGTGTGCTCTTCATCTTCTGTGAACATGGAGATCTGGTTGTAATCAGAATAGGTGTCCATGAAGCTGAGAAGCTTGTGACCGACAGTTGCGTCAACCAACTGATCGTGCGCGGCAAAGGAAAGTTGTCTTTTAGGCATGCCTGGTTTAGATCAGAGAAGTCTATGAATACCATCCATTTGTGGTTATTTTTCTTAACCAACACGGGGTTGGATACCCACTGGGGGTAGACCACTTCTCGGATGAATCTGTTAACTAGCAGTTAGGGTGCCATATTTCTTGGTACTCAGAAGTCTTCTTTATTGTATCTTGGGGCGCATCTTGGTGTTCACTTTTAGGGCTTGGGTTTATCCCCACCATGTCAGCATGCTTTCACGTAAAAACATCTACATTCTCTCGCAAGAACCGTTTGAGTTTTTCTTTCATCCCTTCTTCTAGTTTCTGTCCCAGTTGTAGCAATTGGGATGGGTTTACAGGATTCACTGGAAATGTCTACAATTCTTCCCTCGGTGAGGCTAGTGAATCCGAGCCTATGATCTGAGGGATGAGGCTCTCGTCGAGGATCATGTTCTCTTCACCATGCACTTGGTCAATATCCATCGCCTCGATTCGTATAGTCATGACTACAAAGAAAGCGTCTTCGCGTGTTGCTACCTTTCGATGCGTGTTCATATAGCACGCCCTTGCCTCTGTCTTATTGCTTCGGACTTTGGCAACTCTGCTTGTTGTTAAGAATTTCATTGCCAAGTGATTGATGGCAGTGACCGCTTGTAAACCTTTGAGCGTGGGCTGCTGAGGACCCTATGGTAGGTGGAACGGGTGTCCACCACCAAGAATTCTATGAATTTTTCCACTTGGCACGGAGGCTCTCTGAAATTCACAGCGAGGGTGATCATGCCTCGCAGGATGAGGTTGTCTCCTGTGAAGCCAAATAATGGCTCTACGATGGCTATCAGCTTGTGGTCTACATCCATTTGGTTGAAGGCGCTACCAAATAGGATATTTACGACATTGCCATCATCGACCAACATTCTTCCTAACCCGTTTTACATGAAAATCTGCTGCGAATCACCAAGGCGTCGCAATGTGGCTAGTGGACACCAACCTCATCCTCATCGATGAATGTGTGATAAGTGGGGCATTGGTTGGTGTCCGTGTACTTGCCAACTTTCCACAACTTCTCTTGTGCTATTCTAGCATAGTTTCACATTGAGTTCATTGTGTGGCCCACGACATAGGGCCCTCCAATTATGGTGTTGATATCACGAACTAGGGAGGCTCTTATGAGTCCGTCCTATCTAGGGGGATCCACATTCCTGTTATTCTTTCTGTTGTCACGACGAGGGTTTTCTTCATGGCTCCGAGGTTGAAGTCCTCGTCCTTGGTTGGGTAGTCTCCGTCTTCCTCGCACCGGGTGGTTCTCTCATAACGGGAGAAGCTTTCCCTGTTGGTTTTCATGCGAGGGCCTCGAATTCCGATTCGAGGGGTTTCGTCCCTCTCGTATTGCGAGATCATCCCGAGATCAACGACTTTCGATTGAACCGGATCTCGAAGGGCTTCGCCAATCACAGTCACGCTTGTTCCCTAACTGAGGAGATTGATTATCCAACTACTCAATGACGACCTTCATTTGTATGTTTTCATTTTTCGTGGTCGATGATGTCTTGCTCAGTTGTTCGTCTTTGTCATTGCCTCCTTCTTTGGTGGCGGATCACATTCTGAAGGTTAGGAATGTTCTCCGGCCGCTGATCAGTATGGTGGGACTCGATCTCGTCTTTTTGAGACTTGTTTGTTGCCATTCTCTTTTCAGTAGAGAACATGTTTTACCAAAGAGATATTGATGTGTAACGTATTCTCGATTTCCACAGTCGACACCAATATACTTTAATTTACAAACAATCAAGCCACTTCATTTAAATTCCATCAACGAGCCACAACTGTTAGTTGTTTGAGGGTCCTTTTAGGATTGATTGGAGGCCAACTTCTGATTGTCAAACAATCAGAAGTTGTTTTAGGCGTTTGGTAAATTTTTAAAAAGTGATTATAAAAGAAACTGTATCATGTGGCTGATTTTGAAAAGTAGTAAAATGGTAGCTTTTCAGATTCTGCTTTTAGCTTTTCTATCTATCTATTATTAAAATATCAATTTTGACCTTAATTAATTAAAGTAATTCTTTTTATGTCACATATTTATTAGTATTCTAATTATAATTCATCTCCACTAATAATTGAAATCTAAATTTAATTGATTTTTGTACAATGTTACTATGCTTTTAGTTTTTAATTTTTATAAATTTTGTGATTTAATAGATATATATTTTTTTATTTTAAATTAACTATGGTAAATGCATTGTCTTGAAAAAATATTTGATACATATTACATGTTATTATAGAAGTAAAAATAAATTTTACAATACTATTCGTGATAAAAATAATATAAAATAACATTATTATAATTAATGTCCATTTTAATAATTTTATACAGTAACAATAATAAATTACTTTTGTTTACCAAGCACTTAAATACTGATTTTGAAACATATATCAATTATAAAAGAAGAGTTTACCAAATATTTATCTGATTCTTTCCACAGTTGATTCTTTCTGTACCACAGCAAAAGCCGATTCTCTTAAAATCACAGCCAAAAACCAAACCTGAGTGATTGAATCGATTTAATTGAAAGACACCCAACATAAATGAAGAACATAAACAAACAACATGGCATCTGTGAAGATATGTATTTATCTTTCCTTTAAATGAATAATGTACTTATATTGTTTAAATTATGCATGAGATTAAGTGCATTTGATCACTTCGTGATAATATAAGTTAAGGGCTTGCATAGAAAAGCCTTGAGACAAACATTGTTTGTATTTCGATCAAGAACTATTTCATCTTGATAAGGTCGTAGGGTCAAATACTCTACCAATTAGAGTATGCAGTTTGTCTTGATCGTGACGAGTGAATCTTGAGATTAGTGACACTAGTACAGCTGGAAGTTATTGGACAAGACCATGGTGAAGATTTTAATTCTATTGCATGATCGTAAGAAGAATTGAACTCCACGTTACTGCATTATGGATTACCTAAATCCGTTACGAAATAGTAATTGCTATTCGTGAACTCGAAGGTCTTTGATGTGCTAATGAATTAAATAAATTAATATGGCGAGCTTTAAAGTGTTCATTAGAAAATACTTAAATAGATCCATTTATCTTTTTACTAGGTAACGGTTCCCGAACACGAATAATAAGTTTAGTATTTAGTAATGCCTAAATTACACCAGTGATTTGTTCTCAAAGAAACTATTGGAGAAATACAAACTTAAGTAAGAAAATAATTAGAAGGGAGAAATGGTCAGTTTAGCCTAGTTCTAATTATTCGATGTTCGATTGGTGCAAGACATCAACATTGTTAGTCAAAAGGATATAATTTTAGAGAATAAAAAATTCTATGATTTTAAATAATTTGAGAGTGCAATCGGCGTCTTTAATGGAATGAGTGGATGCTAATTATTAAACTTAATAGTCTAGTGTTGGCCTAAGCATGTTTAATTATTGGACCTACAATTATATATGTCCAACTGGGTCCTTTGATAGATCTTTAAAAGGTCATACACTTAATAGCACTTGTAACAAAAGTTCAGTGACTAGACATGCAAAAAAGCCAAAAACTCAATCCTAGACAGTTAGAACAAGAAAAAAACTTCTAGGTCTATTTAAAGACATAGGGGAGCGGTTGCCGAGTGGAATCCCAAATTGCACAGGCACAGAGATAGAAAAGAAAGAAAGAGAATTTGTTTCTTGTTTTTCTCATCCAATTTTAGTGTCCATTTTAGTATCCTAAATTTAGTTCTAGGATTTAGTTTTTGCACTACACATAATTTTGGAGAATATCAAAGAAGACTTGGGTTGGAGGCACGAAGATTCAAGAACGGAGAAGGAACACGCATCGATTCGATCGGTGAATCGAATGACAATGATCGTGACAAAGGTAAATTTTGCTAAACATTTATGTGATTAAATGGAATATTTATAATGTGAATCTAAACGTCTAGCCAAAATCCTATATTTGTAATTTTAAAATTTTTGTTGTTATTCTTAATTTCTACGAGCTTATTTCCAACACAAACCGACTATAGGATAGATTATTTATTAATAAAAATAAAAACCAAAATAAGAGGAGGAGATAAAACCTAACCTCCAATCTATAAAATAAAAACAACTAGATTACCAGTTGAATGGATCGAGAGCACAGCCGAACCAAAAGGCAGGCTTCAAGACCGTATAACTCAAGGAGTACAGCTTCTGGGCCCAACAACTAAGACAAAGCAAAAGTCAAGAACAAACTCACCACGCTTAAGATCTAAAGGAAACCAATTCAAAGATCATCTTCATAAAAACATAGGCAAGAAGACCATAAACAATAAATGTACCATGTAGAACTAGAGATGGCGGTTATACAATTTTCATAACATTCACATGCTTGAAGTATTAAATAAGTAGAGTTCCACCTATTGCCTATGCCTCGTACACAAACATCTTGTTGGAAGGAATTTTCTACACATAATTCATTAAATACTTGTTTTAAAAAGTGAAGCAATAATATAATTTAGGGCACACCTATTTTTTTTTTTTTTAATTGTGGGCCTATATACTTTAAACCATCTTGGGCAATTAAATTAAAAATGTGACATACACATCGAACATGAAATAAAATTCCACAAAAATCAATAATTAATTCTCAAACTAATTTATCTATTACTATGTTATTAAGCGCAGATATTATCAAATGTGAAACTGCGAATTCTAGATTCACAGTTAAATTCTCTAATAATATTCATTAAATAAGTAAAAATGTTTTTCCCATTATGAAAGTAGTCAATTACTTTAAAAATAATTTTTCTTTTATGCATAATCTATAGTTTATCAATATAATATAAAGTGGCAGCAATATATCCTTTACGATTTATACCAGACCATAAGTCCGAAGTGAATGATACAACACCAGAATATTTAGTTAAATCATATATTATGTTTTTTTTATATAAAGCAATAGTATCAGTACAAAGTGTGTTTCTAGCAAATGACACATACCTTGGTTGAAGATATCTTTGTACGAATTTGGTGAAGTATGGGCTTTTCCACTATGCTAAGCTGGAACTCATCACTGCCACCAACTGAGTCATGTCTTCCTGGCACATAGAGTCTTGTGAATACACCGGTTTGCACTAATTTGACATTGTCTTGAAGATTGGTTGTCCATCTGCAGTTGCACCGATCTCCATTAATTTGAAATGATTCCAACACCGAGCCTTTTGTGTTGCAGCTCTTCGTTTAGTAGTCGACCCAGTTGTTGTAGTAGTGTTGGTCGTTTCTAATTTTTCATCGATATCCTCTAAATCAAAAATGGGATCAGTGCTCTCAATCTCATAATCATCACCAAATTAAGGAATTGGAATATCATTTAATCCACTAAAAATCATCATGAATTTGGTGGTCGGAACTTCCTTTTGTGTTGTATTGATCCATGTAAAAAATAGAAAAGTAGAAGTAGAATATAGAATTGTAGAAAACTATAAACGTAGAAATGTCGAAAATTAGAAATGTAGAAATTCTACTATAAATTGCATAATAAAAGAGTTAATTATTGACAATATAATTTTTTCGAATTGTGTGGGTTGAGAGAGTTGTGAATTTGTGAAAAATATGAAAGTTTAGGAGGTATTTATAGGAGAGAAAAAAATAACTGTTGGAAAAAAAAAAGGAGGGACCAAAACGGTCACAAAAGTGACCGTGGGGCTACAACCGTCACTTTTGTGACCGTTGAAATTGGTCTCCTGCTTTGTAAAAGTTGGGGACCGTGGCCCACGAGCAGGGCCAGCTCGTGGGCCAGGTCCGTGGACCAGGCCTGCGGGCCTTGTCCAAGGACTAATCCATGGGCCAGTCTACGGACCAACTGGTCATTTCAAGCTCGACCCTTGTTTTTTTTTTGCCGGCTCAGCCCAGGCTGAGCTTTTATGGGCCGAGCCGCTGGATCCACGGGCGGCTCGATCCAATTGCCATCCCTATGTAGAATGCACTAGCCAATAGGGTAGAAGCATCACGAATGGGTGAGTGTGAGGGCTGCCATATGATATCCACCACTCTTAATTCTGGGCAATACATGCTCATGAAGTGAAAACCAGCACTATATCTCAATAGAATTCATCCAAGACGAACAATAAAGAACAGTTCTAAGCAATCAATGTAACAAGACTTAAAGAAAGCGAGAAAGATGAAAAGAATTGAAGAGGTTCAACCTCTATAAAAGGAAGACCAAGTCCCTGCAAGGCACCACAAGATTTCACTAAGAATGAAGAATTACATTAATTTACATAGATGAATATTCAAAGCTTCAATTGAGTCCACTCTACCAATTACAAAGATGACAATAATCATCCTTTCTTAGAGAATTTATGGTCCTCACAACTTTGAAGTTTTTTCCCACTACTCGTTTAAGCTATATCAGTATCTACCATATTTAAGTCTAGACATTGTTTAACTTAGCAAATGTAACTGGTTTAGTTATCATATCAGAAACGTTATCTTCAATGAAATTTTTTCAACTGATACCTTTCATTTTTTAATACCATTCCATATAAAATGAAACCTAATGTCAATTTCTAATTATCACAATAGATCTTCACCTTTTTCTGTTGCAATGTATTTAGTCTCAGTAGTTGACAAGGCTAATACATGCTGCAATGAAGCTTCCCATCTTATTGTGCATCCAGAAGTGTGAAAATATAACACGTAGACTTCCTCCCATCCAAGTCCCCTGCATAATCAGCATCCACAAATCCCACCAGTGGTTCACCATAAGAGACCTTTACCAATTAGGTCTTGTGGACCATAAAATACATAATGCTACCTACCGAGTAGGCATAAAGGATTTTTGTCATTTTCTTCTTCTCATCTTTTGTAATAGGCGACAAATCAGTATACAACTTAAAATGTGAAGCCATAGGGATTTGGACTGGCTCACCTTGTGCCATCCCAAACTTCTCCAAAGTTTTGATGATGTATCTGCTTTGGGACACAACCAACCTACCAGCTTTCTTATTTATTCGAATATCCATCTCAATAATATTTTGAACAGCCCCCATGTTTTTCCTTTCAAATTCAGTGCTCAATGTCTCTTTATTTTCTAAATTTCTTCCATATTTGTGGATGCAATTAACATGTCACCCACGCAGAGGAGCAAGAAGATTCTTCTATATGTTTTAGCGCCATTTATGTAAACCCAAATGTCAAATTTACTTCTATTAAATCTAGCTTTGTTCATGAAATAAATCTGAGATATAATTGTCTTCGGGATTTTTTAAGCCCATACAATTATATCTTAACTAGTCATACCTCGAGTCCTTAAGAGTCTTCAAAACCTTCCGGTTGTGTTATGAAAATGACTGTTGGAAACTAGAACAAGAACTAGCTAGAAAACAAAAATTTTCTTTAATTCAATAAAATCAGGATATTTACTAGGCGTTCACGTGTTTATTATAATTAAATATTAATAGATTAGTATTATACCTGAATCGATAAACGATATTAGATCTTGATTTGATTCACGAACTTCCTACTTTTGATTCACGAACTTGGTGCTCCCAACGTTCAAGTCTTCTATGGTATTCTCCAAGTATAGATTACAATGGTGTGTGGGCACCTTTTAATTGAATCAAGAACTAATTTCTAGATTAAATCGATTTAGAAAATGAAGAAGATAAAATTCAAGTCGAATAAGACTTAAGAATTTTACTCTCCTCTTTTCTTAATTGATCGAATTGTTCGAATTAATTTACATCACATGCAATGTGATATAAATACAACAAGCGTCCTGATTGCAAACAATGACAAGAGTCCTGATTGCATACAAGTCCAATTAGTTTAGGATTGATTTAATTAAACATGTAATCCCTGAACTTATATCACAATTACAATCAAATTCAAAAAATTCATGATAACTATGATTAAGTTTAAAACTTTATAGAGCTACCATAGGACCTGTCCGGATATATATTTTTCATGCTCCAATAATTAGATTCTGTCTAGTCGACCCTAGACCGCTCAATCTAATTATTAGTCTCTTACTTTTTCCACTAAAGGCAAAAGACTGTACTCTCGGAATATATAAGATTACAGAAGCTGTAATACGTTCCTCTGACGTACCGTATATATAATTCATCCCTGTCTAAGATCTAATAATTAGGTATGAGCATAAATGACCGTTTTGCCCTTCTAATTATTCTCACTAACTTTAAGTTACATTTTCTTCTACGGTCATGTGAACTAATTCACAGATATCGAAGTTTAGCCGTCGCTAAACACTGAGTTCAAATTATAACCGTTCAACAGAAAATACTTAAGTTGTCACTCGACCTATTTTTTAGGACGACAGTTCCCCACTCGAATTCATATTCTCTACTTCGCTCATTCTCAAGCTTCCAATTCACCAAGATATTTGATCAACTAAATTGATCTCACCCATTGGTGAATCAAAGAACCATCAAACTAACGAAAAGATATACACAATATTGTCAAGAGATTTAGATAAAATATCGGTGATCAAGTGAAATTTAATTATTTGTACGGTCATGCTATATAATTAAATTCGACATGTGGTCCGTTCATTACACTCCAAGTGTATTAGTATCACCATTAATCCATTTCTACAATAAGGACAAATCGCAAACTTGAATGATTAAATAGTCAACACTACAACCTTCCGGTGTAAGGCGCCAACCCTTACACATTAGTTGTGAACAATTTTATTGATGATCAAAATATAAGTTGTGTCACATCAAAGCTTCTCAATGCAAGCATCCAACTTATATTATCACAAGTGATCACTGACATTTTATTTACATGCTCAATATTAAACAAATGCAATAATAATAAATGAATACAAACCAAAGTTTTATTCAATATAAAATTGTTATTTTATCACAAAGAAAATTATACTATTTGGGCATACAACCCAACAATGACTTCTTCCAAATTTTCATGTACAAAAGTTGTAACTACATCCATTTGTCATAAGTGCAACCTGATTGAACAAGCGATGCAATCGGCAAAGTGGAACGAGATTTATTGGCCAAATGGGAATATCCCAAATTAACCAGAATCAAATAAGGGACATTATTGGTGTAGAATAAAATCAATTCACGAATGTGCAGCTAAATGAATCAATTGCTCCTGAATTATATGACTTATAACCGTTGCTACAATTCCTTCATAGTTATTTATTTCCTTTCTAGATTAATTGACTTAGTTCATTTCCTTTCTTAGTCTTGTACTTTAAATATTGCATTAGAATGAAACAGAAGGCAGTTTACAATTTAGCCACTGTTTGGCCATCATTTTTCCTCGAACTCATTTCAACCACACATTTCAAAAGATTTATCAACTTTTTAACCACACATTCCATTAATTTTTATCAAAATATCCTAAAATGTAATGTTTATCTACACCAATAGGATCATTAATAAAAAAAGTTGCATTGGATTCTTCCAATTAGTGTCGATTTGAGCGAGTTCACGGGAATCAACGATTTTCTAATGATTGTCATTTTCTTCTTGCGATGCTAAACCAACAACTAATACAAGCAAAATTATAATTGAGGCGTGTTTTACTACGGAGAGAAAATTTCATCAAAGTTCATCACGTTTGATTCTTTTATGAATATTACATTTCTTTCTTCATTACTTCCGGACATTCAACTTTGTACTCGATCACTTATCATAGCTTCTTTCTACCTACTTAGTTCTTCCTCAAATTCAAGTGCTACTTGAATTTGCAAAAAGCAATAAGGTCGGAGAATTGATAATTTGGGCTTAATGAATTTTATTCCATCAATTCAAATATATTTATACAAGTACAGTCCTATTATCATATTAATCCTAGCTAAGTAAGGAATACAAATCATCTTTACATTCTAACTCTCTCTCTCTCTCTCAAGATCACACATGCCCAACTTTGATAGTGATGTATAAAATGGTACACAAGCAATAGCATGAGTCATTGTATTAGACAGTTAATCTGCACTTTTAATAAATGGAACATTTATACTTCCAGTGTCGAGATTATCTTTGATGTAGTTCGTATCAAGTTCAACATTTTTTTTTCATGTTGTATATAATTTTTGCAATCACAATCTTTGGTCTCATGCGAGTTAGATAGATCAACTTTTCTACTAATCTTTGATATATCTCTTTGTTTGTCGAGGAGATTGATCAAGATATATAGATAGGCCATGATTCACCTCAATAGGATTTTTACTAGTTCACATGTTGAGTTCCGTTTACGCCAAGAGATTTAGTGTATACACAAAATCTCCAATAGGATTTTTACTAGTTCACATGTTGAGTTCGGTTTACGCCAAGAGATTTAGTGTATACACACAAAATCTCCAAGATAGCCCAAGTAAGGAACGCCAAAAGAAGAGACTTAAACAAAAGATATGGCTTTATAACCAAAAGATCTCAAAGTTAAAATAATCAAATGTACCCAATCTGAAGTGAGAAATGTAAAAGCATAGAAAGAGAAAGAGGAAGAGGAGGTGGAGAACTACGGTGGCAACCACTGCTGCGTCTAGGAATTTTAGAGAAAGCTTTTGTTAGGTTAAGATTTTAGCTTAATCTTAGTGTTTAATCACCGACCGTAAATGAGGTTTTCACCCCCACTCACACAAAAAAGTGATATACATTTGTCTTCACCATTTTGAAAAAAATCTATCAATCTCCTCAATACTCTCATTCTCAATTCTATTTCTATTATTGTTAAAATCTCTCTTTCTCAACCTTGGTCATCCTCATTATTCACCACCGATCACTAGCCAACTTCTATCAACTTTTGTTTTCAACGGTCGGATTCCATCGACAAGCGATATACTAGTTTTATATAATCTCCTTACTATAGGAGAGAAGTGGAATAATATGGCACACTATTGGGAGTTATAATGACATATTATTGTCTAGTGATAATTTCTGTTGAATCAGCTAGGGTGAGGTAGTTATCCAATTATAGTAGAATTTAATATGCCATAACTGAAAGCCTTGCACATTTGGTCTACCCAAATGTTGCAAGTAACAACTTGTATAGTTTGTGTACACTTGTTTGTGATAGATAGCAGATAAAAATAGAAAAATAAAAGAACGGTGAAAATTGAGAACATAGAGTTAGTGACCCTGTTCGATAAATAGATCTACTCTGTGAGGCTCAAATGGTAGCCCACAAACGTTGCACTATGAAGCTTCTAGAGAGTAGTACAAGTTTCAACGCCACAAGGCAAGAAATTCCTCAATCTAAACCTCAAATGCTAGACTATATAACCAGAAATCACCCTTTCACACAGATCACAGCAAACCCTAGACCAACAAGTTTCCTTGCATCACAGCTTGTGATTTACACATAAAACTCAAAAAAATATGGTTTGTATGGTAAATTTTAGAGAATAAGGGAGTTTCAAAGATAGTTGAGACAAATGAGAGAGAAAGTGAGAATCAAATTGAATGAGGATCTCGAGACTTCGGTGGCTCTTTATCTTCACATATGCAATATCAGCCCTTAATTCAAATTCAAGGTTGAGATTAGTCTTGAACAACCACATTATGTGGCATCATTAAGTGTCCAAACAAATCATGCAACAAAGCAATTCACTGAGTCCACTTCGTTTCTTTGTTGAAATTCTAAATTTACTCTTTAATAATCGTGTTAGCGAAACCCAACTTCACACAACTCTATTGTCCAATCCAAACTTAAATTTCACTTGAATATTGATTGTCAAGTTTGAACAACTCATCGAGAAAACATTAAAGCGGCGGCAGACGAAATTACTACATGGTGAATGAAAAGTTGATATAGCATAATTAAATTGTTAAAATCGTCTATGTAACAAAATCGTAATAGCCAAACACGCCTTTAGATTGCTTTAAAAAATAATTTTTCCAACTTTGAAAAAACGCATTTAACTTGGAGAAACGTCTTTTAAATCAAGCTAAATGCGTATTTGACTATTGCAATTTAGTTACATGGATGATTTCAACAATTTAATTATGTCACTTTAGTTTTGTTCACTATGTAGCAATTTCCGTTCATTCAACCTAACATTTTCATAATGAGTGATGGATGGTAAACTATTTGGAAAGTTAAGTGAAGCGATTGAAAACCTTTTTAAGTTGAGTGAATAAGTAGTAACTTTAAATTAGTTTGGTGGTCATTTATTAAATTTATCCCACAAATGCCTTTTTATTAGCTTAACACCACAATAGAACGATGCAAGTCCACGTAGTTTCAACCCCATTGTTAGGGTGTTTAAGTTTTCTACGTACTTGTTCTTAACTTACTCAAGTGCTTCCACCAATAAAAATACACATTCCTTGCTATCAAAGATATTTCTACAGCATATTTGGAACACACTATTAAGGACGATATAACAAAAAATTGTGAAACCAATGATTGCAGTTTGCCAATAGAGAATGGGATATCACTTGAGAACTAATTCCTGGATAAGTCTTGTTTCTCTACGATCTTCAAAAGTTTGGATCTCCGAAGGTAGGGAGGCTCTTAAGCTATTCCAGGACAATTTTGTTTCAAGTTATCATTAAGTTCGACAAATTTAACACTACCATATATTTCAATTTGCTAGAGTCTAAGTAGAGTCTTCTCAACGATTTAAGTTAACCCAAGCATTTGTCATTTTCCCCTTAATGGATTGGAACCCAGAAAATCTGAGGCTTTTACTGTTTGATGGTTGCTGCTGGAAGCCACACAAATCCAGTTGAAAATGGATGTAGCGGATGGACCAGTTCCCAATATGTTGTAATTAAGCACCAGAAGCTATTGCTAAAGTGTAAGTTGAAACTTGTTGCCAGTCTAAATGAGATTTTGTTATTTTAAAATTCTAATGGAAATTCCATTACACACGAACTGTTTGATTAATTGACCGTTTGCTGACTGAAAATTTTATCCATCTATCATCTGTTATAAAGCTTGGACATTACTGTGGACTGGACTTCATAGTTATAAATGTCTCACAATATATAAGAAAAACAAGAATTATGCATTCATTATAAATGTCTTACAAAACGATAGTTACTTTGGTACACACGTATCTCTGGAAAAGCCAAGGGGTATGTGTAATGTGATTACATGTTTTCTGAAATTGCTTTAAAATGACCTCATTTTTAGATTCCTTGCGGAAAAATCATGCATAAAAGGAACAGATCATAATATGGAAAACAGGAAAATAATAGAAGAAAGATGAATATGGGCTTTAACATCACAAATTATGTAATTGTAATCAGAAATTTAAAAGAACTACTAACTGGAAATAATGCTGTTCATATCTTTGAATACTCGCTTATTTCTTGTCTTGCCGATCTAGACATATGCACTTACATTATGTACCTATATATAAGTAATTATTTTGCATTTGAACAAAATTCAAACAAGAAAAGTAAAGAGTAGATGAAGAGATGATGTCTATGTCTTAGTATTCAGTTACTAGCTTTCAAAAGACTGTTTACTCTTTTTTTATTTCTCTTTTAAGGACTAGTAATCAGATTAAACTGCATAGTAAATACTGTGGAGCAAAGGCAGCTTCCAATGTACATGGCATACTTAAAATGCTAGCTTTATAATTTAGTAGAGCAGATCATTTGAGAGTTGCCAAATTGCCTCAAGCATGCACTGTCTAGATTATATTGCCTGTTCGTGCTGTAAACCTTTATTTGTTTACATGTTAATTTTGTAGGAACTGATAGAAATCACAAGCAAAGCTTCCATTTTCCTGCATAAACTTCATAGTATTAGCAGTTTCTAAATATAGATGCTGAGTGTTTACCATCTGCATTGAGTAACAGAACAGCAAATTTGGTGTCAAGAAATAAAGTTGGAAAACCTTGTAGCGGAGGAAAAAGAAAGACTTCTCACTGTATATTGCTGTCCTTTACATTAATATTCGTTTATTTGCTTTCCATTTCCATCTTTAGTTGTTCTTAGAAACGTCGTTTTAATCTTTTCAAGTCTAGCCACAACTTCCCTCATACTAATTCTTTCCATAGGAGAGTTGATCAAACATTCCATTGCCAATGCCAGAATGGATAAGACAGATTGCTCCTTTGCAGAGAAATTAGTGTCTTCTCTACTGAGAAGATTGGCATCCACAACTTCAATTATTTTTTTTCATCTAAAGACTGGCTAACCCAGCTTTTCAAGCTCATTTTTCACCAAACATTGCATCTGTCGGCTTCTTCCTCATGTACATCTTCAGTAGCATTATACCAAAGCTGTAGACATCGCCACTAGTGGATACTATTCCTTCACTTCCATACTCTACATTGGCATGCATTAAACATTTATGAGATCAGTTGAAACTTTCCCCAGTTTATTTGAAGAAAAATAAATTCTGAACATTAAGAATCTCGGTAGGGAACATCACCTGGTGCCATATATCCAATTGTTGCCAAGGTCTTCGTTTGAGAAATTGACTCCCCTTGATCGAAGAGTTTGGCTATACCAAAATCGCCAACGTGTCCAACCATATCTTGGTCGAGTAGGACATTGCTTGGCTTTAAATCACAATGAAGGACAGTGAATGTCAGACCATGATGCAGATATTCTAAAGCAATTGCTATATCTAATCTTTTTAGCATGTCCAAGAAATAGTTGTGGGAATATAACCATCTCTCCAGGCTCCCATTAGGCATGTACTCAAGTATGAGGGCTTTGAACTCTGTATTACTGCAACATCCAATGATTCTCACTAATTTCCTATGGCAAATGGTGCTCAATATCTTACTTTCTATATCAAAACTCTTGGTCACTCGTTCTGATTGGAATTGAAAACCTTCACTGCAACATTTAATCCATCAGAAAGTGTTCCTTCATACACTGAACAAAACTTCCACTTCCAAGTATGTTGGTTTCACTGAAGTCATTTGTTGCTTCTCGAAGTTCTTGATAAGAAATCCTTCTCCATGCAACACCTAAGGAAATCTCACTCTTGGGTGGTTGTCTGTATGATTTTCGTCTTCTTACTATCAAAAGGGTTATGCACATTGCAAAAATAAGCGCTATGATTGGGGGGAGAATATATTTCATTAATGCGACCACATTCTTTGACTTTGATCTTTCAAGTGTTTTTCCACAATATGGAAATTGTTGTCAAGTTTCACTGCAGAGAGCATAATTCTGCAAAAATGATTGAGCAGTAAAGTTTGCAAAACGTCCCCCGACAGGAATCTCTCCCTCTAGTCTGTTGTGAGACACATCAAAATACTGTAGATAATTGAGTGTCTCTAATGACTTCGGAATCAATCCAGAAACATTATTATAGGACAGATCCAAGGATTCCAAGCTTCTTATATTTCCTAGAGACTCAGGAATGGATCCTTGAAATTTATTATGTGCAAAAAATAGTGAAACCAATGATTGCATGCTACCAGTAGAGCTTGGGATATCACCTGAGAATTGATTCTGCGATAAGTCTAGTTGGTTGACAACCTCCAAATTTTTGATTTCCGAAGGTAGGGAGCCTCTTAAACTGTTCAAGGACAAGTTTAGTTCCAGGAGATCCTTAAGGTTCCACAAGTTTAAAGGCACAGCAGACTCCAATTTGTTGGAGTCTAAGTAGAGTCTTCTGAAAGATTTAAGTTCACCCAAGCATGTGGGAATTGACCCATAGAGCATATTGTTACTTACGTACAAGTCACCCAAATTGCTTAACTGGCAAAGCTCGACGGGGATAAATCCATCAAGTTTATTGTATTCAAGACATATACGTTGAAGACGTTTAATTTTCCAAGTGTTCTTGGGATGAATCCCGTCCACTGATTACTATCTAAATATAAATCTGCCAAGCTGCTTAAGTTTCCAGTCTCTTCAGGAATAGCACCCTTAATGTGGCATCCAAATGCTCTGAATACCTGAAGAGAAATGGAGAAATTCCCAATTGATGCTGGGAGAATACCATTTAGCTGATTCAAAGACACTTCAATAAGCTCCAAATATCGGCAATTTGTTAATGAAGAGAAAAATCTCAATTCCGGACTTGAAGATTCTCCTGTGAAATTATTTTCTCCAATCATAAGGTGCTTTAGAAGTCTTAGATTACCAAAGTTAGGTACAGTGCCAGTCAAAAAATTTGGGCCCGTGTTTAAGATCATAAGGATAGAAGCATTGGTGATAGAGCTTGGAATTACTCCAGTGAGTCTGTTATCACCCAGATAAAGCTCTTCAAGATTTGGAAGTGAAAGCCCAATGGTTGAAGGAAGATTGCCTGAAAACTGATTGGCTGAAAGTTTCATCATCTTCATTGTCGATATGTTGAACATGGAAATGGGGATGGTGCCAAATAAGCTGTTATTGTGGACATTAACTTTCTCAAGTTTAAGATTTCCAAGCTCATCTGGTAATTCACCTGTCACAATATAGAGACTTGTTGTTTAATCCATTAACTTTTGGTTATCAAGTGCTTCTTCTAAGTTCTATGTACAAAATTTCTTATGAAATTTGGAAACTGAAATCTCTCCATTTATATTTTAAGCAACTAATTAGCTCATTTATCTTGTGCACAATTTTTTTATTTTTTATTATATAATATGCTTCTCCTTCTCAAGAGTTTTCATACTTTCCTTCTTTATATTTTAATAATTAGATGACAACAAGTGTCTAGTGATGTTACTAATAAATGCACTACTCCAATTATATGTGTCATAACTGATATTGTAAGTATTACATAACTCAAAACTCATTCACTCATATACAGCCAAAATCATGGAACCACAACCACCAACAATAACAAACTTAGCTTTGTTCCAAATAAATTTGGGGTGTGACCTAACCCGTGACACCATAAAAACAATAAGTTGTTGATTAAAGGGACTCTAACTAAACAATAATGTGTAGTAAGTCAAGCAAAATGTAGTTCTTTATTTGTTTTTCTGGTAATGGAAGCCTTAAATTTACTTTATCATTGTTCTTCTCTTTTATTAATTCATTGTTCTTTTTCTTGTTTCAGAATTTTCAGTCAGATTGTAAAATTGACACACAGGGAGAGATGCTTATTTCAGGTAGAATAATTTTGTTTTCTAGATTTTAACAAGGAAAATTATAACTCCAAATCATATTTTGTATAATTCAAGACTTGCTGCCCACCGTTCCATTGAGTATGTCTTCTAGAAAACAAAGGATTCATTACTTAATAAGAACACAGTATAACTTAGTTACTCTTTATTATTTAAAGTGCGTGTAATATGTGGGAAATGTGCTAGTAAACTAGTGTAATTGTGTTTGTGGAGAGAAGGGTAGGGAAACTCAAATAGAGCCCTGCGTCTACTAGTTGAACTTCATGTTAGATCAAATAAGACGAAATTTTTGGCTTTAGTTGCGACTGAGACCAGAGAGAAAAGACAGAAAGATAGTTCAACTTCCATCAAATTTCTAAGTCAACTTCAAAAGACGTCGTAATATTATCATCATTCAAAGTTAATGATGTGGAAGCTGTCGAACATACATGTCAATCTATTATTAGCAAGATATAGATATTTCAGCCTGGTGAGGTTTCCAATGTTTGCTGGTAGACCACCAGTTATCTGATTGAAACTACGATACAGCTGCTCTAGCTCAGGAAGCTTAAGATTAATGTCAACTGGGAGGCTTCTAGACAGGCTATTGTTAGCGAGGTTGATTATATTAAGAGTAGATAGGTTGAAGACAAAAGATGGAATGATCCCTGTTAGAGAGCCACCTGGTATACTAAATATTTCTAGACGTGAAAGATTACCTATTTCCAATGGAATCCCTCCTGTAAAGTACTAAAAATCAAGAAAAAATTTCATTATTAAGCTATCCGCTTGTACATTGTTTACAACACAATGCAGTTAAATCAGATTTATATTCATGTATGAATTAGGTTCATGTACTTGCATTTTTGCATCTAGAGGGAGTGTTTTGGAAATTGTAAAGAGTTTCTACAGAAGAAATAAAGAAGAGAGGATAATTCAAAAATCTCTCTACCACACCAATTTATTTTCAAAGATCAAGAATAAAAAATTTTGTTTCATAAAATTTTATATCCACTACCTTCTGTGTCTGAAAGCACTATCATTGCTCGCTGCAATGTATTCTGTGATTGACAATTATATTCAATATTTATATATTAACTTAAAAAAAAAAAAAAAGAAGCAGATAAGGAACTGGGAATTGTCCATGAAAAGAAGAGGATGACGGTGATTAAGAGTCGAAGCTCCTGAAAATTAAAGCCCTTTTGGATGGACAAACATCTTTTAGAACCGCAACATAAACTTAATTTGTGGATTCAGCCGAGCAGCAATCGGAATACAGTTGTGTGAAAATTGACAACAACCTCTTTCATGATCTTGTCTTCTTTTGGCTATCACTGTGCTTTATGAACCATTGAATTTAAGCTAAGCATTTACAGGAAGTTCAACCATTCAAATTTAAAAAAAATAAAAAAGTGTAAACCTGATTCATAACAAGCATTGGGCTAAACCAAACAATTTTCTCAAGTAGCTTTGTATATATTTCGGGTTGTAGTTGGAATTTTGCAGTCTTAACAAGGATTCCATGACTCACAGTATGCTTCCACTAAAATGACTATAGGACAATGAAAGGCCTTCTAGGTTAGGTTCCTGCACTTGTATATATTTGACGGAATCTGGCCAGAAAGTTGATTCAATGAAAGATAGATTCCAGTCAGTTTTTGGATATTATCACACATATTCTCCGGAAGCCTTCTTGACAGGCTATTAGCCGAGAAATCAAGTACTCTCAAAGAAGACATGTTGAAGATGCCAAATGGTATGGAGCCTATAAGCTGATTATACTTTACACTTATTGATTCCAGGTCAGAATGATTCCCAATCTCTTATGGAATATTTCCATTTATGAAATTGTAATCCATTTGCAGGGTTTGTAGCTTTGAATTGTTGCATAAAGATGGCGGGATGCTGCCGGTGAAATTCTTGTTATTCAAAAGAATCTGCTTAAGTTCTGGTAAGGTTCCGAACCATGAAGGTACCTCTCCAATGAAGCTGTTAAATCCCAGGTTTATCTTCTAAATGACACAAATTGGAAAGCTCGGGGGGTAAAATCCCTCTGAAATTGTTGGAACTGACGTCTAAAGAACTGAGAAATGTTAAATTTCCAAGATGTGGACCAATGATTCCTCCGAAGTTAAACCCAGAAAAATTCAATGCTATGACTCTTTGCCGATTTCTGCTGCAAGAAACACCAATTCAGTTGTAAATAGACGTATTAGTTGACCAGTTATCAGCCAAGATTTCGTAAGGGTCTGAAGTGATTCCGGTTTTGAAGGCAAGAAGTGCTTCTTCATCTGTGTTTGATGAGTAAAGTGCAAAGCAGTTCACTGATAACACTGCAACAGCAATAAGGTAGCCGATTTTCTCCATGAATCTAAAATTTTTGTTTTGTACAAGATTGTAATGTGAATGAAGCATAAATCAAGACCACAAAAAGAAGATATTTGGCTCAAGCTATTAATAAAATACATATGTTGTGGGCTCCTTTCAACAACTAAAATGTCAATAATACCAATCTTATCCTTGAAAAAATGTTAATTTTTTCATTCATTCTACATCTTGACACTCTTGGGCATGTATAACTTCTTGATGAGCCATGTAGTGTGTGGAAGTAGGCACTTCTTCAGTGTAGATGAATTCATGAAGTCAATGAAGGAAAAAGTGTAAAAAATAATTGTGGAAATTTAAATTAAAAAAACAAATCAGTGGCCGGGGGAATATTCCCACAAGTTCCACAAGGAAAAATGACGGTCAACATCATGCTAAGTTGAGATATTCGAGAAGCAGGATTTCGTTTATTTTTTTTAATCGAAAAAAGAAGAAAAGCAAGATTCTTATTGATGAAATAGTGAAATAGGGTATTGATTCTTTGTGAGTGTAGAAAATTTAGATTTTGCTATGCTTTGCCATTTTCTTTATGGAAAATTGAAAATTGTACTAGTCTTTAATTTAATGCAAAGTCTTACATTATAGTTGTGCAATGTCATTAGAAAAATGTTTCTATCCCACGCTCTCTCTGAAAAGAAAGCATGAGGTGGTGGAACCAGTAGCAAACAGTTTTCTGAACTGAAATCACCAAGGACTGGAACATCAAGAAAAAAAAATAGACTACAATTGACACTGAAATTTTCTGGACTGAAGAGGACGAGTGCATGATGAAATTTGTGTGTCTAACTGTGGAATATTATATATTAGTCAATTACAACTTTCAAATCAAAGGTGTGGCCAGGAAGAGAGTTGGGTATGAGAGCCTCAAAATAATCTTCGAAATTAACTGTATATAGCTCCTGCATATTCTCCAGGGCCCTCAATATGACTATCACAATGCACTGGCCTTCATCGGTGAAGGTGTGCACCAAACGTGTGATAGCTTGTGTGTGAGTACTTCAAAATTCAAGAGAATGACCCAAGACAAGATCATGTCCATCCAAAGGATCCCATAGCTCACATTAATTCCAAACATGCACAAATATTTGACGAACCACTTTGTCCAATAGATCGGTGCCATATGGACTAGCGAGCCACACTTACAAGTAGCAAAAGATGCCAGATTGTGGCCACTATGTTTCTAGAGACGGCAAGGGCAACAATTTGCATCATTTAATAAAGCTACAATATCAAGAAGAACTAATACACTTGCAATAGAACTAAAATCAGATTGCTGGCTTTGAACAAATCGCAAGGCATCGTATTCAGCCATGGAGAGGCAAAATTTATTTTGTTTGGCAAGTTGTATGCCTTCGAGCTAATTAAGCTAAAGCTTCCCCATCCTCAACGGTAAAACTTTCAGTCATTTGAGCCGTGCATGAAGCAACAACCGTTCCCTGGTGGTCCTGAATTACAGTCCCAGTGCCAATAAAATTATCCCCCTGTTGCACGGCTGCACATGTGTTGGTTTGAGCTCACCCGTCAACGGTGGCATCCAAAGAACAGCCAACCGTGAGCTCTGCTTGTTGCTATGCTGGTTCACCTCCAAGAATTCCTTGTGTAGGATCAAAGCTCACTCTCCTACCAACTCTGTAGGCTGCATTTTACCCCTGTGCATTCCTAAGACCTTTTTTGCAACATTGCTCAAGAATACCGAGCATTACTGCTTAGAAAGTCCCCACCATCCAAGATTGCCTTCGCATGAGGGCATTCAAATAGAACATGGTTAGCAGATTCCTCTTGTCCACAGATGGGGCATTAAGGATTATCCACAGTTCTGCGGTGAAACAGATTAATAAGGTAGGTGAATGAGTTGTGACATACCTGCCAAATGAAATTCTGAATTTTAGGAAGAACGTGAATCTTTCACACCTTATTCCACCAGGTTGTTATCGCCAATCAGCTTGGATCAGGTCCTGAATTTTTCTCATTATGCAGAAGCCAATACCCACTTTTAACCGAGTATACTCCTTTGGGATCAATGTTCCAACTGAGTTTATACGAGCAGGGTGTCAGTCTCAAAGGAATCACCGGGCATCAAAAAGTGCTCAAAAGATAATGAGGAATAGATCAAAAGAATGGGTTTTCTAGATTTCTCTTTGATCTACGCAAAGATCTTTTGTATACTCCGCCCAACTGTAGTAGGTATGTAGGCTCAAGTATTTATCATGATGCACTGCAATTGCATTGCTCAATCCAAGCATTTCTTGTATTGAAATACAGTCTCGTGTCTGAACATTGGGGTTGAATGTAAGAGCTGATTTTTGAAATTAACCTTTTGCCCCGAAGCTAACTCAGAAGTCAATAAAATATCACGAATACCGTTGCAATCTTGTACAGTTGCCCGTGTAAAAATAACTGAGTCGTCTGCAAAAAGTAAGTGACTGACTCGAGGGCTCGACCATGAGTACCTCATCCCCATTATCTGGCCTTCAGTTTCAGCTTTCTGTATTATAAGACCCAAAAAAGCTGCAGCACAAAGGAGGAACAAGTAAGGTGAGGGCCGCAGCCTTGACTTAGACCTTGGGTTGGAGTTACTTTCCCTTAGACCATGCGGTTTATAAGGAATGCAAAGCTAGTAGAAGATATACAATCCAGAATAAGGCCAATCCACCGTGTTGAGAACCCTATTCGTTAAATATACAGATAAAGCTTCACCCGTAAACTTTAGCACCATGAAGCCCTTTTGACCATTATTCTTTTTCTCCATTGACAGTAATAACTCGAACCCAACTGTGATGTTATCTGTGATAAGCCGGCCTGGAACGAAAACACTTTGATTGCAGGATATGAGGTTTGGGAGAACTGACTTCAAGCTGTTAGATATTTAGTTTGGTCACCACTTCATATAATACATTACACAAGCTAACGGGGTGAAAGTCCGTGACAGTTTCCGGCATCTTTATTTTTGGGGATGAGAATCAAGTGTGTATCATTAATTGATTTGATCGATTGCCCTCCATTTAGAACACAAAGACAAGCCTGAGACTTTTTATTCTTTTATTTTTATTTTTTTAAAGAAAATACCATTCATATCTTCATATGGGCATTTACGCCCTTCGTCAGATATGGTTTGGGGGTTTGGCATTGTCCCCTACCTAGTCCGCTGATAGAAAGAAGTATTACTTGAGGAGGGGGATGTTTGCTATCTCCAAATTTAGAGTGGGGAGAATAAGAAGATTTACAAGAATATCTACTATTTGAGATTGCCAACTCGTGCTTCACGGGCTTTTTTTTTGTAAAACATATCATTTGTTGAGGGATTGAACAAGATGGGATTATGTTAGAATTCGGTGACTCGAATTATATTGGGTTGACCTCGAAAAGTTCGTAGTGCGACATATGTGGTAAAATTAAAATTATGAGACCACTGACCACGTTGGGAGTGTGGGGGCACAGTATGGACCTGTTTTATCATAATTAAGATTCTTCTCACATGAAGACCTATTTTATCGAGATTATGATTCTTCTCGCACAAATTTTTTTTTATTTTTATTTTTATAAGGATTAAGACTATTCTCGCGTGAGTATATATATATATCATGTATTCTAGGGTTAGTATATATTAACTTCTCTTGTTGTGATGAAATGATGAAAAAAGACGCCAAGTTATATGTGTTGCGAGGGTTCTACTTACTAGTCAAGCAGCTGTCACTACTCTTTTTTCGTCAGTTGATGATGTTACTAGATTATGACATATGCGTCTTGGACATATGAGTGAGAATGGAATGGCTGAACTAAGTAGAAGACGACTTCTTAATGGGGATGGTATTAGCAAATTGAAATTATGTGAGCATTGCGTTTTTGAGAAGCAAAAGAGAGTTAGATTTGCAAAAGACATTCACAACACAAAGGGAACACTTGATTATATACATTCCGATCTCTGGGGACCATCTAGGGTGCCTTCTAGAGGATATACAAATTATATGCTGGCTATTACTGATGATTTTTTCAGAAAAGTTGGAGTGTTCTTCTTGAAGAAAAAGAATGATGTGTTACCTACATGAAAGGAGTGGAAGACTAAGATTGAGAAACAGACAGGAAAGCAAATAAAAGTCTGTGCACAGATAATGGCTTAGAGTTTTGTTTTGGTGAGTTTAATACTTTTTGCCATTTACTAGAAAATTTAATCAGCTAAATTCTTATCAAATATGGGGAAGCATCCATCTTCTTTTCAGTAACAATGATGTCAAACGAATGATCATCATTGTTGCTAATCTTTATACATTCTCTTTATTATTGGGCGTCATTAATTGAAAAATCATGAGAAGTTTGGTTGTTACTCTCTATAAGGATTGATTACTCAACACTTCAGGAATCAAAGAAACACCAAATATCTTCATCTCGTCTTTTGCTACTTATAGAGTTCGAAGAAAACTGACCATCTCTTTGAATAAAAAATTGCCTCATAAAACCTCGAAAAATAGTATGTACTGGGTTAAGTACGAAACAGATGTCATAGGCTCAATAAACAGCCCATAACAAAGCATTATTATAGCCGAAAACACTTGAAGATGTATTATGCCAGCTAAAGGAAGGACAACAAGAAGTGGCAGATTCTGTTATCATCAATCAAAAAGAAAAAAGAAACAAATTACATCTAATGATCCTTGTTTTCGATAAGTAACATGAAAAATCTGATTGATCATAACATTGTAAGGCATAGCAGTGTCCTGAAATCCTCCAAACCTCTTTAAGCTAAGTTCAAAATTTGCTTCTTTAGAATAATCAGTTCGGTTAATGATCGTCTTATAATCATTTACAGCATTCATTTTTTTATATCAATCACTCAACTTAATCATTAAAAGTGGCTGAACCTTTAAACTGTAGGCTGCCTACGTACCCAAAGATCAGGGATCAAGCCGCACGTAGTTCTTTTACAAGATTGCATCAATACATATGTTCCGAAGACATCAATTCGATTTTCTAACACTTGTGCAATGGCCTTGTATGCTTACTATCGCAATTAAACTTGGAACGAGGAAGGTCACGCGGATCAGATTGCCTATTTGTTTTTTGACTTGAATGATGAAAATCCTTTGGTTTCTAATGTTGACGTGGTGGAAGATTCTTGCTTCTACATTTTTTGATTAGTTTATATATTTCTTGCAATTTTCTTTTACTCTCTTCTATTTTCAAATGCATCTCTGAACTCTGACAAACTTTGAATCTTCTTTCCCAAACCCGGTTCTTGAATCGGTTCATCAACTTTGCTTCTTGATTTTGACAACTTCTTTCGAATGATGCAGGTTTTCTTTCATGATCAACACAGATATTCAAATGAAAATTTTGATCTTTTTATCTTCAACAACTGCTTCTTCAACTTCTATAATTTAACAATCAAAATCAAAATTACAGTTCAAGAAAGTAACTACACACCAAATATGACGAACACTATTGGTTCAAAGAAAACTCACCTTTGTCAATGTCACAGCCATGATCATTACCACCATAGAGAAGGCGTGCTATTCGCCATCTTCTCGCCATAAACTCCTCCGGCCTCTTCAATGACGCAACTGAGATTGCAGATTCCATAACACCAAATATTTCTTCAACGATAGCCGTGTTCGAGAAAGTACGTACTCACGCCATTTCAACTGCATCTTTGAACTCGACGGATTTTGAATCTTTTTCTGAATCCCGGTTCTTCATAAACTTTGCTTCTTGGTTTGGAGAACTTCTTTGAATGATGTTGCCGGGTTTTCTTTCATGATCAACACAGATATTCGAATGAAAACTTTGATCTTTTTATCTTCAACTTCTGTAATTTAACAATCATAATTAACGTTAAAGAATGACACCAAATATGACTAACACTAATGGTTCAAAGAAAACTCACAACTTTCAATGTCATTGCCATAACCAAGATCATCATCACCATATAGAAGCTTTGCTATTCGCCATCTTCTTGACATAAATTCCTCAGGTCTCTTCAATGAAGCAATTGAGATTGCGGATTCGATAAACCGAATATATGTCGTCAACGGCAGCTGTTTTGAGAAAGAACATATTACGCCATATATCTTCCACATTCATACCCGAACCCATATTAATCGAAACAAGAATACGAAATGAGAAAACAAGATGAATTTATATTTATGGCAACAGGCAATGTCCGTTGCGAAAGTTAAAAAACGTGTTGTCATTTATATTTTAACAACGTACATATGGGTTTTAACCACGCATATTTGCTTGTTGTGGTAAAAGTTGACGTGTTATCTTTTATCAACGTGCAATTGAATATTGTCTTTGGTTTTTAACAACATTAAATGCATGTTGTCATTTATTGACGTGTTGTCTTTCACAATGTTCCACTGCATGTTATCGAATATTTTTAAGAACATTCCAATGTACGTTGTCGAATATTTTTAACAACGTTCTAATATATGTTGTCATTTTATTTTAACAACGTTCAAGTGCCGTTGTCTTTTATTTTCAACAACATTCAATCATGCGTTGTCTTTTCTTTTTAACAACAGTTAATGCCCGTTGCCTTATATGGAGTTTGTTCTTTTCACTACGTTCAAATGTACATTGTCTTTTCTTTTTTAAATTTTACTTTCTCAATCATTTAAATTCAAATTGTATTATATGATATATGTACAAAATTCATTTCATACGACCTAATTAGCCCTTAAATGAAAATTATGCAATGTCAATAAAATATGGCCAAAGATAAACAAATTAAATATATTATAAAGTAGTAGAATTTGTCATACAAAATATGGCTTGAAAGTTTCTTTAAACATGATATAAGTTTCAATCAAAATCTAGCAAAACACACATCTTCGTGGAAGTTTCTTGCAATGACAAATTTTTAATCTACTAGAATCTAGCAAACCAAACATGATACGTAACGCCCGACTCAATAAAAATAATGTCCAACATATGTCCGACGATTCTTGCTCACGACTTCTGATAGATCACCAATGCCCAAACAATTTATTACTGCAAAATAGAAACAAGAGACAAATTAAAATCAATAAACTACACCTACTATCAGTATATTTTAATGGATACTAGTTAATATCCCACATAGGCAAAATACTAGACAAACACACTTGTCGCTTTATTTAGTTACGAGCATGCATTACTAGACATTGGTATGATGGCATAATAGTTAGCAAATGATTGGGAGGAATATAAGAAAAAACTATACATAATTTTATCAAAGATAGTTCGTTAACTATTTTAATTTCTTCATGACATGGTATTTTTCCCAGCAGAGCCTTCTTGGCACACCCTAAAATGTACCTGTCAAAATGTCTTCAATTCTAGGAGAACACATGTCATATAATATCGATTCCAAGAACTATTGTGATATACATCACACAAATATCTCTTTGAGAGTCATACCAACTTCATGGTAACTAAACACTATATAGGATACCACACTGATCGGTTTTAATGCGTCACAAAAGCAAGAGGAGACAACTAACATGAATTATTAATCCCTTAACATTATTGATCTTTGCTGGGATTTATTTATAGTACTGGAGAATACGAATTTTTGGGTAGGAGGGTAGGTTGGGAATGACTGTGGGATACGTCATGTGTGTGCATCGCCGGCGAGTTTGAAACTATTTCACTGTTCTCATAGAGAGTTTTGACTTTTAAAATATACACGTGAGTTTCTCAATTTTAGTGCACTTAGGATGAACTGGGAGTAGGGGGGTCCATGAAATTCATCTAAAACTTTAGAATTTCATCTAAGAATTTTTTTATGTATAAAAACTAATTCTTTAATAGATAGCTGTAATCCAAGTTTAATGGAAGTCCAGTGTTCTGTAAGCCTTTGCCATCCAATTTTACAAGTGATAAAGATGATATTGAAATAGATGAAGTGTTTGAATAGGGGCAGAATTTTGAGGGAGGAACAAGGGTTTTTGTTCAAAATTTTGAGGGACAAAATTGTGTAAGTCTTGGCCAAAGATTCACTACGTATTGCCAATGATACTAGAATCTTTAAGACTTGCTGTTGTCGATTTAAATCCATAAGTGGACGGATCATTGACAACTAATATAGTAATAAATAGAGTTTCGAACCCACGAGGATCAAATATTAATTTAACCAATTAATTTATAATTCAAATTCTAACAATAAAACGAAACACAGATTTAATTTTGGTTTGTGATTCTAAACTAATTTAACTATTTTAGTTAAATTGAAAATAACAATAAGCACTTTAAAATATGAGAATGAAATCAAGAATTACTAACACTATGATTCACAAATCCACCTACACGTTTTTTAATCAATTATCTGTTAATCACTTTTTAGCTTTTAATTACCTATGATTGAAAATCGGCGTTCCTAAACTAATCGAAAGCCTTTCTCGATGGTCAATCAATTCTATATGTTATGCGAACCTAATTATCTCTAATTAAGCTTCAAACATAAATACATTCATTAAAATCTCAAGAACACCTACATGGATTTCATAAAGCATAATAGTAACCTCTATCTATTATTGGACCATATGTTATTCAATACCACGTGCTTAATCTATATTGAATTTCTTGACTTCAATATAGATCACAATATATTCTCATGGTGATCAAGCATTAAAATAATATAAAAACTGAATAAAGAATAATCAACCAAAGCAATCAATTACTAAAAAGGAAAAACTTCTAATTAATAAAAAACGCGAGGTTTCATCATTCATCCTAGAAAAAGTAAGTTTAGCCGGACATGATTATGTATAATAATACAAGAATTGTATTAATCATGATCCAGCAAAAGAAAAGGAAAAAATAGATAAAATCCGTGATCCTGGCTCAATGATCTTCAATTCTGTGCCTTGATCTTCGATTCTTTGTTTCTATGTTCTTCTCTCCAAAATTCATCTCCCGCGAGATGCCTCTCCTCTTGCTTTTATAAGTGTCTCCCAACTCTCCAAAACGTGGTTGAGGAAGTTGGATCAATATGGGCTTGATTGTCTTTCAATTCTATCAGAAACTGTAAATTTCTGCTACGTTTGGCCCATGCGATCGCATGGTATTCATGAAGAGCATTTTGCATATTTTTTGTTCTTCCTGCGATCGCACCAAATTTGTGCCATGCGATCGCATGGTTGATTTGGTGCTGAATTTGAATTTCTCTCCTTGATAATTGCACGGCAAGCCCCTGAAGTCTCTTTTCTTAGCAATTAAGTCCTATTTTCTTCATTTTGCTCTCTTTTCATCCGAGTGATACTTGAACTTGATTATTTCTTAAATTAATAAGAAAATAGCATGCAATTAAACTGAAATCAAATAATATGACTCATAATTGTCCCTTTTGTGAGCCCGATAAGTACAAAATTGTACTTATCAAATACCTCAAACTTGAACTATTATTCGTCCTCGAATAAACTAGCTAAAAACAATTTTGCACTTAATGAAATAAGCAATAATAAAGTTCACAATATAAATAGCTTGCCGTTCTTGCTTCAAGTTTTGCAAAATGAAAAAAAAACTTATAATTCATGATAAGTGTTCAGGTTATACAGTTGTAAACATGATTCTACCTAAAACATACTTGAGATGTGTGTGAAAGAAGTTAACCTAATCAACTTAAATTCTATGGTGGTGATAGCCCAACCATTTGGTCAACTTTCATTTCCCTCTCGTAAGGTACACTTCTCCCAATATGATTGTTTTCTCTCAAATCCCGAGATTTTTGGTTAAAATGTTACACTTCACTCATAATTTTTCTTGTTTGAGGCTTGTTGAGAGCTAGCAATCGTGACAACTTAGGTTTGTGAAGATTCTCTAATTTATGAGTACTTTTGACCAGAAAGTTTCTACTAAATAAGTCAAACCCATTAGTCATCTAATCCCCAAATTTACTTTGCAAAAGAATTTTTCTTTGACGAAAAATAACACATTATTTATTGATAAAAAAATTATTTATTTATTTATTTATTATTGATCTTATTTGCAAAACTCAATCCATTAAGCTTTCTAAATGACTCATATAACGAGCTTGAGGTCAATGACTCCCAGGTCTTTCGAACCTTAGGGCATCAGGTTTTGAGAAACCCTAAGGACCTTTTCACTCGAGTCAAATAGGCTACGAAAGGAGTTATAAGATATTAATAAGGTGCAAAACTCAGTCCATTAAGCTTTCTAAATGAATCATGTAACGAGCTTGAGGTCGATGACTCCCACGTCTTTCGAACCTTAGGGCATCAGGTTTTGAGAAACCCCTACGGACATTTTCACTCAAGTCAATTAGACTACGAAAAGAGTTAAGCAATAATAATAATAATTTTTGTTCCTTGTGTGCAATAAGTTCATGCTAGGGGACTAGATTCCTAACATTCAGTCAATACCTAGCTTCCTTTAACTGGTCTACAGTGCTCCACACAATTATTTTTTTTAGCATACATGGAATCCATCATGACCTAGATAGCCACCATTACTGCTGGTATACCACATTTTCTCACTATATTGGTTACTGGGTTGATATACAGATGATTCTAAGGTTTAGAGAATAGTATCCTATTGTTTTCAACTTAAGTGCACCAACATAGCTACAAATCATTTTAACTGGCCACACAACACAATATCACGTAAGATTAAGTGGCATCACATTTAAACAAAAGTATACCATGTTCACACCCCCAAACTTAAATCATACATTGTCCCCAATGTCATGCAAAATAAATAAACACATAAAAATTTTAGGTACTCGCACAACAAGTTTTTGGCGCCGTTGCCGGGTAATATAGTAATAAATAGAGTATCGAACCTACGAGAACCGGATATTAATTTAACCAATTAATTTATAATTCAAATTCTAACAATAAAACGAAACACAGATTTAATTTTGATTTGTGACTCTACAGGTAAGGCCAATGGTATTATATTTTTAATTTAAATCACACAACAGCCTCCACTAAGTAAACCGGGGAACTACGGTAAGGCCAATGGTATTATAGCTAGGTATACATGCCGAATCACAAATCGAGGCGAGAACCCGGCTCGCTTCGATAGGATTAGTGAGTCCATTGCTTCTTCAAATTATATTATAGTTATAACGCACTACCGACGTGGTAACTGGTACAAAAATGCATTATAATCAGGCAAAGTGTGTTGCTATCAGTCTCTTCATGCAATTACATTTATCTCCACTAATTCATGCTATAGAGAAATGTGCCCTGAATTTTTCATATTTATTACAGAGTAAGGGAAAAGTCCTATGAGAAATTATTTTACATGAGTAAGCTGATACAATGAGAGAGCACACTTTAATTAATCATTTACAATCTCGCAACGATGACTCAAAAATGAGCAGAGGAACCTGTCGATCCTTCCAGAATAAAGAAAGTATAGAACACAAAAATGTTCTTTGAGAGCCAATCATTTGAGCTCATTCACCCCCTTGCTTGTGTTTTAACAAAAGATATTTTAATCCGGAAATTTCATTTTCACCGGTATGTTGTTGTGAAAATAATGTGATTGCAAGTGTACAATATCGTTAACAAGTAAAAAGTGGACTTTTGAGTCCGGATTATCGTTCCCACGAAGACTATCTTATTTAGATAATAGTTAAATTAATCATAGTGCTAGTCTATTGTAAATAATTTAAAATAAATTGAGTTGAAAGATTTAAACTAAAAACTTTGGATTTTTCGAAAATAATAATAAAGACAAAATCAAGAATTAATAAAATATGATGGTTAAAGTGTTTGGACAAACGAATTCACCTAGTTATCATCTCTAATTTCTCCTCTCAAGATTTATTCCTAAAATTGTATTCGGTCGAATTCACAAATTTAACTTAATTTACCTCTTTCGAGTTCAAATTAGTCATATCTAATTAAGTCAACTTAAGCGGTCGAATGGTCCTTAATTAAATGTATTAAATCTCCCAAGAATTCAATTCAGACCACAGCAATAATAAAAGTGTATCTCTACCTTTTATCCAATTACCAAATTTTACTACGTGGTCTAAATTAATAATTTGCTTCTCAGTTCATTACAATCCACGAGATCAATGAAATAATGGCCAGTTATTCCAAGCATTAAGAGAAGAAGAAAAATCAAATACTTAAACAATTTACAAATCAAAACTTAAGATTCGAAATTAAAGAATTAAACTTAGGCTACATCGTTCATCCAAACTTTAAATCTAGCTATTCATGACTCGGGAGAAAGACAAGATGAAGAATTTCGAATACATAACCGGATCTTGAAAATAATAGAGGAAGAGACGTTGAATATCTTGCACCAAGAAATTTGTCTTCAAGCTCCAATCTTCAATTCCGCCTTTGTTCTTCGTCTCTTTGTATCTCTCTCTCTCAATATGATTTTTACCAGATTTTTCGAACCCTAATTATGAGTGTATAACCCATATTTATAGGTCCCTCATGATGCTCTAAAAGATCCCTAAAAATCGCGGGTTACAAGTTTCCTAATTGCTTTAGGACTCAAAAAGGAAATAAAATAACAAAAAAATTTCGCTGCCAGAATTTGGCCTAGGAGAACACCTAGGCATATTCTCAGGTGAACGCATGAGCCAAGGAATTAGCCTTAGCCACTTCAAATTGAAGTTGGGTGTTCGCCCAACTTTGAGTTGGGCGTTCACCCAACTATAATTTCTTCATATTTGCACCCGTGGTCCTTCAACTTTTAATTGTAGTCATTTTGGTCTTCTGATTTTTCTTATATTTCAATTTAGTCCTCTTTTATTTGCAACCCAGGTCCTTAAACTTTCAGAGGTTTGCAAGTCGATCCCCATCTCCAAGTTTTCGTACACTTTCAGTCCTTTTCGCCTATTTTGCTTTGTTTTTATCCAATTCCATCCGATCTTGAGTTTTGACCTGAAATAATTAAATCAACATATAATTAAGTAGAAAATCACTTCAGAGCACTTACAATAGTCCACTTTTAATGGTCTAGATAAGTGTAAAATCACACTTATCATATGTACCACATGATAACATAGAAACTATGTAGATCACTCTGTTTCATTTATAGTGATTTTCATCATCAACACTTATTTTCACTTTTGTATATTTTGGAGAATGAATCACTAGATCATTTTTCATTGTTAATATATTCAGAACTTCAAGTTCAATTCTTCTTAACCTCTAAAGACTAAACAAATAATCAAAATTGGAATCCAGTTTCCAATAACGAAATCACAGAGACTAAACAACAGCATACTAAAGTCGTACTTTGTTATGAATCCATAAAAAAATCCGAATTTCATCTGGTGGTTCTACATGCCTATCTGAAACTCAATTATGACGCAAAACACACATACGCACAAAGAAAATAGAGTAGCAAAACTTCAGCAATAATTTTCAGTTGAAAAGAGTCGTAAATCCAGGACACACGAGACGGTTACAGAATATGGATAATTATTGTCAAATGAAATACAAAAAATTCGAAAATTCAAGCACCATTAATAAACCAATTATTCAGGAAAAACAAATTCATTCCAAATAACAGAAAGGAACCCAAAATTCCAAGACGAACTGGACATTGATACTGAAACTTCTAGAAAATTATGTTGGCTATAATTTCAGCTTAGGTCCCAAAAGAAAATCTGCTATAATATATAGAAAACAGAGGAAGAAGAAGACGTTCTGGAATTTCTGATTGGTCTTTGTATTCTGATATTTTTGTTCACACATATATACAGTACATAACAGCAATAATAAGTGCTGTTTTTTGACACAAAATAAGACTTTTTCTAAGTCATACACTTGTCTCTTTATCAACCATTAGATTAGACAAAATAAAACATTTCTTTGATTTTTTTACAAAACACATTACACACTAACAATATAATTTGTAGGTATAATGCATTGAATCAATATCTTTAAACTGGTATGCATGAAATATAATTATAATAAAAATCCATAATTAACAAAGGCATATTTGATTCTTAGCTGCCAGATCTTCATAAACGTGATCAGTTCATCATGCGAAGGATCATCTTTAAGACCTCGGGATATATCTCTATCATGTGTAAAAGCCCAGTTATTAGATGCAATCAAACTAGAACATAATTTTCAGAATAGAATAGTTATGTTTCACCATCATTTGATGGTCAATTTTAGGCCTATAATAAGTTATCAAGCATCTATTAAGTAGGTATCCGTTTTGCAGAAGTTGGTTAGCATTGACTATTTTTTTACCTAATTGGATAGCTACTGCATTACAACCCGAAATTTCATAACGTACACCTAAATTTTTTGTCAATATAAACATACTATACCAAATGAAAATTATTAAGAGATTTTGAGTCAATTATGCAGGGTAAAGCACTGTTTTGATGCAGTTTTGATGCTGGTACTGAAGCGATACCAAATCGAGACAAACTCTAAATAATAGATATGAATCTCAAAATAACAGAGTCGAAATCAGCCTTAGAGACTTTCGGGGATGAGCTTCATCATCGAGAGGAATAGCCCAAGTCACAGGCAAAGGCCCCTAAATGATCAATCAGTGATAAAGAGACCAATTCCATAATTTATGGAAATGAATGAACTCAAAATAACTTTTCAATATTCTGAAGAGACCAATACGAAAATTTCTATAAACTAAACAAAACCAATAGAAAGTCACGGAGTAGCGAAAAAGCATGTGGAACAAAAATTGGAAACTGCTAAACAAGTAACTTAAATGGGGCCCATCAGAAGCGGAGACACTAATGTAATCTTGTGGGGTAGGACTTAACTTTGTTGGTTACAAAACACAAAACGTAGACATTTTCCTCTTTACTAATGTAATCTTACTTACGGCCTATCTAAGTATCTATCAATCAGTATGTGCACAAAAGCAGTATCGTACTGGTGAACAAGAAAGGATTTGCCGATTTGGTAAATGTGCAGGCATCTCATGAAGCTCTATCCACTGAAAGCGAGAAGAATGAGAGTGGCTCTATTTTATTTGGATGATAGAGGAGCATAGCAATCAACCTATTTGCATTAAAATGCTCAATAGAGTTTTCCAATGCATCATTTCTGGTTATCAATACCCAGGGGCGGAGGTGGGGGGCTGGGGAGACAGGACCCCCCAACTTTTCTGAAATTTTTTATTTTTTTTATTTTTCAATTTTTCTTTTCAATAAGTGTGTTTGATTATAGGGTAATTTATGCCTTCATCTCCAACCTTTGAACTTTTAAGACTTTTATCTTCATTCTTTATTTTTTATAATATACCTCAACCTTTCTTATTTTGGTGGTTTGAAGTCCCAACCTTTGAACGTTTGACACTTTTATCCTCATTCTTTATTTTTTTGACCTATATCCTCAACCTTTCTTAATTTAGTGGCTGAAGTCCCCAACCTTTGAACGTTTGGCACTTTTATCTTCATTCTTCATTTTTTT
Source organism: Forsythia suspensa (assembly GCA_023638005.1). Lineage (NCBI taxonomy): Eukaryota > Viridiplantae > Streptophyta > Magnoliopsida > Lamiales > Oleaceae > Forsythia > Forsythia suspensa. Next base: position 2,077,668 of record CM042670.1, read on the forward strand.
GCACCCATATCCTTAACATTTCTTAATTTGGTGGCTGAAGTCTCCAACCTTTGGACTTTTGTATCATATTTTTTAATTTATTAATTAAAACTTATGAAAAGTCTATTTAAAGCCAAGTTTTGTGAGTAATATTGTCTATAGATATTGGTTTATTTAAAAAAACTTATTTTTAAAAATTTTATGATATTTTTAGATTAATTTTTAATTTTTTAATTGAAACCAGTTTGACCTTTTGACCCTTGACCCGTTATTTTTTTCGGATCGATGGTTAGTCATATTTTCTGAATATTGTATTATTGAAATAAATAATTTTATTTAGATAACTATATTTTGATTAATGCTCCATTTGGGGATATTGGTGCAAAAAAATGAAGAATGAGGATATGGGTGCAAAAAATTGAATTTTAATTGAAACCAGGTCGACTTTGGTTCGACTTGGTTCAACCTTTTGATATTTGACCCGTTATCTTTTTTGGATTGATGACCAATCCTATTTTCTGAATATTATATTATTCAGATTAAATTGTTTTATTTAGAAAACTATATTTTGATTATTGCTCAATTTGAGAATATGAGTGCAAAAAAATGAAGAATGAAGATATGGGTGCAAAAAAATAAAGAAAATCTCATAAAATTTGTAAAAATAAGTTTTTTTTTTTAAATAAATCAACATTTATAGATAAAATTACTCATAAAACTTGACTTTAAATAAACTTTTCATAAGTTTCAATTAAAAAATTTAAAAATATGATACAAAAGTCTAAAGATTGGAGACTTCAGCCATCAAATTAAGAAATGTTAAGGATATGGGTGCAAAAAAATGAAGAATGAGGATAAAAGTGCTAGACGTTCAAAAGTTGGGGACTTCAGCCACCAAATTAAGAAAGGTGGAGGATATAGGTGCCAAAAAATAAAGAATGAGGATAAAAGTGCCAAACGTTCAAAGGTTAGGGACTTCAGCCACCAAAATAAGAAAGGTTGAGGATATGGATGCCAAAAGTTCAAAAGTTGGGGATGATTGCCGCAAATTACCCTTGATTATATTTTGGGAGAAAAATAGATTATTTTTAACAAGAGTGGAGCCCAATTGACAAATTCCAACCCACAAATGTTGACTTTTGGTTACTTTATTTATTACCAATTTACTAGATTGTCCCTCGATTTAATAATTGGATACACACAAGAAGAGCAAAATTGAAATTACAAATCTATTGAATACAATGTGGACCTAGAATTTGTTTGAGAAAAATCGATTTTTTCTTTTCTAAAATAGCAAAATCATACATGCTTCATTGCTTCTAAGATCACTTCTTCTTCTTCTTAATAATCAACCAAAATAAAAAATATTAAAGTCTAAACCCAACAATGAATGAACTAAACAAATAAAACTCAATCTAGCTTGGATTAAGTTAGAATAATTCAATATCCAAGAAAAAAGTATTGAAGCTATTCTTTTCAAGTAATCAGAACAAACACGAAGTGAGTATCAAATACTTCTAACAGCATGAATTGATTGCGTTCAATATCTTCTTGTAAGCTTTTTAAAGATTATGACATTAAAAAACATTATATTCTCATAAAAATGGGTTCAGTAATTGTGGTTTGAGAAAAAAAAATTAGGAGCGTTGCCCCCGAACCCCCGAGAGGGTTCCCCCTGCCGGCCTACCCCTATTTGAGGACTCCTCAACTTCAATTCCCTGGCTCTGCCACTGTCAATACCTTTACTTTTTTCTTCTCACCGCTTGTTGATGATACATAGGAGCTAACGTTATATACTATAACCAGTAACTTGTGAAGAAGCATCACTTTTTCAACCGAACAAAATGCTTGATGGTAAGATATAAAACTACGTGAATAACTTCGTCAAGAATGTTGGCGTCCGAAAACAGAAGAAGGAAAACCCAAGCACCAATACCTTGGATCTTATGTGGTCCTTTTAACATCGATGCATGTAAACTAGCCATCGGTTGGTATCTTCTTATTCGTATCGAAACTAGATATTGAAACGACTTCCACATAATTTGAGTTTCTAAGCGCTTTTCGATTATATTACAAGATAGAATTATGAGTAAAAGAGATGGATCTCTAAGGAAAATGACTCAGAGCCAATGATTACGAGGTTCCTCTTTATATTACTATTTCATCACCATTACTCCATATATTATAATATTTCGTAAAATTGCGAAGAATTAGTGAAAACTTTGATATCTTGCCGTAATAAGGAAAATTTATCAAAGAATCGAAAATACCCGGACAACCGATTTAATATCAATTAAATCTACTTTTTCAATTCATGATTGTGATAATGCGCACATCAATTCGTAATTTAACATCAAATAGAAATAGGGGAAAAGTTTCAATCAAATGAATTGTGATTACATGCATTTTCGCTTTACCCAAAGCTAAACCCAATCATTTTGTTCGATTCACATACTTGTATGATGTATAATTTGGTGATGGTCCAAAACATCAAGAAGAATTTGTCTATAGTGGATTGATGAACAAGGTTGCTCCACGCCTAAACGATTAGGAAAACCAAGATAATAGGGTTACTAATTGAAGCAGAGAAACAAAAGGCATTGCTGGTTAACTTTGCAACAGACGATGAAACGTTATGAAAGGTGCTAAAAGTATATATTTTAGCAACATGGGCGAATGTTGCAGAATACACTATTTTTTTACAACAGTCACGGTCCGTTGTTAAATGATGAAATATTAAAAAAAAATATTGCAACAGACTATGAACGTTGCAATAAAATACATTGACAACGTTCATTTAAATGCTGTTGTCAAATCTCAATCAAGTCAACCAATGACAACATACATTTATTTTGTTGTGGTAAACCTTTTTTAGCAACACACAATAATGAATGTTGTTATTTAGATGTTGTTAAATGATATTTTCTTGTAGTATTTGTGGAAAATGGCCATTGAGTAAGAATCTTTTGAGGTTGGAGAAGGAGCACTTGATTTCTTTACATTCATCACATATGAATCTTTGGATTGTAGAGAGGAAGATGAGTTGCTAGGTTTTTGTGATGTGGTTCTTTCTCTATTCGTCCTGTAAAATTCCCTTGTTAAAAAGTCTAGAAAAATATTGTTAGTACATTTAATATATTCCATTGAAAAATCAAAACATGACAATATTATTTGCCATCTTGCAAAAATTTGTTTCGACACCAAAAATTTTCCGTTCTTGTGTAAAACTTCTCTAGAAGCGTTGTAGTTAGTACATATCAAAAAAGTTTTTTCGATTAAATTATCTTGAAATTTTGTAATACATAGTACAATAGATAAAATCCCTTTTTATCAATGAATAATTTTTTTGAGCAGTTATCCATATACCTGATTCGTATTTTACCAATTCTTCTTTATTATTTTTTGTTTTAAAATGCCACCATAACCTATATTTGATGCCTCAGTCTCTATTATGAGGAGAATGCAAGGAAAAAGTAGAGACTTTACTAATCTTTTAATTTCGATAACAACATTTGTTTGAGAAGAACTCCAAGCAATTGGGTTTCTTCGTAACCTTTGGAAAAGGGGTTCACAATCTATCAAATATTAGGAACAAAGTCTACAATATAATTGACACATCCTGATAATATTTGTAATTCATTTTTATCTTTGATTTCATTAGGAAACTTACCTGCAAATTCAATAGACCCGTTAATGGGAGTAATCGTTCCTTGAAAATTTTCGTGTCCCGAAAACATGATTTTTAATTTTCAAATAACTTGTTTTTTTAGATTAAACAGCTAAACCATTATGTTTGATTACTTTAAAAAATATCTCAAGATGCTTAAAATGTTATTCTACGGACTCACAATATATTAGTAAATCATCAATGTAAACAACTGAAATTTTTTTGTAAGGGTTAAAATTGTCGTTCATAATTATTTGAAATTACGAAAGAGTATTTTTTAGTCCAAATAACATAACATTCTACTCATATCGTCTGAAAGAAACATTGAAGGAGGTCTTCTATCCATCATATTTAGCAATTTGATTTTCCCAAAAACTTGACTTCATAATTTTTTTGAAAAAATGACAATTATAAAGACGATTGAGGAGGTCTTTTTCTAAGGAATAGGATATCGTATCTATTGAAGAACCTTGTTCAAGGACTTGTAATTAATTACAAGCCTAGGAACACCCATCTCTATCTCACTTTGGGATTGACATAGAAAGGTGAGCAACTTCAAGGAGATTTACTAGCACTCTCTTTTGAATGAGATCGTCTATTTTTTTGAATACAAAAATTTAAGAGTTCTTTCTTCATTTGAATGACCTGATTTTGTGGGAATCGTATATTCACTAAAATTTTGAATACAGGATAAAGAAACAACATGTTTCTTTCTTTCCCAAAAAGCATTTGGAATATTTCTTTGATAATTTGGTCATGAAATTGTTTGATATGAAGTTGTATTTTGGGCTCATTTAGCTGATATCCAATTCTCTTGTACTTGATTACTTCTTTAAGATATTGGATTTGTTGTTTCTTTAGGTTAATGTTTTGAATCTTTTGAATTTGAAGCGAATTTGATTTTGTTGACTATACGGGAAGAAATGGGATAAAGAAATTTGAAAAGGATCTTTTGGTCGAAAATCGTAGTCATAATTCATTCTTGTGAAACTTAAAATAGATAAATTTGAACAATGAAAGGGGTACCAATGATGATTTATCGATCAAGATCTTTGACAAGAATAAAAGGAGTTTTGAAACAAATTCCTTGATTACAAATGTGAGTTTTTGAAAGTTTATATTTGACATTCAGCTTTTGTCCACTCGAAACAAAGAAACGTTCAGTTTCTTTTTTCAAAATATTTAATCAGAACTACGCCTTCTTGGATGGAGTTTTGATTGGTCAGTGTCAATTATAACTTTGGCGAAAGTCCATATTCTCTATTGATGAGAATTGTCATCTGACAATACCATTTTTGAAGAAGTATTTTTTGCAAAACATTGATAAAGTCTTTTCTTCTTTCTGCAAATCCGTATTGAATGGGTTGCGTATCTCTCAAGGCCTTTTGCTTACTAGATTCAAAGAGAATGTTGAGAGCTAAGACTTGTGATTGGGTAGCAAGATGGCTTCTCTTTAAGATTTGAAGTTCATATGTCAAATTTTTAACTTCTCTTTGAAGATCTTGTAGGGAAGTTAGTGTAGTCTTATTTTCATAACTAGAGAAAATATTTTTGAGATTATAAGGTTCTACTTTAGGGACATAATTATTCTTCAAAAACAACAAGGTGATGAAGTTTATAGAGATAGTCTCGTCTTTTAGCTGGATCTTCAAATTTGCTAATCATATCGAAAATAATTTCACAGTATTTGGAAATAACATTGACAGTTTTACTGCAAGAGAAAATTCCTTGACAAATTATTGCATAATCTTGTTTGTACGTATTTTCTTACAGATACAATTACAAATGTTGAGGTGGCTCGAAATTGTAATGACCAAATTACCCATGATCGATTTTCCAAATTTTTCCAAACTTATCCTTTTTATCCAACCATGGACAGAGAAAATGAAACAATTTTCTTTTGAGTTTCCAAGAGAGAGTTGGTGGTCGCCGATTAGGGAGAGAGAGCTGGTGGTCACTGGGGGTCTCTTTGTCACTGCACCAACTAACACACACATCCCACTTCCTTGTCTTCGTTCAAAAGTAAACCTTGTAAAGGGAGATAAAGAAAAACCCAAACCCCAACACTATTTCATTCTCCACTGCTCCTCAACCCTTGCCTCCGACGAAATCGACATCAACGATTCACACAAGTAAGTTAAGTGTCATTAGTTGTGGATTTCAAATTAGCCACTGATTTTAAACTTCGTGACTAGGTCAATGTGTTCATATTTGTAACTTTGACGAATTTAACATGATTCTTGTGTTGGGTTCTAATATCCGAATTCCAACATGAAATATGAAATAAATACTTGACATTTTCTTTTTACCTCTCATTTTACAATTGTGTTTAATAAATTAGTTAATTTACTCTATTTCGATGTTCTTGCAAACATTAAAGGAGCTTGTGGACAAATTTTGAATGTTTGTATAATTCAAGTTGAATTGAGATGTTTGGTTAGTGAAAGTAGACTCGATTTCATTTGATGAGTAAAATAGCTCATGTTTTCATTAAAAATACTACTTGGAACTTTTGGATGACAACGAATATGGTTGGCAAGCATTTTATAAATATATTTGCGATTCAGAATTATGTTTCAAGTTGTTAATGCCTTGAAGTATGCAGATAGGTAGAATATCTACTATAACTTTATGCTCTTTATTGTTTTGGTTTGATGTCCTTAAACATAAAATGTTTATGAACTATCTCAAAATTTGGTGAATTTGTCTTCAAGGAAGTAAAATGTGCCCACAACCAACCTATTGACTGAAGAAGTTATTTCCCATTATTTGGTGAATTTTTCTTCAAGAAGAAGTTAAATGTGGCAAGCATTTTATAAATATATTAGCTCGTGTCCATCTAATATTTCACACTAAATGACTATATATGTGTTGTGGATTTAACTTTTGTTGTCACACGGTTAATTGGATTGTTTGTAATTGGTGTACAATTGTGAATGCAACATACTCTCACAATGATAGGAAAGGACAAAGGAATTTGTCTTAGTTGCATACGGCCAGCGCACTGCTTGCCAGAATGCCCAAAAAAACAACGATACCCAGTTTTTGGAGAGGGCTTTGTGAAATGGATGGTGGTGGAGAAGAAGATTGTGAACATAGGGAGGTTATTCTTTTGTTGTAGTACCAATTGTCGATATTTCAAGTGGAGTGGTGTTTCACCAAAAAAGAAAACCGTCATGTATGAAGGTCAATCTAGTGGTATTTATGTTAAAGGTGAATCAAGTGGTGTTTCTTTGGGTAAATCTTAGGCCAAAGATGACATTGAAGATTTGTCTCGTATATTCAAAATTTTGGCTTGGATATCCAAAGAAGAAGACATGGAGATATCAACGAGCGTAACTATTCGCAAGAAGAAAGGAAATCACGAAGACAACGGGAAAGAAAAGGGCATGCATGCCTTTAATTTAGTGTCTTAAAGTTGATTTGCATTGTTACTTGTTGGGATTATATATCTTGGCCTTTATATAAGTTTGGTTTAGAGTCTAACAATTTATAGTTAAGTGTTGGGATCCTAAATCCTTGTGTTGGGGTTTTAATTCCTTTGATTATTTGTCCTGGCCCTTAGATAAGTTTGGTTCAAGAATTTATTGCTAAGTGCTAAGATTCCTTGTTCATCATTTCGCTTTCCATTAACAAGATTGGCCATGAGCAAGCTTACTCGCCCATGAATCAACTTAATCTTTAAGTTTCTTTATCTCATGGTCCAAATCTACTATTCCAATTGGTAAGTCAATTTGAGAGCCATGTTTAGCATACATAGTTTCTTGAATATAATAGTTAACAAGCACACTATATGAAGTCACGAAAACCTACCTATTGGTACAATTTTCATATCTGATTAACAAGCACACTATATGTAGTCAATGTAAGAGTCTAAACATAAGATTATGCCACCAATCTTTGCCACTATTCTTCTTGACAAGATATAGTGTTAAGTCCATTCCTCTATAATTCATATTCCCCGCAATCAAAATATGTATCATAGTTTATATATATATATATATATGTTAGAAAAATATGTATCATATTTTTAACTTTTTATATCTTGGCTCTCTTAATTAATATAACTGATTTTATTGTTAAAAGAGAAGTCAACATTTTTGTTATGACCGGTCCGAAAAACGCTTAGTTCTCGATTGATCGCACCGATAAGCGATTATTTTTCCAAACCAAGTAAAGCTACGTTTTTATTTTGTTTCCATACACGATATATTACGATCTCGTGAATATTATTAACAATTTATTTTGTAGGTTAAAGAATCTTTTCTTATTCTCTTAGATTTGTTTATGAATGAAATATTTAAAGAAAATCTTAAGTTTTCTAAATTCCTTCATTCTACAAATCTAGAATATCTTCTATATTCTTTCCTACTAATTGTCTTACAATTCTTGTTGCGGATTTTTTAGGTAAGAAATAATTCCTAAATTGATTTCTACTTTAACTATAAGTAAGAGTACAAACCAATAGGGAATTAATGCTTTGAATAATATTTTTTGTGCTCTTGTTCTCTAAGTTATAGCTGGCCGATTTTTCATGAAAGAACAAGACATCAAGCTTCATTAATTCAACTTTCAAAGAAAAAAGATTTTCTTCAAACTCATTGAAGAATCAAAATCATATTGGTGCTCAAAGAACAATTCCATATCTTGTTCAACCTACTTGACGTGAAATTAAGAACAGGGTTTCTTAATCAAAGTGGTGGTTGCGGTCAAGTACAATAGGGAAGTGGTGATAAAGTTAAGACCGGTGGGTTTGATTCCACTTCAGCAACAAGTCAGAAGAAGAAGTTAAAGTTAAGACCGGTGGGTTTGATTCCACTTCAGCAACAAGTCAGAAGAAGAAGTATCAAAGGGAGTTGATCTCGCTTTCTTTAGATTGTTATTTTGTTAATTTTATGCGAAATTACAAAAATCGATACTATTGTATTTTTAACAAGATTTTAAGTGGATTGTTTTACCCATGGCATGGGGGCTGTGGATGTTTCCTTGGAGTTTATCACGTTACATCATGTGTTCATTTTTAATTGTTTAAATTTCCCACTTAACAAAATTAGGTAAACGAACATCGCTGCAGCAGTCGATTTGTTATCCTTATCACTCGCCAGTTCTAACTGCGTTCTGTCCACTGCTAGTTTAATTAAGATTAAAATTACTATTAATTTAATTAATCTAAGTTTTAGAACTTTCAATTGGTATCAGAGAGGGTACACTTTATAAGTGCGATCCAAAGAAACCTAGATATGGACGGAGCTCCGTTTAGACCACCGGTTTTAGATGGTACTAATTATGCCTATTGAAAAATTAGGATTCAAGTTAATATTCAATCCCTTTATGAAAAAGTTTGGCACTCTATTATCCATAGATATAAAACTCCCACCATTATTGAAAATGGTGTAGAAAGAGAGAAAATGGCAGACGAGTGGGCTACAACTGATTTTAATTATACTAATTGGAATTCCAAAGCATTAAATGCCATATTCTCCTTTGTAGACTCTAATCAATTTTGTTTGATCTCTATTTGTCAGGTTGCTAAAGAAGCTTGGGATATCTTGAAGATTGCCCACGGAGGAACCACTATGATCAAGTCATCCCGCTTTCAAATTCTTACTCTAGAGTTTGAACAACTAACCATGAGAGATGATGAAAATTCAAGCACTTTTATGCAAAACTCAATGACATCACCAATAATCACCTATACTTTGGGAAAGAAATATTCGCAGAGCAAAATTGTAAAGAAAATTCTCAGATCATTGCCTGATTGTTTTCACTCCAAAGTAATTGCAATTGAAAAAAGTAAGGAGATTGAGAATATCAAGGTTGAAGAATTGGTGGGATCATTGATGACATATGAATTACATCTACAAAGGAGAAAGAAAGAAAAAGGATCTGGTTTGCCTTCAAAATTAAAATTGATGAAGAAGAGGTTGATGGTGAGGAGAGTGAAACAAATGAAAATATGGCCATGCTCACCAAACAATTCAAGAAATTTCAAAAAGGAAATCAAAAGGGAAAGAACTTGAATACCCCACTCCAACAAAAGAAGATATTTTTGAACAATACTAAACAAAATCCCACTACATCTATGAATAGATCGGACAATCGAATTCAATACCATGAGTGTGAGGGCTTTGGACACATTGTTTCTGAATGTACAAATACTCTAAAGAAATCTCGTACCAAGAAGGCTATGAATATCACTTGGAGTGAAGATAATGAAAAGGAGTCAGACGAGGATGAGGACGAGGATGACAAAACTATTGATGACGAGGTAACATTGCTTACTGTAAACTTTCTTTCTCGTACTGACTCTATGGAACAATTGTCTGCAGGTTCTGATTCCTTGACTACAATATTTGAAGAACCAAACCGCGTGTGTTCTAACTGCATCAGTGTGAACAAACAATTAAAAGACAAACAGGAGAAGAATTTTTCTATTCATATCATGATTGAATATTTGGAAGATAATAAAGCAGCAGTTGAATCTAAAAATGACACTCTAACTAATATCTTAAAAGAGAAGGAGGTCAAATTGTGAATCTTCTTGAAGAATTAGAAAAATCAAAAGAAATGGTCAAACAACTAACAATTGGAGCGTCTCTCTTGAGTGAAACCCTAAACTATGGAAGAACTCCAAACGTCAAAGAATTTTTGGGATATGTTGGAAAAGGTAAAAGGAAAGTTGGGAATCAAATCAACTTCATCAAAGAAACAAAGTCTACTATATTTTTAGACAAAACTACTCCCATCGCTGTCAGGACTACAACTGACACCTTATATCTGAGTTCGACCAATACTAAGACTCAAAAATGGTCACGACCATCAATTATACAATCAATGTATCAATTCTCAATATAGAGAGGTAAATCAAATTACTTTGTAAAATGTTGCATCTGTGGTAATCTAGGACGAGACTCATTTCATTGTTTATATAGTAAAAACTTGGTTAATAGACAAATGAGATACCATAGGAACACTAAAGATAGACAAATTTGGGTGTAAAAAGGGTGATTTAAATTGTTACATGGTTGATGTTGCCTATAGAACTTTTATTCCTAACTCTTGGTATTTTGATAATGGTTGTTCTAGACATATGACCGTAATCGATCTTATCTAACTAACTACAAAAGTCATGAATGTGGTCTCGGTCACTTTTGGTGATGGAGCACACGATAAAATTGAAGGTGTAGGCACTATTCTAAATAATGGATTATCTCCGTTAAAAAAAGTTCTTTTGTTGTAGGTTTAGAGGCTAACTTTGATTAGTATAGGCCAACTTTGTGACGATAAACACTTGGTTATGTTCTCAAAAAATTCTTGCAAAGTTTTGAATTATGATGGTAGTCGCATTCTACAAGGTACTAGATCTAGTGATAAATGTTATCTTCTTGACACCAAAATTACTTGTCATATTTCAAAGTCGACTCCACGAGTTGTGGCACAAAAGATTGGGACATTTAAACTATAGTGATCTGTTGAGACTAACAAAATTGAATGCAATACAAGGCATTCCTAAGCTTCTTGAAAAATCTTAAGGATTGTGTAGTTCATGCCTAAAAGATAAGCAAACCAAAAGTACTCACAAGCAAGGTGAATTTCTTACTAAATCTCACGTATTAGAATTACTTCACACTTGATTTGATAGGACCTATTCAAACTGAAAGTATTGGTAGAAAGAAATATATTTATGTATGCGTAGATGATTTTTTAGATATACTTGGGTAGATTTCTTGAGAGAAAAATATGATGTTTTTGAAAGATTTAGATTCTTGCACCTAAAATTAACAACATAAATTTTTTTTTAGGGAATAAAAATATTGAGGATTAGAAGTGATCATGGGATGGAGTTTGAAAATGCTATTTTCTCTACATTTCTTGAACAAAATGGTGTTGTGGAAGAAAAATAGGTCTCTACAAGAGATGGCTAGAGTAATGCTAAATAGTAAGAAGCTTCCTATTAAATTATGGGCTGAAGCTATTAATATTGCTTGTTATATTTTGAATCGTGTGTCTTTGAGAACAGGAACCACTCAAACTCTTTATGAAATTTGGAAAGGAAGAAAACCGAATCTCAAATATTTCCATACATTTGGTAGCAAATGCTATGTTTTAAATGATCGTGAATATTTGGGTAAATTCGATTCAAAAGGTGATGAGGAGTGTTTATTGGTTATTCGAAAACAACCGAGCTTCTGAAATTTATAACATGCGTACTCGGACTATCATTGAATCAATCAATGTAAGAGTTGATGACACTGATGATTTTTCGTCTTATTCACAAGAGCCTAATATTTAGTCCTTGGAAGAATAGGTTGCTGGACATCAACCTACTCAAGACAATCATGTGTCTCGCACTGCATGATAAAATGCATGAATAGCCAGCATCAAGTTTTGGTGTCTTTGTCCCTGCTCCTGGAAGTTCTGACATACCAAATACAAACAACGAACAGAACATGGAAGGCAACCTCCTTCTTGGTTACAGAAAGCGCACCTAATTGACAATGTTCTCTCAGATTTTGGATACGGTATGATGACTAGGAGGAGGCTTGCTAATGAACTTGAAAATGTTTGCTACACTTCACAAATTAAACCCAAAAATATAAATGAAATAATTAATGATGAAAATTGATTTCTAGCCATGCATGAAGAGCTAGCTCAATATGATCGAAATGAAGTGTGGGAACTTGTTTATCAGCCAGAGGACACAAATGTGATTGGAATAAAGTGGATATTCAAAAATAAATTAGATGAACATGGAAACATAGTCAGAAACAAGGCACGATTGATTGCACAGGGATATACTTAACTAGAAAGAGTGGAGTTTGATGAAACATTTGCACCTGTGGCTCGACTTGAATCTATTAGACTTTTACTATCTGTGGCATGTCAAATGAGGTTCAAGATGAACCAAATGGATGTCAAAAGTGCTTTTCTCAATGGAATTCTCAATGAAGAATTCTATGTTGAGCAACCTAAGAGATTTGTTGATCTTTATTTTCTTGACCATGTGTTTAGACTCAAAAAGGCCCTGTACGGACTAAAACAAGCTCCACGTGCTTGGTATGAATGATTGATCATGTTCTTACTGGAAGATGGATACAAGAGAGGAGGAGCTGACAAAACTTTATTCATCGAACATTTCAAAACTGGATTAATAGTTGCACAAATCTACGTCGATGATATTGTGTTTGGTTTTTCACTAGAAACAAAATCCAAGGAGTTTGTTATACTTATACAAAATGAATTTGAAATGTGAATGGTCGGTGAACTAAATTTATTTTCGTGTTTACGATCATCAAATAGGTTGGATCAAGGATATTTATCTCACGAGCCACGTATGCTAAAAATCTGGTGAAGAAGTTCACTTTGAACTAACCAAGATAGTCGAACTCTCATGGTCACGTCCTTGAAAATCTCCGAGATGACCAGGGCAAAGAGGTTGACTCCAGCTTGTACAAAAGCATGATAAACAGTTTCTTGTATGCACTGCAAGCCGTCCTAACATATCATTCAGTGTTGGAGTTTGTGCGCGTTATCAGACCAAGCCAAAAGAATCACATCTTGCAACGGTCAAACAAATTATTTGCTATATTAACTATACTTCTGATTTTAGTTTATGGTATACTAATGATACTAACTCTCATCTTGCAAAATACATTGATGCTTCTTGAAATGGAAACACGGATAATAGGAAAAGCGATGGAAGATGTTTCTACATTGGTAACAATCTCATTGTATGGTTAAGTAAGAAACAAAACTCTATTTCCTTATCTACTACAAAAGCTAAGTATATTGCTGCAGGTAGTTGTTGGACTTAGTTACTCTGGATGAAACAAATGCTATGTAATTATAGTATTGATCAGGACTCTTTTACTATATTCTGTGATAACACTAGTGCTATCAATATTTCTAAAAATCCTGTTCAACACTCTAGGACCAAACATATTGACATTAGACATCATTTTCTTAGAAATTTGGTAAAAAAAAGTAATTACTTTGGAACATATTCAAATTGAGTATCGGTTGGCTGATTTGTTTACCAAGACCTTAGATTCTGCTAGATTTAAGACTCTACGAAAGGTTGTGGGCATTTGCTTGATGCATTAATTTACTTTAACAATTTTTTTTTATACTTAATAGAAGTATCATGTGTTTTGTTTGCATTTGCTTATGTTTTATTCTTTTATTTAACAAAAAAAAAAATAAAAAAAAATAAGAGGGTGAGTATTATTGCAAATAGCATATGATATAAATGTATGATTGATCTATGAATTTTGAGATTTACTTGGATTAACCAATCAATATGGTATGCTCATTATACTTATGGTATTTTAAGGATATATTGACTTGTTTGATTGTGCCTTACTACTTGGTACTTTGTTGTGACTTATGGTCGAGATCTATGTCTCGATGCTATAATATGTTGTTATGTTAAATAGACAATTTCATAGAGGATATGGCTATCACCATAGATGTGTGCGGCCATCTTTAATAACGAACATAAATCATGTGGGAAAGGGCTACTTTTATGGTCATGAGAAAGTCAACTCCATGATCTTATAAATTTAGTGCTTATACAAAACAAAAATATATAAATAAAGTCAACACTCTAAGTACTCAAAGAAAATTTATATGGTACTCTGTCTGCACGCATATATTTTTTTTCATTTAAAGAGATATGTTTAGATGATGACTAGTTTGAAATACGTCTCATTACTTATCTTCTTGACAATATTCATTTTAGTAGGACGGTTATGATTGACTACTCTAGTACGTCATATCACACACCTACATTATAAATATGATAAATTAATTAAATCTAATTATGCGCATATATCTAATTGGAATATTCTGTTTATTTTGATATTTTGGACCGATTATATAATTTGTGTACTATGAAATTTGTCCATAAATAAAAGATTCATTTTATCTTATAAAATATTTTCATTAATTTTGTGTGATTATCCTGTGTGGGTCTTTTTGTAGAATTTTCAATCAACAATCTAATTTTTGCAGCACAATCAACTTTAACTACGTAAAATCTGGATGAATCTCTCACGGTAAATTTAACAATTCCATTTTCCATAAAATAGCTTTTTAGGAGAATAAAATCGGATTTCAAATATATGGTAAAGGGAATTTTTCTTTTATATCATAACAACCAATCATCGCTTTAATTTTGGTAACTTGCTTACACACGTCCAAAATTAATTGTTTCCTCATTGTGCAATTTTGAAAATTCTTCTTCTATTAAACTGACTTAGGGTTTCTCATCTTTCAAAATTGATTCTAAATTGCTTAACATCAAATTCTCTCTTGCATTTGATTCTAGGGTTGTGTTAAGTTTTCTTTCCATTGTTACTCTGTTCGGTTCTTTAAAAAGCGCCATGGGGCCTCAAATGTTGCTTGTAAGGACTCTCTCTCTCGAAGTGCACGAAGACCGGAACCCTCCAATTCATTTTGGACACTTCTCTAGCGGTTGTTGCATCTTAGGTCGACCAATCGATGGACATTGTTGCATATGAACCGCCATGGTTAGCCATTCTAAAACACAACACCATAAAAATTTAAAGACCCCATTACTTTTCTTAGCAAGAAAGTTTTCCTAAGTACTCAAGAACCAGATGAAGAAGGAGATGGAGATGACGGATCTGGAACGGGGGACAGTGGGTCTAACAATGCTGGAATTGAAGAGAAAGTTCATGAGAATGAAGAGACTGGTGATGAAGAGGAGGAACAGCCTCCCCCAATCGTAGAAGGTTCAGGTAAGCCCCTTTTTCAAAAATCAAATTCTGATTTCGAAGTTACTCTTGATGAATCTTCAAAATCTACTCACACACCTCCTCCAACAAAAAGAGCTACGAGGGCTGAAAAGGAAAAAGGTAAAATCGGTGATGTGATGTTGCTGTAGAGCCCACACCTGCTGGTCAGAACAGGCATCCTACTGCCTCAGGGGGTGCCCAAAGAGTACTTCCTACTCTAGTTCAAACCCGAAACTGTTCAAGCGTGATATTCTGACTAGAGAAAGACACCTCTATTAATAATCTAAACTACTACTTTCTATCTGAGACTACTGAGAGTCTGTTTCTTTCATTTACCTTATTTCACAAGTTCATCGTTGAATGCAATGTATCTATTCCTGAGTTTGTTGCGTTTCATCGAGATAAGATTGTTGGGTTTCATAAACTGTATAATTTGTTGAGTTTTTCTGAACTGTTTAATGAGACTCTTATCAAGGAGTTTATGGCAAATGTTCCCAATAATTTAGGTAAGGCTAGAAATGAATTTAGGTGGCAAGTTTATGTCAGGGGAAGACATGTTAATTTCATTCCTAACTCTCTAAGAGAATGGCTTGTGATGGATGATGTGGCTATCTCTAGTGATGAGGAGTTAACTAAGGATAGTATTGCTCAAGAGATGATTGGTTCTAGACTTCCGTCGAAATACAAAGTTATCCATCATATCTTAATCAACAACATTGACCCTTTCGACTCATTGATCCGATATCTTGGGTGATAGGAAGTTATCCTATATAAGTTGGGAATGTGTTTGCGTGTTGATTGGGTCAAAATGATTTTTGATAGAATTGTGTATGAAGTGCCATGAAGGGCTAAGAAGTACAGACTACTACATCCAGCGCTTATTCATCATTTTATTGCTCATCAAGGAGTGCCTCATATGGATTCAGACAGGTTCTTAGATGCTATACCTGTCCTAGGCATTCATGAATTTTCAAACTTAAGTGAAACACCAAATGCCACTCCCAGGGTTCCAAAGCATGTTCCATCTTCTTTGGATCTGTCTGGCCATTTGGATGTACTGGAAAATAGCTGGGGCTAGTCAAAAACTCAAGTACAACGAACCAAAATTTGGCTTTGTACTCCACCGGATGAAATGAAATGGAAACCAGAATTTGTGCAACTAAAATGCAATAATTTTGGTTAAAGATGATGAAATATATGAGTGCTTAATGTTTGCAAATAGTTTCTATATCAATCCTCTGAAAAAATGGACGTCCACATGCCCTTTTTAACGTTGGAGATCGGTTGGAAACGAAAAGGAATGAACCAAATCGTGTAACTCTTCAAAAGGACATGTCTGTTCACGCAAACCTATGCGATCACATGGTTTAACCAAGCTGCGATCGCAAGGTACAAAATCAGAACAGAACTTGATCCGAATTTAACCATGCGATCGCAAGGCTTTGCCTCTTGCGATCGCATGGAAGGACCAAAATACATTCTCGCTTAAAAATTAAGCCATTTGTGATCGCAGTGTAAATTAACCATGCGATCAAACTTTGACCGATTTTGTCCTTTTTCGTAATTTCTCATTCATTCGATATTGGTTTCGAGATGTCAAATATACCCTTTTAAACATGCAGATAAATCTGAATTTTCTTTCTGCGACCTGACCGGACAGGTCGATCCCCATTTCCCCGAAGCGTCGAAGTGGCAAACAAATTTGCCTAAACGGATTGGGTCGAGTCTTGTATATTTGGCCAAGTTGACACGGAGTCACTTTCGTTATTTTTAACACTTAGTTAATTTCTCGACATATTTAAACCAATTTCCAACAAATGGAACTTTAAAATGGCCGAAAACTAGGAGAGAAAAGGGACAATTTGCTGGCTGAAAAATGAAGACTTCAGGCACGATTTTTCTTCAGTAAAAAAGGGCTGATCAAAGCTTTTTTTTGGCAGAAATGGAAGTGGGTTTAGTGGTTTATAAGTGGGAGGAAAAATGGTCTGATTAGTGGGGCTAAATGGGACGTTTTCTGCTGGATTTTTGGGGCAGCAGTGGGTTAGTTTTTTTCATCTGCGCTGGGGAGCTCTTTTGGGACGGTTTTTGGTAGTTGGGGAGGGGGGTCTTGGTATGGTTTTTCTTCAGTAAAAAAGGGGAGAGAATGGATGGTTTATGGAGTGGAAGAGAGGGCTGGAAGTGGGGTTGAATAACTGTAAATTGGTGGCTGAAAAATGAGGGGGAGAAAGGGACTAAGTGGCTGATTTCATCACTGATCATAGAGCGATTATTGGGAGCTCTTGGGCACTTTTTTGGAAGTTAAGGAAGGGTACATGGGACGTTTTTCTGGGGTATAATGGCTGAAAATGGTGGGTGGAAGATGAAGGAAAATGGGTAGAAATGGGCTGAAATGAGGGAGATCATGGGTGGTTAAAATTTTGGCTTTTTGGGGCTGATTTTGGCATGAGAATTAAGGGATGTTTGGGTGTTTAATTTGGCATGAGATTAGGGACTGTTTGGGTGTGTAATTAGCATAAAAAAAATTGGTTTGGTGATTGACAAAAATTTCTTTTTTTTTTTACACAAAAAATATGGCAAATACGTGAAAAAAATCTTACGCGACTAAATTGTTTGAAAGGCACTAGGAAGTTCGCAACGATGCAAAAAAATTGAAACTTATTTTTTCGTGAAATTTTAAATGTCAACAAAAATTTTCGGTCGTTACAACATGAGTCTTTATGGAGTCGGACAATGAAGGAAAAATCTCGCAGACTTGGCCATGCCAAACTGACACTACAAGGCCTCAAGATTCTCCATTATGGAGAAGAATGCTTGAGTTAGGCACATGGTAGAGCCTCATCTAGTATGGAAAATTGGAGAAGTGAAAATTGATTTTGGTGTGATCAATGGACTAAATTTGGAGCTATCCACTCCTGTTACCTCAAAGAACAATACAAAGAAAAAATTTGTTTTGGAGTTCGGAGGAAATAGCAACCGGAGACTTGATAAATTAACCAAAGATCTTACCTTCTAAGTTGGTGAATGAAATCAAGGACATCCCTTTATCCAACCAAGTCGATAAATTGTCTTTGGAAGATGGATAACTCGTAAGTGTTCTCAGATCGTCTTGTGCGTAACTATTTCGCCAAAAGAGTTCTTCTTAGATTTCATTAAATTCATCTGGAATAAAAGTATCCCGCCCAAGATTTCTATATTTGTTTAGAGACTTTGGCATAATTGGGTCTCAGTGGATGACATTATTAAAAGAAAAAAACTTGAATTCGATTGGCATCTAAATGCCGTGTTGCGAAGATGAGGAAACCATTAATCATGTATTTTTGAATGGTAAATGTGCTAAAGAGGTCCGGGATCACTTACGCTTGAGACCGGGTATATCCTTCAAGAAGTGCTCACATCCTAAAGCTACGTTTATGATGTGGATTACCAATATACAGCTCGGCCAGAACTTTAATTGTCACTTTGTGCCTTTGCTCATTTTTTTGGTTTTATAGAATGGTAGAAACAATTCTAAATACAATGATGTGAAAATGAATGCAACTAGAATCATCAAAAGAATCCATTATCCGATGGAGTCCTTTTGAAAGCCGGGATCCTCATCCATGCTTTGTTAGGAAAAGACTCTCTTATCCTCGTGGTCACACACCGGAGGAAACCCAAGAAGGGTGGAGTAAACTTAACACGATGGTGCACTAAAGGAGTGTGGTCTGGCAACAAAAGTGGAGTGATTTGCAACCACTTAGGGATGTTACATGGGGGTTATATGACTTTTATGGGACATGCTCCATACTTGAAGTCGAACTTAAAGTCAGTGGCAACCGGTCTTCAACTCGTGTTGGCGTAAAGATCTTAGAAAAGTGTAGGTAGAAGTTGATTCCAAAGCTGCAATGTTATTATGCATTCAACAGATAAAGGCCCTTGGAAAGTTCAATACATTTTGGAATCCATCCACCAAAGGGTTAACAAAATAGAAATTCAATTTTCCCATATATGGAGGGAAGAAAACAAAGTAGCCGACTAGTTTGCCAATAAGGTATACAATGACAAATGTTTCAAAATGTTACAAGGATCTCGATTTACAAGGTGTTGTTAGAGGACTCATTCAGTATGGACAAGATGAGCATGGCGTCAATTAGGCTTGTGGATAGGATGACATGACCACCATTGAAGGAAGTGTTAGTTTAGTTACGTGACTGGTACTATCTCACCAGAAGTGCTTAAAGAGGATCACTGGTAACTCGGAAGAAGCTGGTAGCAATGAAGGAGGATAACTGGTAAAATGGAAGTGATAGTTAGTTCTTAAGCATCTTTTCATTTTCTTGTTAACTGTGTAAAGAGTATTATCATTGGTTTTTTTTAGAATTTGCGGATTTTACTTGTTTAAAGAGTAGTACTCTTTCATGCTATCATATAGATAGGTCTTTGTAAGATTTGGAGGTAAGGCTATACGTCCCCCTCTTTGTCCTTCTTTTTTTATTACTATAAAATGTATATCTCATGCTTGGATTTTTGAGCTGAGATATTTCTCAAAATAAATAATACTTTGATTCAACATTTCCAATGTACAACAAATCCACAAGGAGCCGATAATGTGGACAAAAAATTGAGGGTAACATTCTATTTTTAGCATTCAAACACAATAATCGATTTTTATGACAATTTTCGAGTTCGTAATTGTGATACAAGTTTCAACTTTCTAAATAAATCTGGTTATAATTACTTATACGTATGTGGACTTAGAAATCAAACAATCTGCGAATCCGTACAATTTTTAATGTAAGTCCAAATCTTCCACGTCTTTTCATAGTTTCCTTGAAAACAAATTTCAACCGAATCAACATCAATTGGTCTTTTGAACATTGATTGCAATTTTGAAACCCGTATACAAAATTAGATTGGATAACGAGTTATGAAATTGAACAAGTATCTCTTAAATTGACCAAAGGTGCCAATGTTTATAAAGATAATTGGAATTTAAATAATAATTAATTGGTTGATATGCAATAACTAAAATTTCAATACATTTGAAAAGAAATGTCAAATGGTAACTATCACGTGTGTATGCCAATAGATTGACAAAAGACTTCAAAAATCAAATTCAAAGACTACAATGAAGTAGTGTCTCCATGAATGAAATAATTTTACTTAGACTTTGGTTCTTGCAAAAAAAATAAAAAATAAAAAATCAATGACTTGAGTTTAGAGAAATGGTCACAATTTGGTTTGCTTTGTATAGAAGGAACAAAAATAGAATCAAACTGATATTATTTCAGATATTTTTTAATGTCTCGAATATTTACTGTTTAAAAGTAAATGATTGTATTTTAACAAGTTGACGTGCAAACAACTAAACAAGCTCGTGTTCACCTAGAATTTGGGGTCAAGCATTCAGATTTTCAAATAAGGAAAGTTAAACTATTATTTCCATGACTAAACAAGACAATTATGATATATTTGACTTCTTAAATTGTACAACTCTAAACGTGATTAAAGAAATAAAAATTTAAAATGTTTTATTATCGTGCGTAGAACACTATTAAATAAATTATCGTATTTGTTTTTATTATATAATTTGTAATGACCTAGAATAATTTTTGAAGTTAGATAGTGTTAACAATTTTTTTCGTTTTCAAAATAGACCGTTGAAATTTGTGGTAAACAAATCATTGAGTGTAATGTAGATTGAATAATGCACACTCGTAATTAAGACTCTAAAGTGGATTGAGTCATGAAGGCATAACATGGTTGGTTCGGGCCTTGTCGAACCCTAATAGTCCGCAATTCTTGTAGATTGTTTTAAATTATAATAATAAAAACCAATTTATTCAAATGGGTCTACATGGTCATATTGAATCACACAAAAGTGTGTCGAGTTCTCAAAACACAGTCATATTGAATCGGTATTGAAACTCAGATTACAAAATTTATTTGATATCTCTATGTACATGTGCAACTACATGTACCAACAATAAACGAGCATGTTCTTCGTTATGTCAAATATTATTAGTAACCTCAATGTACAAGTACAATTACATAATAATGAGCACATTCTTGGATATGTCCAATATTATTAGTATGTTACTTTTAGTGAGTCAGGATTTGAAGACCATAGACCACCAACCAATTATTTAGTAATCACCAAAATTCTACATGTACGTGTTTGTACACGCACAGGTACAAACACAGAAAAAATGCTTGAGATTCAAGAAACACGAAAGTGGAAACGTGTAATTGTCTAATTCGAGCATGTTTGTTAGTGCTTATAAGTATTTATAAGTTAGTCAAACATTATTTTTATTTACACATTTCGTAAGACCCACTATTTATAATCTAAATTTTTTTTACCAAACATACTTTTTTCAAAAAATATGGTAAGAAAAAATAGTTGATTATTGATTAATGAAAAAGAAAAAAAAAATAGCACAACATGCCACGTGTAATGTTGTGCATTAAACAAAAACGCACGTTTTTTGTTACCATACTCTCCGAAAGTCCAACACTGTCCCACAACCGTGAACATCAAGGTTCATACTCTGGCCATTCTCCTCCACCTCCCAAGTCTCTTTGTATGGAAGTTTCTAACGTAATTTTATTTTCAATACACGTACATTATTATTGGGACATTAAGATTTCTATAGAATTTATTTAAATTTGAGTTGAGTTGAGTACGGTTAAATCTTAATAGAATCTTTTAAAATCCAAATTAGGACATCCAATTTAAAATCCAAATTGAGTTGAGTTGAGTTGAATGAACGCATTCTTTTGTACTCATCTTGTTGAACTTTTTGGAGGGGATGAAGAACAAAAAACTAGAATAAATACACCGAAAGATGGTTTGAACACGATTATGAATCGTTGTCCTCAAACGATATTTGCCGCCACTGGGATAAAGTGCTTGAAAACTTTAAATGCAAATAGTTTGTAAGAGTAATCAAACATTTGATTCAAGTTCAAAATCAAGCAAAATGAACTTGAAGAACACTTTGAAAAAACTGATATTTGAACTTTGATTTGAATGTATAGATCTTTCTTTTATGTTAATCTTATCTCCTTTAACTTGAAAACTATTTTTATATATAGATAATCAAGTCTTACACACGAAATGGTGCCAAAACTTCTTCAAATGCTGTCATAATTCAAAAATCCAACGACAGTGAAAAATTTTATTCGGCGAACACCCAAAACAATCCTGGGTGTTCGCCCAGGCCAATGTTTTGGCCTCAGTCACCTAATGAGGACGCTTGGTGTTTGCCCATCTTAAAATTACACTTTGAATTTTTTGTTTTCCTCTTTTATTTTTTGGGTTTTTTTTTCACCTAATTATTATCCTCTTGATTCCAAATCACTTCCTATTATGTAATTGAACAATATTACAACAATCCTCCACTTGTTCAATTATATAATAAGCACAAACTCAAATTGAACGACGTTTATGCATAAAGTATGGATATCTTTCGATTTGAATCCTACCTTAGTGTAAATCTCACAAAGTATCATCGAAATCTCAAGTAGCATGATGACACCAATGAAATCACACACATAAGCATCATGTGTTCTAAGTTCCACACTATCTCATTTAGCGCTCTTAAATTCTTGCGCTTCTCCTATTCATGAACTTTTAAGAGATAAACTCAACTCTCTATTGAGGTGGCACCACCTCGAAGTTCGTATAGGTAAAGTTCTTACAATATCTTTGTCACTTTTAGAGATACTTGATCCAGCGATCTGAACTTTATTAAGAGTAATAGAAACTCATCCCTCATTTTCTGTAACAACCAACACTTATAACCTTTGGATAGGGTTTAAGAAAGAGTAAGTGCTAAAATTATCCACTTATAAGATGACTTGTTGTTACCCTTTGGACTCGAGATATACTTGTTAGTGTAATTAGGTAGGATTGCCATCATTTGGTGGATTTAATTACGGTGTTTTAACCACATCCTACTAGTTGGTGGATCGGCCAAATTCTCATTTGAATTTACATAAGTGAGTGAAATTATTCCATCTTTAATTAATTTCGTCACGTAGTCATGTCTTAGACTCATGTGTCTAGACTTACTATTGTACACTCTAGCTAAAGTGGCTTGACTATCACACAAGATAGATTTAGAAGAATTATTCTTCTCTCCCAATGGGATTTCATACATTAAATCCTTAAGCCATTCAGCTTCTTTTCCGGTGTCAGCCAATGCTACGAATTCGGATTCCATAGTTGAGTGTGTAATTCACATTTGTTTCTTGGATTTCCAAGAAATTGCACCTCCTCCAAAGGTGAATACCTAACCTGAGGTGGATTTATTTTCTCATGCATTAGAGATCCAACTAGCATCGGTAAATCCTTCTAGGATTGCCAGAAATTTAGAATATTGGAGACCTAGATCCTTGGTTTTCTTCAAATAACCAAGAACCCTACCAATAGCCTTCCAATGTTCTTCACTTGAATTGCTAGTAAACCGGTTAAGTTTATTAATTGCAAATGCTGTATCGGGTCCTGTGCATTGCACCGCATACATAAAACTTCTATTAACACTTGCATACTCAAGTTGAGCTTCCATAATTCTTTACAAGTTTCAAACTTGAATCAAACGGGGTATTTACCTCTTTGATATTCAAGTGATTGAACTTCTTGATCACATTCTCAATATAATGTGATTGGTTCAACATAAAAACCCCACTAGTGTTGGTAATCTTGATACCTAATATAGTATCCACTTGACCAAGATCTTTCATTTTGAATGTGGAAGATAGAAACCTCTTTGTTTCTTTTATACCTTGCATTTGATTACTTACAATCAACATATCATCTATGTATAAACAAATGAGCACAACATAATTATCACATATTTTTGAATATAAACATTTATCAATACTATTATGTTTAAATCCAAATGTCATTATTGCTAAGTTAAATTTTTCATGCCATTTCTTTGGCACTTGTTTTAAACCATATAAAGATTTTACTAATTTGCATACTTTATGTTCATTTCTAGGTAGAACAAAACCTTATGGTTGTTCTATATAAACCTCCTCATCGAGATCCCCATTTAAGAATGCCGTCTTAACATCCATTTGATGTATATGCAATAAATAGAAGCTAAAGCAAATAAAATCCTAATCGATGTTATTCTAGCAACTGGTGCATATGTGGCAAAGTAATCTATTCCTTCCCTTTGTCGATACCCTTTGGCCACTAACCTAGCTTTGAAGGTATTAAGAGTACCATTTTCATTATACTTCCTCCTAAATACCTATTTATAGCCTATAGTTTTTGAGCCGGGTGGTAAATCGACTATTGTTTGACATAATTGAATCCATTTCATCGTTTATAGCATCTTTCCAAAAGATACTATCTCTTGATGACATTGCTTCTCAATAAGTTTTAGGATCAGTTTCAACTTGAAGAATATATGGAATAGTTCTTGTGACACTCTTTTCATTTCCTTCAACCAAGTAGAAGGAAATAAGTTGAGAAACAATCAAATTCCTTCCTAGTACTTTATCCTTTCGAGCTCTTTTACTTCTACGAAGTTCATTTGAATCAACATCCTTAGGAGGTGTTTCTACTTGTGATCTTGTAGAAATAGGATTCTCCACTTGAGATTCCCTTAATGAATTATTATCCGAAGATAATAAATTTTCAAAGAACTCTACATCACGAGATTCAATTATAACATTGGTTTCCAAATTTAATAATCGATATGCTTTGATGTTTTGAGCATATCTTACAAAAGTGCATTTGATCCCTCTAGGACCTAACTTAGTCCTTTTAGGATCCGTGTTCTTGCAATAAGCAAGACACCCCCACACATTGAAATAACCAATGTTCGATTTTCTTCCTTTCCACAATTCGTAGGGAAAAACTTTTAATCTTTTAGAAGGAATTCTATTCACTATATGACATGCACTTAATAAAGCTTCTCCCCATAAGTTCAATGGCAACTTAGAATTTAATAACATAGCATTTATCATGTCAACTAATGTCCTATTATTTCTCTCAGCCAAACCGTTTTATTTGGGTGTTCTAGGAGCACTAAATTGATGTATTATGCCATTTTGTTCACAAAAAAGATTAAATTCATTAGAGAAATATTCACCTTCTCTATCACTTCTAAGAATTTTAATCTTTCCATTTAATTGGTTCTCTACTTCGATTTTGCATATCTTAAACATACTAAAGGCTTCATCCTTATGTTTCATTAAAAAGATATAATAAAACCTAGAATGATCATCTATGAATGTTATGAAATATACCTCATCTTGTTATCATTCCATTTAATTCACATATATCGGAATGAATTAAGTCTAATAAATTAGAGGTTCTTTCAACTCTATGAAAAGGTTTCTTAATTAATTTAGACTTAACACATAATTCACATTTATTATGTTCTATGTTTTCACAAGAAATCATGTTATTCTTAATAATTCTTTTTATAGTAGAGAAACCAATATGTCCTAGTCTATCATGCCATAAAGTAATAGACTCAATAACATAATTTAAATTCGTCGCTTTATTGATATCATTTTCAACAATACAAAGTTTGACCATTCCATCACTAGAATAGCCCTTTTCCAACAAATACACCATTACGAGAAAGTACAAGTTTGCCCGACTCATATATGGACTTAATTCTCGGTTTTTCCAACAAATCTCCACTTACTAAATTTCTATTCTAATCCAGTACATGTAAGACATTTATTAATGTAATCTTCTTGCCGGATGTGAAAAGTAAGTCTACACTTCATTTGCCAACAACCATTGATTGAACTTCATTTCTCATTTGAATATGTTCATCATCCACTTCTTGATAGGTTTTGAAAAGTGACCTATCATAACAAATATGTATGGTGGCACAAGTATCATACCACCATCCTTGAACCTTTCCTTTGACGGTATTGACAATGCTCACAGTAGTAACAATGTTATCCATGTCAATGGAGCTCACTTTTTCTGTTTGTTTTGGTTGTTTGCAGTTTTTGCACTCACGAGCATAATGTTCGGGTTTGCCACATACATAACAAGAAACTTTAGACTTTTTTTGTCCTTGTTGTCTTTGTTGGAATTTGAGAATTTTCTCTTCATAGAATTCTTGTTGGATTTATCGACTTGATCCACGGCATGGGCTTTGGAATTCCCCTCATGAGAATGTTCGTTCTCATCTCTTGCCCTTGATTCTTCCTCAATTAGAAGATGCTTTTGAATCCCTTCCAAAGAGTAATCTTCAGAACTATGAAGAATTTTCTTCCTATAGCCTTTCCATGATGATGGCAACTTAGAGATAATTGTACCAACTTGGAAAGTCTCGAGAATTTCAATCTTCACGGACTTCATTTTGTTGATAATGACTTGCAATTCATGTACTTATCCTAACAAGTGTATGTTATCCAAAAACTTGAAATCAAAGTACATGGAAAGCAGAAACTTTTTGGTACCTTCCTCATCGGCCTTGTATTTACTCTCCAATGCGTTCCATATCTCCCTTGCTAAAGTGGTGTTTGTGTAAAGATCATAAAGGTGATCAGAGAGAGCATTCAAGATGTGTCCTCTGCAAATAAACTCGTCTTCATGTCTCTTCTTTCTTTCTGTCTTTATTGTATCGGAATCATTTGGAGTTGGTTCCGAAAATGGTGCCAAATCCAGATCCAATATGTAAAAGATTTTCAATGTGGTGAGAAGGAATTTTAAATTATCCCTCCATCTTGTAAAATTGGATCCGTCGAACCTATCAAGTCTCACAAGGTCTTGATTCATCATCTTAATAGTAGCCATCATAGTCTCATTCTCCATCACAGAAAATCGTTTGAGATTGTTGAACTTTTTAGAGGGGATGAAAAACAAAAAAAAAAACTAGAATAAATACACCGAAAGATGGTTTGAACACGATTATGAATCGTTGTCCTCAAACGATATTTTCCGCCACCGGGATAAAGTGCTTAAAGGCTTTAAATGCAAATAGTTTGTAGGAGTAATCAAACCTTTGATTTAAGTTCAAAATCAAGCAAAATGAACTTGAATGAAACTTGAAGAACACTTTGAAAAAACTGAGATTTGAACTTTGATTTGGATGTATAGATCTTTCTTTTATGTTAATCTTATCTCCTTTAACATGAAAACTATTTATATATGTAGATAATCAAGTCTTACACATGAAAAGGTGCCAAAACCAACCCAAAAGGTGCCAAAACTTCTTGAAACGCTGTCAGAATTAAAAAATCCAACGGCAGTGAAAAATTGTACTGGGCAAACTGGGTGTTCGCCCAGGCCAATGTTTTGGCCTCAGTCACCTGATGAGGACGCTGGGTGTTCGTCCAGCTTAAAATTACACTTTGAATTTTTTATTTTCCTCTTTTATTTTTCAGGTTTTGTTCTCACCTAATTGTTATCCTCTTGATTCCAAATCACTTCCTATTATGTAGTTGAACAATATTACAACACATCTCTCCCTTTATGTATGCCTCTTCCATTTCTACACATTAACATTTTCACCTCAAAACTGCCATTTCCCTTCACAAATCACAATTTCACTGTTAAATCTTGGAAACTGTAATCAATGCCAAGAAATGGGATTAGAAATCTCAGTTTTTCAAAGAAAACTTCTTCATTTTCAACATCTCACTTTCCTTCACCATCCCGATTTGGGCTATCGCCATCTTGATCGAGTTTTTCTGAGTCAGTTATGGAGAAGACTTTAGAAAATGGCAGAGCCAATGATCATGAAATGGAACCCAGAATCCAATACTTTCGCCAAAGTTACTTTTTTGTTCCACGAGAATTGTAAGGAGGCATGGGACTTCATCAAATGTGTCAATAATCGCCAGAAGGCTATGCACTTTTTAGTTATCGAAAATTCGAATTCTGAACAATTAGTCCGTTGCCAAATGCTATTGCAAATTGCCATGAAAAGACTCGAGAAGGAGTTTTACAAGATTCTGTCTATGAATTGAGCACATTTGGATCCCGAATCTGTTTCAACTCGGTCAGGCACCTCTGACTATGCTGATGAAGAGGACGATGATAAGATAGTGAACGAGTCTTTATCTGATGTTGAAGATGCCTCCAATACTGCAATGGATGATCTTAAATTGATAGCCACGTGCATGATTTCTTCAGGCTATGCAAAAGAGTGTTTAAAAATTGACAAAATTATTCAAAAATCCATTCTCAGCTTGGGTTGGAAAAATTCAATGCTACGCATATTCATAAAATTAAGAATTGGCTTAATAGTGTGAAGATTGTAGTTAAAACTCTATTCAATGTAGAAAGAATCCTCTGCGATCCCCTTTTTTCCAGTTCAGATTCTATCAGAGAGTCGTGTCTCTCTGAGATTTCTAAAGAAAGAGCAATTATTTTGTTCGGATTCCAAGAAAATGTGACAAAAAACAATAAGAAATTGCTGGATAAACTGTTCCGAGTACTCGATATGTAAACTGGAATATCTGATCATTGGCCAGAGGTCGATTCCATATTCTTCTTCCATTCAACTGTCAGTGTCAAGTCCCAGGTGTTGACGTCGCTTGTCAGGCTTGGCATTGAATGAATTCGAATCCACCATCCAGAAATATTCTTCTAAATCTACAGTGGCCGGCTCAGGAATTTACCATCCCACAATTGATGTTATGAATTTCTAGTCAATCCTCGCCGATTATAGCAATATTCTTTCTGATATTCTTGCCAACTCTACACCTCTCGAGAAAAATTCATTGCCAGAATCACTATTTGGATTTTTCGGAGTAATCTTTGGCCCCGTCGATTACTCTAAAATTTGCTTGGTTTATACTTGTTCTCCTTTGTCAACTCATCGGCAAAGGAGGAAGGTTGCACCGTCGTATCGAGAATTCTATAATGCGTATTTGACGACAGTGAAGAATGATCAAATATTGAGATATGTGATCAAATTTGCTCATGAGGATGTCGAGCATCGCCTATCAAATTTATTTTTTTGAATAGTCTGAATTAGGGAGATTTCATCGTTGGCTTCCTCATCGTCGTCACACTCACAACCATCCTAATCTTGTTGAGATAGAGAAATAGTAAATAGATGTAGGGTGTGTATAAAATATACAACATCAGTTGCTTTGAGTGATTACAATAGTGGCATTTAACCTATAAAATGTGTGGATAAAAAATATATTTGACCAATTTAACCCACTAAAATTATAATTTAAGTAAAAACAAGCACTAAAGACAATTCAAGAAATTAATATATTTTGTGGTTGATGATGATTGTCTATGTGTAACTACATTTTCAATGGCATGAGCGCCAAATTGAACTCATTTTGAATCCCTCAAGTCAATCAAATTAGTGCAGCTGATGAGATGCACATTATTTCCATTGCGAAATTGTTAAAAAGCTAAAGTCAAAATCAACATTTAATTTTAATCATATATTTCATAAGACCTACAATTTTTATCGTCTTTTCAACAATGCATTTTATCAATTATTATCAAAATCTGCTAAAAATTTGATTTTTAGCAAAATCAAACAGACACTAAATTGACGTTTACAAGAATCAAAAATATGAGCTTTCATAATAGAATGAGGTTTTCTTTTGATTATCATGCATGAAGATTACGACGAATTTGATTAGGAAGATCAATGACAAAAGAATAATTTTTTTTCTTGTTAATACATTTCAATAAGTTCAACATTGAACAAAAACTATATAATACTACTCAATAAAGCATAGAACATTATGTGGTGAGTAATTAACATGGTTTTTAACAATGTTAGAAACACTAAGGGCTTGATTGATATAGTTTATAAACTAATTTTTCAATAAAACGGTTTATTTAACCAAGAATCATCAACAATGTCATGTTGTGAAGGTATATTTTAGTCAAATAAACTATTTTTGGTCAAATAAACCATTTTGGTTAAATAAAGCGCTTTTATAAACTACACCAATCGGACTCTAAATAAATTATTGAATTTTCCTCTCATAAAACTTAAATTTTAGATATGATAGTTTAATATATAATATCATACCATCCAAAATTTAAATTCGAATCTCAGCTCTATCCATTTATAAAATTATATACTTATTATACTTTTAATAAAAAATAAATTTGACACACACAAACAATACGTTTTGCAAACAAATTTTAAATAAACAAATTTATCTCTTCAATAAAAATGCTTGAAAATGTAAACAAGAATCAAGGCCATATCAATGTCTATACTTTGTGCTTTGTCACTATCACAATATAATATCAATGTTCTTAGTGATTGAGCCTCCAAATTAGGGTACATTCTTCCAAATACACCGATTTTTTTGATATGTTCTTGTTAGTTTTCTTGTCTAGTTAACAATAATCTGCATTTTAGTGTTCTTTTGAGTCATTTTCTCTCGCTCGACTCAATTCCACATTTTTTGTATCGTGTTATTTATTACGTTGTGATAAACAAATGGAATTAGTAACTAGTATTTGTATAGTCGATTTCAAATTAATTAAGAATAAATTTAATTTGTTAGTGTACAATTTAGGTATGTTTGTATGTAGAGATGGCGAACGGACCAGGCCGACGGATGGGCCCGTGGTCGAACGACGGACCCGGTCCTGGAACAGGCCATAAAATAACACACGGGCCGAGCTTATCTCAGCCCATGGGCTGGTCCACAGACCAGACCCGTGGTCCGTGGTCCATTTGGGACCAAATTGATTCATTTTTATTCATTTTAACTTGTAAGTTTTGATATTTAAATTTACAAAAAATTGTACATGTAACAACTTGTACGTATACAATTTTAACTCTGCCTACGTTAATAGTAGCATGTCCCAAACTCAGAAAAATGAGAAGGGTTTAAATTTAAAATTTTATCTTGACCTTTTTTTTAAACTTCACAAAAAAAAATTGTATTTCACGTGGGTCCGTAGACCGGCCCGTGTGGCCTACGGACCATGAGCCGGTCGGGACCAAGGTTTTTGGGCCGGCTCGGTCCATTGCCATCTCTATGTGTATGGGTGAAAGTGACAAATTAGAGTTTTTTTTCTTTAATTTAATATGATAAGAGTATAGGAAAATTAGAACTCGGCCTAGCTAATCTTGTATTGATAGCCCTATGTCAAAACAAGATATATAGAAAAGATTCTTTTGTGGAAAGTCAAAAAATGTTAGAGTTGACTTAGAGTATGTTTGTATGTACTTATAAGTATTTATAAGTTGGTCAAACATTATTTTTATTCACACATTTCATAGGACCCACAACTTGTATCTACTTTTTATTGACACATTTCATAAGACCCGTTGCTTATAATATACAAAAATATTTACCAAACATACTCTTATATTATTCAGATAAGTTTTTCAGCAAAGAAAATTTATAACGATAATATATTTCTTCTAGAAGATAAGTAATGCTAATGAGTAAAATTTGACTTTGTTTATTTAGTAGTTGAGCACACTAATTTTCAGTATTCTAAAAAGGGTAAAGCATGACTAAATGTAGAAGTCAAGTTTCAAGTTTTTCAGACCTAGGTGAGGTCTAGATGAGGGCAAAGTAAGGCGTGAGGCGTGGAGGCCGTGCTTTACACATAAACGAAGTCCTATGCAAGTTTTTTAGAACAATGCTAATTTATGCTTATATTGTAGGTCCTAACACTTTTCAAGTTAGTAATTGGGATGAAACCACCAACTTCCTATTAGAGATAAATCTGATTGCTATTGAATCTTATCATATATTTTATTCTATTTATCAATCCAATAGTATCCTCGTCAGTTTAGTGTTTAGTATACATAGTCATAAGAGTTCTAACATCTAATCTCAAATATCTCCCAAGAGATGAATAGTTGTCAAAACATGAATTAAAGGTCAAACTATTTTCATCAAACTATATGAGCGGCTGGGATAGAGGCATGTCATCGACTCTTTCCCGAATAATATGACGGTCGGGAACTCCTCAGAGCAAGTCAAGGAAATTTTCAAGATTTTTAATTTGTCGATTGACCAGAAAATCGGAAGTACTCTTTCTGCATTGTTGCAGATAGTAAGTTATGAGATGACATAAAGGGTTGATAGAGAGGAAGATAGCGCCAGTGTATCGGGATTTTTGTTCTAAAAAGCTATTCTAGGAGCTGCTTAAGAGTGAGGTTTCGGACATTATGCATAGCCACGCCTTACGCCTCCCCATCGGCTAGGTCCAAAAAGCTTGAATCTCGACCTCCATGCTTTACGCTTTTTTGAACACTGACTAGGAGTATTATAATGTGCATTCAACAACACTGAGGACTAACATAAAATTGATTTATGTGATCAAATTCGATTCGATCGTCACATATATATTTTTGGAATAGTCAAGTTAGGGAGATCTCCATCAATTACTTCATCCTCATCACACTCACAACCATCACGGCCTTGTTGCGATAGAGAAATAGTAAATAGATGTAGAGTATATGTGTACGAGATCACCCGATTCGGATGATTATGATAGTGGATTTTCAATAAAGTAGACTAGATAGTACATGACTATATTAAAGTAAAAAAATAACTAAAATCTTATCTACTACATTGTTGAATCATATTTAATATTGCATACCAAACATTCCTTAAATATTTTGTATGTGTGGTCATCTTGTTTTGTTATCCGAGGGTATGCAAAACATGCACATGAATTATGAACGACAGTGATAATGATGAACTTAATTAATGTAATGACGAGTTCAACACAACGAAGAGCTATTAAGGATTCAATTGTCTTACATTTTTATATAAATGTAATGATGAGTTGAACAAAACGATGAATTTAATTAATTTAATTATTGCAAATCTAATTAAAATAAGATTTAACATTTTTGTTAATGTTGTCTATCATCGTTTTACATATGTTTTTTAATATAGACCAAATTTTGGAATACATCAAAATCAAACGTTCCTATAATTGTTGGAAAAAACACTTACTTCAAATGATACTATTGACAGAAAGCTTTCTGATGATAAAAGTTTTTCTCCTATTTTGTGTACAGCGGTGATAATGGTGGATAATTGCAAAAAGTGGTGGGGCTTCTATCTCCCATGCCCAGTCTAGAGTGATAATCAGTAAATGGTGAATAAGGTATCCAAAAAGAGAAATGCGCAGGGTTGCAGTGCTTTAAAATGTATCCATCTTATCTGATGGGTTTATCTCTATTTATAAGGATTAACATGAGAGACACGTGTCACCGTCTTTAATGACGAGTGCCATTCCACTTTCTCCATTATTGGAAGTTAATGGGAGATGTTACAGTTTTCAACTCACAATAGTAATCCCATCACTTCGTAGATCGTGGGTTTGAGTGAGTCAATGAAAGTTAGACAACCACTATCCAGAACCAAGAGGCAAGCTTGAAACCATCTGGGTGGGTAATTCGATGAGGCGGGCGTGCCAAGATGCACCACCATTGACCGACAAAATATAGCAAATGTTGTCATTTCTATCATCCTAAGCCCCTCTACTGTTCATAGACTATCGTCAATGGAAAGTAGAAATAATCTTCCGCACTTGCTCCTTTCTAACTTTCCTGTTTTCTAGTTAGAAGAATAATTGTTTATATGTTGTGTTATAAGTGTGTATAGCCCCGGACAAAATTGTGAAAGTGAAGTAGTTCGTAAAAATAGGTATGCATGGGTGGGACGGGTGCACGCTGTGGGTATATCCATGCCATGGTAGGGACGGGCACACTGTAGGTGGGACAAGAGCTCGTCTTGGGATTTCCCACGTTGCGGTTTTAGCGGCCTTGTGCTTGCCTTTTGGTTTGGGGGCAAGTGCCATGTCATTTCGTGTAGTTGTCCCATTGAAAGTTTGTTCTAGCAAACTTGTCATTTCATTTTTAAGCTAAAACTTATATCTTTGTTTATTTAACTAATACTCATCGCCTTGTTTTAAACTAAGACTTGTCACCTTGTTTTTTGAACTAAGGTTCGTCGCCTTTTTTTTTAATAACCAAGGTTCCTCGCCATGTTTTCAAACTAATGCTCGCCGCCTTGTCTCGACCATTGTTGTAGTTGTTGATAATGTTCGAGTCTCTTAGCTTATCCTTAATAAAGACCGTAGTGAAAATAAGAAGTTTTTGCAGTCGGGCTTAGTAGGTGCACTAGGACTTCCCAACTAGGCTAATCCTTGCTTAGCACCCTCATCATCTATTTACCTTAGATTGTTCAATTTCTACCAGCCTTTGTCATCCCTGGGCTTGGGCTTTTCCTGAGTTTTCCTTTTGTTAGACTCAGGATTCTTTCTTATCTACCCTTAGTGACTTATCCATAGTATCCAGCTGGTTCTTCGAGAATGACATTTTGAATGGTTGACTACGAATTTCATTCGTCATGACAGTGACTACATCAGATATCAATAGATTCTTGATCCCAAAGTGGCCCCATTGAACTGGACAATGAAATCTTTCAGCAGCTCATCTGTGTCCTAGGTAAATTGCATCAGTTCCATAGCCGTCTTCTTAGTTTTCTTGCTGTTGATAAAGTATACAACAAATTGCTTAGAAAATTCGTCAAATGTGCGAATTGATTTTGGAGAAAAGGTTACCACCCAGTCTCTTGCCTCGTACCTAAGTGTTGGCTGGAAGGCCTTGCACATAATAACATTTGGGGTGGCTTATAACATCATCAAATCAACAAAGGCCCTGAGGTGATCAACAGGGTTAGAGAACTCCTCATATTTCTCCATCTTTGGCTGTTCAAAGTCTTGTGGCAAGGGAACGACCATTACTTCTGAGGCAAAAGGATCT
The DNA here is from genome assembly GCA_023638005.1 of Forsythia suspensa. Lineage (NCBI taxonomy): Eukaryota > Viridiplantae > Streptophyta > Magnoliopsida > Lamiales > Oleaceae > Forsythia > Forsythia suspensa. The sequence goes on from CM042670.1 coordinate 2,112,782, forward strand.
TATTCCAATACCAAAAATTGTTGCCTCCCACTTTTCTTAGATATAACTTCTACTACTTTGCGCCCATCGTGTCTTCTAACTACTGCTCGAAGCTGAACATTCGTATCTCATCTAGCGTAAACGGGGCCACCCATGACGGTTGTCACCAAAGTGAAAAGTTTAGGTCAATGTCAGTGAATGAATGTGGGGCACAAATAATGGATTCAAAGAACTTCGGGCCAACGGTGGAGCCACTATTGGAGGTGGTTCTATTAGTGGAAGGTTATGAGCCTGGGACATAGTACCTAGTGGTGATGGTCTTGTCAGTGGAAGAATAGGTGCATGGGGCAAAGCTCATAGTGGTGATGGTCCCGCTGGTGGAAGATTGGGAGCCTGAGGCGGCTGAGAAGCATTAATGTTTCGATCCTGGAGTCAAGCTACCAAATCCACCACCTAAGCATGAAGTGCCATAAGTTGAGTGGCAGAGGCAAACTCCTGCTGAAGGTGGTGAGTGGCAGCGTTGGACTTAGTGTCAACATATTTGGATGTGGCCCGTGTAATAATATTATTTTCTTTTCTAATTTGAGCCATGATTTTTTTTTGCGCTTCCCAGCGACGCGCCAATTGATAATAAAAGTTTTTATCCTTCTCTGTGTGCGTAAAGGTGGTGATAATGGTGGAGACCTGCAACAAATGGTGGGGTTTCTGTCCCCCGTGCCCACTCCGGTGTGATAATCAGTAAATGATGAAGGAGTTATCTTAAAAGAGAACTGTGCAGGGTAGCAGTTCTTAAAAACGTGTCTCTCTTACCGGAAGGATTTACCTCTATTTATAGGGATTAACATGAAGGACACGTGTCATTGTCTTTAATGACGGTGTCTTTCCACCTCTCCCATTATTAGGAGTTAATGGAGAGCGTTACAACTTCTCAACCGATAGTAGTAACCGTTACTTTGCGGATCGTGGGTTTGAGTGAATCAACGACGATTGGACCACCGCTATCTAGATCCAAGAGGCGAGTTATGAGACAATTAGGGTGGACTAGCCGATGAAAAGGGCGTGCCAAAATGCATCACCATTGACCAATAAAATATAGCAATTGTTGTCAATTGTATCATCACTTTCAAACATTTTGCCACACTATTGAATTATATGCTACTTAGAGATTACAATTCTATTAACTTTAGTTTCATAGTTTTAACTTTTATATAATTTAGATGATAATAAATGTTACTAAGTAAATTTATCTCATTTCTACAAATTTAAGTTTTTTATAAATTGATTTGTTCAGATATTATCATATTCAAAGATCTCATAATTGATCCGTAGTGTCATCAGTATTTGAGTTCAAAACTCGTCGTCATCAATTTATAAAAAAAGTGAATCTTTTTTATTAAAAAAAAAAAAAATTAGTCTACATGTGAAATAATATTTAAATTAAGTGGTGATTAAGTTAAAAAAGCCTATTAAAACTAACAATCAACATCTTTATTTTCTCATTAGACTTTTTTAACAAGCATCAAATTTCAAATTTCATTATGGAAACACACTAAATTCAATTCATTAGATAAAAATGGGACAACAAAAAGAAAAATAATGCTCTGTATATATTGTAATTAATTTTTAGTATTAATCAATTGTAGTGGACGCCCACTAACACATACCTCCAAAAAGAGATGAAAAGAAACCAGAAACATGGATATGGACGTGTCGAGAAATTATACATACCATGCATAAAATTATGTTGGAAACAAGGGCGGAGGTAGGGTCATTCATCGGCCCAGTGCCCCGCCCGCCTGGACCACAACTTTGTTCTTTAACAAAAAAAAAAAAAAAAATTCCCCATGCCCAAAGATGTGAAACTAGTGGCCCAAATTTTTATATTATTTGAATAAGAAAACAAAGAACATTTTCACCCGTGTTTTCGTAAGAACATGCTATTTTGATTGTCTGCTTTTATTAATATGTGATGTATTAAATACAATACACGAAGAAGAATATTTATTGTATATTTTTGTTGATAATTAGTTATTCAAAATTTTGATTATGAAATGAAATAGAATTTTATAGCGAACATTTAGTGCAAAGAAAAGATATACAATTGAATTGTGTTTATAATCACCTCGTTAACAAAAAGTTAGAGAGAATTGTGGTCGAGCACAACTTTCTTTTGCTAATTTTAGATCTTGAATATTTTTGTACAATGACTTCTTGTAAGTTTTTAAATATTATGATTTATTATAAAATATTAGATTCTCATTAACAAGGGTTAAAAAAAATTTGGGGGCAACCCTCCTCCGCCCACCCTCTATCATATCCCCGACTCACCGGTTGGAAAAAAAATATATTTATCAAATCACACAAGTCAAAGTTTGTATCATGTCAAAAACAGTTCTTTGAAAAATATGCCACATTTCATGCATGCGTATCAATATGTTTACCATGAACAAAATTAAAACATAGACAAAAATTAGAACGTCAGTCCTTCAAGATACAAATAATGAAATTATTATTTATATTTATTAAATTATTTAATCTAAAAGTTTAAAGTGTTAAAAAATCATAAGTATATTTATTTAATTCTTGTATTTAATAAGTGGCTTCATGAATTTCAGCAGCTTCCCTCGCAAATATGTCAACAATTTTGATTTAGAAGCATCCATTTAAAGTAACACTAAAAAATAGTTACTAACATCATTTTGATATATACACATTGAAAAGGAGAGATATATCAAATTATGATGAATCGAACGTACTTAAACATACAATCAAAAGTGCATAGCTAAACACTAAAGTCTTTGAGGATGTTATTGGCATGATAGTCATTAATAGAATAATAAATATAGATATTATTAAAAGAGAAAAAAATACAAAAATATTATTTATAATATTATTAAATCATGTCTAATACTGTCTGACAAACATGTCTGTAAAGTCTTTGAAGAAGTAATAGGGCCGACTGCACACGAGCAATGTATATGTTCAAATTGACTTATTAGCTTTGGTTTTGTTCCACATCGGTTGATTGTAAAGTTAGGTGAGTTTCTTATGTCATATATATAGTCTAGGAGTCATGATTTTTTGGAGGGGAAACAACTACTTAGAAAAAACAAAATTGCACATCAAAAATTGATTTTTTTTCGGAGCTAGATCGGACGATCCGATCCCACCTCTTTACCATTTTTAAAAAATACACCAAGAGAGAAGTGTGAAGCTCTTTAAGAAATAAAAACGTCCTTTCATCTTATTTTCTTTTCTAGTTGATATTTTGACGTAGGAGATAATTTTTCAAGAATTTTAAGCGCTGGTAATTTACTATTGTCCAAAATTTGTAATCCTCCTTCGAAGCTAGTGAGAGTGATCATGAGAATGCAGATAATTTTACCAAGTCTCGTAAATTTTCGAATTCCCATTTCTTATTATCGTTTGCATGTGGTTCTGTGCTATATTATTATTTCAATAAATAATAGCAATACTTGACGTGAAATATTTCCAAACATAAATACATGTAAAGTGCAGTAATGCTACTTGCAACATCAGACAAATAGCCAGGCCAGTTCACCTTAAACTGTTGCAACTTTATTGTTAGAAGCTATAATGTACAGAATGAAGTGGCCACAGGAAATCATATTACTGAACTATATAAAGGAGCTTTTTCTTCAAGAAATAGTAGTGAAATAGTATATAGCTTAAGCATGCATGTATATATAAATAAAACTAAGAAACGTCGAGCTGATCAGGTCGGGGATACACCGCCATCCCGTGCAGTTTTCAAGAAAATGTTTCAAAGCATTAGTCTAGGGCTCTACCGTCCATGTCTCATAAAATTCGCTAGGATAAAACATGCTACTTTCGCTGGTCATCGGCAACAAGCCAGCTGCTTGAGTTCCACAAACAAATAAATTGCCTTGTGATTTAACACAGCCAGTACATACCTCTGCCCTATCTGCTGCCTACAGAGCAATAACGAAGAGAGTCACATTTTGAAGTTGAAAATCTTACTAAATAACTATTATTGAAAGTGAATAAACAGAATATAATTGGTAATTAAAGCTAATAATGCAATTTCTGAGAACGTGACAATGAGGACAGATGAGATCTTTACCAAATGTTATATACGGTATTACTCCTCATTCGAGCAGAAGAAGTGTTATTCCTCGCTTCGAGCATACGAGCGAACCCCTGTTTTCAGACATGTCATACGAACGAAGTCTATATGATTCACTTAATAATACCCTTCGACCTCGAGAAGGCAAAAGAAGAGTATAGTTTACTTTAACCTTCGCCGTTTTAGGCGAAGGGGTTCGAACCTATACTTTCTTCATTATCTGTCAAATCCAAATGGAAAGAATATTCTTGGGACCACTAAATAAATCTCCACATGACAACATCTATTACAACTAAAGCACATGATGAAATAACAACCAAATCTAAAAAAAATGATAGTCGGACCAATGGCCTCTTGCCACGAGTCTTAACAAGTAGTTAAGAAGGGGTAAATAGCTATATCCTGAAATATGTTCAAATACTCTAGTTTCCTAAGTGTCTAAATTGTTAGACATGCATAGTACAAGATGACTGAACTTTTAAGAATAAACAAGAGTTGAAAATACAAAAAATAAAGCTATTTTACTAATTAATTAAAGAAATATGTTGCACAATTTTAACGTGTCTATTTTGCTTTACATGGTACAACATGGCTTTTAATCAATTTTAGAGGGGTGGAGTTCAATTTGTCATAACTTCATTTTTACTTATCTTTAATTTATTTCAAAAAGACCACTCAACTCTATGTTTTGCTTCCGATTCATTATTTTTTTGTCCATATACTAATATGAAGGAAAATTGGTTACAAAAATTTCATTTTTTTTTAATTTCACTATTTTTCTATACCTAGATATGATAATGTGCTAATACAAATGATTCTTACTTGTTAAGACTTTTTTCATTTCCTTTTATTTTCGCAAACTAATTTCATTATAAATATATGTAATATTAATGTCAAATAGAATAGTATAACAATGATACTTGAGTTTGACAATTCTAATTAATTCATTTAATTTTGATTTTAGTAGTTTCTTTGTACAATTTCATCGAATAAATCCTACCAACGCTTTTTTGATCATTGTAACAATATATTGAAATTCACATGCTAGTGTTAAATGCATTTAAGTAAACCAGCTTATGTTAGTGCGATATGTAGGATTGAGTACGTAAATTGATGTATTACATAGGTTTGGTATCTATAGCCCAAAATGTTCATGCTCTATAACATATTTAATCACTTTATATAGCATATTTTAAGATATATAAATTCTAAATGCTCAAATTTCCATAACAAATATTTTGAAACATTTGAAATTAAATATATTGTAATAAAATGAAAATAATAAACTATAAAAGTATGATCTTTCGTTATTATTTATCCGAATCTAATAGACATGTCATACTCAACCCTGGTAGATTAGGATTTATTATTTTAATGAAAAAAGAAACACTTACCTGATTAATTGACTTTTTAATAAGAAAATATATAGAAAGCAACCTTTTTTACAAAAAAAATAAAAATAAAAAAAATAAAATAAGAAGTCAATTCATATTTCATCCAATTGTTTTGGTAAACATCTCTATCGTAAATGTATTTTCTTGTAATTGTAAAGGAGACCAATTGTTATTTGTAAGATTTTTTTTTACAATATAAAAAATTTGCCAATTATATTTATCATCTCGCGATTGTGTGGAAGTTAGCTTATTATTCCTTAATGATCAATATTTAGATTATCATTGTCACAATTACTTCCGCAAATGTTTGTTGGAAGCCAAGTTGATTATACTCATACCTTCTAGACCGGTATGAGATCCACACCACCTCCTAGGAATCATAATTCTATGTTATTTTTAGTATAATCTTAGACAAAAAGCAAAGAATATATGTGTTAGGTAGAGCATGACTCCGCCGTATGGTTCATGACTAGACTAATAAAAGAGTCAAACTGTTTCTATGTTAGATAAAAAAAGATCGATTATACTAAATATTGTCGTAGGACCGTTGAGATTCATGCAAGAGTCAACTACTCCAATCAAAATGAGAAGCAACAAGTAAAAAGTGTGGAACTTAAAAGAAGCCATTTTCCACAACCTTTCTATATCTATAATATAATATAAGAGAAGCTTACATACATAGATGTATTGGTTTCTCTTCTTCTATCGCGCCCGCGTAAGTAAAATTTATCGAAATGAGATAATTTGGATTGATTTCTTCGAAATGAGTTAAAATTGAAAATAAATAATTATCTTTTATAATTTTGATCTGAATTTTGAGTCTTCGTTATAATTAAGTGACGGACATTTTTTCTTCTTTTACTTTTCAAATGAGTTTTAAAAGTATCTAGGAGTAAGTAATTTATCCACAATAAGTGAGTCCCAAAATCCAATTTTGACATTTCATGGACCCATAAATTCTCTATAAAAATTAAGTTATGACCTATATGGTTGGATGATAAAAAGGATCGAAATGGATCAACCAAGCCTTCTACCAATTTGAAGTAATTTGTTTTGGGCATCAAATACATAATAGAAAATTGTAGTAATGGTTTCTATTGTATTGTCCGCTAACAAGTTAGTTCCCAACTTTGAAACAGAGCAAAGTAGTCATCAATCTATAACTATAGTTACAAAATCAATTTGCAAAGACCGAGAATGTTTAAATCTCAGAAATTATTATGTTTATGTCCGGATATATTTCACTTCAAATTTTTAGAAACCGACTTAAGTTATTTAATAACATTTAGTTTTATAAAATTGGATATGCAAAGTCCACATGACGATTTAATAAATATTTAGATAATTTCTATCTCTAAAAAAAATATAACCAAATGTTGAAGATCAATTTACTTATTTATATATATATTGTCCGTTATTTCATATGTTATGATAAGTTGAACCAAAACAAAATATTTTTCTTAGGTGTGCTTAATCATTTGTGCAATTTCCCAACTGGGTCCATCTTCATAATAATTAATTAAATAAATACACTCAACACTTATAGAACATGGCCATTAATAATAACAACTACTCCCTCCACCCCCACAAAGATAGTTTTATTTTTCTTATTTATCTCGTCCTAAATTATAAAGCTCACTTATTTTATAGAAGGTATATTAAATTTTTATTTTTCTAATATATCCTCATTTAATTTACATTATTATCAACCAAAAATAAAGATTTAAATTTATTAGATTCACGAATTCACTAATATTAAACGTGCTATAATATAGAAAAGTGTGAAAAATTTATAATTTCAATTATATTAAATATGTTTAATCAGATAAAAAAAGAAACGAAATTATTTTTTGTGGGACGGAGAAAGACTATAAATACTCCTCCAAACTCCAAAGATTCTCGAAATCCCCATTCTAAACTGCCATTAGTCACGTCCCAAAATGAACACAAGCTGTATATTACGTGGCAGCATATTAGACATCCACATGTCATACCGACCCCAACGACTCCCTGCCTTTCAACGCCAATCCAAAAAAAAAAAAATACACACACACATACAGTATAGTTTTGTTTTTTCCTTATGCTTCTTGGAAATTCCACTTTTTATTGTTCTTTCTTTTCAATGGAAACTGGTTTGGCTCAAATTTTGAGAAATGGAGAGAGCTCAGCACAGGAACTCTAAGAGTGCTACAGGTATTAAAGGTATTTTATTTTATCGCTCATTCGTTTTGCGAAGATAAATTATATTTTATTCTTCCAACGAGCATAAAAGTTGAAAACCTTGCAAGTATAATTTGGTAAAACCTTTTGATCTCTTAATTTTATGTACACATTTTGATTTTTGTGAATAGAATTTTCGTCTTGGTATTCCGAGAAATTAGGTAGGAAAAATAGCATTATTGGTTACTGTAAGCTTTAGACTCTTTATTGTTAGTGTTTACGTGACAATTTTCAATTCTGAGTGGTGATGAAGAAAAAACCAATCCATCTTCTTCCTCTTCTTTTGAGGATAAAATAGAAAATTGAAAAGCTGTCAAGCTTAGAAGCGGAAAAGGAAAACCAAAAGCTTTTGCCCCCTAAATTAAGGTGTTTTTAATTAAAATTTGCAATTTTTTAAATTTCTGAAAAGAGGACTTTCCTTTATAGTTTTGCTCGTGAAATTTCCTTTCACTGGATTTTCCCTTCAACAAAAGGATTTCTTTTTGAGCCCTCCCCTTCTTCTCTTGAATTTCTTTGTGAAACATGGTTTCTGAAAAGCAGATGCTGATAAATTTATGAGCATTAATTTATTCTCATACTGAGCAGTTGTACCTTTTCTTTGCGTAGATTCAAGTAATAAAAGTTTATTTTGTCTAGTAACATAGCAACATGAAGGAACTTTGTTGAGCTGTTTCACTTCCATTTGTCGCTCTCATGTAGCGTAGAGTTCATAGATGAGAGTTAGTTGATTTTTAGCATGGCACATGCTTTTACCACACTAAGTTTTGATTTGTTTAAATGTGCATGGAGATAGATGAATTTCAATGATCAATTGCAATTAATTATGAAAAGAAATAATTTTTAAAACTGGTAAAATCGGGAACGGTTCAACGGGTTCCTCAAAATCGGACGTGTCAATGATTTTTGGGCAGATTTTTAAAGGGAGAATTTTTCTACCTAACCAAATTTAGTTTTGGGTGTCTCGTTTCTCGATTTATCTGGTTGAACCGCCAGTCAGTCAGGCGAGCTCTAATAACACCGATGACAATATGTCACCTAAATGCTAGTCAAAGATCACTCTTTCCCAAACAAGTACTGTTGCACTTCTTGTAACTTAATCATTTCGTGGCTTGATGTACAATCTATAAGTTTTATTGGCTTAGACGTATCCTATTGTGGAACATATTAGATGTATATCCATCATAATTTAACTAATCAAGAGCGTCATTGAAAGTTTGAAGTGGCTACAAAGCACGGAAGATGGTTTTCTTCTTAACTATATGATTTTGTACTAATTACTTTCTATTTGGATTTATGTTCGTCGAGGACAAGCAAATGTTTGTTTGGTTGTCAATATTAGCTATTTCTCTTGTCATTAAAACAAAACAGTTTCTTCTACAAATTGCTAAAGACAAGCAATTTAAAGCTCTCTAACTCGTATGGAACAATGGTTTTTCCATCTTAGTATGTCTATGAAGAATATTGGTGGAAGGATGAAACCAATCTAATGACTAGAAATGGATGTCAGTTAATTGGTATGGGTACTCGAGTTGCAAGACGATGCACATTTCTCATGTTTAAACTCATTTTACAAAGACAGAAGGCAAAAGTAGAAAAAACCATTGATTGAATATTCTCACTTGAGACGTTATAGTCAGTTTTAACAAATGAAAATATCATAATGAATTTGCCAATCTAATATCAAAGGATGAAACTCTTCATCCTTCAGTTTTGCGGTCTTAGTCGATGTGCAACATTAAATTGTAATTTCGTTCTAGTTAGCCAAATATAATTTTGACATCATTTTGATCAACCATTATATGTGTGTGTGTGTGTGTGTGTGTGTGTGTGTGTGTGTGTGTCTCAAGATGAGAAGTTGTTGATGCATATTTCTTTGGGATTAGACTAGTAAGTTATTATGTCAAGTTGAAGATAGTCATACAACTTTGCAAGAGTACAACACCTTAAATAGATATAGAAGCGTATGAAGATATAAAGAAAATTTCATCAAGTGATTTCATGTACTAAAGCAATTAACTTTTATCCAAGAGTGGAAATGAAGTTTATAGAAATTATTTATGTGACTTTTCTTATGGCTCCTAAATTTTTATGTTTAATATTAGCATTTACATTAAATTCCCCAAATTAAGTCTTTTAAATTTAAACTTTTAGTATTTGTATTTTGCATTTACCTTGTCAAAGAAACACTAATTTGTTACCCGAGTGGTGAGATGATATGGACACTTTCAAGATCCGATGTATATACTATTGGGACATGGTTTTCCATCTTAAAATGTTAACATATGTTGAAGATTTGAAAAAATGGTGCTATTATTTTCTTTTGTATTTTCGGATTGCATGGGATTATTTTTTTTTTTTATAGTTGATTGTGCGATTATTACCCAAAATTTTCTTTTAGGACTATTATAACCATATAAGGTCTTTTTTACCTTGTAATAATAAGACAAAACAATTATACAATTTCTCATATTCTTTTCATTACTCTATTTCAATTATATTCAGTTTATTAATTTATCATCGTATCAGAGCACGTTTAATATGATTTTGGATTAAACTTGCAAGCTTGAGCCTCTCATGAAATGTCTCACACACTCGTCGTCCTACCAAGTTTTCTTGTTTGGATTAGATATTCTTGTCCACCAATATTTTTTTTCTCGCTTTTTCTTCTTTTGGTTGTCCTTGCATATTTATTGCCATTGCTTTGTCATCCGGTAGTGGGTGTCTTTATTTCTTTTTGACCTCTTGGCGATCATCATTGTCCCTTCCAACCGGACTGTGAGTGGTCAGTATCCTCAAATTTGTCTCTAGGGCTTGGCCTCTTTTTTCTCGACCTCTTGCATCCCTCCAATTTTTATGCAAGTCAATGTTGCACCTATTGCTTTTGAAAGCTATTGATGGTGGTGTTATATATCCGAAGTCCTATGGCTTCCAATCCTCTATTCTTCGGTAGTAGTAATGATTGTTATTGGTTTAGTAATTTGACTAGAAACAAGTTGTTGCTTCTCTTTCACCTCTTTTATTTTCATCACATTGTTGTAGTCTTTTTGTGTGCATAAGTTCTTGTCAGGCCAGTATTTTTTACCTTTATGTTGGGAAGGATTGCTGGTGCAACCTATGGATCTTCATAGTGCTATTGTTAATGTGATCTATCTCAAAGAAATTTAGTTGTAAAAATTGTTTGAGAATTTGATTTTGACCTATCGTTTCTACTTATGGGGATGTGCCTCACAAGTCTTAGTGATGGTTTGGTTAGATTGGTGGATGATAATTTTTTATTCCACACCACCTTCTAGTTCTTTGTTGGCTTGTTTGGCATGAATTGTAAACACATTTATAAAGTATCCTCTCGACCCATGGAAGATGACAATTTGTTTGGAACAATTTAATTTTCAAACTCAATTTGGTTTCTAAAACACCATATTTAGTTTGAGGGGGATGTTGAAAATTTGTAAAGTTAGTTATATTATTCTCTTTGGTATTTTTTTTTGGATTGTATGGGATTGTTTTACTTTAAAGTTGATTGTGGGATTATTCTTTATTTGCACTTTACCAACAGTCTCCCCTCTAATCAAGTACTATGTGTTTTGTCTCCTTGAAGTGATAATCCATTCGTTAATCATTCTCAAATTCGGAGGTATGGCGCGCTCTGCAGAGTCCAACTCTTCAACAATATGTTAGAGGCTATCGCCTTGAGAGCCAAACCACGAATTTTATCAGCCATTGTGACCCAACTTGGGAACTACCACTTTTGTTTGATTGCAAGTGGGGATTCATGTATTGTTGCGCGTATATATAGCTAAGTTTTTAGCATAACTCGATGCCACTGGTTGAGACTTGGGATTCTATTTGAAAATGTTAACTTCTAGCAAGTGTAAATGCTGTAAAGGGAGGGTAATGGGCCATTTATATGTTTGTTTGCTCGAGATCTGTTCTTCCATGATTCATTCGAGTTCTTTAGCGCCCTCACGCTATTTTTAGGTATATGTTGTGAGTTGTAATATATTTCCACTGAATCTCCGTTATATATGGGTATATGGAAGAGACTGAATACTCTGGCTTTTCTAGAAAAAGCTGAGTGCAAAATTCAAGAAGGGTAATGATTGGGACTTGGGAGGGATTTTGTTTCACCGTAACTTTTATTTAGTTTTGAGCCATTTTGGTTAAGGAGTTTTTGAAGTTAGCTTTCAAAGCTCTCGAGCATGTGAAGCACTTCTCATCGCTCTTAACTAAATTACGCCTTTATAGGAAGATTTATGAAAGATTTGTCTTTTGAACTTATTGTGTCTCGTAATCCTGTTTATAGATTAAATGTTGGATTTGGAACACAAACGGAACTTGTTTTATTATATAACTTATTTACACAATTTGGACACACCACTATTATTTTACAACACCTTACTTTAGTTGATCTCACTCATCACTCATTCACCACTACACTAACATCATATTTATACTTGGTTACAATATTTCTAGAAACATCTATAATAGAGGTTAAAACAAACTAGAAAGTTCTAGTGCTAATAATGAAAACATCCCCATTGTTCTAGATCCTTCCTAATTTATATGGCACAAGAGAAAGTTCTAGACAAAGCAAAACAAAGAGAAAATCTAGAACATTCAAATATGTTGGTGATAATCTTCAATTCTCCCCTTTAGCACCAACTATTTGATTTAACTCTTTTCTTCTCATCATCCCAACCTTTGTCCTTGTACTTTTCTTTTGACGTATTGGGTCGCCTCCTTATCTTCTATACCCATTTGCAGGATATAGGATTTACTCTGTCAAGTATTGGCATCATGTCTCAAGTTTCATTTTGCTTTAGAGCCACAATCTCTTATTCCATTGCCTTTCTCCACACCTCAGTGTTGGATGACCTCTTCAAATGTCACTAGCTCTTTGTTACTTTCATCTTTTCTACCATTACATTAGCGTACTTGGGATTTTGCCTTCGTTGTCTAGTTGATTTTCTTAGTTGTGTTTGAGGACTCGTTGGTACCTCAACCTCTTCTTGTTGACTCGGCCTATTCTCTTTTGGTGTTGGTTGATGCACACCAGTTTGCCATGGACTTTGCGTTGTCCTCATATGCTCTTCTCTATCGCTCGACTCCCGTGAATTTTCAATTTCCTCAGGGCTCTTTTGTACTTCTCACGATTTCTTCTTGCAACTTATCTCCAATTTCTTTTGAATCTGGCAGTTCCACCCTTTGTAGTGTCCACCAAAAAGATGTCAAACACCACATTGCGAGATGTGTAGCAACGGTCGTTTGTAGGATCGCTGCACCTCCATCCTTTTCTTTGGCTATCATATCCCATGAATATACATCTAATAGCCTTTTTGTCGAACTTGCTCCTCAAGTGACTAGGCACGAACACGTAATGTATGCAACCAAAGACACGAAAGTGACTAACGTGGGCTTAATTTTCCACAGTTTCTCAAATGGTGACACGAACTCTAGCTACGGTTGCGGAAGCATATTTAACACATGTGCTACTGTCCTCATACACTCTGCCCAAAACCTTCCTTGTACATTCTTTGCGTGTAGCATACTTCAACATGTTTCAGCAAGATGTCGATTCTTTCTTTCTGCTACACCTTTCTGCTATAGAGTGTTTGGACATGTCAACTGATGGTGTATCTTATGTTCTTGTAGATATTGGGAAAATTCTCTAGATGTGTACTCTCCTCCATTATCTCGTACGTAAACACTTAATCTTATCTTCGACTTCTCTTTCTACTTTTCTTTTAACTCTTTAAATTTTCTAAACGCCTCGATTTTTCTTTCAAGAAGAAAACCCAAACACACCTTGAGAAGTCGTCGATGAATGTCACCATGTAGCGCATGCCTCAAATTGATAGTTGCTTGACAGGTCCAAACAAATCAGGGTGTATCAACTCCAATGGTTGCTTTGCTCTATAGTTTGACTCCTGATATGGTAGCTGATGTGCTTAACCATATTGACAGCCAGCACATACCATGTCGTCTGTGATCTCAAGCTGAGGAAGGCCTTTGAGCATTGTCTTCTTCATTATTACCTTCAGCTTGTGATAGCTTACGTGTCCTAGTCTCGCATGCCATAAATCTGTTGTCTTGTTTTTCTGAGTCTTATTTATGTATGCAGATTCTGCTGACATTACATAGATGGACTCTAGTCTTCGTCCTTCCATTACTGGTGTACCTGAAATTTTGACATTTTGATACACCTTAACATCTTTCGGTCCAAACAAAACATAATTACCTGAAGATGTCAGATGTGCCACTAATAGGAGATTTTTCTTCATTCCTGGCACATGGTAGACGTCTTGTAGATGCACTTGACTAGTCTAAAATGGAGCGTGATAATTGTCATAACAATATGTGTTATTAGCAATCTCGAGTTGTTGGCGTGAACCACCATTCAGTCTCTCTTATACTCTATTGTGTTTTGCAGCTTCTCCTTGTCGCCTGTCATGTGATTGGAACATCCTGAGTCGACAATCCAATCATTTTCATAATCTATCGTCCGTGGACGATCGCCATCGATCTTTGATTCTTTCTCGAAGTCTTAAACTGCTCACCTCCTCATAAGTTTGTTCAGTTAGTGCGAGTGACGCTTCATCATCCCACCCTTCTTCATTATTATATTTTTCTTGCTCGTTGGAGGTTGCCATATTTCCTTCTACTAGCTTTTTCCTAAATTGGCAATCTCTTGCGTAATGACCTCGTTTGCCACATACATAGCAAGAGCTATTAGGTTGTCTATATCTCTTGGACAACTGACCTTTCTTGTCGCGATTTTCTTGAGCTCCTCTTGTTTGAGAACCTTCTATATGTTTTTCTTCTTTATTATTTTGTCGAGGGATTAGCATTTTCTCTTATAACTAAACAATGCCTCATCTTCTTTCTTCAAATGAGACCCCAATATTTGTTTAGTCAACGCCTCTTGGTCGGTTTGCAAATTTTCTAGGTTGACTAGTGAATGTTGCTCGCCAACCTTTGTATTCATGCAATAAAGCCTCTAAATTCGTGTCTCAATCTATGTATGATTATTCTTCTCATCCTAGACCGAAATTTTACTTGAAGAATCTAATTCGTAGATTTCGCGACAAAGAGATTTTACCTTGTTGAAGTATTGATTTATCGTCATCTCCCATTGAGTGATGGACAGTAGCTCGTTCTCTAGAAGCTGCAACCTTAGATCATTTTTCTTTTAAAACAGAGCTGCAAATGTGTCCCATGCTTCCTTTGGCGTAGACTTGTCCCTTATGTACTCTAATAATTCCTCATCAATTGTTGTCTTTATTGCAAACATGGTCTTATCTGCTTTAATCTTCCATTTCTTCAGAGCTCGGGCGTCCTCTGGTGGTGTCACTTCACTGCCGCCAACTACGTCCCACAAGTCTTGGACTTGGAGATAAGACTCCATGCATGTCTGCCATGTGGTGTAGTTTTGGTTGTTGAGCTTCTTCACTCCGCCTATCACTTGTAGGTCGCCCATCGTAACTTGAATAACCTCCTCGTTACCAAGCAAGCTTTATTGAAGCTTCACAATCTCAATTTGTGCACGATCTACAGAAACTCGAAAATAATCTCCAATCGATTGCCTTGCTCTATAAACACGTGGCTCTCAATCGACTCGCTCTGATACCACTTGTTGGATTTGAAACATAAAAGGAACTTGTTTTATTATATAACTTACTTACACAATTTGGACACACCACTATTATTTTACAACACTTCACTTTAGTTGATCTCACTTATCACTCATTCACGACTATACTAACATCATATTTATACTTGGTTACAATATTTCTAGAAACATCTATAATAGATGTTAAAAACAAACTAGAAAGTTCTAGTGCTAATAATGAAAACATCCCCATTGTTCTAGATCCTTCCTAATTTATTTGGCACAAGAGAAAGTTCTAGACAAATCAAAACAAAGAGAAAATCTAGAAGATTCAAATAAGTTGGTGATAATCTTCATTAACTGCCTTATTTGCAAGCATGCAGTGATTTTTAATCAATTTACAAATCAAGAAGTTTTCGAGCTGTGCAGATGGAAAACATGATCGGAAGTTTCACCTTTTAATATTTAACACACATGATTATATTTTTTTGCATAGTCATATGCTCTTGATATTTATTCTTTGATCATAAGTGATGGCTACTGTGTTTGTTATTGCATTTTCAATGACGTTGTTTGTCTCCAGAGGGGGTTCCTTCTGTTGATTTTGGCTTTCAAGTATGTAGGGATTGTATGTGACTTTTCAAGATCCAGTTTTCTTATAGGGGGTATTCCATGTTCAAAATTGTTTGACCTGCTATGTTGAATAATTAACTATTTTTCCTCAAACATTTCTAAAGTTTCACTAGGAACAACTTCAGTTATGCAGAGTTATGTCAATGATGAATGGTTAATATCTGCATGGGACTAGTTTTTGTTAAAAAATTATAAGGAATTTGATAATCTAAATAAACTCAAGGCACGAAAACCCGAGCCCCCACGAGGGGAGCTGCCCCCTCGACCCCCGCAACCTAACTGGCAAGTGGATCCTCATTTCGAAGCAGCAAACTATTTGCATAACAATAATAAACAAATAAATAAATTATGAAAAACATCTAACATTTTTATATCTTTATAAATGTAGTTCTTGGTGACAAATGAGCATTCTTCTCAATTTATATGTGGCATGTTGTTACTTATTAATTATATCTGGTGATGGAAGAATACATATTTAAGTTGGAGTGCATTCATCAATTTAAGATATGAATGACCATTTGATTGAAATATGAAAGCTTTGTCCATATTAATCATTTCAGTGGAATTATGTTTTTTTCCCGGAACCATGTAAGGGACCATCAGAACGAGGTTCTGCTTGTTTGTAGTGCCCAGTAGCTGAGCCATGTTCTTCAGAAGCCACCAGAGAGGCTGATGATGCTAGTCCAGTCTCAGTCCTCGAGGCTCCTTTTACAGAGATTTTAGTTCTGAAAGCTTTGAGAGAGTCAGTACGTACTGAACTTCATGGTAAGAAGCTAGTTACTTTATCCAGCTACCTTTGCGTGCAAAACTCTTGGCGATGTAGTAATTGTAAGTTCTACTGTTTGGTTAAATATTGTTTCTATATATATATGTCTTCTTTAACTGTATACAGAAAGGATATGTGACGCGGTAAATTATCACCAAATTCTGTTGAACAATTACAAAGTTGGACAGAGTTTGCATGCACTGGTCAGGGACCTTTATATTATGTTCAAGGAGAAAGGTGTTTAGAAATGCTTATTAATAAGCAATATATGAAAGAAAACAATTTAAAAAAAAAAAAATTGGCCTTTGTCATGCAGAATTGAAAACTTCTCATTTGACCTTCAATAAAGACATAAAATAAGTTGATAATGTTGATGTGGGCAATAAGCTGTGAGATTTTGTAAATACATGTGAGTTTCTTGGCTTTTCCTCTTCACCGTTTTGCAGTGTAGTTATCTCCTTCCCCTGATTTCAATTCCATTTTTATGAACTTCACAGTCCACTAACAAGAACCTTCAATATTAATCACGATATTTCATTGTCATGTTGCAAATGCCATGCAATAGTGTTGTATGATTGTATCCACCATTATTGTGCTCATTACTTGAAATTGGCTCCTATTTACGAATTTCTGACCATTCTTTATCCTTGACTGGTGAATATGTGCAGATTGTAGGCAATAAATCCATGCTTATTATGGTAGTGCATGCCATTTTGATAGGATATTATGTTGGAATATTTTCTCAAAACTTGCCAAAATCAAAAGATGCACCAATTGTTGAAAGGGAAGTTGACTAAAATTACAAGTTTCCTAATCTTGGATATTTTGATACTCGAAACTTGGAAGACATCTAGGTCAACTAAAATTGAACAAGTTTCCAAATTTTGGACTCCTTGGCAGTTTAAACTTATAAGAAAATTAGGTCATTCGTTAACTATAAATTAATGTGGTTTATTCTCTTTTGTAGTGGTGACTTGAGAGTTTTCTGAGAGAAAAATTGTAAGCCTAGCATCCTAGTTGTTTTTCTTGTTTTCTTTGTGGGTTGTACAAAGAGTAGAAATTGGTGAGTGCGGTAAAGCTTTGGATATTATTTTTCTTGAGATACTTGGGGATTTGAGTGGGTGAAATCTATATGATTGTAACAATTTTTCATATAGTGAAAGCTTTGACAATCCGTAAATCTTTCTCTATATTTTATATTTTTCTGTTTCGTTATTTTTCTCTAAACAAAGATTTTGTGGGTAATAAAGGAATTGGTCTCAATTCTCAACATATTAAGTGTTCATCTTTTCCAGTATACTATTTTCTTTCACCGTTTCTTATATTCTTATAATCATTAGCTAGGAAGAAAATCTTAGGGTGTGTTTGATTTGCTTAAATTTTCCATGGAAAATAGATTTTTCCACCTATTTTCCAACTTGTTTGTTTGATTGCCAAAATTTTCTATGGAAAATAAATTTTCCCACCTATTTTCCAACTTGTGTTTGATTGCAAACTTTTTTTTTCCATGGAAAATTTTTTCTCATTTTCCCACTTTTGACCATATTTTCCTTGTTTTCAAAGAAAATATTTTCTTGGTAGGATAGGAGAATTTATTTTCCATGGAAAATTTGTTAACCTTTTCCAACCCATTTATTTTTCATGGAACCTTTTTCAACCCATAATTTCTTGGTAATCCATTTCTATAGAAAATATTTTCTTTCCACCCAAATTTTCCACTTGCAATCAAAGACAGCCTTATTAGAAATACAATTTACCAACTTTTCTCCCTTTTCTCTTTTATCATAGAACTGCGAATGCATCTGCAGCTCCTCAAGACGGAATCAGAAGCATATGCTCAGGTACCAGCTCTCATTTCAAATCAGGAAGAGGTCGCACAACAATCCCAATTGGATTCTGAAGAAAATCAAATATTAAGAGTGGGAAGCTGGGAAGTTTCTTACTTTATTGATGTGCTAATTGACTCTGGTTTGAAGAGGCTGATCCTGATATGCTTGGGGAAACATGGTACGCTCCAAAATGCCTACTGCATCCTGCGGTGTTTGACAACCTTGAGAAGAAATACAGTGAAGAGACGACTGTTTCGAGGGCTGAAAGGAGGTTGCTATTAGACAGAATAAATTCTTCACTTTTGGAGTTTTTTGAGCAGCATGTTGGTTAGTTCACAAAGGTGTTGCCAAAAATAATTGGAGTTAGTTCAAATTGGGAGAAGCAAGAGTCGAAGATGCTATTCGGAAGTTGTTGACAGGCCAAGAGCTTCAAGTGAACACGGACTTGTCAGATCAAACACTTGACAGGGAGATGCAATGGTTGGAATTCAAAGGCGAAATTGATGTGATAGTTAATGAAATTGAGAAATTGTTGACAGATTACATGATAATGGACGTTCATACTAAAATTGAGAGTATTAAGCGCGTCAAATTAGGGACAAAATAAATGATACATCTCTATTAATAAATTATTAGGGGTACAAGTCTATTGATATCTATTAACACTAATTAGGGTGGATAAAAAAGTCATTAATGTTTTCCAAAAATTTCCCCTTGAAAGTGAAATGTAGTGCTATAAATTTGCAATTATTGTAATTAGGGGCAAAAATAAAACGCCTCTAATGGGATTTTATCTTATTTTAAAATTTTTTAACTCCAAATACCTAAAATAATGCCCACATTTTATCTCCCCCTCTATGGATACCACACCCAGCCATCTCTACCTTTTTATATTCTTCAAATTTTTATTTTTTTTAAAAGATTGATTTCATCCTACTCAATTCTTTTACAATTACAATATTTTGAATTTTCAAAGTACAAAAAGGTGATTCCAAAACTTGAGAAAGAGGTATGTGTTTTTTAGTTTTATTGTAATTCTACTTTTAAGATGGAATCATGAAGTTGTGTTGTATGTTCAGTATATGCAATAAAAGAATTCATATGTAGTTTCTTTTTAACGTTGTGTATTAGAAGTCCTTAGTTTCATTTTTAAAAATTCAAGAAGTAGGTAACGTGGGCTATGGTCGGACCGCAGAAAATCAAAGGTCATTGTTTGCATGCCAACCGCAATTTAGCAAACCAACCGCACAAGAAAAAAGAAGTTCTTTTGTCATGGTCTAGTCTGCAGCTTACAAACTGCAGTTAGACTTTGGTCCAAATAGACAAGATTTGCCTTTTTGCATTTCAGTCTCTCAAATTTCAATTTTATGCACTTTTTCCTTCTCAAGTTTTAGAAGTGTGCAAATCAGTTCTCAAACTTTTTGTAAGTTAAAATTCATTCATGAAACTTTGTGACATTCCTCCCTCTTTTATAGTTTTTATCACTCTCATGCATCATGTCAATCTTCAAACGAATCCAATCAACTCTTATATAGTTTGAATTCTTCCTTTTTGCTCTATTTACCTCCAATTTTGGGTTTTACTTACAATGACAATATTTAAATCGATAATTAGTAACACATTTTTCGTGAAATCGACATTCAAATTATTACTTTAGTAATTATCGCAATCATGCACTTGTGATTTTAGTAAACACTACTTCATACTCACTTTCAAAATGTCCTTTCACCATTAATCAAACTAGCATTTTGTTTTTATCCATGTTGTATTACGTGATAACAAAGTATGAGTCGAGGGTCAGATAATGATTTAGAGCATGTCTAGGAGTGCTTATAAATACTTGTAAGATGATGATCAACATTAATATAATCCAAATATTTTATAGAATCTATAACTTTTATCCACTTTTTATTTACACATTTTGTATGCTCCACTTCGTGTAATCTATAAAAAAATTTACCAAGTGACACACTCTGGCGAAATCTCACCAATATTTTGAGTTGGATTCTTTTTTAAAAAAATGCAATTGCATGCTCCCAATGGAAGTCAGGATATCACCTGAGAACTGATTCCATTACAAGTCTACTTCTTTGACAGAGTTTTAGATTTCCAATGTTCAGAAGGTAGAGGGCCACTTAATCTGTTATGGGACAAGCTCAGTCTGAGGAGATCATTACGGTTTAGCTCAAGCATGCAGGAATTGACCCCGCAGAGCATATTGCCACGTACTCACGTAGCTCTAATTCCCCTAAATTGCTTAAATCTCTCCAAGATATACCTTGAAGATTTGTTAATTTTCCAATTTCTCTTGGACTTAATTTTACCGAGCTGCTTAAGTTTCTAATTTCTGCAGGTATATCACCATTTATGTTGCATCCAACTGCTACGAATGTCTGAAAAAATACTTGACATATTCACAATAGAAGCGGGGAGGGAACCACTTAGTTGAGTAAAAAATAACATTCGAAAGCTTCAAGTAGAGGCAATTTGTTAACGAAAAGAAAAATCTCCAAAATTATCCAGTTAAATTATTTTCTCCAATCTTAAGGTGTTGTTGAAGTCTTTAATGCCAGTCAACGAGTTGTAGCCCATGTAATCTAGTAGCTATTGACTGTTAATATCAACCAAAGCAGAAATAAACATATTTTTCTCTTTAGAAATTAAAATTGCATTTAAGCATCAAATTTGAATATATTATTGCTGATTTATGGATCAACCATATCTCTTCGTTGTAACATCCTTAAATCTTTTCAAGTAATACTGAGAATTGCATATGTGAGTTCAAAGAACAAATTTTTTTCTTATCTTGCTAGAAACACAGCCTTAATCTTTTCAAGTCTAGCCACAACTTCCCTCATACTTATTCTTTCCGCAGGATAATCATTCAAACATTCCATCGCCACCGCCAAAATGGATGAGACACAGTGCTCCTTCGCAGAGAAATTCTCGCCTTCTCTTCCAAGCAAATTGGCGTCCACAACTTTTCCAGTGAGTGACTAACCCAACTTTTCAAACTCATTTCTTCACCGAACATCTCATCTGTCGGCTTCTTCCTTGTATACATCTCCAGCAGCAACACACCATAACTGTAGACATCGCCACTAGTTGATACTATTCCTTCTATTCCGTATTCTACATTGGTATTAAGCAACAGTAAGATCAGGTGATAAAATTAAAAAAACTGGCAGTAAGTTGAACAAATTTTTAAATAAAATAAATTCTTCTCAACAAGGAACATCACCTGGTGCCATATATCCAATTGTTGCTAAAGTCTTTGTTTGAGCTGTTGATTCTCCTTCATCGAAGTGTTTGGCTATACCAAAGTCACTAACATGGGCAACCATGTCTTCGTCAAGTAGGACATTGCTAGGCTTTAAATCACAGTGAACAATGGGGAATGTATGACCATGATGCAAATATTCTAAAGCTAATGCAACGTCAATCGCTATGTTTAATATTTTCAGCATGTCCAAGAAATAGTCGTGGGAATATAACCATTTCTCCAGGCTCCCATTAGGCATGTACTCGAGTAGGAGGTCTTTGAACTCTGTATTACTGCAACATCCAATGATTCTGATTAAATTCCTATGACGAATGGTGCTCAGTACTTGACTTTCTGTAGCAAAGCTCTTGATTGCTCTTACTTGTTCTGACTGCAAATTGAAAACTTTCACTGCAACATTTAACCCATCTGAAAGCATTCCTCCATATACTGAACCAAAACTTCCACTTCCAAGTATGTTGCTTTCACCAAAGGCATTTGTTGCTTCTTCAAGTTCTCTATAAGAAATCCTTCTCCATGCAAGATGCAATGAAATTTCACTCTGTGGTGCATATTTGTTCAATTTTCGCCTTGTTACAATCAAAAGTATGGTCACTGCCAGGATAACAGATACGATCGGGGGAAGAACATATTTCATTAATGAGACCACATTCTTTGACATTGATCTTTTATGAACCTTTCCACAAGGTGGAAATTGTGGTCGTGTCTCGCTGCAAAGAGCATAATTTTGGATAAATGATTGAGCAGTAAAGTTTGCAAAGTGCCCCCCTGTCGGAATCTCTCCCTCTAGTCTGTTGTGAGACACATCCAATTGTTCGAGATGCCTAAGTTCCATTAATGACTTTGGAATCAATCCAGAAAAATTATTGAAAGACAAATTCAAGATTGCAAGTTTATTATATTTCCCAGAGACGGAGGAATTGATCCTTGAAATCTATTGTGTGCTAAAGATAGCGAAACCAGCGATTGGATTTTGCCAATGGAGCTTGGGACATAACCAGAGAACTGATTCCACGAAAAGTCTATGTTGAAAATGACTTTCAAATTTCCGATCTCAGAAGGTAGATTACCACTTAAACTGTTATGGGACAAGTTCAGTCGCAGGAGATCATTAAGGTTCCAAAATTTCAATGATACGGTAGATTCCAATTTGTTGAAACCTAAGTGGACGTTTCTTAGGGATTTAAGTTCACCCAAGCAACCAGGAATTGATCCACTGAGCATATTGTCGCTTAGATCCATGTCTCCCAGATTGCTCAACTGGCAAAGCTCTACGGGGATGTATCCCTCAAGTTTGTTTGTTGAAATATATATACGATGAAGACTTTTCAATTTTCCAATTGTACTTGGGATGAATCCTGTCAATTGATTTCTGTCTAATAATAAATATTCCAAGCTGCTTAAGTTTCCAATTTCAGCAGGAATAGCACCCGCGATGTTGCATCCAATAACTGACGAGAAGCTGAGAAATTCCCAATGAAAGCTGGGAGGACACCACTTATCTGATTTAAAGATACATCAAATAAATTCAAATATCTGCAATTTGTTAGTGAAGAGAAAATTTTCGAAGAGTCTCCAGTCAAATTATTTTCTCCAATAAAGAATCTTAGTAGGAGTCTTAAATTTCCAATGTTGTGTATAGTACCAGTCAAAAGTTGTTGTCCATGTCTGATGCGGCGAGCTTAGAAGCATTGGTGATAAAGCTTGGAATAACTCCACTGAGTCTGTTGTGGCCCAAATAAAGCAGTTCAAGATCGGGAAGTGAAAATCCCATCGTTGTAGGAAGATAGCCTGAAAAGTTATTGCCACCCATATCCATAATCTCCAAAGTTGATATATTGAACATGGAAAAGGGGATGGAACCAGATAAGCGATTGATATGAATATTAAATTCCACAAGATTAAGATTGCCAAGCTCAGCTGGTAATTCACCTGCCACAATGTATATAATCCATCAACTTTTGTTTTCAAGTGTTTCTTTGATGTGCAAGTGTCTGTCTAATCATGGCTTATATATATTAGCATTGCATGTGAGCGCGCTTCAAAGAATGCAATGAATCCTAGAAAAGTTATGAAAAATAGAATATGTTTTACACTAATGAAGTCATTTACAAGAGTGAAATAAGTATATATGTTCACCGTAAATACATACAATGTTGGAAACTTTGGAGATGGAAAAACTTTCAAGAGAGGAGATGATGATTTCAAGAGAACCCTCAAATTTATTTCATAAATTGACTTAAAAATGACCAAGATGCTAGCCTGTTATGGGCTTTACAAATTGTGTATCTAATCTAAATCTAATACAAGTACCAAATATTAATTGCATACTTTTCCCCAAACTGATACATGTATATACCAAGTACAAATAAATTTCTACAAGTATTTATTAATTAGAATACATTCGTCACATATACAGGAATAATAGTATTGGGAAAATTTGACCAATAACCAATAAATATCGAACACGATATATTAGTAACAACGTAGCGGAATAAATATTTCTCATTCTTGCGTAAAACCTGATAGGAATTAATTAAATAGAGCAATAACCAAACTAAATAATACGCAAAATTAATTATACAATATTTAACGTGGTTCGACAACGTGCCTACATATACAACTCAACTCTAAATAATATTCCACTACAAGAACGCATTAAACTATAGCGACGACAAAAAAAGTCATCGCTATAGGTCGAAAAGTCGTCATTATAATGTTATAGCGACGACAAAGTCGTCGCTAAATGTCGCTCTATAAATTAGTAGGTATAGTTATATTACGGCGACATTTTGTCGTCGCTATAATTGTCGCTTCTTTAGCGACGACTTTGTCGTCGCTATAGGAGTCAAATTTTAATAATTAAAAATAATAATTTATTTAGTTGGTGGACCATTGACCCGAATTATCAATTATGGGCTTGAAACCCGACCCGTCAAGGCCCGACCAATTGTCTAGCATTTTTATTCTAAATTGATTGTATTATGATTCGAACCCTTAACCTAAGGGTTGTGAAGATGCAACCTAACCATTAGAGACAAATAAATTCTTGTGATTATATTTGTTTTTATAATATATATTGGTTCAATGAGCAACATTTTCTATAATTGTTTATAAAGTAAAATAAATAAATATTTTGAAAAATCAAATTCCACACCTAAGATTTCAAAAAAAAAAAAAAAAAAAAAAAAAAAAAAAAAACCTCACCTATAGAGACGACAATGTCGCATTTATAGGTAGATTTTGTCGCCGCTATAGTTAAAGAAAAAAGCGGCAAAGCTTCCCACCATCTTCCCACCTATAGAGACGATATAATGTCGCCGCTTATAGGTAAATTTTGTCATCGCTATAGTTAAATAAAAAGCGGCAAAGCTTCCCGCCATCTTCTAAAACAAAAGTGATGACAAAATCTACCTAGAGAGCGACAAATGTCGCCGCTATATGTCTTACTACACTATAGCGACGACATGAGTTTGTCGTCGCTACATCATTATTCTATAGCGACGACATAATAGTCGCCGCTATTTGTCGTCATTGCTGCCACTATTTCTTGTAGTGTTCTACTATAATAAACAAATAATAGATACAATGTTCTTCTCTATATACACATCAAATCATCAAAAACTAAATAATTCTTGACACAAAATCGTCATCTAACAAATAAGGAAACCGACAAAGTCTCTCGACTATAGGCATAACCAACATCAAGAACACAAGTCTTGACACACAAATGATCTTCGCTTATCAAAGATGTAATCCTCAAAAGCAATACTAGCAATACACCCAAGCACAACTCTATGAAGAACAAATTCATGGCAATACTACTCAAAAACAACAAAGAAAATATCACACCAAATTTGTCATTGTTCGGATAACAATTCCTCCTAGATAACAATACATAGAATACATTGGAGATGCTCTAAGTACATGAATATGAATAGATTTATACATGTATTCATTAATTAGGAAACATGTATCACATAACTCAATCATCTAATAATACCAAAAGACAAAAAATTAACTTATCTAAGTGAAGTTTATATTTCTAGCATACAAAGACTAATAGAGAAAGTAAAGATGACGTTTATATATTTACTTATGAATAAATGTAAGTCAACTAGTTTTCTTAAACTCTTTATCAATGTACAACATGTATTTAATTTATAAATGCCTTATTGTTCTCTCGCCTTTATAGTTTCGAATATCGGACAAGCCATTGACGTGTTATTTGCTATTACATTTAAACTCGCTCATTACATCTCATCAAACCGATTAATTTTGTAAATTTTCGTACAAAATGAGCCATTACTCTACTCTACTGCATGTTGAATCATGTATGTGACATCATAAATCGAGTTGAACCAAATTTTAGAACCAAAAAGTGTTATATGAAAGTTGTTAATGATGTAGAAGTTGTTATATGTACATACCTGCCAAGTTGTTTTCATATAGATATAGAATCTATTGTTAAAGACAAGAGAGCTTTGAAAAAAGCGATTTGTCCTTTGCGAGAATTCTCATTAAATAGGCGTGATTGCCTAATGCTTTACAAGGAAAATAGAAACTTTACAAAGAAAGTAGAAATTATAGGGATTTCCTAATGTCTAATGTATAATCCCTGAAAAATAGGATCTAAATATGGTTAAGAATATATTATACAACTTGTACAAATATATAGACAATAAATAACATTAAACATGTGACAATTAGGCTCTTGGATTAACATCCCCCCTCAAATTGATGCTGGTAAGTCTACCAGCAACAATTTGCCAACAAGAAACTGATGTCGCAGTCGAGTTAAAGCTTTGGTGAAGACATCAGCCACTTGAAGGTCAGTAGAAACGTAAGGAAGGAGATCACCCGATTGTCCAAGGCATCTCTTGATAGAATGACAATCAACCTCAATGTGTTTGAGTGCGCTCATGAAATACAGGGATTCGGCCGCAATCCCGAATAGCACTAGTGTTATCAGCATGAAGAGGTGTAGAATGAGTCTGAGAGAACCCAAGCTCCTCAAGAAGACCACGTAACCACACAATTTCAGAACAGGCAGTAGACATGGCTCGATATTCAGCCTCAGTAGAAGATTTAGAAACACGATCTTGTTTCTTACATTTCCAAGAAATTAAGGCATTACCAAGAAACATACACCAACCCGTAGTAGACCGACGTGTGTCCGGACACCCAGCCCAATCAGCATCGCTATAGGCAACAAGTTGAAGAGATGAGCCAGTAGGAAAGAATAACCCACGAGTTGGCGACCCTCGAAGATAACGGATAATGCGATGAACGGCAGCAAGATGGAGATGCCGAGGAGAAGTCATAAACTGGCTGACTTGATGAACTGCATAAGAGATATCAGGTCGAGTAATCGTCAAGTAGATAAGACTCCCTACAAGTCGCCGATAGAGAGTAGGGTCAGCCAAAAGATCCCCTTCAGCTTTTCGATATTTGACATTTACCTCCATAGGGGTATCAACTGAAGTGGTGTCCCCTAAACCAGCCAAAATAATAAGATCTTGAATATATTTATGTTGGTTTAAGAAAATGCCATTGGGTCGATGATGAACTTCCAAGCCCAAAAAGTAGGTGAGTGATCCAAGATCCTTCATATGAAAAGTTGCATGCAACATCTTTTGAAGCTTGGTAATCAAGTCACAGTCAGTTCCAGTTATAATAATATCGTCTACATATACCAAGAGTAGGACTACACCAGCAGCAGACTTGTGAAAAAAAAGAGAATAATCATACCGACTTTGTACAAAAGAGAAGTTAAGAAGCGTACTACGAAACTTCTCAAACCAAGCCCGGGGAGCTTGCTTTAGCCCATAAAGAGAACGCCTCAGCTTACATACATCATGAGGAGATGAAGTAGCCATGCCGGGAGGAAGTTTCATGTAAATCTCTTCTTTTAAGTCACCATGTAGAAAGGCATTCTTCACATCCATCTGATGCAGTGGCCAAGACTGAGAAGCGGCAATAGCTAAGATGGTCCGAACTGTAGTCATCTTAGCAACAGGAGCAAATGTC
The DNA here is from genome assembly GCA_023638005.1 of Forsythia suspensa. NCBI lineage: Eukaryota > Viridiplantae > Streptophyta > Magnoliopsida > Lamiales > Oleaceae > Forsythia > Forsythia suspensa. The sequence goes on from CM042670.1 coordinate 2,140,633, forward strand.
TCCTCATAGTCAACCCCATATTCTTGTTTATTTCCGAGTGCCACGAGTCGAGCTTTGTACCGATCCAAAGAACCATCTGAACGAAGCTTTACAGAGAAAACCCATTTACTCCCAATTGGTTTGACTCTAGGAGGACAAGAAACAACATCCCAAGTTCGATTTTCCTCAAGTGCTTGGAGTTCTGCTTGCATTGCCTTTTGCCAACACTCATGTTCCATAGCCTGTTTGTAACAAGAAGGAATGGAAATAGAGGACAAAGTAGCTACTAAAGAGACGGGTGAAGAGAAACCATACCAATCAGGTGGTCGAGAAGTTCGAGTAGACCGGCGAAGAGGTGTGGAATTAGTAGCAAGATCAAGTCCAGGGCGAAGATCTTGAGGGGGCAAAGAGGGATCCAGAGTGGAACCAACCATAGGATGACGCCGTCTTTTATACACGAGACCAGGTTTGAATCGTTCTACAATTGTTGCAGAATCAGAAAATCTAGGCATATAAGATAAAGAAGAAGATGGAGGCTCAACATAAGATGGAAAGAAATATTGATTTTCTAAAAAAACCACATTTCTAGAAACTCTTATACGACGAGCATGGGGATCATAACAAATATAACCTTTTTGTGCGATAGCATAACCTAGAAAGGCACACTTAACAGATTGAGCAGAAAGTTTATGGCGTTCATGAGCAGGAAGATGCACGAAACAAATACAACCAAAGGTACGAAGATCCGAGTATGGAGGAGAATGGCCAAACAACTTAAGAAAAGGAGAAGCATTATTCAACGTAGGAGAAGGTAAACGATTTATTAAATAAACAGCAGTCGAAAGTGCTTCACACCAAAAACGAGGAGGAACGGAGGACTCAAGTAAAAGGGTTCTTACCACATCAAGAAGGTGACGATTTTTTCTCTCAGCAACACCATTTTGTTGTGGTGTCGAAGGACAAGAACGTTGAGAGATGATCCCTTTGTTTTGAAGAAAATTTTGAAACTCATTAGACATGTATTCTCCTCCAGAATCAGATCGCAAAACCTTGATGCTGGCAGAAAATTGAGTCTCTAGAAGTGCAAGAAAGCGCTTAAAGATTGAAAAAACTTCTGCTTTAGATCGAAGAAAGTAAATCCAAGTAAAACGACTATAGTCATCTATGAACGTGACAAAATACTTATAATGTGCATGAGAAACAACAGGTGCAATCCCCCAAACATCACTATGAATAATATGAAAACAATGTGTTGCACGAGACGCATGGGTAGGAAAAGGTAGTACTTTACTTTTGCCAAGTTTGCATGTAATACAATCAAAAGGGATATCAAAAGAGTAAGATTCTTTATTGCCTAGTAAACCAGAGTTGAACAAGTTACTAAGTACATGCGAGTTTGGGTGGCCTAGACGTCTATGCCACACTTGACTTCCATGTCTAACAACATTACAAGCAAAGGAAAGGAAAGGAAAACTAGGACTGATTGTGGAAGGAGAAATGTGTAGAGGAAAGAGTCGTCCCACTTTAGGCCCCTTCGCGATCATCTTCCCGGACACTTGATCCTGTACAACACAACCAGAACGAGAAAAATGGACGTTACAATCATGATCAACCAATTGGCCAACAGAAATAAGGTTTGTGGATAGATTAGGAGACACAAAAACATCGGTCAAGGAAGAAGAAATATCACCAACTGCACTGATAGGTAGAGGATTACCATCAGCCGTGTGAATTTTTAGGTTTCCATCATAAGTTTTCACATTTGAAAGAGGGGCAGCAGTATTAGTCATATGATTAGAAGCTCCGGAGTCAAAATACCATGGCTTAGAAGTAAATGTGTGATTACCTGAGAGCCCAAAAGCAGAAAAGGCAGAAATTATCATTTGTTGTACCATTTCAGGAGTGAGTGTGTTCGGGTTTGGTAAAGTTGTAGGAGTAGGAGTAGAAACAATCTGTGAGACAACAGGCATTGCAGCGAGAACTTGAGGCATTAATCGAGGCATGAAAAGCGCTTCCTTGCTTCCTTTCGTGTCGAGTGGGACAAATTGAAATGATATGGCCTCGCTTCTTGCGATGAGTTACAAAATTTCTGTGTACAATCCTTTGCAATATGACCAAATTCTTTGCAGCTATAGCATTGGACAGCACGCATGTCTCTGCCCTTATTCTTCCCTTGTGCTGCATAGGCCACGTTAATAGGTGTATTAACAATAGCTCGATGTTCCATGGCAGCTTGAGTGACTATACGCTGTTCTTCTCGAAGAAGTTCACTCAAACAAGCATCCAAAGATGGTACAGGATCACGATTCATCAAATTAGAACGCGTGACTTCAAAATCTGATCGCAGCTTCATCAAAAATTGGTCTCTCTTGCTGGTTTCATGTACTGCTTGAACAGCACTGAGGGCAGTGGCAGGAACACTAGCATAAACGATGTCTGAATACTCAGCCCAAAGATTTTGATAACCAGAAAAGTATTCCTCAATGGAGAGACTCCCTTGTGTGAAATTACCCATCTCATACTCCAATTGAAACCTCCTTGCAGTGTTGTCTTGATTGTAAATCTTTTTTAAGTAATTCCACATATCCTTGGCTGTTTTGTAAGGCCTCAGGTTTAGAATTAAATGAGACTCTACGGAGCTCAATATCCAAGTCATAACCCGAGCATCTTTGATTTCCCACGAAGACAATTTTTCCGCATCTGTAGGTGCAGGATTACTTCCATCGATATGACCCCATAATTCTTTCCCTTTGACAAATAATTGAAACCGAAACTCCCAGCGTAATAATTTTTTCCACTAAAACGAACATGAAAGGAATCTAATTTATCGAGGCGACATAATGATGGGCGTGAAGAAGAAAGATGAGCAAAGAACAAAAGGAAAAAAAATCTGAGACAAACCACGAAGAATAGACACAAACTCTGAAACAAGAATTGAATACACCAAAATAAGAATTCTGCCACAAGAGTTTGCACAAGACAAGAGAGAAATCTCAATGCACCAAAACAGAATTACACAAAAATTGACCTAAATTTCAGAGTTGTAGCTCTGATACCATGTTAAAGACAAGAGAGCTTTGGAAAACTGATTTGTCCTTTGCGTGAATTCTCATTAAATAGGCGATTGCCTAATGCTTTACAAGGAAAATAGAAACTTTACAAAGAAAGTAGAAATTATAGGGATTTCCTAATGTCTAATGTATAATCCTCGAAAAATAGGATCTAAATATGGTTAAGAATATATTATACAACTTGTACAAATATATAGACAATAAATAACATTAAACATGTGACAATTAGGCTCTTGGATTAACATCTATAGCCTAGTAAGGTTTCCAAATGTTGTTGGAATGCCAATCAGAAATTGATTGGAATAAAGATATAACTCCATAAGCTCGTGAAGATTAAGATAATTGTCAACCGGGAGGCTTCCAAACAAGCTATTGTTGCCAAACCGGATTACTTTCGTGAGTAGACATGTTGAAGACGAAAGATGGAATTGGCCCATTTGAGAGAAACTTGGTATGCTCAATATCTCTAGATTTGAAAGATTGCCTATTTCCAGTGAAGTGAAATTCTTCCTGAAAAATTACTAGTCAAAAGCAGGAAAAACAAAAATTCATCATGAAGAGACATGCTCATATCACATTTAGTTTCTTTTTTTCTGTTTTATTTATTTGAAATAAAAATAAGGGTACAATCATCTATTCAATTAAATGACTTTATAGTTGTCAAAATGACGAAATCTGCTCACTAAGGATCAAAGTCGCCACAAAATTAGAAGGTTGAAGATGATGCTGTGAAAAAACGTTGAGGACTAAGTTGCAACAAAGTCCATGTGTATTACTATAATATCATGAAAAAATAATCCTGTAATGATAATAACAAATTAATACTTCACAAAACCAAACATAAACCAAATCAAAACAAAAATCCACTCAAATTCTATGATAATTGGATAAAATGTCCAATAAGGTGTAAGGTGGGCAGGTACATACACAACAAACTCATATTTAATGCTGTTAGTACGTCCAATCTACTTTACCAAGCATGCCTTGGGGGATGAATTATGAATGGAATAAGGAGATTTGTTATGTGTAGATTCTAAAAACAACAAACTCGAAGTTGAAAAATATCTTTCAACGTGCGGTGGTTGGAGGTCGGGACGATGTTGGTGGTAGTGGTAGTGTCGAAAAATAAATAAATAAATAAATAAATAAAAATGGATGATGTTCATTAAGTGAAACAAAATTGGAACTTTAGAGACCTGTATTAAACAAACAATAATTTGGTAATAAAAGTGAAATTTCATTATAATGGGGCACCAATGGTGAATAAGTTGATTGGGTTTTTAATTGTTTATGTTTTTTTTAACTGATTGGTATATTTAAAGCTAAAATAGCGTATGCACATTACTGAAACGCACATGACCAATTGATGGAATTTTGTTTACACATACTGCCAGTGTAACGAAGGGCTCTTATATGTTGCCCGAGTAGGGCACATGCCCATCTCGAGCAGGAGATATATTCTCGTATAATGAATGCTAAGCGCTTGTTTGATTGAGTTGAAAATCAGCTTTTTATTAGAAGTTGACCGGTGAAACTTCAATTTTAACCACACATTTTATCAGACCCACAACTTTTATCAACTTTTAACTACATATTTAATCAATTTTTTTCAGAAACTTTGTCAAACTAGATGCGAGATCCTGGAACAATTATATAAAAAGATATCATACCAATGAAGTTGTTATTGCCTAGATACAATTCCCGAAGCATGTTCAGACTCCCAATAGCACTTGGTATGCTTCCATTGAAATGATTGATGGATAATGACAGGAACTCTAGGTATCTGCAATTGTCTATATTTGATGGAATTTGTCCAGATAGTTGATTGTCTGAGAGATGGAGTCCAGTCAGTTCCGGGATACCATCACAAATATCGTTTGGGAGCCAACCTGACAGGCTATTATCTGCGAGATCAAGTTATCTCAAAGAAGACATGTTGAAGATACCAAATGGTATGGAACCCGTAAGCATGTTATACCCTAAGTATAAGTATTCCAGGGAGGAAAGATTGCGAATCTCTTGTAGAATATTTCCAGAAGAATGTGCCGATGTTGGGAAGTTGGGATGTTGGGAAAGCGTCTGCAGCTTTGAATTGTTGTGCAGCAACGATGTTGGGATGCTGCCAGAGAAATTATTGTTATCCAGAAGAATGTGCCGAAGTTCTGGTAGGGTTCCGAGCCATGATGGTACCACTCCAATGAAACTATTAGATCCCATATCTATCTCTTTTAAACGTCGCAAATGAGAAAGCTCAAGGGGTATAATCCCTGTGAAGTTATTTGAGCTAATGTTTAAATAACCGAGAAATGTTAAATTTCCAAGATGTGGAGCAATGGTGCCACTGAAGCCGAAATTGGAAAAATCCAAGGCTGTGACTCTTTGCCTTTTTCTACTGCAAGAAACACCAATCCAGTTGCAAAACGACGATGTGTTAGGATCTAAAATGATTCTTGTTTTGAAGGCAACAAGTGCTTCTTGATCTGTGGTTAAGTTATGAACTATTCGGGCAGAGCAAACTGCCACAGTAATGAAAAAGAAAAGTTTATTCATGACTTTGAAAATTTGAGTGGTACAAGTTTGTATGCTAAATGTGAGATATCAACCCTCTAAATACAGAGACCTCATGTTGGAGATGTGTGTTCGATTTTTTTACCACATGTTTAGACCCTACAAAGAAAGGTGCAATGCTTGACGAGGAAACAAGTCTACTAATGAGAACAATTAACAAGAGAGTGATAAGCTTTGGCGTTTTTAGAAAAAACCCATCTTTAAGAGAAATGCCAAAAGCTTATAGAGGTTAGGAAATGACAATAGGTCTATTTGTATTTATTAATTAATCCATGTCACCACGTCATTATTAGATGGAATGACTAAGTTGAAACAAATTGAAAGTTTGGTGACTGATTTGGAACAAAAAAGTTTGGTGACTCAAGCGAAAATGCCCTTTAATATGGACATTAGAATAGATGTAAGTCAACTGGTTTTTGAAACTCTTTAGTTTTCAATGTACGACATGTATTTAATTTATAAATGCCTTATTCTTCTCTCAACTTTATAGTTTCGAATATCAGACAAGTCATTAATTGACGTGATATTTGCTATTACATTTAAACTCGTCATTACATCTCATCAAACTGATTAATTTTGTAAAATTTCGTAGCCAAATTTTAGAACCAAAAGTGTAATGAAAGTTGTTAATAATGTAGAAGTTGTTATATGTATATACCGCTGTTGTTTTCATATAGTATTAGCTCCTGTATCTTAGTAAGGTTTCCAAATGTTGCTGGAATGCCACCTGTAAGCTGATTGGAACGAAGATCTAACTTCACGAGCTTTGGAAGATTAAGATAAATGTCGACTGGGAGGCTTCCAGACAGGTTATTGTAGGCAAGCTGGATCGCTTTCAGAGTAGACATGTTGAAGATGAAAGATGGAATTGGCCCAATTTGAGAGATACCTGATACACTCAATATCTCTAGATTCGAAAGATTTCCTATTTCCAAAGTGGAATTACTCCTGAAAATTTACTTGTCAAAAGTAGGAAAACAAAATTCATCGTGAAGATATATGCTCATATCACATTTAGTTTTCCAACAAAGTTTGGTTGCTGTATGAGTTTTTATGTCCAATATATATATTTTAGTTGAAGCACGTTGTCTACCTTTTTTTTTTTGACATTAATGAAAAAGCTGATGTATGTAATCATATTATGACGTGGCATGAAAAACCATTAATTACAATAGAAGAAAATTGGAGCATCTGACGAAATGAGAGGTGGCATGAAAATTCTATGAGGGTATTGTTTTGAATGTCTAGTAATTGTGCAAAATCATGCACATGTAAGTAATTTTGTTCTTTCTAAATGCACTTTTCCTTATTAAACAAAAAGTGAAATTTAAAAATTAAAAAGGGAAAACAAATAAGAAAAAAAAAAAAAGACAGAAAAATGTTTTCATTTTCCCTACAAACCTTCATCTGAGGTTGGGACATAGAGAAATGTACGGTGGTGGGTGACGGTTGCAGATGGGATGGAGTGGGTGGATGGGAGGTGGGGCGTTGACAACGATGATGAATACCCTTTTCTTTTCTTTTTCTATTTTATTTATTTGAACTAAAAATAAGGGTACAACCGTACAACCATCTATTCAACAAAATGACTTTATAGTTGTCAAAATGGCGAAATCTGCCCACTAAGGATCAAAGTCGCCACAAAATTGGAAGGTTGAAGATGATGGTGTGAAAAAATGTTGAGGACTAAGTTGCAACAAAGTCCATAGGTTCCACAATAATATCATGCAATAATAATCCTGTATTGATAATAAATTAATAACAAATTAATACTTCACAAAACCAATTGGAACTTTAGAGACCTATATGAAACAGACAATAATTTGGTGATAAAAGAGAAATTTCATTATAATGGGGGCACCAACGGTGAATGCTAGTTTTGTTTACACATACTGCTAGTAGGAACGAATGCTAAGTGCCTGTTTGATTGAGTTGAAAATCAGCTTTTTATGATATTTTTGATCCGTAAAACTTCTATTTTAACCACATATTTTATCAATTTTTAACCACGTATTAAATAAACTTTTATCAAAATCTACTAAAACTTTTATCAACAACTTTGTCAAACTTGATATATACGAGATCATGGAACAATTATATAAAAAAGAAATCATACCAATGAAGTTGTTAGAACCTAGATACAATGCCTGGAGCATGTTCAGACTGCCAATTGAACTTGGAATGCTGCCATTGAAATGATTGATGGCTATTGACAGGACCTCTAGGTATCTGCAATTGTATATATTTGATGGAATTTGTCCAGAAAGTTGATTGTATGAGAGAGAGAGTACAGTCAGTTCCGGGATACCATCACAAATATCGTTTGGGAGCCAATCTGACAGGCTATTATATGAGAGCTAAAGTTCTCTCAAAGAAGACAAGTTGAAGATACCAAATGGTATGGAACCCGTAAGCATGTTAGACCTTAAGGATAAGTATTCCAGGGCGGAAAGATTGCGAATCTCTTGTGGAATATTTCCATTTAGAAAATTGTCCGCCAGTTGTAGTGTCTGTAACTTTGAATTGTTGTGCAGCAACGATGTTGGGATGCTGCCAGAGAAACTATTCTTATCCAGAAAAATGTGCTGAAGTTCAGGTATGGTTCCGAGCCATGATGGTACCACTCCAGTGAAGTTATTAGATCCCATATCTATCTCTTTTAAACGTCGCAAATGAGAAAGCTCAAGGGGTATAATCCCTGTGAAGTTATTTGAGCTAATGTTTAAATAACCGAGAAATGTTAAATTTCCAAGATGTGGAGCAATGGTGCCACTAAAGCCGAAATTGGAAAAATCCAAGGCTGTGACTCTTGGCCATTTTCTACTGCAAGAAACACCAATCCAGTTGCAAATCGACGCATTAGTAGACCAATTATTGACCAAGATGTTGTAGGGATCTGAAATTATTCTGGTTTTGAAGGCAACAAGTGCTTCTTGATCTGTGGTTAAGTTATGAACTATTCGGGCAGAGCAAACTGCAAGGCAGTTTATTGATAAAACTGCCACAGTAATGAAGAAGAAAAGTCTATCCATCACTTTGAAAATTTGAGTGGTACAAGTTTGTATGCTAAATGAGAGATCAACCCTCTAAATATAGAGACATCATGTTAGAGATATGTGTGACGCCCCAAAATTTCTAAGGTTCAGAGAGTCACTAAAATTCATAAAGAAATAATATTACGGAAAAGTCACTTTAATAAAATAACAATTGTCAAACAATTGAATAATTCGTAAACATTTAAAAATCGATTTTCAAAAGGTTAAATAATTTAATAAATAAAAGACTAATGCTAACATCCAAAATTTGATGCTGATTGTCTTATTAATTAAAACAGTCTAAGCAAATAAAAATTTACTTGGCGATCGTTGGCACAACAACGCGCTTCACCAATCACACATCCAACACATTAATTATCACCTGAAAATTTGTTAATGAGGAGGGATGAGTATAATTTAATTATATTCAATGAGATGCTTGTTATTCCACAATCAGCCAGAAATATTTTGTAGAATCATGCTAATGAATTTGAGATGTTAAATGACCTAAGTGAAAATAAGTTTTCAAATCAATTAATTAACTGGGCTACATAATTAATTATTGAAGGAATAAGTTTTAGCATATCACTATTATGCTCGTTTGATAGCTTGTATTTAATCATGTATATTATCACTTGAAAAATTTTTAATGAGAAGGGATGAGTATAATTTAATTATACTCAATGAGATGCTTGCTATTCCACAATCAGCCACAAATCAAGACCTCAAAAAGAAGATATTTGGCTCCAACCTATTAATATTCTATCTGTGTTGTGGGAGCTTGAATTTACTATTTCAACAACTAAAATTTCAATAATACCAGTCTTATCATTGAAAAATAATGTTTGATCTTGAAAATAGATAATTGAAGGGTGGGTGAGGAAGAGAGACTTTTCTTTTAAGTAAATACCAGCTCCCATAACATTAAGACCACAAAAAGAAGATATTTGGCTCCAAGCTATTAATATTATATCTGTGTTGTGGGAGCTTGTATTTACACATTTCAACAACTAAAATTTCAATAATACCAATCTTATCCTTGAAAAATAATGTTTGATCTTGAAAATAGATAATTGAAGGGTAGGTGAGGAAGAGAGACTTTTCTTTTAAGTATGCGAAAAACACTTGAGACTTTTGACACTAATTTTTCTTCTAAGCCTCAAGTCTTTTGGAATAGAGAGACTTTTTTTGTGGAATGATCACTCATTTTACTGCAGCCAAAGTCTACAAAAATACTTACCATTAAGCATGCCAATGCCTAAGTTGACTACGATCTATTGCACTTACGAAGGTAATAGAGCCTACGAAAATGAACAGTATTCATTGGTTGAGACTCAAGTGCCACTATAAAAAACATTACCTTCATGTTCACTTGTGGTAAACACTGGCGACCTCTGTTTTTGAAGGGAATAAATGGATGGAATCCATCAGTCAAGTGCTACAAACCACACACTAACCAGGTTTGCACTTGTGCAAAAACTAAGCATTAGCTACCTTTGTTTTCAAAGGCAGCCGAGCCTACAAAATGGGACGGAAATCTTCAAGTGTAGACTCAAGCGGTGACGAAGCCAGACATTTTAAATTGGGAGGTCCCAAATTAACGTTCAAAAAATTTGAAACAACATAATAGTGATGGATTTTTTTTACAAACGTTTATTACGAGTTCTTATACTTTATTTTATTTATACAATATACTTTACACAAATATATAAACAAACTCACTCATGCACCATTGCTTGACTTGATTACGCATCAATATGTTGGTTTTTCTTCTAAACATATAACTTAGACTACTAATGTGCAATGTCTAAAATAAGTCCACAAAAGAAATAAATATCAAACTCTTCTTAGTTACGTTGCTTTCTACAAAAATATCTTCCAAAATATGAAGACCTCACACACAAATGAAATTAAATATCACTTAAGCTAAAAAAACAAAAAATTAAAGAAAAAAATCAATTGAACACGATATGCATTCACAAGCAAAATGCATTTATTAATTTTTATTTATAAAAAAATGACTTATTTTTATTATTTCCTTTACCTTAAAGAATTTACCAATTGAGTGACGAGCATGCAATTTATCCCATGCTTGAAAGATCATGTATGTCATCTTCATTTTCCTATGGTCTAGCAATTGAAGATTTTATGGTAAAATTTTGGGATTGGATTTAAAAATCTGGGGAAATTAATATAGGGTGATTGTTGAGTGATTTGGGAGAACTTTGTACATATTGGAATGTTGTAATCTAACTTCTGCTTTACTCAATGTAGAAAACAGGGAGGATAAATGTGAGATTTAGATTTCGGATGGGTGAATGTGCACTAAATTGAGGAATAGTTCAATCATTTGTAGTTTTTTATTATTAATTTTATTTAGCCAACAGGTCCAATTGCCTTACATTAAATTGATATTGGGTCAATGAGTCCAATTGCCATCCATTAAATTGATATTAGGTCAAAATTAAATTGCATATTAAAAAATTAAAAAATTAATAATTTCAGAAAGTTGGGGTGTCTAGGTCTCTCCTGGGACCCCCAGCTCTGCCACTGAACTCAAGTGCCACACAAAAACACAGTACCCACGTATTCACTTGTGGAAAAGCTGAAGACAAGTGAACTCAGTTTTCAAAGGAAGCCGACCCTACAAGAATGGACATAAAGACTAATTAAAGTGACACAAAAAAATACCCTACCTAAGTGCTCATGTGATAATTCAGTCAAACCAAGAATTCCTTGGTCAAAAATCTCAAGCCAACTTATGTGCTTATGTGTATATATATATTGGATATGGATTGAATGCAAAGGTGCTCGTGTGGTGGATGTATTTGGAAAGCAAAATCCATTTTAATTCTTATTTTAACATTTCATATCCTTTTTCACTTACCATTTCAAAGAAAAGAACAAAGAACGTCCATTTCTTCTCACTACAACAAAGAGGGTCTATAGCGGCGACATATATTGCGACGACAAAAGTCGCCTCTATTGAGTCTACATATTAGCGATGACTAAGAAATGTCGCCGCAATACCAACAAAACTTATAGAGACGACATATGTCGTCGCGCTATAAAACCTATCTCGTCATTGCTATGTGTAGAGGCTATAACGACGCCTTTTCCGTGGTCGCCGCCACTCGAGATTAGGAAGGCGGGGAACTAATGGCGGCATTTTGGTGCATATATAGCGACGACAAATGTCGCCGCAATTGATATGCGGATGATGATGTAAGTCACGTGAATCATGTATTTTCTCGTAAAGTGTGAAGGGTCTATAGCGACGACATATGTCGTCGCTATATACCAACATCAATTTAGACGGGAAATTTGGCGCCCAATTGTTATATATAGCGACGACATATGTCGTCGCTATACCTATTTTGATTAAATTTTGCAGGCGCGTGAATAATTACTTTCCTCGAAAAATGGGAATGCTCCTTTAGCGACGATCGCAGTTTATAGCGACGACATTGTCGTCGCTTATAGACTCTTCTTTATCTTCTTCCCATCTCCGCATTTCGTATTGCATACTACACACAATTAAAAAAAAATTCTTCTCCATCTCCGCTTTCTTCATCTCCATTTCTTCATAATCATCTCCAATTATTATCGCACTATATTTGTAAGAATATAGTATTTTACAAGTATGGATATTGATAAAAGTTGGACAACAATTAGAAATCGCACAAAGTCCGCAGATTTTCGAACGGTTTGCAAGCATTTATAAACATGGCGAGGCCATACGTTAACGACAGGAGGAAGAATTAAATGTCCCGCAAAAATGTTTAAACGGTCTCACACATCCATTGGAAATTGTCGAGGCTCACATATTTCGTAATGGTTTTGCGGAGAGTTATGTCACCGGATATATCATGGCGAGATTGATGTTCGTGATCGTGAATGTGTATAGATGAATGAGCGATATGGTGTGGAAGATGAGATGATGGATGTAATAGACGATGTAGTTGGTGATGAGCATGCAGTACAAGCACCGATGGTTACTATGACGAACTGCTTTGTGCTCTCCATTCGTAACTCGTGCTCGGGAGTTTCATCATTTTCATCCCTAAATTTTTAGTCAAGTTGATGCATATTAAAGTTATGAACAAATGGACAAACAAGTCATCGATGATCTTTTGAAATTGCCGAAGTTAGCATTCCCAAATATGAACTGGTTGACTCTCACTCGAAGCTAAGAAGTCGATGAAGAAGCTTGGTTTGGGTTACAAATCCATTCATGCTCGCAAGAACGATTGTGCACTCGCTTTGGGGTGAACATGCCGATAGACAAACTTGCCCGATTTGCCGTGAAAGTCGCTGGGTTCACACTTCGGGAAAGTGAACGGAAGAATGTTCCGCATAAGGTGTTGCGATATTTTCCTTGGCCCCGAGACTAAAACGTATGTTCGCGACGAAGGATACCGCAAAACTTATGAGGTGGCACAAGATAGGAAGGTCTAGGGACGATGATGAAATGCAACATCCCGTTGATGGAAAGGCATGGCGGGATTTTGACATGAAACATCCAATGTTCGCAAGTGAGATCGGGAATGTCGTTTAGGTTTGGCCGCGACAGATTCAATCCATTTGGTGACATGAGTCTCGTCAGACAAAGATGTGGCCGATGGTTGTAACAGCCACAACTTGCCACCGGTTATGCATGAAGCCCGAATATCTCATGCTTACTCATGATACCGGTCCTAAAGCACCGGGTAAGGACATTGATGTATTTTTACGACCATTAGTGGATGAGTTGAAGGAATTGTGGGCGATGGGATTGACACGGAGACGGTGGAACCAACAACAAGTCGGTATTCGATTGCGTGCGCAGCTTTTGTTGTGGATCGTTAACGATTTCCCAACGAGAAGTAGTTTGTCCGCTTGGAGTGGTCGGTACAAGGCTTGTCCGACGTGCAACGAGGATACTCCTTCATCCGTGTGATAGGTAAGACAAACTTATGTGGGTCATCATCGGTTCCCGCCATCCGTGCATCATTTTCGAGCAATTTAGACTTCGATGGGAGGACGATAGCGACCACCTCCGCGTCGGGTTAACGCCTCTGACATTTTAGCACGCTTAAGTCGTGTTAGATATAGAAGTCCGTGAAAGCACCCAAATTACGGTGGCGCTACAATTCGGAGAAGTGATGACGAGCTCAATTGGAGAAAAAGAGCATTTTCTATGAGTTGTCGTATTGGACTTCTACCGAGCTCAAACATAACATCGATGTCATGCACGAGAGAAGAATGTTTGTGATAGCTTGCTCGGCACAATTATGGACGATCCATTCAAATCAAAAGACACAACAATGCGAGGCGCGATCTAATGCAATTAGGGATCAAAAGGGAGTTGCACTTGTATCGAATCGAATAAGTGGATGAAGCTGCACGCATGTTACACAATGTCGCCTTCAAATCGTAAGAAATTTTGTCAATTTATCCGATCGGTTGAGTTTCTAGATGGCTTCGCTTCTAATCTTCTAAGAATATTGCTCCAAATGACACCAGTATTATCGGGTTGAAGTCACATGATTGCCATATTATCATGCAACGGTTATTACCAATCGGATGTCCAAGCGTTCTTGAATAAAAAATTTCCGCGGTCATTATTGAACTGCACGCGTTCTTGAAAAGCTTTGTGCAAGAACACTAAGGGCCTGCTTGGGAGTTTTGAAGTAGTGGTGATCACGATTTTAAAGTACCGATTTTAGACGTTTATGAGCGGTCCGATTTTGAGTAGTTTTAGTAGCGGTTTTAGAAACTGTCCAACCTATGCTTATGAGTTTATTATTCAAATGGTTCGAAAGTTTTTAAAACAATCAAATTACATATATGCCCATATATATAGAAAGCAAAGAAGATTTATGTAATAATATGGTATTCTCGTAATTTATCTCCACTTTTTTCCTATCTTAATTTTACTCATAATCAAAATTATATTATTAAATTTATATTGTTGAACAAAGTTAATAAAATTAATTGTGATCATGAACCAACTTTTCAAATTTTTTCATCTTTAATTCATGATAGCACAAAAATATAGAGCACATATCGCACAACATAGATACACACATATATTTCACAAAGGAAGATTGCCTTTTAAAATTGGTCATTTGATTTTCACCATGAAAGTACCGGATTTGGAAGAAGAAGCGTCTGTTTGTTGGTGGAGAGAGGATTTGAAGAAATGTTTTTATTTTTTGCAGATTTTAATTGTTTAGGAAGGGTAAAGTTGGAACAAATTTTGAAGAACGGCCAAAAACCGCCGATTTGAGGAGTTGAGAAGAACACCCAAAATTACACTACACCGTTTTTGGGTGGTTTTTAAACCACCTAAAATCGGTGCTCCAAAAACCTAACAAGCACGGGTTGTCCCAACCCTTCATAAATTGTGCCATCCAAAACCGGTCAAAACCGGTGAAAAAAAAACTCCCAAGCAGGCCCTAAAGGTTAGCGACATGATAGCATCCCACGATCACCTTGTACTCATTCTCTGTAAGTTGGAAAGGATATTTCCTTGACCTTCTTCGACATCATGATTCACCTCGTAATGCATTTACCGTAAGAGGCAATCCTTGGAGGTTTGGTGCACATGAGATGGATGTATCCATTCGAGCGATACCGAAGAAATTGAAGGGCTACGTCGAAAATCGAGCTCGGCCCGAGGGATCAATACACGAAGGGTATGTTGTGGACGAGGCATTGACCTTTGTTCGAGGTACTTCCGGGACATAGGGACAAGGTTCGATCGACCGCATGAAGCAAGGATGCTATTGTTCCACGCATACGACTTTCTTCTGCTTTTCAACAGCAGTGTCACCCACTTGGAAAGCGATCACCAACGACGCTTCCTACTCAAGTTCGAAATCAAGCAATTTTAACACCACGAACAACTGTTATGAAGTTGAGCCATTCTTGCGAAGAAGGCGTTAATTCTTGATTATTATTCTTTATCTCGAATTAACTTTATCATTTGAAACGAACTAATGAACGTTGATCTTCAATACTTTGTTCGTGGAACATAGGCGAACTAATGAACAATGGGTCATCCAAACATCGAACTAGTGCACGTAAGAGACTTTCACGGTTGGTTCTATAGAAAGGTAAACGAACATCGATGAATAAAATTGCAAGTTTTCAACATAATTGCTTTCAATAATCGAGAATAATTCTTGTCATACAACTATATGCAATGCGCCAAAGCCACAACCATCAAGTTTCTCATGAGTTATGTGCGTTGGCGATGGATGTTACCAAAGAAGTTATGTCATACACGGCTTGTGTTGTCAAAGGAGTTCGGTTCGTGACATATGATCGTGATATTCAAGAAAACTCAAAATAGTGGTGTGTCCGTCCCGGGACCGGGGTGAGAATTACTACGGGCAATTGCAAGATATATCTGGAGCTACAATATGGACCGAAACTTTCGCCTATCTGCTCCGGCGCAAGTGGTTTAGGTGTGATGGGAGACGGATGGTAATCGAGAATAACGTTACCGATGTTGACATCGCGTCAGCGAGGCGCTCAAGGATGATCGGTTCATACT
This sequence comes from Forsythia suspensa, assembly GCA_023638005.1. Lineage (NCBI taxonomy): Eukaryota > Viridiplantae > Streptophyta > Magnoliopsida > Lamiales > Oleaceae > Forsythia > Forsythia suspensa. The sequence goes on from CM042670.1 coordinate 2,156,829, forward strand.
TGCTAGCCAAGCACAACAAGTGTTCTACATTGAAGATCCATCTCGTGGTCCGAATCGCGCGTAGTAGTACAAATTGTCTATCACAGAGCACGTGGGACACAATGGGGAGCTAACATCATAGAGATTGACCTGCTCCACAATAACTACTCTTCCGGTTTATCTCTAGTCGCTGATCTTGGCAACATAGAGCATGTATCCTTGCACCGCGATGATGATGAAGTCGATGAGATCGATGCATCGATTATCGAGAGCCTCGCCGACATCTTTGCAGGAGAAACTTCGTTTATAAACGACGATGATGTTGAAGACGATACAAATGCAGAATACGAGGATGAAGAAACATCGAGTGAAATCAATGAGGACGTCAGTGACGATGATGTGGATCAATCGTATCATGATAATGAATCAGATTGAAATGTTATTGTGCGTCACTAAATTTGCAATGAAATTACTTTATAAAAACGCATGTTCAAATTGTTGTTACTTGCTTTCGGCTTGAATGTTTGTCATTCATACTATCATTCTTTTGTTGGTCAAAACGCGAGTTTGATGGAGTTTCAACATTTGTGTACATAATGTAGAACAAAATTTTCTACAATTGTACAAAAACATGATTTCATTTTCCCATTATATCTCAATAAATATGAATTATTAAAATTATTATTGATAATATTATTGATAATATTACATATCAATAAATATTAAATACTAAATTTTAAATTTTAAAGACTAAAAATTATTATTGATAATATTACATATCAATAAATATTAAATACTAAATTTTAAATTTTAAAGATCGAAAATTATTATTGATAATATTACATATCAATAAATATTAAATACTAAATTTTAAAGACTAAAAATTATTATTGATAATATTACATATCAATAAATATTAAATACTAAATTTTAAATTTTAAAGACTAAAATTATTATTGATAATATTACATATCAATAAATATTAAATATTAAATTTTAAATTTTAAAGACTAAAAATTATTATTGATAATATTACATATCAATAAATATTAAATACTAAATTTTAAATTTTAAAGACTAAAATTATTATTGATAATATTACATATCAATAAATATTAAATATTAAATTTTAAATTTTAAAGACTAAAAATTATTATTGATAATATTACATATCAATAAATATTAAATACTAAATTTTAAATTTTAAAGACTAAAATTATTATTGATAATATTACATATCAATAAATATTAAATACTAAATTTTAAATTTTAAAGACTAAAATTATTATTGATAATATTACATATCAATAAATATTAAATACTAAATTTTAAAGACTAAAAATTATTATTGATAATATTACATATCAATAAATATTAAATACTAAATTTTAAATTTTAAAGACTAAAAATTATTATTGATAATATTACATATCAATAAATATTAAATATTAAATTTAAAATTTTAAAGACTAAAATTATTATTGATAATATTACATATCAATAAATATTAAAACTAAATTTTAAATTTTAAAGACTAAAAATTATTATTGATAATATTACATATCAATAAATATTAAATACTAAATTTTAAATTTTAAAGACTAAAATTATTATTGATAATATAATTACATATCAATAAATATTAAATATTAAATTTTAAATTTTAAAGACTAAAATTATTATTGATAATATTACATATCAATAAATATTAAATATTAAATTTTAAATCCCCTGAGACATCAAATTGTCAATAGCGACGACATATGTCGTCGCTAGTATCCTGAAAAACAGGGCGCCACTTTTTAGGCGCGTATTCTTAAAAGCTGAAAAAATGTCGTCGCTGTAGATAACAATAGCGACGACATATGTCGTCGCTATAGAGTTTACCTTTTAATTAACGCTCGAACTGCTTTTCTTTCTCATTTCGACTCTCTCTTCTTCTTCCGAATCTGCGTTCACCGCCGTCGTGAGTGGACCGGCTTCCGCTTCCTTCTTCCATCTTATTCTTCGCCGGAGTGTCTTCGCCGGAGTGTCTTCAAACGGACCCGAAGCTCTAAAGGTAGGTGGTGTTTTATCTCATAATATTAATCCAATTAAATAAATATTTATTCTCATATTTTACCTCTTTGGGTTTTTTTTCTCCTCAGCCTTTTTCTCTTCTGGTTTTTGCCGGACTTCTCTTCGGGTTTCTTGTCGCCGCCGTCTTTCTTGGGCTGAGGTGAGACCAACTCCACCTTCTTCTTAGTCTTGTATTCAACCCGCTCGCGAAGTCATGCGGGGTCCACCTTCCCGGTCACAGTCAATTTAATTTTCTATTTTTATTGACCTCCTGGTGTGTGACCTTTGGACAACTAAACAAATAGGAACAAATTTATGAAAGGGTTTCCATTCATATTTGCTGTAACATTCATGATTGAGTTGAAAGACATGGCTTCCCTCTTCTGTGCTCAATACTAATACTTGTATTCTTAAGCTTGTGATAATCTGAATTCAGCAATTAACATATTACAAGAATTTCTGTATCTAAATTAGGTAGGGTTTTATGCTTGTTCAGTAAAATAAGGAAACTAGTCCTCCATTTAGATTTTGCTAAATCTTTTGCATTCAGCTTGTTGGGCTGATATTTTGGTAATATTCATTCAGTTAAATATAAGATGAATTTTTGTTGTTTCATTTCTATTTCTCTCCTGGTTTTTTGTGTCGAATTTGGTTAAATTGTTTGTATCAAAGCCACATAAGCTCTTGCTCCCTTTGGAGTACTGAAGTGAAAATATTCACTTCTACATAATCGAAGTTAACTATTGTTATCAATTAATTTAACCAAAAGAAAGAATTACACGTTTTTCGTACATATCCTTTCAAAACATCTCGCTCAGATATGGGTGAGAATAACATCTAGCAAATTATATCCTTTCAACCTTTGACTGAACTATGGGTGAGCTTTAAACTTATTACTCAACGGTTAATGGAACATATCATAAAGCTAGTACATTTACTCTTTACCTAGATATACAAAGATGTCACCTCTCCATTTGTTTTTCTCCTTTGACAAGGCAGCTGGTTTACTTCTATTAAGCAGTTATCTGGTTATTTATTGACCCAAATGATTCTCAAAATACTTGTTGAATGACATTTTCACTAGCTGCTGCTAAATTTAAGTCAAAGTTTAGGGACTTATTTGCAATAAAATAAGTTTAGGGACCAATTTGAAATAAAATATAATATATTCAAAATTTCTCATAAATTCATAGTTTAGGGACTTATTTGAAATTAAAGTAAGTTTAGGGACCAATTTATAATAAAATATAATAAAGTCAAATTTTCCCATTAATTCAAACTTTAGGGACTTATTTGCAATAAAATAAGTTTAGGGACCAATTTATATTAAAATATAATAAAGTCAAATTTTCCCATAAATTCAAAGTTTAGGGACTTATTTGCAATAAAATAAGTTTAGGGACCAATTTATAATAAAATATAATAAAGTCAAATTTTCTCATAAATTCAAAGTTTAGGAACTTATTTGCAATAAAATAAGTCTAGGGACCAATTTATAATAAAATATAATAAAGTCAAATTTTTCCATAAATTCAAAGTTTAGGGACTTATTTGTAATAAAATAAGTTTAGGGACCAATTTATAATAAAATATAATAAAGTCAAATTTTCCCATAAATTCAAAGTTTAGGGACTTATTTGCAATAAAATAAGTTTAGGGACCAATTTATAATAAAATATAATAAAGTCAAATTTTCTCATAAATTCAAAGTTTAGGAACTTATTTGCAATAAAATAAGTTTAGGGACCAATTTATAATAAAATATAATAAAGTCAAATTTTCCCATAAATTCAAAGTTTAGGGACTTATTTGAAATTAAAGTAAGTTTAGGGACCAATTTATAATAAATTATAATAAAGTCAAAATTTTCCATAAATTCAAAGTTTAGGGACTTATTTGCAATAAAATAATTTTAGGGACCAATTTATAATAAAATATAATAAAGTCAAATTTTTCCATAAATTCAAAGTTTAGGAACTTATTTGCAATAACATAAGTTTAGGGACCAATTTATAATAAAATATAATAAAGTCAAATTTTTCCATAAATTCAAAGTTTATGGACTTATTTGAAATTAAAGTAAGTTTAGGGACCAATTTATAATAAAATATAATAAAGTCAAATTTTCTCATAAATTCAAAGTTTAGGGACTTATTTGAAATTAAAGTAAGTTTAGGGACCAATTTATAATAAAATATAATAAAGTCAAATTTTCTCATAAATTCAAAGTTTAGGGACTTATTTGAAATTAAAGTAAGTTTAGGGACCAATTTATAATAAAATATAATAAAGTCAAATTTGTCCATAAATTCAAAGTTTAGGGACTTATTTGCAATTTTACAAAGAGTTTAGGGACCAATTTGAAATAAAATATAATTAATTCAAAATTATCCATAATTTTAAAGTTTAGGGACTTATTTGCAATAAAATATGTTTAGGGACCAAATTGAAATAAAATATAATACATACAAATTTTCACATACATTTAAAGCTAGTATGGTGACGCGATATTCGCAATTATGTCATGTGTTAGTATGGGTGACGTGATGTCAAGACGGAGGTGATGGTGCAGGAGATCCTCCACAGTGACCATTTCACCGGCTCCCTTCGGCACATCGAGTCCAGTAAGCCGTTTCTTTCAAATTGTAATTATTTATTATTTTATACATATCGTTGAAGAAAATCGTATGATCGATTACATTTTACAATTTTTTCATTTTCAAAGACTTCCCGCCAAAGCGGAGGTATATCTCGAGGCATCAATCTTCCAAGTGAGATGCCACTTCCAAGTGGTTTGGCGGCGAATGGGAAGATGCCACTTTTCTATCGCGTTCGACAATGTCGAACGCACAATGCAGCCGATCGGGAATAACGCAAAAGTATTTCACGCGCTTGGTTGGGAACCAGTGAGATTCACCGTGCCCCGTGCTACCCTTCATGGACGAGAGGTTCCAGAGGAGCGGGGGCACGCATTCTGTAGCTTTATCGAGGTATGAGCGTAAATTAGTTTTGTTATTAGTACACTTCATTAATACTTGTTTTACGACTTCTACAATAACATATTCTTTTTCACTCTTGCGAGCTACTTGATCTGCAGGCGATCGGTCGCCCGACGAGTACCGGCAAGATATGTGTGCCGCATGAGATCGTCTGGCGGCCGATCGTTATCGCGATACAAACTCAAGGCGATAATCACTTAAAAGCGCATGGACCGAAACCGACCATACGGCCGAGAGATGTCCATAGAGGACCCATGTAGTGCATTGACTTCTTCACCAGTCTACTTTCGTGGTAAGTATTGTTTATATATTGTTTACTTATATTTTATATACTCTTTAACTAATACATTTTTTGCTAATCAATTATATGTTATACCTTGAGACCGGGTCCTCCAAAAATAAAGCCAATCGGGTAAGGCTAAATATCCGAAAGCGCAGGGGGTCAAGAGCTTCTCTCGCCAGCGTTACGATCGAGTACAACATATAAATTTTCAATATCATTATAAATATCTTCACTACATTACGTAAAAAATATACTAAATTTCACGTTTAAATTGTCGTGATATGGGACCCGAGACCCAGAAGTGGCCGGGGATTATTGATTCGTTCCGGACGTTTCACACCTTCCGGGATGGCAATTGGGTCAACCCGCAGGCGGCTGGTGACTATGTGAGAATTTTTAAATTATGTGAATATAATTTTATCTGACATGCATGATATTATTATTTATTATTATTTTTTCACTGAACAGGATAAACTTGTTGAGTTCAGAGAGACTCACAGAGACACAAGTCGCCTCCAATAGCGCGTCATTAGGCGGCGCGCTGCTATTACAAAGGAGGTTCTCGAGAGCGACGAGGTCACGTCCGTGGGGTTGGTCGGGTTCAGAAGCACCTCTCACTCGCTAGATTCGACTCTTTGCATCGTTTGCCCCACAAGGAACTTCCCATCAGTCCTCTGCATACCCCGAATAATGATGTTTGGTTTGCCATGTACGAGGCGCAGCTACGCCAAATGCAAATGCGTGGAAATTGAGCTTTTAAAAAGTAAAATACCATTGCGCTGCGGATGAAGAGGGGCGGGGGACGGGGACGGGGACGACGGTTTAGAGGTCCAGATTTTTGAATTTTTATATATTATTTATATTATTTGGAAACAAAAATTTTTTTTAAAAAAAAAATTCAAAAGCGTTTATAAGCGGCGACAATGTCGTCGCTATAGGTAATTACATAATTTGTATTAGTGACGACTTTGTCGTCATTTGTAATGGATGCTTGTGTGGCGGCGAGACAATGGTCTCTATTATTTTGTCTATAGCGACGGTTTTTGCGACGACTATGTCGTCCCTATAAGTCCGTTTTAGATATATGGTCACGACTTTCATTGCGGCGACATTGTCGTCGCTATACATCTAAATTTATATAGAGACGACGTATAGTCGTCACTATAACTCTAGAGACACTAACTTGTTGCGGCGACATATTGCGACGACGTTGTCGCCTCTAAAACCTTAAAGATACGACTTATGAACATTCAAATGACGACAAATGTCGCCGCTATTGCCCTCATTTCGGTAGTGTCTTTTCTTTCTTCCTTACTCACACTTTAAGTCATATTAAAAATTTTGAATCGAGAGAAAAATTGGAAGGTAGAAAAGTGATGAAACTTTAAGCTTGGAAGAATTAATTTCTTGCTTTGGCTACAATCTGAAGTAAGAAGAGAAACTTTGATTTTAAGAATTGGTTTAATTATGTGTTTATAGTGGGTTAAGAATTAGCGATTCAATTCCTTGCTTGAATTATTGGATTTTCAAGAAGGAAAATTATAAGTGAATTTTAATTTGGATAATCCTATTGTTATCTCGTGAAGTGACTCAAATATCGGGACCGTCTATCGGCCGATTTAACCTCCGATTACATAACTTTGTGAGTGGAAAATATATTTTAGAAAATCTAGATTTCAATTATAAGATATTATATCACTAAATGTTAAATTACGTGATTTCTTATAATTGTTTATTGAATTATGTTATCTTGTAAATTCTAAAGATTGTGAAATTGCCTATTATGAAATTAAATGTGAATTGAGATGACGTTTAAATCCATGAAAAGTAACCGGTGAATTCATTGATTATTCTAGTATCTTGAGGGTCTTGGCCGTGTATTAGTACAATCGAGGGGTCTTGGCCGTGTATTCGTACCTTGAGGGGTCTTGATCGTGTATCATATACACCGGAAGGGTCTTGGCCGTATACTAAAAGCTTAGTCCTTTGAGGCGATCAGCACCAGCGTCTTTGAGACTATATAAAATGGGTACATTTTGATGAGATTTTCCATTATATTGTGATATGAGGATATGATGAAGTAATGATATATATTTTTAGTGATGAATATTCTACGATCATGAGTGATATTACTTGTTGAAATTAATGTGATGTAAATGTTGATTTAGATGTGGGCTCATTTACGTTATGAGAAGTTATATTGTGAATTGTTAAATGACGTGAGAGCGCGTTTCGGTAATATCTATAAATGAAAAGAGTATATTTTTTTTTCCAAAAATTCCCACTCAATGAGCCTATCAACTCGTATATTTTCCATCAATGATTTTTCTTATCAGGTAGTGGTTGAGTTTATGGGCAGCTTTTGGATATAAAGCTTTTGAGTTCAAAGTCAGAGCCACACGACAGTGTTATTTAGTATGACTCACTTCATAGAGCATGTAGTCATTATTTTGGGGATACTTGTTCATTTTTGGATATCATTTTGCATCACATGTAAATAGTTAGGTGGGCTCACAATGTATTTTGTCATCTGTATGTACATACAGTTATGTTAATTAAATAATAAAAGTTTTATGATTAGGCTAGTCTCTTCTGTGTTGTTTTATTGTGAGTATTGGAAGGGCAAATGGTCCCATTTAGTTGTGAATATAGTTTGTTGGGATATGTGATATTTTATTTCAGGTTGGTTAGTCCAAATTACAGGAGAGATAATGTCGAAATTTTCATAAAAATAAGTAATCACGAGTAGTAATTCTAGTAGCCTTGGTGGTGGGTCCAACCTTTAGTTGGTATCCACCATCGGCGCACGTCACGTCTCGGGTAGATAAATATTGATCGGGACGGGTCGTGTCAGCTCACTTGTGAGAATATTGATGATCTCGATGCTATTTTTCTATTGGAAAATAGTAAACCGAAAGATATGTGAATAAAATATAAAGAGTTGACCTGGGTGTCTCCCACATTTGAGTAACAAGAAGTCTCCACTCCTTAATGGGGATACTATGCTTGGTTGAAATTTGTTATCACATTACAGCTTATTGTAGTCATGTCAAGTTTGTTTTTACTACTTTGCTTCATTTGTTTGGTGTCGATTGGATTCTCATGCCTGATTATCTCGAAACTGTTGGAAAATAATAAGTTTTTTTTGGTGAATGAAAATTAGATTGGCTCTTCATTTTTCTTTGAGACCTTCCATCTTCTTGACCTTCCAACTTCTCATGGATTATTAATGGTAGATTAATTGTTGTAACTCTTGTAACTTTCATTTTAATGGTGGAATTGGAATTGGAATTGGAAGGTCATTCTATGACCTATATAGACAAGTCTATTTTTCTCTTTCAACACATCCAAAAAAAAAAAATTAAGCATTTCCTCTCTCTTTTCTATTCTTCCAAGTTTTCTTTTTCGGTGATATTGTTCGGGCGGTGGGTCGGTTCATTGGTACAACCGAGTTCTCTGTTGTATTATGGAAAAGCAGACGTTTATAACCTCTGATGAGGGGCGAATCTGCTTTAAAAGAAACTGTACTTATACAGAGCCTCGGTTTGCTTTCTTCTTCGTTTTTAATTCTACTGGTTTCCTTAATTTTGTTTCTGTTCATGTAATATGAAGTTTCTCGTTTTATTTGATAAGTGTTTAACAATCTTAAAAGCAGATTCTTGATAAACTTATATTACATGGAAAACAAATGAATACATTCATATGAAACTAGTTTGTAACAATCTTTTGAACTAGGAGAATTTTGTTCTTTTAGATGCTTTCATTTTCATTTATGGTTGGAGTTTTCTTGATTTGTGTATTTGCAAACTGAAGGCTTTGTCAAAAGGACCTAAACTATATAAGGAGAGCTTGGGATTTAAGCGGTCCACTTGTGACCCCCTCCTCCTCACAGAAGCCTTTTAGTTGCGTGTTATTCAAATCAACAAGACGAAAAGAAATGGTTAATTTTATTTAAAAGTGGAACTAACTTTTCTTCTTGTTTCAGAAAATGGCAACTAATCCAATTACTAAAGTTGTGGCTACTGAAAACCAAACTGTGTTACAAGTGCCAAGTTTTACTGTGACCCAAACTGTGGCTCCAACTGGTCATGTAACTGTTCCAGTTAATCATGGAGAAAAACCTAAGAAGTTCAATGGTTTGAATTTCAAAAGTTGGCAGCAGAAAATGCTATTTTATCTGACCACCTTGAATCTTGCGAGATTCTTGACTGAGACGCTCCAAAACTCAAACAGGATGAGAGAGACATACAGGATGTTAGCGCTGTTGAAGCTTGGAAACATTCTGATTTCCTATGTCGAAATTATGTTATGAATAGCTTATGCGATTCACTATACAATGTGTATAGTTCAATGAAAGCAGAAAAGGAATTATGGGAGTCTTTAGACCGAAAATATAAAGCCGAGGATGCGAGGGGCTAAGAAATTTATTGTTGGCGCTTCTGGATTATAAAATAGTGGACTTAAAAGCATAATCGGTCAAGTATAAGAACTTCAAGTAATCTTGCACAAGATTCATGCCGAGGGGATGGTTTGAGTAAAACTTTCCAAGTGGCGACAATGATTGAAAAACGCCTCCGACTTGGAAAGATTTCAAGAATTACACAAGCACAAGCGAAAGAAATGAATATTGAAGAACCGATTGTTAGACTTGAATTGAAGAAGACAACAAAAGTTACGAAAAAAGGGTTTAATCCTCAAATGGCCAAAGCAAATGTTGTGGAGCATGGTCAAAGTTCTAAGACAAACAAGAGCAAGTTTGGGCTATGCGGGAAAGGGACGAAAATGGGTCCAAAGGAAGAGTTTCAAGAAGAAATTTCTTGGAAAATGCTACAACTGTGATGAGTAGAGTCACGAGATCGTTGGAGTGCACGAGGTTAGAAGAGGAACAACAAGAAAGAAGCAAATGTTGTTGATGACATCACAAATGATGTATCTGAAATGAACCTCATTTGCAGTCATTTTTGAAGTGAATCTGTGGGTTCAAATTCGAGAGAATGGTGGATGAACACCGGTGCCACCCGACATGTTTGCTCCGACAAGGAGATGTTTAGTGGTTTTGAAGAAATAGATGGAGAAAAGCTGTATATGGGAAATTCAGCAACTTCTGAAATCAAAGGCCATGGAAAGGTGGTTCTAAAGATGACGTCTGGGAAAGAGCTGACTCTAAACAACGTGCTCTATGTGCCAGAGATTTACAAGAATTTGGTGTCTGGCTCGCTGTTGAACAAGCATGGATTTCGTATGGTGTTTGAGTCAGACAAAGTTATTTTGTCAAAGTTTGGAATGTTTGTAGGAAATGGTTATGTAAGTGATGGGCTATTTAAGCTCAATGTTATGACTATTAATCCAAAAATGAATAAAATGAAAAAACTCTTCCGTTTACTTGCTTGAGTCTTCCAATTTGTGGCATGGTAGACTAGGACATGTTAATTACGACACTTTATGTGAGACTAATTAACTTGAATTGCATACCTACATTCCAAATTGATAATAAACATAAGTATGAAACTTGTGTTGAGGCAAAATTAACAAGGTCATCATTTCAATCTGTTGAAAGAAAAACTGAAACACTTGACTTAATTAACACCGATGTATGTGACTTAAAATCTTTACAAACAAGGGAGGCAACAAATATTTTATTACTTTTATTGGCGATAGCACAAAATATTGTTTTGTGTATTTGTTTTAAGTAAAAGGAAAGCTATAGAAATTTGTTCTCTATAGAATGAAATTGAAAATCAACTCAACAAGAAGATCAAAGTGTTGAGAAGTGATAGATGTGGTGAATATGAATCACTATTTGCTGAATTTTGTGCAAAACACGAATTAAACATGAAACAACATCACCTTATTCATCTCAACAAAATGGTGTTGCTGAACGGAAAAATAGAACATTGAAATAAATGATGAATGCAATGTTGATAAGTTCTGGATTACCTCAGAACATGTGGAGAGAAGCTGTGTTATCAGCTAATTACATTTTAAATAAGGTGCCCAGGAAGAAAGAAGATAAGAGTCCCTACGAGTTATTGAAAGGAAGAAAGCCTTCCAACAAATACTTACGAGTGTAGAGGTGTCATGCCAAAGTGGCGGTACCTACACTAAAGAAGGTGAAAATAGGACCAAAAACTGTTGATTGCATATTTATCGGATATGTACATAACAGTAGTGCTTATCGATTTCTTGTGTTTGATTAAAAAAATTCTGATATACACAAAAACACGATAATGGAATCGAGAAATGCATCATTCTTTGAACATGTATTTCCATACAAGTCCAAAGAAGAAGCGAGCTCTTCTAAACGGATATATGAAACTATGATTGAGAATAGTCAGGACCAAGAATTAGAAGAAGAAGTTGAGATTGAACCAAGACGTAGCAAATGAGAAAGGACAGAAAAATCTTATGGTTCTGATTTTCCGACTTATATGCTAGAAGTTGAACCTCAAAGCTTCAAAGAAGCTGTAAACTCTTCAGAGAGGACCTCAATGGAAAGAGGCAATTAAAAGTGAGATAGATTCTATTACAGTAAAACCATACATGGGAGCTAGTGGATCTTCCTCCGGAATGCAAACCACTAGGCTACAAATGGATTTTCAAAAAGAAAAAATAGCCGAGATGGAACAATCGAAAAGTATAAGGTCATGCTTGTTATAAAATGATACATACAGCGAGAAGGCCTTGATTACTTTGATACATACACTACAAAAAAATACTCATTTTGCGACCAAAAAATGTTGTCGGTTAAATAGAGATTTTGTCGCCAAATTAATTTAGCGACAACAAGTTGTTTGTTGCGGGCATTGTCGCGCTATAAAGCGCCATGAGAATGTATTCTGCGACAACTATCAGTGACTCATCGCATAAACAAACTTGCAACATTTTTTATTTTCCATGAAAAGTGTGAAATAGCAACAACATATTTATCGCCATAATATCGTTGCAATACATAGATGTCGCGAAAAATTAAAAGGGCAACAAGTCAATTTTGTACATAGCGTTTATTCCAAAATACAATTTGCGATGAGAAATGTTTGTTGCGAAAACTATTTTAAAAGTATAACGCTTGTTACATATTCTATTTTGCAACAAAACATGCTTGTAGTAATTTACATTTTATAATAGATCATGTTTGTCGCGTAATTTATTTTACAATGAGAATATAGTCGTTCGCGGAATATATTATAAGATATTCAATGTTTGTAGTATAATTTATTATGTAAAAATCATTTAAAAACATTCATATTATTGTCTCAAAATTATAATGCAAAAGCTTGTAAATAGAATGTCGCATTAATCCTCAATCTTTTATCAACTCTCAATAGATGCATCATCTGAATTGGAATCTACATAAAAGGAAAATTAGTCATTAAAGAATACAATATAAAGATAACCAAACAAACCACATATAAAATATTTAACTTAGTAATGTCACTATCATCACTATCCATCATGTATATCACTGTATTCATCTAGAATATACATTTAGGATACACATATAATTAGCAATTCATAGGAAAAACTAGAAGCCATGTTAACCAACATAAAGAAAATGAGGTAATGAAATAGCTATTCTTAAGTTAGATTCTTTAGAACACATTTGGTTTAATTCCATTAGTTAACTATGTTCCATTCATCAATAAATAAAAATCATGAAATAAATAGTTATGTGCGATAAATTCATGAGTAGATCTTAAATATGTGTAGAAATTCATGAGAAGATCTTAAATTCATATAGGTTTTAATTAATTGTTATCTTAATTAGATTTACAACTTAAATTTGATAATAAATGGAGTTAAAGTCTGGTCAAGAATGTTTGGCATTGAAATTTGTCGTACTTAAAGTGAACATGAATGAGAGTTTAAAGAATAAAGTCGTATTGACCTGGATTAAACTAAATAGAAAATAGAGTATGTAACACAATATATTTGTTCATCTAATACACCAAATATATCATTAAGTGAAAGAATCAGATAAAATAGTTGCGGTTTTAATAAAAAAAAAAAAATCTCACATTATTAGAGTCTACTCCCTATTAAAGTTGTTGACAACCATTATTCATATCTATTATCAACGCACTAATTTTTCCTTAATATGATGCATATATTTCCAGATCTTGTTCTTCCAAATATCCCATTAAAATGAATGCGTGATCATGCGTTTACCTTGAAGCTTCTGAAAATTATAGTCCTATGGAAAACTTAGCGGTCTCAATTCCAGGCATCAAACCAGGCGACCTTTCTTCTCCACCATAATAACTAAGACATAGAGAGTGAATGTTGTATCTTCATAATTTAACTGAGAGCATAGCAGTAAACAAAAACATTTTCCATCCGAACCAACTTCAAGGAACGTAAATCATAAACCATAAGATTAGTCATCAAAGTTTCAAAACTACAAGTGAAGGAGGATTGAATGGCTGATAAAAACTGCAAAACAACAAAGTAGGAAATGGAGAAAAGATCAACCATAAAATAGCTTTGTACCAACATATGGTGTACACAGTAATGAAACATAGAACAAATAAAAATAATTAAGGATGAGTAACATGGAGCAGGATTTAACATGAAAATTTGTACCTACACATATTAGATTAGCATAGATATACTTCAATGATCACTTGATATCAAGAACAGATCCAATTGAAAAATATAGCCAAATGATAAATATCAAGTATCGGAGAGTATTCAACAAATTCATGAGTAGATCTTAAATTTCCATTTACCATCATTCAATTCTAATAAAGTAAAATAGAGACAACATCAATAATGCTGTGATCAATCAACTGAAAGTGTTCCCAAGAGCAACAATATTGATATTCTTAATTATGAGCAGATCTTAAAGCACTAAATCTTTAATTTTGAGCATTATTTTTAAGAAAAACATTTGAAAGAATATCAATTCAAAATTATCATTAACTAACAAATATAAGGGGATGTATAAGCTTGGTTAGAGACCATTAACTAATAAATATAAGGGGATCAAATTTAAGTGAAATTTCAATTCTAAATTGACAAATATGGGAGCCTGCTTCGTGCTTCATAAATGTACTATGAAGGACTACATTAAATCATTGCCAACATTTCTAATTAAAGGATTTAGGAAAATGAAAAGAGAGGAGACGTCTACTCTCGATTAGACGAAAATTAAGAAAAATTTTAGTTCTTGACTTTAAATTTTTAAACTTTACTTGAAACTTGATAAGGATCAAATTTTTAAAAAATTACAATTTGTTAGGATATAACTATTTCACATAGAAATTCTAACGTCTTATATTGGTTTTGATTCTAGCAAGAACCAATTGGTTATGGAATGGAAACCAGTATCTTAACTTTATTACTAGTGCTGTGCCTTTAATTTGCATCCCATCTGCTGCCCTCTGTGGCAGATTGTTGCTTTCTACTAAAGTTGTACCACATTAACCATTATACTCTCTCCATCTCTCTATCCGTTCAATAAATCCCGAGTCATTCATGAAACAATGGTGTGTCAAGATATAAAGGCTATGCTTCACTTCAGTAAGAAGACCTGAAGTGCCAAGAGTTTAGGCTATTCACCCAATGCCAATTGCTTATAGATGAGTCTTAAGGTGCCATATGAGTCTTGTGGTTAACTACAATATTGATAATATTCGAGAAGGTTGATTGCATTATATGTTCTCTCTTCCTTACAATTAGTGAATTAGTGATGTCGTGTGCTAATCTCAAAGTCTTTGCTTCAATTGCAATACCACCTCTGACATCACAAAAACTATATAAACACTATTAAACCCATTCGTCCAATACAAAAAATTGACAGAAATTGCATTCATAATCCAATATATAAACACAATTATCAATCCAATATATAAACACCATTATCAGTAAATTATATAACATTAAATCACAATAAAAATTAAATTAGACTTTAGAAATCATTTCATTCAAGAACTGCAGATCGCAACATTGGATAATTGACATTGTCCTCGCCTCCACACAAGAAAAAGGAAAATGAATAGCAACTTAAGAAAATTTTCATTTTTAATTGTATCTTACCTAAGGGCAAAGGTGTCCAACCAGCGAGAGAGATGAGACGGAGAGCTTCAGACTTTGGATGAGATGTCCAGTGGGTTTTCTTCCAATCTCCAACAAATTCGGACGAGGTGGTCGGTGGAGAGAGGATGAGATAGGGAGAAGAGTTGTTTGGCTTCGGATGAGATGTCCAGTGGGCTGGGTTTTCTTCCAATCTCCAACAAATTCAGACAAGATGTCGGTGGAGAGAGATATGAGATAGAGAAAAGAGGTGGCTGGCAGCGATTGCTGCTTCGATTTGGGATGAAGACGGGGCAGCGCTAGGGTTTCAAACAAGATTTTCGATTTTACGAATTGGGATTTGTATGAAAATCTGCCCCTGTGCCGCTTCTTCTTCTTTACTTTTGAAAGAAAAATATGATATAATGATAAATTTGAAAATTATGAATTGATTTGAAAAATTATAAGGGATAAAAATTTAAATTTCTTTTTGACTAGGCTATTTTCAAATTGGAGCCTCAAATTTAAAAATTATAATTGATTTATTAAAAAATAAACTAATTTAACTTAAAAGTCTAGTTCACGTATTATTCACGATAACAACAATTATTTGAAAATAAGATGACATTAATTTAACTCAATTTAAGACAATATAGTTAAATTAATTAAGATATCAAAATTATAGGAGAATCTCCAAAACTATTTAAATTAATGTAGAGTTTTGTTACTTGATAAAGTGAAATCAAATTTGTGTGAATGTGTTTGTGTAAATATATTTAGTTACTTATAACTACTCTAGATATTAATTATGAATTGTATGATTAAGTTATGGTATAGTTATTTTACCCAATAGATCAATTAATATGCCAAGACTAGGAGTAGGCATGATCCAATATCAAAGAGAATTGAACCGAACAAAGTAGCAATGAGTATACTAAAAATGGAACCGTTAGTTCTATCTCTAATTATGGGATCGAATTGGAATCGAATAGATAGACTATAGTTTCTTCAATTCAAGTTCTCAAATTCATTAACTCATGCAAAAGGAGTATCTAACTATAAACATTTTTAATGAAAAGTTACTTCAATCCAATTCGGTTATACTTATGAAATTTAAATTATCTATTTGTCTGATTTTATAAATAATACTATAATGAATTGGCCACCCGTAGTCAAGACTATTAGTTTGATTAGTATATATGACATATTTCATATAGAGTAATATAAGTGGTAATTACTATTAAATAAAGTAAACATATATACGAGAGAAGTAAATCATTAAATTGGTATTAGTAAGTGTTCTTCATTCAAAAATAATTTGATTATTAATGTATATTTTAAATTGATACAATTTTATTTATAGATTTTCATTATTTGAACATTTAATTTTATAGATTCATTCTTTGAAGATGAAGGGGTGTGGCCATACAAGAGGCAACACACTGATGATATCGTCAGTGCAGCACGAAAAAAATATCATTATCGCTTTCTGCTTGGAGTGACTAACCATCTTGTCACTTCGAAAATGATCGCTTTCTGCTTAGAGTGGCTAACCACCTTGTCACTTCGAAAACAAAATTAATCTTCTTATCATTTAATCATCTTCGCTTGCCTATTCTCCCTCAATATTGTCACTTAAAGGAGAAATAAGATGCATTTTTCTTGTTCTTCGACCATCCCTATTATGTGTAGTCCTTCTTTAGAATCGAGCCACGATAGTCTTAAATTGTAATTTCAGACTAAGGATCCATGACCTCTCCCCGTTGGAGAATGGGGACAAGGACGGAGAACATGGTCCTAGTCCCAAATAAAATTATTTATTTTATTTTATGTTTAAAATTTTAAATTAATTAAAATATGAAAAAAAAAAAAAAAAAAAAAAACAAAGTAAACAATTTTATCACTGGTCCTGGCGGGCGAGCGGGCGGAGGGCGAGAGACGGAGAGGGCCACCATGTCCCTAACTATTGTTTGTGTGATTTTTTTGTCTATTTTTCTAGTGGTAAGTTGATATCCCGAAACTCCACGAGAAAATCAATTTTGGTGGTGGGCTGACCATCCTCTTCCTGTGTAGCCCTTCTTCAAAATCGAGTCACGATAGTATTTAATTGCAATCTTGGACTAAGGATCACAACCTCTTCTCGTTGGATAATCGGGACAAGTACGGGGAACATGGTCCCGTCTCCAATAATTTTTTTATTTTTGTTATATTTTTTTTAGTTTAAATTGATTTTATAAAATAAAAAATATTTAAAAAACGACTAATCTCTATCCTAAGCGGATATGGCTAAAATAGTATTTTAATCAACTCATCTCGGAGGTCCCCTTTAAAATCCCTAGCATGATGAAATTGTTGCAAAAAATTACAAGCGTGAGGGCTACCACGAACTCTGACTCATTTATTAGCCATCTCTATCCTAGAGCGGATATGGCTAAGAGGAATTTGAATAGTAATCACCAATGTTTAGAAAGGCTTTCCAAATCAACTGATTTCACTCAAAAAATCAACAATAATAAAATTTAAGATTTTTTCGAAAAGGACCGTAAGCTAAAAATTCTTAAAAATGAACTAGACAATTTCTAATTTAAAACTTTGAGCAGCAATTAAACCAACATCTTGTTTTACATACATATTACATAATTAAATACTGAATCAAATACTTAAAATATAGTATTTACATCATAGTTGACTTGATCATCTCGAGCGTCAAAACTTAAACAAAGTAAAAATTTCCATGATAAGCTCGCTAGCCTACATCATACATAGCATCAATGCCAATCAATTCAATCACGAAAATTTGTTCATTTTGGGGTGAGTATTTCATGAGAAACACTCGATGCCAATACATACAACATGTGGAAAAATTATCGTAAACATAAATGCTCATGCCATCATTTTTAAACATACAGAATGAAAGCGAAGGAAAGAAGATGAAGTTGTATATTTGAATTACGGTGAAGAGAGATATTGAATGTGCTTTCATTTGAATGTATTTCATTGATTGATCATGTCATAATCATGATATATATACACATATCATAGACACGATCTATATACAATGCGGATGTATAAATAGCAGTTATGCACATGCAAGAGAAGCGAATTAGTTACAACTATATAATCAATACTAGAAGCTTCTAATCAGCAGATTTGGTCACATCTTTGGCTGAGTTTTCTTTTGTAAATTGGTCACTTGATTTCTGATTTTGATCATTGTAATCCATTGTTCCTTCTTCTCTAACACCCCCTTCAAAATTGGAGTTAGCTTCAATTACTCCAAGCTTGCTAAGTGAATATAAATGTCTAGAATTCATCAGCGGTTTGGTTAGTATATACGCTTTACGATCTGCTTTGTTGGAACATAGCTTATCACCGAGTTGTTTTGCTAATACTTTGTCTCGACAAAATGCATATCAACTCTATGTGCTTAGTTAAGTGCATGATATCTTTGGATTAGAAGCCAATGCACTAGCTCTAAGTTATCACACCATATTCTTGGAATTTCGGTTTGATTTATATTTAGTTTTTGAAGTAGAGATTGAATCCAAGTGATCTCTGCGGTGGTGTGGGCTAGAGTTACATGTAATGCGCCTCGATGCCTTGATCTTGCTACTACTTGTTGTTTCTTTGAGGACCAAGAGACTAGATTGTCACCCGGATATACACAATAGCCTCGATGAGATTTTCTATCATCTGGACATGATGCCCAATCTGCATCTCCATATGCAACAATGTTCATATTACATGTTTCATGAATGATTAGCCCCATATCAAGAGTTCCTTTTATGTATCGAAAAGTCTTTTGATAGCTCGATCTTTGTCATGTAGGATTTTAAAGATCTTGGGCTGATTCTATTCTGACAAATGAAATGTACGGTCTTGTATGAGTAAGATATTGCAATGCCCCTCTTGCACTCTAAACTAGATTGGATTTCTTAAGCTTATGCCATCTACTTTACCTACCGGTCTTCCGGTGACCATATAGAGTAATACTAGGCATCAGTTTTCAAAGTTGAACCTCTTTAAGACATCGTTAGCATATTTCTTATGTGACGGTGAAGTCGATTTCATCTCTGAAGAATTCAATCCCAAAGAACTTTTTAGTTTGCCCATATCTTTTAAAGCAAAGAGGCGTTCAACTTATCAATCGAACCATATTGTTGTCTTTGTAGCTCCCGGTTAGTATAATGTCATCAACATATACTAGCAAGTAGAGTACACGATCACATGCAATTTGGTAAAAGGCGAACTATCGACTTTAGATTGCTTAGATCCCACTCCAATAATGTCTTCTTGAGTATCATGCCAAGCTCTAGGGGGCTTGTTTGAGTCCATATATAGCTTTCTTGAGTTTACAAACAAGCAGTGGTTACGATTTATCAATGAATCCACGAGGCACTCCATGTATCTCTTTGTTTCCTCAAGTTTTCCATTGAGAAAAGCATTGTTAATGTCCACACCCTTATCTCCCAGCCTTTAGAAACTACTGCTGTAAGAATAATCTTCAGAGTTGGTGTTTTAGCTACTGGACTAAATGTTTCATAGTAGTCAATTCCTGAAGTTTGTGAGAAGCCCTTTGCTACCAACACGGCTTTATGCCTTTGTATTTCTCCACTTGCATCATACTTGGTTTAAACACCCATTTGCATCCTATTACCTTCATTGCGGGTTCGGGAGGAACCAACACCCAAATATGATTTCGACCAAAGCATCAAATTCTTACTTCATTGCCTTACACCATTTTCACTCTTGATTGCTCCATCTAAGTTAAGCGGTTCCTCATTATCTAAGGATTGTGAGATAACTTGTTGTATGTGTATGTTCTTGGTTTTACTATCGACTTTTGATCTAGTTACCATATGATGTTCAACCCTCTCTGCATAATCTTCTCAATCCGTGGCATATCCACCCAAATATTAATCGACTTGAGATTACGAGAGATCATTTGTGTCTCTCTCTGTCTTGTGTTGTGATATATCCCTACCTTCATCATTTTCAACCACTTCTTTATTCGGTGAAGATTCTTGTGCGGGTTCATCTATTGAATGGATTATATCATCTGAATTTGGAATTATATTTTGAGAGTTACGCTCAAATGGGAGATGGTGTAGAGTTATAGGAGTGAATTTGGTTTGGTGTGATTTATTGAGAAACCTTCCTTAAAGGAAAAGCATTTTCATCAAACACAACATGTGCGGAGATATAGATTCTACCATTGGGTTTAAGCACTTGTATCCTTTGTGAGATATACTAGGCCTAGATAGACACATTTTTGAGTATAAATCAAACTTATGTTTACGATAGGGTCTTATCTGAGTAACAAGTGCATCCAAAGACATAGCGATTTGTAATCTACCTTGTTTTGAATAAGACTTCATAAGGTGATTTGTGTTGGAGTAGAGGACTAGGCATCCTATTTATAAGGTGTGTTGCGATGAAAAGCTTTCCACCAATAATATAGAGCATATGTGCTTGAGCTAAAAGAGTTAATCGATTTCGATTATGTGTCTATGTTTCCTTTACTGCTCTACCATTTTGGGCTGAAGTATGAGGACAAGAATATCTCGAGTACTATACACGATTCATGGCGGTTTGTCAGTTTTGTACTCTCCTCCCATGCTCGGTTTGTAAGGCTTTAATTTTCCTCTCAAATTGGTTTCAACTAACCTTTTAAAGCTGTGTAAAGTAGTGTAGAACTTGAATTGTGTTTCAAGGATAAATCCGGTATATCTAGTACAATCATCAACAAACAACACATAATACTTAAACCACGAGGTAGAATTAATGTGAGATGGTCCCCGGACATCGGTGTGTATTAGATCGAGGCATTTTAGCATGAGAAGAGGACAATTTAAAGGTAAGGCATGAGATTTACCCAATTGACATGATTCACGAGAATGATAAAAGCTTTATTATTGACAAACTTGAGATTACTACAAGACTTTAAAACTTAACATGTCTGAAATAGAAGGATGTCCTAGCATACATGCCGTATTCGACTTGTGTTTCCATGGAGTTATGGTGGTAGAGTTGGTGGAGTGATTCGGGCCCGGCGTTGAGAAGATTATGAGTGGTGTTGGGTGATGATTATTGATTGAACTTGTATTTGATGATCTTGAGTGAGGTAGATTAGGTTGATATAATCCATCTTCAAGCTTCCCTGCACTAGAGCCTTCCTTGTTGGTAGGTCCTTAACAACACGACCATGAGAAAAGAATTCAATGAGACACATTGTTATCGATGGTTAGCTTAGAAACACTTATCAGATTTTTCTTGATTTTAGGCACATGAAACAACCGTTTTAGCACAAAGATTTATCAGTTGATGTTGAATATTTTAGAACCAACATGAGAAATTTGTAATGAAGTACCATTACCTACAACCATTTTACATTTACACTGCATACTCCTTGGCTTCATCAACATTGTTCCTATCGGTGGTAACACGGTGACTAGCTCGAATCATCGACATACCGGGCGATCTACTCATGTTTGGACTTGCAATGTAGGCGGAGGATTGGAGGTATGAATCGATCATTGGGTCTTTTCTCCATATACTTTTCATCAAAGCGATTATAACACCAAGCGGCGGTGTGATTGTTTAAACCACATATTTGACATGATTGTCTTGTTTCATTTGTCCTTCAAATCTTCCTCTACCCTTGTTCTTCCTCACGAGTTTGAGTTTCTTCCACCTCTACTTCCTCTTCCATTATAGTGACTTTCATTACATGAGCTTCCTTAAGTTAGGTTGATGGATCCAAAGTTGTTTCGACTTGGTGAGATACTCGAGCCTACTTTCAAGGTCATGAGTATTGAAGATAGCTCGTGCCATGACAC
This sequence comes from Forsythia suspensa, assembly GCA_023638005.1. Classification (NCBI taxonomy): domain Eukaryota; kingdom Viridiplantae; phylum Streptophyta; class Magnoliopsida; order Lamiales; family Oleaceae; genus Forsythia; species Forsythia suspensa. The sequence goes on from CM042670.1 coordinate 2,178,998, forward strand.
TGATCTCTGCAATTCACTTGCACTACAATAGGAGTGTATTCTTCATCAAGTCCATTAACACTTGAGTAACCAAATTAGCATGATCAATCTTCTTTCCGGCAATCTCGGATTATCGACAAGTTGCTTGATATTCTTTGAGATATTGATCCATATACATGGATCCTTTCACGATTCTCTTGCAATTCGAGATGTAAGGAAGGTCACCCTTGATGCATTGAGAATTCCATAGTTCTCATTTATAGCCTTCCAAAGCTTACTTGAGCTATTACGACCCATGACACGCATCGCGGTCTCACGATGTCATGGAGCGTACAACCATCCCGTTAGAAGGCGATCTCTGCAATCCATACGGTATTACGGATTGAGAGTTATCTCTCTTGTTGTTCGGTTTCAATTTCAGCTTGTGAATTAACAAATTGTGGAGGACATACCTTCGTCTTGAGCGAGATAGTCTTCTAGACCATGGCCTCTAACAATCGGCATTATAACATTCTTCGAGAGAAGAAAATTGTCTGTCTAGTTTCTGATTTTGAGTTAGATTCATCTTGAAGGGATTGATTGTTCATCAAAGCGGGACTTGAATTGTGGAGTTATAATTTGATCCATGAGATTGATTGCGGTGGCTAGTATTACGCCATAGAGGCTCACGATACCAAGATGAAAGCGAAGGAAAGAAGATGAAGTTGTATATTTGAATTACGGTGAAGAGGAGATATTGAATGTGATTTCTTTGAATGTATTTCATTGATTGATCATGTCTGTGTCTGCGTATATATATACACATATCATAGACTGATCTATAAACAATGCGGATGAATAAATAGCAGATTATGCACATACAAGAGAAGCTGAATTAGTTACAACTATATAATCAATACTAGAATCTTCTAATCAACATTTTGGTCACATCTTTGGTGAGTTTTCTTTTGTAACTTGGTCACTTGATTTCACGATTTTGATCATTGTAATCCATTGTTCCTTCTTCTCTAACACATACATAGGAACACATAAATTGCAATTGGTAGCGGCACCACATAACGTCATCGTGATTAACTTCAATCACTAACATATTAAAGTGATTACCTTCAATCGTTATCATAACATTCCTTCATCATAAATTTTGCATGGCATTTATATCATATCATTATTTTCCCAAACATCGTTTAAAAATCATTGTAAAAGTAGTAAGTAAAACTACCTTGAAAATGAGTTTTCGGTTGAAGCTTTGATGAAGAAAATTGTTTACTGCGACTTCTAAAAAGCGAAACCGTAAACTATATAAATATATGTATATATAGGAACTTTTGAATTAAAAGCAAGGTTAAAACCTTCACCGCTGGTCGAAAAGCGAACAGAAAGTGAGGGAGAAAGGTTGTGCATTTAGGACTAAAAATGGAGGAGAAACACATCTGTCTGAGGGGCGAATTTTGGGATCTTTTGGGGAACTCTAGATATAGAAATCTAGGAGAGAAAGTATGTGATCTTTATTGTAAAATAATTTGAAGAGGAGCACTCTGCTAGCAAAATCGAGGGACACGAGGGCTATGTGGACTATTTTCTTTTGGTGAAATGAGAGGAAAACAAAAGTTTAAAATGGAAGATTTGTGGTGGAACTTTGGGACTTATAATGAGAGGAAAGATATAGATTCTATGGATCAAAACCAAGGCTACAAAGTCTATTCTTTGGGGCGGATTTTTACGGGCGAGGAATTAGGAAGAACAACTTCTTTGAAAATGGGCGGGGAATTATCCATCTGCGGGGTGGTTTTGGGTATAAATTAGAGCTCTTTGGGATGTGATTTTCAGTCATGGGAGGGTGGTTTTCACGAAGGATAATGGGGCGGTTTGGCTGGAGTTTAAGTGGGAAAACAAATAAGAAAATGGCTGCAAATGAGGGACCCTCTTTGGAGCGTGTATACCGGGATCATGGGGCTGTTTAATTTGGGTGAAATCTGGGCTCTTTGGAGGGCGGTTTTTCAGACCATGGGAGGAAGTTTTGGTGGGAAAAACATTTTGCATTGAGGGTGAAAAGTGAGGAAAAGTGGGGAGAAAATGGAAGTTGTGGAGCAATCATGGAGGAATGATTTCTTCACTTGCATGGGGCTTTTGTCTGGTTGGGCACTGGCCCGAAGATCAGGGGTTTTCAAATTATGGGGGTTGTGGGGACGGTTTTCAGCTTTACATAGGGCTGTTTTGAGATAGTGTAAAGGGCTGATAAATGAGGGAGAAAGTGGAGAAGAAAATGGGAGTTTGGAAGATCATGGGGTGGTTTCTTCAACATCGCATCGGCTTGTTTGGTTGGTGGAAATATTAAAATTTGGTGGAGGTTTATTGCGAAATTTTGGAGTCGAAGTGCCGGGTTTTTGGTTAATTATAGATGAATTTTGGGAAAAAAATAAGTCGGCATTTGGCTAAGAAAATCAAACATAAAGGGTCAAGATTTAACTAGACAAAGCGAACCAAAAAAAAAAAAAAAAAAATTATGCTAGCCGAAAAATTATTTTTTAGTACAACGAAAATTAAAACTTACCAATTCAAAATAGAACAAGGTTAGTTTTAAATTAATATTCCATAATTTTCAAACTTCAAATTTAAAAGCAAGCATAAAATTTTAACGTGACAAAATATTTATAATGTAGTGTGAGGTTAAGTATGCTTGCCCAGAAAGTAAAATTTTATTTACTTCAAATTAAAAGCCAAAAGATTTTGAATTAAATTACAACCTCCCACTTAAAATAATTTAGTCTCGAAATTTAACATAGTTTACAAGGTCAGGGTACTTGATAAGTGCGTTTTATGCACTTATTTTGGCCTTTGAATTAATCATTTATGCCGTCATATAGTTGATTTTATACTTAATTTATTGTATTATTCTTCCTATTTCGGTTTGGGACTGTTTAATAGCAAATGGAGAAGAATGGAATGAAAGAGCAATAATTTGGCGAAATCGACGAGTAAGTTGAGTTTTTGAAGTGAATATCAAAGAGACAAATATTTGAGGATGAGGAAGAAGGAAAATCAATAAGTTTAAGGTATTTTGGTGACAACGAAGAGTTTAATCAATAGATCAAACACGGAAAGCCAAAAGAACCGAATTGAGAAACTACCTACGAAAGCATGTGGAGAAATTAGAGTACAACTTTTGATATTAAAATCTCCACAAAGCAAATAATATACCATTGGAAATATAATTGAATTACTGAGTCCAACACTTTTACGGATCTCAATTTTAAGTTTCCTACAAGAAGCTATGGCCATTTGAAAAACAGTAGCCACGGAGAGGAAGCAGGCGTGGGGCGATCGCCAACCTATTTTTCAACAATGAAATAGCTTTTCCTTGACTGGGCGATCGCCGGGTTTGCCTTGGCGATCTCGGTGTATTTTTCGGCGAAACATAATTTTCTTTCCTTTTGAGTCCTAATACAATTAGGAAACCTTTGGAACACGATTTTAATGAATTTTTGGGATCATTTAGGGGACAATTAGGTAAGTATATACATGAGTTATTAACTCATATCAAAGGTGGGATTTTGGGAGCGAATCAAGAGAAGGCGGAAGAGAACAAGAAAGACAACTCTTTGGCGATCAAGACCTCTTTGAAGATTTCTTCTCCTAAGATCCATGCCGGGTTTTATTAATTCTTGTTTTTCTAGATTAATCATGTTCTTCTAATTTTCTTTAGCCAAGGTAGACGATGAAACCTTGTTTTAATTAAGTAATTATTTCATTATTCGTTTAATTCCTTTTTAGGGCTTTAACGTTCATGGTTCGTTCTTATTTGATTAATTGAATATATTTTCTTTCATCTTAAATATCAAGTATTTTTTGATAGTTAGGTATTAATTTAATTAATCCATGCTTGGTGATTGAATTTGTTCTATTAATTTCTTTTGATTCTTCATAATCTTTTATTATTATTGGGATACATTGAATGCTTAGGTAATCTTTGATTCTTTGTTTTCTTTCAATGGAATATGATATGAAAAATTCTTAAGTAATTTATGTTTGAAGCATAAGGGGAGCCTAAATTAGATCTTCTTCTTACGGACTTAATTGATAAATATTTAGGGGCGACAATAGATTGATTTAAGTATTGTCGTGTGTGTTTTAGGAATTAATGAATGATTAGATGATTGCTAAGTTAGATAATGGTGGATTACGAAACCTTGGTATTTTACACAACTTGAATTCTCAATTCATTTATTTAGCTTATTTAATTAGTCTTTCGGGTTAACTATTTCAACACAAATCTCTTCAACTCAACTAGCCTAGAATAACAGATTAATTTGGATTAAATTATACATTCCTCATAGTAGTATCGTGGGATCGACCTCGTTATTACTTTTCTATATTCCAATAAATTAGTACACTTGCGAGTTAATTAAAATTTGACATCAAGTTTTTGGCGCGTTCTTGGGGAATTGCGTCTAAAGGTTAATTTATTTTTAGTTAATTTTATTCTTGACTAGTTATAATTTAGGATTTTATTTGCTTAATTTTATTTTATTATTAAAAAAAAAAAGATTTTCATTGTGCATGCTTGGTGGTAGATCTCTGGATATTAAGCTAAAACAATTAAGTTGAAGATAGAAAGAGCGTTTCACGAGAGAACCTCTAGATAGTGAGATAGAAAGAGCGTTTCACGGAGAACACGACCTACCAACTTAGATAAGATTGGAGGAACCCGGAGGCGGTAGTAGTTATGGGTGATGAAGTTGAGGAGAGACCTTTTAGGGACTATTTTAGTTCATTAGCTAATTTGAGCACCTCATGCATACAATACCCACAGTAGCTTTACTAGGAATTTTGAGCTTAAGCCGAGTGTGTAGCATCTTCCATCTTTCTATGGTTTAGATAGTGAAGAACCTCATAATCATCGACTAATTTTTATCTTTGTATGTGAGACATTTAAATATGAGAATGTTTCTCGATAATGTTAAACTTAAATACATTTCCCTTTTCTCACGAAAGATAGATCTAGATCATGGTTTAATACATTACACCGCTAATAGTATTACTTCTTGGGAACAAATGGTTGCTAAATTTTGAATAAATACTTTCACATTCACAAAACTAATGCTATTAAGCATGGAAATTTCGAGTTTGTCTGGAGAGGCGACGAACCATTCTATGAAACTTGGGAGAGATTCAACGGGCTTCTTATGAAATGTCCACATCACGGCTATGAAAAATAGCATTTATGCCAATACTTTTTGGAGGATTGCTATCTCATATTCAAGAATGGTTGATGGCCACAAGCGGTGGAGAACTTATGTCTAAGAATACTACGAGAGATGCGGAGCTTCTTTCAAAAACAAAGTGACAATTCTGGCAATGAAGTCGATCCTCTAGAAATGAACCAAAGAGATAGGGATTTATGAGATTCGCGGCGGTGAACCTAGCTTTCGAAAATCAAAGAAGTCAAATGCATGATAGAAGACATTTCTATAAGTTGACCTCATTGACGACCAATAGTCCTCTGAGAACCGGAAGCATGTCTTTGAGCAAGCTAATGCCCTCAACATGATGAGAAACGACCTTACAATCCCTATTCAAACACATACAATCCGGGATGGAGGGACCACCCCAATTTTCTTGGTCACGGGGTGTTCAAGCAGGATAATCTGACGGTCGAGCCCTCGTGAGACTAATCAACAATTCAATCAAAATTTTTCACGGCCAAAACCATGGGAGGCAATTCACAACTTGACAAAAGCTACAAGGCTGCATTAGGCGCGAGAACCACACCATTCTTGAATTTAAGAATGAAATGCGCATGACCGGAACTCTCGAGGCACAATCCATCTCAATCTAGAGAACATGATGGGACAACTTGCTTCATCGATCCAGCGATTGGCAACAACCATTGAGAAAGGAAAGTTTCCTAGTCGGCCATTTCCTAATCCTAAAGGAGTGCAACATGAAGAGGCTAAATCCATCATGACTTTGAGACGTGGCGGTGTTTGACAACAAAGTGGACATCTCTAAGAAAAACACATCTCAACCACTTTCTCCAGGTACTGTCCCAACTAATGATTCAATCCAAGAAGCTCCCAAAGAGGACAATGAGCCATCTTACATTCCAAAAGCCCCATTTCCTCAGAGGCTCACAAAGGTAAAGCAAAGTAATTCTATCAATGATATGATGGAAATCTTCAGGCAGGTAAGTATAAATATTTCTTTACTTGACGCTATTAAGCAAGTACCTGCTTATGCTAAATTCTTGAAGGACTTATGTACTACAAAGAGACAATTACATGTGCATAAAAAGGAATTTTTAAGTGAGCAGGTTAGCTCTATAATTCAAAGCAACTCTCCTCCCAAATTTAAAGATCCGGGTTGTCCTACTATCTCGTGCATCAAAGAAAACCATAAAATTGAGAAGGCTTTGCTAGATTTAGGAGCTAGTGTCAATCTTCTTCCTTATTCTGTGTACATGGAACTTGGGCTAGGCGAGTTAAAACCAACATCTGTTATTTTACAACTCGCTGATAAATCTGTGAAAGTACCTCGTGGAATTGTAGAAGATGTTTTGATATAGGTTGACAAGTTTTATTTTCCTGTTGATTTTATTGTACTTGATACTCAACCTGTACTAGACTCTACAAAGCATATTCCTGTGATATTTGGTGCAGCCCTTTTACCGAGCAACATCTAATCTTTGTAATTAATTGCGGGGCTGGAGTTATGTAGCTTTCCCTTGGCAACATGACATTAGAATTGAATGTTTTTAATGTCAACAAGCAACTTTATGACAATGATGATGTTCTTGATGTTCACATGATAGAAGCATCGGATGATGATTATTTTGTTTATGCTAATTCACCGCCATGGATGCAACCAAATGGAATCGAGAAAAATTGAGCCACGTCCAACAAGTGCCAAAGTCGAGAGATGCAAGCAAAGCGGGTCCTCAAAGCACTATTCAGTCTTGGTAAGGCAACAGGACAATAGTCGAGCTAATGACTATAAATAAAGCGCTTAATGAGAGGCAACCCATTTCTAACCCTTTTATTTACTTGCTTTATATGTAGTAGTTTTAGATAGTTTAAATAATTTATTAGTTTTATTTTATTCATTGTACTTTTTAAGCCTCATCATGTTGTCGCGGGATGTCCCACTTGTCTTGAGGCAACTTGGACAATATCTAGGCAATCATCTTTTGACCAAGGGTCCCATCACTACATCTGAGTCTACTACATACTAGTCGGATCCTTCTTCTCCACATCTATCTCTAGGGAAGTAAGCTGATCTTTGCCCTCATTTTCATTGCTTTATTTTGTTCTTACATTAAGGACAATGTCGGGTTTTGTTTGGGGTGGGTTATAAAGTATCGGGTTACTTAAGTTCTTTTAATTTGCTTATCATTCTAGTGCGTATAAGCTGAAATAATTTTGATTAAAAAAAAATTTGTTGTTTATTTGTCTACTTATTTGTTGAATATCCTCATGATGATGATATCTGTTCAAAATTGAGCACATTTTAGTAGACTATTAGACAACACTTGAACTCGTTCTTTTATCACGAATTCTTATCCATGTTAGACGATTATGGAGAGCTTACATAGCCACTATTGACTTATCGTTTATTGGAAACATGACTTGAGTGTATGTGTGATATTATTGTTGAGGATCCTTATGAGAAAAAAAAATTTAGTTCCTTCATCCTTAAGCTAGTGACCAAACTATTTTGAGAACAGGTTTGGGAGTGTTAAAGTTGATACTTTTGTTCTAAAATTTTGATGGTTTGGGTTTTACGGGTCTCATCTTTGGTTGAATGGGTTATAGTCAAGGAATCTAAAGCGAGCACTACTTTCGCGGTGATAAAATTAAATGAAATATCGACTCGAGCAATTAAGCTGTTAGGGTATCTTAAAACACAGGTGCCCTATGGTCATCGACTTGGGAGTCATCGGCCCAAAGCTAGCTACATGAGTAATGTATATAACATAAAAAAAAAGCGATATTTATAAATTTACATATTCACTTCTCTATTAGCTTTGAGAGACTCGGTAATTAAGTGCACTGGGGTATTTTCAAACACAGGTGCCCTATGGTGCGTCGACTTGGGAGTCATCGACCCAAAGTTAAGCTCTAAGGGTCACATAGAAAGCTAGTGAAAGAAAGTATTGCACGGGGATGTAAGACTATCAGCAGGAGTTGAATAAATAAAAAGAGTAGAAGTGCTCGAGAAAGGATTGCTAGATTAGAACCTTAGAGACTGAAGATGAGAATTTCGAAATCTCTCACCATTCTAATTCTAAGAACACAAGTGCTAAGTTTTACCACTTTTGTGAAAAGAAAAAAAAACATTGTGATGATCAATAGAAACCAATTTAGCTATAACACCTCGGGATTTGAGAAAAAGCTTTAGAGTGTGATAATTCACGAGAGGTGTAAGGAATAAATAACTACAAAGGGTTCGTGATTCTAAAAGTATCAACAACACAATATTGGTCATGGTCTAATACATGTATAAGTTTAAATTTTGGCTATGCACACACTCACAGAGGTCGAGCATCGGATAAGTGAAAATTTTTATGTTGTTGTTTGATATCCTTCTAATAGTGTTGCTTTATTTTTTGAACTTGAGGCGTATGGTAAGGAATTTAACATTGACTAATTTTAGTTGATTCAATTAGCTTAGTTTAAATTATATTTTAGTTTTGTTTTTTGTTAGAGGGCGAACAAAGGTTTAGTTGGGAGTGTTTGATAAGTGCGTTTTATGCACTTATTTTGTACTAATTAATTAATCATTTATGCCGTCATATAGTTGATTTTATACTTAATTTATTGTATTATTCTTCCTATTTCGAGTTTGGGACTGTTTAATAGCAAATGGAAGAATGGGCCGGAAAGAGCAATAATTTGGCGAAATCGGCGAGTAAGTTGAGTTTTTGAAGTGAATATCAAAACCCACATATTTGAGGATGAGGAAGAAGGAAAATCAATAAGTTTAAGGTATTTTTGAGTGACAACGAAGAGTTTAATCAATGGATCAAACAACTTTGGAAAGCGAAAAGAACCGAATTGAGAAACTACCTACCGAAACATGTGGAGAAATTAGAGTACAACTTTTGATATTAAAATCTCCACAAGGCAAATAATATACCATTGGAAAGATAATTGAATTACAAGTCCAACAATTTTACAGATCTCAATTTGGAGTTTCCTACAAGGCGTTATGGCCATTTGAAAACAGATCGCCCACGGAGGAAATAGCGTGGTGGGCGATCGCCCATGCTTAAATTTGAGCGATCGCCCAACCCTATTTTCAATAGCGAGAATAGCTTTTCCTTGACCTAGGCGATGGCCGGGTTTGCAGGCGATCTCCCGTGTATTTTCGGCGAAACATAATTTTCTTTCTTTTTTGAGTCCTAATACAATTAGGAAACCTTTGAGACACGATTTTAATGAATTTTTGGGATCTTTTAGGGGACAATTAGGTAATTATATATATGAGTTATTAACTCATATCAAAGGTGGGATTTTTGGGGCGAATCAGAGAAGGCGGAAGAGAACAAGAAGACAACTCTTTGTGATCAAGACCTCTTTGAAGATTTCTTCTCCTAAGATCCATGCCGGGTTTATTAATTCTTGTTTTCTAGATTAATCATGTTCTTCTAATTTTCTTTAGCCAAGGTGAGCGATGAAACCTTGTTTTAATTAAGTAATTATTTCATTATTCGTTTAATTCCTTTTTAGGCCTTTAACGTTCATGGTTCGTTCTTGTTTGATTAATTGAATATATTTTCTTTCATCTTAAATATCAAGTATTTTTGATAGTTAGATATTAATTTAATTAATCCATGCTTGGTGATTGAATTTGTTCTATTAATTTCTTTTGATTCTTCATAATCTTTTATTACGTATTGGGATACATTGAATGCTTAGGTAATCTTTGATTCTTTGTTTTCTTTCAATGGAATATGATATGAAAAATGCTTAAGTAATTTATGTTTGAAGCATAAGGGGAGCCTAAATTAGATCTTCTTCTTCTGGACTTAATTGATAAATCTTTAGGGACGACAATAGATTGATTTAAGTATTGTCGTGTGTGTTTTAGGGAATTAATGAATGATTAGATGATTGCTAAGTTAGATAATGGTGGATTACGAAACCTTGGTATTTTACACAACTTGAACTCTCAATTCATTTATTTAGCTTATTTAATTAGTCTTTAGGTTAACTATTTCAACACAAATCTCTTCAACTCAACTAGCTTAGAATAACGATTAATTTGGATTAAATTATACCTTCCTCATAGCGATCTACGTGGGATTGACCTCGTTATTACTTTTCTATATTCCAATAAATTCGTACACTTGCGAGTTAATTAAAATTTAACATCAGTACTTAGTTAAAACATTTTTCTCTTTCTCAAATGACCTCATCTTCCTCATGTCTATTCCACTGAACTTTAACTATAGAATATCCCGATTTCTCAGATCATGGACTTTTCTTTCTAGGATCGCCGAAGGCGTTTTCTCGTAAGTCATATCATTTTTTTAAATCCAACGACTCATTTTTACCACATGCGAGCGATCATGCAGGACGCCTTCACATCGACCGTGGAATCGTCGTACCTTTACTGCTTGAGAACTTCGGGTGGCAATGTCAAGCGATCGCTTCATTTGCCTTTTTTTTATAAGAATAAAAATGGGCGAAGTTGGTCTTAACTTTCCTTTCTTTTCAAAGCGTAACATTCATTTCATCGAAGCCACTTTAATAAATACTTTCACGTCGACTTCAAACTCTAACTTTCGTTCCTCATTTGGTCGGCATAACCATTACGGCGTTCTTCTTGTTGTCTTAATTCTAGATCGATCTTGTCTATAGCTTCTACCATTTCTCAAAATTACGGATCCAAAATTCTTCTTTCGTCAACCTCATCAATACAAAGCCCGTGACAGCGTCAACAACTATATAATACCTCATATGGTGCCATGTCAATATTAGCTTGGAAACTATTATTAAATGCAAACTCTACCAACGATAAGTGACTTTCCCATTTACCACCTAGATCCGAACACATATCCTCAACATATCTTCAAAATTTGAATGGCATTTTGATTGCGGTAGGTTTGAGGATGATACCACAATACTAAAATCAATTAAGTTCTCATAGCTCCGTGAAGGCTCTTCCGGAAATTTGAGGTAAACTTGGTCTCGGCCGATACAATGAACAACTTGACACTCTATGAAGTTAGAAAACTTCTCTAACATACAAGCGTGCTAGCATTGTTCCAAACTAAAATTCATCAAGAATTGGAAGAAAATTGAAGCGATTTAAATCAAATGGTCTACTACAACCACGATGGCATCATGACCTCTTGCCGATAAAAAAAAAAACTCATAATGAAATTCATTGCGATTTTCTTCCCTTTCCATTGTGGTATATCCTTTGGATTTAATGGTCTAACGACCTTTGGTGTTTACGCCTTTACTTGTTGACACACCAAACACTTGAACCTAAATCGAACTATAACCCCTTTTTAGTTTCTCCATTAAAAGTGTTACAAAAATCCTTTTGCATTTTGGTTCCATACGGATATCTGGCGTAAGGAGGAAATGAGCATCATATAAAATCTCATTCCTCAACCTCTCATCCTTAGGCATGCACAACCAACCTTTAATCATCAAAGTTTTGTCACGACTATTTCAAATCCTTTCATCTTTTAATTTCCACGTTATCCACGATTTTATTTTCAAAGGAATCCTCTTTCTTAGCGCCACAACTCTATCTTTTAGTGTCGGTTTAATGTCGGACTTATTTTCATTGTTGATGCCCTTATTGGTTGCACCAACACTTCAATTCTTAAATTCTCAAATCCTTGATCAATTTATCTTGCTTTGTTCTACGCTAACCAATGACCTATGATCTTCACTGCTTAGAGTAGCAGCGACTACATTTGCTTACTTAGGGATGGTAGTCATAGTCCTTCACCAACTCTAACCATCATCGTTGTCTTATTTTTAACTCCTTTTGAAAGAAGAAGTACTTGAGACTCTTGTGGTGGTGTAAATCTCACCATTGCTTCTCTTGGCACATTATCTAGTATCGTCTCTTGATGAGGTGCGGTGAGACACACAAGATATCTTTAATAGAATGCCTTAACTCTCATTTGTAATACCTAAACTCTTGCACCTCTTGGTTGCCAAAACACAACATCTTTCTCCAAAACACACAATTGCGGCAAGGTTATTTCTTAGCCAAAATATACCCAAAATTATATCAAAATATTTCATTCTACCACAATCAAATGCAGCTTCTAAGATCAAACCATCAAAATCTATCGCATTGCACTTGATAATTTAGCCTTATCTATGGCATACTATCCTTTAGTATCTTGTCATTTCTCGGACATGTAACATTAATAGCTAGGCATGCATCGAGGTGCCTAAGGTTTGATCATTTAACCTCCACTTTCAAAAATGGTAAGTATACAATTAATGCCAAACATCTTGTTGTCACAAACTCGTAGTTCATCGCCCGAATATGTCTTTGCCCTATAGCTCTGACATGATAATAAGCGAACACTTAGAATCCATAACAAACTAAATGTAATCATTTCTTTACGCCTTGGCACATTTTAGATAGTACTCACTTGGTGGAACCATGCGAAATACCAATTATGAAAAGTCCGTTTATGTGGGTTTCTAACATCTTTTAAGTTAATTTCGAGGACTAAAATAAATTTCCATAAAAAAAAAAATAGAATTTCATAAATATAAATTTCATTAACGTCATACTTAAACATAGAAAGAAAATTATCAAACTTTCTTTACTTGAGTTGGCGGCGTTGGCGATGGCGAAAGTGACAACTTAAATTCTAAATAAGTAACTCATAAATTTTTAACTTGACATAATAAAATAAAGACCATACAAAATAAAATAAAATTTTAAAATTCACATGAGTCTCTGAGAAAAGTAAAACAGCTCTACGATACCAAGGTATGCGCCGGGATTTTCTCTCATCTCGGAGGGTCAACTGAAATAAATCTTTAAATATATGTAGCGACTCAAGTAATATTTCCCATGCCCTTGAAGGGTTTTAAAATGAAATTATTGCGGAAAAATAACAAGCGTGCAAGGAAAAAGGAATTTTCTTCAAAATTTCATAGTTTTGTCTATCTTAGTGATATGTGTATACAATTTATTAGACCATTCAACGAACCCCAAAATTACGAAATTGAAACTATAGATACTTGGGACTACGGACTACAACAAGTTAAAATTTCAAACTTTAGCTACGCCATTTTGTAGGTGGAAAAGATAGATGAAGATGATTGAAAAATTGTCACGGGTGCCTTAAGACAGCCCATTCAAACGTCCATAATAAATTCATCCGATGAAATTTTTTGAGTGATTCCAATTTCTGTTATTAGAAAACATATAGGGCTTTCCAAATCAACTAATTTCACTCAAAAAATCCAACCGTAGTAAAATTTATGATTTTTCGAAAAGGGGACAGTAAGCTGAAAATTCTAAAAAAATGAACTAGGCAATTTCTAATTTAAAACTTAGAATGGCAATTAAACCAACATCTTGTTTTCCATACATATTACATAATTAAATACTGAATCAAATACTTAAAATATAGTATTTACATCATAGTTGACTTGATCATCTCGGCGTCAAAACTTAAACAAAGTAAAAATTTCCATGATAAGCTCAGCTAGCCTCATGCCATCGCATCAGCGCCAATCAATTCAATCTGAAAATTTGTTCATTTTGGGGGTGAGTATTTCATGAGAAACACTCAGTAGCAATACATACAACATGTGGAAAAATTATACATAAACATAAATGCTCATGCCATCATTTTTAAACATACATAGGAACACATAAATTGCAATTGGTAGCCGACACCACATAACGTCATAAGTGATTACCTTCAATCACTAACATATTAAAGTGATTACCTTCAATCACTATCATAACGTCCTTCATCATAAATTTTTGCATGGCATTTATATCACATCATAATTTTCCCAAACATCGTCTAAAAATCACTGTAAAAGTAGTAAGTAAAACTACCTTGAAAAGCGAGTTTTCGGTTGAAGCTTTGATGAAGAAAATTGTTTACGCGACTTCTAAAAATCAAACCCGTAAACTATATAAATATGTGTATATATAGGGAACTTTTGTGAATTAAAAGCAAGGTTAAAAAACCTTCACATTGGTCGGCCCAGCCAGAAGTGAGGGAGAAAGGCATGCATTTAGGGTGAAAAATGGAGGAGAAACACATATAGCGAGGGCGAATTTTGGGATCTTTTGGGGAACTTTAGAGATAGAAATCTAGGAGAGAAAGTATGTGATCTTTATTGTAAAATAATTTGAAGAGGAGCACTCTTGCTGGCCAAAATCGAGGGGACCACGAGGGATTTCTTTGGACTATTGTTCTTTTAGTGAAATGAGAGGAAAACAAAAGTTGAAAATGGAAGATTTGTTCTTTGGAACTTTGGGGCTTATAATGAGAGGAAAGATATAGATTCTATGGATCAAAACCAAGGCTACAAAGTCATTCTTTGGGGCCGGATTTTACGGGCGAGGAATTAGGAAGAACACTTCTTTGAAAATGGAGGGAATTATCCATCTTGAGGCGGTTTTGGGTATAAATTGGGGCTCTTTGGGATGTTATTTTCAGTCATGGGAGGGTGGTTTTCATGAAGGATAATGGGGTAGTTTGGCGGGAGTTTAAGTGGGAAAAAAATAAGAAAATGGCTGCAAATGAGGGAGCTCTTGGGCGTGTATACGGATCATGGGGCTATTTAATTTGGCTGAAATCTGGAGCTCTTTGGAGGGCGGTTTTCAGACCATGGGGAGAAATTTTGGTGGGAAAAACATTTTGCATTGAGGGCTGAAAAGTGAAGGAAAGTGGGGAAAAATGGAAGTTGTGGAGCAATCATGGAGGAATGATTTCTTCACATGCATGAAATTTGTCTGGTTGGTTTGCAAGCCCAAGAAGTGGGGTTTTTTTCAAATTATGGGGTGTTTTGGGGACGGTTTTCAGCTTTACATGGGGCTGTTTTGAGATATTATAAAGGGCTGATAAATGAGGGAGAAAGTGGAGAAGAAAATGGGAGTTTTGGAAGATCATGGGGTGGTTTTCTTCTTTGCATGAAATTTGTTTGGTTGGTGAAAATATTAAAAGGCTGGTGGAGGTTTTATTGCGAGAATTTTGGAGTCGAAGTGCCCGGGTTTTAGTTAATTATAGATGAATTTTGGGGAAAAAAATAAGTCGTCATTTGGCTAAGAAAATCAAACATAAATGGTCAAGATTTAACTAGACAAAGGCGAACCAAAAAAAAATATTTTATGCTAGCCGAAAAATTATTTTTTATACAACTTAAAAATTAAAAACTTACCAATTCAAAATAGAACAAGGTCAGTTTTAAATTAATATTCCATAATTTTCAAACTTCAAATTTAAAAGCAAGCGTGCATAAAATTTTAGCGTGACAAAATATTCATAATGTAGTGTGAGGTTAAGTAACAGCAGAAAGTAAAATTTTTATTTACTTCAAATTAAAAGCCAAAAATTTTTCGGTCGTTACAAAACCGAGACCGAGCAAGGCGGTTCAACCGGAAAAGCGGGAACCAGCATCAAAACCGGTCCGGATTACTAAATTAATCGCCCATAAGAGAACTGGACCGAAAATCGGGTTTTATAGCGGTTCAACTGGAAAAATCAGTTCAACCGGTCTAGTTTTAATGGAAACCGGGTTTTTCTTTTATTAATTTTTAATTTTTAATTAAACTTATGAAAAGTCTATTTAAAGCCAAGTTTTGTGAGTAATTTTGTCTATAATTGTTGGTTTATTTACAAATAACTTATTTTTAGAAATTTTGTGAGATTTTTGGATTAATTTTTAATTTTTAATTGAAACCGGTTCAACATTGATTCGACCTTTTGACCCTTGACCCGTTGCCTTTTTCGGGTCGATGGTCGGTCCGATTTTCTGAACATTGGTAATCACTAAGAAAAATCAATATTTATGATGATTGATTTTCTCACTAACTAAAACCTATTATAAATGTTATTTATAATGATAGAAAGAGAACTAATCTCCTGCACCCCTTGGATATCTTGCCCACCTTTGACACCTAGTGGGCAAGATATCCTATTCCTGAGGCGGGATATCAATATTCTTAGGTATAAAATATATATATTTTTAATGATAGCCTTAATGTTTTCTCATAAAATCAACATTTTTTGTAATGGTTTTTAGTTTAATATTATTCATAAACTTTCATTTATTTATACTTAAAAAATATCGGAATATATACATATATAAAATAATACACCCACATATAAATTACCTAAGATTTCACGTTTCCCTCTTCCCCACCAAATTCACAGACCCAAAAAATCTCCATAATATCCATCTCTCTAATAAGCACTACCATGAAATCCTACCATATTAACATTTTGAAAACCCTAATTTCATAAATCAAACTCTCATTATTTTCCTTAACTTTGTTAACTAGCAAAATCGGTGTCATAGTTTTCTCAAATTCTTCAATTGTTCTATGGCCAGGCATGTGTTCTAGTTTGGAAGTCGGGAAAATAAAGATGCTCTGATAGATGTATATGAATGTATTTGTGTGCTTTTCATCATCGATCTTCATCTTCTTTGAATTCTGAGAGGATTCTTTGAAGCGTTAGATTATTGAGATCAAGCGTTGAAATTGCGGGGAAAGAAGGCAATTTAAGCCCCGTGTCAACATTGAAATATGTGTTGGAACATCACAAACAATTAAACCAATACATATTATACAAACAAACAAGAGACTATAGAATGGTAAATATATGGTTGATTATATTCACACTACAATTTTTATATAAGTGCACCACATTTTAATTGTACTTAAGATCCTCAATTTTATTCATTATTACAATTATGTTATTAATTTTTTGTTATTGAATTCTTATTTTCAACTTTCATTAATTAACACATTTCATCATTGATGATGGTTTCTGTCGAGATATTTTATTTACGTGCTTTCAAATGAGGAAAAAACATTTTATCGTACTTTTGTATCTATTGTTTTTTTTAAAATATGACAGACAAATAAGTCTTTTTACGAATTCTCAACAAATGTTTTTTACGGACACCGTTATCAAACACAAGATGTGCTAATTAATGAAAAGTTGAAGATAAAAATGTGATAAAAAAAAGTTGGGGACATGAGTGCTATAACGTTAAATGATTAAGTATGTTGACTTGAATTAGATAGAGACTTGCAAAGAGCAATGTCCTAAAGACGATGTTCACCTTCTCGGTGCTTGAAGTTCTTTGGGTGTCGCCTCCTAGGATAAAACTATCGATGTTAGAATTCTAGCACTAAATTCTAACCAACTTGAACTTTGTATTTCTTCCTCTTCTATCAATATGAATGTTTGTGATGCGAGGGATATATAATTAATTGTTTCTTAATAATATGAAAAACCTTATTCATATATATAGAGCAGAGAACAAGTTTGAAACGATGGAACTTCCTAAAAGATTGCAGCTACTTTGAAAACAAAAGCGTAAAAAGGTAGTTAAAAACACATCAAAATTATCCATGTCTATTAAACTATAAAATTGATTAAATTCAAATAAATTGATTCAAACATCTAACAATATGTGCATTCCATTATCTTACGCTATACAACTCTCACATAAACTTTTACGATACTTATTGTCTCGGTCACGAATTCTTATAAAGTTAGCATTCCCTCTCAATTTATTGATGCATGAGTTTACCTTGCTCTTTTTATACAATCTTTGGGTTGTTTTATCATTATTACTTTAAATTCACAGGAAAACTTTAATGTTATGTTTTCTTTGTTGTCTTGTTTTCTAGATCCTTGTTTTGGCCTTCTCTTAATTCATTGATAGGTTTGTGCTTCTATGATTCTTAAAAAGGGGTCCTTGGATGTAATTTTCCTTTACCATTTCCAATTCACATATGTAACCCCTTAACAGAAATTTGATAGGAGAATCTTTTTTTTTTTATTGATATTGCAAAATAAAATGCAAGTAAAGCACTAGGTGTTTTAGAGGTTGCACATCGATAAGTTTATGCATGGCTAATTAGTGATTAGTGCATTTATGCTACTAAATGGAAAAAAGGCGTTGAATAATTGTTTTCCTTATGTGCATACTCTTTATTCCATGAATAATCCCTAAAGTCATCTCATTACATAATACTTGGTAATTTTGTTCCATTTGGGCTGAATGTGGTTTCTGACTGTTTCTTTGACATATTTGATTCTTTTGATGATGCACGTGTGATGTCAAAAAGTTAGGAAAGCTATTCTTTGCATTCATAGGATAAAGTGCAACGAAAAAGATGCCACTCTCGGCATAAGCGTATTCTTTGAGAAGGTGTTTGACTTGGTTAAGGTGTTATTTGTGTTTTCAACATTTAACTAGGTTCACTATATGATCATGTGATCATTGGAAAGAAATGAGCACTATCTCTTCACCATATTTCTTAATAGTTCAAATTACGAAATCAAAATATTAACCGGTGGCATTAAATATACTTCCTTTTTATAATGAAACTAAATGGTCATTAAGCTTGCTCATCATATTTTATACCTCTACTTTGTTTGACTTGTGGGTAAATCTAAACATCAAATGCAATGAGAAGGTGGCGGTGGAAGAGAGAGAAGTACTAACGTGAGCATTAGGGAAAGTGGGAATTTATACTTTCCCAACAAAATTTCTAAAGCGAATCCGGAGGCTACTTTTCCAAGATAATTCCATATGCATACTAGTGCCACAAATGTGGTGATGCTTGGATACCTTGAGGACTTACCAATTTGGTCTAGATTATCAATTGCGATCGATGTCGTCCAATTCAAATATTCTTTGCTTTCTGTTGTGTACAAAATGTTGCATGTATTTCACTTGAAATTTGCACCACATTGTATTCGAGTATGATACTTATGGATATTTGAGGTTCCCCTCGACGATATATTTGGTATGTAGACATTCGGATGTTGAAGTCGATATATCTGCATTAAAATCGGTTGCAATCACGAAAATCTTTATGTGTTTGTCGGTGATCTATATATACGGATAGAGCATAAAATTTTCTCTGAAAACCATTGTGGTGCATCTATATTAACTCACATGGTTTTTCATCCCGATAGCCTAGTTACATTTTGTCTGTATGATCTATTTTACTTAAACTAGTTCATACAATATTTGTTTATTAGATTTTCTTGTCGTCCATGAGTCTTACTTCCATAGTTTCTAAACTTATACTTGTTTTCTGATGATTGTATTGTGTGTACAAGTTTTGGTTTGCATTTCATTGGGGAGGCAGGTTTGAGGAATGGGGAATTCATTGATATCAAGATAAGGGAAGAATACCAAGATTGAATGATCTTGACATTCTCTGTGTTCCCATCTCCTAAGGTGTCGACCTTTGGTGGAGCCCTACTGACAGCAAAAAATCTTTGATGAGTGCATGATTCTTGACAATGAGGCACTCGATGATTTTTGCTTCAACACTCTCATCTTGACAACTCCTAGTTGTAAGTTACATCTTCTGCTAATTTTAGTTTCTTTCTCGATTTGTTGGGGATTGCAATCTTGAGATAATTTAATAAAAAGTGTGATGGCATGGTTCAAGTAAGGATTTAAGTACAAAAGGATTGTAAATTATTTGGGCAAAAGATATGTTAACTCTCCATAGGGAATTATAGACACTAGTTATGCGGAAATTAAATTGAGGTCGAGACATAAGTCACTAGTTCAAGATGGGGTGCAAGTTCTTGAACCATGAGCAAATACAAAATATAGTACATCATACACAAGATGTTGACAAAGTGTTGTGCTAATTGCAGAAAAGAAGTTGAGATGCCTTACGGTAGTCTATTTGTTTAGAGGTAGGGTGACACATATTTTGGCTTTTGAGCATTTGCCACAAGATCAAGCTGTTGTTGTGACAACTCCACTCCGATTTCCACTCCTTGCCGTGATGATTCCATTATCGATGTTAGTTACGTATACGTATGCGAGTCGGCGGCACATCCTCTGCCTCCTGCAGGGGCCGGGAGGCTCTGTCATTTGATGATGCTATCGGTGAGGCTGACTCACGGGGGGCTCGAGTTGGAGTGTTATGAGGGAGTTGGATATTGATCTGGATATCTTGGGGAAGTTTCTAGCGAGTTGTTTGTGGCGGTGTTGAGGAGGCTTCCACGGTTGGGTTGCTATCGGTGACAATGGTATGTAAGGGGTGGAGAGAAACCACGAAGAAGCTTTGGAGAGTGGCGGAGGAGCTCTAGCTTAGGCTCCCGGTGAAGGCCTGATTGGATTTTTGGATCGATGTTGCGAAATGCCTGGACTCATAAAACTCTACTATAATGGAAAGTGATGTGGGCAACAATCTTGGCTTGCATTGCTTTCTCCTTCCCTAATTTGCGATCTACGGAGATCTTTACGTCTGGTACCTCATCAATAGGATCACTTTGAGGACAATTAAGTCGTTTATCTACGAGAAAAGATGCACGACCGGTCTTAAGATGGAAGAGTGTTGTAACCTTGGGGTTTATTTTTCTTCAACCGGTTTGTCTACTCTGCGGCTCTCGGATCTTCACTCTCTCTCTAAGATGGTTTTAAGCGCCCCCACTTGAAGGAGGTATCCTTGGATTTTTCTCGGCAAGAAAATGATGTGCCTGATCTAACCACTATTGTGAGCAGTGCGGGAATAAGCTGCCAAAAGATCACTGAAACATCCGCATTGCTTGATCTTGGCTTTCACATGCTTGTAGTGCTTGCTCTTCTGACTTCAAATTTGAGGATATTGCGAATGCTTTCTCTCGTGCTTGGATGCGAGATCAGCGATGCATCGATTGCATCTATTGCTTGAGCTACTCAGTTACGGAATTGCTTGATGCAGAGTGGGTCTAGTATCGATGTGATGGCATTGGAATGATTTGCAATGTCTTTCGAAACATTATTGAAACTACTTCTTGCTCTTTGCCCCAATAAAACTTCAAGTGGCATTCAATTTCTTTGCTCAAGCGCACTCGTCTGGAACTCATGGGTGTGTGGAATGACCATATGTGATCCCAATTTAGAGATCTCTAATGAAGAGGGCAATGTTAGTGACTTGCAGAGAACTCCCAACGACAAGTTGCACCTTATATACGAAGCCAATTATCAAACACGGTGGGTTGAAGAAGCTAAGCTTATGGGGTTGTTACGGCTTGGATGCATTATATCTAAATTGCCCACGAGGCCACAACTTGTTGATTTGAACATCAACTCTTGTAGAAATTTACATTCGGAGAGATTGCTACTCGGTACCCCAATTTAGAAAGTGTGCACGCATCGGTGCCAAGACATGATGGTCAAGACCATTCGAGAATCGATCACCTTTCGACTTTTCAGGTGTGAGAATCATTTTCCTTACAAGCGTCTACGATGGCTCCAAAAGAGTCCGGTATGCATATTTATTCAGCCCTCGGCCATGTGATGAGAAGAATTGTTAGAGGGCTAGGAAAGCGCATGTTTGTCTTTGTGATTTCGACATGATAAATCACATGCCTTGACAACTTTGTTAGTCGAGAATAGGGGCATGTACTTGTTTTTGTTCCATTCCGGGCGTGTGCGTTGCCTCAGCAGTTCAAATTATCTGCTAATTCCTTAAATTTGTTTCTATCAACAAATAAGATCTTGATATGACAAATAATGAAGTTTTAGACTACAATTTTTATGGACTTGAATTATAAATTAAAAAAAAAAAAAAAAGATTCTAGTTAGACATTTACCATTTATTTGTTCTCTTTTTATGATTAATGTGAATTATATATTTGAATATTTTTTTATATTTCTTATTTCTCTCTTTTATTGGTGAAATCACGTGTGGTTGTGCAAAGTCATGGACCAAATCCTTGTTATGTTAATTTCCTTACAAGATTTTATCATTTTCCTTCCTTTATCTCTCAAACATCTACTTATGTTTACCCATTTGTTTTGTCAATTTAGGAACTGCGTGAAGACTTTTTATCTTTGGTCTTTTCCTTGCTTCCTTCTTAATTCTCTTTCACAAAAATAAAAAATTTGTCACTTATAGATTTAGCAAACAAGCTAATAAATATTGGTAAAATAAATACACTTAAAATTTAGTAGTGCATATTGAAAGACTATTTTGGACTAAATTAAGTTTGATTTATGAACTTCATTATGGATTATTGACAAATGTTGTATATGTATCATGATTCTTGACTTTTTCTTTCTACTTTAACTCACTTAAGATAAATAGTTTGGATAGAATAATCTTTCAAGTGTGGGTATACCATGGGTTGCCCAATGAAGATTTATTATAGCAAGTCATCTTAAAATTAATTTAGACTTTATGTTATTTTTCTAACTTGTGTAGTTCTTCAATGCCTCTTGCTTATGGTACTATTTTGAGATACTACCTTTTCAGACAACAAACTTTCCTACTTATGTCGATTAATGTGTTGGTTATTGCTATAGCTGGGTTTGCTTATCATACTATGAACTATTTATAAACAATTTGACGACTCTTTTTCCATCTTTTGTGATCCAACTTTAATATTTTAAAATTTTTATTATTCACATGTTATATACAATAAAATAAAATAATATAAAAAATAAATTCATATTGAAAAAAATACTAGTGCATGTTTGTGCATACTTATTAATAATTTACTATATAGTTGTTAATTAATTGAAACCATTTATTTATGAACAATATTAGAATAGATTTATAACAAATGGTGTTAATTACAAAGACTAATAGGCGACGAATCTGAAGGTCACTATTTGTTTTCCACCATCCCTACATGTTAGAGCAATAACAAATATAGGCGTCGTAAATTTTTCTTCCATCCTAGATTTTTAGCAACAAATATTACTTGTGCATAAAAAGTAGACATATTGCATCACAAAAACTTTATTGCAAAAAATATAAGTTTATATATATAAGTTTCCCACCAAATATATTTTGGCGCCAAGCTTCCCATTATGTTTTTAGCGACAATCTTTATTACTTATCGCGCATTTAGATTCATTTAGCGACAACTTTTTTATGTTGCCTCATTTTTTTTTGGTACTTATTTTTCCACCAAAATTTTTGCGACAAATTTGAAAAAGCGTGTACACTAAATCACTATTAAACAAATTTATGTATGTCATAAAATATCTTAATCACAAAATAGAGATTTTGTTGTAGTGAGGCACAGTAGTTAACATGGAGTACATCAACGATCCTATAGCATTAGCATATGGAATGTGCTCCATTTCTTTTCTTTCATCATTGTTAGTTGGGCGATTAGAAAAAGAACCATGTGACCGACAAGGGGCACATTAACAAATTAGCATCCTTCATCCCAAACTTAGAGACAACCTTTTTCAAGTATGTCTCTTGAGTTATGGTTAACCTATCTTCAAATGCGCTCCTTTTGATAACCATGCCTAGAATCTTTCTAGCACTACCTAAATCTTTCATATCAAACTCAGACTTTAGAAGAACCTTTAGTTTCTCAATTTCACTCTTACTACTACTAGCTAAGAGCATATCATCGACATAAAGAAGGAGATACACAACACGGTCCCTCAGTTGTTGTTAAAATAGAAGCAAACATCATACTCACTTCTCCTAAAGCCAATTCTTATAACAAGCGAATCAAAACATTTGTACCATTGCTTTGGAGGCTGCTTAAAGGCCATCTGAGGGACTTCTAAGGTGACAAACATGATCAGACTTCCCTTTTGTTTCAAAGCCCAAGGGTTGAGACATATAAATTGATTCTTCTAGCTCACCATGAAGGAAAGCGGACTTGACATCTAATTGTTCTAATTCCCGTTAAATTGGACAACTAGAGCAAGAACCAATCTAATAGTCTTATACTTAATAACGGGGAGAACACTTCATTGTAATCTATCCCTTCTCTTTGAGAGAAGTCCTTAGCAACCAGTCTGGCCTTAAATCTAGGAGGATCGATGTCAACATTTCCCTCTTTTAGTTTATAAAGCCACTTGCACTAGATTATCTTCTTATTTCTAGGCACGATAACCAATTTCGGTATCATTCCTAATTAAAGAATGCATTTCATCCTTCATAGCTTCTATCCACTGTCTAGACTTAGAACAACTCATAACTTCCTCATAGGTCAGGGGTTCTAAGCTTTCTAAGGCTTCACCTGAAACTAGAGCATACTCAACCATATTCAAATAATTATATTTGGGATTGGGTCTTATCTGTCTTCTCTCTCTGTCCCTAACCAACTGATAGTTTTGAATATCAGTTTGATCAATTGTATCAAGTTGGGTGTCAACAGTGGGACTTGTAGGAGGTTCTAAAGGGTTAGGGGTATCAGGGTTACCAATGTCAGTCAAATGGTTATTTGGTTGAACTTCTTCAGAGACTTCTTGTCCTAACTCTCCCCTTCTAATCTCGATAACAAGCTTAGTGGTTTGATCGGGGCTCATATTCATCAATCTTCTTATACTTAGGCATTTCTGTCTCATTAAAGATGACATCCCTACTATTGATGATCTTAATTCTCCTTTCTTCACTTACCCATAACCTATACCCCTTAACTCTTGTAGGGTATCCTAACATCACACACTTTGATGCTCTTGCATCCAACTTTCCTAGACTCTGGTGCGCATAAGCAACACACCCAAACACCCTCAAATGTGAGAGGTCAGGGGGTTTTCCTCTCCACATTTCCTCAGGAGTTTTGAAATTAACTTGATGTTCGAGGGGATCTATTAATCAGTGCAATGATGGTACAAGGCGCTTCACCCCAAAAACCTTTAGAAAGACTAGAAGCGATTAACATACACCTTACCTTTGAATTCCTTTTCTCTCTGAGAAAAGGTCAAATTCTTGATTCTGAAATTCAAGGCCATTGTCCGTCCTAAGGTCTTAACCTTGGTTTCTCTTTTATTTTCAACTAAAGTTAGCCAACTTTTAAAATTTTTAAAGGCTACATCTTTAGTTTTCGACCAAAAAAATCCAAAGCTTTCTCTTGTAATCATCTACCCGAGAGAGAGAAATACCTATTGCCTCCATGAGTGGGGTGCCTCTCGGGGCCCCAGCGGATCAACTATGGATGTAAGCTAAGGGCTTGAGAGAATTGTGAGACCCCTTACCAAAGCTAAGTCTATGGGACTTACCTAAGGCACATGTTTCACAAAAGAGAAGGTAGATGTCGATCTTTTCCTAAAAGTTCTTGATCATTCAAAAATTTTAAGCCTTTATTTCCCATGTGCCCTAGCCTCCCTAGCCTCTTATGCCAAAGCTATGTCATGTCCTCATTAACTGAAAGAGAGTCAGAGCTATTTGCCAAAAGGGCTTCACCCTGAAGGTAGTACAGACCACTTTTCTTTGGTCCTTTCATCACTACCAAGGCACCCTTCCCAATTTTCAAGACACTACCCTTAGACTTAAACCGATAACCTTATCTTCTAAGACCTATAATGCTATAAGATTTCTCTTAAGGTTAGGAACATATCTCGCATTATGAATGGTTCTAATCATGCCATCGTGCATTCTAATGGCAATATCTGACAACACCTCAACAACACGAGGTTGTTATCTCCCATATACACCTTTCTTGGTTCAATATCCTTATAATTATTGAACCAAGATCTCCTGAGACTCATATGGAAAATACAACGGTCGAGAATCCACTCTTGACTATAATTGTCTTCGGACACATTCATAACATGAAGGCTATCTAATTCATTTTCAAAGGGCGCATTGTTTTGATTTTCAGCAGTTGGTCTTTACGCTTTCTTTGAAATCATAACAATCTCTCTTAAAAATAGCCTAGTTTACCACGGTGGTAACATTTCTTGTTACTCTTCTCTTTGGATTTTGACCTACCTCTAGACTTGCTCTTACCTTTCTTAAAATTGTTGCTACCACTTCCTTATCTCGGATCTTCCCCTAACAAAATGATTTTCCTCCCTAGTCCCTCCCACAGAACTCATTCTTGACCTCAAGATCTCTAGACCTCGAGCATCTATAACAATTGTTTGAGTCAAGGTGTCCTAGAGTACTAATAGCATTTTTCACATCTTTATAAAGGTTCGGATAGAATTGACAAAATCACATCAAGGTCTTCATCGGTAAAAGTTTTCCCATTATGGGACAAGCTTTTACAATTATCTTGAAATCACATAGGTTTAATTCAGGTCGTTCTTGTTGTCCATTTTAAAACTAAAAAGTTTTTTTAAGAAGGTAGATTTTATTAGGCAAAGTCTTTGTAAAAATAAAGCATCTAAAGCAGACCACAATTCTCTTGCAGTTTTTGAATCATCAACTTGTCGCACAATGTTATCATAAAGATACAGTATAATTGAACTATATGCTATTTCATTTATATCAAAAATTTCAATTGGTTTTTCTTTTAATTCATCAGGATAATCTTCTGGGTCATCAAGAGCTTTAGCCACTCTTTGTTGAACCAGAATGGCTCTCATCTTTTGTTTCCAGATAGAGTAATCACCCTTTCCATCGAATATTGACAATTCGACCCTCGAACCCATACTGGATTCTAAAAAAGGAGTTATTTTCTCTAGACTGCATTTACTAATGTTTTAGTAAGGTGTAGAGAACAAATGATGGTTTTAACAAACAGCAAATAGAACACACACTCAGGTATATTTTCAAAGAAACTCAATATATTCTAACAGATCTTATTACACACTGATTCAGATACTTCAAGAATTGAATAGGCAAGACTCAAGTAATTCATATAGCACATGTTATACAGACAAGAATGTTCAAATTAACATGCAGGTCAAATATTAGGGGTTTTTAGTTAGTCACAAATCAGGATATTCAACTATCAGAAAATCTTACCAAATAATGTTGTCTAAACAGTATACTAAGTTCTTCAGTACTTGATATGAATTTTCAGAATACCAGAAATAAAGTCACCACAGGAGAATACAATGTAGAAGAAACTAGGAATCGGGTTCCTCGATGTAAGGTTTATCTGCGATCGACAAATCTATCATCATCTTGATAGATATGTCATAGCGCAAACCCTAACTACACAACCGAGAAACTTGGGAGAATGGCTCACGATACCAATTTTGTTGAGATTACAACCTCTAAACTACAAAATATGAAAATATCCTATACAATATAGAATAGACCTAACATAACTTTTCTGCGATTACTTGACGAGAGATGAAGTTTAGGAAGGCTCGAGTTAACATACCACCTTTGGAACATCGCATTCTGTCTTCCAAGAATAGGCACTGGTCTCCCCAGGATCATAAGAATACCTAACCAATCTACCTCTAAAGCCACACCCCTTTCAAAAGTTTAACCTCCTAACCAAGAATTACTTTCACCTTGGTTTCACAAAAGCAGACCCGGATGAAACACCGATTCTTGTTCACTCGACTCTCCATTTGTTAAGCGAACAACCTTACTTTTTATTCCCAAATAAAAAGAAAAGGAAAAGGAGAAGAACCAGAAAAGAACTAGAAGGAAATGAAGCCAGACAAAAGTTTTTCGGATGGAGAGAGAATAACAAAACTTCGGCCAAAACTAACCGTATGAGATTCCCAGGGCGGAGAGGTGGAGTGTATCCAATCAGCGATCAATTACATCCATTGGATAAAATCCAATGGTTGATGTTAATCTGAAGAAAGCACAATCCTTTACTCTCTTGATGGGGCAATCACACACTGCCACAACACAACAATAAGGCGATGGAAAAAGGCTCGTTTTAACCCCTTTAATAATTGGGTTTGAGAGACAGCGATTTTATAACATGAAGGAAGATGACTGGCGATTGGTGAAAGTTCCATTATCTTCATTGTCGATAAATTGAACATGGAAATGGGGATGGTGCCAAACAAAGGCATTATTGTGGACATTAACTTTCTCAAGTTTAAGATTTCCAAGCTCGTGCAGTAATTCACACCCTGTGATATAAAGACTTGTTGTTTAATCCATTAACTTTTTGGTTATCAAGTGCTTCATCCATGTACAAATTTTCTTATGAAATTTGAAAAGCAAGAAATCTACGCTTATATTTTAAGCAACTATTTAGCACATTTATTCACCGCTCATAATTTTTTTTTAAGCTTGGAATTTATCCATCAACTTTTGCTATTAAGTGATTCTTTGATGTACAAAAATTCGTATAAAATTTGAAAACGGAAATCTGTAAAGTTTTATTTTAAGCTACTAATTAGCTCCTTTCTCTTACTCACAAATATATACATTTTTTCATATAATATACTTCTCCTTCTCAAGAGTTTTCATACTTTTCATCTTTATATTTTAATAATTAGATGACAACAAGTGTATAGTGGTGTTACTAATAAATGCGCTACTCCAATTATGTGTCATAACTCATATTGTAAGTATTACATAACTCAAAACTCACTCACTCATATACAACCAAAAAAATAGAACCACAACCACCAACAATAACAAACTAAGCCTTATTCCAAATAAATTTGGGGTGTGACATAACCCATGACACCATAAAAACAATTTGTTGATGAAAGGGACTCTAACCAAACAATAATGTGCATTAACATGTAATCAAATTACACATACCCCTTTAACCTAACAACTTTCCACCATTCAATCCACAGCAGATCGAATAGAACCTAACGAAAAGGTGGTGAACACTATGCAAAAGGTGAGATGTCACATTGAAACATGTCATGGAGTTGTTTGCTTGTATGAATCTTGATCTTTGCTCGAGAGATGAGTCAAGTTTTCATTAACATGTATTACCCTGTTTTATCATTTCATTAACCAGTTTTCACTGATAAGGAACATAGAGAGTAGTTGTTGCGGAGGGTTTGTTAATTGATTAATATATGACTTTGTTCAATATATAGAAATTTGTAATTCTTACTATTCTATACCTAGTTATTAGAACCAAATCAGCCATTTTATTACGATATTAATATTATTGTGACTAAAATAGGAGAGTTTATTGTGCATATCTTTTGATTAATATGTTTCCTTAATATAGTCTTTGTATTTTAGGTAAATGTATCACGGGTGATTAGGAGGATTTTTAGGAGACCAACCGAGCACTTGGAGAGCAAGGATTCTTGGCAATGTTTTGTAATATATATACTTCATTATTGTGAATGAGAAAGAGAGAGAAATTGGGTGGAGAATTTTTCATGGTATCAAAGCTCTCGTAGGGAGATCCTAGGGCAAACACAAATTTTTTACAGTACTATAGCCTCCACGAGAGATCATGGGTTGTGAGAGAAGGAGAAAAGAAAGGAGATATGACGTATCATCTTGGATCGAGTGGACGGTCAGGGCAACATCATTACCCCGATTCAATTACGTGGTGAGAGCTACGATGAATGGGCAAGAGCAATTCGAACCTCGCTAAAGGCGAAGAAGAAATTTGGCTTTGTGGAAGGGCGGTTCTGAAGCCAACAACGAGAAGAGAAACTTGAGGATAGGATAGGCTGTGTATTCGATGTTAGTGTCATGGCTGACCAACACCATTGAGCCGTCTGCTTCGATCAACACTTGGAGAATATGGTGATGCACAACTCACACATGGAACAATCTCAAAAAGCGGGTTTTGTGTGGTAAGCGGCACTCGTATAAGTTAGTTAAAAACATCCTTGGGGGAGTGCAAGCAAGGAAAAACCGAGGCTGTGGCAATTTATTTTGGTCGTTTGTCAAAAATGCGGGATGAACTGACCACATATGTGAAGGTGCCGATTTGTAAGTTTAGAGGTTGCACGTGTAGCATAGTCGCGCGGTGAAAATTGAGAGAGAGGACTATCTACATCACTTTCTTATCGGCCTCGATGGAGTATATGCTTCCATTCGTACTAATATGCTTGGACAAGAGCCATTCTTGATGCTTGATAGAGCATATCAACAAGTGATTCAAGTGGAAAGAGCGTGTGGAGAGAGTTGTCCTCGTCAGAAAGAACAAGATAGTATCATGGCCTTCGCATTCAGCACGATCTGGCGTGGTAAATCTCGTTTATGGATAATCTTGACAAGTTTTGCAATCATTGTAATAGAAGGCCACGATGAATTATCTTGCTTTCAATTACATGGATTCTCCGAATGGTGGGGGCCACCGCCTCGCGGAGGAAGGGGCGGGTCGTGGTAGAGGGCAGACGGGGCGAGGAGGTGGGCGTCACGGAGTTACGGCCATGGCCGAGTGCAGTGCACCGCTTGTCTGCAAATAAAGCTGGCGGGTGCAGGAACTTCGTGCAGGCAGCGGTGAGAAACTCGCATGGAGGGTGGCGGGTCTTGACCAAAGCGGCGGGTCTTCTGCGAGTGTTTGACAACGCAACTACAACAACTTCTTGATTTTTGAACTTGGCCAAAACAAAGATCGTTGTATGGTAAGAATAGTAACTTTAGTTGGATTATCGATATAGGAGCATCGAACCATGTGACGTGTGACTTATCTATCTTGAGAAATGTGAGAAAAGTGAAACAACTTTGCTGGTGGGATTGCCAGATGGAAACACGGCAGAAGCAAACCAAGAGGAGAGTGTCATGTTGCCAGGAGGATTGAAGCTTGATAATGTGCTTTATGTCCCACAATTAACATGCAATTTAATTTCTATGACTCAATTAATCGATGAATCAAATTGCGTTGTCCAATTCACTAATAATATTTGTGTTATCTGGGGATGACCGACGAGGAAGGTGATTGGAGCGGGTTAAAGATTGGTTGGACTTTATTTTTTCCGTGGTGTTCCTCAAGTGAAGGTCTTGACAGTAGACGGTGATTCTTCGTTCGAGTTATGGCATCAACGAATGGGACATCTGTCGAAGAAAATATTGAAGATGATACCAGGCGTGAGTCACTCTTGTAGGAAACATAATAAAGCTTGTGATGTGTGTCCGCGTGCAAAGCAACCTCGATCTAGTTTTCCCATTAGTACGAATAAAGCGGGTAAGATTTTTGAACTTGTTCATTTGGATTTGTGGGGGCCTTACAAGGCTCATTCTTCTTGTGGGGCTACCTATTTTTTGACAATAGTAGATGATTTTTCAAGAGGAGTTTGGGTATATTTACTATGCAATAAAATGGAAGTTGAATCTATGTTTCTTAATTTTGTTGCTATGGTTGAACGTCAATTTGAACAAGTAATAAAACGTGTGAGAAGTGACAATGGGACCGAGTTTAATTGTTTGCATGATTATTTTCAAAATCATGGAATTATTTTTGAGACTTCTTGTGTTGGGACTCCACAACAAAATGGGAAGGTTGAGAGAAAACACCAACATATTTTAAATGTGGCTAAAGCATTAAGATTTCAAGGGAAGTTACCAATCAAATTTTCGGGAGAATGTGTGTTGGCAGCATGTCACTTGATTATTAGAACACCCTCTACTTTACTTAAGACTAAATCGTCATATGAAATGTTGTTTGGGAAAGTGCCTTCTTATGATGTTATTCGTGTATTTGGTTGCCTTTGCTATGCTCATAATCAACGACACAAAGGTGATAAATTTGCAAGTAGGAGCCGTAAATGTATCTTTGTTGGCTATCCGTTTGGGAAGAAAGGTTGGAAATTGTATGATTTAAAAGCACATGAGTACTTTGTATCGAGGGATGTAAAGTTCTTTTGAGAAAGAATTCCCTTTTGCGACAAACCAACCACGAAATGTGGTGACTCCTATCTTAAGCAAACAATGAGGATGGGGCATGGAGTGAGGATGAGGGTGCCGATGAGTGTGATGTGTGCATTGAGGGAGGTTGGAGGCGCGTCTACCGCCGAGGGAGTCGGGTCTTTGTGGTGTAGCTCGTGCGGCCCGCACATGTGGACGTCGTGATGAAGGGGCTGGAGTATACGGTGGGAGAGCGAGGTGTGCAAGTTGATGGTGAGCTAGGCGAGGAAAACAAACCAAAACTCCTCCACACGGTATCGTGATTTTGTTACTCACTGCTATCTCGGAAAATAAGTCCATCGAGAATTCATCGACTCCTTCATCGTCCTCAGTCGCACTTATCCTATAACATGTTTTATGAATTGTGAGCGTTTTTATGTGAGACATAGGAATTTTCTTGCAGCGATAACAGTGGGACATGAGACAAAGCATTTTAAAGAAGCAATGAAAGACCCGGGATGGCGAGATCACGGTGGGTAAGGAGATCTGAGCCCTTGAAGACAATGAGACTTGGGTAATTGAGACTCTTCCACCCTGAAAAGAAAGCCTTTGGAGAGCCGGTGGATATATAAAATTAAGTATAAGTCCGATGGCGACATAAAGCTACTCAAAGCAAGACTTGTGATCTATAGCAATCATCAGGTGGAAGGAATTGACTATAACGAGACATTTGCTCCTGTGGGAAAAATGGTGACGGTTAAGTATTTTTCATGCGATTCTTCTTTGTTAAAAATTGGGAGGTACATCAAATGGATGTGCATAATGCTTTCCTTCTCGGTGACTTATGTGAGGAGGTTTATATGAAGGTTCCTCGAGGTTTCAAGAATACAAATCCTAACATAGTTTGCGAGTTGAAAAAATCGTTGTATAGTGCGAAACAAGCTCCCGATGTTGGTTTGCAATCTTGTCATAGCGTTGAAGAATTATAGATTTGTGCAATCCTATTCAGATTATTACGTTGTTTGGGTTGTGCAAGGAAGAACTCGGATCAACGTGTTAGTTTATGTTGATGACTTGATTATTGAAGGGAATGATAAGGTTGCATTGACAACTTTTAAAGATTACATTGGCGGTGCTTTCATATGAAGGATGCAGGAGTTTTGAAATATTTCTTAGGGCTAGAGGTAGCAGTAATCGAGAAGGAATCTTTCTTTGCCAAAGAAAATACACACTCGAGATAATTTCGAAAGCGGGTTTCTTTGGGAGCAAAGCACGACATTTCTATGGAACAAAATCACAATTTGGCCCTTACAAAGGCGAATTTCTTAATGGATCCGGTGCCATATAGGCAACTTGTGGGGAGATTGATTTACTTATGCGTGATGAGACACGATCTTGCATATTCGGTGCATATTTTGTCACAATTTATGCAACAACCTCGTGAGAATCATTGGGAGGTGGCTCTCGGGGTCGTGAGATATTTGAAGAAGAGTCTGGGCAAGGGATTTTACTTCATCTTGGCGGTGACTTAAGTCTAGAAGGGTGGTGTGACTTTCGAGTTGGGCTAGTTGTCCACTTACAGCGGCGTTCCTTGGCGGGATGGTTCGTGTTACTTGGTTGTTCTCTGCGTCGTGGAAGACCAGAAGCAACAAACAGATGTCTAGATCGTCTGCGGAGTGAGTATCGATCAATGGCGGCAGCAGTGTGTGAGTTAAAATGGCTTAAACAGACTTTTGGGTGACTTGGGTGTGCGACATCCGAAGGGTATGAAGTTGTATTGTGATAGTCGATCGGCGTTGTACATTGCTCAAAATCAGTTTTCACGAAAGAACAAAGCATATAGAGGTGTTGTCATTTTTTTTCGAGATCACGGTGGTGAAGGAATGATTTGTTCATCTTATGTATCCACTAGTGTTCAATTGGCGGAACATATTTACAAAGCGTTGGGGAAAGCGAAATTTGAGTTTCTCCTTCCAAGTTGGGCGTTCGAGATCTACGCTCCAACTTGAGGGGGTATTACGATATTAATAATATTGTGACTAAAATAAGAGAGTTTATTGTGCATATCTTTTGATTAATATGTTTCCTTAATATAGTCTTTGTATTTTAGGTAAATGTATACGGGTGATTAGAGGATTTTTAGGAGACCAACCGAGCACTTGGAGAGCAAGGGTTCTTGGCAATGTTTTGTGATATATATACTTCATTATTGTGAATGAGAAAGAGAGAGAAATTGGGTGGAGAATTTTTCACGGTTCACTCAGGAAAATGGAGTGAACTCTTCGTATAACTGGTTCGGAACCGTGCAAGTATAATGAAAAATATGGAGTATATGTCGTTTAGACATAAAAGAACAAAACATTCACACTTGGTTTGAGTTAACCATCTCCAGGAGGTGAGTTACCTTGATTGTTACTGAGTCGCTAATTGAACCATTAACCTATTTGTTGAACTAGTAGCTTGCTGACCCGATGCTTTGAATGCATCATTGACGAGTTCTAGTCTGATAACTGTGATGAAATAGTCTATAACTACATAAATGTTGCCCAAAACCACCAGCAATTGGTTATTTGTAACTTTTTCTTAGTTATCAATTATTTGATGCATTTTAATTATCCCTTTTCGAGAATTCATTTATTAAATTAATCCCTATAAGGCAGTGACCATGAATATCGGCAAAGAGACAACAAACACGAGATAGGTTAAATGGAGAAAGGGACTTCAAATTATTTTTAGATAGCAAGTTTGACTAAGTTTGAAAAACAAAATATGTACTTATAAGTAAATAAGTTTGTTTTAAATAAATAACCACATTGTTTATAAATGGAAATAAGCAAGTTATTTATTTTGACACTAGTTTAAGAGCTACTTTCAAAAAAGTAACTTTTTAATTAAAAAAAAAAAAAGTAGAGTAAGTTATCTAGACTCATTTGAAAATAAAAGGTGCTTAAAAGTAACATTTACTTATTATTAAATGTTATCTACATAACTTCCTATAGCCCTCTAAAGAAAAATGATTTTGGAAATGGAAATTTGGGGAGGGCGTGTGAGGTGCTCGGTTGGATCTTTACTAACAAAAAAATTACATTCAGTTTGATAATCAAGTTATATTGCTTTTTCGGATGGAGCAGAAAAATCCCTTTAGGTACATTTATCTTGAAAATAGATATTTGAGGGATGGGTGGGGAAGAGAGGCATGTCGGGATGGAGAGGTTTTGAGTAGTTTTCATCATCAATACATTGCTCTTTGAGTGAACTCAATTAGACTTTTCTTATAAATGTGCATAAAAGACTTGTGCTTTTGTCACTATAAATTGTGGGTCCTATGAAATGTGTGTATAATAAGTAAGTAGTAAGTTGTAGATCCTACAAAAGATGTGGATAAAAAGTATGTTTGACTACCTCGATTGCACTTACGAAGGCATTCGAGCTTCTGAAAACAAACACTATTCATCGATTGAGACTCAAAATCTAAATCTTCATGGGAGCGATACTCTTTACTCATTTTACTATTTGTCAACGATCTCGTCGCTGCTTGCATGATTTCACCAAACAGTAGTAATGGCTTCATGAGGTGCCAAGTAAATCATTGTTGCTATTTGAAGAACCTTAGTGACTCATATATTATCTTACTCCTATATGTTGATAATATGTTGATTATAGGAGCTTGCAAACAAGAATTGACAAGTTAAAACATGAGGTGTCCAAGGAGTTTGGAATGAAGGATTTGGGTGCTGTAAAACAAATCATTGGGATGAGAATTACTAAGGACATGGATGTCTTGAAATTGTCACAGGAAGAATATGTGAAGAATGTACTAAGCAAATTCAAGATAGATGAATCTAACCCAGTTAGTACATATTTGGCTAGTCACTTCAAGCTATCCAATGAACAAGTCACCTTCTACATAGCAGAAGCGAGCCTACATGGTCAAGGTGCTTTATGCCTCTATTTGAAGTCTTATG
Organism: Forsythia suspensa; assembly: GCA_023638005.1. Lineage (NCBI taxonomy): Eukaryota > Viridiplantae > Streptophyta > Magnoliopsida > Lamiales > Oleaceae > Forsythia > Forsythia suspensa. The sequence continues at coordinate 2,214,547 of CM042670.1, forward strand.
TATGCCATGGTGTGTACGAGACCGGACATAGCACATGTAGTGGAAGTTGTGAGTAGATTTATGAGTAATCTTGGAAAATAACGTTGGAAGGCACTAAAGTGGATTCTCGGTACTTGAGAAATAATACAAATTGAACTTTGTGTTTCAAAAAATCAGGCTGGAGTTTACAGGGCTTTGTAGATGCTGACATGGCCGGGGGACATTGATGGTAGAAAGAGTACTACCAGTTATGTATACATATTAAGTGGTATAACAATTTGTTGGGTGTCTAAGTTGTAGAAGATAGTTGCTCTTTCCACTATTGAGGCATAGTATATTGTCGTGAACGAAGCTAGCAAAGAGATAATATGGTTGCAATATTTCTTGGAAGAATTGAGTTACAAGCATAAGAAGAGTGTGTTGCATTGTGATAGTCAAAGTACTACTTACTTAGCAAAGAATTTTGTCTATCATGCGAGGACAAAGCATATACAGGTTCGTTATCACTTTATCAAATCGATTTTGGAGAATGGAATCTTAGCGCTTGAGAAGATTAAGGAAGTCAAAATCCTGCTTATATATTGACAAAGACTATTACAATTGAAAAACTCAACTTCAGTTGGTCTTCTCTATTGAATATTGGAGAAGGTGTACCGACCGCCGTAGAAGAAGGAGTTGATGATGGATTAGTCTACAAGCAGGAGATTGTTAAGCTGTGGAGCCTAATTTTTTGCGCTACGTGAGAGAGCCTAATTTTTTGCACTAGGTAGGGGTTGGAGGGGGGCAGGCGCTCTAGACAGGCCCACAGTATTTCTATTTGTTTAAGTAATGATGTTTTTGAGATTTTTTTTTCTTTGTAATTAGGTTAACCTAGAATTTCATTATAACTAGGAACCCTTCATTAAGTTGCTTTAGAATTTTATTATTACTAAGGAACCTTTATTAGGTTGTTATACATAGGACTGATATTTTGTAAACAAAAATAATCGTTTATTATAGTGAATTAGTGCAATTCTTGAAGATATGACGTAATCTCATTGAGGCGAACATGTATATGTATTTTTATTTTTGCCCTTTTTTTGTTGCTCTAATTCTAATAGAAATTTCCATACGCTAATGAGAGGTTTCTTAAATTTATTACCTCAAGGCTTAAACTATTTTGAAGCATTGACATGGTTTTGGGGGTTTCTACCAAGTTTGTCTTAGCTTTCAACTCCTCAACTTGGTTAGAAACCTTCCTCGTTGTTCTTCTACTTTCAAAGAATTAAATATTTGGTTCACCATAAAAAAACCTTGCTTATGTCTATGATCTTTAGCAAAGTCCGACCAAGACGGTGGAAGTTTATCTATCAGGCACGACGCCTTATAGTCTTCACTAAAATTAGACCCTAATTTTCTTCCACGTGTCTTATTAAATCCTGAAACTTGTGAATTTGTTCATTTATAGGTTTTCCGTCTACCATGATATATTTCTTAAAAAATTGACACATTAAACCTATCCATGCCAACATCATCAATTCCATATTACGTCTCTAAGTTTTCCAAAAGCTCTTTAGCACTAGTGATATTTTGATAAATATCATAAAGTCTATTAGAAAGAGCACTAAGAATTCTATTATGGCAGTGGAATTCAACTTGTTTTGGACTCAACCATGAAGTAGACTCTCTAGCTACCTTCATTATTCTCTTTATGATAAATTTAAACAAATATGTGTCAACCAATATTTCATTTGTTTTTCCATCTCTTTAAATTTTTCCAACCAAAATTTTCTAGTTTAGCACTAACTGAGTCGTTACGGGTTGTTATTTTTATACTATAGGAAGTACAAAGGCAGATAAATAAATGTAGATATATAAATTTGTCAATATATATATAACAAATAATAATGCAACCAAGCCAAATATTATGAACTTTTAAATTATAAGATTTCTACAATAAGTAAATGGCTAAAAAAAAAATTAGATTAAAAATACAAATAGACACTCATACAAAAGTAACCAGATTTTGTTAATGTATGCGACCAGCAAAAGGAATTAACCAATACAAGAATTTATTAATATTATTATTATTTTATTTTATTTTATTATTTTATTATTTTTAATTCTGAAACACAAACTAAACTAAATTGCAATAACATATATAGCAGAAAACTTCATTTTCCAAACTTTGTACCTCAAATGTAAATCAAAGTTTGGTGGCACAATTTGCAAACATGATTAACTATTATTTTCTTCCTTCTCTAAGTTTATATGCTAAGAATTTTTATTTTTATTATTATTTTAATGTTTTGTGCAATAATTTTTCTACGATTCAAAGACAATGCAGTGACTACGTATTAAGTTTTGGAAAATAACAGTAAACAAATAAACAAATTGCAATTTAATACTTCAGCATCAAAATATTTTTTTAATTGTTCACACAAACAACTAATTTTATTACACGAATCACAGACACGACTTTAAAATATTGGGGAAAAACAATGATTTGTGTAATAAACATTAACAGAATTTGTATAGCAGAAAATAATTCAATAATTTAATTAAAGAGAGTAAGGTCAGAATGGCTGGCCTAAGATAGTGGCGAAAACGCTATCTTAAAGTCGTGTAGCTACACCTTTGTACAAGTATTTTTGGCACTGCACAACTCCAAAATAAAACACTAATACCTCACATCCGGGTCTCCTTCTATAGACATGCCTATATGGAGTGAATGAACGAGTCTTTTCTTGTTGCCAGAATTATTGGAAGTATAGAGCAAAGAGTGTAGATAATTCATCTCAAATGTTTGAAAGATGAAAATTCTCGCCATTTTATAGTGGAGATTTGCACCCCACCTTCATGAACATTTGAAGCTAAAATTTAAATTAATTCTAAAAATAAAATCTGAAGACCGTAACTGAAAATTAAAAGAAAAAAGAAAACTAAAAAATTGAAACAAAATAATTGAAACATAGCTTTAATCTTCTGAGAATTGTGCACGTATGTTCAAGGAACAAAATTATTCTATCTTGCTAGAAACATAGCTTTAATATTCTGAAGTGTAACCACAACTTCCCTCATATTGATTCTTTCTGTAGGAGAATCAGTCAAACATTCTATCGCCATAGCCAAAATGGATGAGACACATTGATCCATTTTAGAGAAATTCTCTTCTCTTCCATGCAAATTGGTGTCCACAACTTCAGTTATTGTATTCTCGTCCAGTGGTGACTAACCCAACTTTTCAAGCTCATTTCTTCACTAAACATCTCGTCTATCGGCTTCTTCCTTGTAAACATCTCCAACAGCATCACGCCATAACTGTAGACATCGCCACTAGTGGATACTATTCCTTCTGTTCCATATTCTACATTGGTATTAAGAAAACGTAAGATCAGGTGATAAAATTAAAAACTGGAAGTAAGTTGAACAATTTTCTAAATAAACTAAATCCTTCTCAACATCACCTGGTGCCATATATCCAATTGTTGCTAAGGTCTTTGTTTGAGCTGTTGATTCTCCTTCATCGAAGAGTTTGGCTATACCAAAATCACTAACATGGGCAACCATGTCTTCGTCGAGTAGGATATTGCTAGGCTTTAGATCACAGTGAACGATGGGGAATGTATGACCATGATGCAGATATTCTAAAGCTAATGCAACATCAATCACTATATTTAATCTTTTCAGCATGTCCAAGAAATAGTTGTGGGAATATAACCATTGCTCCAGGCTCCGATTAGGCATGTACTCAGTATGAGGGCTTTGAACTTTGTATTACTGCAACATCCAATGATTCTGATTAAATTCCTGTGACGATTGGTGCTCAGCACTTGACCTTCTGTAGCAAAGCTCTTGATTTCTCTTACTTGTTCTGACTGCAAATTGAAAACTTTCACTGCAACATTTAACCCATCAGAAAGTATTCCTCCATATACTGAACCAAAACTTCCACTTCCAAGTATGTTGCTTTCACCAAAAGCATTTGTTGCTTCTTCAAGTTCTCTGTAAGAAATCCTTCTCCAACCGAGATGCAACGAAATTTCACTCTGTGGTACATATTCGTTCAATTTTTGTATTCTTACAATCAAAAGTATGGTCGCTACCAGGATAACAGATATGATCGGGGGAAGAATATATTTCATTAACGTGACCACATTCTTTGACCTTGATCTTTTATGAACCTTTCCACAAGATCGAAATTGTTGTCGAGTCTCACTGCAAAGAGCATTATTTTGGATAAATGATTGAGCAGTAAAGTTTATAAAAGCGTCCCCTGTCGGAATCTCTCCTCTAGTCCGTTGTGAGACACATCCAATTGTTCGAGATGCCTAAGTTCCTCTAATGACTTTGGAATCAATCCAGAAAAATTATTGAAAGACAAATTCAAGGATTGCATGTTTATAATGTTTCCCAGAGAGGGTGGAATTGATCCTTGAAATCTATTGTGAGCAAAAGATAGCGAAACCATAGATTGGATTTTGCCAATGGAGCTTGGGACATTACCAGATAACTGATTCCACGAAAAGTCTATGTCGAAAATGATGTTCAAATTTCCAATCTCAGAAGGTAGATTACCACTTAAACTGTTATGGGACAAGTTTAGTCGCAGGAGATCATTAAGGTTCCACAATTTCAATGGTACGGTAGATTCCAATTTGTTGAAACCTAAGTGGACATTTCTTAGGGATTTAAGTTCACCCAAGCAATCAGGAATTGATCCATTGAGCATATTGTCGCTTAGATCCATGTCTCCCAGATTGCTCAACTGGCAAAGCTCTAAAGGGATGAGATGATAAATGATTTTCTCCTCCTCCGAGCACGGCGGCGACAGTGGTGGAGACCTGCAAAAGGTGGCGGGGCTTTTTTCCCCCGTGGCCACTCCGGTGTGATAATCAGTAAATGATTAAAGCCTTTGTGCTAAATAGCAATATGGAGTGTATAAGAGTTGTGAGTTCTGATTTTACCTGGGGGGTTGGCCTCTATTTATAGGGATGGACTGCAGTTATTGATGATGGGTGTCCTTCATCTCCCTCATTTAGTAAGGGTATCCTTTCATCTTCCTCGTTTGATAACGGGTGTCCTTCATCTCCTTCATTGTTAGGATTTAATGAGGATGTTTCATCTTCCCAATAAGCGGTGGTAGCTTGTCATTCCATGGGTTGCCCGCCTAGCTAATCGATGATAGTTGGGTTGTGCGGTCTATCATCGGAAGTGTGCTCATGATACCAACGAGGTGGGCAAGTTGGTGAGGCAAAGCGAGAGTCGTTGAGGCGAGCGTGTCACCATAGATAAATAACATCTGACAAGCTGTTATTATTTATATCATCATAAGCCCTCTACTTCCCATAGACTACTTTTCATATCTTGTTGTCAATGGGAAGTAGAAATAATCTACTGCACCTGCTATTCTTTAACTTCTTCAAACAGAAGCTCATCGCCTTGTTTTTCAATGGTGGCTATCACCTTGATTTTTAAATAGTGGCTATTGCCTTGATTTTTAAATATAGGCTCATCGCCTTATTTTTCTGACAGAGGCTCATCGCCTTGTTTATCGGGTAGAGGCTCATCGCCTTGTTTTTCGGAAAGAGGCTCATCGCCTTGATAGACTCATTGCCTTGTTTTTCTAACAGAGTCTCATCGCCTTGTTTTTCAGACAGAGGCTTATCGCCTTGATTTTTAGATAGAGGCTCATCGCCTTGATTTTTAAAGAAAGGCTCATCGCCTTAATTTTCAACGGTGGCTATTGCCTTGATTTTTAAATATAGGCTCATCCCCTTATTTTTAAATAGTTGGGCAGTTGGCTTTGTTTTTCGAGACAGATGGTGTCATTATTTTAAATGGTGGCCTTGTTTTTCGAACGATGTGCACTGGTCTTATTTCTGGCACCGGCCTTGTTTTTCGAGACGATGGCTGTCATTTATTTTTAGCGGTGGCCTTGTTTTTCAGACAATGATGGCTGGTCTTATTTCTGGGCAGCTCACCTTATAAGCCCCTCTACTTTTCATAAACTATCGTTAATGAAAAGTAGAAGTAATCTAATGCACTTGCTCACTTAAATTTTTTTTTTTTTTTTTTTGAGCTCGCCCGCCCGCCTTGGGGTGAGCTCGCCCGCCTCGGGTGACCTCGCCCCGCCTCAAGTGACCTCGCCTTGAAAAATTTTTTTTTTTTTGAGAGCTCTCGCCCGCCTTGGGGTGACCTCGCCCGCCTCAAGTGACCTCGCCTTGAAATTTTTTTTTTTTTTTTTTAAAGAGCTCGCTCGCCTGCCTTGGGGTGAGCTCGCCCCCCTCGGGTGACCTCGCCTTGAAATTTTTTTTTTTTTTTTTTGAGAGCTCGCCCGCCCGCCTTGGGGTGAGCTCGCCCGCCTCGGGTGACCTCGCCACAAAATTTTTTTTAGAGCTCGCCTGCCGCCTTAGGGTGAGCTCGCCCGCTTCGGCTTGGGTGAGGTCGCCTCGTCTGAATCTTCCTTTTGTTAGACTCAAGTTCATTTCGATCTTTCATACTTTTGGTAATGAGATACGCTTCTTGATCATTCATACTTATATCCTCTGTTGAGTAACTCATGCATCGTGTCCGTGAGGTTTTGGAGATTGACATCTTGAAAGGACGACTTCTAGTTCCACTCATCATGGCAGTGACTACAGCAGACATCTGTAGATCTTTGATTCCCAGCATTGCTCTATTGAACCGGGCAATAAAATCTTTCAACAATTCATCCTTGTCCTGCGTCAATTGCATCAGACTGATAGCAGTTTTCTTAACACGTTTGCTGCTGGCAAAGTGTGTAACAAAACTTTTGGAAAATTCGTCAAATGTATAGATCGATTTTGGAGGAAGGGTGGCTACCCAATCCTTGGCCTCCTGCCTAAGCGTTGGTAGGAAAGCCCTGCACATAATTGCATCAGGGGTGGCTTGTATCCTCATCAAGTCAATAAAAGACACGAGGTGATCGATAGGATCGAGAAGATCCGTCATATTTCTCCATCTTTGGCTGTTTGAAGTCTCGTGGCAAGGGGACTGCCATCACTTCTAGGGAAAAAGGGTCTTCTTCTAACACCATGGATTGTTGCCTACTACTTTTATTGGACATGGCCTCAGCTATTTTGCGACCCATCATTTCTTCTAATCTACTGTCCGAGCTTAACACTGGTGTCTCAACCAACAGTGGCGTGGGCATCCATGATGGTTGCCCCATGCAAGGATTTGGGCCAGAAGTCATTGAATAGAAATGGGGTGCGGAAGGTGGAGCTAAAAAATGAAACTGCGAGTGGGCTGCCGTTGGCGTGTTTCCATTGTTGGAAAGTTAGAAGTGCGGGAAGGAGCCCCAGTAGTGAAGGCCCTATCGGTGGATGGCTAGGACTGCGGGGAGAGCCCACAGTAATGAAGATCCTACCGCGGAGGGTTGGGACCACATGGTGGTGAGCTGCAGCTGCGTTCGATCTTGGAGTAGAGTCGTTAAGGCCGCCACACCGAACTTGCGATCACTGCCGCGAGTTGAGTGGTAGAGGCAAATTCTTGTGGTGGGTGATTAGTGGCGGCATTGGACTCGGTGCTTACATCCACGACGGTGGTGGGGAGCGGTTACATTCCTAGCTCTTCTGGTTCGAGCCATAACTTCTTGTGCGGTTTCCCACAGATGGCGCCAATTGATGATAAATGATTTTCTCCTCCTCTGAGCACGGCGGCGACAGTGGTGGAGACCTGCGAAAGGTGGCTGGGCTTTTTTCCCCCGTGGCCACTCACGCATTGTGATAATCGATAAATGATTAAAGCCTTTGTGCTAAATAGCAATATGAAGTGTATAAGAGTTGTGAGTTACGATTTTACACAGGGGTTGGCCTCTATTTATAGGGATGGATCTGCGATTATTGATGATGGGTATCCTTCATCTCCCTCATTTGGTAAGGGTATCCTTTCATCTTCCTCGTTTGATAACGGGTTTCCTTCATCTCCCTCATTATTAGGAGTTAATGAGGATGTTTCATCTTCCCAATAAGCGGGTGTTAACTTGTCATTCCATGGGTTGCCCGCCTAGCTAATCGATGATAGTTGGGTTGTGCGGTCTATCCGTCGAGTGTGCTCATGATACCAACGAGGTGGGCAGGCGGTGGTGTGAGGCAAAGGAGTCGTTGAGGCGGGCGTGTCACCATAGATAAATAACATACAAAGAATCGTTATTATTTATATCATCGGGATGTATCCCTCAAGTTTGTTTATTGAAATATCTATATGTTGAAGACTTCTCAATTTTCCAATTGTACTTGGGATGAATCACATCAATTGATTGCTATCTAATAATAAATATTCCAATCACTTAAGTTTCCAATTTCAGCAGGAACGACACCCTTAATGTTTCATCCAAATGCAGAGAATATTTGAAGAGAAGCGGAGAAATTCCCCACAGAAGCTGGGAGGACACCACTTAGCTGATTTGAAGATACATCAAATAACTTCAAATATCTGTAATTTGTTAGTGAAGAGAAAAATCTCGAAGACTCTCCTGTCAAATTATTTCCTCCAATAATGAATAGAAGTCTTAAATTACCAAAGTTGGGTATAGTACCAGTCAAAAAGTTGTTGCCCATGTCTAATTCGGTGAGCTTAGAAGCATTGGTGATAGAGCTTGCAATAACTCCACTGAGTCTGTTGCCGCCCAAATGAAGCTGTTCAAGATTGGGAAGTGAAAATCCCATCGTTGAAGGAAGATAGACTGAAAAATAATTGACAGCCATATCCATAATCTCCAAAGTTGATATATTGAACATGGAAAAGGGGATGGAACCAGATAAGCCATTTGTATTGACAACAAATTCCACAAGATTAAGATTGCCAAGTTCCGCTGGTAATTCACCTGCCACAATGTAATCCATCGACTTTTGTTTTTAAGTGTTTCTTTGATGTACAAGTGTCTGTCTAATCATGGCTTATATATATTAGCATTGCATGTGAGCGCTTCCAAGAATGCAATGAAGCCTAGAAAAGTTATGAAAAATAGACTATGTTTTGCACTAACAAAGTCATTTACAAGAGTGAAATAAGTATATGTTCATTGTAAATACAATGCTGGAAACTTGGAGATGGAAAAACTTTTAAGATAGGTGATGATGGTTTTAAGAGAACCCTCAAATTTATTTCATAAATTGAGTTAAAAAATGACCTAGATACTAACCTGTATTATAGGCTTTACAAATTGTGTATCTAATCTAATACAATACCAAATATTAATTGAATACTTTTCCCCAAAATGATGCATGTATATACCAAGTACATGAATCAAGTGGTGGACAAATAAATTTCTACATGCATTCATTAATTAATTAGAATACATGCATCACATAACTTAATACATGAATAATACTATTGGAAAAATTTGACCAATAATTAATAAATATTGAACACGATATATTAGTAACAACGCGGAATGATTGTGACAAACCCGATCACAAAAGAACCTAGTGTCCAAACAAAAGAAATTCATCAAGTAGAAAGCACTCCAAGCAACATGTGATGATAGTGACGAAGAAGATGAGAATCAAGAGAGTTGCAAACATGTGCTTCATGGCCATTAAAAATGAGGTAAGTTTAAATAACAATGATTCATTCAATGAATTATCTACCTCTTATGATGAAATTCTTGAAGAATTTTGAAAATTTTGTTATAAAATACTATACTCTCAATAATAAACATTCTTTATTGAAAAATGTAGTAAAGAAACTTATAGTAACACAAAAATATTTTGAAAAAGAAAAAGATAATCACAATCTCTTAATCAAAGAAAATCTTTCTTTAAATGAAAAGATTGTAGACTTGACAAACATAGTTCACAAATTTACTCAAGGGAAGAAAAATTTTAAATTAATGTTTGGTGAACAAAAATGTGTTTTCGATAAAAGAGCTATTGGATACAAAGCATTCTTGAAACAAAAATCTCTTGAAAATATCTATGTGAAATCATCCAATTCTTCTTATCAAAATGTGACGTGTAGCTTTTGTAAGAAATTTGGTCATGTAGCATTTAATTATCTAATAGAAAAGAAACTACACTTTGAAAGCAAACATAAGTGGGTAAAAAGGCCACTAACCCTAACTATCAAGGACCCAAAGTTATGTGGAAAGATCAAACATTGAAATAATTTTTGTAGGTTCCAAAGAAAATGAAGAGCAATTAGTTCTTGGATAATGGTTACTCAAAGCACATGACCGGTGATCAAACTTTAGTATCAAGTCTCAAAAGAAAGGATGGCGGTCATGTCACATTTGGAGATAATGTCAAAGGAAAAATTATTGGCATTGGAAATATTAGTAATCATTTATCTCATTCCATTAAAAATATTCTATTAGTTGATAACCTTAAACATAACTTGCTTAGCCTTAGTCAATTATGTAATAAATGTTATCTCATTAAATTTGATTCTTCCAAATATCTCATTGAGGATGCTATATCTAAAGAGGTATTGTTCATAAGAAGCCGAAGTAAGGATGTGTATATATCTTAAACATTGAATTTGAACTTGAAAAAGAGATAGAATGCTTATCAAGTATAAAAGATGAGACTTGGGTATGGCATAGAAGATTAGGGCAGGTTAGCATGGACTTACTTTCAAAAATTTCTAAATATTGTTTTGTAAAAGGAATGCCAAAATTGAAATTTGAGAAAGACAAATTTTGTGATGCTTGCCAATTTAGAAAACAAGTAAAGAGTTTTTTAAAGCTCAAACAGATATTTACAACTTCTCCACATGGATCTATTTGGACCTTCTAGAATCGCAAGTCTAAGTGGTAAACATTATGCCTTCGTTAATGTTGATGATTTTTCAAGATTTACTTGGGTCATATTTTTAAATCTAAAAGATGAAGTCTTAAATGCATTTAAACATTTTTGTAGAAAGGTTCAAAACGAAAAAGGGAACAACATTACCATAATTAGGAGTCATCACGGTGAAGAATTTAAAAACATTGTATTTGATGAGTTTTGCAAATTTAATAGATATGAATATAATTTTTCGGCTCCTAGAACTACACAACAAAATGGTGTAGTGGAAAGGAAGAATTGCACATTACAAAAAATAGCTCAGACTATGTTAAATGAAAATGATTTACCAAAATACTTTTGGGTTGAAGCCATTAACACTTCTAGCTATATTTTAAATAGAGTTTTGGTTGGTCAAAAGAAAACTAAAACTTCATAAGAATTTTAGAAAAATAGAGTTCCCAATATACGATATTTCAAAGTTTTTGGTTGTAAATATTTTATCCTAAACACAAAAGAAAATTTGGAAAATTTTGATTCAAAATCCGATAATGGAATTTTTCTTGGATATTCATCTATCAGCAAGACTTATAGAATTTTTAACAAAAGAACCTTGGTAGTTAAAGAATTCATGCATGTTGTATTTGATGAAACTAACTCTCTTGAACAAGAGAAAAACATTGAGGATGACGTAGATTTGAAAATTCCTTTTGAACAATTAAGTATTCAAAATCAAGACAAGAAAAATCTCAACAATATTGAAAATCAACATGAGGAAGAAACAACCATACAACAAAATGAGATAGAATCTCTCTAATAACAAAATAATTCATCTCTACTCAAATAATGGAGGTTTGTCTCCTCCTATTCAAAAGATCTTATCATTGGTGATCATCTAAAGGTGTAAATACTAGAAATTCTACTCGAAACTTTCTTAACAATTGTACTTTTCTTTCACAAATTGAACCAAAGAACTAGAAACTTTCTTAACAATTGTGCTTTTCTTTCACAAATTGAACCAAAAAACTTCAAAGAAACGGAGTTTGATGAATTTTGGATTCTATCTATGCAAGATGAACTAAATTAATTTGAAAGAAATCATGTTTGGGATTTAGTTGCTAGACTAAATTTTCAAATTGTTATTGGTACAAAATGGATATTTCGAAATAAACGAGATGAAAATGACATAATTGTGAGTAACAAAGCTAGATTAGTGGCCCAAGGTTACAATCAAGAAGAAGGTATAGACTTTGAAGAAACTTTTGCATCGGTTGCTAGATTATAAGTGCAGTTTTGCATTTTGCATGGTGTCATTCAAGAAGAAGTATTTGTTGAGCAACTTTCCGGTTTAAAGTTTAAAAATCATAAGTATCTCGGACAAAGTTTTCAAACTTAGAAAAGCTCTTTATAGGTTAAAATAAGCTCCTAGAACTTGAGTACGAAAGATTGAACAAATTCCTTCTATCAAATAGTTTTTCAATGAGAAAAAGCAAATACTACACTTTTATAAAAACCAAAAAGGAAGATATGATTGTTGTACAAATTTATGTTGATGATATCATGTTTGGTGCCACTAACATTTCTCTTTGTGAAGTATTTTCAAGTGTATGAGCAAGGAATTTGAGATGAGCATGATGGGAGAACTCAAGTTCTTTCTTGGTCTCCAAATCAAAGAAACTAATGATAGAATATTCATTACACTTCAACAAAATTGCCTTTTGCAACATCTCAACGACAACATTCGTTAATAGCTTGTTGCTAAAAGCGGTTTCTGACAATGATCATCAAATGTCATTGCAATTGGTTAATTCAATTGACATTTGACAACGGTATTTAAATGAATGTTGCCAATATATCCTTTTGCAACGGTCATTGTCTGTTGTCAAAATAATTATACATTTTGCTATTCAACAACGGACAGTGACCGTTGTCAAATATTATAGCATTTAGCAACATTCGTGCACGTTTATGAAAAGACTTTATTTTAGGGCATTTTGCAACGGTCAATGTCCGTTATGAAAGATTTTATATAATAAATGAATTGGCAACGTTCTTTGAACACGCACATTGCGAAAGATTCTATTTTAAGACATTTTGCTACGATCTTTTGCAACGTTGTAAAAGATTTGATGTCCAAATAATAACCCATTTAATCAATCGAAGCGTATTCCACTCACCCAATTTTGCCATATACATCTGTGTGCAAACCCCCCAAAATCACATCTCTTCCTCATCTCTCCTCCTTCAAATCTCCTCTCAAATCTCTCATCTCTCCTCAAATCTCCAATTCGTCCATGCCGGTCTTTCTCTCAAATCATTAATTTGTTGGAAGTAAAGGGATGAGCGGGAGATTTTATATTCTTTTTTAAAACAATAATAATTGCAGTATTACCTTGGAGAAGGGCGAGGTCTTGATCTTTGGAGAAAAGCGATCTCGAGGCGGTGAAGGTCAAGCATACGGATGTTGTGTCTTGAAAGAAATTGAATTCCGGATCGGCTTGCTCTTTTAGGGCTCTAAGTCGCTCCACGCTCATGTTCTCCATCTCTAACCTTCCATCAGGTTTGAATTTTATCTAATTTTGAATTTTATCTAAGAACTTTCAACTTCATCACGAAAATGTTCACCTCTGGCTCCCAAGAGAGTATAACGAACTATATTTTAACTTTTTTTTCTTTCTTAATCATATATATTATGTGGAATTCAAGATACTTAGTATACCATTAACGAGCTGATTAAACTCCATCGATGTTTAATTACAGTGCACAGCAGAGGTATAATCAAGTTAATATTGGGCGATTAAGGATTAGGCTCGCCAAATTCTTGAAGAGTGATTAAACTCCAGCGATTAAGCATGCTTGATACAATTTAAAATTCCTCCTTTAATATGCAAAATAAAATAGAAATTGGGCTTGTATTGTCCACATAGAATGAATGTTTGTTATAGGAATGAGTTTGTTTGTCCTACATTGGATAGGAATCCGACCTCTTTGTTATCATGTACAAAGGAGCTCATTGATAGTGAGATTTGGGGATATCCTTTATAGTATCATATTTTATACATGCCTCGAATTTCGATGCAGTACTTTTGCTATTTTGCATCATCTAAATTTTGAGGATGTACTTGACTTGAGGTTGGGGTGACAGACGTGTTGTGTGACTAACAATTTTTATACAACGATTAACATTGTCTTTTTAGAATCCTCCGTTCTTGGAGTTTTCTACGTTCTTGTTCTTGGTATTATGGTTTATAACCACCAATCTTAAAAGATACCCAAAATCCCAGCAGTTTCAAGAATCCTATGATATAACTAATTGTCTTAGGTGACTATATATATAATTGTCTTATGTATTACATCGTGTACACCCGAATTCATGGCACCGAACTATATGAAGAGGAATATGATGAGTTTGGTAGATGTATACTCCTTTGGCATGTGTGTACTAGAAATGCTTAGTTACGAATATCCATCTCATGAGTGCTCCAATCCTTTCTTTCAAATATACAAGGAATTCACCTCAGTAATTACCTTGAATTTTCTTTAACATTGATCTTTTCGGAAAACATTCACTGAATTTCGTTGTCATCCCGTCTTTTAACTAATAGGAAAGTTACAGAGGCATTTTACTGAGAATTACGATCTTTGAAGCTCGAGAGGTTTATTGCTCGAGAGGTTTATTGGAAGATGCTTCTGAACGCTACTAAGCGGCCATCTCGCACATGAGTCATTAATGGATCCATTTCTTGCTCGTGAAGAAGTAGATCAATTGCCTATCACGACCATTCCAAGTGACAATCTTGTTCCGGATAGAAAGATGCTTGAATCACAAACTTCATCAAGTTGATTGGCTATGAATCAAGTTGGTTGGCGAGAATTATTCATGCAGCCCTCTCCAAATTTAGTTTGTTGTCACCAATTTCTTCATGTCTTCTGCTATTCAAAAAGCATTTGATTGTACTACTCATTTCTTTTGATACTTGGGTTACTGGACCAAAACTCTTTTTATTGTGCCCAAGATGTTAATTTAATGAAAACATATGGGAACGAAACATAAGGACAAATAACTAAACCAAGGCAATCAAAGCACGGCGATCCCATAATACAGTCACTCGCCCAAAAAAAAAAAAACTCTCATAACAACTTAGTATAAATCTTCGGAGTTCGCTAGTTAATTAATCATTTTAATTGCGATAATTGATATACATCTCTGACCTAAATTTATTTTGATGTAACAGGTGTGTTTATGTCTAAAGGAACTTTTTAAAAGATGGACACAGTTGAAGTGAGTTTCTGCTCGAAAATTTCATGATTACCACTTTACGAATAGATGTGATATAGATCATAAAAGGGCACCGATGCTTGCATGAGGGTTCTCTTCTCGAAGGGTTAAGAGATTAAAACCGGTTCTTTGTAGATTTTAGGATTATTTCTTTTCTTTTAGCTTCTAAATCTATTTTTCTCGTTTGCCTCGTGACTCCTTAAAATAATTCAATTTCCACCATGACTATTACTCTATTCTCGGGCAAATGCAAGCTGCTTTGTTCAACAAACATGCCCATTTTTCCTTTTCAATTTATTTTTACGAAACAATTTTTCCATGTCCTCCGACGATCTTTGAAACATCTGTTATATAAGTTATAGATGATTGTGTGAAAATAGAGAATGCAAGGCCGATACCTCTTCCTATCCTTTCATTATTCATATAAATTGTTAGAATTTTAAGAGTGTCATCTTTCAAATTTTAACACCAAGTCTCGCTCTATAGTATTTGTGTAATGTCCCTAGTGCATGATCAACGTGTTTACACTATGTCTTGGTTACAAATAAACTATGGCACTTTTTGCATGTCTGGACATGTCCATTGCTTTGCTTACATAACATTCCTTCCGTTTAAGTAGGAACTAGGAAGCATCAATTACATGTTGGCTATGTGTTTTTGTACACCGGACAACGTGACACTGTTATTCAAAGATTTGTATTTAATTTCGAGATGCCATCTAGAGTGAGATATGGAATTTGAAGGCATCATTTTGCCAATTTATATTATAAGAATGACTTGATTCACCCGAACCGTTGTGAGGATAAACATATAATTATGCAAAGGTGAAGATGAATTTTATGCTTGGGTGAACTATCATCTCTTTAAGAGATTAGTTTGGAAATTGATCATGAAGAACTACCCACTTTATGTGATGTAACGATGCACCATGACAATTTCGATTACGGTTCTTTGTTTAAAATTGTAAATAGGCCCAAGACATTTCAGCCTGACGAGCACATGCGCTTGCTTCTTATACTCCATCAATTGAGAAAGGACGGCCGGTTTACAAGGACTATTGGCAATAGATTTGTTAGCAAAAGAGGTATTCTTGATTTCGGATCCAAGACGCTTTTTGGTTTTCATTAACACAAGAAGAGTAAAGTTTTTTCATTTCTAACTAGTCTTTTCAAACTAAAACCCTTTTCATTATCACAAGATGCAACTTCATGTATATACCGGTGATGAGATGCAAAAATGAAATTATAGATCGACTTTCTTGAACGACTTATTGATGATGGCGGATGAAAAAGAAAATAAATCAAGTCTATGTTTTGTTCCCATCTCGCTCTAGGGTACTACAAAGTGGATTAGGTAAAATATAGGTATTCAACAAACAGATTTTTAGGTTCGATTATTTAATTTTACTTATTTTGCAGTCCCCTTATAGTGGTCAGTGACAAAATCTTCTGTTTGTTTTGTTTGGAACAACCTTTTCTTAGTATTTTTCTCAAGATCTCATGTCCTAAACATATGGTCTTTTAAGTTTTAATCATTAAGTACATGCTTTACATGCGGGATTCTACACAACTGTACAGTATTATAATTAAAAATTCTAGAGCTAGATATAAATAGTCTTGTTTCTGTTTTGCAGCAATCCCTGTTTGGACGGTGATCAGTCGGGAGCCGTGAAATCTTCGAACAATAAATGTTTGACATTACGAATTTGTTGATTCGGGATGTTTGTTATCAAGTTTGTTTTGCTAGATTTTGGTATATTAAATGTACAACATTGTAAGAAACTTCCAAGACGTGTTTTGCTAGGTTTGGTTCAAACTTTGTATGTTTAAAAAAACTTGTAATCCATATTTTGTATGAAAATTTTCATTAATATTATATAAATTTCAGTTAAGGGTTAATGTGGTGTATAGATTGAGTTTTATTAAATGAGAATTAAATGTTCGTGAATATATATAAAATATATTTCAAAATAATAGATAAAAAAAACAAAACATGCAAAAGAATGTTGACAAAGGTAACGACAACGTGCAGATGAATGTTGTTAAATATGTTGTCAAAGGTAAAGACAACGTGCATATAAATGTTGCTAAAACTAAATGACAACGTGCGTATGAATGTTGCTAAAACTAAAATGACAACGTGCATATGAACGTTGCCAAAGATAAATGACAACGCACTACCGAACGTTGCTAAAAATAAATGACAACGACCACTGAACGTTGTTAAAAATATAAATGATAGCGTATAATCTAACGTTGCTAAAAGATTATTATAGACAATGTGTAATGATTGTTGTTAAAAGTGTTATGTAAGTTGCTAAATAATTAATGGCAACGCACTTTTTTTTTTTTTTGCAACGGGCAATGCTCGTTGCCGTAGATAGAGACTTTTCGGCAACATCAAGGGCATAGCGTCGTGCAGGTGAACGTTGCGAAAGGGATTTAGCAATGTATTTCGCCCGTTGCAAAAGGCTCTTTTTCTTGTAGTGTTAGTCAAACAAATTACATCATGTATATGCTCAAGAAGTTTAAAATGGAAGAATTAAAACCAATGAATACTCTAATGAGCTCATCAATCAAATTGGATAAAGATGATCAAGGTATATCCGTAGAGATAACCAAATATCGAGGTATGATCGGATCCTTCTCTATTTAATCACAAGTAGACCCGATATTATATTTAGTATGTGTTTATGTGTAAGAAATCAATCTAATCCTAAAAACTCTCTCATCTTAGTGTCATCAAACGTATTTTTAGATATCTTAGTGGGACTAGATCATTAGGTCTTTGGTATCTTAAGAGCACTCACATTAATTTACTTAGCTATTTGGATGCCGATTGGGCGGTCAGTACAATTGACCGTAAAAGCACTAGCATAACTTGTCACTTTCTAGGCTTTGTACTAATATCATGGTTTAGTAAGAAACAAAATTTCGTTGATTTATCTAGCGACGAAGCCGAATATATTTCGACCGCTAGTTATTGTACTCAAATTCTATTGATGAAACAAACCCTAAGTGATTATCACTTATCATTTGAAAATATACATATCATGTGTGATAACACTAGTGCTATAAACTTGTCTAAGAATCCCGTTTTGCATTCTTGAACCAAGCACATTGACATTAGACATAATTTTCTAAGAGATCATGCACAAAAGGGAGATATAGTTTTAGAGTTTGTGAATAGAGAAAAACAATTGGCCGACATTCTCACAAAACCATTGGCACTTGAAAGATTCTCATATATTCGAATAAGTTTGGGCTTAAATGATGAATGTGACGTATGTGGCTAAATTTAATGTATTCTATTATTTATGATGTTATTCAATTGAAATTTATGTGATAGAAGCTTTATAAAAACATATAACAAATATCAATCTATAAAATTTCAAAATTTTCATCTAACCTGGCCAGGAGATCGACCGATTACTACATCGGACGAACTTGAAGGATTTAACGGACGACCTGTTATTTAAATGGCCGACCTTTAATTCCTAATCGATCGACCGTTTGGTCATCCGATTAAGCAGAAAGTTCTGCTTCAAACAGATAGCACAATTCGGTCGACCGACACAAACAAATTTCAGAATTTAAAGTTCAAAATTCTTCATCTTCTTCACTACCCATCTCTCATGTCCTCAACTTTATCTCTAAAATTCTTCTCACATTTACATAATCACACCCAAATCTTCAAGATTTCCACTTAAAATCAAAAACTCATCTCATTCACATTCAAAATTTCATGAAATCCTAAATTTCATCATCCATATCATCAAAATTACTTCTTCAATCGGTCATCCAAACTCTAAAATTTATAATCCAACTTCATCTACTAATCACCAATATGCCTCAGGTAAAAATGGCTAGCAAAAGACCAATGAGAGGAAGGCTACCATCTCCGGCATCCGAAGAAGAACTCCCATTGCTAGAAAATCGATTTGATAAATGCCCTATTCTCATAGGTAAGAGTATTGATTTTGCCTCGTTTACTTTCGATGCCTTTTCATTTCATGTTGAAGAATTCTGTCTCCATGGGTTGGGTATCAATAGCCACTATAGATGAAAATGCCTAGGTTTGAAAAGTTTTTACAAGAACATGATTTACACTCCGGGAACAGGTATCGCTTGTACTCTTAAGGGAAAACGAATAAAAATTACTAGAAATCTTATTAGGTCCTTTCTTAAACTTGAGGATCATGAAAATCGTATCTATTTCCATAAGTCTACTCCCCATTTTGAGGATATAATCCTATCAAGGCATGTAGTCGAGTCACCGCAAAACCTTTCAAAATGCCGCAAAACTTAGCTCAAATCGCCTCTCTTTATCTTGTAAAGATTTGCATAATATCATCGCACACATAGTTATTCCTACGTAACGTCACCTCGATGAGGTTACTCTCTTCAACCTCTTTCTACTTGATTTTTTTTCAAGTTGGTCAAAAACTTGACTTCCCCTTCATCATGTTAAATCTCATGAACAACATTCATTCAGCTAGTAGGATCACGGGATTACCTTATGGGATGTTCCTTACCAAAATCTTTCAACACTTCAAAATTCCTATGAATGATGAAATTCATATTAGTCAAAAACCCACCAACACCATCAATCTTAGCACCCTTAAAAGAATGAAAATTGTAAAGGAGCAAGGGCAATGGGTGACAAAGACAAAGGGATTCGATGCGGAGTCGGGGCCCTCGACATTGCCGTTTGATGGTGATGAAGATGTGGGCAGTGATAGCCAAGATGAAGAAGATGCACCTACTCTGCCTCATCCTAGTGATTTACCTAGCTCACATATTCCATCATCCTCCTCATTCGGTGTTACCTTCTCCAAAGATCACTACAATCTCCTCAATGGCCAGATCGACTCTTTCACGTCCACCGTTGACGGATTACAATAATCGGTAGATGGTTTGACCTAGATGCTTCAACAAGTGCTTGCTTCGTAACAAGCTCTTCACACTCGCTTCGACATTGCTTTTCCTCTACCTCCTCCTCCGGAGCTCTAGATTTTTAGTTTGATTTATGTAGTTTGAAAACATTTGTCTTTTGGAATAATGTATGTTTTGATTCTTTTCAAACTATGGTTGTTTTTGGTTTTAATGAATGATATGGCATCTTTTGTTTGATTAAGGGGGAATATCATTTATTCACATAATTGAGTTAAATGTTTTGATCATATCTTACTCTAATTCAAACTATCTTTTTGTTTATGACAAAAGGGGGAAGAGTTATTAACACTCTATTTCAAGAAGCTATCTTTTCGAATTGCTCATATGAGATGAAATGAATTGAATTTCATGTGTTCACAAATTTCTTGCTATTAATACTTATTATTGCTTATTTGAAAAAGATAGGGAGAATATTTATGCTATCTTTTATTTTATCAATTGTTTATTCCCTATTGCATATCATCTTGTTTATCATAATAAAAAAGGGGGGAATTGTTGACCTATGGTTAACTTTATACTTAATATTTTGATCATTAAAAAACAATTGATCATCTTGTTTTACTAATTGGTTTAAGTGTTTATAATCTTCAAAGCATTCAAATCAATTTATCGTCAAAAGATCGATATCAAGACTACACTACAAATCGACTCTCAAATAAGGTCAAAATCAAAGTCAATCATTCAAGACAAGAGTTCAAAATTCAAGAAAGATGGAAGATTAGATTTTTAAATCAAATGTAAAGGTATTAATACTTTAATCTTTAGTATTAAATGATAAAAGCTCAAAATCAATTTTATTACCAAAATTATGCTTGATATCACTTGCATAAAATATTTTGATCAAAGTTAAAATAAAATTTTCAAAACTTTTTCGGATAAAAATCGGGTCAACCGAACTTTAATTCAGTTGATTGAATTTGAGAACCCGGTTGACCGGTTTAAAGTATAGGTGGATCGGTAGTGTCAACTTCCAAAAATATGACCTTTATGATTCTGACTTCGTACTGTTCAAACGGCTACTTTTTGGTCATCCGAACTTTTGTAGGTCGATTGACCCATCATCTGACTAGACATAAAGTTCTGAAATCTGCTATCAATAATTTGCCTTTCATTTGTAATCATCAAAGACACTTACAAGAGCATAATAGAAAGAATTATCTTGAGAAAAATTTGTTGAACTTGCTTTGATATTAATTCTTCAACTCATTCTTTGAAAAATTTTATTGATTGAATCAAACTTTCAAATCATCATCTTCATCAAAGTTTCTTCCTAACACTTGATCTTTTCATCTATTGCTACTTATTGAAGTGTTAGTCTCTCTTGGTACTTAATTTGTCTTTATTATTTATGAAGAGAGAAAAATTATGGTAAATCAATTTCTTCATTTCTCTTTGGGCCATATTGAGGTCCCGTAAAAACTCAATATTGTATAACGATAGGTGCTCCTTGTTTGTAAGTCACCGAAAGAGTTGCAAGGGTTTTTGATTACGCTATAAGTCAATCAATATAGTGAAAACGCCTAGCTCGGGACGGAGAGCTTGATAACGGGGATGTAGATCGTTGGTTTGGATCGAACTTCATAAACATATCGCTTTCATTCTTTCTCTCTACCCTTTTATTTGTTTACATTATGGTTATATTTATTTCTTGACTAATCTATATTACTTTAGCTTCATATTTTACGATTATTTTTCAAAAAGTTTGTAAAACCAACTCACTCCCTCTCTGATCGATTGTTTCCTCCAATCAAAAGGCAAGGAAGATCTAGTACCTTTTGACATAATTAGCACAAGGTATGAATAATCAGCTCTCGATTTTTATATTATTAGTAACAAGAAAAAAATTAAACCGAATTCACAACCACTTCCAAAAGTAAATCCAATGAGTATTGAAATTTAACACCGCATATTAATAAATATGGGATTCTTGAATATGCAGATTTCACGAATTCAAATTAGGCTAAAATGCAAATATAAAGTTGTAATATAAAACTAATCATTTTGGACAAGTAATCATGTATCTTTCAAATTAATTTCATTTAAGCTAAATTGCAAATGATTATTGGCAACCCTCAACGTGCGTCAATAGGTCATTTGAAATTGACTATTTTATAAAGGAAAAACAGCTAATTTTGTGTGCGGGTTGCGACCGAATAGACTGTAACACGCAAGACTCCTACAAAGGGTTCAACAAGGATTATCCTTATATCATAATAAGATAATGGGTGGTTATATTGCCACCCCAATTTTTTTTTTTTTTTGGTATACCACATTTTAATTGCACTAAAGGTTCCTAACCTTTGTTATCATTGCATTCTAATTCTCAACAGTTCATTACTTAGTACATTTTGTCTCTAATTACAGCTTTCATCTAAAAAGTTAGTTAGAAGGGCCTAAAAACCTCATATTTTTATACAAATACAAAAGTGCAACATAATATTTGCTCATTATTTCAAAGCACGCTAACATATTATATTGGAGAAAAACTGTTAGTAGGAACTGGATGTACTAATTAATAGAAGATTAATGATACAAATGTAACAAAAAAAATTGATAGTATATATGTGCGACAATAAGCAAATAATGTAAAAAAGAATACACCAAAAGAAAATTGTGGTGTTAATATAACCACCATGAGATTATTTCTTTGAACAAAGATACACATTCTACTAGAATTCTATTGAAGTATTCATTATAGGATTTAACCTTAAGAACCTCTAATACTTATAAATAAAAATTCCAAAGCACTTGTTCGACATGATAGAGCTCAACTCAATCTTACATGATGATGTGTTGAAATTTTCACTTGTTTTACTAACAAGATTTAATTTTCTAAAAAGTAAGTCTTTAATTACATTTAGAAAGCAATTTTTAAGCACAATAGCAATAGTCTCTCGGACTTGGAAAGTAATAACGAAAATAGCTAACGACATAGCATATGCCACAACCTCAAATGTCCTTGGAGTGTTCTCGTAGTACCTAATATAATCAAAGTAACACGAAACTATCAGCCATATGTCATCTTATTACAACATCAACATACTTGCCATTGCTTGCCATAAATTATGAAAAAACTCAACATCTACCCCATCATTTCCACACCATATGCACACTTCAAAAAATTATTAAAGCTATAAAAATAATAAAATGCACTGTGAGTTGTTGAAGAAAAAAATCCTATCTGTTTGATGGGTTGCCTGCTTGTGGAGAGGTTACATGGCGTTAACATGTGAAATAAAGTAGGCCCATATCATGTTATATTTTAAATTTAAGAAAAAATAATTTGTGATTTCATATTATATTATGCTATTCATACATGCGACATCTATATTTTTCACTCATTTCTTTTCACATCAATCACGATCTTCCTAACTTTACCAATATATAGATGAATTCCTCTGATATATTCCAATTTTTAACAAAAAAATATATTTTTTAGATTTATACTAGACTTTGAGAAATGTGTTCCTCTTTTTTTCAAAGGAAAAGAAACTATATTAGCTCAAGTCAGCCCGATCCTCAGACGAAATAAACAAAGGAACACAATCCTAAAATGGCTTCATTAGGTGCCAGCTGACTATAGGTTGTAGACTAGCTGGAGAAAGTTGCACTGCACTACGCCTACCTACAATCCGTGTTAAGACTTGGGGTTCTATCTTAAAAAGTCAACATTGTTAAGAAGAGTAGTCCAAATCTTTATATATTGATTAATATTTCGATGTTTAACAGATGTGGGATTTATTTCTTAATATTCCCCGCAAGATGGTAGCTCGTTTAAGATTATCAATCTTAAAATCCGTGTGCTTGTTTTTTGAGTCTTAGTCGGATCGAATTACTCGGATCAAATCGGATCGTTGACTTGAGAGACCCTTGCTAAAGGGATCGAAATCGGTGAAATGAAAGGAGGTTTGGAACACAAGGTCAAAGAAAATTTTGATGCTAGAGCTATCCCCTACTCACCAACGGAGACCCTATGGAGAATTTTCCTCTCCCACAAAACACTCGTGCCATAAGAATGAGGCGTCGCTTGGAATCCTCGCTCGAAAGAAGTCCAACCGCTTGTGGTATTTTCCTTTAAACACCCAGGCCACTAGTGAGGAATGATCAAGATAGAGATGCTAGACCTATTTAACTAGGAGAGCCCGGTTGAACAAAGACAACTCGCAAAAAATCCAATCCTCTATCCCTTTTGGCCGCAAAGTTCGACCACTTGACCCAAGAGATCCCTCCCAACCTCGTCTCCACCCCCACCAAAACCTCCTTATCAATGCTCTCAAATCCTCACAAAGGCGACCGGCAATCGAAAAGTGCTCATCATATAGGTCGATTGATCGCAAGATTGCTTTGATGACAACTTCCGTGTCTTTTAGCATTGAAAACACCTTCTTCTTATTGCATTCCACCACCGCTAGGAGTTCTAGGTATTTACCATGAGACCAGAACCCTTGAAGTTCGAACATGTGCAAAATGTTGGCACGGTCATCGTCCCCACATTCGGGCTAAAGGTAATTGCAGATTTTTCAAAATTTATTTTCTAACTAGAGGCCTTTTCATAAGTGGCGAGGCTTTCCAACATGGCGACATAGTCGGGCTGTTTGGCACACAAGAAAATTAGTGATCAATCATGCGCAAAGATAAGTGATTAATCATCGGACTCTCCCTAGCACGTCTGAATCCTACAATTCTTCCCCTGCCTCAACTGTTGTAATAGTCCCGAAAACACTTTTGCACATAGAAGAAATAAATATGGGGAGAGGGAACACCTCTGCCAGAACCCCCTAGCTTGAATAACCACTCCTTGAAGTGTCCCATTCAGATATAAAGCAAACATTGCGAATGATGTACTAGCTAGATTAGATCAATTTCAACCACTTCTCTGAAACCCCATCTTCTCCGGTCTTACGCCTTGCTCATGTCTAATTTTATTACCATAAACTCATTTCTCCCATTGCATTTGTTGGCCATAGAATGTAGAGATTCAAAGGCCACATACACATTATCTCGAAATTAGTCTCCTAGGAACAAAAGCACTATGGTTTTCGGATACGAGATCCGGAAGAACCACTTTCGTGAGATTTACAATAGTTTTGGTAACTATTTTGTAGAATATGTTACATAGGCTAATCGGCCAAGTCGATCAAGAGACAACTTGGCTTTTCTTAGGTATGAGGATCAAATTGGTAGAATTTATTGAAGCCACGGACATACCCTCATTTAGAACTTCTAATACCGCCTACTTAACCTCGAGGGCCCAACTTAACCCGAGGGGCCCAATGTTTCGATAGAAGGTCGCATGGAAGCCATCGTGTCCAGGGGCATTTGTGGGACGAGTCAAGATCTGTTGTCTCAAATATATGTCCTTTTAGTTGTCCCCAATAAAAACTTTACACATCATCATGAGGTGATCATTATGGACAATATTTAATGTATTCACATTTGTTTGTTAAGTTAATTTATTTGATGATGTGTAAAGTTTTAATTGAGGGACGATATTTGGAAAAGGAGATGTGGACTCTCGTGGGACATGCATGGGTACCTTGCATATATTCAAATGAAATAACTTAGCCGCCATTCATATACCAATGCTTGTTTCTTCTTTGATTTTGTTGAAGATTTGCCTCCATCATCCCTACATCTTTTCGAATTTTTGTCGATTTTGATGAGGAATTTCATCATCTTTATGGTGCATTTTTGGAGCACGCTTTGTCAGTAAAATGCTTCATCAAAGATGAACGAGTTCTTGCCATTTTGGGGTGTTAATCATCGATTCGTGTGGAAATGGGGAAGAATGTTGGCTGCAAATCTTTGTTTAGGGCTTGAATCCTACGTAAATTAAGGGATTTGGATTTATTTGGGTAATATTGGAATGGGATTAAGTAAGGTAACCGAATCTTGCATGAATATCTAAGGTAATCGAATCTTGCATGAATATCTCCAAAACAATTCACACTAAATCAAAGGTTCGATTGAAGATTGGGAGAAAATTGCCGAAAATTGAGAAGAAGAAATCGCAAACCATGTATATGGGGATTTTAAGGACCAGACGTGTTTTTGCAATTCTTTTGAAAATACCATGGGACTAAGTTTCATATATAAGCCAATAAAAAAATAATTCTAAAATACTACATCAATTTTATTATTCCAAAATTACTTGATAATCTATCAAAATTACCGCATCATAGTATAATTTGTGCTCTTTTTGTGTAAGTGAAATGTAATAAAATAAAAATATCCAAAGATCCAATTTATTTGAATTCCTAAAAAATTGCAAAATTAAAAAACCTAGAGAATTTTCACACATTGCTTTGATGACAACTTCCAGGTCTTTTAGCATTGAAAACACCTTCTTCTTATTGCATTCCACCACTTCTAGGAGGCCAAAACCGAAAAAGGTGAAAGTAGCTGTACCTACACCGAAAAAGGTGAAAATAGATCCAAAAACCGTTGATTGCATTTTTATTGGCTATGCACATAACATCAGTGCTTATCGATTTCTTGTGCATGAAACTAAAATTTCGTGACTTGCACAAAAATACGATAATAGAATCGAGAAATGCTTCATTTTTGAACATATATTTTCGTCTGATTCATAGAAGAAGCAAGCTCCTCTAAACGGACACATGAAGCAACGGACCAAGAAGAACAACCGTAAGAAGAAGATGAGGTTGAACCAACACGTAGCAAAAAGAAAGTTAGAACTAAAAATCGTTTGGTCCATATTTTCTCGACTTACATGGTAGAAAGTGAATCTCAAAGCTTTAAAGAAGTCAGAAACTCTTCCGAAGGACCTCAATGGAAAGAGGCAATTAAAAGTGAGATAGATTCTATTCTACAAAACCATACATGGGAGCTAGTAGATCTTCTCCGGGATGCAAACTACTAGGCTACAAATCAATTTTTAAGAAGAAAATGAAAGCGGATGAACAATCAAAAAGTATAAGGCCGACTTGTTAAAAAGGACACAGATAATGAGAAGGCCTTGATTACTTTGATACTTATTTTTCTCAGAACGAGAATAACATCCATCAGGATGATACTTACAATTGCAACATTGCGAAATCTCGAAGTACATCAAATGGATGTGATAACTGTATTTCTAAATGGAGATTTAGATGAAGAAATCTACATGGAACAATCTGAGGGTTTTTCTGCTCTAGGGCAAGAAAACGAAGTATGTAAATTGGTGAAGTCATTATATGGCTTGAAACAAGCTCCAAGACAATGGTATGAAAAGTTTGATCATGTCATGATAGAATGTGGATTTAAAATCAACGAGTGCGACAAATGCATGTATATCAAAGACACTGAAAATGGCTATGTCATTTTATGTCTTTACGTTGATGACATGCTTATTGTTGGAAGCAACGATAAGATGATTAAATCTACTAAAGACATGTTAAATTCAAGATTTGACATGAAGGATATATGCTTAGTGGATGTGATACTTGGAATTAAAATTTCAAGAACAACGGATGGAATTGTCCTAAATCGACCACACTATGTAGACAAAATTCTTGAGAAATTCAACAAGGATGATTCTCACATGGCTAGAACACCTATAGATACCAAATCGACTCTATCAAAGAACAGAGGTAAGAGTATTTCACAAGTAGAATACTCTAGAATTATTGGAAGTCGATGTACTTGATGAGTTGTACAAGACCGACATAGCCTACACAGTTAGCAAACTGAGTAAATACACGAGTAATCCGGGAGTGACCATCGGAAAGGAATAATAAGAATACTAAGGTATTTGAGATATACTCATGATTATAGGCTGCACTATACCAAATATCCGGCGCTTATTGAAGGATACAATGACGTTAATCGGATATCTAATATAAAAGACTCAAGTCTACAAGTGGATTTGTGTTCACACCGAGAGGTGCAAACTATATCATGGAATTCCTCTAAATGCACGGTTATAGCGGATCCACTATGAAATATGAGTTTATAACCTTAGACAAGTGTGGTAAGAGGGTGAGTGGTTACGTCACTTCCTAAAGAATATTCCTAGATGGTCAAAACATGTGCTAGTAATATACATACATAGTGATAGTCAATCAGCAATTGGTAGGGCACGAGTAACATGTATAATGGTAAGTCTAGACACATACGTCATAGACATAATACCATAAGACAACTACTCTCAACTGGAGCTATCTCTATTGACTATGCGAAGTCAAATGATAATATTGCGGATCCACTAACTAAAGGAATAGAAAGTTAGTTGGAAAGAAATGGGACTTAAGCCTTTGGAAGAATAAGTTAATACAATGGAAATCCAACCTAGTTGACTAGAGATCCCAGGATCTAGGTTCAAAGGGACAACCTAATTGTAAATACTTAATTAGATCACTGTGAGGGGTTTTCTCATGTCCATTCCTATGATGAAACAGTGATACCCGTAGAGGAAAGGATAAGCAATAGGCTTTTAATGATTCTTACGCGTGAAGTAGAGCGGGCTACTCTTAATAAGAAATCACATATGTGAGAGAGAAGTGGAGCCGCTTCTAAGAGAATTGTGTAAGACGTAATTCTTAAAACCTCTTATAGAACCAAATATTGTTCACGGCCATAAATGAACATAACAATGAGAACCGAACTATGTCGTGAAGAATTCATGTAAAGTATATTATCGTTCACACAAATGGCGTAATGCTTCAAGGACATCACGCTCATCGGTCACTAGTAAAGTAAATATATTTTCACAAGAGAAGGTTCAAATGGTAACACCTACCTATCTTATGCGTGTTTCGGATGTTGAACTTTATCACCAAATATTCCGTGTCTCTGTTAATTTTCATTCATGTGGGGGATTGTTGAAAAATAAGTTAAATAAAAATTAAAGCTCTTTCATTTGAGACCTTCCATCTTCTCAACTTATTTTCATGTGGTGAGTTAATTGTTGTAACTCTTGTAACTCACATGTTAATGATGGATTTGGAATTGGAAAGTCACTCTAAGGCCTATATAAACATATCCATTTTCCTCATTCTTCACACAACAATTCAGCTTTTCCTCCTTCAGTTCATTAGCATTCGATTTTCTCTTTGGCATTCGAATTTTCTCACGATGATATTGTTTGGACAGTAGGTCGGTTCACTGGTACAGATAGTTCTTCCGTTGTATTCTGGGAAACAGTCGTTCATAACCTACGGTAGGGGACGAATCTGTTTTAAGGAAACTGTACTTGTACAGGCCTCGCTTGTATTCCTCTTAATAATTGTACTCTGAAATTATATTGTTTACTTGTTTCCTGTTTACATTCTACAGTTGTATTGCTTTTTGTTTCCTATTCACTTATATTTTATTGAAGTTTATCAGTTTAAAATTAATGTATGGATAACACATCCAAGACAATACAACAAAAATTTTAAAATATTAATTTTATATAATTAAAATTTTCGGATAGTCAAAGGTGAAATATTATGGTGTGTTTGATTGCAAGAAATAAATTTGAGTGGAAAGAAAATGAATTCCATGGAATTGAATTGCCAAGAAATTATTGATTGAAAATAAGACAAATTTTCCATGGAAAATAAAACCTCCTCCCCTAAGAAAATATTTTCCTTGAAAACAAGGAAAATGTGGCCAAAACAAGGAAAATGAGAAAAAATTTACATGGATAAAAAGGTTGCAATCAAACAAAACAAGGAAAATAGGGAGGAAAATATTTTTTCCATGGAAAATATTATGCAATCAAACACATTAGTTAGAAAATAAGTGGAAAAAAGATATTTTCCATGAAAATTTTTGCCAAATCAAACACAGCCTTAATACATTTGGAATTCTTGAATATGCAGATTTCACGGAATTTTAGTTAGGCAGAAATGCAAATATATATAAAGTTGTAATATAAACTAATCAATTGGATCAAGTAATCAAGCCACAGTAAAGAAGAAGCAAAGTTTATCGATGACTTTGAAACTTTGAGTGGTACAAGTTCGTATGCTAAATGAGAGATATCAACCATGTAAATATAGAGACCTCATGTTGGAGATATGTGTTGATTTTTTCACCACATTTTAGACCCTACAAAGATAGGTGCAATGCTTGACGAGGAAACAAGTCCACTAATGAGAACAATTAACGAGAAAGTGATAAGTTTTAGTATTTCTAGAGAAAACTCAACTTCACGAGAAATGCCAAAGCTTGCAGAGGTTAGGAAATGACAATTGGTCTATTTGTAATAATTATTTAGTCAATATCAGCTTGCCACGTCACATATTACGTTAGTATATTTGACCAGATGGAGTGACAATGTTGAAGCAAATTGAATGTTTGGGGACTGATTTTGAACAAAAAATGTTTGGTAACTGACGCAAAACGGCCCTTTAAGTTAAACTTTAGAAATTCTTACTATATATGAAGGAATATGCACCAAAAATTAGAAGATCGACGAGTTCAATGTCAAGATAAAAATGTTGGGAACAAAAAGGTAAAGTGGTGAAGTATTCGGAATTTGGCGTATAATTTTATCTAAAATTCAATAAAAACACGCCAACCCACTACTAACTACAGACATGTTAGTATACACGTTTTCTTGTCCATTTGACTTCTTGATGATTTTGTTAGAAATAAGGGAAATTGGCCGAAAACGTCCCTAACGTATAGACCCAGTGTCCAAATCATCCATACCTTTCAAATTTTGGCAATTACATCCCTCACTTATCCATGTAGTGCCCAAATCATCCTTTTGGATGAAATCTATCCAAAATTCCGTTAAACTTTTGAGATTTTGGCGCAAATGGTCCCTAACCTTTGTTCTTAGTGTGGAATTGGTTCCTAACGTTTATGTTTTGGCAAACAAGTCCCTAACCTATGTGTTTTAGTGCGAAATTGGTCCTTATGGGATGAAAAATACAAATATACCCTTAGTTTTAATTAAAACAAATTGTATGTGGATTCCTAATCATTAAAAAATGTGCAAATAAGTCCAATACTTTTAGTTTTTATAAAAAAAATTAAAAAAATTAATGAGTATTTTTTTTGAATTAACACTTTAGTAATAAACATGTCAAATAAATTTATTATTTTTATTATTAAGTAATAAATATATTATTTAAAATTAAAACTTTTATTTTATTGTTATATAAAAAAAATAACTTTGTCACAAACTTGATGTTCAAATACTTTTATTTAATTGAGTTATATGTTTATTAACTACAAATATTAGAAATCCAACTATATTCTTTATATTTTAATTTATCGTTTTATTTCCATTCAAAAATAAAACCCATAATGTGTAAATTAATTTTTATTAGTATTTTTATGTTAAATAAAAATGTAATAAGATTTGTTCAATGTCATAAAATTATATACGTCATTTTGTTATTTATTTAACTTAGGTCATGTTCGGTAGAGATTTTTTCCAAAAAAATCTATTTTTTTCTTTACAATTTTTGACTTTTCAACCCTTTTTATACTACAAAAACATTTGAAAAGTCAAAAAGTAACCAAAGAAATCCATTTTTTCCCCAAAAAAACTCTACCGAACAAACCCTTAATTTTTAAAGTAAAGAGGGAGAAAAAAATTTATAAGTAAAGAGGGAGAAAAATGATTTCTCACAATAATTTCTCTTTATTACTTCATAATAAAAATAATAATTTTATTTGACATTTTTATTACTAAAGTGTTAATTAAAAAAAAATTCATTAGTTTTCTTTAATTTTTTTATAAAAAATAAGAGTATTGGACTTATTTGCACATTTTTTAATGATTAGCAATCCACATACAATTTCTTTTAATTAAAACTAAGGGTATATTTGTCTTTTTCATCCCATAAGGACCAATTTCGCACTAAAACACATAGGTAAGGGACTTGTTTGCCAAAACATAAACGTTAGGAACCAATTCCACACTAAGAACAAAGGTTAGGGACCATTTGCGCCAAAATCCCAAAGGTTTAACTGAATTTTGGATGGATTTCATCCAAAAGGATGATTTGGGCACTACATGGATAGGTGAGGGATGTAATTGCCAAAATTTGAAAGGTATGGATGATTTGGGCACTGGGTCTATACATTAGGGACGTTTTCGGCCAATTTCCTAGAAATAATGCTCTAGATAAGTTGTATTAAGGCATGTTTTACAATGATACAAAATAATGTGATTCTTTTTTGGTTCTACGATCCAAAATTACTTTTGATTATTGAGTAAATATTGAAGACTTCAAGACTATAAGTGATTTATGAAGTATCCAACACGATGGCTACATTGTTTACATGCACAAGATACAATTCATGACATGTGACCTGAATTTACATGAAATAATTTCTAAAAGATATTAATTAGGTGCTTGCTATAAAGCATCAAAATTTCTCATATTTTATAATTAATTATTCGAGCAAGACTTTTCAAATTAATGTCAAATTGACGTCTAAAAAAGATAAGGAAATTGGATAATGAAATCCAATTAAAGCTATGAGTTTGGCTTATTATTTTGAGCTCAACATTTAGAAGTTTTCAATTTGAAAGATAAGTGGTGAATTTTTCCATGATATTTTGAAATGGTACCAAGAACTTAACATAACCTGAGAATTAGAATGCAATGAAAATTTGGTCATTGCTCAGGTTATGAATTCAGTCAATTATAATAAAGGTTATGGACAAAATGAGAAAATTGAAATAAATATATAAATTGAGTTATTCAATTGATATAAATCGAAGTTAGGTGACAATTGTTGTGCGATTATAATCTCGTAAGTGGACGGATCTTTAACAAGTAATATAGTAATAAATAGAGTGTCGAACCCACGGAGACTAGATATCAATTTAACCAATTAAATTCTAACTTAAATTCTAACAATATGAAAAACACATATTTGATTTGGTTTATGAATCTGAACATATTTCAATTAAATCTAAATTATCAGACAATTAAAGTAAATTTATGAGAACGAATTCAATTGTACTAACACTAGGATTTGCAAATCCACCAACACGTTCCTTAATCAATTATTCGTTTCACCGCTTTAGCTTATAATTACCATGGATTGAAAATCGGTGATCCTAAAATAATCAAAAGCCTCTCTCGATGGTCAATTAATTCTATACGATATGCGAACCTAATTATCTCTAATTAAGCTTCGAACATAAACATATGCATTAAAATCTCAAGAACACCTAAATAGATTTCATAAAGCATAATAGTAATTTCTATCTATTATTGACCTCTATGTTATTCAATACCACGTGTTTAATCTATATTGAATCTCTCGACTTCAATACAGATCACAATATATTCTAATGGTGATCAGGTATTAAAATAATAGAAATAATGAATAAAGAATAATCAACCCAAAAGCAATTACCTACTAAAACGAAAAAACTTCTAATTAATTAAAGGCATGAGGTTTCATCGTTCATCTTAGAAATAAGTAAATTAGTCGGACATGATTATGTAAAATAATACAAGAATTGTATTAATCATGTTCCGGCGAAAGAAAAAGAAGAAAGAATAAATAAAACCTGTGATTTCAGTTGAAGAATCTTCAATCCCGTACCTTGATCTTCGATTCTTCGCTTGTATCTTGTTCCCAAAATTGCCTCCTTTTGTTCTCGCTATTATCTGCATTTTATAATGTTCTCCAAACCTTCCAAGACGTGATTTAGGTAGTTGAATCAATATAGACTTCAGAGAATTCTAATCCCATCATGAAATCGCCAAATCGCTCCGGCGTTTTAACCTTGCGATCGCATGGTTCATAACCTTGCGATCGCATGGTTCACTCAATTTACATTCTATAGTTTATTTTGGCATCTTGTGATCGCGACAAAGTATAACCATGCGATCGCATGGTTATCTTGGACGCATTCTTGATTTTCTTCCTTTAATATTTGCATGCCAAGTCCTTCAAGTCTCTTTATCTTTGCAATTAAGTCCTCGTTTCTTCCGCTTTGCTCTCTTTTTCGTCATATTGACACTTGATTTTGATTATTTCCTAAAATAATAAGAAAACAATGCGCTATTAAACCTAAAATAAATTAAAGTACTCATAATCGCTCATTTTTAGAGCTCGAGATAAGTACAAAATTGTACTTATCAAATACCCTCAAACTTGAACTTTTATTCGCCCCTCGAATAAACTAGCTAAAAATAATCATACACATACTTGAAAAAATTAAAAATTGTCATAATATAAATAGCTTGTCGTTCTTGCTTCACTTTTGCAATAACTTATAATTTATGACGAGTGTTCTGTGTATTACTATTGCAAATGTGATTATACTTAAACCATACTTGATATGTGTGTGAGAAACAGTTAATCGATCAACTTAAATTCTATGGTGGTGATAGCCCAACCGCTTGGTCAACTTTGCCTTTGCCTCTCGTGAAGGTACACTTCCTCCCAAAATGATTTTCTCTTTCAATTTCCGAGATTATGGTTCAAAGGTTAAACTTCGCTCATTATTTTCTTGCTCAAGGCTTGTTGAGAAAACTAATAATCGTGACAACCTAAGTATATGAAGATTCTCCAATGTATGAGCACTTTCGACCAGAAAGTTTCTACTAAATAAGTCAAACCCATTAGTTATCTAATCTCCAAATTCATCGCAAAGATTTTTCATCGACGTAAAATAAAAAATAAATTTTTATTAATTTATTATTATTATTATTATTATTATTATTATTTTTTTTTTTTTTTTTTTTTATAGATCTTATGTGCAAAACTCAATCTATTAAGCTTTCTAAATGACTCATGTAACGAGCTTGAGGTCGATGACTCCCGTGTCTTTCGAACCTTAGGGCATCGTGTTTTGAGAAACCTCTACGTGCCTTTTCACTCAAGTCAATTAGGCTACGAAAAGAGTTATAAGATATTAATAAGGTGCAAAACTCAGCTCATTAAGCTTTCTAAATGACTCATGTAACAAGCTTGAGATCGATGACTCCTGTGTCTTTCGAACCTTAGGGCATCGGGTTTTGAGAAACCCCTACGGACCTTTTCACTCAAGTCAAATAGGCTACGAAAAGAGTTAAACAATAATAATAATAATTTTGCTCCTTCCGCAATAAGTTCATGCGTGAGGAATAGATTCCTAATATTCGATCATTACTTAGTTTCCTCTAATCGGTCTAAAGTGCTCCACACAATTTTTCAACATACATGGAATCAATCATAACCTAGATAGCCACTATCACGCTTTAATTACCATACTTTCTCACTATATTAGTTACTTGTTCGAGATACGATGATGATTTTTAGGTTCAAACAGGTATCCTATTGTTTTTAACTTAAGTGCACCAACATAGCTAAAAATCATCCTAACTGGCTGACACAACACAATATCAGACATAGTCTCATATTTAACCAATAGTAATAATCTGCTCACAAGTCATGGATTAAAGCGAAATAATTAAAATAAAAAGTTGCATCATTAGCCGACAAGGCTATTCATATCACATAAATATGCAAACAATTTTTTTAAAAAAAATGAAATAAGTAAAAAAAAACTCAATTATCAAATAACAATTATCGAATTAAATTAATGATTTTTTTAAAAAAACGGAAATAAGTTAACAATCAAATATCAATTATCAATTATCGAATCAAGCAAGCAAATTTTTCATTTTAGTCCATCACCCCCAAACTTGAAAGAAACATTGTCTCCAATGTAAAATTTAAAGTCAAAAGATCGAGAGATTTCTCCGAGGCGCATCGATGGTCTTTGGAAGAAAAGGTGTGATAAGATCAACTGGTGAAGAAATGCATGCGGGTTGGTCGACAAATCTTTGATTGAATGTCATCCGGATAACTGCGCAGTTGTAACTCAAAAAAAAATTAATAATAATAATAATAATTAATTTTTTGTTTGTCCTTGCGATCGCAAGGAATTAAAATTTGGATCGAAAATACATGAAAATCGGATGTAAAGAATTCCGCCTAGGCCAAGCAATCGCAGAGGGTTATACCATGCGATCGCATGGTACAAAATTGTTGAACCCGATTTTTTTTTTAAAATCGAATGACGATGATCATAGCCTCATTGCTTAAGAATTGAAAGCCTACTTAAAATCCTAAAAACTTAAAATGTGCAAAATGTCCATTGAAATCTTAGGACTAAAAAAATACGAAATTTAAATAAAATGGTAGAAAAATGGGTTGCCTCCCATTGAGCGCTTCTTTAGAGTCATTAGCTTGACTTTATTGTGGTGATCGCTCAAGACACTTTGAATAGATATTTGGAAGACTTGCTTTTCTTGCTTTGATCGACTTTACACCAATTTTTGTTTCCTTCCGAGCTTGATTTTTTTCTTATCATATTGATATGATTTTGTTTTGCCGCCCTGCTCGAACTCAACTAAGAAAATTTCACTTTCCTCATCGGATAATTTTTCTTCACTCATTGGTTTATTGATTGGTAAATGTTTCTTTTGGTCTGATTGGTTTTTCAATATGGACGTGTTGGTACTCTCCTGGTCAATGGCATCAATCTCGAAACAGGAATCTTGAGAGCTTGGAAATTTAATTGCTTTGAACACATTGAATGTAACGTGCTCATCATTCACTCTCAAAGATAAGTTCTCCCTTTAGAGTATATGCGTGTTCGTTCGATATGAGTTTACGACTCCAACAAAAGGCATGGAAGATCGAGTACAATACAACAATATTTTTTAAAATTTTAATTTTATATAATAAAATTTTCGGATGGTGAAAGATGAAATATTAATAAATTTGGGATTCTTGAATATGAAAATTTCACGGAATTTAAGCTAGGAAGATATAAACTAATCATTGATAACAACTAACAAGTAAACACGGTGTTTGTAAATATTAATCACCAAAACTCGTTTAGCTCGATTTAAGCTTAACACCACTAGAAACCATAATAAAGCTCAACCCAAGAACACCTCTATTTTGACCCAAATAGTTTAGCTCACAAAAAAACTTGCTTAATCTCACAAAGAGAGAAACCAAACAACAATGGCAGCCACAAGAAAGAAGAAACAAAGCAGCCGCTCAATTTCTCTCTCAACCAAGGCAAATGTATGTTGGTCGGAATGAATAGAAAAGAGTCCCAAAGAATGCATTATTACGATTAGGTTATCTCAATTGGGCCACAAGCCCATTAATACCAAAGACCACTTATAACACTATATTTGGGCCTATTAAATAGAGTGGGCCAATGAGCAAATAAGCCGCTACAAAATGGTCCGCTATGTTTTGGGTCGAGTTTTAATTGGATTCACTAAGTGTTGTCATTTTTTCCTTAATTTCAATTCTCGGCTAACGCCTATGAAATTAATCTTAAATCATCATCGCCGTTTGAGGTTGTTTGGCAACAAATACCCAACAAACCTCCGCCTTGGTGCCAAAGAATTCTTGAACAATGAAGTAGCACTTCCTTGTCTCCCTTCCTTAGCTCATTCACCTACAAAAGAAAAATATCACTCATTAGTGACAACTCTAAAATGAGAACCAATAAAATTGGAAATTATTTACCTCCATCGATGTTTAGAAGATCCAAGCAACTTCTAAACTTCACCAAGGGCAACACCTTAGTGCCCATATCCGAGGGATTATATTGTGTAGACACTTTCTTAAGCGTTATTACTTCTTGTGATACAATATCTCTAATGAAATGTAGTCTAATATCAATATGTTTGGTACGTTCATGAAAAACGGGATTTTTACACAAATGTATTGAAGATTGACTATCTGAATATACTACCACATCATCATTCAAAACACGAAGTTCACTTAGTAATCCCTTAAGCCACAAAGCTTCTTTAATTGCTTTGGTGGTAGCATTATATTCGGATTCGATAGTGGATAAAGCAACTATGTGTTGTAATTGAGACTTCCAACTAATACAAGAATTAGACAAAGTAAACACATAAGAGGAAGTAGACTTCCTATTATCCCTATCCCCGCATAGTCCGCATCTACAAAACCCTTCAATTTCACTCATTCCTTACTACAACCAAATATTAGACCTACATTACTCGTCCCTCTCAATTATCTAAGGAGCCACTTCAAGGCCTCCCAATGACTAGGACCCGGATTACACATGAACCTACTAAGGGCACTTATAGCATAAGCTAAATCCGGTCTAGTATACACAATTAAATACATAATAGAGCCTATCACATTAGAATAAGGAATCCTACTGTATTCAATTTCTTCCTCATTACAAGGAGCTTGATCTTTAGTTAACACAATGTGATTAGCTAAAGGCAATGTAATCGGTTTACATTCATGCATGCCAAATCTTTTAACACTTTCAAAATGTAAGGAGTTTGATGCAAAACAACGTGCAATTTGATATATCTCTTTCAATTTCTATACCTAGGATTCTTTTGACTTTTCCTAGATCTTTCCCCGTGAAATTTACCATTCAAAGTTGTTTTTATCTTGCATATCCATTTAGAAGATGAACCAACTAAAAGCATATAATCAACATATAACAATAAAAACACATAGTCATTACTAGTTTCATTATATTGGTGATATAGGCAATGATCAAACTTACTTCTTTGAAACCCTATAGATAGTACAAAAGAGGCAAATCTTTTATACCATTGTCTAGGTGATTGTTTTAAACCATATAAAGATCTTTTAAGAAAACACACATAATCCGATTTTTGTTTATCTTAAAAACCTTTAGGTTGATTCATGAATATTTGTTCATCAAGTTCACCATGCAAAAAGCGCTTTTAACATCAAGTTGTTCAAGTTCCCAAATAAAGTATGCAACTAATGCAAGCATGACCCTAATTGTAGTGTACTTAACAACATGTGAAAAATCTTATTATAATCAACTCCTTCTTTCTGTGTATAACATTTAGTAACTAATCTAGCCTTAAACCTTAATGGTTCAAATTGTACTAGTACCCTCTTTAACCTTAAAAATTCACTTACAATCAACTGTTGACTTATTTTTAGGTTTAAGTACTAGCTCCCAAGTTTGATTCTTTGCTAAGGAACTCATTTCCTCTCTCATTGCTTTTAACCACTCTTCCGATTGT
The DNA here is from genome assembly GCA_023638005.1 of Forsythia suspensa. Classification (NCBI taxonomy): domain Eukaryota; kingdom Viridiplantae; phylum Streptophyta; class Magnoliopsida; order Lamiales; family Oleaceae; genus Forsythia; species Forsythia suspensa. Next base: position 2,253,467 of record CM042670.1, read on the forward strand.
TACTCCTCATCGCCTCCCGAAAAGTATTTGGCTCTCTATCAGGTAACTCTTCATAGCTAGCACAGGCAAAGGCTAACTCGGACTCATATCCAAACCTCCTAGGTTCTCTCGCCTACATTCTCTCTCTATCTCTAGCTAATTGATAATCCACTAAAGGATCTTCTTCAACATAATGCTTTTCTATCACTACTTCTTCACCCTCTTCCTCGTGTTGTTGAATTTGAGTCTCCACCTCGCTAAAGGCACTAGGGACATGTGTACTAACCTTAATAGTCTCCAACCTGCTACTATCACCCTCTTGTTGATCTCTACCTAATTTCTCTAAATCGTGTCCCTAACAAGGCATTTCAAATTCATTGAATGTAACATCTCTACTCACTATGACTTTTCCTCCCTTCCCGACTTCTATCCCACAACCTATATCATTTCACTCTTTCGGGATAACCTAAGAAAACACATTTCCTAGCTCTAGGTTCAAGCTTTCCTCACTTTGATGAGAAAAATAGCATAGCTAAAAGGACTAAAAAATAGAATAGTCAAGAAATTTATTATACTATTTTTCATGAGGAGTATTACCATTCAAAGCAGTAAACAGAATAATATTAATTAAATAACAAGAATTCATCACAGCTTTACCCCAAAACAATTTAGGGACATTAGAGCTAATCATCATGCATCTAACTTTATCAAGCAGTGTTCTATTCATCCTTTCAGCTACCCTATTCTGTTGAGGAGTGTAAGGAACATTTTTATGTCTTGTTATTCCATTTTCAACACACATCTTATCAAATTCAGCATTGCAAAATTCTAGTCCATTATTAGTTCGAAGAAACTTTATCTTTTTACTAGTTATATTTTCTATCTTTTTTCTCCAATTATTAAAGCTATCAAACGTATACGATTTATCTTTTAAAAAGAAAAATCCATACTCTCCTAGAATAGTCATCAATAATAGAAAGAAACTATCTTTTTCCACCCTAAGTATGATTATCGGCAGACCCCACAAATCGGAATGTACATAGTCAAGTATTCCATTTGTTTTATGAACACCAGTAGAGAAGACAACTTATGATGCTTACCAAGCACACAATGATCACAAAAGGCAAATCGGACACACAATCTTTACCAAAAATTTTTTATCATTAAGGAGCTTCACCCCTTAATACTCACATGTGCAAGTCTATTGTGCCATTTAAGTGTGTGATCAACCTTAGTAGAAGAAATTGAGAAGTCTAAACCTTTATCACTTCTCCAAGAGTAGTGATATATATATATATATATATATATATATATATATATATATATATATATATATATATATATATATATATCCTTACTATAATATAAGTGTCTATCACCGCTTACTATTCACCATTCAACCAACACGACGCTTTTATTGATATAGTATTCCTAATTTCGTCCAAATCTCACCCTTTTGTCCTAAACTTTTGACACTTTTTTTATATTAAATTAATCTCTTTAGCCGCAATTTTTGACATCTTCATCTTTTCTTTTCTTTTAATTATTTTAATATATATATATATATAGTGTCTTTTAGCCGCAATTATTGACTTCTTATATCCTTACAATAATATAAGAGTCTTAATTTTTTACTGTAGCTTTTTTCGTCCAACACGACGTAGTTTTGGTATTTTACTATTCTTAGTTTTGTCCAAATCTCACCATTTTTGTAATAGCCGCAATTCTTGACTTTTGTGTGTTTGGTAGAATCCCATGTTTTGTTTACACGTTAATGATGTGAACTTTAAAAGTTTTGCTAAACTTCATTTTCTCTATATTGCAGTTTTTGTTGTCCAACTCAAAAATTTGATGCACCTTATACATTAAGTATTTTTACATAATTCTAGTTGGAGAAAATATCCCTATGGGTTACCTAACCATTGGCTTTGGTTTCATATAATTTCATGTTATATAACTCAAGTTATGGATAATTTTGTAAACTGCGACAGCATGGATCCGAGAAACTACCCATGATGTTTCGATGAGTATTTTAGTATGTCGAAACATGCCGTCGGACTACCAATTTTAATATGTGATAGCTACCTGAGTATTATATGTCCCCTGAAAATTTCGTATTGTTCGGTGATCGTTTTCTATGTCAAAGAAATTTTTGTTACTCCATGACCGGGTGAATTGTTTCTCTAAACTGCAGTTTCTGTTGTCCAACTCAAAAATCTGCTACACCTTATATATTAAGTATTTTTACATAATTCTAGTTGGAGACGATAGCTCTATGGGTTACCTAACCAGTGGCTTTGGTTTCACATAATTTCATGTTATATAACTCAAGTTATGGACAATTTTGTAAACTGCGACCGCATGAATCCGAGAAACTGCCTAGGATGTTTCGGTGAGAATTTTCGTAAGCCGAAACATGCCGTCGGACTATCAAATTTTGATATGTGGTAGCTAAATGAGTATTCTATGTTTCTTAAAAATTTCATATTTTTTGGTGATCGTTTTCTATATCAAAGAAATTTTTGTTACTCCATGACCGGGTGAAGAAATTTTAGTAACACTGCCCTTATTTTGAAAATTTTCTTCACTTGGTCATGGAGTAACAAAAAATTATTTGACATAGAAAACGATCACCGAACAATATGAAATTTTCAGGGGACATAAAATACTCAGGTAGCTACCACATATTAAAAATTGGTAGTCCGATGGCATGTTTAGGCATACTAAAATGCTCACCGAAACCTCCTAGATAGTTTTTCTAATTCATGCCGTCGACGTGCTGGAATCACTATTATAAACCAATCAAAAAACTTTAAGTACTGTAAATATCTTCTCAAAATTTTGTGGACCTTGGTTTTGTGTTAGTTTTAGTAGATTCCCATGATTTGATTACACGTTAATGATGTGAACTTGAAAGGATTTGATAAACTTCATGTTTATCTAAGTCATAGCTTCGTTGTCCAACTCAAAAATATGCTACACCTTATATATTAAGAATTTTTACATAATTCCAGTTGGAGACGATAGCCCTATGGGTTACCTAACCATTGGCTTTGGTTTCACATAATTTCATGTTATATAACTCAAGTTATGGACAATTTTGTAAACTTCGACCGCATGAATTGAGAAGCGCCTAGGATGTTTCGTGAGCATTTTAGTGTCGAAACATGCCGTCGGACTATCAAATTTTGATATGTGGTAGCTAAATGAGTATTCTATGTTCCTGAAAATTTCATATTTTTCGATAATCGCTTTCTATGTCAAAGAAATTTTAGTTACATGACTTAATTATGCAAGCCTAAAAATACATAAGTCGATTTCTAAATGCAACTCGAGGTCCTTCCATTTATTCTTTAATCACAGCTTTTAATACAAGTATTGGTTTATAAAAAAAAAAAAATAAAAATTGAATAAGATTTGTACTTGCTCATTGACGAGCAATGAAAGTAACTAAAGAAATTTTTTTTTAATACATATGTGTGGGTTTAAAAAAAAAATCATGAACAGTAATTTGTACTGTTCACAGTAACCACACAATTTTTTTTTTTTTTGTAATACATATATGTGGGTTTTAAAAAAATTAATTTGAACAGTAATTTGTCCTGTTCATTGCCTAGCAACTAGGCACTGAACAATAACCAAAGAAATTTTTTTTTTGTAATAAATATGTGTGGTTTTAAAATTAAAAAAAATATTTCGTGAATAGTACTTTGTAATTGTTCAAAGTAACCAAATTTTTTTTTTTTTTTAGTAATACATATGTGTGAGTTTAAAAAAAAAATTAATAGTAATTTGTCATTGCCGAGCAACTCGCAATGAACTAAAAAATAAAAAATAAATTCGTGAATGCGACTTTATACATGCTCACAAGAATAAAAAATTTTTGGGTAATACATATGTGTGAGTTTAAAAAAAAAATATTAATAGTAATTTGTCATTGCCGAGCAACTCGACAATGAACCAAAGAATTTTTTTTTTTGTTTTTTTTTTGTTTTTTTGTATTACATATGTGTGGGTTTAAAATATATATATATATATATATAGGACTTTGTACTATTCACAATAACCAAAAAAATTTTTTTTTTTTTTGTAATACATGTGTGAGTTTAAAAAAAAAAAAATTAACAGTAATTTGTCATTGCCGAGCAACTCGGCAATGAACCAAAGAATTTTTTTTTGGTTTTTTGTATTACATATGTGTGGGTATTAAAAAAAAAATTCGTGATGATGATTTTGTAATCGCTTACAAGACCCAAAAAAAATTTTTTTTTATAATACAAATGTGTGAGTTTCAAAAAAAAAAAAACTAAAACATGATTTGTACTCTTCATTGCTAGCTTTTTTCATCCAACACGACGTAGTTTTGGTATTTTACTATTCTTAGTTTTGTCCAAATCTCATCATTTTTGTAATAGCCGCAATTCTTGACTTTTGTGTATTTGGTGGAATCCCATGTTTTATTTACACGTTAATGATGTGAACTTTAAGGGTTTTGCTAAACTTCATTTTCTCTAAACTACGCTTTTTGTTTGTCCAACTCAAAAATTTGCTGCACCTTATACATTTAGTATTTTACATAATTCGGAGACGATATCCCTATGGGTTACCTAACCATTGGCTTTGGTTTCACATAATTTCATGTTATATAACTCAAGTTATGGACAATTTTGTAAATCTATGACACCATGAATCCTTAAACTGCCTAGGATGTTTCGGGTGAGCATTTTAGTATGTCGAAACATGCCGTCGGACTATCAAATTTTTATATGTGGTAGCTACATGAGTATTATACGTTCTCTGAAAATTTCATATTGTTCGGTGATCGTTTTCTATGTCAAAGAATTTTTTGTTACTCCATGATCGGGTGAATTGTTTCTGTAAACTGCAGTTTCTGTTGTCCAACTCAAAAATCTGCTGCACCTTATATATTAAGTTTTTTACATAATTCCAGTTGGAGACCATAGCCCTATGGGTTACCTAACCATTGGCTTTGGTTTCACATAATTTGAGGTTATATAACTCAAGTTATGGACAATTTTGTAAACTGCAACCGCATGAATCCGAGAAACTGCCTAGGATGTTTCGGTGAGCATTTTCGTAAGCCGAAACATACTTTCGGACTATCAAATTTTGATATGTGGTAGCTAAATGAGTATTCTATGTTCCCTGAAAATTTCATATTTTTCGGTGATCGTTTTCTATGTCAAAGAAATTTTTGTTACTCAGTGACCGGGTGAAGAAATTTTAGTAACACTGCCCTTATTTTGAAAATTTTCTTCACCTGGTCATGGTGTAACAAAAAATTATTTGACATAGAAAACGATCACCGAACAATACGAAATTTTCAGGGGACATATAATACTCAGGTAGCTACTACATATTAAAAATTGGTAGTCCGATGGCATGTTTAGGCATACTAAAATGCTCACCGAAACCTCCTAGGCAGTTTTTCAATTCATGCCATCGACGTGTTGAATCGCTATTATAAACCAATCAAAAAAATTTAAGTAGTGTAAATATCTTCTTAAACTTTTGTGGACCTTGGTTTTGTGGTAGTTTTAGTGGATTCCCATATTTTGATTACAAGTTAATGATGTGAACTTGAAATGTTTTGCTAAACTTCATGTTTATCTAAGCTACGCTTTCATATCCAACTCAAAAATCTACTGCACCTTATATATTAAGAATTGTTACATAATTCCAGTTGGAGACGATAGCCCTATGGGTTGCCTAACCATTGGCTTTGGTTTCACATAATTTCATATTATATAACTCAAGTTATGGACAATTTTGTAAATCATGACCGCATGAATCTGAGAAACCGCCTAGGATGTTTATGTAAAGTATTTTCGTAAGCCAAAACATGCCGTCGGACTATCAAATTTTGATATGTGGTAGCTAAATGAGTATTCTATGTCCCCTGAAAATTTCATATTTTTTGGTGATCGTTTTCTATGTCAAAGAAATTTTTGTTACTCCATGACCGGGTGAAGAAATTTTAGTAACAATTTTCTAAGAATAGTGTAGTTAATCACATAAGTATTTTCTAAGAATTTCATAATATTGATCAAGAAATGGCATTGCCTCATGGAGGAGAAAAGTCTACTGAGCTTCTTAATGCTCAAGCTCACGTTTGGAATCACATATTCAACTTCATAAACTCAATGTCTCTCAAATGTGCAGTTCAATTAGGTATACTGGTTATCATCCACAAACATGGCAAACCAATGACACTAGCGAGAAAGTTAGTCAAGCACTCCCTATGAACAAAGCGAAGCACAATCTGTACCACGCTTAATGCGCATTCTAATCCATTTGGGGTTCTTCATGAAAGCAAAAATCTCCAAGGGCGAAGAGAAGACTGGATATTGGATCACACCGGCTTCTCGTCTTCTTTTAAAAGATGAATCTTTGAGCGTTGCACCATTTTTTCTAGCCATGCTTGATCCAGCTTTTGACAGCCATGGCATCATCTAAGTGCATGGTTCGAAAATGAGAATTCCACACCATTTGATACTGCACATGGGAGGATGTTGTGGGAGCATGCTGGACAAGAGATAAGATTGAATTTCTATATATATAAATATGACATATTTAGCACGTAGGTAATCGAGTAACTCGACAAACTCCATTTTGAGTTTGTCGAGTTACTTGACTAATTAACTATAAAATATTTTTTTGTTTTTTATATTTGTGTTTAGTTGAATTAAAAAAGGTTGAATTCTTAAATATATGTTAATATAAAATAATTCTCATATTAATTACTAAATTTTTTTTTGTAACAATGCTTGATTGTGTCTTGCTCGATCAATTTTATTTATTATTAAATTTATACTATTTATTAGTTTTTGTAGTTTGCACATAAAAAATCCATTTGATTATAAAACAATGTAAAGTTAAAAATGTATACAAAAAATTTTAGGCATTATGTATATATTTTGAATTTTTTTAATTTTTTGGGTTATTTATTATTATGTTGTATGGGTTGTATTATTTTAAAAAATAAAAATTTTTATATTTGAGTTTGTGGTTTTTTTTTTTGCATACACTTGATCGAGTAACTCGGCAATCTCAATTTTGAATTTGTCGAGTTACTCGAGAAAGTGAGCATATGCATAAATATATTTTGATAAATTTTGATTAAGCTATGTTACTCGAAAAAGTGAGCATATGCATAAATATATTTAATTAAAACAAATTTAATTATCGTAACAAAATTTATATAATTATTATAACAAGTTGATATAGGTATTATAATAAATTTTGATTAAGCTATGTTATAATAATTGATAAAATTTAATATAATATATTATAATAATTTAATATGATATATTTTTTTATTATAATATGTTACAATAAATGATAGAATAAAAACATTTATTCATTTGATTACTTTATCAAGTAACTTGACAAACTAAAATTTGAGATTGCCGAGTTGCTCGATCAATTATATGTCAAAAATAAATACCAACAAATTAAATTTACCAAATAATATACATAAAAAAAACAACAAATAAAATAAAATATGCATGTGTTCAGTTTCTCAAGTACCTCGACAAACTAAAAAATTGAGATTACCGAGTTACTTGATCGAGTATATACCAAAACCAAAGACTCAAAAATGAATTTTTATTTATAATAAATTAATATTATAACAAATTGATATTATAATAAATGGATATTAAATTTTATTATAATTATTAATTATACTAAAATTGATTATTGTAATAAAATTGATATAATTATTATAATAAATTGATATAATTATTGTAATAAATTTTATTACACTATGTTATAATAATTGCTAAAATAAATAAAAAAATGTAATACATTTTAATAGTTTAATATAATATATAATAATTTTATATGATATATATTTTACTATAATATGTTATAATAAATAATAGAGTAAAAACAATTATTCATGTGCTTACTTTATAAAGTAACTCGACAAACTAAATAGAGAAGTCCACAAAAAAAAAAAAAAAAAAAATTCATGAACAATGAACGCCGACAAACTTTGTCGAGTTGAATAGTAACTCGAGTTATCGTTCATGCAAAAAAAAAATTAAATTTTTTTTTTTGTGTGGACTTTTCCACTTATTATTCAACTCAACAAACTTTGTCGAGTTGAATAGTATGTTCTTGCTCATGCAAATTTTTTTTTTTTTTTTTTTTTACCTACTAACTATTCAACTCGACAAACTTTGTTGAGTTGATAGTAACTCGACAAAGTTTGTCGAGTTACTGTTCATGCAATTTTTTTGATTTTTTCCACTTATTATTCAACTCGACAAACTTTGTCGAGTTGAATAGTGTTACCTTGCTCATTAATTTTTTTTTTTTATGTGGACTTTTCCACTTACTATTCAACTCGACAAACTTTGTCGAAGTTGAATAACTCGACAAAGTTTGTCGAGTTACCGCTCATGCAACTTTTTTTTTTTTTTATTTTTTTATGTGGACTTTTCCACAAACTCGATGCACTTTGTCGAGTTGAATAGTAACTCGACAAAGTTTGTCGAGTTATCGCTCACGCAAAAAAAATTTTTTTAATGTGGACTTTTCCATTTCTAATTTTTTTCACTTGACAAGATTTTTTTCTTGTCGAGTGTGAACTTCGTAAAAATTTCTTTTACATATATATTTTACTCGACAATAATTTTTTTTTTCTTTTCCTCTTACAGTGTATAGATTATAACTAATTCACCCACAATTTTTACTTTTTTGTCATTGACCATCCCCAACATTTAAATTTTGTTGAAAGCCCAATTTGACCTTTTTTTTTTGCCTTTTTGTGGGATTTTGTCCTAAATTCTACAATATTCATTTATTTGTCTTAAATTCTACAATGTTATAATTGCTACACGTGCAACACACGGGATTAAAACTAGTATATATATATATATATATATATATATATATATATATATATATATATATATATATATATATCATTCCTTCCTGCCCTTTACAAGTAACGAGTACCATTCATCAATTTTAGCATTCTATTTCCAATTTTACCAAGAAAGCCAATTTTCTCTAGTTGTCTTCATCAAATCAAATTCCTACTCAATTCAGAATAAATCTAACATCATTTAAAGAATACACAAAACATGTGTCAAACTTTAAAGTAACATCACCAATCCCAACAACAATATAAGCAGAATTGTCATACAAAACAACAAGCTCATCATCAGATTCATGCAAATTTTCAAACCAATATTTATGAGATGTCACATGAAAAGATGCACCAATCAAGTACCCACTCATGCAAATAGGATTTGGTAGTTAGATTCAATTCAGCAGTATCAACAACAGAATTAATCAACACATAGACTTCACCCTGATCAGAATTAGAAGAAGACATAACATTCACTTCATCTCTCCTCTTACCGGTTTGTTTGTTCTTTGCTTTATGGAAATCTTTTATAAAATGCCCAATGTTACCACAACTATAACATTTTTACCTTTTCCTTTAGATTTAGTTCTAGACCAACCCTTGCTCTTCTTTTTACCCCCATTATTATTTGACTCACCACTGCTTTGATTGTCTGAGCTACCAGTTTGCCTAAATTGAGTTCTACCCCTCATCATGTGAATTTCACCACTTTTCTTATCATGTTTTTCAGCTTTCATCTCCATCTCCTTACTTCTAAAGGAGTCAATGACAATCTCATGTGTTAAAGTGTCTCTACCATACTTAATTGTATTTTTCACTTCTTTATAAATATCGAGAATAGAATTAAGCAATATTATGGCCTTAGACTCTTCAGACACCTTTTCACCACAATTAACAATATCTTGTATAAGTTTGTTAAAAAAATTCACATTGTCATCTAGATCATTTGATTGATCCATTTTGAAACTGAAAAATCTCTCTAGCAAGAAAAGTTCGTTAGGAATAGATTTAACCAAAAAAAGTTCCTCTAACTTTTTCCAAATTTCTTTTGTAGTGTTATGTTTACAAACTTTTCTCAAAACAGCATCTGACAAGTGTAATATTATGGAAGAGTAAGCAAGTTCATCTGAATCTTCTTTTTGTTCTTTAGTGAAATCTATAGGAAAATTACCATATGTAGCTTTTGAAACTTTTTGTTGTATCAAAATTCCTTTCATCTTTTGTTGCCAAATTGAGAAATCTCCCTTTCCATTAAAAATCACCAATTCAAAATTGTGAGTCATCATTTTTAGGACTCGAATCAACAAAAAATACAAAAACACACAATTTTCACAAGACTACTAAAATGGTCCAAAAGTTGTAACAATAGAGATAATTCAACAAAAATTTCGCACTAAAGCAATTTTCACACAATAAGTTACGTAAAACTTATATCATCCAAACAAAATAATCGAAAACAATTTTGGCAAATAATATCCTAGGTCTAGCAATGTGCAATGGTTACTCCACACGGTAACCCCAATCCTAATGATCACCCCCACACGATGATCTCTATTGCAGAAAAATAAATGGCTACCCCACACGATAGTCTTGACTGTGAAAATTAAACAGTTAGAATACGATACCAGAGCGAACAAATTTGTTGTTCGTATTCTAGGAGAGATGCGAAATTTTTTACACTCTAAAACCAACAAAGAACATGACCACCGGATAGCAACAGTACCCGCCAAACGCACCCTAAGGGCAAAACTATCCAGATTTTGGCACAATATACTTGTGACAAAACTAACACCACCAAAACGTCCCAAAAACTGCAAGGAACAAACTGTGTTTTTGGCTAGAATCCGAAGAGACTCCACTCGCTCGCCACGCGCCTCCTCGACATCTCCGCGCGCGTGTCACGCCCTCCGCTATAGTGATACACGCATCAAGACGCTACCGAACGATCGGGGCGCCTCCGTCAAGAGTTCGAATATGGTCTCCTTTCACGAAATGGACTTCCGGGTTTCACCAAAAATTGGTCGTAATGCTCGCTTTTTGAAAAAAATACAGATTCTGGCTCTTGGTTTTGAAGCTCTCTGGTTTCTTCAACTTTTTATGATTCTTTCACAACCAAAGATACTAAATCCTAGCTTTGATACCAATTTATTGTAAATATTAATCACCAAAACTCGTTTAGCTCAGATTTAAGCTTAACAGCACTAGAACCCACAATAAAGCTCAACCCAAGAACACCTCTATTTTGACCCAAATAGTTTAGCTCACAAAGAATTCGTTTAATCTCACAAAGAGAGAAACCAAACAACAATGACAGTCACAAGAAAGAAGAAACAAAGCAGCCGCTCACTCTCTCTCAACCAAGGCAAATGTATGTTGTTGGAATGAATAGAAAAGAGTCCCAACAATGCATTATTAGGATTAGGTTATCCCAATTGGGCCACAAGCCCAATAATACCAAAGACCACTTATAATACTATATTTGGGCCTATTAAATAGAGTGGGCCATTGAGCAACTACAAGATAAGCCCCTACAAAATGGTTGGATTCACTAAGTGTTTTCATCTGTTCTCTTAATTTCAATCATCGGCTAACGCCTATGAAATTAATCTTAAATCATCATCGCCGTTTGAGGTTGTTTGGCAACAAATACCCAACAACGGAAATTCTCAACATGCATCAATAGGTCATATTAAATTGGCTATTTTAAAAAAAGAAGAAAGAAGAGGAAGCTAATTTTATGTGTGAGTTGCGACCAATGCAGGAGTAATATGCGTAACTCCTACCAAGGGTAGAGTCTTACTTATACTTCAACAAGGATGATCCTCATATCATGATAAGATAATGGACGGTTATATTGCAACCAAGTTTTTCTTTTGGTACACCACATTTTAATTGCACTAAAAGCTCCTAACCTTTATTTTCATTGCATTCTAATTCTCAACATTTCATTAATTAGTACTTTTGTCTTTGATTATGATTTTTTCCAAAAGTCAGTTAGGATGGTGTAAAAATACTTATTTACCCCTCATATTTTTATATAAGAAAAAATATCAAATACAAAAGCAAAACATAATATTTTCTCTTCATTTCAAAGCATGATAACAAATTATTTTGAATTGAAACCATCAAGAAAAATTAATGTGTTAATTAATAGAAGATTAATGATAATAATGCGACAAAAAAGTAATATATAAGTGGAATAATAAGCAAAGAGTAAGAACTTTTAGTCTAAAAACTAATGCACCAAATGAAAATTATGGTGTTAATATAACCACCATAAGATCAATAATTTGTTTGAACAAAGATACACATTCTACTAGAATTCTATTGCAATATTCATTATATGTTAATAGTTGTTAATGATGTAGAAGTTGTTATATGTACCGACAAGTTATTACAATATAGATATAGATCAAGAGCCTAGTAAGGTTTCCAAATATTGTAGGAATGCCACCGTAAGCTTATTGGAATAAATATATAGACCCACGAGCTTAAGAAGATTAAGATAAATGTCAACAGAAGGCTTCCAGGTTATTGTCGCCAAAGTTGATCCCTTTTAGAGGAGACATGTTGAAGAAGAAAGATGGAATTTGTCCAGTATGCTCAATATCTCTAAATTTGAAATATTGCCTATTTTGAGTGGAATTCCTCATTAAAATAGTAGTCAAAAGCAGGAAAAAATAAATAAAAATTCATCGTGAAGATATCACATGCTTGAGGGCATTGTTTTGAATGTCTAGTTGTGCAAAATCATGCTCATGTTTGTAAATTTGTGCTTTTTAAATGATCTTTTACTTATTAAACAAAAAAGTAAAAATTTAAAAACTAAAAAAGGGAAAATACAAAAAAAAAGCAGAAAATGTTGTAAAATTATGAGATAATTATTGATGACTATTTAGACTTATCAGGATACTTAGTCTTATCAGTATAATTAGATAAGTCTTGTTTGATTGTATCCAAATCTCTTTGTAACCTACTTTGGAATCCTATAAATATAGGTCCATGGTCATAATGAAAATACACAATTCATTTTCGCATCTCTTATATTTTCTCTGTCTTCTTTCTCCAATTTCATAACACGTTATCAGCACGACGCTCTAACTCAATTCTAGCCACTCTTTTTCTTCAACATCTAAAGGTAAATAAAAATTCAATAGATGTGTGCGGTAATTTTAAAAGCCTCTTTATTTCTATATATACATGATGGCCGTGTGTACTGAAATCAATAGCATAGAATTTGTTTGTTTTTACTATTAGATATCCCAATATATTATAGAGTCTCGTGGTCCATCAAAATATGCTAAATTGCTTTTGAAATACTATTTAATCTCCCACATCTAATCTACATATCGTATCCATGTATATTCTATACTAAAGCACTCACATATTTATATAATATTTAAAAGTGGTTGTGGTGAATTAATTATTATGTTCTTATACTTTCTTCTATGAATGACATGTTCTATTTTTTTATGCGTTTTTTTTTTTCTGAACATATATTGTAAAGAGAAAATTTTCATAGTATAAATTAATCTAAATTTATTTTACCAAAAAATAGTATCATAACTGCATTAATTTATTATTGTGGTTACTATTTATCTTTAACTTGAATAATTATTTTTTTTGATAGTCCTGTATAAATTTTAAATTGATATATATCATATTATTGCTCTCGAAGAGCATATATTCATAATAATATGTTGTTGTTCCTGAAGTAACACAACATTAATATTATGACAGAACCTAACATATAAATATTCTAAAAAGAATATTTTATTGTCACTTCAAAATTCACATTAATATTTTAGTAGAATATTAATGGCTCCCGAAGAGCCTAATTTTATAATATATAATATTCTATAAGAATATTATATTATTGCTCTGAAGAGCAAATTTTACTTCGTAATAATGATTTATTGTTGTCTCTCAAGAAGCACAACGATAATATTTTGACAAAATATTAGTCGCTTCAAGAGTATAACATTACAATTTAAATATTCCGTAAGAATATTAATTGCTTCAAGAGCATAACGTCACAATTTAAATATTTCAAAAAATATTAATTTTACGACGTTATAATTTTTACGAAAAATATGACGTTATAATTTTTATATTCCGTAAGAATATTGAGCAAGATTCAAATAATATTTTATTGTGTTCTAGAAGAAGCACATGTCTTGAAGAATATATCATATCACATAATTAAATTGTGATATAAATGAGTAATTAATCAACCAATGCTTATTCCTGAAGAAAAGTATATAAATCATGTTATGTTGACATTGATTAGTGTGAATTATATGATTATACAATGTCTAATAGAAAATTAATTATATTTTCTTGTTCATTGTGTAGTTACTCAAATGGCGAATATCACAAAACTTGAGTTTGTTGCACTTGATCTATCTGGCAAAAACTATTTGTCATGGATCCTCGATGCTGAGATTCATCTTATCTCAAAGGGTCTGGGAGAGACAATAAAAGAAGGAAACGTAGCATCCCTGCAGGATCGCGCAAAAGCACTCATTTTCCTTCGTCACCATCTCCACGATGGATTGAAAATTGAGTACCTTACCGTAAAAGATCCAAAAATACTTTGGAAAAACTTGACTGAAAGGTTTGACCATCAGAGGACTATAGTCCTCCCCAAAGCCCGGTATGAATGGATGCACCTTCGCATAGGACTTTAAAATGTTAGTGAGTACAATCAATTATTCGTAATAACTTCAAAACTAACTCGTGTGGAGAAAAATCTCGATGAAGATATGTTGGAAAAGACTTTCTCCACTTTCCATGCCTCCAATGTGATCCTTCAACAAAGAATATCGTGAGCGTGGTTTTAAAAATACCGTAACTCATATCCGCCTATTAGTTGTCGAACAAAATAATGAACTGTTGATGAAAATCATGGGCTACGCCCAATCGGTTCCACAAAGATTGCTCAAGCAATGGTACCGCATTGCACTGAAGCAAATGAAATATCAAGCCATGGACGCGACGCAGACGCGACGCAGACGCGACACGAAAATGGACGTGGACGTGGACGTGGGCGAGGACGAGGACGCCGGATTTGGACGAAAAAATGGACATTATCAACCACAGGTGACAGCTTTTAAAAAGCAAAAAATAAATGAAAATAGCTCGTCCAAAAAGGAGCACGAAGAAAATTGCTTCGTATGTGGAATGAAAGGACATTGGTCACGTACTGTCAGACGGCAAAACATCTTGTGGATCTCTACCAAAGATCAATCAAGGAAAAGAAAAGTGGAGACAAATTTTACTCGACTGTGATGACCCAATTGATGTGACTCATCTAGATGTGTCTATGATTTTTTTTCGATCAAAGTGGAAATATCAATCATTTGATCGAGGAGGTGTGATAGAAAAAATAGACTAGTTTACTTTCGATATAGTAGTATTTACTTTGATTCAAAATTTTAGTTTGAAATAGGTTCCTTTAAAGTTTGAAACTTTGCGTTGTTAAACTAGTTCTTAGTTGATTGAATGTTTCTTTATGTTTAATCTTTTTAGTTTTAAACTCATTCTTAAAATTATCTATTTGATCATGTTTATAGATTCATGATGAATTGCCAAGATATCTGCTTAGTCGATAGTGCAACTACTCATACAATTCTTCAAGATAAAAATATTTTTTTGAACTTAACATTAGCGTAAAATAATGTTAATACGATATCCGGTACATCAAATATCGCTGAAGGCTCGGAGGAGCTAGTATTATCTTACCAAATAATACGAAATTACATATAAATGATGCACTTTATTCTAGCAAGTCCAAGAAATTTGTTTAGTTTTAAAGATATCCACAAAGAATGGATACCACATTGAGACGATGCAAGAAAATAATTGTGAATATATTTGCATAATTTCTTTTGTATCCGCCGTAAGCGATAAAAGAAAACTCATGGCACTCCCATCCGGCATGTATTATACATTCATAAAACATTTGAATCAAAACAATATCACGAACTCAAGTTCGTTGAACCAAAAACGCTTTATGCTTTGGCATGATCGACTTAGACACCCGTGAGCAATAATGATGCGCCGAATAATTAATAACTCACATGGACATCCTCTAAAGAACCGTAAGATTCTTTTACCTAATGATTATCCATGTGCTGCTTGTTCACAAGGCAAGTTAGTCATTAGACCTTCTATTACGAAGTTCGTGTTGAATCTCCAACTTTCTTAGAAAGAATTCATGGAGATATATGTGGGCCGATACACCCACCATGTGGACCATTTCGTTATTTTATGGTATTAATTGATTCTTCTACTAGATGGTCACATGTCTGCTTACTTTCTACTAGAAATGTAGCTTTTGCTAGACTACTTGCTCAAATTATAAAACTACGAGCTCAATTCCCAGATTACTCAATCAAGACAATCCGCTTTGATAATGTCGGTGAATTTAGATCACAAACATTCAATGATTATTGTATGTCAATCGGGATTGTCGTTAAACATTCGATTGCGCATGCCCATACACAAAATGGTTTAGCGTAGTCGCTTATCAAACGCCTTCAATTGATTGCTAGGCCTTTACTTATGAAAACAAAACTCCCAACATATGTTTGGGGTCATGCTATATTACATGCTGCATTATTAGTTCGTATAAGACCAACTGCTTATCATGAATACTCACCTTTACAACATGCATTTGGTCACGAACCCAATATTTCTCATCTACGAGTTTTTGGTTGTGCTGTCCAAGTCCCAATTTCACCCCCACAACGTACAAAGATGGGTCCCCAACGAAGACTTGGAATTTATGTTGGGTTTGACTCACCATCCATTATTAGATATCTTGAACCTTTAACGGGTGATTTATTTACTGCACGTTTTGCAGATTGTCATTTTGATGAAATGAATTTCCCAACTTTGGGAGGGGAAAAACTGCATCCTGAAAAATAAGATAAAATTTCTTAGAATGAAAACACTCTATCTCATTTTGATCCCCGCAGTAATCAATGTGAGCAAGAAGTTAAGAAAATCATTCACTTGCAAATAGTTGCAAACCAATTACCCGATGTATTCGTTGATACAAGGAAAGTGACAAAGTCATATATTCCAAAGAGTAAAATACTCCCCGCAAAATTGATGTCCTCAGTAGGACAATCTACCATAGCAAATGAATCTCAAATACGCCAGGAAGCGTGGTCGACCAGCTTGGTGCAAAGACTCAGACCTCGAAAGAAAAAGGTACAAGAGAAAACCCAACTAAAAACTTTTAATGAAAAAAATGGTAGAAACGATTGATCAATCAAACACCGAAAATGTGATTCTTGAAGAACCACGAGTGTCCGAAAACAATGAGATCTCAATAAATTATTTATTATCTCATAAATTATGGGAACGAAATAATATTGTCGTGGACAATATCTTCGCCTTTTAATGTGGCACTAGATATCATACAAAATGAGGATCTCAACCACAATCTATTAAAGATTGTCAAAATAGAAATGATTGGCCAAAATGGAAAGAAGCCACACAGCAGAGTTTGAATTCCTTAGAAAACGAAAAGTGTTTGGACCTCGTAGTTCGAACTCCTAAAATATAATCCTCAGAGGGATACAAATGGGTCTTTGTAAGAAAAATGAATGAAAACAATGAAATTACAAGATACAAAGCCCGACTCAGAGCCCAAGGCTTCTCACAAAGACCGAGGATTGATTATGAGGAAACATATTCTCCGTAATGGACACCATCACATTTAGATTTTTAATAAGTTTGACTGTGTCACAAAGGATCGATATGCGCCTTATGGATGTAGTAATCGTGATATCCGTATGGTTCACTGATAGTGACATACACATGAAAATTCCTCGAAGGATTTAAAGTGCCGTAGCAAATGATTCATTCCCGCAACAATGTTCTCAATTAAATTGCAAAGATCATTGTATGGATTAAAATAATCCGGACGAATGTGGTATAATCGCCTTAGCGAATATTTGTTGAAAGAAGGTTATAAAAACGACGATGTATGTCCTTGTGTTTTCATAAAGAAAACATATATTGATTTGTAATTGTGGCGCTTTATGTTGATGATTTAAACCTTATAGGAACTCCTCAAGAGCTCAACAAAACCGCAGATTATTTAAAAATGAATTTGAGATGAAAGATTTGGGAAAACCAAATTGCCTTGGATTACAAATTGAACATTTCCCGTAAGGATTATTTGTTCATCAATCGCCTTATACGTAAAAAGTCTTAAAGCGCTTTTATATAGATAAAGCACATCCATTGACATCGCCTATGGTCGCTCGATCACTTGAAGTGAAAAAAAAGATCTATTTCGCCCACTTGAAGATGGAGAAATAACTCTTGGACCTGAAGTACCATACTTAAGTGCAATTGGTGCATTAATGTATCTTACAAATTGCACTCGACCGGACATAGCTTTTTCTCAGAAATCTCCTTGCAAGATATAGCTCGCACCCACTCAAAGACATTGGAATGGTGTTAAACACATTCTTCGTTACCTTAAAGGTACTGTTGACATGGGATTATTTTATTCACGAAAATTAGGATCATCTTTAGTGGGATATGCAGATGCGGGTTATCTCTCCGATCCACATAAAGCCAAATCACAAATGTGATATGTGTTTACACGTGGAGGAACAAATATATCATGGAGATCTCGTGAAGCAAACATTGACAAAGAATATCTTCAAATCATTCTCAAATTATTACAATGCACGGCAAGTCGAGAATGTGCATGGTTGAGAAACATGACACATCATATACAAGCATCATGCGGATTACCTTCAACAAAGGATAGTCCAACAAGATTGTATGAAGACAATGCAGCTTGTATTGCACAACTCAAAGGAGGTTACATCAAAGGAGACAGACAAAGCATATTTCTCCAAAATTCTTCTATACACACGAGCTTCGTAAGAATGGTGACATCGATGTTCAACAAATTCGCCAAGTGACAATTTGGTGACTTATTCACAAAAGCATTGCCGACATCCACATTCAAGAAATTGGTGCACGAGATTGGGATGCGTCGACTCAAAGATCTTCAATGATTAATATTAGGGAGTAGTTGTACTCTTTTTCCTTAGTCCAGTTTTGTCCCACCGGGTTTTCCCGACAAGGTTTCAATGAGGCAAAGATTTTCTTAATACTCCAAAACTTTAACAATTATCGATTTTTTTTCTTTTCGTTTGATATTTTGTCCCATTGGGTTTTTATCAAACAAAGTTTTTAGCGAGACAGCTATTGTAGAAATAGTCATCAAAGGGGAGTGTTGTAAAATTATGAGATAATTATTGATGACTATTTAGACTTATCGAGATACTTAGTCTTATCAAGATAATTAGATAAGCCTTGTTTGATTGTATCCAAATCTCTTTGTAACCTACTTTGGAATCCTATAAATATAGGTCCATGGTCATAATGAAAATACACAATTCATTTTCGCATCTCTTATATTTTCTCTCGCCTTCTTTCTCCAATTTCATAACAGAAAAAGGTTTTCATTATCCCTACAAACCTTCAACCCAATGCCCCACGTAACCCCTTTTGATTTATTGTCCAATGTACAATATTAAAATGCATCACAACTCCGTTAAACAATGAATCATGGGCTTATTACACCTAGACTAGTGATAATTATCACTAATGATGAATATCATTACGCTACGAGAAATGGGGCATCTAAAGTTGGGACACAGAGAAAAGTAGGGTGGTGGGTGAGGGATTGATGGGGTAGGTGGATGGACATCATTACTCTTTTTTTTTCAACTCTTTTATTTATTTGAACTAAAAATAAGGGTACAATCATCTATTCAATACATCGACTTTATAATTTTCAAATGACTCAATCTGGACTAAAGATCAAAGTCGCCACAAAATTGAAAAGTTGGAAATGATATGTTGTAAAAAAACATTGAGGACTAAGTTGCAACAAAGTCCATAGGTTCCACTATAAGTATAATATCATGCAATAATAATCCTGCACTGATAATAAGAATTAATACTTCACAAAACCAAATCGAAACCACATTACAACAAAAATCCACTCAAATTCTACTCTAATTGGACAAAATGTCAAATTAGGTGAAAGGTGGGGGCATGTACATATACACAACAAACTCATGTTTGCTATACAATTTTGGATAAGACTGACAATATAATTTTGGTCTTCTTTAATAGTATCCAACAAGTCTAATATTCTACTTTACCAAGCATGCCATAAGGGGGGGAATTATGAATGGACTATAAAGATTTGTTATGTGTAGATTCTGAAAACAACAAACTGCAAGTAGGAATGAATGCTAAGTTCATGTTTGATTGAGTTGATCAATTTTCTATCAAAAGTTGATACATTCGTTGGTCAAATTCAATTTTAATCACATATTCCATAGGATCCATAACTTTAATCAACTTTTCAACCACACATTTTATCAACTTTTATCAAAATATGTTAAAACTTTTATAAAAAGCTTTGTCAAACTAAATATATACGAGATCCTGGAACAATTATTTAAAAATAGAAAATCATACCAATTGTTTGGATTTTTGGTGATCTAAAATAAACCCAAGGTAGTAATAATTAATCGAATCAATTATATCTTGATAGGCTTTGAGCACGGGATTAAAGATAATTGTATAGTCCACTCCACAATATGTCAACCCAAATATATTGAAGAACTTAATGGGCCACTTGGAGGTTTTGATGTACCTTTGGGTCGTTGCTCAATGGCCCAATATGTTTGACCCAGTTTAAAGTGTGACAGCTAGGTTTAGGTTATAATATATAAATATTAGTTATATATATTATACCTTATATATTTATATATTATACTTATATATAAATGGCTTTGCTTGGCAGCCAATGTACACCACCATAAGCAATACACGAATTCTAGCTTTCTTCTTCAATGAAAGTAAGTGAACAATAAGCTTTCAGCAACCAAAGTCGAAACCGGTTTAGTGCCTAATTCCTTTGGTGAATTTCAGCCGCCATTTTTCCTCATTATTATTTGGTGAATGACACAGCCACCATTCTTTTGTTCTTCATTTATCTTAGTGTTACCTTTGTAGAGTTGGACAATTAACTTGAGCGTCAGTTGTTCTTGCAATATAAATAATGATCCGGTGAAGCTATTTCCCAAAAATTGGTATCAGAGCCTCGGTGGAATTCCATATTGTGAGAAAAAACAATTTGAGTTGTCGGATTAACAAAGAAGACAAAACACAAATCTGCCTGAATATGTTCGTCTATATTTCGTCTTTGTGAATGGAGGCCATATTTTGGCTCCTAATGTCGAGGCGATCTCACCTGGACGACGGGAATGGCGTGTGGAGCATCATACGGTGGAGCGTGGAAAGGACCGTAAAGTAATTTAGCCAAAGTGTAGGGATGCTCAAGAAGGTATTCCAATGAGTGGTCAAGCGCCATTGTGATCCTTGTCCTATTTTCGACATTCCGTGGTGATCGGCCTCTATTTTGGTGGTTCGATACGCTTGGACAATGCTTTCGATATTAGACGATTTGTCATTTTTCAAACCTTCATGGTTTTTCCAACATGTGTGATCGCCGTTGTTGGTGTAATTTCTATTTAAAATAAATTGCATCTCTTCGTTATTACTTGATCGTTAGATTGGTCCGCTCTGTAAAATGATTAGTCCTTTTAAATTTACGTAATAACAAAGCCATCGTGTGAGATGACCATTAGATTTGAAATCACCGTGGGGGTAACCATTGCCTGCTGCTAGTGACTTTATGAATTTACATGCTCATTATTGTAACTTAGATTTTATTAGTTTTTTGATTTTTTTCATTGATTATTTGTAATACTTTTATTCACCGGATTATTGTGATTTTTAGAACTGAACTTTAAATGTTTGACCATTTACGTGCTCATTATTGTGACTTTACCTATTTGACAATTTTCTTGATTTGAGATTACAAATCTCACAAAACCTTGAGAATCGAAAACGGTATATATTAAGACATTAATGTTTTTCTCAAGTGATTATCTTGAAGGTGCTTATTGGTGTGTGCTCTTATTTGTTGAGATGTCTGCACAAGCATCAATTTGATTTGGCTGTCTTTAATGGTAAATGTGACTTTTTTATTTGGTAATAGAAAATGAAAGATATTTTGGTTCAGCAAAAAGTTTCAAAAGCTATTGATAAATCTTTTGACCTACTATTACAGAGGATCAGAAAAAGGAATCTGATAAACTTGCATTTACTTTTATCATATTGCATTTATTAGACCCTATTTTGCAAAAAAATTGAAAATTTTAACTTCACAGAAAAGTATTGGAAAAATTAGAAGAGTTTTATTTGACTCAATCTACTCCAAACAAAATTTATCTCTTCAAAAAATTTCAACAAGAGATTTGAATTACAATTTCGATGTTTTAATAAGTTTATGCAAGATATTACAAACTATGGTGAAACGATCCCCGAAATTAACAAAGATATAATTTTTTAAATGCCATTCTTGATTCATATAATGAAGTCAAGAATACAATCATGTATGGGAGGGAGACCTTACACCGCACATTGTCATATATAGACTCTCTAAAAAGTAAAGAGAGAGAGTTGAATGCTGAAAAAAATGAGAAAAAATGGTGAAATCCATTTTATGAGGGGTAGATCTCAGTTGAGGAATGGAGGTGGAGGTGGGAAAAATAGTGGTGGCAATAGAAAGGGTAGAAGTCATTCTAAGTCACGGATGAGGGAAAAAGAAAGAAGTGTTATGGTTGTGGCAAATTAGGCTATTTCATTAGTGATTGTTATAAAGAGAAGAACAATCAGAGAGAGAAAATAATGAGACGAATGTGGTAGTACTCAAAGAGGAGCTTGGTGAGGTTTACATGTTTTTAAATTCTGAGTCTGGTTATATTAACATGTCTATGAACTCCCATATGGATGAGTGGATTTTTTACTCCAGTGTATCTTTTCACATCACATCAAATAAATATTGATTTGATCATTTGCATAAAAGTAATCATGGGAATGTCGTTGCATGGGGTGATGTTGCATATAACATTACCGGCATTGGTGATGTGATTGTTAAATTTGATAGTGGTTTTCTGCACACATCAAGGAAGTTATATACATTCCACACATTGGTAGAAATTTGATTTCTGCAGGAGAGTTGGAGGAGATAGGTTTTGTTGGTGTGCTTGGTAATGGCATGTTAAAAATGACTAATGGTGCACTTAGGGCCTTTAAGGCTATTAAAAGAAATGGCATTTATATTGCGCATGCTGAAGTAATATGTGGTTAAAATTTCACTATTGCTTCCATTGACAATCGATCACACGTATGGCACAATAGACTTACTCATATCAAGTGTTAAGAGACTTAAGTTTTTAAATGATAATGGTGTGTTTGGTAAGAATCAGGTGTCTGACATGTCATTTTGTGATCATTATGTACTTGGTAAACATCGTAGGACATCATTTTCATCTAGCACACACAAGACAACTAGAGTGTTAGAATACACTCATAATAATTTATGAGGTCCTGGGAGCAATTCCACTTTTAGTGGTAACAAATATTTTATTTGTTATTGATGATTTCTCTAGACGTGAGTGGATTTATGTATTGAAAGATAAAAGTAATACTTTCATGAAATTTAAAAATTGGAAATTTCAAGTGGAGAATCAGACATGTAAAAAGGTAAAATATTTGCGTAATCAAAATGGTCTTGAATTCTGCAATTCTGACTTTGATAATTTGAGCAATGATTGTAGCATTACTAGACATAAAATTGTTCCTTACACTCCCAACAAAATGTGGTTGCTGAAAGGATGAATCATACTTTGCTTGGTAAGGTTAGATGCATGATGTTGAGTTCTGGTGTGCCTAAATCTTTTTTGAAGGTGTTATGACTAATTTGACTCCATCTGCTGCTTTAAATAGTGATATTCCTTTATGTTTTTTCTCATCAGAGTGAGAGAAAGCATGAACCTAGAGCTAGGAAGTGTCTTTCTTGGCTGCCATGAGGGAGTTAACAGATATAGGTTATGTGATAGAAGTCACAAGGGTGTAAAGATTATATAAGTCGAGATGTCAAATTTAACAAGCCATTAATGCCGTATTTAGAGAGTGAAAAACAGTAAGAAATTATTAGTGATAAGTCTCTAGTTGAGGTGGAGAGAGTGAGCATCTCTATACCCATCACTCCTAGCGAGTTGGAGAGTGATAGCCAACAAGATCAGAAGATTGTAGAGAATGAGAGGGAGGAGGATGTGATAGAGTACCATTGTGTTGACCAAAACCCTTTAGTTGATTATCAATTAGTTAGAGACAAGAAGAAAAGACCACAGAGGAAAGTCAAAAGGATGTCTGACTATACCATAGCCTATACTAGTTATCAAGAAATAGTGGATAAGGAGCCTAATACTTATGAGAAGGCTATGCGTTGTGAAAAGTCTAAGGGGTGGGTGATTGTTATGAGAGAGGAAATGAGTTATCTAGCTAAAAATAAAACTTGGGAATTAGTGCCTAAACCTAATGATAAATTCATTGTCGAATGTAAATGAGTGTATAAGGTAAAAGAAGGAGCCACTAAGACTGAACTTGTGATATAATAGGTTGGTAGCCAAGGGGTACGCACACAAGGAAGATGTTGATTACAATGAGAATATTACGCTTGTTGTTAAGTATACCATTATTCGTAATATGCTTGCATTGGTTGCTCATTATGATTGAGAACTTGAACAACTTTATGGTGACCTTGATGAAAAGATTTTCATATATCAACCAAAAGGTTCTAAAGATAAAAAAAAACTTGATCATGTGTGTTTACTTGAAAAATTTCTATACGGTTTAAAACAGTCTCCTAGACAGTGATACAAGAAGTTTGATTCTTATGTTCTTTCTATTGGTTACAAGATGAGTGAGTTTGACCATTGCGTGTACAATCAGCACCATAGCATAAATGATTGTGTGTATTTGTTACTCTATGTGGATGAAATTGTCATTGATTGGTTTTAACATGAAGTGGTCAACAATATTAAAAATGAGCTAAGCACAAAATTTGATATGAAAGACTTTGGGCTTGCTACAAGGATACTTGGTATGGAAATTGATAGAGATATGTCTAATTCTTGTTTAGTTGTACATCAAACTCCATATGTGCTTAAGGTTTTGAAAACGTTTGGTATGCTTGATTGTAAACCTATTTTGTGCCTCTTAGTAATCATTTTATTTTGTCTAAAGAACAATCACTTGCAAATAAAAAATAAGTTGCTTATATGAATAAAATTCCCTATTCAAATGTGATTGGCTTTGTGATGTACTTGATGGTTTGTACTATGCCAGACTTGGCTTTTGCTGTTAGTATTTTGAGCAGGTACATGTCTAATCTAGGTCCCGCTCATTGAGAAGCTTTGAAATGGTTACTCAAGTATTTGAAAGGTAACTATGATGTGGGGTTAATATATAAAACTATTTCTAATGATGTGAAACTAAATGATTTTACTGATACTGATTATGGTGGAGATAGAGATAATACGAAATCTACTCCAGCTTATGTGTTCACTTTGTATGCTTCGTGTGTTAGTTGGAAATCTCAACTCCAACATATTGTTGCTCTTTCCACTGCTGAATTTGAGTATATAGTCACTCATCAAAGCCTTTTAAAGAAGCTATGTGGTTTTAATGTTTATTTAATGAATTATGTGTTTTAAGTGATAATGTGAATATATGCTCTTATAGTCAATCGCCTATTCATTTGTGTAAGAACCCCTGCTTTTCATGAACGCACTAAACATATAGATGTTAGACTACATTTTATTAGAGATGTGCTATATCCAAATTTGATTAAAGTTGAGAAAGCGATATGGACTATAACTCAGTACATTTGGACACTAATGTGCTCACTAGGACAGAGACAAAGTGGCCCACCAATTTCACTGCCCTAAAATGTTCGTAAATGTTCAGCTAAATTAAAAAATATTATATCATCGTGGCCCCGTGTATTTTAAACCATGGCCTAGCCAAATGCATACATATCCCTGGCCTCGCCTGGTGCTCACTTTGATAAAGTTTAGAAGTTATCTTACACTACTAAGCATTGGTATTTGTATATAAAGTTCCAATTTGTTTGGAATCTTTTTAACGACTACTAAGCTATTTTTATTTTTATTTTTGGTGTTTGCACGTATATTTGGATCAAAGTGGAGATTTCTTGAGTTTGTTATGATCTCAAATAAACTCGGGCAATGATGATTAATTGAACCCGCTTTATCTTCATAGGCTTTCAAACTTGAGATTGGAGATAATTGCATAGTTCACTCCACAATGTGTCATCCGAGTATATTGAAGGACTTAATGTACTTTGGTTAGCTTCTCGGCTACCAATATGTTTGACCCAGTTTAAAGTGTGACAGCTAGTTTTAGTTTATATATATATATATATATTAGTTATATTTATTATAGGGATTTTTTCATAAATAAGCCACTTTTTTAAAATAATTCTAATTTTATCAACTTAACAAATTTATTCTAAAAATACTACATTCTTAAAATTATATTAATTAATAAAATAATAAATTAAAATAAAATATATACCACAAAATATATATTTCCACGTGAATTCACTTAAATTTGCATTTAAGTCCTTGATTATTTGCACAATAAGTACTTCATCTTTATAAAATTTTCACTTTAGTCCCTATACTTCCTCTTTCATTTCAATTTCATCCTTTTTTATTTGCAATCCAAGTCCTTCAACTTTTAAATTTATACAAGTTGGTCCCCCCATATTTGTACTTTTATATCAATTTAGTCCTTTATAGTATCACTATTTGATACATATGTTACAAATGATATTGTGTATCAATGTTTGATACAAATGTTACAAATGATATTTTGTAACAATTTGTGTTACAAATTGAAATATAAAATATCAGTGATACAAAATATTAATTCATATAACATGTATTGTGTAAAATAACATAATATAATTTGTAACATATTCATTGATACAAAATATTATTTGTAACATTTGTATCAAACAGTGATATACAATATGATTTGTAACATTTGTAATGATTGCGATACTAAATGTAAATTGTTACAACTCATTATAATCAGAAATCAACTCTAAACTTCAATAAGTTCGTTATAGTATGATATAGATATGTAACACAATGTTAAATTTAACAAATAAAACTATTGATTTCATCATTTGTAACATACGTAACATCAGTGATGCAAAATACCAATTTATGTAATATGTGATGTGTAAAATAACATAATATAATATGTAACATATTCAATGTTACAAAATATCATTTGTAAATATCCAGTATCAAATAGTGATACAAAGGACTAAATTGATATAAGAGTATAAATATGAGGACCAACTTGTACAAATTTAAAAGTTGAAGGACTTGGGTTGCAAATAAAAAAGGACGAAATTGAAATAAAAGACAAAGTGTAGGGACTAAAGTGAAAATTTTATAAAGATGAAGGACTTATTGTGCAAATAATCAAGGACTCAAAAACAAATTTGAGTGAATTCACGTGGAAATAGTTATTTAATTTTAATTCATTATTTTATTATTTAATATAATATTAATTATGTAGTATTTTTGGAATAAATAAGTTAAGTTGTTAGATTTAGAATTATTTTAATATTTGTAAGTAGTGGGTGTAATATCCACTTTATTATACTTATATATAAATGGCTTTGGTTGGCGTACCAAATTACACCAACATAAGCAATACACGGATTCAAGCTTTGTTCATGATAAGTGCGTTTTATGCACTTATTTTGGCCTTTTAATTAATCATTTATGTCATCATATAGTTGCTTTTCTACTTAATTTAGTTTATTATTGTTTTATTTCAGTTTCGGACTTGTTGGTGAACAATTGGAGAAGTTTGGGCAAAAAGAGCAATGATTTAGAAGATATCTCATAAGTTCGAGGACTCAATTGCACTCAACCCAAAGTTGAGGGACCAAACTGGAGATAATGCAAAGTTGAGGGACTAAACTGGTGATGATGTAAAGTTGAAGGACCAAAGTTGATGTCATGAAAAGATGGAGGACTGAAATGATCAAGACTCAAAGTGGAAGGACCAAATTGGTTACAAGTTGAAACAGGAAGGACCAAGTTGCAAACTTACCAAGCAACCAAGCTGGGCGATCGCCCGGCTTAATGCTGGGCGAGCGCCCAGCAACCAAGGCAACAAGCAGAGACCAAAAACGGCCTCCTGGGCGATCGCCCGGGCCAAATCCAGCTGAAAAGATTTTGTTTCCCTTTTTTTTTCCAATTTCATTAGGTAATGTTTGGCCTACGAAAATTGTAATCTCTTGGGATATTTTAGGGCAGAATAAAGGTAGTATAAATAGGAGATACATTCTCATAACACGGGGGGGATTTTTGGGAGCCGAATGAAGGGAAGACGGAAGAAAACAAGAGAAGACAACCGACCGACAATCAAGAGTTTTTGAAGATTTCTTCTCCTTCAATCCATGCCGGTTCTATCAATTCTTGTATTTTTAATTTAATTATGTTCTTCTAATTTTCTTTTAGCCAAGGTAGACGATGAAACCTTGTTTTAATTAAGTAATTATTTCATTATTCGCTTAATTCCGCTTTCGTGACTTTAACGCTCATGGTTCGTTCTTAACTAGATTAATTAAATATAATTTCTTTCATCTTAAATATCATGTATTTTTGATAGTTAGATAGTGGTTTAATTAATCCATGCTTGATGCTTAAATAGATTCTATTAATTTCTTTTGATTTTTCATCTTCTTTTATTCGTATTGGGATACATGGAATGCTTAGGTAATCTTTGATTCTTTGTCTTCTTTCAATGGAATTTGATATGAAAAATGCTTAAGTGATTTATGTTTGAAGCATAAGGGAGCCTATATTTGATTTTCTGCTTTTGGACTTAATTGATAAATCTTTAGGGACGACAATAGATTGATTTCGTATTGTCGTGTGTTTGTGAGAATTAATGAATAATTGGATGATTGCTAAGTTAGACAATGGTGGATTCCGAAACCTTGGTATTTTACACAACTTGAATTCTTAATTCATTTATTTTGCATATTTCTTTAGTCTTTTAATTAAACAATTTCAACAACAAATCTTTTTTCGACTCAACTAGCCTAGAATAATAGCTTAATTGGGATTAAATTACACCTTCCTCATAGCGATGCTCATGGGATCGACCTCGCTTTTTACTTATCTATATTCCAAGAGATTCGTACACTTGCGAGTTAATTAAAATTTGACATCAAGTTTTTGGCGCCATTCTTGGGACTCATATCTGAAGGTTAATTTAATTTTAGTTAATTTTATTCTTGACTAGTTATAATTTAGGATTTTACTTAATTTATTTTATTTTCGCTTTTATTTTTATTTTTTAAAAAAAAAAAAATTTCTTACTTAAAAAATAAGAAAAATTTTTATTGTTTTTTATTTTTTGTTTTATTTTCTACTTAAAAAAAAAAAAAAAAAACATGGACGATGAAATTAAGGAGAGACCTTTTAGTGACTATTTTAGTCCATTGGCTAATTTGAGCACCTCTTGCATACAATACCCACAAGTGATCGCTAGAAATTTTGAGCTTAAACCGAAAGTGTGCTTAATCTGCCTTCCATCCTTCTATGGTTTAGATAGTGAAGAACCCTACAATCATCTCACTGGACTTCTATGTCAGATGTGAAACATTTAAATATGAGAATGTGTCTCGATAATGTTAAACTTCGCTTATTTCCTTTTCTCCGAAAGATAGATCTAGATCATGGTTTAATACGTTACACGCTAATAGTATTACTTCTTGGGAACAAATGGTTGCTAAATTTTGAATAAATACTTTCCTGCTCACAAAACTAATGCTATTCGCAGGGAAATTTCGTAGTTTATGCAGAGACGAGGAACCATTCTATGAAACTTGGGAGAGATTCAACGGGCTTCTTATGAAATGTCCACATCATGGGTATGAAAATGGCATTTATGCCAATATTTTTGGAGGGTCTACTATCACACATTCAAGAGTGGTTGATGGCCACAAGTGGTGGAGAGCGATGTCTAAAAATGCTACTTGAGATTTGGAGCTTCTTTCGTAAACAGTGACAATTCACAACAATGAGCCGATCCTCTAGAACCGAACCTAAGAAAAGGGGTATCTATGAAATTTGCAAAGAAGTGAACCTAGCTCGAAAATCAAAGAAGTCAAATGCATGATAGAGGACATCTCTCGCAAATTGACCTCATTGACGTACCAATAGTCCTCTGAGAACTAGAAGCGGTGCCGAGCAAGCTAATGCCCTCAACATGATGAGGAAACCTCCTTACAATCCTTACTCCAACACCTATAACCCAGTTGGAGGGACCACCCCAATTTCTCTTGGTCACGGGGTTTCAACGAGATGATACATCGTCAAGCCCCCTCAAAGAAGTCGCTCAACAATTCAATCACAATTTTTCACACCAAAACCATGGGAGGAGGCAATTCAAAACTTGACAAAAGCTACACAAGCTGCATTAGAGCGCCGTAACCACACAATTATCGAGTTTAAGAATGAAGTACGCTTGCACGTAACTCTCGTGCACAATCCATCTCCAATCTTGAAAACATGATGGGACAACTTGCTTTCATCACCCAACAGCTTGGCAACAACCATTGAGAAAAGAAAGTTTCCTAGTCACCATTTCCTAATCCTAAAGGAGTGCAACATGAAGAGGCTAAATCAATCACGATGACTTTGCGACGTGGAAAATCGCTTGACAACAAAGTGGACATCTCAAAGCAAACCACTTCTCAACCACTTTCTCCGTGTAATCGCTCCAACTGATAATTCAATCCAAGAAGCTCCCAAAGAGGACAATGAGCCATCTTACATTCCAAAAGCCCCATATCCTCAGAGGCTCACAAAGGTAAAGCAAGGTAATTCTATCAATGATATGATAGAAATCTTCAAGCAGGTAAGTGTGAATATTCCATTACTTGATGCTATTAAGCAAGTTCCTGCCTATGCTAAATTTTTGAAAGATCTATGTACAACAAAGAGACAACTACATATGCGCAAGAAGGCATTTTTAACTGAACAAGTTAGCTCTATAATTCAAAGCAACACTCCTCCGAAATTTAAAGATCCAGGTTGTCCTACTATCTCTTGTATCTTAAGAAACCATAAAATTGAGAGAGCTTTGCTAGATTTAGGAGCTAGTGTTAATCTTCTTCCTTATTCTCATGTATATGCAACTTGGACTAGGCGAGTTAAAACCAACATCTATGATTTTACAACTTGCTGATAGATCTGTGAAAGTACCCCGAGGAATTGTAGAGGATGTTTTGATACAGGTTGACAAGTTTTATTTTCCTGTTGATTTTGTTGTACTTGACACTCAACCAGTACGAGACTCTACAAAACATATTCCTGTAATTTTTGGTCGTCCTTTTCTGGCAACATCTAATGCTATCATTAATTGCAGGAATGGAGTTATGCAACTATCCTTTGGCAACATGACAGTAGAACTAAATATTTTTAATGTCAACAGGCTACCACATGATAATGAGGATGTTGCTGATGTGGACATGATAGAAGCATTAGATGATGATTGTCTTGCTTATACTAATTGTGATGATGCGTTAAACATGTGCTTAACTCATTTGGGTTCTTATTTTGATGTTGATAGTGGTGTAGAAGAGGTGAATACTTTGTTTGGATCCGCACTTTTGCCATGGGTACAACTCGAATGGAAATGCATAATCGAGCCACTTCCAACGAATGCCAAAGTCAATAGGTGCAAGAAAAGCGGTCCTCCAAAGCATTATTCGTGAGTGTCGTAAGGCAACCGCATAATAAGTCAAACTAATGACTATAAATAAGCGCTTAATGGGAGGCAACCCATTTTCTTACCCTTTATTTACTTGCTTTATATGTAGTAGTTTTAGATAGTTTAAATAATTTATTAGTTTTTATTTTATTTATTGCACTTTTAAGACTCATCATGTCATGCGCAGGATGCCCCACTTTGAGCCGCTTGGATAATATGTAGGCAATCATCTTTTGACCAAGGGTCCCAAAGACTACATCCGAGTCCACTACATACTAGTCGATCCCCTTCTCCACATCTCTCTCTGGGAGTAATCGATCTTTTTCCTCCTTCTCTTTGCTTTATTTTTGCTTACATCGAGGACAATGTAAGGTTTTTGTTTAAAGGTGGGTTATAAAGTATCATGTTACTTTAGTACTTTTGAATTTGCTTATCACCCTTGTCTCCATAATCGAAATACTTTTGAAAAAAAAAAAAAAAAAAACAAAAAAAAAAAAAAAAAAAATTTCTAGTTATCATGTTGAATATCTTGCCGCCAATGATGATATATGTTCAAAATTGAGTACATTTTAGTAGACTATTAGACAACACTTGAACTCGTTCTTTTATCTCAGATACTTATCCATGTTAGACCCGATTATGGAAGCACATAGCCACTATTGACTTATCGCTTATTGGAGACATGACTTGAGTGTTTGTGTTGATATTATTGACCGAGTATCATGATAAAAATTCCGCTCCTACATTCTTAGAGTTAGTAACTAAACCGCTTTTGAGAACAGCTTGGGGTGTTAAAGTTACTACTTTTGTTCTAAGACTTTTGATGGTTTGGGTTTTCTAGGTCTCATCTTTGGTTGAATGGGTTATAGTCAAGGAATCTAAACCGAGCACTACTGCAACCGATAAAATTAAATGAAATATCCGACTCGAGCAATTAAGCACATAAGGGTATCTTGAAACTCAGTGCCCTATGGTCATCTCGACTTGGGAGTCATCGGCCCAAAGCTCGCTACATGAGTCCTGTATCAAAAAAAAAAAAAAAAAAAAAAAAAGAAAAGAGAGCGACATTTATAAATTTACATCTTCACTACTCTATTAGCACATGGGACTCGAGCAATTAAGTCTGCTAGTAGTATTTTCAAACCAGTGCCCTATGGTCATCCGACTTGGGAGTCATCGACCCAAAGCTCGCTACAAGGGTCACACTGTAAAGCTAGTGAAAGAGAAGTATTGCACAGGATGTAAGATCATAATAATGCGAGTTAAATAAAAAAAAAAAGAGTAGAAGTGCTCGTGAAGGATTGCTAGATTAGAACCTTAGAGACCGAAGATGAGAATTTAGAAACCTCTCACCATCCTAATTCTCGTAATACAAGTGCTAAGTTTTACCACTTTCGTTGAAAAGAAAGAGCATTGTGATGATCAATAGAAACCAATTTCGCTAGAACACCTCGGGATTTGAGAGAAGAGCTTTAGAAGTGTGATAACTTACGAGAGGTGCAAGGAAATAAATGACTACAGAGGGTTCGGGATTGCTAAATGTCAACAACACAATATTGGTCATGGCCTAATACGTGTATAAGTTTAATTTTTGGCTATTCACACACTCACACGAGGTCGAGCATCGAATAAATGAAAATTTTTGTGCCGTTGTTTAATATCCTTTTAATAGTGTTGCTTTATTTTGAACTTGAGGCATATGGTAAGGAGTTTAACATTGACTAATTTTCCATGATTCTCATTAGCATAGTTTTAATTTATATTTTGTTTTGTTTTTTGTCTCGAGGACCTAACAAAGGTTTAGTTTGGGGTGTTTGATAAGTGCGTTTTATGCACTTATTTTGGCCTTTAATTAATCATTTGTGTCATCATATAGTTGCTTTTCTACTTAATTTAGTTTATTATTGTTTTATTTCGCCGGGACTTGTTGGTGAACAATTGGAGAAGTTTGGGCAAAAGAGCAATGATTTAGAAGATATCTCATAAGTTCGAGGACTCAATTGCACTCAACCCAAAGTTGAGGGACCAAACTGAGATAATGCAAAGTTGAGGGACTAAACCGGTGATGATGTAAAGTTGAAGGACCAAAGTTGATGTCATGAAAAGATGGAGGACCGAAATGATCAAGACTCAAAGTGGAAGGACCAAATTGGTTACAAGTTGAAACAGAAGGACCAAGTTGCAAACTTACCAAGCAACCAAGTCAGGCTGGGCGATCGCTTGGAAGCTTAATGTCGGGCGAGCGCCCAAGAACCAAGGCAACAAGCAGAGACCAAAACGGCCTCTGGGCGATCGCCGCCAAATCCTAATGAAAAGATTTTGTTTCCTTTTTTTTCCAATTTCATTAGGTAATGTTTGGCCTACGAAAATTGTAATCTCTTGGGATATTTTAGGCGTAATAAAGGTAGTATAAATAGGAGATACATTCTCATAACACGGGGGATTTTTGGGAGCCGAATGAAGGGAAGACTAAGAAAACAAGAGAAGACAACCGATCGACAATCAAGAGTTTTTGAAGATTTCTTCTCCTTCAATCCATGCCGGGTTCTATCAATTCTTGTATTTTTAATTTAATTATGTTCTTCTAATT
The DNA here is from genome assembly GCA_023638005.1 of Forsythia suspensa. Lineage (NCBI taxonomy): Eukaryota > Viridiplantae > Streptophyta > Magnoliopsida > Lamiales > Oleaceae > Forsythia > Forsythia suspensa. Next base: position 2,287,744 of record CM042670.1, read on the forward strand.
TTCTTTAGCCAAGGTAGACGATGAAACCTTGTTTTAATTAAGTAATTATTTCATTATTCGTTTAATTCCGCTTTCGTGACTTTAACGCTCATGGTTCGTTTCTTAACTAGATTAATTAAATATAATTTCTTTCATCTTAAATATCATGTATTTTTGATAGTTAGATAGTGGTTTAATTAATCCATGCTTGATGCTTAAATAGATTCTATTAATTTCTTTTGATTTTTCATCTTCTTTTATTCGTATTGGGATACATGGAATGCTTAGGTAATCTTTGATTCTTTGTCTTCTTTCAATGGAATTTGATATGAAAAATGCTTAAGTGATTTATGTTTGAAGCATAAGGGGAGCCTATATTTGATTTTCTCGCTTTTGGACTTAATTGATAAATCTTTAGGGACGACAATAGATTGATTTCGTATTGTCGCAGTGTTTGTGAGAATTAATGAATAATTGGATGATTGCTAAGTTAGACAATGGTGGATTCAAAACCTTGGTATTTTACACAACTTGAATTCTTAATTCATTTATTTTGCATATTTCTTTAGTCTTTTAATTAAACAATTTCAACAACAAATCTTTTCGACTCAACTAGCCTGTAATAACAGCTTAATTGGGATTAAATTACACCTTCCTCATGCTAGCTCAGTGGGATCGACCTCGCTTTTACTTATCTATATTCCAAGAGATTCAGACACTGCATGAGTTAATTAAAATTTGACATCAGTTCACAATAAACTTTCAGCAACCAAGTCAGAAACCAATTTATTGCCTAATTCCTTTGGTGAATTTCAGCCGCCCTTTTTCTTCCATTATTCTTTAGTGAATAAAACAGCCACCATTCTTTTGTCCTTCATTTATATTGGTGCTACTTCATTTATATCCTCGAGCATGATCAGACTGCCAATTGAAACTCGGAATGCTTCCATTGCAATGATTATAGGATAACGAGAGGACCTCTAGGTACCTACAATTGTACATACTTCACGAAATTTTTCCAGAAAGTTGGTTGTATGAGAGATGGAGTTCAGTCAGTTCGAGGATACCATCACAAATATTGTTTGGAAGGTAGTTCTGGACTTTTGGTACAATCCAAGATAGTCCGAGTCAATTTGAGTTTTTGGACATTAAAATATGAAAATGAATGAGAAAAATATAAGATTTCCAACGGTTCAAGTATCGTATTTTCTTACGACCATATAAGAAGGTCAAACTTTAATTTTTCTGTATTTTCCCGTAACTCGGATTTGCACGCTTAAAGGATAGTTTGGGAAACATTTTCAGATAAGACGGGGCTGGGTTCTTGCAATATTTGAAGATTCATGGCTGGCCTATGGAATTTTAGTGGGAAGAATGATAGGGTGGGAGTTACAAACCACACCCTTAATGTGCAAAAGTGGCCTTCAATTCTACATTGCATTTATGATTGAAATTATTAGAAAAAAATCAGTTTTGCATCTCACCTTTTTCACTCAAAAAGTCGGCCATCTCTCCTCTTTCACTCACACATTTTGTTCACTTTTTCCATACACACAAGTCACACTAAGGTTGATTTTTATCAAAAGCTTAAGGAAGAAAAGACGAAGTGCTAAAAGCAAGAAGATTTTCACTTCTTTTTCAAACATCAATGTCATAATCTTAATCAAGTTTCCAAAGGTAAGATGCATTTTATGCGCAAAGTGGAAGTAAATTTTATTTATTTCAGTATTTTCACAAGATCAACATGAATTACCTTGATTGACGGGACTCCCATGATATAATGTGATAGTTAGTCCTACGAGATTAACCTCTAAAGATATGAGTTAAACTTTTCGTTCACTTTCTACGGATGCTTGGCGTCAATGTGCTATGAAATGTCATTTTTACATTTATACTACATGATTTGAATTAACTATCTTACTAAGTGGTTTTTGAAATACTTATTCATTCAAATTTCTATAAATTTTCAAATTGAAGAAATTGGTTGGATGGTGGAAGCTCAATGGTGCTGGTGCATGCATCCAACCTTGGAAGACTCTTTAAGTTTGTTAAAAACAACTACTTATAATTATGTTTGACGAGATTTTTATCTAATATAAGAATTGGTGTTCAAATCTTTTATTTCCATCAGATTTCTTATAATCCGCTTAACTATGTGAATGAATGCATTTTAGTAATTTTAAAGACTTAACTACGGATTAATTTTAGTTAAATAAATGTTTTAATGACGTTTTGGGTTTTCAAACCTGGGGCGTTTACATCTCATTGGTCGGAGAATTTTAAAAGCATGTGAGTTCTTTGAACTTATTATTTTAGCTTCTATACAACTGCACGTCAATCTGGACACCAAATAGTATATTCTCTACGATCGATAAGTTTGGATTGGAAGTTAAGCATTTTGCAATGATGTACCTGATTGGTTTTGCGGAAATTAAATTTTTAGCAAATTTGGATAAAAGTTGATGAAATGTATGGTTGAAAAAAGTTAATAAAAATTGTGGATCCTATGAAATATGTGGTTAAAATTTGTTAATTTTGACTCAGATTTTTACCAACTTATCAAGAAACCAAACAACGTTGAAATGAAGAATGGTTTAGCTGGTGATCTAATGACATTAATAGAGTTAAGGTTAATTACATTCACAGTCCCTATTATTCTCATTCAATTTTATTCGTAGTTATCACTCTCATCCTTTCGTTTATTCACGGGTGGTTATATTGCCACCACGAAATTTATTTGCTACACCACGTTTTCAAATATTTTTTGTAATTACTAAAATAGTCATAAATAAAATGACATAAATAACCTCTAATTTTCTTTCTTTAATTCCTATGTACACCACTAGTCTCCTAGTACCAATAGTTTTCATTTTCTTCTCTCTTGCCACTTGCATCTTTCGACTTTACTTTTTTTAATCTTCCTCCCATTTATGCTATTACAATCATGTGGATGTAAATTAAACATTCTTGTTCCAACTAGAAATCAAGAATTTAAAGATCAATTAAAAACAATTTCTTCGGAAAATAAGAACAAAACTCAATCATTTTTCCAATAAAATTTCTTCCTACTAACAACCATATCCGATGGGTATCTCAAAGAGCCACTCAATTTCGCCTCTAATTTATTGCTAGCCTACAATTTCCAAAGCATCACTTTTTCTTTTTGTAAAAAAAAAAAAAGAAACGAAAAATGATACTGAAAAATATGCAAATAAGTGGATAGAATAGAAATAGAGAAGATACCTTCAACGTCAGTGCAATCCATTATTTTTCTATGGCTTTATTAATTGAATTGCAGAAGAGAAAGATGCATCCATTACCTTTCCATGGGTTTAGTAGGTGGGTGTGATTAATGGAATTACAGAAAGACGGAAAGAGAGTGTGTGGTGTATTAATTACTTTTTCTTTTTATTAGACAGGGTTATATTTGTAAAATGGTTGTAGTATGTTTATTAAAAACAATTTTCAATTAGTATGTATTTATAATGCGGTGGGTTAAATAAAAACTCTGATGGTAATATATTTACCCTTTATTCATACAGATGGTTCCAAATGATTTTTTTTGACAAATTTATCCATGACTTGATGACACATTTTTTATTATTTTAAGTGAGAACTTGTAAAAAAAAGTTTAGGATTTATTTGTACTTTTGAAAAGGTTAAGGTCCCAATTGCATTTTTTCCATTGTATTTATTTTTTGAATTTATTTCACCAAAGGGCAAAACTATTAAAAAAAAATTGGGGATCATATGTTTGAATAAATGAAAAGATAGAGACAATATATGTGAATAAAATTGAATTGAATTATATTGTTACAAAACTGAAAGAATAGAGATTGTGAGAGTAATATCTCCAAGCGCATGACAGTCGGCATAGCCATAAAATTTTAAAAGTTTTTCGAGTTGCCACTAAATTTTTCTCAATATTTTCCAGCTTGTAATTGTACTTCGAAAGTTTTGAGTTGCCTCGAACTTATAAAAATGCATGTCATTTTAAAAATTAACGGACTTGATGATTTACCAAAATGTTATCCCGTATGTCATGTCATCTTATCAACGGCAACTCGATGCATGTTTGGTGTAATTTAATTTTTGAAAATTTTGATAAAAGTTGATGAAACGTGCTGATGAAAAGTTGATAAAAATTATGGGTCCCATAAAATATGTGATTGATAATGAGTTTGAAAAAAAGAAAATTTAAAATAAAATCTATCAAACATGCTCTTAATACTTATAAATAAAAATTCCAAAGCACATGATAGAGCTCAATTCAATCTAATAATATGATGTGTTGTAATTTTCACAATTACTTGTTTTACTAACAAAATTTTATTTTCTAAAAAGCAACTCTTTAATTACATTTAGAAAGTAACTTTTTAAAGCATAATAGCAATAGTCCTCGAACTTGGAAAATAATAACAAAAGTAGTTAACAAGATAGCGTATGCCACAATCTCATATGACATTGGAGTGTTCTAGTGGTATCTAATATAGTCAACGGTAATGATCTCCTCCCACGGTGGGAGGAGATATAAACCCCTCACATGACACATGTCATGTGGGCGTTGGAGAGAAGAAAAAGTGATTGATATTTTGTTAGTCACGTGGAATGCCAGTAGATAAAATATATGTTTGATTAATTTAAATTATAATTTAAATTTGACCAAACATGAGCCATCACTATATATTTTAAAGTTAAAAATATATATATTTATGATTTTGTATTATATTAAACTATTCGTTCATGCGGCATCTATATTTTTCATTCATTTATTTTCACATCAATTGCGATTTTCCTAACTTTACCAATATATAGATGAATTCCTCTTATATATTCCGTTTTTTTTAACAAAAATAAATTTTTAGGTTTACACTAGACTTCAAGAAATATGTTCTTTTGTTTTGCTTTTTTTTTTTTTTTTTTTTTTTTTTTTTTTGGAAGGAAAAGGAAACTATATTAGCTCACGTCAACCCGAACCTTGGACCAAATTAAAAAGAAACACAATTTGTCCAACGGAAAATACAATTATCTAACGTAGGAAAAGAAGCCAGCCAATGGATCACTCTATTCCCATTTCAGGGATATAATGACAAGAAACACTGCCTGTTTCCGATTAAGTACTACAATATCCCCTAAAATGGCTTCATTATGTGCCAGCTGAAACCTCCAGACTAAAGTCGTGGACTAGCTGGAGAAAATCACATCGCACTACGTCTACCTGGAGTCCCGCCGACTGTGCTAGCCGTGGTCCCTCCCACATAGCCACTGCTTCGGCATCCTCAACCAACAAACTCCCAGCTAATATGTGGGATTGTGCAGCCAAAACATTCCCTCCTGGTCCAGGATTACAGCTCCTATTCCAAAGTGACTAGACCCTCCGCCTCTTTAGAAATCAGCCCCATTGCAACCTCTAGTAAGCTACCAGCCCCTTTCGGTAATCCCCCATGGATCCGGCTATTACGTTTTCCCCAAATTGTCCACAATAGGCAGAAAATAAATCCCACGACTGCTTGAGCCATCAGATTTTGAGTCACCCATATCAACACATCTCTGAAATCAGGGCAGCTGAAGTATATTTTTATTATGAACCACAGGCCAGCCTCTTTCCACATCGCCTTCGCCCAAGGACACTGGAAGAGTGCATGAGCCGTTGATTCCACCCGGCCGTAAAACCCGCACTTATCAGAGTCACCCATTTTTTCATTGAGCACGTTGGTCATGGTAGGTATATCCTCATAAAAAATCTCCAAAGGAAGACACGAACTTTAGGCGGTACATTCAAGTCCCAGGCGAAGGGACACCAACGAATTAGGCGGTCAGAGCTGGATGCTTCGGCCCCTTGCTGTAATTGTATAAGCACCATGTACTCAATCGGACCAAATATCGACCATGAGGTTCTAAGTGCCAGATCAGCTTCTCATTCCGGTGCCAGAAACCCAACGAGATGGAGAATATTGAGTCCCTATCCACCAGGATCAAATTGTTAGTAATTGTTTTATCATCCTACCCACCTGTTACTGAGATCAAATCGCTGACTTGAGAGACCCTTGCTGCTGAAGGGACCGAAATCGGACTAAAGGATACGGGTTTGGAAGCCATGGGTCAGAGAATCTATTTCCAGAGCCATTCCCTACTCGCCAATGGAGACCCTGTTGGAGAATTTCCTCTCCCACAAAACATTGCACCATAAGAATGAGGTGCCGCTTAGAATCCCTGCATGAAAGAAGTCCGACTGCTTGTGCTATTTTCCTTTAAAAACCCGGGCCACTAGTGAGGAATGATCAGCATAGAAGCACCAGCCCTGTTTAGCTAGGAGAGCCTGGTTGAACAAAGACAGCTTGCAAAAACCGAAAGCTCCATCCCATTTGGCCTGCAATGTTCTGACCACTTGACACAAGAGTTTCCTCTCCTAACCTCGTCTCCACCCACCAAAATCTCCTTATCAATGCTCTCAAATCCTGACAAAGGCTAACAGGGAGTCAAAAAGTGCTCATCATATAGGTTGGGATTGATTAGAGAACTGATTTAATGAGAACTTCCTGGCCCTTTAGCATTGAAACACCTGCTTCTTATTGCGTCCCACCACCACTGGGAGGCCTAGGTATTTATCATGAGATTGCAGCGTTTGAAGTCTGAACATGTTCAAAATGTTGGCACTGTCATCGTACCCACATTCGGGCTGAAGGCAATTGCAGATTTTTCAAACTTTATTTTCTGACCAGTGGCCTTTTCATAAGTGGTGAGGATTTCCAGCATGGCGACACAGTCGGACTTTTGGCACACAAGAAAATTAATGCATCACCCGCAATAAATAAGTGATTAATCATCAGCTCTCCCTAGCACATCTGAATCCCACAATTCTTATCCCTATCTATGCCTATTGTAATAGTCCCGAAAACACTTCCGCACATAGAAGAAATAAATACAGGAATAGGGGTGAGGGGACACCCCTGCCGGATCCCCCTGGCTGGAATAACCATTCCTTGAAGTGTCCCATTTAGAAGAAAAGAAAACATTGTGAATGATATACAAGATCAGATCAATCTCAACCACTTCTCTGGAACTCCATCTTCCCCATTACTGCTATCAGGAAATCCTACTCAACCCGGTCATATACCTTGCTCATGTCTAATTTTACTACCATAACTCATTTCTCCCATTGCATTTGTTGGCCATAGAATGTAGAGATTCAAAAGCAACAGCTACATCATCTGAAATTAGTCTCCCAGGAATATGGTTTTCGGATATGAGATCTGGAAGAACCACTTTCAGGCAGTTTGCAATAGTTTTGGTAACTATTTTGTAGAGTATGTTACATAGGCTAATCGGCCGATGTCAGCCGGAGAGACAACCTGGCTCTTCTTAGGTATGAGGACCAAATTGGTGGAATTTATCGAAGCCACGGACGTGCCCTCATTCAGAACTTATAGAAGGCTGAATGGAAGCCATAAGGTCCGGGGGCGTTCGTGGGACATGCATGGGTACCTTGCATATATACAAATGAATCAACTTACCCGCCGTTCATATACCAAGGCTTGTTTCTTCTTCTTTGATTTTATTGAAGAGTTCCCTCCATCATCCCTACATCTTTTCGAATTTTTGTCGATTTTGATGGTGAATTTCCATCATCTCTAGGGTGCAATTTCGAAGCCTGCTTTGCTGTAAAATGCTTCATCGAAGATGAACGGGTTACTGCTATTTTGGGGTGTTAATCACTGATTCGGGTGGAAATTAGGAAGAATGTTGGCTGCAAATCTTTGTTTAGGGCTTGGATCCCAGAGAAATTAGGGATTTTGATTTATTTGGGTAATAGTGGTATGGAATTAATTATAAGGTAACTGAATCTTACGTGAATTTGTCTAGGGTTGGGCATGAGTTGGGTTGGTTCGGTTTTGGGCCCAAATCGAAATCGAACCAACCACTTCGATTTGGCGTTTCTCCCAAATAGAATTAAACCGTCTTATTAGACAAACCGAAACGACTATGGTTTAAGCGGTTTGGGCTTGTATTTGTATTCTTATAAAAAAAAATTTGCATGTTCATGAAATAGTAACCATGCATTTCTCCATGTTCCCATTAGGCATGTACTCCAATATGAAGTCTTTGAACTCCATATTATTGCAACATCATATGATTCTCACTAAATCCGATGACGAATGATGATCATTACTTGACTTTGTGTTTGGTTGATATTGTTTCTTAAAGGAATTTGGCGCAAATAGATATTAACATTTGTCTTCAGTGTGAAAATAGTTCATAATGTTTTTTTTTTTAAAGATATCCTTAACTTGTGTGTTTTTGTGCGTAATTGGTCCTTATTTAATGAAACAGACCACTGTGTTCTTAATTTTAATTAAAAAATTACAGTTAAGTTCCTAACATTTGCAAAGGGTATAAATGAGTCCAGTACCTTTATTTTGTTATTAAAAATTAAAGAAAACTAAGGAGTTCTTTTTAATTTTTTGAATTAGGAGTTTATTGACCAAATTGATAATATACATAAATTGTTTTTGCATATTTTACGAACTATTATAAAATAACTAAAATTTAAGCTAATAATTATTAACAAACGTGTTAAATAAATTTATTAATTTTATTATTAAGTAATTATATTATCTAAAAATATAAACTTTTATTTTATGATTGTAACAAATATATATATATATATATATATATATATATATATATATATATGTGTGTGTGTGTGTGTGTGTGTGTGTGTGTGTGTGTGTGTGTCATAAACTTGATCCCCAAATACTTTTATTTAATATTGAACTATTCATCTATTAATTTCAAATATTAGAGCTCCAACTCATGTATTTTTCATATTTTGATTTATCGTTTTATTATCGTTCTAAACTAAAGAAAACATAATTTGTAAATTAATTTTTATTATTATTTATATGTTAAATAAAAACATAATAAGTTTGGTTCAATGTCATAAAATTATATACATCATTTTGTTATTTATTTATTTTAATTTTTATTCAAGTTTTCATATCGCATAACAATTAATTATACTTAAATCGAGTAATGTAGAAAAATTTATCTTGTGAAAAATTTAATTGACACGACTATAATGATATATTTAGTACACTAAATTATATATTATTAAATAAAGTTACCGTAACCTTTTGCAAATATTAGGAATCCAACTGCAAATTTTTCTAATTAAATTTAAGGGTATATTAATCTTTTTTATCAATTAAGACTAACTGCACATCCAAATACATAGGTTAGGGAGGTTCGTGCCAAAAAATAAAAATTATGAACAATTTTCTGCACTGAGAACAAAAGTTAGAAACCATTTGCACTAAATTCCCTTTCTTAAATTATAATCCTTCACCACAATGTTTAACATGTCAAAAAAGGTTTTCCTCTGTACTGAAACAAAACTTCCACGTCCAAGTGTTTTTCTTTCACTAAAGGCATTTGTTGCTTATAGAAGTTCTTGACAAGAAATCCTTCTTCATGCAAGACATAAATCATAATGATATTTAACTTTGATGTAATGGATTGTTTCGTTTTCATTTTTTTGACTATCAATAATGTCAAGCATATTGCAATGATTAATTAAAGGATATGGTAAAGAATATATTTCGTTAGTGATACTACTTTCTTTGACCTTGATCCAAAAAAATGACTTCAACAATGAATTGTTTAAGAGTTGAATCCCAAAACTTTGTCTAAACGTGATCACTAACGAGTTGTTTTCAATGGATATTTTCCATTGAAAAATCTTAGGTAAAATATTCGTCGGGAAAAATCAGTCAAGAATTGTTGTATTAGGATCCGGTTGAGTGTTTTTGTTGAGATAAATGGTCCCGAGGTCACCGAACTTTTACACTACTTTTGACTAAGTCACTAAACTTTAATTTGGTACAATTAGGCCATTATACTTTAATTTACGAGTAATCACCTCACTCCATTTGAGTTTCGTTAATCTAACTTGCTCACATCGTCAAAACTAACAACATGTCAATTTATTTACCATATGAACTCATCTAAAATTGCAAACTTTATCGCTCAATCATTTGGTAAAATCGTTGCACAAAGTTGGCTTTGATATCATCCATGTCCGAGCGAAAGAGCTACCTAAAAGTGATGAAGCAAGGGAAAAGGCCACCATGCTTTGAGAAGTTACCCAAAAAAAATTTTGAAAAAAAATGAAAAGAAAGTGAGAAAAAGTAAATGTATGAAATGAAGACGACTACTAACCTTGACTAAGCCTCGCTACTATACATGGGCATCTAGACAACTAGTGAGTTTGACGTTCCTAGTAGAAGCTTGAAAGTCGAGCACTTAAATCTAAAGATAATCATCATGGACCCTAATTTTACTTTTAATAGTTAGACCTAATCAAACTTGAGCGAGAAAGCAATAAGCAAGTTGAGTGCAACCTTAGAATTAACATACTTGGGTGATAGATTAAAAAAACTAAGGGGCGTGCATCTCACTAGAGGGAGAGGAAAAATTGACCACGGAGAGTCGAAAATGAAACCAACTTAAGCTTTATAGCGATGAGAATTGATTGTGCACACATACACTAGGCAAGTATCGATAAGTTAAAAGTTATTCTTGGTAGCATTATTTAGAAGTCTTACATGAATTGGTCGAACAGTTTGAAGTCCTAAGGTGAATACAGCAGACGATCTAACGAATCTAGTTTATTTATTTATTTATTTTTATGTGTTTTGAGTAGTTAATCTTGTTCGGGACGAACAATAGTTTCAGTTTTGGGGTGTTGATAAGTGTCTTATACGCATATCTTGTCTCTTAACTATACTTAATTGTTGATTATTTGAGCTCATTTCAACTCACTTTATGTTGTATTTGATTGTTGTAGGCTAAATCCCCAATTTGAAGATAGATTAAACAAAAGGAAGTGATTTGGATGCTTAACTATATGGAACAAACATGAGTCGATGCTATTAGAAAACAATTTGAGGGAATTTGAAAGTTTCTACAACAAAAATCAGATTTCAAAAGTTCGGGACTAATTTGCACTTTTTCAAATCTTAAAAAAAAACCACTTTTGAGAGACTTTAGAAGGGTGAAGACCAATTAGAATGCCATTGAAAGTTTTTGGATGGAATCGAGAAGATTTAAAGATCAAAGTACCAAAACTGTACCTAAAACTCAAATCCGAACCAAATTGTAAGTTTTGAAAAAAGTGGTTGCACAAAAATCACTCAGGGTCCCACAATGCATTGTGTGACCTAGGTGTGACCTTGGCTGAAAGAAAAGCCCTGGGCGCGGTTTTCGAAGTTGAGTCGAACTAGGACTGCTTTTCTTGGACAACTTTCAAGGCATCTCAAGTACTATATAAAGAAATATTCTAGGTTAATTAAGAGGAAGTTCTATATCATAACATATCACAAATTCTTGGAGGAATTCCACATCAAAAACATCAAATTCTTAGGGGCAAACTACAAGAAATCATTGGAGCTTTGGATGATTTTGAAGAACAAGACGGTGCCGTCGAAGAATATTGGAGAAATTCAAGATTAAGGGTTGCATCAACTTTTATTCTAAGTTATCCGGGTTATGTAATAACTTTTTATCTTGTATTTTTGTAATCAAAACATGGTAGGCTAAACCATTGTGGCTAGGATTTTGATGAAACATTGTTGATTTTAATTCAATAAATTGCTAGTTTTTATTCTTGCGTTTAGGTTAATTATTTATTATTCTCTTATTCCATTTCAATGATTAGCTACCATTAGAACACATTAGTGATTTGTATTTCTTTTGAGAGTTTTGAGTATAAATTAGCAAATGGTAATAAACAACATATGTTCCTATAATTGATGGTCTACGTTATTGTGCTCTATACAATCGTTATGTGATGATATTTGTGAATTTAATGCGTATTTATATGTTTGAAATTTTATTAGAGATATATAAATATAGAATCGATTGACCATCGGAAGAAGCTATTGATTAAAATTGGATAATTGATTTTTAACCTACGAATCTAAGTTCTTGTCTTTGTTGATTGTTTGTTATTGAATTAATTGTCATCCTTTAATTTGGCAAATTTTAGGATAGTTCTTGGATATGTGATGATGTAGAGATGTGCTACATGTGTCTAAATCAAATAATAAATAACATTAAGTCGATAGGAGATAGAGATATACTTATATACTTAGTGCAATATTTTGTGGTATTCTAGTTTTGTGTTATGCTTTTTTTTATCTATTCGCATGCATCATAGATATATAGTTGGATCATAGATTTAAATTAGTTTAATGTGTATCGAGAGAGCAAATTAACATATATGAAATGGCTTTTTGCACAAATAGTTCCTATCTTTTGCACTTCATCGTGGGTTGAGGACCTATCTTTTATTTTTGGCGATGTAGCCCTATTTTAAACATTTTTTTGGCGACAATGGTCATTTCATTCCAATTCTTTTAGATTCAAACGGTAGTTCGGCTTTTTTAGCAAATGGTCCTCGCGTTTCATTTCATAAGGGTATTTTTTGGCATTCTACTGTTCATAAATAAAAATTTGTAACTTAACTCAAGAGGGAAAAAAAAGAAAGAAAATAGTAATACTTTAGAAAATACCCACCCCACTCCACCCCACTTCGAGATGTGTCCAAGGCCACCACAAAAGAGGCACCAAGAGAGGCGTGTCGATGGAGACCCAACATCCGATGGCTAAGCCGGAGGTTGGGAATACCCACCAAGATATATGAACTGCTATATGGTGGTGGTCATTGTTGACCATAGCCGGGATGAGTCGGTTGTGGTGCACCATATGTTGGAGGGCCATACCTTGCAGGGATGTCGGGTAACTCGATGATGGTGGTCGCGGGCACCGTAATCTGTCCGAGAATAACCCGCTTTGAGTATGAGGAGGCCGAGAATGAGGATAGTCGGGCTTATCATAACCTCCTTGAGCACTAGGCGATCGCTGCGGCAGTTTCTTTGCCCGTAGTCGGGCGGCCGGTTGGTGTTTTTTTGCTGAGGAGGTCCATAACTAGTAGGTGGCGGGGTTCCAAAACCACCTCGTGAAGTTGGGAGAGCCCCATAGTCGGGTCGGGTCGATCCTTGAGGAGCATATATAATTGGGATTAGGGTTAGGTGACCACCACCAGATTGTACGATCGCCGAGGCGGTGCTTGATTGGTATCACCATGGGTTCCATATGTTGGCGTGTACCCATCGGTGTTGGGTTGGGATTTGAAGTTCATAAAAGCAAGGCAAGAAAGCAAAGATCTTCACTTTCTCTTTTAACATTTTACTTCTCATTTCCATCTCGAATCTTCATTTTCCTTCCTCTTTTCCTTTCATCTGTTTCATGAAAAACCTGTCACTCTCTCTTACCAACTTAGGATCAACCCCACGAACATTGTCCTTGCTTTTTCAGTTTTTGTCTCTCTATCTCTTGCTTTTTCCCACAAATTTACACTAAATTCCAAAAATTGGAAAACATCAAATACCAAAGACTGAAGAGGTAATGGTGCCATTTTCACCATAACTAAGCTTTAAGAAAAGCTCAAAGCAACAATCTTCACCAAAAAAAAAAAAAAAAAAATAATCAAATCAAATGTTTATATCTTGAGAGGGTTCTAGAAAGCTCATATCAAGAACCTTTACAAATCCAAAAAAAATGAAAAAACAAAATGATTACTTGAAGAAATTTGGAGTATAATTATTAGGATGAAGAGAAAATAAGCAATTATGGCAAATTTTTATTTAAATTATTTTCTTTCTTTTTTTCCTCTTAGGACCTCGAGTTGCAAATTTTTATTTATGAACAGTAGAATGTCGAAAATGCCTTTATGAAATGAAGAATGTGGAATGCACGCGGAAACCATTTGTGCAAAAAAGCGAACTATTGGACATAAATTACAATTGTCGCAAAAAACGTTTGAAATAGGGGCTACACTGACAAAAATGAAAAGATAGGTCCTCAACCCACAATAAGTGCAAAAGATAGAGACCATTTGTACAAAAAAGCCTATAAGAAATATCGATTGTCAACATAAAACGAGAATTGATTGAGGATTAAAGAAGGTTAATAATAGTGGATTCGAGTCCCAATGCCTTTCATGATTTGATTAAGTCCAAGAATTTGTTTGCTTATTTTAATTGTATAGTTTAGTAGATAATTATGTATAATTTAATAATTAGATATAAATACATAAAACTCAAATAATTGTTTGTGTGTTTTCTTAAATTAGAGCTAGTATTAATTAGAGTAAATTATGTAGAAATTCGAGTTCTTGTGGTTTCAACACTCTACTTATTATTATATTACTTATTACCAATTCTTCTACTTGTGGGATAAAATTGACAAACAAGTTTTTGGCACATCGACAAACCACAAGACAGTTTCTTCTTCAAACAAGTTCGTACTTAGGTTGTAAAATGAATTGTGCGATCTCTAGTGAGTTTTGTGCAAAAGCACCTAGGTCGCACAATGTACTGTGGTACATAAGTGTGATTTTTTTTTTAAACTTAAAATTTGGTATCTGGTTTGACTTTAGGTACAGTGTTGGTCATTTGTTCCTTAAATCTTCTCGATTCCATCTAAAACTTTCAATGACGTTCTAATTGATTCTCACCCTTCTAAGGTCTCTCCAAAATGGTCTTCAAAAGATTCAAAAGTGTGCAAATTAATCTTCAAACTTTCTCAAAATTTGATTTTCTTTCCACAAAATTTTCAATTTCACTCAAGTTGTTTTGTAATAGCTTCCACTCATTTTTGTGCCATCTAGTCAACCTTCAATTATAAATCCAAATCACTTTCCTTTCGTTTGATCTATCTTCAAATTGGAAATTTAGCCTACCAAAGTCAAATATAACATAAAAGTGAAGAAAAATTAACTCAAATAATCAAAAATTAAGTATATTTATTATCAACTAGTTTTCTCACAACTTCATTAACTCAAGACCAAAGTTTTAGGCCTTCTTGACAATATCCTTCTTCTTTTCCTCTGAATAATCCCCAGGGAGTTTGTTTGGGTAAATTTTTGAAATGACCTTGTCAAACAGTCGGAATCGTAGAAGAGCCTAACTTATACTAAATAAGTTTTAAAGGCCTCTTTTAAATAGAATAGACTAAAATACCTTTATTTTATAATATCAGCTAACTGACCATCGGAGTTTTAAAGGCCTCTTTTAAATAGAATAGACTAAAATACATTTATTTTATAACATCGCCTAATCGACCATCCTATAACAAACCATCTCGTTAATGTACATGTTGTTCTCATAATGACACTGGGCTCATTAATAGGTCCTGTTAACAGACATTGGGATCTGTTAAGGCTAAATTTGGCCTTAACAGACTCTAAGGTCTGTTAACAGACTATGAATCTATTAACGTAGATTTATACAACTATAATTGATTTTTTCAATTAATCCATCTCAAATTAACTCAGATTTGCAGGAATTTAAAGTAAAAATCATAATTCATACTCAGGTTTATATATTTTTTTCATGATTTATACTACAAAATCCATAATTTCTACCGTAAATTAAAAGAAAAAGATGGAGAATGATGAATTTCTACTTTGAAATGAAATTTCTTACCTAAATGAAATGGGTTGGATTTTAACTTTGAAATGAGTTAGATTCTAACCTTGAAATCTTCTCTTTATCACAGATAAATGAATTTGAAATCGTTTGAAATGGTTATAAGCGGGAAAAAAAAACAGGTTATATTTGATAATTTACACACCAAAATTGGTCCCATTTTGAAAAATTGGTCGGTCACCAGGCTATTCATCACCTTTCCCACCTTGTTTTCTCCTAACCAAAGCTTCTTCAAGACCAAGACTCCAATAGAGCTGTCATATTTATCTTCCAAAGTGCAAAATCATTAGACCCATCATTTTTTTTCCGAGGACCGAAATATTGGATGAGGGAGAAAAAGAGCAATGAAAGGGAACCCCGACCCGAGCTCGTAGAACAATATATTAATGTCTTTTTGTCTGACACTGCGGAGCAGCTAGAAATCTAACAGTCAATGTAGTTTCCCCCTTAATTAGTGCCTCAGAATTGGAACCCATTAAATCTGAGGCTTTTAGTGTTTGATGGTTGCTGCTGGAAGCGACACAAATCCAGTTGAAAATTGATGTAGCGGATGGACCAGTTCCCAAGATGTTGTAATTAAGCACCAGAAGCTATTGCTAAAGTGTAAGTTGAAACTTGATGCCAGTTTAAATGAGATTTTGTTCTTATAAAATTCTAAAGGAAATTCCATTGCGCACAAACTGTTTGATTGATTTACTGAGAGAAGTTACCATTTGCTGTCTGAAAGTTTTATTCTTCTATCATCTGTTATAAAGCTTGGGCATTACTATATACTTCATATTTATACTACCAATATAGAAGAAAACCAAGAATTACGCATTCATTATGGTCTTAAAAACAATAGTTACTTAAATACATACGTATCCCCGGAAAAGCCAAGGGGTATGTGTAATGTGATTACATGTTTTCTGGAATTTCTTTACAATGACCTCATTTTTAGATTCCTTGTGGAAAAAGCATGCATAAAAGGAACATATCATAATATGGAAAACAGGAAAATAATAGAAGAAAGATGAATATGAGTTTTTGGCATTAGTTTTACTCACTTATTTCTTGTCTTGTCGTTATAGACCTATATATAAGTAATTATTTTGCCTTTGGACAAAATTCAAACAAGAAAAGTAAAGAGTAGATGAATAGTTGAACCCTTCTTCATGCATGATATATCATAGTATTCAGTTAGTAGCTTTCAAAAGACTGTTACTCATTTTTCTTTTCTCTTTTAAAGACTACTATTTTTCACAGTCATAGTTTTCTTTCATGCCTGAAATAATAGCACTTAAATATTCAAACTGTTTATGCAGATAAATACTATTTTGGATATGCATATTGATTTTTCTTAAAGTCATTTCACTTTTGATCAGATTAAACTGCAAAGTAAATACTGTGGAGCAAAGGGAGTCTCCAATGTACATGGTATACTTAAAATGCTAGCTTTATAATTTTGGTAGAGCTGATCATTTGAGAGTTGCCAAATTGCTTCAAGCATGCACCGGAGTGTTTATCATCTGCATTCAGTAACAGAACAGCAAATTTGGTGTCAAGAAATAAAGTTAGAAAACCTTTTAGAGGAGGAAAAAGAAAGATTTCTCACTATACATTGCTGTCCTTTACATTACTATTCGTTTATTTGCTCTCCATTTCCATCTTTAGCGTCTTGAGTTGTTCTTAGAAACGTCATTTTAATCTTTTCAAGTCTAGCCACAACTTCCCTTGTACTGATTCTTTCCATAGGTGAGTTGATCAAACATTCCATTGCCAATGCCAGAATGGATAAGACACATTGCTCCTTTGCAGAGAAATTATTGTCTTCTCTTCTGAGAAGGTTGGCATCCACAACTTCAATTATTTTGTTTTCATCTAAAGACTGGCTAACCCAGCTTTTCAAGCTCATTTTTCACCAAACATTGCATCTGTCGGCTTCTTCCTCGCAGACATCTCCAGTAGCACTATACCAAAGCTGTAGACATCGCCACTAGTGGATACTATTCCTTCACTTCCATACTCTACATTAGCATGCATTAAACATTTATGAGATCAGTTTAAACTTTCCCAAGTTTATTTGAAGAAAAATAAATTCAGAACATTAAGAATCTTGATAGGGAACATCACCTGGTGCTATATATCCAATTGTTTCCAAGGTCTTCGTTTGAACAATTGACTCCCTTGACCAAGAGTTTGGCTATACCAAAATCATCAATGTGTCCAACCATATCTTTGTCGAGTAGGACATTGGTTGGCTTTAAATCACAATCAAGGACAGTGAATGTCAGACCATGATGCAGATATTCTAAAGCCAATGCAACATCAATTGCTATATCTAATCTTTTTAGCATGTCCAAGAAATAGTTGTGGCAATATAACCATTTCTCCAGGCTTCCATTAGGCATGTACTCGAGTATGAGGGCTTTGAACTCTATATTACTGCAACATCTAATGATTCTTATTAAATTCCTATAGCGAATGGTGATCTCACTTTCTATATCAAAACTCTTGGTCACTCGTTCTGATTGGAAATTGAAAACCTTCACTGCAACAGTTAATCCATCATAAAGTGTTCCTTCATACACTGAACAAAAACTTCCACTTCCAAGTATGTTGGTTTCACTAAAGGCATTTGTTGCTTTTCGAAGTTCTTGATAAGAAATCCTTCTCCATGCAACACCTAAGGAAATTTCACTCTTGGGTAGTTTCTGTATGATTTTCGCCTTCTTACTATCAAAATGGTTATGCTCATTGCAAAAATAAGCGCTATGATTGGGGGGAGAATATATTTCATCAATGCGACCACATTCTGACTTTGATTTTTCAAGTATTTTTCCATGGTGGAAATTGTTGTCGAGTTTCACTGCAGAGAGCATAGTTATGCAAAAATGGTTAAGCAGTAAAGTTTGCAAAATGTCCCCAACAGGAATCTCTCTCCCTCTAGTCGGTTGTGAGACACATCAAAATATTGTAGGTAGTTGAGTGTCTCTAATGACTTTGGAATCAATCCAGAAAAATTATTATAGGACAGATCAAATGATTCCAAGCTTCTTATATTTCCTAAAGACTCAGGAATGGATCCTTGAAATTAATTATGTGCAAAAAATAGTGAAACCAATGATTGCATGCTACCAGCAGAGCTTGGGATATCACCTGTGAATTGATTCTGCGATAAGTCTAGTTGGTTGACGACCTTCAAATTTTTGATTTCTGAAGATAGGGAGCCTCTTAAACTGTTCGAGGACAAGTTTACTTCCAGGAGATCCTTAAGGTTCCACAAGTTTAAAGGCACAGTAGACTCCAATTGGTTGGAGTCTAAGTAGAGTCTTCTGAAAGATTTAAGTTCACCCAAGCATGTGGAAATTGACCCATAGAGCATATTGTTACTTTGGTACAAGTCACCCAAATTGCTTAACTGGCAAAGCTCGGCGGGGATAAATCCATCAAGTTTATTGTATTCAAGATAAATACGTTGAAGACATCTTAATTTTCCAAGTGTTCTTGGGATGAATCCCGTTAACTGATTGCTATCTGAATATAAATCTGCCAAGCTGCTTAAGTTTCCAATCTCATCAGGAATAGCAGCCTTAATGTGGCATCCAAGTGTTCTGAATACCTGGAGAGAAATGGAAAAATTCCCTATTGATGCTGTAAGAATTCCATTTAGCTGATTCAAAGATACTTCAATAAGCTCCAAATATCGGCAATTTGTTAATGAAGAGAAAAATCTCAATTCCAGACCTGAAGATTCTCCTGTCAAATTATTTTCTTCAATCAGAAGGCGCTTTAGAAGTCTTAGATTACCAAAGTTAGGTACAGCGCCAGTCAAAACATTTGGGCCCATGTTTAAGATTGTAAGGATAGAAGCATTGGTGATAGAGCATGGAATTACTCCAGTGAGTCTGTTGTCACCCAGATAAAGCTCTTCAAGATTCGGAAGTGAAAGCCCAATGGTTGACGGAAGAAGGCCTAAAAACTGATTGGCTGAAAGTTCCATCATATTCATTGTCGATAATATTGAACATGGAAATGGGGGCGTCGCCCAATTGGTACCAGCATTCATCATAAGTTCCCCTTATGGGAGGAGGTCAAGGGTTCGAATCGCTGGGGACGCGAAAGAAATCCAGTTTGGAGCCCAACCTCCAGTGGACAGTACGTAAGCTAACGGCGCACGGAATAGCCCATGGGCGAAAGACCTGTAGGGGAAAGTCCGTGGTCGTTACAGTTTTAGTCATCCATATCCAGGATGTGAGTTACCTTGATTGTTACTGAGTCGCTGATTGAACCATTAACCTATTTGTTGAACTAGTGGCCCGCTGACCCGATGCTTTCACCGCATCATTGACGAGTTCTAGTCTGATAAATGTGATTATATAGTCTATAATTACAAAGATGTTGTCCAAAACTACTAGCAATTGGTTATTTGTAACTTTTACTTAATTATTAATTATTTGATGCATTTTAATTATCTCTTTTCGTGAATTCATTTATTAAATTAATTCCTTAAGACAAAGCACCATGAATAACTGGCAAAGAGACAACAAACCTGAGATAGGTTAAATGGAGAGAGGGACTTCAAATTATTTTTAGATAGCAGGTTTGACTAAGTTTGAAAAACAAAAGGTTTACTTATAAGTAAATAAGTTTGTTTTTAAATAAATAACTATGTTGTTGATAAATGGTAATAAGCAAGTTATTTATTTCGACACTAACTTAAGAGCTACTTTCAAAAGAAGTAACTTTTTTACTTAAAAACAGAAGTAGAGTAAGTTATCTAGACACATTTGAAAATAAAAAGGTGCTTAAAAATAACATTTACTTATTATTAAATGTTCTCTACATAACTTCATATCGCTCTCCAAAGAAAAATGATTTTGGAAATGGAAATTTGGGGAGGGGGGTGTGTGAGGCGCTCCGGTTGGATCTTTACGGACAAAAAAAATTACATTCAGTTTGATATTCTAGTAACATTGCTTTTTCAGATGGAACGGAAAAATCCCTTTAGATACATTGATCTTGAAAATAGATATTTGAGGAGTTGATGGGGAAGAGAGACATGTCAGGATGGAGAGGTTTTGAGTAGTTTTCATCATCAATACATTGCTCTAGAGTGAACTGAATTAGACTTTTCTTATAAGTATGCAAAAAAGACTTGTGCTTTTGCCACTATAAATTGTGGGTCCTATGAAATATGTGAATAATAAGTAAGTAGTAAATTGTGGATCCTACAAAATGTGTGGATAAAAAGTACGTTTGACTACCTCGATTGCACTTATGAAGGCATTCGAGCCTATGAAAACAAACAGTATTCATGAGTTGAGACTCAAGTGCTAATAAAAAAACCATTACCTGCGTGTTCACTTGTGGTAAAACTGAACACTGGGGACCTCTGTTTTCGAACAGACGAGTCTTACTATATGGATGGAATTAAATCAGTTAAGACTCAAGTGCTACAAAACACACACTATCCACGTTTTCCCTTGTGGAAAAACTGAACATTGGCTACCTCTGTTTTCTAACGCAACCGAGCCTACAAAAAGGATGGAATTCTGCAGCGGAGACTCAAGTGCCACAGAAAACTCAGTATCCACGTATTCAGTTGTGGAAAACTGAAGACAGGCAACATCTGTTTTCAAAGGCAGCCGATCCTATGACAATGGACAGAATTCAACGGTCAAGACTCAAGTGATACGAAAAAATACCCTACCTAAGTGCTCACTTGTGAGACATTGAGGATGTTAGATGCTATTTTTCTATTGGCAAAAAGTAAACTGAAAGATATGTGAATAGAATATAATGAGTTGACCCGGGTGCCTCCCACATTTGAGTAACAAGAAGTTTCCATTCCTTAATGGGGATTTAGTACTGTGCTTGGTTGAAATTCGTTATCACATTACTGCTTATTGTAGTCATGTCAGGTTTCTATTTACTACTTTGCTTCATATTTTTGGTGTCCATTGGATTCTCATGCCTGATTATCTGAAAACCATGCTCTAAAAAAATTGCTATTTGGACTCTCATAAGAAAAATAATCTGCAGTGTCGCATGCTCGATGAGGTGGATATAACAATATTAGACAGTACAATGGAAGATAAAGATATTAATATCTTGTATCTACAGGAGATATCATGAAGGACGATCCAAAGAACAAGCACCCTTCAAATCCCCTCCTGTGAAAGTCGAATTGGGAAAGCAGAAAACCAGGCCATAGAATATGATCATCTGTAAAATTACAGATTTTCCAAATTAAAGTTTATTGAAGCATTCAAATTGCATTTATTATTACGGATTAATTGATAAAGCTACTGATTGGAACATCCTACAATAATTTGTTACTGAGAATTGTGCATGTATGTTCAAGGAACAAAATTATTCTATCTTGCTAGAAACATAGCTTTAATCTTCTGAAGACTAACCACAACTTCCCTCATATTGATTCTTTCTGTAGGAGAATCAGTCAAACATTCTATCGCCAAAGCCAAAATGGATGAGACACATTGATCCCTTTTAGAGAAATTCTCTTCTTCTCTTCCATGCAAATTGGTGTCCAGAACTTCAGTTATTGTATTCACGTCCAGTGAGTGACTAACCCAACTTTTCAAGCTCATTTCTTCACTAAACATCTCGTCTGTCGGCTTCTTCCTTGTATACATCTCCAACAGCATCACGCCATAACTGTAGACATCGCCACTAGTGGATACTATTCCTTCTGTTCCATATTCTACATTGGTATTAAGAAAACATAAGATCAGGTGATAAAATAAAAAACTGGAAGTAAATTGAACAATTTTCTAAATAAAATAAATCCTTCTAAACATCACCTGGTGCCATATATCCAATTGTTGCTAAGGTCTTTGTTTGAGCTGTTGATTCTCCTTCATCGAAGAGTTTGGCTATACCAAAATCACTAACATGGGCAACCATGTCTTCGTCGAGTAGGACATTGCTAGGCTTTAGATCACAGTGAATGATGGGGAATGTATGACCATGATGCAGATATTCTAAAGCTAATGCAACATCAATAGCTATATTTAATCTTTTCAGCATGTCCAAGAAATAGTTGTGGGAATATAACCATTTCTCCAGGCTCCCATTAGGCATGTACTCGAGTATGAGGGCTTTGAACTCTGTATTACTGCAACATCCAATGATTCTGATTAAATTCCTATGACGAATGGTGCTCAGTACTTGACTTTCTGTAGCAAAGCTCTTGATTGCTCTTACTTGTTCTGACTGCAAATTGAAAACTTTCACTGCAATATTTAACCCATCAGAAAGTATTCCTCCATATACTGAACCAAAACTTCCACTTCCAAGTATGTTGCTTTCACCAAAGGCATTTGTTGCTTCTTCAAGTTCTCTATAAGAAATCCTTCTCCATTCAAGATGCAATGAAATTTCACTCTGTGGTGCATCTTTGTTCGATTTTCGTCTTCTTACAATCAAAAGTATGGTCACTGCCAGGATAACAGATATGATCGGGGGCAGAATATATTTCATTAACGAGACCACATTCTTTGACCTTGATCTTTTATGAGCCTTTCCACAAGGTGGAAATTGTTGTCGTGTCTCACTACAAAGAGCATAATTTTGCATAAATGATTGAGCAGTAAAGTTTGCAAAGTGCCCCCCTGTCGGAATCTCTCCCTCTAGTCTGTTGTGAGACACATCCAAATGTTCGAGATGCCTAAGTTCCTCTAATGACTTTGGAATCAATCCAGAAAAATTATTGAAAGACAAATTCAAGGATTGCAAGTTTATTATATTTCCCAGAGACGGAGGAATTGATCCTTGAAATCTATTGTGTGCAAAAGATAGCGAAGCCAGCGATTGGAATTTGCCAATGGAGCTTGGGATATTACCAGAGAACTGATTCCACGAGAAGTCTATGTTGACAATGACGTTCAAATTTCCGATCTCAGAAGGTAGATTACCACTTAAACTGTTATGGGACAAGTTTAGTTGCAGGAGATCATTAAGGTTCCACAATTTCAATGGTACGGTAGATTCCAATTTGTTGAAACCTAAGTGGACGTTTCTTAGGGATTTAAGTTCACCCAAGCAATCAGGAATTGATCCATTGAGCATATTGTCGCTTAGATACATGTCCCCCAGATTGCTTAACTGGCAAAGCTCTGCGGGGATGTATCCCTCAAGTTTGTTTATTGAAATATATATACGTTGAAGACTTTTCAATTTTCCAATTGTACTTGGGATGAATCCTGTCAATTGATTTCTGTCTAATAATAAATATTCCAAGCTGCTTAAGTTTCCAATGTGAGCAGGAATAGCACCGACAATGTTGCACCCAGATGCATAGATTTTCTGAAGAGAAGCAGATAAATTCCCAATGGAAGTTGGGAGGAGACCGCTTAGATGATTTGAAGATACATCAAAAAACTTCAAATATCTGCAATTTGTTAGTGAAGAGAAAATCTCGAAGAGTCTCCTGTCAAATTATTTCCTCCAATAAAGAATTTCTGTAGAAGTCTTAAATTACCAATGTTGGGTATAGTACCAATCAAAAAGTTGTCGTCCATGTCTAATATGGTGAGCTTAGAAGCATTGGTGATAGAGCTTGGAATAACTCCACTGAGTCTGTTGCCGCCCAAATAAAGCACATCAAGATCGGGAAGTGAAAATCCCATCGTTGAAGGAAGATAGCCTGAAAAGTAATTGCCACCAACATCCATAGACTCCAAAGTTGATATATTGAACATGGAAAAGGGGATGGAACCAGATAAGCCATTGTGATGGACAACAAATTCCACAAGATTAAGATTGCCAAGCTCAGCTGGTAATTCACCTGCCACAATGTAATCCATCAACTTTTGTTTTCAAGTGTTTCTTTGATGTACAAGTGTCTGTCTAATCATGGCTTATATATATTAGCATTGCATGTGAGCGCGCTTCCAAGAATGCAATGAATCCTAGAAAAGTTATGAAAAAAAGAATATGTTTTACACTAACGAAGTCATTTACAAGAGTGAAAATAAGTATGTGTTCATTGTAAATACATACAATGTTGGAAACTTGGAACCGTCAAATTGTGTATCTAATCTAAATCTAATACAAGTACCAAATATTAATTGCATACTTTTCCGGTTTTCCCCAAACTGATACATGTATATACCAAGTACATGAATCAAGTAGTGGACAAATAAATTTCTACAAGTATTTATTACTCCCTCCGTCCCAATTATATAGTCTCTTTTCCCTTTTTTGGATATCCCATATATATAGGCCTCTTTATATATTGAATAGTAAAAATTTTGTTCTTTTACTATTCTAACCTTATTTAATTTGCATAGATATATCCAATGTCATCTTGATATTTTAAATTATTTACATTACCAATTAAACTAATGGAAGTTTAATCAATAGTAGTGGGTATTTTGTTGCTAGTTTTCATGCAGTAATAAATTTTTCATTAACATTATTTTTACAAGTAAAAATAAATAAGGGTAAGATAGGAAAATTATTTTTATTTTTTATTTTTCCCATACTGTTTTAATCTGCGTGAAAAAAAAAATAGGGCCTATATAATTGGGACGGAGGGAGTAATTAGAATACATGCTTCACATATACAAGAATAATAGTATTCGGAAAATTTGACCAATGACCAATAAATATCGAATACAAGATATTATGAACAACGCAGCGGAATAAAGATTTCACATTCTTAAGTAAAACGTAATAGGAATTAATCAAATAGAACAATAACCAAACTAAATAATACGTGAAATTAATGATACAATATTTAACATGGTTCGACAACGTGCCTACATCTACAACTCAACTCTAATTAATATTCCACTATAATAAACAGATAATAGGTACAATGTTCTTCTCTCTATACACATCAAATCATAAAAACTAAACAATTATTGACACAAAACCGTCATCTAACAAATATGGAAACCCACAAAGTCTCTCGACTATAGGCATAACCAACATCAAGAACACAAGTCTTGACACACAAATGATCCACGTTTGTCAAAGATGAGAATCCTCAAAAGCAATACACCCAAGCAAAACTCTATCAAGAACAAATTCTTAGCAATACTACTCAAAACAACAAAGAAAATATCTCACCAAATTAAATCATTTGTTTGGATAACAATACATAGAATGCATTGGAGATGCTCTAAGTACATGAATATGAATATGAATAGATTTATACATGTATTCATTAATTAGGAAACATGTATCACATAATTCAATCAACTATTAATACCAAAAGACAAAATTAACTTATCTAAGTGAAGTTTATATTTCTACCATACAAAGACTAATAGACAAAGTAAAGATGAAGTTTATATATTTACTTATGAATAAATGTAAGTCAACTAGTTTTCTTAAACTCTTTATCAATGTACAACCTGTATTTAATTTATAAATGCCTTATTGTTCTCTCAACTTTATAGTTTCGAATATCGGACAAGTCATTGACGTGTTATTTGCTGTTACATTTAA
Source organism: Forsythia suspensa (assembly GCA_023638005.1). Taxonomy (NCBI): domain Eukaryota; kingdom Viridiplantae; phylum Streptophyta; class Magnoliopsida; order Lamiales; family Oleaceae; genus Forsythia; species Forsythia suspensa. The sequence continues at coordinate 2,313,735 of CM042670.1, forward strand.
ACTCGTCATTACATCTTATCAAACTGATTAATTTTGTAAATTTTCGTACAAAATGAGCCATCACTCTATTCCATGTTGAATCATGTATGTGACATCATAAATCGAGTTGAACCAAATTTTAGAACCAAAAAGTGTTATATGAAAGTTGTTAATGATGTAGAAGTTGTTATATGTACATACCGCCAAGTTGTTTCCATATAGATATAGAATCAGAGCCTAGTAAGGTTTCCAAATGTTGCCGGAATGCCACCAGTAAATTGATTGGAATAAAGATATAACTCCACAAGCTCGGGAAGATTAAGATAAATGTCAACTGGGAGGCTTCCAGACAAGTTATTGTAGCCAAACCGGATCACTTTCGGAGTAGACATGTTGAAGACGAAAGATGGAATTGGCCCAGTTTGAGAGAAACTTGGTATGCTCAATATCTCTAGATTTGAAAGATTGCCTATTTCGGTGGAATTCTTCCGAAAAATTACTAGTCAAAAGCGGGAAAACAAAAATTCATCATGAAGATACATGCTCATATCACATTTAGTTTTCAAACAATGTTTGGCAGGGCTGAGTGGGGAGTAGATATAAAGTCCACCGGACACGTGTCCGGCGGCCATTTTCTTTTCTATTTGTTTCTTTTTTCTGTTTTATTTATTTGAAATAAAAATATGGGTACAATCATCTATTCAATTAAATGACTTTATAATTGTCAAAATGACGAAATCTGCCCACTAAGGATCAAAGTCGCCACAAAATTAGAAGGTTGAAGATGATGCGGTGAAAAAACGTTGAGGACTAAGTTGCAACAAAGTCCATGGGTTCCACAATAATATCATGCAATAATAATCCTGTAATGATAATAACAAATTAATACTTCACAAAACCAAACATAAACCAAATTAGAACAAAAATCCTCTCAAATTCTATGCTAATTGGATAAAATGTCCAATAAGGTGAAAGGTGGGCAGGTGAAATGTCCAATCTACTTTACCAAGCATTCTTTGGGGGGATGAATTATGGATGGAATAAGGAGATTTGTTATGTGTAGATTCTAAAAAAACAAACTCGAAGTTGAAAAATATCTTTTCAATGTGCAGGGCTGGAGGTTGGGTAGTGGTAGTGGTAGTGCCAGTAAAAAAAATAAAAAAATAAAAAAATAAAAAATAAAAAAGTGGATGATGTGCATTAAGTGAAACAAAATTGGAACTTTAGAGACCTGTATTAAACAAACAATAATTTGGTAATAAAGGAGAAATTTCATTATAATGGGGCACCAACGGTGAATAAGTTGATTGGGTTTTTAATTGTTTATGTTTTTTTTTAATTGATTGGTATATTTAAAGCTGTATGCACATTACTGAAACGCACATGACCAATTGATGGAATTTTGTTTACACATACGTACCAGTATAATGAAGGGCACTTATATGTTGCCCGAGTCGGGCAGGAGATACATTTTCGTATAACGAATGCTAAGTGCCTGTTTGATTGAGTTGAAAATCAGCTTTTTATTAGAAGTTGACCGGTGAAACTTCAATTTTAATCACATTTTATCGGACCCACAACTTTTATCAACTTTCAACTACATATTTAATCAACTTTTATCAGAAACTTTGAAACTTTGTCAAACTAGATACAAGATCCTAGAACAATTATATAAAAAGAAATCATACCAATGAAGTTGTTATGACCTAGACGCAAGTCCTGGAGCATGATCAGACTGCCAATTGCACTTGGTATGCTGCCATTGAAATGATTATAGGATAATGACAGGGTCTCTAGGTATCTGCAATTGTATATATTTGATGGAATTTCTCCAGAAAGTTGATTGTCTGAGAGAGAGAGCACAGTCAGTTCTGGGATACCATCACAAATATCGTTTGGGAGCCAACCTGACAGGCCATTATCTCTGAGACCAAGTTCTCTCAAAGAAGACATGTTGAAGATTCCAAATGGTATGGAACCCGTAAGCATGTTAGACCTTAAGGATAAGTATTCCAGGGCGGAAAGATTGCAAATCTCTTGTGGAATATTTCCATTTAGAAAATTGTATGCCAGTTTTAGTGTCTGTAGCTTTGAATTGTTGTGCATCAACGATGTTGGGATGCTACCAGAGAAACTATTGTCATCCAGAAGAATGTGACGAAGTTCTGGTATGGTTCCGAGCCATGATGGTACCACTCCAGTGAAGTTATTAGATCCCATATCTATCTCTTTTAAACGTCGTAAATGAGAAAGCTCAAGGGGTATAATCCCTGTGAAGTTATTTGAGCTAATGTTTAAATAACTGAGAAATGTTAAATTTCCAAGATGTGGAGCAACGGTGCCACTGAAGCCGAAATTGGAAAAATCCAAGGCTGTGACTCTTTGCCATTTTCTACTGCAAGAAACACCAATCCAGTTGCAAGTCGACGTATTAGTCAACCATTTATTGGCCAAGATGTTGTTGGGATCTGAAATGATTCTTGTTTTGAAGGCAACAAGTGCTTCTTGATCTGTGCTTAAGTTATGAGCAAGGCAGTTTACTAATAAAACTGCAACAGTAATGAAGAAGAAAAGTTTGTTCATGACTTTGAAAATTTGAGTGGTACAAGTTTGTATGCTAAATGAGAGATATCAACCCTCTAAATATAGAGACCACATGTTGGAGATATGTATTGATTTTTTCACCACATGTTTAGACCCTCAAAGAAAGGTGCGATCTTGACAAGGAAATGTCACTAATGGTAACAATTAACGAGAAAGTGATAAGCTTTGGCGTTTCTGGAGAAAACTCATCGTCACAAAAATGCCAAAGCTTATAGAAGTTAGGAAATGACAATAGGTCGTTTTGTATTAATTAATTAGTCCATGTCACCACATCAGTATTAGATGGAATGACTAAGTTGAAACAAATCGAAAGTTTGGTAACTGATTTGGAACAAAAAACGTTTGGTGACTGAAGTGATAATTCCCTTTAATTTGGACATTAGAAATTCTAACTATGAAAAAAATATTCAACTAAAATTAGAAGATCGAGGATCTAATTGTTAAGAAAAAAATGTCAGGTACAAAAAGGTAAAATGGTGAATCATTTGGAAAATGAGCATATAATATATCTAAAATTCAGTAAATATATATATGTTTTTTAAACCTTTCTACACGCCAACCCACTACCAACTACAAAAATGTTAGTATAAATGTTTCCTTGTGCATGTTTGACTTCTTGATGATTTTGCTACAATTAATGCTCTAGATAAGTTGTATTAATGCAAGTTTTTCGATGATATAAAATAATGTGATTTTTTTTATTTATTTGTTGTACGTATTCAAAATTGTTTTTGATAATTGAGAATAAATATTAAAGACGTCGAGGCTATAAGTGATTTGTGAAGTTTCCAACAATATGGCTAAATTGTTTACATGCACAAGATATAATTCATGACATGCGACCTGAATTTACATAAAATTGTTTATATGAAATAGTTTCTAAAGAAAGTGTTGACCTCAAAAATGGTCCGCCAGCAGAGAACCTCACGCCTTTCTTCCCACGTGTATTTCTCCTCTTACTTGGGCTATGGCGTGGTTTATTCAACCACGCAGATATGCCTAGACCCGGTGGGTAGGTAACCAAGGATAAAGAGAAACACATTATGGGAGATGTAATAGCTTGAGGGCCTCTAACTAACGATTTCCCAGGTGGTTATAACACTTGAAGAATAATTAGAATGGAGGACTTGATATATGTGTAGTAAGAGTAATATTTTTAACATCCCTTTCTTGTGGAAATAAGTTTAGTATTTATAGGCAAATTCTACAAGAATGATTCTCTTCGATGTGCGACACGTAGTTCCATCTAAAGGGTTCTTGAGTCACATCTTTGGTGTCACGTCATTAGCATTAATGAGGAAGTCACTTTCACCAAAACTAAAATTTATGATCGTGACAAGTCGTATTAAGCGAGCGATCCCATCAATCTTTCGAGATTGAATCACGTGTTTGGTAGGAAATGCTTTTTAGCATGCAACTGTGGTCGGACTTTGGCGACAAAGATCGGTTGTCTAACCTCCTCGGCACAAACAAATTTCGGTTGTCTAACCTCCTCGGCATAAATAGCCTCGGTTGACTAACCACCTCGACACAAATAGCCTCGGTTGTCTAACCTCTTCGGCACAAATAGCCTCGGTTGACTAACCACCTCGGCACAAATAGTCTCGGTTGACTTTGACCGCACACACATGGAGCCCAAGTGAGATTGGGGCGTAACAATAGTCCCCCAAGTTCAGGACCTCTATCATTTATGAGGGGTTCTGGACTTGGTAGTGTTCAAAAAGTGGCAGATTCGTAATTGGGAGATTTAGTCCCACAAGGTCAGGATCTCTCATTTATGAGAGGTGCGGAGCTTGGAGTGGGTGAGAAATTCAAAGCGTAGAGGTTGCGCTAAGCGATCTTCGTTGCTTTAGAGAGGTTTGCTACGGAAGAGTCTATTCTCAAGTGGGAGAGGCTAGGTTGCAGAAGCGAGTCTCCAAGGTTGGAGATGCTTGCTACGGAAGAACCTAGTCCCAGTGGGAGGGCTGGGTTGCGTGAAGCGAGTCTCCAAGGTTGGAGAGGCTTCTGCAGAAGAGCCCATTCCCAGTGGGAGAACTGGGTTGCGAGCGAGTCTCCAAGGTTGGAGAGGCTTGTTTGCGGAAGAGCCTATTCCCAGTGGGAGAGGCTAGGTTTCATAAGCGAGTCTCCAAGGTTGCGAGAGGCTTGTCATGGAAGAGCTTATTCCCAGTGGGAGAGGCTAGGTTGCGTGCTTAGTCTCCAAGGTTGGAGAGGCTTCTTTGCGAAAGAGCTGAGTCCCAGTGGAAGAGGTTGGGTTGCGAGGCGAGTCTCCAGGTTGGAGAGGCTTCTCGCGGAAGAGCCCATTCCCAAGTGGGAGAGGCTCTGGTTGCGGCGAGTCTCCAAGGTTGAAGAGGTCTTTGTGCAAGAGCTATTCCCAGTGGGAGGGCTAGGGCTGAGAGGCGAGTCTCAAGGTTGGAGAGGCTTACTGCTGTAAGAGCCTATTCCCAAGTAGGAGAGGCTAGGTTGCGTGAAGCGAGTCTCTATGGTTGGAGAGGCTTCTGCGGAAGAGCCGATTCCCAGTGGGAAAGGCTAGGTTGCATAAGCGAATCTCCAAAGTTGGAGAAGCTTGATGCGAGAATAGCCTATTCCTAAGTGGGAGAGGCTAGGTTGCGAGCGAGTCTCCAGGTTGGAGAGGCTTGCTACGGAGGAGCCTAGTCCCAGTGGGAGAGGGTAGGTTGCGAGCGAGTCTCCAAAGTTGGAGAGGCTTAATCACGAAGAGCCTAGTCCCAGTGGGAGAGGCTGGGTTGCGAAGCGAGTTTTCGAGGATTGGAGAGGCTTGTCATGAAGAGCCTGGTCCCAGTGGGAGAGGCTAGGTTGCATAAGCGAGTCTCCAAAGTTGGAGAAGCTTGATGCGAGAGAGCCTATTCCTGGTGGGAGAGGCTAGGTCACGTGGCGAGTCTCCAAGGTTGGAGAGGCTTGTCATGAGGAGCCTAGTCCCAGTGGGAGAGGCCAGGGTTGTAGAAGCGAGTCTCCAAGGTTGGAGAGGCTTGCTGCGGAAGAGCCTAGTCCCAGTGGGAGAGGCTAGGTTGTTTGAGCGAGTCTCCAAGGTTGGATAGGCTTGTCGCGGAGCCTATTCCCAAGTGGGAGAGGCTAGGCTGCAGGCGAGTCTCCAAGGATGGAGAGGCTTCTTGGAAGAGCTGTCCCAGTGAGAGAGGCTAGGTTGCGAGGCGAGTCTCCATGGTTGGACAGGCTTGCTGCGGAAGAGCCGATTCCCAAGTGGGAGAGGCTAGGTTGCATAAGCGAATCTCCAAAGTTGGAGAAGCTTGAAGCAGAATAGCCTATTCCCAGTGGGAGAGGCTAGGTTGCGTGAAGCGTGTCTCCAGGTTGGAGAGGCTTGTTTGCGGAGGAGCCTAGTCCCAGTGGGAGAGGCTAGGTTGCGAGGCGAGTCTCCAAAGTTGGAGAGGCTTGCTATGGAAGAGCCTGGTCTCAGTGGGAGAGGCTAGGGTTGCGTGGCTGAGTTTCCAAGGTTGGAGAGGCTTCTTTGCTAAGAGCCTATTCCCAAGTGGGAGAGGCTAGGTTGCATAAGCGAGTCTCCAGGGTTGGAGAGGCTTGCTACGGAGGAGCCTAGTCCCAAGTGGGAGAGGCTAGGTTGCAGAAGCGAGTCTCCAAAGTTGGAGAGGCTTGCTATGGAAGAGCCTAGTCTCAAGTGGGAGAGGCTAGGTTGCAGAAGTGAGTTTCCAGGTTGGAGAGGCTTCTTTGCGGAAGAGCTATTCCCAGTGGGAGAGGCTAGGTTGCATAAGCGAGTCTCCGTGGCTGGAGAGGCTTGTCTGCGGAAGAGCCTAGTCCCAGTGGGAGAGGCTAGGTTGCATAAGCGAGTCTCCAAAGTTGGAGAAGCTTGATGCGTAAGAGCCTATTCCCAAGTGGGAGAGGCTAGGTTGCGAGCGAGTCTCCAAGGTTGGAGAGGCTTCTGTGGAGGAGTCTAGTCCCAGTGGGAGGCGGGTTGCAGTGAGTCTCCAAAGTTGGAGAGGCTTGCTACGGAAGAGCTGGTCCCAGTGGGAGAGGCTAGGTTGCATAAGCGAGTTTCCAAGGTTGGAGAGGCTTGCTGTCATGGAAAAGCCTATTCCCAGTGGGAGAGGCTAGGTTGCATAAGCGAGTCTCCGGGGTTGGAGAGGCTTGTCGCGAAGAGCCTAGTCCCAGTGGGAGAGGCTGGGTTGCATAAGCGAGTCTCCAAAGTTGGAGAAGCTTGATGCGAAGAGCTATTCCCAGTGGGAGGGCTGGGTTGCGGCGAGTCTCCAAGGTTGGAGAGGCTTCTTCATGAGGAGCTAGTCCCAGTGGGAGAGGCCGGTTGTAGAAGCGAGTCTCCAAGGTTGGAGAGGCTTGTCATGGAAGAGCCTAGTCCCAAGTGGAAGAGGCTAGGTTGCGAAGCGCATCTCCAGGTTGGAGAGGCTTGTCTGCGGAGGAGCCGAGTCCCAGTGGGAGAGGCTAGGTTGCAGTGAGTCTCCAGGTTGGAGAGGCTTGCATGGAAGAGCCTAGTCCCAGTGGGAGAGGCTAGGGTTGCGGCGAGTCTCCCAAGGTTGGAGAAGCTTGATGCGTAAGAGCCTATTCCCAGTGGGAGAGGTCAGGGTAGCATAAGATGCCTTAATGAAGAGGCTAGGCCACTTGTGTGGGTACAGGCGCTTCTACAAAAAACTAAGTTCCAAATAAGAGAGCTTGTTTGTAGAGGCCCTTTCAATATCGGATGAGACATGATATTATGCTTTTCCCACCGGTGCCATGCCTTAATGAAGAGGCTAGGCCCTTGTGTGGGTATGGCGCTTCTACAAAAACTAAGTTCCAAATAAGAGAGCTTGTTTGTAGAGGCCATTTCAATATCGGATGATGCATGATATTATGCTTTCCCAGCTGGTGCCATGCCTTAATGAAGAGGCTAGGCCCTTGTGTGGGTATGACGCTTCTACAAAAACTAAGTTCCAAATAAGAGAGCTTGTTTGTAGAGGCCCTTTCAATAAGCCGTGAGTACCTCTTTGGGGAGGCATGCGAGAAGATTTTACCCCAAACTTGATTAAGTACCAGTGCCTCTTTTTAGTTGTTGCATTTTCAAATCTAGTGATGGAACGATAGACGTGGCACTTCTATAAGGCCAGCGCCTCTTCTTAGAAGTCTAAACATGTAAATAATCGAATCTTAGTTTACAAGTAATCAAATGCCGATGCCTCTTCTCAGAGGTGTCACCTAGGCTCCAACGACATACAAGCAATGCCTTAGGAAATTTAAACCATTAATCAAGTTGGATAAGCACGTATATATCGTTTTCGAGTACCTCTTCTTAGGAGCCTCAAACAAGCAAATAATTGAAACTTGATTAATGAATAATCATATGTCGGTGCCTCTTCTCAGAGGTGTCACCTAGGCTCCAACGACATACAAGCTATGCCTTAGGAAATTTAAACCATTAATCAAGTTGGATAAGCACGTATATATCGTTTTCAAGTGCCTCTTCTTCAAAGGACCTATGCTAGTCCCAATTAGTACTTGCATAGCGTCATTTCTTCAAGAAAGCTCATTTGTCCAAGGAGGCTAAGGCTTTTAGTCACGTTTTCCACGAGGCGGCACCAACTGTTGACCTTCAAAATGGTCGCTAACATGAACCTCACGCCTCCTCTTCTTACGTGTATTTCTCCTCTTACTTGGGCGCCACGTGGTTTATTCAACCACGCAGATATATACCTAGGCCGGGTGGGTAGGTAACCAAGGATAAAGAGAAACACATTATGGGAGAGGCAATAGCTTGAGGGCCTCTAACTAACGATTTCCTAGGTGGTTATAACACTTGAAGAATAATTAGAATGGAGGACTTGATATATGTGTGGTGAGAGTAATATTTTCAACATCCCTTTCTTGTGGAAATAAGTTTAGTATTTATAGGCAAATTCTACAAGAATGATTCCCTTCGATGTGCGACACGTGGTTCCATCTGAAGGGTTCTTGAGTCACATCTTTGGTGTCACGTCATTAGCATTAATGAGGAAGTCACTTTCAGCCACAAACTAAGGGGCTATGACTGTGACAAGCCGCATTGGCAGACAGTCCCATCAATCTTTCAGAGATTGAATCACAGGTTTGGTAGGAAATGCTTTTTTAGCATGCAACCAGGGTCGGACTTTGACAGCATCGGTTGTCTAACCTCCTCGGCACAAACAGCCTCGGTTGTCTAACCTCCTCGGCATAAATAGCCTCGGTTGACTAACCACCTCGGCACAAATAGCCTCGGTTGACTTTGACCGCGCACACATGGAGCCCAAGTGGGATTGGGGCGTAACAGAAAGTAAATAGGTGCTCACTGCAAAGCATCAAAGTTTCTCATATTTGATAATTGATTATATGAGACATGTCAAATTAATGTCAAATAGAATTTCAATTAAATCAACGTCTAAAAAAGATAATGATATCGAATAATTAAATCCAATTCTAACTGTTCATCTTTGGCTTATTATTTTGAGTTAAGCATTTAGATATTTTTCAATAAAAAAGATACGTGGCAAATTGTTCCATGAATATTTTGAAACAGTAACAAGAACTTACCCCAATGAGTGAAAAAAATAGCCCGGAAATAAGTTGAAAATGTGACACCAAAATAGGAATTAAAATATAAAATATCAAACTATTTATTCGATTTCTAGCGACCATCTTTGACTTGTTATTTTCAACTTTCCATTTAATAGTTTCGCTAACTCAAAGACGAGTTGTGAAATTTCCACGAATACTTCAACACAGTACCAAGAACCTATCCCGATGAAAGAAGAACATAGACTGAAAATAGACGACCAAACATGATGCCAAGATGGGAATTAAAAGATAAAAGTTCACATTACTAAATAAATTTCTAGCAGCCATTTTTGACTTATTATTTTGAGCTCTTTGTTTAACGAATTTTCAATTTGTAATATACATTCAAAGTTTGCCATTAATACTTCAAGACGATACCAATAACCTAACATAATGAGTGAAGAACATAGCATGAAAATAAGCTAAAAAAGGTGACGTCAAAATAAGAATTAAAAAATAAAAAATAGGGTTATTAAATCAATTTTTCATAGCCGTCTTTGGCTACTCATTTTGAATTCGCTGTTTAACAGTTTTTCAATATAAAAGATGCATTGCGAAGAAACTAGGCTAATTTGGGTCCCTTGTCGAAAACATCCTAGCTCTGCCACTAAGTTTGATGAGAAAAATATTGATACATGGAAAGATTTATTTCTTTGCACCTTGAAGTTGCTCAAGGTAATAACATATTAAAACAAAATGACCAAAAGATATTTTCATGAAATGTCCTGAAACTTTTATGTTTATTATGTTTTGAGTATAGTTTTAATACCCAAGATGTTATATTATATATTTTTGTGCTCAATTGAAGGTAAAAGGACTAAATTGAAAGTTTATGAAAGTTCGAGGACTAAAATAAAAACATGTAAAAATTCCTTGTTTAAGTCCAATAGACTCAAGAAAGTCATAATAAGTGTGATTAGGAGCCTATAAGCCTTACAAAAGTATTTAAAAAGTTTTTCAGTGAGTTTGAGGCGTTTTAGATACGAAGAGCAAAATCCTCATTTTGGTGGTGGACGAATTTTGAAGGATGAAAAATAAAGTTTTAAGTCATAAATAATTTGCCTAATGCAGAATGTGAAGATATAAATATCCAAGATGTTCCAAATATTGGCAATTTGTTAGCGAACACATAAATCTCCAAGATTCTTCGGTTAAATTATTTCCTCCAATCAAAAGGTGTAGTGTTATGTGCGGCAATATTGATGGATTGTATGGAATGAAAAATAGAACAAGAAGAAAACACACAGGTTTATGTGGTTCCGCTTCATTTTGTTTGTGCGCTACAAGCCCCCCAATCGACTCCGGCATAGGCTTGCTTGCTACATACAGGGCGGAGTTGGTGGGGGGTTCCTAGGGGACTGGACCCCCAACTTTTTGGGTGTATTTTTTTTTAAAAAGTTTTTTAATTTTTTAATATATAATTTAACTTTTACTTAATATTAGTTTAATGGATGACAATTGGATCCATTGACCCAATATCAATTAGAGCTTGTTTGGTATATTTTAAAAATTAGTTTATTTGATCGAAATGGTTTATTTGACAAAAAGTAGTAAAAAAAATCAGGCTACTAAAGTAAATTTTTTTGTCAAATAAACTATTTTTTTTTTATCAAACAAGTCATTTTTGTCAAATAAACTAGTTCATAAATTAGACCAAACTGACTCTTAATGTAAGACAATTAGACCAATTGACCTAATAAAATTAATAATACAAAATTAACAAATGATTGGCCCATTCCTCAAATGATAATACAAAATTAATAAAGGTATTTGCTTGTTAATACATATCGTGTTCAAATAATAATTGTATATAACACTATTAAAAGGGTTTAAATTTGTGTCCATCAACTACATAGCTTAATTTTAGATAAAATAGATATAGATTCTATTTTGTGCAATGGCTTCTTGTAAGTTTTTTAAATACTATAACTTATAAAAAAATATTAGATTCTCATAAGAACAAGTTCATTAATTGTGGTTTGAAGAAAAAAAAAAAAATTGGGGCAGCCCCAGAGCCATCCCCTGCCCACCCCTATTTGGTACCCCCCAACTTCAAAAGTCTGGCCACACACACTTACATACTCCAACAAAAGGCACTGGAACATCCAATACATTACAAAAAAAAAACTTTAAAATATTATTTTTATATAATTAAAATTTTGAGATAGTCAAAGATGAAATATTAATACATTTGAGATTCTTGAATATGCATATTTCACGGAATTTTTGTTAGGCAGAAATGCAAATATATATAAAAGTTGTAATATAAATTAATCATTTGGAACAAGTAATCATGCCACAGTAATGAAGAAGAAAAGTTTATTCATGACTTTGAAAATTTGAGTAGTACAAGTTTGTATGCTAATGAGAGATATCAACCCTCTACATATCGAGACCTCATGGTGGATATATGTGTTGATTTTTTCACCACATGTTTAGACCTTACAAAGAAAGGAGCAATGCTTGACGAAGAACAAGTCCGCTAATGAGAACAATTAATGAGAAAGTGATATACTTTGGCATTTCTGGAGAAAAATCATCTTCACAAGAAATGATAAAGCTTATAGAGGTTAGGAAATGACAATAGGTCTATTTGTATTAACTAATTAGTCCATGTCACCACGTCGAGATTAGATGGAATGACTAAGTAGAAACAAATCGAAAGTTTGGTATCTGATTTGGAACAAAAAAGTTTGGTGAAAATGCCCTTTAATTTTGACATTAGAAATTCTAACTATGAAAAAAAATATTCACCTAAAATTAGAAGATCAAGGAGTTAAATGTTGAGAAAAAAATGTAGGAACAAAAAGATAAAGTGGTCAAGCATTTGGAAATGAGCGTATAATTTATCTAAAATTCAGTAAATTTTTGTATCTTTTATTTTATTTATTCATTTTTATTTTTTACCATTATACCCGCCAACCCACCCACTACTTACTACAAAAATGTTAGTATAAATGTAACCTTGTGCATGTTTGACTTCTTGATGATTTTGATACACTTAATGCTCTAGATAAGTTGTATTAATGCAAATTTTTTCGATGATATAAAATAATGTGATTTTTTATTTATTCGTTGTACGTATCCAAAATCGTTTTTGATAATTGAGTATAAATATTAAAGAACGTCAAGGCTATAAGTGATTAATGAAGTATCCAACAATATGCACAAGATATAATTCATGACCTGCGACATGAATTTACATAAAATTGTTTATATGAAATAGTTTCTAAAAGAAAGTAAATAGGTGCTCACTACAAAGCATCAAAGTTTCTCATATTTGATAATTGATTATTCGAGCAAGACGTGTCAAATTGATGTCAAATAGAATTTCAATTAAATAAACTTCTAAAAAAGATAACGAAATTGAATAATTAAATCCAATTCTAGCTGTCATCTTTGACTTGTTATTTTGAGTTAAGCATTTAGAGATTTTTCAATCAAAATATATATGTGCTCTATTCGATATCAGCTACATACTCCAACAAAAAACATTGAACATCCAGTACTTTACAACAAAAATTTTAAAATACTAATTTTGTATAATAAAAATTTTCAAATAGTCAAAGATGAAATATTAATACATTTGGGATTCTTGAATATGCAGATTTCACGGAATTTTAGTTAGGCAAAAATGCAAATATATATAAAGTTGTAATATAAACTAATCATTTGGAACAAGTAATCATGCCACAGTAAAGAAGAAGCAAAGTTTATCCATGAATTTGAAACCTTGAGTGGGACAAGTTTGTATGCTAATTAAATTATACGAGAGATATCAACACTCTAAATATAGACCTCATGTTGGAGATTTGTGTTGATTTTTTCCCCACATGTTTAGACCCTACTAAGAAATGTACAATAGTTGACTAGAAAACAAGTCCGCTAATGAGAACAATTAAAGAGAAAATGATAAGTTTTGGCATTTTTAGAGAAAACTCAACTTTATAAGAAATTTCAAAACTTATAAAGGTTAGGAAATCACAACTGGTCTATCTATAATAATTAATTAGTCAATGTCATCTTGCCACATCACATATTCCAGTAGTATATTTAACCGTATTAGATGGAGTGACTAAGTTGAAATAAATTGAATGTTTGGGTACTGATTTGGAACAAAAAAAGTTTGGTGACTGAAGCAAAACGGCCCTTTAAGTTGGGTGACTAACAGTGTTTTTTAACCCGTAAAATGCAGTGGGGGTTGACAATTTTGACAATCTAACATAAGAAATGGGGTTTGATCAAATATTTCCAAACCGAATTTTCTCGGTGGATGATTTTGCTCAAATGGGAAGGGGGTTTGGAGAAGAAGATGAAATTATTAATTTTTTTCTTTTATGGGAGGTTCCAGGAAGAAGATGATTTTTTTTTTCCTTATTTTTATATTAATTTGTCTTTTAATATAAATTTGTCATTTACATCAATTTAATGTTTATTTGGATATTATAAATTGTAACTATGAAGGAATATTGACCTAAAATTAGATCAAGGAGTTCAATGTTAAGAAAAAAAAATGTTAGGGACAAAAAGGTAAAGTGGTGAAGCAATTGGAATTGAGCGTATAATTTGTATAAAATTTTACCCTTCTACACGGTAACCCACTACTAACCACGAAAATGTTAGTATAAATGTTTTTCTTGTTCATGTTTGACTTCTTGATGATTTTGTAAGTAATAATGCTAGATAAGTTTTATTAAGGCAAGTTTTTTCGATGATATAAAATTATATTTTTATTTAGGAAATTTGATCTGAAATAGTCCATAATCTTTGTTTTCGATTGTAAAAAATAGTATCTAACGCTTTGTTTTTTTCTTCATGAGGCGTCTCTAACCTATGTGATTTGATGTGCAATTCATATTTATTTGATAAAAAGACAAATATGTCCTTAATTTTAATTAGAAAAAATTGATGTTGGATTCTTAATAAGAAAATTGGAGCAAATGATCCTCAACCTTTGTCTTCGATGTAGAAATGGCCTCCAACGTTTGTTTTTTGGCATAGAAGTCCCTAACCTATATATTTTGATATATAATTTGTCCTTATTTGATGAAAAAACATATATTTCCCTTAGTTTTAATTACAAAAATTACAATTAGATTCCTAATATTTGCAAAAAGTAAAAATAGGTCCGATACTTTTATTTTTAATAAAAAATTAAAGAAAACTAAAGAGTTCTTTTTTTTTTTTTTTTTTTTATTAACACTTTATTAAACAAATTGATAATATGCTAAATTGTTTTGTATATTTTAAGAACTATTATAAAATAACTAAAATTTAAGCTCATAATTATTAACAAAAATGTTAAATAAAATTATTTATTTACTACTAAGTAATTATATTATTTAAAATTTAAACTTTTATTTTATCGTTACAACATAAAAAAGAAAAATAACTTTGTCACAAACTTGATGCTTAAATACTTATACTTAATTGACATATTCGCTTATTAACTACAAATATTAGAGCTCCAATTGTATTCTTCATATTTTAATTTATCGTTTTATTGTCGTTAAAAAAAAAACACATAATGTGTAAATTAATTTTTATCAGTATTTTTATGTTAAAAAAAAACATATTCAATGTCATAAATTATAAACGCCATTTTATTATTTATTTAACCTAATTTTTATTCAAGTTTTTCACATCACATAGCAATTACATATATTTAAAAGCGCAATAATTTTACATTTTTCTATTATGAAAAAATTAATTGACATCACTGTAGTGGTATATTTAATATGCTAAATTAAATATTATATAATAAATATCCGGGCCCATTTCCAACTTTTACAAAGTGTAGGAATCCAATTGTAATTTTTTCTAATTAAAACTAAGGGTATATTTGTCATTTTCATCTAATAAAGATCAATTACAGACTAAAACACATAGGTTTGAGACTTTTGTACCAAAAAAATTGTGGGGACTATTTTTGTACTGAGGGCAAAGGTTGGGGACCATTTGTGCTAATTTCCCTTCTTAATATTTGCAAAAGGTGTAAATGTGTCCAGTACACTTATTAAATAATATTTAATTTAGCATAGCAAATATATAATTATAGTCGTGTCAATTAATTTTTATAATTAAGAGAAAAATGTAAAGTTATTGTGCTTTTAAGAATATGTAATTGTTATATGATTTGAAAATTTTGAATAAAAATTAAGATAAAAAATAAAAAAAATGACGTATATAGTTTTATGACATTGAACCAATCTTATTATATTTTTATTTAGCATAAAAAAACTAATAAAAATCAATTTATACATTATGTGTTCTTTATTTTTGATAGATAATAAAACAATAAATCAAAATATCAATAATACAAGCTCGAGCTCTAATATTTTTAGTTAATAAACGAATAGTTTAATTAAATAAAAGTATTTGAGTATCAAGTTTGTGACAAAGTTATTTTTCTTTTTTTTATAACAATAAAATAAAAGTTTAAATTTTTAATAATATAATTACTTAATAATCAAATTGATAATGTTATTTAACATATTTGTTAATAATTATGAGCTTAAATTTTACTTATTTTATAATAGTTCGTAAAATATACAAAACAATTTAGTATATTATCAATTTGATCAATAAAGTCTTAATTAAAAAAAAAAGAACTAGTTAGTTTCTTTTAATTTTTTATAAAAAATAAAAATATCGGACATATTTGTACTTTTTGCAAATGTTAGCAACCCAAATGCAATTTTTCTTATTAAAATTGAGGGTAAATCGATATTTTTTTCATCAAATAAAGACTAATCATGCACATCAAAACACATAAATTAGGGACGTCTGTATCAAAAAAATAAAAATTGGGACCATTTGCACCAAATGCCCTTTATTTATTCATTCTACGTATCCAAAATTCTTTTTGATTATTGAGTAATATTAATGACTTCAAGGCTATAAGTGATTTATGAAGTATCTACCAAGATGTCTAAATTATTTACATGCACAAGATATAATTCATGACAAGCAACCTGAATTTACATGAAATAGTTACACTAGGGGCGGAGAAGGGCCCCAAGGTTTACTTGGGTCATATTTTTAAAATTCTTTTTGATCTAAGAGAAATTAATTAAGCACTCACTTTAACGCATCAAAATTTTTCCTATTTTTATATTTAATTATTCATGCAAGACGAATTAAATTGGCGTTAAATGGAATTTTAATTAAATTGACGTCTAAAAAATGAAACGAAATGAGATAAATAAATCCAATTCTAGCTGTCATCTCTGGCTTGTTATTTTTAATTCACCATTTAACAATTTTTCAATCCAAGCCCATGACAGGCTAGCACGTGCCATCATATTTGCCAGCTGTGTCAGTCTCGGTACACCCCACTAGGAATCCAACATGTTGACATATGGTTAACTTTATCTTTAATATTTTGATCATAACAAACAATTGATCATCTTTTTTTTTTTTTTTTTTTTTTGACCCAGAACCCGCAGAATCGCTCTCGGCGGGCCCCGACCACTCTTAGGCGGAGGCCCGACCACCGGTGCGCACTAGGTAAACCTCGAGGTCGGCACAAGACCATAACCACACCAAATGTAAATCTTCCCCTAGGAGAAGGCGGATGTCTCAAGCGTGGGTTGAACCCTAGTCGAAGCTAACTTGGTTTTCAGTGCCATGCCTTTTGCCAACTCGCCACACGCTTCGTTTACTAACAGTTGGTTTAAAGTGTTATAATCTTCAAAGCATTCAAATCAATTTATCGTCAAAAGATAGAAAGCAAGACTACACAACAAATTGGACTCTCAAGAAGGCAAGATCAAAGTCAATTATTTAAGACAAGAGTTCAAAATTCAAGAAAGATCAAATATCAGATTTTTAGATCAAATGAAAATGTATTAATACTTTAATCTTTAGTATTAAAGGATAAAAGCTCAAAAACAATTTTGTGCCCAAAATTATGTTGCTATCACTTGTATAAAATGTTTTGATCAAAGTTAAAATAATTTTTTCAAAACTTTTTAAATTATCATCTTCATCAAAGTTTCTTCCTAACACTTGAACTTTTCATCTATTGCTACTTATTGAAGTGTTAGTCTCTATTAGTTCTTAATTTGTCCTTATCATTTATTAAGAGAGAGAAATTATAGTTAATCAATTTCTTCATTTCTCTTTGGGTCATATTGAGGTCCCGTAAAGCTCAACATTGTATAAAGATCGATGCTCCTTGCTTGTAAGTCACCGGAAGAGTTGTAAAGGTTTTCAATTGTACCATAAGTCAATCAATATAGTGAAAAGGTCTAGCTCGAGACGGAGAGCTTAGTAACGAGGGACGTAGATCATTGATTTAGATCAAACCTCCATAAGCATATCATTTGCATTCTTTCTCTCTAGCCTTTTATTTGTTTACATTTTGGTTATATTTATTTTTTAAATAATCTACATTACTTTAGCTTCATATTTTAAGATTGTTTTTCAAAAAAGTTTGTAAAAAACAATTCACCCCACACTTAGTCAGTTGTTCTTGGGTTATCAATTGGTATCAAAGCAATGTGCTCATTTTTAAATTAATATTTTACAATCTTGAGTAATGGCTAACCTTAATCTTCAAAATCTTGAGGGACATTCTACAAATCGTCCACATTTCTTTAATGGCACTCATTATAACTATTGAAAAGCTAGAATGATGATATACATTCAATCAATAGACTATAATATTTGGAAAGTTATTGAATTTGGTCCTTATGTACCTACAAAAATTATTAAGATTGATGATAAACCGGACGACATCATTTCAAAACCTAGAGAGGAGTATGATGAAGAAGATAAATCAAAATGATTTTTAAATGATATAGCCAGAAATCTACTTTATTGTGCTTTAGATAAAAATAAATTTAATCGTATTAGCACATGTAATTCCGCTTACGATATTTGGCATGCTTTAGAAATCCCTCACATGGGCACTAACAAAGTGTAAGAAACTAATACAAATCTTTTTGGTGAAAGTATACATTTGACAAAAGGGAAGTTATGAAAATGCACAAAAGAATTTAGGTAATCCAAAATCTATAGAATTTTAAGATAAATTATTAGATGCAACACTAAACTATATCTCATCACCTATTAAGTCAATGAATATCCCCAATGCATTTTATAAGCTCAACATTAAAAAAACAAAGAAAAGTTACCACAATATAATGGAAGAGTACCGGATATTGAGATGTCATGTCGAATATCTTTTCAACATTTTTATTCATCTTAAATTTTGTTGAAAGCTCAATTCGACCATTTTTTTTCTTTTGTGGGATTTTGTCCTGAATTCTATAATATTCATTTATTTGTCCTAAATTCTACAATGTTATAATTGCTACACGTGCAACAACGAATTAAAACTAGTGTGTATATATATATATATATATATATATATATATATATATATATATATATATATATATATATATATGTGTGTGTGTGTGTGTGTGTGTGTGTGTGTGTGTGTGTGTTTCCTTGTGCATGTTTGACTTCTTGATGATTTTGCTACAATTAATGCTCTAGATAAGTTGTATTAATGCAAGTTTTTTCGATGATATAAAATAATGTGATTTTTTTTTTATTTGTTGTACGTATCAAAAATCATTTTGATAATTAAGTATAAATATTAAAGACGTCAAGGCTATAAGTGATTTATAAAGTTTACAACAATATGGCTAAATTGTTTACATGCACAAGATATAATTCATGACATGCGACACGAATTTACATAAAATTGTTTATATGAAATAGTTTCTAAAAGAAATTAATTAGATGCTCACTACAAAGCATCAAAGTTTATCATATTTGATAATTGATTATATGAGCAAGACATGCATGTCAAATTGATGTCAAATAGAATTTCAATTAAATCAACGTCTAAAAAAGATAATGAAATCGAATAATTAAATCCAATTCTAGTCATTATCTTTAGGTTATTATTTTGAGTTAAGCATTTAGATATTTTCAATCAAAAGATACGTGGCGAATTTTTCCATGAATATTTTGAAACGGTAACAAGAACTTACCCCAATGAGTGAAGAACATAGCCCGAAAATAAGTTGAAAATGTGACGCCAAAATATGAATTAAAATATAAAATATCGAACTATTTAATCGATTTCTAGCAGCTATCTTTGGCTTGTTCTTTTCAACTTTCCATTCAATAGTTTCGCAAACTCAAAGACAAGTTGTGAAATTTCCACGAATACTTCAACACAGTACCAAGAACCTATCCCGATGAGAGAAGAACATAGACTGAAAATAGTCCAAACATGATGCCAAGATGGGAATTAAAAGATAAAAGTTCACATTACTAAATGAATTTCTAGCAACCATTTTGACTTATTATTTTGAGCTCTTTGTTAAACGAATTTTCAATTTGTAAGATACATTCAAAGTTTGCCATTAATACTTCAAAACGATACCAATAACCTAATATAATGAGTGAAGAACATAGCACGAAAATAAGTTGAAAAGGTGATGTCAAAATAAGAATTAAAAATAAAAATAGGGTTATTAAATCAATTTTTCATAGCCGTCTTTGGTCTGCTCATTTTGAATTTGATGTTTAACAGCTTTTCAATCTAAAAGATGCATTGCTTGAAGAAACTAGGCTAATTTGGGTCCCTTGACGAAAACATCCTACCTCGCCACTAAGTTTGATGAGAAAATATATTGATACATGGAAAGACGATTTCTTTGCACCTTGAAGTTGCTCAAGGTAATAACATATTAAAACAAAATGACCAAAAGATATTTTCATGTAATGTCCTGAAACTTTTATGTTTATTATGTTTTAGTATAGTTTAAATACCCAAGATGTTATATTATATATTTTTGTGCTCAATTGAAGGTAAAAGGACAAAATTGAAAGTTTATGAAAGTTCGAGGACTAAAATAAAAATGTAAAATTCCTGTTTAAGTACAATAGACTCAAGAAAGTCATAATAAGTGTGATTAGGAGTCTATAAGTCTTAGAAAAGTGTTTAAAAGTTTTTTCGAGTGAGTTCGAGGCGTTTTGATACGAAGAGGGCAAAATCATCATTTTGCTAGTGGACGAATTTTGAAGGATGAAAAATAAGTTTTAAGTCATAAATAATTTACCTAATGCAGAATGTGAAGATATAAATATCCAAGATGTTCCAAATATTGGCAATTTGTTAGCGAACACATAAATCTCAAGATTCTTCACTTAAATTATTTCCTCCAATAAAAGGTGTAGTATTATGTCTGCAATATTGATGGATTGTATGGAATGAAAAATAGAACAGGAAGAAAACACACAAGTTTATGTGGTTCTGCTCATTACATTCGGCATGCGCTTCAAGCTCCTCAATTGACTATGGCATAGGCACCTTTCCGAATATACATATACTCCATTCGATATGAGCTACATACTCCAACAAAAGGCATGGAACATCCGATACGTTACAACAAAAATTTTAAAATATTAATTTTATATAATTAAAATTTTCGAGATAGTCAAAGATGAAATATTAATACATTTGAGATTCTTGAATATGCATATTTTACGGAATTTTTGTTAGGCGTAAATGCAAATATATATAAAGTTGTAATATAAATTAATCATTTGGAACAAGTAATCATGCCACAGAGAATGAAGAAGAAAAGTTTATTCATGACTTTGAAAATTTGAGTAATACAAGTTTGTATGCTAACGAGAGATATCAACCCTCTACATATCGAGACCTCATGGTGGAGATATGTGTTGATTTTTTTCACCACATGTTTAGACCCTACAAAGAAAGGTGCAATGCTTGACGAGGGAAACAAGTCCGCTAATGAGAACAATTAACGAGAAAGTGATGAGCTTTGGCTTTTCCGGAGAAAATCATCTTCACGAGAAATGCCAAAGCTTATAGAGGTTAGGAAATGACAATAGGTTTATTTGTATTAACTAATTAGTCCATGTCACCACGTCAGTATTAGATTGAATGACTAAGTTGAAATAAATCGAAAGTTTGGTATCTGATTTGGAACAAAAAGTTTGGTGAAAATGCCCTTTAATTTTGACATTAGAAATTATAACTATGAAAAAAATATTCACCTAAAATTAGAAGATCAAGGAGTTAAATGTTAAGAAAAAAATGTAGGAACAAAAAGATAAAGGGGTCAAACATTTGGAAATGAGCGTATAATTTATCTAAAATTCAGTAAATTTTTGTATCTTTTATTTTATTTATTTATTTCTTATTTTTTTACCTTTATACCCGCCAACCCACCCACTACTAACTACAAAAATGTTAGTATAAATGTTACCTTGTGCATGTTTGACTTCTTGATGATTTTGATACACTTAATGCTCTAGATAAGTTGTATTAATGCAAGTTTTTTCGATGATATAAAATAATGTGATTTTTTATTTATTTGTTGTACGTATCCAAAATCGTTTTTGATAATTTAATAAATATTAAAGAACGTCAAGGCTATAAGTGATTAATGAAGTATCCATCCAACAATATGGCTACATTGTTTACATGCACAAAATATAATTCATGACATGCGACATGAATTTACATAAAATTGTTTATATGAAATAGTTTCTAAAAGAAATTAACTAGGTGCTCACTACAAAGCATCAAAGTTTCTCATATTTGATAATTGATTATTCGAGCAAGACGTGTCAAATTGATGTTAAATAGAATTTCAATTAAATAAACTTCTAAAAAAGATAACAAAATTGAATAAATAAATCCAATTCTAACTGTCATCTTTGACTTGTTATTTTGAACTAAGCATTCAGAGATTTTTCAATCAAAATATATATGTGCTCCATTCGATATCAGCTACATACTCCAACAAAAAACATGGAACATCCAGTACTTTACAACAAAAATTTTAAAATACTAATTTTATATAATAAAAATTTTCAAATAGTCAAAGATGAAATATTAATACATTTGGGATTCTTGAATATGCAGATTTCACGGAATTTTAGTTAGGCAGAAATGCAAATATATATAAAGTTGTAATATATACTAATCATTTGGAACAAGTAATCATGCTACAGTAAAGAAGAAGCATGCTACAGTAAAGAAGAAGCAAAGTTTATCCATGAAATTGAAACCTTGAGTGGGACAAGTTTGTATGCTAATTAAATGAGAGATATCAACACTCTAAATATAGACCTCATGTTGGAGATTTGTGTTGAATTTTTCACCACATGTTTAGACCCTACAAAGAAAGGTACAATAGTTGACTAGAAAACAAGTCCGCTAATGAGATCAATTAACGAGAAAATGATAAGCTTTGGCGTTTTTAGAGAAAACTCAACTTTATGAGAAATTTCAAAGCTTATAAAGGTTAGGAAATCACAACTGGTCTATCTATAATAATTAATTAGTCAATGTCATCTTGCCACATCACATATTCCAGTAGTATATTTAACCGTATTAGATGGAGTGACTAAGTTGAAATAAATTAAATGTTTGGGTACTGATTTGGAACAAAAAAAGTTTGGTGACTGAAGCAAAACGGCTCTTTAAGTTGGGTGACTAACAGTGTTTTTTAACCCATAAAATAAGAAATGGGGTTTGATCAAATATTTCCAACCCGAATTTTCTCGGTGGATGATTTTGCTCAAATGGGAAGGGGGTTTGGAGAAGATGAAATTATTAATTTTTTTCTTTTTATGGGAGGTTCCAGGAAGAAGATGATTTTTTTTTCCCCTTATTTTTATATTAATTTGTCTTTTTAATATAAATTTGTCATTTACATCAATTTAATGTTTATTTGGATATTATAAATTGTAACTATGAAGGAATATTGACCTAAAATTAGATCAAGGAGTTCAATGTTAAGAAAAAAAATGTTAGGGACAAAAAGGTAAAGTAGTGAAGCATTTGGAATTGAGCGTATAATTTGTATAAAATTTTACCCTTCTACACGGCAACCCACTACTAACCACGAAAATGTTAGTATACATGTTTTCTTGTTCATGTTTGACTTCTTGATGATTTTGTAAGTAATAATGCTAGATAAGTTTTATTAAGGCAAGTTTTTCGATGATATAAAATTATATTTTTATTTACTTAAATTTGGTGCAAATGGTCTATAACCTTTGTTTTCGGTGTAAAAATAGTATCTAACGTTTGTTTTTTTGCTACAGACGCCTCTAACCCATGTGATTTGGTGTGCGATTCATATTTATTTGATAAAAAGACAAATATGTCTTTAATTTTAATTAGAAAAAATTGATGTTGGATTCTTAATAAGGAAATTGGAGCAAATGATCCTCAACATTTGTCTTCGATGTAGAAATGGTCTCCAACGTTTGTTTTTTTGGCATAGAAGTCCATAAGCTATATATTTTGATATATAATTGGTCTTTATTTGATGGAAAAACGATATTTCCTTAGTTTTAATTACAAAAATTACAATTAGATTCCCAACATTTGCAAAAAGTAAAAATAGGTCCAATACTTTTATTTTTAATAAAAATTAAAGAAAACTAACGAGTTCTTTTTTCTTTCTTTTTTTGAATTAACACTTTATTAAACAAATTGATAATATACTAAATTGTTTTGTATATTTTAAGAACTATTATAAAATAACTAAAATTTAAGCTCATAATTATTAACAAAAATGTTAAATAAAATTATTTATTTACTACTAATAATTATATTATTTAAAATTTAAACTTTTATTTTATTGTTACAACATAAAAAGAAAAATAACTTTGTCACAAACTTGATGCTCAAATATTTTTACTTAATTGACATATTCGCTTATTAACTACAAATATTAGAGCTCCAATTGTATTCTTTATATTTTAATTTATCGTTTTATTGTCGTTAAAAAAAAAAAAAAGAACACATAATGTGTAAATTAATTTTTATTAGTATTTTTATGTTAAAAAAAAACATAATAAGATTGATTCAATGTCATAAATTATAAACTCCATTTTATTATTTATTTAACCTAATTTTTATTCAAATTTTTCACATCACATAGCAATTACATATATTTAAAAGCGCAATAATTTTACATTTTTCTATTATGAAAAAATTAATTGACATCACTGTAGTGGTATATTTAATATGCTAAATTAAATATTATATAATAAATATCAGGGCCCATTTTCAACTTTTACAAAGTGTAGGAATCCAATTGCAATTTTTTCTAATTAATACTAAGGGTATATTTGTCTGTTTCATCTAATAAAGATTAATTGCGTGCACTAAAACACATAGGTTGGGGACTTTTGTGCCAAAAAAAATTGTGGGGACTATTTTTGTATTGAGGGCAAAGGTTGGGGACCATTTGTGCTAATTTCCTTCTTAATATTTGCAAAAGTGTAAATGTGTCCAAGACACTTACTTATTAAATAATATTTAATTTAGCATAGCAAATATATAATTACAATCGTGTCAATTAAATTTTTATAATTAAGAGAAAATGTAAAGTTATTGTGCTTTTAAGAATATGTAATTGCTATATGATTTGAAAATTTTGAATAAAAATTAAGATAAAAATAAAAAAAATGACGTATATAGTTTTATGACATTAAACCAATCTTATTATATTTTATTTAGCATAAAAAAACTAATAAAAATCAATTTATACATTATGTGTTCTTTATTTTTGATAGACAATAAAACAATAAATCAAAATATGAATAATACAAGCTCGAGCTCTAATATTTTTAGTTAATAAACGAATAGTTTATTTAAATAAAAGTATTTGAGCATCAAGTTTGTGATAAAGTTATTTTTCTTTTTTTGTTATAACGATAAAATAAAAGTTTAAATTTTTAATAATATAATTACTTAATAATCAAATTGATAATGTTATTTAACATATTTGTTAATAATTATGAAATTAAATTTTACTTATTTTATAATAATTCGTAAAATATACAAAACAATTTAGTATATTATCAATTTGATCAATAAAGTCTTAATTCAAAAAAAAAAAAAAAAAAAACTACTTAGTTTCTTTTAATTTTTTATAAAAATAAAAATATCGGACCTATTTGTACTTTTTTGCAAATGTTAGCAACCCAAATGCAATTTTTCTTATTAAAATTAAAGGTAAATCAAGATTTTCATCAAATAAAAGACTAATCGCACATCAAAAACACATAAATTACTGGACGTCTATATCAAAATTAAAATTGGGACCATTTGCACCAAATGCCCTTTATTTATTCATTCTAAGTATCCAAAATTCTTTTTTATTATTGAGTAATATTAATGACTTCAAAGGCTATAAGTGATTTATGAAGTATCTACCAAGATGTCTAAATTATTTACATGCACAAGATATAATTCATGACAAGCAACCTGAATTTACATGAAATAGTTACACTAGGGGCGGAGAAGGGCCCCAAGGTTTACTTGGGTCATATTTTTTAAAAAAAAATTTATCTAAGAGAAATTAATTAAGCACTCACTTTAATGCATAAAAATTTTTCCTATTTTTATATTTAATTATTCATGCAAGACGAATTAAATTGGCGTTAAATGGAATTTTAATTAAATTGACGTCTAAAAAATGAAACGAAATGAGATAAATAAATCCAATTCTAGCTGTCATCTCTGGCTTGTTATTTTGAATTCACCATTTAACAATTTTTCAATCCAAGCCCATGACAGAGCTAGCACGCCATCATATTTGCCACCGTGTCGGCCTCATTACAACCCACCAGGAATCCAACATGTTGACATATGGTTAACTTTATTTTTAATATTTTGATCATAACAAACAATTGATCATCTTGTTTTACTAACAGTTGGTTTAAAGTGTTATAATCTTCAAAGCATTCAAATCAATATATTGTCAAAAGATAGAAAGCAAGACTACACAACAAATTGGACTCTCAAGAAGGCAAGATCAAAGTCAATTATTTAAGACAAGAGTTCAAAATTCAAGAAAGATCAAATATCAGATTTTTAGGTCAAATGAAAATGTATTAATACTTTAATCTTTAGTATTAAAGGATAAAAGCTCAAAAACAATTTTGTGCCCAAAATTATGTTGATATCACTTTCATAAAATGTTTTGATCAAAGTTAAAATAATTTTTTCAAAACTTTTTAAATTATCATCTTCATCAAAGTTTCTTCCTAACACTTGAACTTTTCATCTATTGCTACTTATTGAAGTGTTAGTCTCTATTAGTTCTTAATTTGTCCTTATCATTTATTAAGAGAGAAAAATTATAGTTAATCAATTTTCATTTCTCTTTGGGTCATATTGAGGTCCTGTAAAGTTCAACATTGTATAAAGATGGTGCTCCTTGCTTGTAAGTCACCGGAAGAGTTGTAAAGGTTTTCAATTGTACCCCATAAGTCAATCAATATAGTGAAAAGGCTAGCTCGAGACGGAGAGCTTAGTAAC
The DNA here is from genome assembly GCA_023638005.1 of Forsythia suspensa. Lineage (NCBI taxonomy): Eukaryota > Viridiplantae > Streptophyta > Magnoliopsida > Lamiales > Oleaceae > Forsythia > Forsythia suspensa. The sequence continues at coordinate 2,340,205 of CM042670.1, forward strand.
GAGGGACGTAGATCATTGATTTAGATCGAACCTCCATAAGCATATCGTTTGCATTCTTTCTCTCTAGCCTTTTATTTGTTTACATTTTGGTTATATTTATTTTTAAATAATCTAAATTACTTTAGCTTCATATTTTAAGATTTTTTTTTCAAAAGTTTGTAAAAACAATTCACCCCACTCTTAGTCGAGTTGTTCTTGGGTTATCAATTGGTATCAAAGCAATGTGCTCATTTTTAAATTAATATTTTACAATCTTGAGTAATGGCTAACCTTAATCTTCAAAATCTTGAGGGACATTCTACAAATCGTCCTCATTTCTTTAATGGCACTCATTATAACTATTGAAAAGCTAGAATGATGATATACATTCAATCAATAGATTATAATATTTGGAAAGTTATTGAATTTGGTCCTTATGTGCCTACAAAAATTATTAAGATTGATGATAACCCGGACGACATCATTTCAAAACCTTGAGAGGAGTATGATGAAGAAGATAAATGAAAATGATCTTTAAATGATATAGCCAAAAATCTACTTTATTGTGCTTTAGATAAAAATAAATTTAATCGTATTAGCACATGTAATTCCGCTTACGATATTTGGCATGATTTAGAAATCACTCACATAGGCAATAACAAAGTGTAAGAAACTAATACAAATCTTTTTGGTGAAAGTATACATTTAACAAAAGGGAAGTTATGAAAATGCACAAAAGAATTTAGGTAATCCAAAAACTATAGAATTTTAAGATAAATTATTAGATGCAACACTAAACTATATCTCATCACCTATTAAGTCAATGAATATCCCCAATGCATTCTATAAGCTCAACATTAAAAAAACAAAGAAAAGTTACCACAATATAATGAAAGAGTACTAGATGCAGAATTTCAGAATATCTTTTCAACATTTTTTATTCATCTTAAATTTTGTTGAAAGCTCAATTTGACCATTTTTTTTTTCTTTTTGTGGAATTTTGTCCTGAATTCTATAATATTCATTTATTTGTCCAAAATTCTACAATGTTATAATTGCTACACGCAACAACGCATGGACTTAAAACTTATATATATATATATATATATATATATATATATATATATATATCCTTGTGCATGTTTGACTTCTTGATGATTTTGCTACAATTAATGCTCTAGACAAGTTGTATTAATGCAAGTTTTTTCGATGATATAAAATAATGTGATTTTTTTATTTATTTGTTGTACGTATCAAAAATCGTTTTTGATAATTGAGTATAAATATTAAAGACGTCAAGGCTATAAGTGATTTATGAAGTTTACAACAATATGGCTAAATTGTTTACATGCACAAGATATAATTCATGACATGCGACCTGAATTTACATAAAATTGTTTATATGAAATAATTTCTAAAAGAAATTAATTAGATGCTCACTACAAAGCATCAAAGTTTATCATATTTGATAATTGATTATATGAGCAAGACATGCATGTCAAATTGATGTCAAATAGAATTTCAGTTAAATCAACGTCTAAAAAAGATAATGAAATCGAATAATTAAATCCAATTCTAGCTGTCATCTTTAGGTTATTATTTTGAGTTAAGCATTTAGATATTTTTCAATCAAAAAGATACGTGGCGAATTTTTCCATGAATATTTTGAAACGGTAACAAGAACTTACCCCCAACGAGTGAAGAACATAGCTCGAAAATAAGTTGAAAATGTGACGCCAAAATATGAATTAAAATATAAAATATCGAACTATTTATTCGATTTCTAGCAGCTATCTTTGGCTTGTTCTTTTCAACTTTCCATTCAATAGTTTCGCAAACTCAAAGACAAGTTGTGAAATTTCCACGAATACTTCAACACAGTACCAAGAACCTATCCCGATGAGAGAAGAACATAGACTGAAAATAGTCCAAACATGATGCCAAGATGGGAATTAAAAGATAAAAGTTCACATTACTAAATAAATTTCTAGCAGCCATTTTTGACTTATTATTTTGAGCTCTTTGTTTAACGAATTTTCAATTTGTAAGATACATTCAAAGTTTGCCATTAATACTTCAAAACGATACCAATAACCTAATATAATGAGTGAAGAACATAGCCTGAAAATAAGTTGAAAAAGTGATGTCAAAATAAGAATTAAAAAATAAAAAATAGGGTGATTAAATCAATTTTTCATAGCCGTCTTTGGTTGCTCATTTTGAATTTGATGTTTAACAGTTTTTCAATCTAAAAGATGCATTGCGAAGAAACTAGGCTAATTTGGGTCCCTTGACGAAAACATCCTACCTCTGCCACTAAGTTTGATGAGAAAAATATTGATACATGGAAAGACGATTTCTTTGCACCTTGAAGTTGCTCAAGGTAATAACATATTAAAACAAAATGACCAAAAGATATTTTCATGAAATGTCCTGAAACTTTTATGTTTATTATGTTTTTAACTTTTATGTTTATTATGTTTTTAGTATAGTTTAAATACCCAAGATGTTATATTATATATTTTTGTGCTCAATTGAAGGTAAAAGGACAAAATTGAAAGTTTATGAAAGTTCGAGGACTAAAATAAAAAATGTAAAAATTCCATGTTTAAGTCCAATAGACTCAAGAAAGTCATAATAAGTGTCATTAGGAGTCTATAAGTCTTAGAAAAGTATTTAAAAAGTTTTTCAGTGAGTTCGAGACGTTTTAGACACGAAGGGCAAAATCTTCATTTTGCTAGTGGACGAATTTTGAAGGATGAAAAATAAAGTTTTAAGTCATAAATAATTTCCCTAATGCAGAATGTGAAGATATAAATATCCAAGATGTTCCAAATATTGGCAATTTGTCAGCGAACACATAAATCTCCAAGATTCTTCACTTAAATTATTTCCTCCAATCAAAAGGTGTAGTATTATGTGCTGCAATATTGATGGATTGTATGGAATGAAAAATAGAACAAGAAGAAAACACACAAGTTTATGTGGTTCTGCTTCATTCTGTTCGGTGCGCTACAAGCCCCTCAATCGACTATGGCATAGGCCTGTTTTCCGAATATACATATACTCCATTCGATATGAGCTACATACTCCAACAAAAGGCATGGAACATCCAATACATTACAACAAAAATTTTAAAATATTAATTTTATATAATTAAAATTTTCAGATATTCAAAGATGAAATATTAATACATTTGAGATTCTTGAATATGCATATTTCACGGAATTTTTGTTAGGCGGAAATGCAAATATATATAAAGTTGTAATATAAATTAATCATTTGGAACAAGTAATCATGCCACAGTAATGAAGAAGAAAAGTTTATTCATGACTTTGAAAATTTGAGTAATACAAGTTTGTATGCTAACGAGAGATATCAACCCTCTACATATCGAGACCTCATGGTGAAGATATGTGTTAATTTTTTCACCACATGTTTAGACCCTACAAAGAAAGGTGCAATGCTTGACGAGGAAAACAAGTCCGCTAATGAGAACAATTAACGAGAAAGTGATAAGCTTTGGCTTTTCTGGAGAAAAATCATCTTCACGAGAAATGCCAAAGCTTATAGAGGTTAGGAAATGACAATAGGTCTATTTGTATTAACTAATTAGTCCATGCACCACATCAAGATATTAGATTGAATGACTAAGTTGAAATAAATCGAAAGTTTGGTATCGATTTGGAACAAAAAGTTTGGTGAAAATGCCCTTTAATTTTGACATCAGAAATTCTAACTTTGAAAAAATATATTCACCTAAAATTAGAAGATCAAGGAGTTAAATGTTAAGAAAAAATGTAGGAACAAAAAGATAAAGTGGTCAAACATTTGGAAATGAGAGATATCAACACTCTAAATATAGACCTCATGTTGGAGATTTGTGTTGATTTTTCACATGTTTAGACCCTACAAAGAAAGGTACAATTGTTGACTAGAAAATAAGTCCACTAATAAGAACAATTAACGAGAAAAATGATAAAACTTTTGGCGTTTAGAAAACTCAACTTTATGAGAAATTTCAAAGCTTATAAAGGTTAGGAAATCACAACTGGTCTATCTGGGCCCATTTCCAACTTTTACAAAGTGTACGAATTCAATTACAATTTTTTTTAATTAAAACTAATGGTATATTTGTTTTTTTTCATCTAATAAAGACAAATTGCACACTAAAACACACAGGTCGGAGACTTTTGTGCAAAAAAAAAATGTTTGGGACTTTTTTTGTACTGAGGGCAAATGTTAGAGACCATTTGTGCCAATTTCCCTTCTTATTATTTGCAAAAGGAGTAAATGGGTCTAGTACATTTATTAAATAATATTTAATTTAGCATACTAAATATATAATTATAGTCGTATCAATTAAATTTTTTATAAGAGAAAAATATAAAGTTATTGTGCTTTTAAGTATATGTAATTACTATGTGATTTGAAAATTTTGAATAAAAATTAAGATAAAAAATAAAAAAAATGACATATATAATTTTATGACATTGAACCAATCTTATTATGTTTTTATTTAGCATAAAAAATCTAATAAAAATCAATTTATACATTATGTATTCATTATTTTCGAAAGATAATAAAACAATAAATCAAAATATGAATAATACTGCTGGAGCTCTAATATTTTTAATTAATAAACGAATAGTTTAATTAAATAAAAGTATTTGAGTATCAAGTTTGTGACAAAATTATTTTTCTTTTTTTTGTTATAACGGTGAAATAAAATTTTTAATTTTTAATAATATAATTACTTAATAATCAAATTAATAATGTTATTTAACATATTTGTTAATAATTATGTGCTTAAACTTTATTTATTTTATAATAGTTAAGTAAAATATACAAAAAAATTTAGTATATTATCAATTTGGTCAATAAAGTCTTAATTCAAAAAAAAAAAAAAAAAGAACTAGTTAGTTTCTTTTAATTTTTTATAAAAAAAAAAAAAGTACATATTTGTACTTTTTGTAAAGGTTAGTAACCCAAATACAATTTTTTTTTCTTATTAAAATTAAGGGCAAATCAGCATTTTTCATCAAATAAAGATTTATTGTGCATCAAAACACATAAATTAGGGACGTATGTGCCAAAAAATAAAAATTGGGACCATTTGCACCAAATGCCCTTTATTATTCGTTCTACGTATCCAAAATTCTTTTTGATTATTGAGGAATATTAATGACTTCAAGGATATAAGTGATTTATGAAGTATCTACCTAGATGTCTAAATTATTTACATGCACAAGATATAATTCATGACATGCTACCTGAATTTACATGAAATAGTTACACTAGGGGTGGAGAAGGGCCCCAAGGTTTACTTAAGTCATATTTTTAAAATTCTTTTTGATATAAGAGAAATTAATTAGGTACTCACTTTAACGCATCAAAACTTTTCCTATTTTTATATTTAATTATTCAACCAAGACAAATCAAATTAGCGTCAAATGGAATTTTAATTAAATCGACGTCTAAAAAATAAAACGAAATGAGATAAATAAATTCAATTCTAGCTGTCACCATTTAACGATTTTTCAATCCACAGGCTAGCACATGCCATCATATTTCCCAGCTCTGTCAGTCTTGGTACAACCCACCAAGAATCCAACATGTAGACATATGGTTAACTTTATCCTTAATTACTACTAAAAATCGCCTTTTCACCAACGAAAATTTACCAACGGATTATTTCCGTTGGTAATCAGCAACGGATTATCCGTTGGTAAAAGTGATGACCTTTCAACTACGGTAATTAGCGACGGCTTTTCCGTTGGCAAGAGTAATAGTTTTTCACCAACGGATTTTCACCTTTCACCAATAGAATATCCGTTGGTGATATTAATTAATTTTGAAAACCAAAAAATAATTCGAACTTTTACCAACGGAATATCCGTTGGTGAAGAGTGAATCTTATCACCAACGGCAAATCCGTTGGTGATATTAATTAATTTTGAAAACAAAAAAATAATTCGACCTTTCACCAACGGAATATCCGTTGGTGAAGAGTGAATCATATCACCAATGGCAAATCCGTTGGTGATATTAATTAATTTTGAAAACAAAAAAATAATTCGATCTTTCACCAACGGAATATCCGTTGGTGAAGAGTGAATCATATCACCAATGGCAAATCCGTTGGTGATATTAATTAATTTTGAAAACCAAAAATTAATTCGACCTTTCACCAACGGAATATTCTTTGGTGAAGAGTGAATCTTATCACCAACGGCAAATCTATTAGTGATATTAATTAATTTTGAAAACAAAAAAATAATTCGACCTTTCACCAACGGAATATCCGTTGGTGAAGAGTGAATCATATCACCAAAGGCAAATCCGTTGGTGATATTAATTAATTTTGAAAACCAAAAAATAATTCGACCTTTCACCAACGAAATATACGTTGGTGAAGAGTGAATCTTATCACCAACGAAAAATTCGTTGGTGATATTAATTAATTTTGAAAACCAAAAAATAATTCAACCTTTCACCAACGGAATATCCGTTGGTGAATAGTGAATCATATCACCAATGGTAAATCCGTTGGTGATATTAATTAATTTTGAAAACCAAAAAAGAATTCGACATTTCACTAACGGAATATTCGTTGGTGAAGAGTGAATCATATCACCTACGGAAAGTCCGTAGGTGATATTACCTTTCCCATACGGAATATCCGTTGGTGAATAGTGATTCTTATTGCACGGATGTTCTGTAGGTGATATAAATCAATTTTGAAAATTAAAAAACACAATTCGACTATTCACTTACCAGAAATTTATATGAAGAATAATTCATAAGTCGAAAAAATCTTTCGACCTATCACCTATAGATACTCCGTATGTGATATTAATATTTCCACCATTGAGCTACAGAAAGTATGATAGTGAAGAGTAGATCTTGTTACCCGCAATTTTTCCATGAATATTGTAAATCAAATTTTGAAAATGAAAATAGATTCAACCATATAGAGTTGAAGGTTAATCACTTAAGAAATAGCCGTAAATTATGTTTCATTCATTTAACATTCGAATTTTCTACAACGAAGTTATGCAATTACAAAAATAAAAAAGATTCAAACTATAATCCCGTGCGAAGAAAATATAGGTGGAGTAGTGTACGACATCCATTTAGTTGGGCATTTCCTGTTTAAATGTGAAAACAAATAATATTTATCATCATTTCATATCGTTTGTACAGATATGAAATTTTTTCGAGCAATGTAATATTTTAAGTTTAAGTGTTAACACAATAAAATAAATACTAAAACAATGTTTTATTCTCATTTCTTGTTAACGATAACTTAGTGTTAAGTTATGGAGCTTAAGTCATCTTTAGCGAGCTTGTACGCAGAGATCAATTAAATTTTGGTAATTATTTAAAGTTAAAAGATAAATAAAATAGATGAAAAACTAATAATTCATCAACAACCGAAAATCCATAGCAAAACCATTTTTTAAAATTTTCAATTTCCACCAGCAACCGAAAATTCCATAGTAAAACCATTTTTTAAAATTTTCAATTTCCTCCAGCAACCGAAAATTCGTAGCTAAAGTCCATTTTAAAATTTTAGTAATTGATTAAAGGGTTGTTTAGATATATGCAATACCTTTAGTTAACATTGTGATATTTACTGGACTAAAATGATAACTTCATAAATACTGGAATGAGACTTGAAATTGGTTATTTATACTAGATATCATCACAACAATACTGGACTTCATCAAAAGCCCAATAACAGATAACAAATTGGGTATTATCTCTTTCCGTAATTAACGATCTGTTAGTGTTGAAAATTAAGTTTATCTAGTACACTTAAAAGCGAAGAAGGCGTGAAGAACGATAAAGATGGATATTCAAAAATCAAAATTGAAAGAGGATTAAATCCGTAATGGATCGGATAATCAATAATGCTACTCGAGAAGGCATTGATTCAAATTCGGAGAAGAGTTTGTGTAGTACCAAATTGGGACGATTTTGGTGTTATTGAAGATTCATCAAAACCTTGGAAAAATCGGAAGATTCATAACTAATATCATCAAAAAACTTGTTGAGGTAAGTTTTGATTTATGATTTATGGCATCATTCATATTACAAACGAAATAAACGAAATGTTGTTTAAATTCATTTATATTCCAGAACTTTTTTTATGGATTAACAGAAACATAGAAATTTTTTTTTATATATTGTCCGCTTAAAGTTGATAAGTTTTTAGAATAAGTGTTAATATTTATTTGTTAGATATTTATACATCCATTAAATGATTTGATATGAAAACTACATATGCGTGTGTTTTGGATTTGAAATTGTAATACAGAATGTGTAGATTGTTATTACTCCCATTTGATTATAATAGTTTAGAACTTATTGTGTTAATTTGAAATGCAAATATGGGAGTATATTATGATGGAGTTTAGGATGAGTCACGTATATACAAGGATTACTCGGTTGTTGGATTGATTGTCCCGATAGATTGTAGTTATGTAAATCTAATAGAGAATGTGAGTTTTAAATCTAGATAACAATCAACCTAGAAGGGGGGTTGAATAGGTTGTTACTGAAAGTCTGTAAATATTTTTTTTTAAAACACAATTTTCACTTTAATGTTCGATGTTGATGAAAGTTTGTTTAACGTCAGAACATTTCACTGAACGCTTTGGCGCTTCGAGACGCTTATTATATAAAGCGATTAAAACATTGATTAACACCAGATATAGCGTGGTAAATCCCTAAGGGAAACATCCACGGGCCCCCATGCCACGGGTAAATAAATCTACTATTTTAGAATAGGTTACACACGTCTCAACTTTTTGAAATTACAATTTTAGACCTAATCTAAAACTTTATCAGCAATGTACAAAAAGTAAAACTTAGTTAAGAAAAATAATAAAACTTTCCTGTTCTATATCTTCTTCAACTAGTCAAGGAATGCAGTCAAGTACTTCGGTCTTGATCTTGGTCCATTCCACGAGTGTCCCCGGATTGATTCCACAAATCGGAATAAGGACCTAGTCCTTATCTTGTCGCCGAAATGCCGTTCTCTCTCACAATAGATTTCTACAACGCCAGGTTTCTCGAGCCGTTCTCAAAAATAGAATTTTGATAGGGCTACGACTTTTGAATATCTCTTTGAACTTTCAACTCATAAATGATTTGCTCTTTGATGCTTAAGTATCTTTGCTTTCAAAGTCCGTAAGCTGCTTGGAATACCACCTGTCTTATTTATAGTACAAGAAGTTTGTCTAAACTTAATGACTTAATATTTATCTTATACATAGATAAGACAAAATAAGTCTTTAAGTTTAAATAGACTTTATAAAAGATAAGGTGAGATATCACAAGAATATGAAAATAAATCTAGTTATTTATTTTTATTTAAGTAGATAAATAAAAAGATAATATTTTAATATCTTATCTACTTAGAAACCTAGTTTAATTAGAATACTTAAACATGCAATTTATTCAATCACTTATTTAATTGATAAAGAACAAGAGTTTTAGAATAATTAAAATTGATAAATAGATTGTGATAAATATAGCATTAAGGTTTCCAATTTTCAAACAACTACTAGATAATCATTGAATCCTAATTGGTTCATATCAATAAATAAATTATAATTAAGTATGTCCAAAAAAAACCGGATTCTTCAATAATCAAAAATCGGATTTTTCAATAATCTCTCCCTTTGGCATCTCTTAGTTACAAAACTTATATCAAGTTGTTTGTGAGGTGAGCACGCAGACAAACCGGATTCCGAGAACATATGCAAGCCTTTTAATTTAAAGCAATTCCTAATTACCAAGCAAAAGCAAGTCCTAATTAAACAATTTAAGCAATTTTAAGCAAACGTGCGTACTAAAGTACTACTCTACTTACTACTTCCCATTTTTGTAATAAAGAAAGGCCAAAGCAAAAACGAAAGCGATGAAAGAAACTAAATTAAAGAAGAGTCTGAAAGCAAAATGAAGAAAATAACCAACCACAAAATACTTAGTGTTACCCACTCTATGAAGTGCTCTTGCGGGTCCTCTTTTTCAACCACTGATCCGGGTTCCCTTCTTGCGCTTGGTGGACGAAGGCAAAGTAGTAGCATCCGGATGTGGAGACATGTCGGCATCAAGGTCGAGACGTGGAGAATGCTCAAGACCAAAGATCGGGATGTTGAGTTCCATCGGGACCAATATCGATTTTGAGGAGGATTCATGGCAAGATCTTGATATTCTTCCGGTATAGGAGTTCCATCCGCTCGGCCAAGGCCACAAGTAAAGCCCTTATGAATCTGCGATGATGCTCAAAATTATCGATAGTGTATTGACCAAGGAAGTTAAGTCCCTCACCGAGTTTCAAGAGAACTGTGTGATCTTGAGAAGGGTTGGTCTTGCAGGAGGCGTTGGTCTCTTAGTCACTTTCTTTTTAGGACGAAGGACTGGAATTTGTGTAGTGAAAGTGTCATCTTGAAGTATAGAAACATTGTGATGCTGGAGATAGGCATGAAGTAAACCAGGAAAAGGCAACACTCTGGAGTGTGCTTAACGGGTCGCCGCGAACACGATTTTGTCAAAAATAATTGTAGCAATATCCAATGGGTAGAGGGTGCCCAGTTTGTACAAAAACTCAACCTTATCCATCCCAATGTCTGACCTATGCTTAATTGGATCAATGTCGTGCAAAAGCAATTTTGTGAAGCACCTTATACTTAGGGGTTAGCAATGCGGCAGCCATTTTCCCGTGAGGCCAAGGGATTTCCGATGAGTTCTAAGGCCAAAGTATCGATGGGTCGCTTAAATTCATCATCCATTCCTTCAGTTATGGGTGAAAATCCAAGCCAACGACGAAGATTGGAAGGACTAAATGGTACCAATTACCCCCAACATAGATCGACCACCTAAAATTATTGCCCGATCGCTTAATCAGTAGAAAATATTAGCCAAGAATTCTTTGATCAAAGTTTCACAAGATCTCCCAATCCAACTCAACAATTTTTGTATACCCCAATGCTCAATTAATTCAACAAGACCAGCCTCTCTAAGGACATCCTCTTTGACATTAAATTCCATCACAAAATCCCGATTTGAAATAAATTTGTGAAATTGAGCCTGTGTATCATGAGTCCCAAATTTGTAATTCAGAGGAGTGAAGATGTGGGTACCTTTACGGAGCAAACTTTGTTCGAACAATTGAGGATGGGTCGTTGAAGTTGGAACATCGTATGATGGGTGACCAACGTTCTGATGTTCAGTTGGAATATCAGCAACGTTCGAACGTTCATCGATTTTCTGCTTACCCTTCCGTATGCGCGAGAGCCCGACAGGGCAGTATTCTTGATGCCAAAGTGATCATCTTCCTCATTCGTGGACTCTTCTTCTTCTTCTACATTTTCATCTCGCAAAATCGAGCCCGTTTACATTGTTCTTCTTCAAGATGCTCGATCTGTGGAGACTCCCTTTAACTGCCTTCGGACTCATCGCCGATTGAGACCCGGTTCCCATTATCGAACCCGTGTCCTCATCAAGCTCTCCCGACTCTCGTGACTTGCGTGGGAATGGCGGTGGAGGGACTTTCTTCAAGGCGGTGTTGGTTGAGGAGCCAAGAAGATGGAGAAAGTGAAGGCAAAAAGTCGGTGTTGTAGACGGTGGAGGTGAAACCACCGGTGTCGGTGGTGGTGTGGGACGCCGAGGAACAGATTCTGCGGCGATGCGAGGCGGATCCACAACTGCCACATGCGAATCTCTCAGGTGGTGAGTGGTGGTTTTGACCTTGCCATTGATTATTTCCTAAACACTCTTGCAAAATCAAGTTATATCAAGAGAAAACAAGAAATTTACACAAGAGAAATTTTGGGGTTTATGGTTTTGAAAAATAAAGAGGAAGATGAAGATTTAAGGACTTGTTTGCTAGATGAATGAAGATAAGGACTTTTGTTAAGAATTGACTCTTTTCAAGAATGGACACTTTTTAAAGAGGGACATGAAAATAAAACTTCTAATTCTAAAACAATTTGAATGCAAAAAAATAAATAAATAAATAATAAAGTAAAAAAAATAAAAAATAAATTTTTTTTATTTTTTTTTTTTATTATTATTTTTTTTAAAAAAATTATTTTTTATTTTTAAATATAAATGCAAAATTCATGAGCAACTTTGAAGAAATTCCAATCATTTTTCTGGTCAGCCCTGATCATAGAAAATTGTTAATATAATTCAAAATCCCATATATTAATCATGAAGATGAGTGTATTGTGTGAATAAATAATCAAAATAAGATCAATAATATCGAGACAAATCAGCACCACCATCTAAATCACATAACCTTTTATAGAATAGAGTTTCAAACCAGCCATCATCTTTAATTGTCTTTTTATGAAGAAAATATTTGACCTGCCAAGCGTAAGTGAAATATTTTTTTTTTTAAATTTCAACTTTGGCTTCTTTTTTTTTTCGATTTGAAGAATTTACACATTTATTTTGTGTTTGCATAGCCAGTTAAGTATATAAGAAGTGACTTTCACACTTTCAAGGCGATGACCCTTTTCTCATGTTTTTTATGTTATCAAGGATGGCTTCTCATCATCCGGAGAAAGGTAGCCCTCCTTCAAATATACCAAATTTGTTTAACAGACGAAATATTATGGTGCCGAAGATATGAATCTTGACCATATGTCTTCAATCCATATTTAGTCGAAGAAATCGTAGGGTAGAATACATAATTTGTCAGGAAATTATCAACCCAATTTCGACATCTATAAAGTGCATAAACAAGAGATGAATATACGGAGATTCAAATTATATTTTCAAATTTCATGATAAAAGCATTAACACATTGGAAAATCAATATTTCTTGCATAATTAACTCAAGAGTATGTGCAAATATATAAAAAATACTTTTTTTATTTTTATATATATATAAACAAAGACAACACATTTAGACAATCATAAATATCCCTAAAGCTTTTCTTAGATTTTCGAATCTATTAGTATCTAGAGCTTTAGTAAATAAGTCGACTAGTTGATTTTCGATCTGATATGTGTTCGATTGTGATGATTTTACTCTCTAGATCTCTAATGAAATGATGCCTAATATCAATGTGTTTCGTTCTTGAATGTTGAATAGAATTTTTTGATAAACTTATGGCACTAGTATTATCGCAAAACATAGTGATAGAGTTTTGTTTGATACCGTAATCATCCAACATTTGCTTCATCCATATTAATTGTGTACAACAACTACCTGCTGCGATGTATTCTGCTTTCGGTTGTAGATAGTGAAATGGAATTCTGTTTTCTACTAAGCCAAGCTATGAGATTGTTTCCCGGATAGAAGCATCCTCCTTCCTATCATTAATATTACACCCTTGATCAAGATCACTAAACCCAATTAAATGAGAGTTAGTATCACTTGAGTAAAGCAAACCATAATCAACGATGGCATGAACATATCGAATTATTCTTTTTACAAAGAGCCACATGTGACTCTTTTGGTTTTGCTTGATATCTAGCACAAACTCCTACACTAAAAGCAATATCGCCGACTAGCGACAAATATAATAAGCTTCCAATCATGCGATAGAGACTAGAATCAACATCCGTACCATTTTCATCTTTTGTGATTTTTAAATTTGTGGCCATAGGTGTTCTCATTGGTTTGGAGTTATCAAGACCAAATTTTTTTATAAGATTTTTTGCATATTTTGATTGAGATATGAAAATATCATTGCCTATTTGCTTAACCTGCAAACTAAGAAAAAATGTTAGTTCTCCTACCATGCTCATCTCAAATTCTTTTTTCATTAAGTCTATGAGATCAATAGATTGTTTTTTTGAGGTTGAGCCAAAAATAATATCATCGACGTAGATTTGAGCAACAATTATACCAACATTTAAGTGTTTGATAAAAGAGTTATGTCGACTCCCTTCTCTTGTACCCTTTTCAATCAGATAAGTAGTTAGACGTTTCATACCAAGCTCGTGGAGCTTGTTTTAAACCATAAAGAGCTTTTTCAAGTTTATACACATGGTTTGAAAAATGGGATCTACAAAACCTTTAGGTTGTTCAACATAAACTTCCTCATTAAGATAGCCATTTAAAACACACTTTTGACATCCATTGGAAATAGTTTAAATTTTATTTGGCAAGCAATAGCAATTAAAAGTCTTATAGACTCTAATCTAGCAATAGGAGCAAATGTTTCTTCAAAGTCTAATCCTTCAATTTGACTATATTCTTGGGCTACTAAGCGGGCTTTGTTCCTAAGTATAGTTCCATGTTCATTAGATTTGCTTTTATAAACCCACTTAGTTCCTATTACATTTGCATCGTTTGGTCGAGGGACTAAATTCCAAACCTTATTTCTTTCAAATTGGTTAAGTTCCTCTTGCATGGCTAACACCCATGATTCATCTTCTAAAGCCTCTTTCACATTTTTTGGTTCAACATGAGAAATATAACACACATGACTTATCTCATTTGAAGCTTTCCTTCGAGTCACCATACCGTTATCCCAATTCCTGATTGCATTAGTTGTCGGGTGTGCTTTTTGTATCCAGGTAGGTGGTTGCCTTCGGGTGCTCTGATCTTCGAATGTATGTGTACTATCAGCTGAAGTATTATTCTTTTCAGTTTCTTCTGTCTGTTTAGTTGCATTAGTTTTGACAACGTCTCCAGAATGTTCTCGACTTGCGTCGGTGTCTTTTCAACGCTCGATGTTCGCTTCTTGCCTCGATTTTTCTCGACGATTCATCGAATGACTGCTCTGTGAATACTCAAGAAAATCATTAGTAACGCCTACTACAACATTTATTGATTCAATTATATTTTGAGTACGCATGTTGTAGACCCTAGAAGTCTTGACTATTTTCGAGATATCCCAAAATACCTCTTCATCACTTTTAAGATCCATTTTCCTATTTGTTCGCGATCATTTAGGATATAACATTTGCTACCAAAAGTGTGAAAATACTTAAGATTAGGTTTTCTACCTTCCTAATTTCATAGGGTGTTTGAGATGTGCCTGTCCTAATGGTAAGCCTGTTCAAAACATAACAAACAAGATCTTGACCGCCACTTCAAATTTCACAATTTGACAGTAATTTTCTACTATTTAGCATTATCCTAGCCATTTCTTGAAGAGTTTTATTTTTCTTTCAACTACCCCATTTTGTTCGGTGTTTTAGGGCTGAAAATTCATGAAAGATACCATTATTTTCACAGAAGTCAGAAAAACTAGTATTCTCAAATTCTTTGCCATGGTCAATCCTAATTCTACCAATTTTTTGTCCATGGTTATCTTTTTCAATGGTCAGGTTTAGCATATAAAATTTTGAATCTTTCAAATGTGTCGATTTTACTTTTAAGAAGTTAACCTGTATATCTAGAGAAGTCATCAATACACACAAGAATGTACCTTTTTTCACTAATGCTTTCGACTTGTATGGGTCCCATTAGATCCATATGTATTAATTCAAGGACATTTGAGGTGGCCAGATAGTTGTTCTGTTTATGTGAACCTCTAGTTTGCTTACCAAGTTGACATGGGCCACATATACCCTCAAGTTTGTCCTTCAATCTTGGTATTCCTCTTACAGCATTACCTTGGCTTAATCTTACCAGATCTTTTTAATTAAGGTGCCCCAAGCGTTGATGCCATAGATATGTGGAATCGCTTTTAGCTACAAGACATGAAAGACTATGATCAAGTAAATAACATCTATCACTAGCTCTAGTTCCTCGTCCAACAAGCGTATATCTTTCATTGCTTACAACCGTGCATGTTTTTGGTCAAAATAACAAGAAGATCATCATCACAAATTTGTCCCACACTAATTAGGTTTGGTTTAGGCCTTCAACAAGAAGAACATTTGTTAAAGGTGGTGAGCCTTTAATTATTATAGATCCATCCCAATTACTTTGCCTTTTACACCATCACCAAACGTGATTTGTTCGACTCCCAAAATAGTTTTTAAAATCGACATAAGAGTGATTGATTTCTGTCATATGCCTAGAGCATCCACCGTCGAAATACCAAGAATTAGTTACAAACGCATGGAATGCCAAATCAACCACACAACAAGCTTCAAGTCGGTTTTCACAACCATATTTGTCGGATTTTAGTTTGACTTCTTTTATTTGGTAAAAGGTTTCTCAAGTTCATGCTAGTTCTCTAGATAGTTTTCTTGTGCTTAGGTAGATGATTTGAGATGTTAGCATGCTTTTGTTCTATCTTACCACATGTTGGACAAGTAGGAGATGAGAGTATGTTATCTTTAGATTCACATTTGGTTACTTTGTCAACAGTTTCTGTAATTCTCGATTCTTTCAACATCTGATCGTTGATTACAGATTTAGTGGACATCAGAACGTTATCTGGAATATCAAAATCTGTTTCTATTTTTCCTTTGACAAACGTGATTTTCTTTGCTTCTTGATCTTTTCCATGCTGAGTATATCCTAACTCATGTCTGATATTGGTAGTTCTCCCATAGCTCAAAGACCTCGCTCACCGAAAGCCTCAATGGTCAATTGTTGGTTTGCTTCCTACTTTGTTTCAATTTTTCCCGCGCAAATCACACAATTGTTTATTTTATCACCAACAATAATTCAAAATGAGTTATTTTACCATTGGAGAAACTTTCTTCTTTAGTGGATACATGAGTTAAAGCTTTTAAGTCGACCCTAATGTCATCGACTCCAACGTTTGGTTCTATGTCGAACGCTCATGTGAATGTTTATGAAAAAGATCGATAATTCGTAATCGAAATAGAGCATCTCAGTAAATGAAATATCTTGAGTATTAGAAATTTTCCCATCTCCCGATTGATCATCGGTTGATTCTTTGTCCTCGCTCCAAGTTACATTCATGGCCTTTTTACCAGAAGTTTTCTTTTTATTCTTGGCACATTCAGAGGCAATGTGTCCATATCCTTCACAAGTATGGCACTGGATACGATTTTCTATTTTCTTTAGAGGATTTGATGAACTCTGTCTATTTTGGTCAGGATATTTCTTTCTATATGATCCTTGATTTTTTGCTGATTTATATATTTGAGATTGTTTCAAAAAATTTCCAAACTCTTTGGTAACTAATGCTATATCAATATCTGAATCACTATTCTCGCATTCATCTTTTTCTTCCTCAACTCAAAATGCTATGCCTGTAGATTTTTCTTTCCTTCTTGAGCCAAGGTTTAGTTCATAAGTCATTAATGACCCAACCAACTCTTCAATTTTGATTTCGTCTATGTCCTTTCTTTCTTCAATTGCGGTCACCTTGGAGTGAAATTTATTTGGTAAAGATCGTAAGACCTTTCTGACCAATTTTGACTCTGAATATTTTTTTCCAAGAGAATGTGCTTGATTTGATATATCACACAACCGAGCATAAAAATATTTGAATGCTTCATCATCTATTATGCATAGGTTTTCAAACTCTGTGGTGAGCATTTGTAGTTTAGACGATTCACCTTGGATGTTCCTTCATGTGCGATTTGTAGGATGTCCCAAGCTTCCTTTGCAATCCTGTAATTAGATATTAGTCTGAATTGTTTAGCATTTACAAAACAAAAAATAGCATTCAAGGCTTTGCTATTCCAACTAGCATTATTGAAATCAGTAATAACCCATTGTTCACATGGTTTTTCTATTTCAATATCATTTTCAATGATAGTGGGAGGACTTTTGAATATCTCTTTGAACTCTCAACTCATAAATGATTTGCTCTTTGATGCTTGAGTATCTTTGCTTTCAAAGTCCGTAAACTTCTTGGAATACCACCTGTCTTATTTATAGTACAAGAAGTTTGTCTAAACTTAATGACTTAATATTTATCTTATACATGGATAAGACAAAATAAGTCTTTAAGTTTAAATAGACTTTATAAAAGATAAGGTGAGATATTACAAGAATATGAAAATAAATCTAGTTATTTATTTTCATTTAAGTAGATAAATAAAAGATAATATTTTAATATCTTATCTACTTAGAAATCTAGTTTAATTAGAATACTTAAACATGCAATTTATTCAATCACTTATTTAATTGATATGAACAAAAGTTTTAGAATAACTAAAACCGATAAATAGATTGTGATAAATATAGTATTAAAGTTTCCAATTTCCAAACAACTACTAGATAATCATTGAATCCTAATTGGCTCATATCAATAAATAAATTATAATTAAGTATGCCAAAAAAATCCGGATTCTTCAATAATCCAAAATTGGATTTTCCAACAGAGAAGATAATGCAGGAGATTAAAAAGAACAAGACACATTATATAGTCACAGTTCAGTACCAAATTTTGTTGAACGGCCCCTTGATAAATATTTGTAGTCATACTTCTGTTAATTTTTACATAGAAATGAGGAAGAATGAATCAAACATGACTAAATCTCCGTTATTTGTCGATGTTCACAAATTGGCTTGTAACGGTGACCGTTTTAATATTTGATATTTCTTTGGTCATTAGAAATCTAAAAGAATACATTGTCGTAAGCGAGTGGCTGTGGATCTGGTCTAGGCCTTTTCACCAGTCAAACAAAAGTAAGTACTTAAACTATTTTTCCTCAAATTTAATTGTTAGCATGTGCGAAGTGAATATTTATGGAATAAGATCAAGGTTTGCCTTGTGTTCATATTGATTTCAACACAATTTGTTATTTGAATTAGATTGTAGGATCAATTATTATTACCTCATTTTATGAATATAATTCTATTTGATGATAACAAATGGTTTTCGAAACACATTAATCAGATTATGTGTGACTTGATATTGGATCTTACCATTGGTTTAATGACAAGTGTTTGTTTAATTTTTAGGTGTTACAATATGGGACGTTGTGATGATAAATCCGATATTGAAAATTGAGATTGGATAAGATTTATTAATTGCTAGAATTCTGCGCAATATTGCATTCTTCGTGCACTTGACATTAGACTATAATTCCATATGTAATGAGTGGGAACTCATGGCTTTTGGTGTGGGATTTAGGCAAACAATACCCTTTTTGGAGAACAAATGAGCTTTTCAACAAACATTGAAGACCAAGCCTTTGAGCTTTTGCGATTTTGGCGAATTCCATCGTGTTAGGAGTTTGTCGTCACTTTTTATATTTTAGAAATTGATTATTTTACGGGTTGATTTTAATTTAGTTCAACTATCTTAAGTTGTTTTGATAAAAAGGCAACTAGTGTTTCATTGTTGGCATGTAAGATTCAAATAAATGTTGATCAATCGATTCAAATTTAATAAGTTCATGTTGTATCCCGATATTTTTATTTTCCAAAGATTGTATATCCGATTGAATCGATTTCCATATAAAATGCATAAATCAGATGCTTAGTTGATATACATTCATTGTTAGTCTGGGTGAAAACCTTATGCTTATTTATCTGACATGTTTGAATTCGTCTATCGGTATATATTGCATCCCCTTCAATATTATTCATGTAGTAACCATAAGTTATAATCTGTTAGAATCTTCCTGATGCCATAGACTTGAGTGATGATGGTTAAAGATACCAACTCAATCACTTGAAATTTAAAATGAAACCAAAAGTTCCTCAATTTCTGGTTTCTGCTGCCTGGTCATTGATAGGACGTTCCGCAACTTCGCCGAGGAGTAAACTGCAAGTTGGAGATTCATCTTCTCCAATCAATGAGGCGAGACCTTATAGTGATTTAGTTTATCAAGGTGATAAGCATTCAAAATGTCTACAAGCCGAGCTGCACCATCCATTGCCTGTTACCATGTTACAGCGGAGGCCATCAACAAGCAAACCATTAAATAGAGATGTCGTGCGATATCATTGCGTTCGGTCTGCCATTAACTTGTCGTGTTGATGGAACCGTAATGTTATGGATTGAGACCGGTGATGGGAGGAATAGACGAAATGGAAAGCATGGTAGTTACCGGATGGCACCAAGATTATTTATTGATGTCATTGTTGTACTTCGAGTTAGACCAAATACTAAATGGATCTCTCGGGATCTAATGTATTTGTTAGTTGGGCAACAAATTTGAAAAGTAACTAGCAAGGGAGTTGAGTTTGGAATTATAACAAACACAATGTTAATATAAGATTCAATTCAAGAACAAAATGAAATTAATACAATTACTAATAGAAAACACGGTGTAAGAACATCCCATGACAATTAAACATCTCCTGGACTTGATGTATAAGTTGGTGATTGACTACAATATCTAGAACATCCATAAAGTGAGAAAAACAAGTCTTCCACAATAATCTCTTTTCGACATCATTCATTCTTCCCTTCAATTAGCTGAATAATTTGGTGTTAGAATGCATTCACCTTGCCAAGAGACCATCTATCAGGGGATATTAGATGGTCCCAGTCCTGAACAAAAAAGAAGTTGCCATTAGACCAAGTAATTGTATAAATTAAGGACACCAAACCGTGAAACTTACTACGGAAACATGCCATCAGGATAAAAATAAAAATACATCAAAATATATTCACTTTTATATTAATCAACTACTTGATTGAAAAGTATCAATTAGCTTAATAATATACATCATTATGAGATTTAACATGCATTCAATTGAAGATTATTGTCATAAAATATAACTAAATGGCATGAAAATCATAGTTAACATGTACCGTCAGATGTATCATCAACAATATTAAGTCCCTACCAACATTAACTCGATTTGGAGACAGATAACTAGTAAATGGTGAATAAAATTTATGAGTTATTACACCCAATTGAAACAACTGAATGTAAGAAAAATGTAACAATCATAATAATCATGCATAATTATCATAGGAAACAAATGAATGTAAGATAAATGTAACAATCATAATAATCATGCATAATTATCATAGGTGATTATCGGGATATCGGCAGTCATTAACAAAACCAAGTGACATCAATATTCATTAACAAAACGGGATATCTTATATGTCATTTAATATGTCTCAACAACGCAAACAAAATGACAAAAAAAAAAAGGAATAACCTAAAATATCTGGCAGAATTACCACAAATTATTATCAAGCTGAACTACTGAAGATGATGATATAGTGTGTTTGAAATTATTATAAAACTTGAACATCAATCACATTAATAATATATATCATTCTGAAATTTAACATTCATTAAATTCAAGTTTATTGTCATACAATATAACTAAGGGACATGAACAACTTGGCATGTAATGTTGAATAAATTATTCACATATATCGTCAACATTCTTTCGCATCGGACAATCGGACAACTTTAACTAATTTCAAACATATAATTAGTAACATTCAAAATTGAATAGAAGATAAATGTAATAATCAAAATAATCATAGACGATTAGCGTGGATATCAACATCGATTAATAAAGCATCGGTGTATCAACATTCATTAACAATAAAGTCAGATCAATAATGAAACAAAGTCTCGCCACATCTTGATGACTTAATTTATTGGTAGCATATGGAGTGTTGCTTTGTGGGGTTATAGATTCAAACACTATAACTTACGAAATCTAGTATGCCTCTTGGAAATTTAAATTATTTGAATGTGAGACAAAATAGGTCGTAATATGATTTATATTACATATCCGGGGAAATCATGGTATGATGCACAAATATCGTAGTGAATGTTTGAAATTCATCGCCATTTCCAAAGTTCTTTTAATACAATGGAGAGAAAAGTGACTTAAATTTCAAATTGATGAATGCAAAAGGAGGAAACATAAAAAACAGAGACCCATTTGATATAGAACTCAGATTAAACAATGCAAAAGGAATGTGGCGGTTAACACATCAATTTGTAAGCAAATAATCAAATACTCCACTGAATGAAACCTATTTATTAGTTAACACATCAATTTGCTCCTTGTTGAAGTCATTGAATGTTTTACGGACGGTTTCTAATACTCCGACATAAACGGATGATAATGCTCAGTGAATATGGAGATACGGTACAATTTTACAACCAGATTTCTCAGGCAGTGAAGTAATGGAGATTGGGTCGAATTTTGGATGAAGGAATTTAGGATTTCTATCCTGTGAAAAAGGTAGGATTGATTTTCAGATCAAGGATTCTAGGATTTCGTGTTGTGAAATTGTTTATAATATAATTACTGGGGTTTGTTAAATTAGAATAATCTCAAATAACTCCTTGATTTTAGTTGTGATAAGATTGTGTTACTGAGATTAGTTTTAACAATTTTAAATTGATATTTGAAATTAATATATATATATATAATTAATTATATGATAACTCTATAGTAAAATAACTTTGTTTATAGTAAAAACGAATAATCAAAAATAAATCTAGTAATATTCTAAATATATAAAAAAGTAGGTGAAGCTCCTAATTTTCACTTAATTAAACCAGTTTTTGTAAAATTATAAAAGAGAGTTCAGCCCATTTAGGAGTCAAAACAAGGGGACAATCTAATTAACCATCTTCAATTCAAGACCTAAATAAAACCGTCTAAAGAAGGTCCCCCCCTTTCTCAACTGCTGTGAGCCCCGCCTTCGATGCTGTGAGCCCTCGCCGCCATTAGCTGTGAACTCTCGCCGCCAGTTGCCACTGGCCCGTGCATATTGCAGGTGAGCATTTGAAAAAAAATTATTTCATATTTGGTAGATTTATCGAAAGAGAACAGAATGATAAGGAAATTGCCCAACAATTTGCCCAGTTGTATTCTCTTGTTCTTTTGGGCAGTGGGTCTCTGAAAACAGAAGAAAGGAACTGTTTCCACTTCAATCACAATGTCATCACCATCTAAGCAAGTATTGGGTGTGGGGTATTTCTGCTGAATGGTAATAAAGTGCTGCTGGGCCGCCGTCGCACCCTGTTGGCCGCAACACCTTCACCCTTCCCGGCGGCCACCTCGAGTTCGGTTTGTCCATGAACGCCATTTTACTTTTTGCACTTATCATTATTTTCATACTGATTATTACTACCATACTGTTTTGGGGTTGGGAGAGTCTGAAATAATTGAATTACAATTTTAGGTAGAAATTATTTCTATATAATGGTGAATTTATGTTAAAGTGTTGGCAGATTTTTATGTTAATGTACAAATGTGTTTGATAATGTTAAAAGATAATTGCTTAATTTTTGAAAAGATTGAGACTGCCCATGGCAATAGGAACTTAATAAAGTAAGGACCATTTGCCCCCTAACTCCATCGGGCGAATACTTGAGGAGAGGAGAGGCACGCCCCACACTCTATTTCTTTTGTCGGAAATATTGGGGCAGGGAATTGCCTTGCATTTTGAATTAAAGATTGATTTGGGAAAAAACTTGCGTGGAACATAATATCAGGAAGACTCTTATGAGATGGAGAACTATTGAATGTGCTCAGCTTGACGTGAGAAGGAGACAAAAAATTCTTCTATCGGCAGTAAGACTGTTACTACTGAGAGGATAAAATTTTAATGCCAATTTTGGCAATAAAGCTGCTTCTTTTTATAGATGAAGCAAAGCCAAATATGCTCTTAGGATGTTTAAACTTTAAAGAAAGACCGTGTTAGAGCATGGAGAATATGCGTTTTTACTCTTTAATGGACTTCAGCCTATTAGTACTAATCTCCATTTGGATGCTTCCTGTAGGTGAATTTTCCCATGAATCCTCTTGAGATGGCTAAGTGACATTAATACCTTGTGACTTGTGTTGAGGGTTTTTAACAAACATCTGTTGTATAAAAATGATTCCGTTAATTTGCATGATTTGTCATGAATATTATTCCCGATGCCCTAATCCATGTGGTTAAACATTTTCTGAAGGGATTTATCCATTCTATAAATGTCACACTAAATAGCTAGTGAATTAAGTTAAAATTCTATCTGCAGTGCTCTGAAAATTTGCTGAGAAGAGCACCATAAGATGTGTCATGGAAGACCAAAATTGTAGAATAATTTAGTAGTAAATATTTTATGAAGTTCCTAATTCTCATTGGAATGAAACCTCTATCATTCAAGTCATATCCATCAGTGGACTCCAAATAAATTTTATTGTACCACTGCATGCATTTCTTTAGTTTTATTACTCTCGATCCAAGGTTGGACTTGTGTATTAGTGCCATGTTTCTAAAGTGAGATTCAAGTTTTGTTTTATGATAAGTTCCATGCGTTTTTTAGCACGACATTAACAGGTTGTATGTAATATCTTTGAATTATATATGTTTGTACCTACGCATGTATCTATGAATGCATTTGTGTGTGTGCGTGTTATCTAATTAGTGCCATGTTTGGATGGTATTATTGGTCATCCCCAAATATAGTAGAAAAAGAAAGAGTTCAAGCTATTCATTGACAGAAACTTCTTTTTAAAGTTATGCCAAATGTTGCATGCTTCTTTCTTCCTGTCCCCTGCACTGTGTTTCTTCCACTTATTTCTAGTTTGGTTTTTATATCTTATATAAGTGCTTTTTGTTTGTCCTAAAGAGAGATCTTGTACCACTGCATAAAATGTCGAGTGG
Organism: Forsythia suspensa; assembly: GCA_023638005.1. NCBI lineage: Eukaryota > Viridiplantae > Streptophyta > Magnoliopsida > Lamiales > Oleaceae > Forsythia > Forsythia suspensa. Next base: position 2,364,633 of record CM042670.1, read on the forward strand.
TGCCTGGAAGATCTGATGAGTTTATTTTCACCACCATTATTACTACTTGAATAGATAGGGTGATTGACTTCCCATCTTTTTTAAGAAAACTGCATCTTTTACTTAAAGTATTGATTTTCTCTTGGTATATTTGTATAAAAGTAATGTGCTGCTGAAAGAACACAACTGATTGGCTGCCTGAAAAAGGATTCTCGCATTCTTCTAACTTGTCTTTCGGTGGATGATCATGCATGGGTGTAGATTTGATCATTCCTGCATCTCATGCGACCGATCGGTTCCTCGTTGAAAAAAGAAGGGTCTTACACTTTGTAGTTTTATTTATGGTTTAACTAATTGTGATTAATGTGATGCGTATTTTGAGGAGAAGGATATGGACCATCCCATGTCTCAATTAGAGTTCTTCAGCCATGTGCACAGGACTAATCACGGGCTTGGGGATTTTACTGATAAAAAATTTAAAAGAGTTTATGTAAGTACGATTAGAGTTTATATACAATATTTTTAAGATAGTGAAAACAATAAAAAATAATTTTTTTTTTCTTCAGGATAAGTATAAAGCTTCTATTGAGTTCAAGTATGGTATGCAGAGACGATCACCGAGTTTGATCCCCGATTCATGGATCAATGCCGTCAACAGCCATCTAAGGGCCGTGGTTTATGGGTTTGGTCCTCGACAACCTGTTTCACATGTTTTGGACACACTTAGACGTTCGATACTTGCACACGACTTTATGAGTAATGAAGATGTGAATAAGTTGAAGTCGGAGTTGGCTAGTGCACGGAATACGATAGAAAACAATGAAAGAATTGATAATCTCACCGTACGTCTCGAGCGAGTTGAAAGAAATCACAAGGTCGAATTACGAGAAATAGTGTGAGGTATGTTTAGGGAACTAAATATTCCAAACAATCAATTTCCTTCTAGTTCTGGACCACGAAATAATGATATATGAACATGTGGTACTTTTTCTTTAGAATTTTGATGTAACAAACCAATGATCAAATTTTTGTTGCGTTAAGATAATAGTTTATATTTTGGTATATTGATTATTGTTAGCTTATTTATTTTAGTGCATTTTATAATTTTTAATAATTTTGTAAAAAAAAAAAAAGAAATTAATTTTCACATACGAAAGTTCAGAGGTAATATAAGTTTCTATTTAATTTCTAAAAGCACGCTATTACCAACGGAAATTCAGAGGTAATGCGACACATGGTTGCAAGTCATGCAAGCACTATTATCTAAGGAATTTCCTTTGGTAAAGGTTTGGGATATTACTTACGGAATTTTTGTTAGTGCCCGCTACTATTTTCGTGGTCATTGAAAGTTACTGAACTGAAAATTCCGTTGGTAATAGTGTGTCATTACCAACGGAAAGTCCGTAGAGGTTGTGGTTGGGACATTACCAACGGAATTTTCGTGGGTAAATGTTTGTGTCATTACTAACGGAATTTCCGTAGGTAAAGGGTTAGATATTACCAACGGAAAATTCCGTTGGTAAAAGCGTGTGTCATTACCAATGGAAATTCCGTAGGTAAAGGGTTGACATTACCAAAGGAAATTCATTGGTAATGGCATACATTTTACCAACGGAAATTGCATTTGTGAAGATCACCAACTGAAATCATGGTAACTTTCAAATGACCCTCAAAATAAGAACGAAAATTTTGTTGCAAATAGTCCGTTGGTAGCTACTATTATTAGCACGGATATCGTGGCTTCAAAGAACGGAAAATCCATTTCAAGCCACGCTTTTTGTAGTGAATGTTTTGATCATAACAAACAATTGATCATCTTGTTTTACTAACAATTGGTTTAAAGTGTTTATAATCTTCAAAGCATTCAAATCAATTTATCGTCAAAAGATCGAAATCAAGACTACACAAGAAATTGGACTTTCAAAGAAGACAAGATCAAAGTCAATCATTCAAGATAAGAGCTCAAAATTCAAGAAAGATCAAAGTTAGATTTTTAGATCAAATGAAAATGTATTAATACTTTAATCTTTAGTATTAAATGATAAAAGTTCAAAATCAATTTTGTGCCCAAAAATATGTTGATATCACTTGCATAAAAGTTTTGATCAAAGTTAAAATCAATATTTCAAAACTTTTTAAATCATCATCTTCATCAAAGTTTCTTCCTAACACTTGAACTTTTCATCTATTGTTACTTATTGAAGTGTTAGTCTCTGTTGGTACTTAATTTGTCTTTATTATTTATTAAGAGAGAGAAATTATTGTAAATCAATTTCTTCGTTTCTCTTTGGGCCATATTGAGGTTCCGTAAAGCTCAATATTGTATAAAGATATGTGCTCCTTGTTTGTAAGTCACCGAAAGAGTTGTAAGGGTTTTCGATTACGCTATAAGTCAATCAATATAGTGAAAATGCCTAGCTCGGGACAAAGAGCTTGGTAACGAGGACATAGATCATTGGTTTAGATCGAACCTTCATAAACATATCGCTTGCATTCTTTCTCTCTACCCTTTTATTTGTTTACATTATGGTTATATTTATTTCTTGACTAATCTATATTACTTTAGCTTCATATTTTACAATTATTTTTCAAAAAGTTTGTAAAAACCAACTCACTTCCCTATTGGTCAATTGTTCTTGGGTTATCACAACCGTGATCATCTATTTTAAGGTTAAATATCCTAGTAGCTATTGAACTTTTTCAAATATTTTCCAATTGCTATGAAACTTTAAAATTTTCTAAGTTGCCTCTCGAACTTATAAAAATGTTATCTCATCCGTCACTTCGTCACACGTTGTTTTAAAAAATAACGGGCTTGATGAATTTATCAAAATGCTATCCCGTATGTCATATCATCAAGTTCATTAACTTTTAAGATGACGAGTAACATATGGGATAACATTTTAGTAAGTTCAGTGACAACTCGAAAACTTATAAAATTCAAATCAAACTGGGGAGCATTTGACAAAGTACAATGACAATTTAAAAAAATCTTTTAAAATTCAATGACTATTAAAAAATTTTGTGGCAACTAAGATATTCAACCCTCTATTTTAATGTGGTAAAAGTTGTTTCTTATGTCATCAAACAACTCCCTCACAACCTCAAGTTTCTCAATTCTTGATTGTCCGTCTTGTCAATCCTTAATGCTCAATAGACATTCTAATATTTTTGGTGTCCCTAACGCCTCGTTATTAAATTATTATGTTTTCTTTACAAAGTAAGAGACTTCGATATGTTCTTCCCTATGATTTCACCAATTTAGAATATCTAAATATTCAGATTATTCTTGACTAATATATATACCCAACTTCAAAATATGTAGAGGAGATAAATCTCCTAGATTCTTCATCAAATTGTTTCCTCCAATCAAAAGGCATGGAAGATCTAGTACATTTTGACATAATTTAAAAAAATTAAACTGAATTCACAACCACTTCCAAAAGTAAATTCAAGAGTATTAAAATTTAACACTTTGCATATTAATAAATATGGGATTCTTGAATATGCAGATTTCACTGAATTCAAATTAGGCAAAATGCAAATAGAAAGTTGTAATATAAACTAATCATTTTAAACAAGTAATCATGTATCTTTCAAATTAATTTCATTTAAGCTAAATTGCAAATGATTATTGGCAACCCTCAACGTCGTCAATAGGTCATTTGAAATTGACTATTTTATAAAGGAAAAATAGCTAATTTTATGTGCGGGTTATGCCACCAACGAGACTGTAACACGCAATACTCCTACAAAGGGTTCAACAAGGATTATCCTCATATCATAATAAGATAATGGGTAGTTATATTGCCACCACATTTTTCTTTTGGTATACCATATTTTAATTGCACTAAAGATTCCTAACCTTTGTTATCATTGCATTCTAATTCTCAACAGCTCATTACTTAGTAAATTTTGTCTCTAATTACGGTTTTATTCCAAAAAGTTAGTTAGAAGGGCCTAAAAGACTTATTTAGTCCTCATATTTTTATACAAATACAAAAGTGCAACATAATATTTGCTCATTATTTCAAAGCACGCTAAGAGATTATTTTGGAGAAAAATTGTTAGTAGGAACCGGATGTACTAATTAATAGAAGATTAAGGATACAAATGTAACAAAAAAGTGATAATACATATAAAAGACAATAAGCAAATAATAAAACCTTTAATGTAAAAAAAGAATGCACCAAAAGAAAATTGTGGTGTTAATATAATCACCATAAGATAATTTCTTTGAACAAAGATACACATTCTACTAGAATTCTATTGAAGTATTCATTATAGGATTTAACCTTAAGAACCTCTAATACTTATAAATAAAAATTCCAAATCACTTGTTCAGACATGATAGAGCTCAACTCAATCTTACATGATGATGTGTTGTAATTTTCACTTGTTTTACTAACAAAATTTAATTTTCTAAAAAGTAAGTCTTTAATTAGATTTAGAAAGCAACTTTTAAGCACAATAGCAATAGTCTCTCAGACTTGGAAAGTAATAATGAAAATAGCTAATGACATAGCATATGCCACAACCTCAAATGTCGTAGGAGTGTTCTCGTAGTACCTAATATAATCAAAGTAACGTGAAACTATCGGCCATATGTCATCTTATTACAACATCAACATACTTGCCAATGCATGCCATAAATTATGAAAAAACTCAACATCTACCCCCACCATTTCCACACCATATGCACACTTCAAAAAATTATTAAAGCTATAAAAATAATAAAATGCACTGAGTTGTTGAAGAAAAAAATCCTATCTGTTTGATGGGTTGCCTGCTTGTAGAGAGGTTACATGTGAAATAAAGTAGGCCCATATCATGTTATATTTTAAATTTAAGAAAAAAATAATTTGCGGTTTCATATTATATTATGCTATTCATACATGCGTCATCTATATTTTCATTCATTTCTTTTCACATCAATCACGATCTTCCTAACTTTACCAATATATAGATGAATTCCTCCGATATATTCCAATTTTAACAAAAATATATTTTTAGATTTATACTAGACTTTGAGAACGTGCTCCTCTTTTCTTTTTAAAGGAAAAGAAACTATATTAGCTCAAGTCACCGATCCTCGATCGAAATAAACAAAGGAACACAATTTGTCCAACAGAAAAGACAATTATCTAACGTAGCAAAAGAAGCCGACCAATGGGGGCTATATTCCCATTTCGGTGATATAATGACAATAACCACTACTCGTTTTTACTCAAGAAGTACTATAATATCACCTAAAATGACTTTATTAGGTGCCACCGACTATAGGTTGTAGACTGTTACTATATTGTTAATCCATACATCAATTGAAAACATTAAACAACATATTATAGAAAAACAAGAACCAAATAATTAGTACATTTCTGAATATAAAATTGAAAAAGTAACCAAACCGAGGTACAAGTACAGCTTCCTTAAAAGCAGATTAAGTCCCCTCACAGTAAAGTTATGAACGTCTGTCTCCCAGGATACAATGGTAGAACTGGATTGTATCAGTGAACCGACCTACTGTCTGAACTTTATCACCTCGAAAAGAAAACTTGGATGAACTAAAAGAAAGAGAGGAAAAAGCTGAATTTTTATGTGATAAATTGAGGAACTTTGGGCTTGTTTATATAGGCCCTCAAGTGACCTTCCAATTTCAATTCCAATTCCAATTCCAATTCCAATGTAAGTTATAAGAGTTACAAACATGAATGGGTTGAGAGTTGAGAAATGAAAAGGTGAGCTTTAAATTTCATTCACCAATTACTTATTTTCCAACAATCCCCCACATGAATGGAAATTAACAGAGACACGGAAGACCTGGTGATAAAATTCAACGTCTGAATCCTGCATAGGATTGGTAAGTGTTATCCTTTGAACCTTCCCTTATGAAAGTATATTTACTTTACTAGGCGATCGATGACGCGATGTCCTTGAACTATTCTGCCGTTTGTGTAAACAATAATATACCTCACACAGAATTCATCCTGACATAGTTCAGTTCTCATTGTTATGTTCATTTATAGCCATGAACAAATGACTGGTTCTGCAAGAGTTTTTAAGAATTGCACCTTACACAATTCTCTTAGAAGCGGCCCCACTTCTCTCTCACATAGGTGATTTCTTATTAAGAGTAGCTCGCTCTACTTCGAGCGTAAGAATCATTAATAGCCTATTGCTTATCCTTTCCTCTACGGGTATCACTGTTTCATCATAGAAATGGGTAGGAGAGAACTCCCACAGTGATCTAATTAAGTATTTGCAATTAGGTTGTCCCTTTGAACATAGATCTTGGGATCTCCAATCAACTAGGTTAGGTTTCCATTGTATTAACTTATTCTTCCAAAGGCTTAAGTCCCATTCCTATCGACGACTTTCAACTAACTCTCTATTCAAACCTTTAGTTAGTGGATCCGCAATATTATCCTTTGACTTCACATAGTCAATAGAGATAACTCTGGTTGAGAGTAATGTCTTATGGTATTATGTCTACGACGTATGTGTCTAGACTTACCATTATACATGTTACTCTATGCCCTACCAATTACAGATTGACTATCACAATGTATGTAAATTACTGGCACAGGCTTTGACAATCTAGGAATATCCTCTAAGAAGTGACGTAACCACTCAGCCTCCTCACCACACTTATCTAAAGCTATAAACTCAGATTTCATAGTGGATCTGGCTATAACCATATGTTTAGAAGATTTCTATGATATAGATGCACCTTCCAATGTGAATACAAATCCACTTGTAGACTTTGAGTCTTTTATATTAGATATCCAGTTAGCGTCACTGAATCCTTCAATAACTGCCGGTTATCTAGTATATTGCAGCCCATAATCACGAGTATATCTCAAATACCTTAGTATTCTTATTATTCCTTTTTAAAGGGTCGGCCTCGATTACTCGTGTATCTACTAAGTTTGCTAACTGTGTAGGCAATGTCTGGTCTTGTACAACTCATTAAGTATATCATAATTCTAATAATTCTAGAGTATTCTACTTGAGAGATACTCTCGCCTCTGTTCTTTGATAGATGCTGACTGGTATCCATCAGTGTTCTAGCTATGCCAGAACATCCTTGTTAAATTTATCAATAATTTTGTCCACATAGTGTGATTGACTTAGGATAATTTCCTTTGATGTTCTTAAAATTTTAATTACAAGTATCATATCTGCTAAGCCCATATCCTTCATGTCAAATCTTGAATTTAACAAGATTTAATCATCTTATCGTTACTTCCAACAATAAGCATGTCATCAACGTAAAGACATAAAATGACAGCCATTTTCAGTGTCTTTGATATAAACGCATTTATCGCACTCGTTGATTTTAAATCCACATTCCATCATGACATGATCAAACTTTTCATGCCATTGTTTTAGAGCTTGTTTCAAGCCATACAATGACTTTACCAATTTACAGACTTTGTTTTCTTGCCCTGGAGCAGAAAATCCTTAGGTTGTTCCATGTAAATTTCTTCATCTAAATATCCATTTAGAAAGGCAATTTTCACATCCATTTGATGTACTTGAGATTCCGCAAAGTCGCAATTGCATGTATCATCTTGATGGATGTTATTCTCAAGCATCGGAGAATATGTATCAAAGTAATCAAGGCTTTCTCGTTGTTTGTATCCTTTTATAACAAGCATTGCCTTATACTCTTCGATTGTTCCATCTGCTTTCATTTTCTTCTTGCAAAATCCATTTGTAGCTTAGGGTTTGCTTCCCGAGGAAGATCCACTAGCTCCCATGTATGGTTTTGCGTAATAGAATCTATCTCACTTTTAATTACCTCTTTCCATTGAGGTCCTTCTCGAAAGTTTACGCTTCTTTGAAGCTTTGAGGTTCAATTTTAGCATATAAGTCGAAAAATCGGGACCATAAGATTTTTCCGTCCTTTCTTGTTTGCTACGCCTTGTTTCAATCTCAACTTCCTCTTCTACTTCTTGGTTCGACTATTCTAAATCATAGTCTTATATGTCCGCTTTAGAAGAGCTCACTTCTTCTTTGGACTTGTATGGAAATACATGTTCAAAGAATGATGCATTTCTTGATTCCATTATCGTGTTTTGTGTATATCGACATTTTTTTGAATCAAACACAAGAAATCGATAAGCACTACTATTATGTGCATATCCGATAAATATGCAATCAACAGCTTTTTAGTCCTATTTTCACCTTCTTTGGTGTGTAGGTACCGCCACTTTGACAAGACACCCCACACTCGTAAGTATTTGTATGAAGGCTTTCTTCTTTCAATAACTTGTAGGAACTTTGGGCTTGTTTATATAGGCCCTCAAGTGACCTTCTAATTCCAATTCAAAGGTAAGTTACAAGAGTTACAAACATGAATGGGTTGAGAGTTGAGAAATGAAAAGGTGAGCTTTAAATTTCATTCACCAATTACTTATTTTCCAACATAGACTAGCTGGAGAAAGTTGACCGCAAAGACGCCTACCTACAATCCCTACCGATCGTGCTAGTCGTGTTAAGACATGGAGTTCCATTTTTAAAGGTCAACCTTGTTAAGAGGAGTAGTCCAAATCCTTATATATTGGTTAATATTTTGATAATTAACCGATGTGGGATTTATTACTTAATATGCTCCCGCAAGATGGTAGCTCGTTTAAGATAACCAATCTTAAAATCTGTGTGCTCGTTTTTAGAGTCTTAGTCGGATCGAGTTACTCAGATTAGATCAGATTGTTGACTTGAGAGACCTTTGTTGAAGGGATCGAAATCGTTTGAAATGAAAGGAGGTTTGGAACACAAGGGTCAAAGAAAATTTTGATGGCAGAGCTGTCCCCTACTCACCAACGGAGACCCTATGGAGAATTTTCCTCTCCTACAAAACACAGTGCCATAAGAATGAGGCGTCGCTTGGAATCCCTGCCTGAAAGAAGTCTGACTACTTGTGGTATTTTCCTTTAAAAATCCGGGCCACTAGTATAGAGATGCCAGACCTATTTAACTAGGAGAGCCTGGTTGAACAAAGATAACTCGCAAAAATCCAATCCTCTATCCCTTTTGGCCGACAAAGTTCTGACCACTTGACCCAAGAGATCCCCTCCCAACCTCGTCTCCACCCCCACCACTACCAAAACCTCCTTATCAATGCTCTCAAATCCTCACAAAAGCTGACCGAAAATCAAAAGTGCTCATCATGTAGGTCAGGATTGATCGCAAGATTGCTTTGATGACAACTTCCGTGTCTTTTAGCTTTGAAAACACCTTCTTATTGCATTCCACCACCGCTAGGAGGCCTAGGTATTTACCATGAGACCGCAAACCTTGAAGTCTCGAACATGTGCAAAATGTTGGCACTGGCCATCGTCCCCCACATTCGGCTAAAGGTAATTACAGATTTTCAAAATTTATTTTCTAACTAGAGGCCTTTTCATAAGTGGCGAGGATTTCCAACATGGCGACATAGTCGGGCTGTTTGGTACACACAAAAAAAATTAGTGAGCAATCATCCGCAAAGATAAGTGATTAATCATCAAACTCTCCCTAGCACGCGATCTCGAATCCTACAATTCTTCCCCTGTCTCAAAGATGTTGTAATAGTCCCGAAAACACTTTTGCACATAGAAGAAATAAATACGGAGAGTAAACACCTCGCCAGAGCCCCTAGCTTGAATAACCATTCCTTGAAGTGTCCCATTCGGATATAAAAGCAAACATTGTGAATGATGTACTAGCTAGATTAGATTAATCTCACCCACTTCTTTGGAACCCCATCTTCTCCATGTCTAATTTTACTAACATAAACTCATTTCTCCTGTTGCATTTGTTGGTCAGATAATGTAGAGATTCAAAGGCCACATATACATTATCTGAAATTAGTCTCCTAGGAACAAAAGCACTATGGTTTTCGGATACGAGATCTGGAAGAACCACTTTCGTGTCATTTACAATAGTTTTGGTAACTATTTTGTAGAGTATGTTACATAGGCTAATTGGCAAAGTCGGTCGGAGAGACAACTTGGCTTTTCTTAGGTATGAGGACCAAATTGGTAGAATTTATTGAAGCCACCTGGACATACCCTCATTTAGAACTTCTAATACACTTTCACGTAACCACGAGGGCCCAATGTTTCGATAGAAGGATGCATGGAAGCCATCAGTGTCTCTGGGCATTTGTGGGACGAGTCAAGATCCATTGTCTCAAATATATGTCATTTTAGTTGTCCCCAATAAAATTTTACACATCATCATGCGGTGATCATTATGGACAACATTTAATGCATTCACATTTGCTCTTAAGTTAATTTATTTGATGATGTGTAAAGTTTTAATTGAGGGGACGATATTTGGAAAAGCGGATGTGGAGTCTCGTGGGACATGCATGGGTACCTTGCATATATTCAAATGAAATAACTTACCCACCGCTCATATACCAATGCTTGTTTCTTCTTTGATTTTGTTGAAGATTTGCCTCCATCATCCCTACATCTTTTTCGAATTTTTTTTGTCGATTTTGATGATGAATTTCATCATCTTTATGGTGCATTTTCTGAGCCTGCTTTGTTGTAAAATGCTTCATCGAAGATGAACGAAAGTTCTTGCGCCATTTTGGGGTGTTAATCACCGATTGTGGAAATGGAGAAGAATGTTGGTGCTAATCTTTGTTTAGGGCTTGAATCCTCTGAAATTAAGGGATTTGATTTATTTGGGTAATATTGGAATGGGATTAAGTAAGGTAATCAATCTTGCATGAATATCTCCAAAACAATTCACACTAAATCAAAGGTTCAGTTGAAGATTGGGAGAAAATTGCCAGAAATTGAGAAGAAGAAATCACAAACCTTGTATATGGGAGATTTTAAGGACCAGACGTGTTTTTGCAATTCTTTTGAAAATACCTGATTTTTCATTTTTTTTTCAAAAAAAACAACAACGGGGTGGGACTAAGTTTCTCAAAATTAAGGTTTTTTTTTGCCCAAACAGTTCAAATCGTTGAAGGTCTTCTACCTAGGCCAGCTCCAAATTAAATAGACAAAGCCCAACCCCAAAATTCAAACCCTATCTTGTCGGTTGAATCTCCAGAAGAGATAATTAGGTACATTACCAACTTTTTAAAGAAAAATTGAAATTTTTGCACTTTGATAAATACAATCTACCTTTTAAAAATGATTGATTTTTATTATTTACTAACATTTCATTTATTTTACATATTTTATCACTTTCCATACTAGTTTCCTCAAATTAAGGTGATGCGAATTCACAGAAGAATTGATCCGAACCCCAAGAAAGCTAAAATCTAGTCGCAAGAACTTGACCTAATGATCACTTGAACCAAAGAACCAAAGTTATGAACGCCACAAAAGTTTGCAAAATCTTTGATAAGTTTTAAGTTAGTTCAATTAAGAATCCGAAGAAAAGTGAATCCTCACTTTTAATTAATCTCTCAAAAATCAAAACTAAGTCCTGAATGTTTACAATACCAAGTGTTTAAACAGTAAACATTAAAGAAATCCTAATCTAATTATGAAATAATTAAAAACTAATAAAAATAAGAGTCCTGTGCGAAAAAGGAAACTAAAATATGCCAAACTTCTCTCAGAGAATACCTTGCGATCGCATGGTTTGTATCCATTACGTTCTGCCTCAGAAAAGCTAGCCTTGCGATCGCATCTTTGGATTACCATGCAATCGCATGGTTAATTGTTGTGATCTCCTGCGCAAATTTCTGCGCCATCATCTACGTTTTTTATCTCCAACTTTGTTTCATGCTTATTTTGGTCCTCTAACCTTCCATTAGTCTCCGATATGCCTTCAAGATGATCCTTAGCTTGAGTCAAATGTAACAAATGTCTATGGCATGCATGGATCGCATCATAAGGGACCAAATCATAAACCTTTTCATTTCATTTACTCGTAGAATCTTTACCCTCGGTCAATGTCTCAAATCCTAGTTTCCAAAGTAAAGTCCCTCTTGATTATATCCTAATATTTTCCCATGCCCCAAGTATATTTTCTCAAATCATGTATTTTCACTAAACATCATTTCATTTTTTGAACATTATTTGTCATTTTGGATTGTCTTGCATATTCTTGTGCATGTTGTTTGTTTTTTTTTGAACAATACTTGTTACTACAAAGTGTTACTATAAAGATTTATGTGCAAAATCATTTTTAAAATATAATGGTGACACAATGGAGTTCATCGAACTTTACCATACTTGCAACTAGGTCATAAACTTTAGTTTTGGTGCAATCATACCAATATACTTTAATTTACGAACAATCAAGCCACTCCATTTAAATTCCATCAACGAGCCTACAACTGTTAGTTGATTGAGGGTCCGTTTGAGATTGATTTTGGAGCCCAACTTCTAAATGTCGAACAATTAGAAGTTGTTTTAGGCGTTTGGTTAATTTTTAAAAAGTGACTATAAAAGAATCTGTGTCATGTGGCTGATTTTGAAAAGCAGCAAAAAGATAGATTTTCAGATTCTGCTTTTATCTTTTCTATCTATCTATTATGAAAATATCAATTTTGACCTTAATTAATTAAAGTAATTTCTTTTATGTCACAGATTTATTAGTATTCTAATTATAATTCATCTCCACAAATAATTTAAATTTAAAATTTGTTGACCTCTGAATCTGTACTATTCACGTGTCAATAGATCTCCGAATCAATCCATCGCTAGCATGTATGTTACCCGCACAATAGGATGATCGTTAGGCACAAGATCACCGAGAGAAAAAGGGCGGTGATTGTTGGTACTCGACTATCAAGTCAACTGCTGGTACAAAATATATGGGAGCATATTTGGGTGTAGGAGAGACAAACAGATAGAGATTTGAGCAGAGTTTAAGGGTAGAAAATAATGCGTACCTTGATAGGAGGAGAGATCTTGTATTTATAGGTCCAGAAGTCTAATTGATTTGGGTAAGCAATCAATTAGGCATTTGATCAGATCTTCCCTCCTTATGAGATAAGGGATAATTGGATGTGAACGTGATCTTTTAGATTTTCATCCTTATCTCAATTGATTTCCAATATCGTGTTACCAATTATTACTAGAAGATTGAGATTTGGTTTCTTTTTGAGTTCGTGTAATAATAAAAAACAATCTTTCTTGAAATATCACTTTAGCCGTCCCAAAATATTAGGCGATTGTGAATTATACAATTCAAGACCGACGAAGCACCCAGTCGGTCATGAATGTCGAGACCCTTCATGGGCTTTATTGTAATTGGTTCGGACGTGTGAGGATTTTTCCGTGCCCTATGAGGGCGTTATTTGGGCCCATGAGGCCTCATCTGGGCCTATAGGGCCTTACCAAAATTAGATGGTAACACTAGTCTCCCAAGTCCAAGCTTGTTATTTATGATAGGCGTGGTACTTAAGAGTTTCTCTCGATAACCCTTTTCCTCAAGAGGACAAAGGCTTGAGGTATATTCGAGGGGTGAGTGATTGTGTCTAAGTTGTCATGCCGAGGGAGTTCTTTGCACATGTATTCGACCACAGGTGAAGTTATCATCACTGAAAAGAGTTCATCGCATATGTATACCATCTCCCCAGACACGAGACTTGTTTATTCATAGCAAGTGAGGGTTTTGACTTGTAATTTCTAAAATTGGCGTGTGGTCCACATGGCATTTTTGGAGTTGAAGTGTCATTAGTCCATCAAGGCTTGTCCATTACGAAGGGTAATGATGGCACAACCACCTCGTAACTATGATCGGAAGCGCCATCATTGTTTGGCGTGTGTTTGGGAAGGTCTACCTCAAAAATTAAATTTTCTTCTTTCATCTCCTGCATCTTTTCTCTTACTTACGCCACGCAGCTTCTTCTTCGACGGTCGGATGGTGAGGGTTTGGGATTAACGGTCATGATGCAATATGTGCTTTGCCTATATAAACCTCATCCTCTTCCTCATTTTTCTTTATTGTTGTCTAACATTTTCAAGTACACGAGGATTTTGATGAAAGATCTTGGTCTTTTCTTGGTTTTCGTGCCAAGTATCTCAAAGACAACTCTAATCGATTCACGTAAAGTTCTAGGATTATTTATCCTTCTTTGATCTTGTTGGGGATCCTCTGGTTGTCCTCTGCCGCTTTCCTGAGCAGTATAAGATTACTATTGTGTCACCGACGATGGGTTTTGAACACTTAAGTCTCTATTGTTGTAGCACCGTTAGGGAAGATAAATTCATAAAGTGATGATTTGCATAACCATTCGACAGACCTCACCATGAGATCCTAAAATAATGGGTGAACCTATGTCCTCACCCGACCATGACGATGATGATAGCGATGAGGCCCACCATTGTATATTTCAAGGTCTTTGTCTACTAGTGAGACATAGGGAGGAGGGCCTTCAAAGACGAAGGTAAGAATAGAGTAGCCGGCCAGGAAAAATTCTAGTGAGGGTGAATTCGGCTATGAGGACTCCGCTACATTGAAAGGATGCTCTGGCTACTCGTCAGTTGGATGAGAAGCTCACATCTTCGGCACAATCGGCAACCCAGATTCAGAGTTAAATTAATGAGGCGGATCTGGAGATGCTAAGGTTAGCATATGATATTCTAGAGACAGTCCATCTTCACGTCTCTCTGGCTCATGAAAGAGTTGACGACCCTCTAGAAGGCTTCGTGGCCATTTGCGAGCCCTAGATGTAGCAAGGCCTTCGGTTGTCCCTGCATCCATTCTTTCGTCAGGTGTTAAGTGATTTCCCTGAACGATAGGGGTAGATGGTAGCGGCCTTCCTATCATGGAAGATTATGAAGGCCGATAGAGATATGTCAACAAGAGCTTTTGAAACAATCACCATCCCTACAGGTCGGGAGGATGGTACAATATGTCACCAAGACTGGGGCAAAGGTAGAAAACAGCTATAGACAGTGGTAGAAGGATTTATTTTTCTTTCTTTGGTGGGGAACTGGAATTTCATTGGAGAATCCTCAACCTGGATGTAATCGTCCTTCGTCATTTCGTAGGATTGGTAAGTGTAGGTGCCATCGGTTTCCTTTGTTTGCTCGAGCCCCGACTTCTTTTTCTTATTATTTACAGTTTTGAAAACTTCCCATACCTAAGAAGGAGCAATCGTCATTGAGGACGATTGGACGAAGATACTGAAATCTAAGTAGTGAGTTTTGAATTTTAAATAACCTACTCAAAGATAATCGGTACTTAATACGTTATTGCACGATGGATAAGCCTCATCTTCCGTACTTTGGTTTCGTCTCACGCATCGTCCATTAGCTAACTCCTCTGTGGTTTTGTGCAAAACAAGTATGTTTTCAACAACATTCTCTTCTTCGCCATGAAGGATGACGAGGACGTGAGGTCATTCATCTCTCAAGATAGGTCGTCATCCGAGGCTCTGATCGTGATCCATGTTACGATCCCTCTTGTAACTGTCGTCTCTTCATCTCCTCATCCACATTCATCTCCTCTCCTACTCTCGTCGCCACGCACGCCATCCTGCTAGTTGTCCATCCCACATACCAAGATAAGGATAAGAGAATCATAGACGAGGAGCCCAAGGGAACAAAAAGAGAGCCATCCTCGGCATCAGACGATGGGCTCATGAAGGATGCTTTTAGGGCCCAACAAAATGAGGAAGCCGTGCGGTGGAGTTGAACCTTCGGAGCTGGCGACCTCGACCGAGCAAACTCCATCAAGTGGTAGAGTCGAGGGAGTGAACTATATCAACATTGCCTCTAGGGCGAAGAGTTAGACCAGTATCTACTAGAGATGTTGCCAACACCGGGTTTATGTGGTGGCGGCGAGTGTATATAAATATTGGTCCTCATTGTGGGAAAGGGCCATTGAGAAGGCCTCGTTGTCTCGGTGACAATGGCGCGATGAATACCATCCATGGCTTTATGCTAAATAATGAACTTTGGTTTTAACCAGGTTGGAGAAGGCGGATGCCAAGTCCGAGAAACTTCTTTGAGGATCTAAAGGCGATGAGCTTAGAGAACACAAAATAGGGTTTAGAAAAACGAGGCATTAAGATCTAAGATAAGTGCTTTGGTCGAGGCCGAGGCATCCTCAAGACCAAGTCGGAGGTCACTAAAGAGACCAAAATGATGGAAACAAGAATGCATACAGCCTATAGTCTGTACAAGTTGGTCGAAGCTATAAAGAAGGTAGGCGAGGAGCGTGTTGCGGAAGGGAGTCCTCGATTGCTTAGGTCAATCGGGACTATGATGCCATGGTGACGGAGAAGGGACGGTTGTTTGCGATGCTTGAGAAGAGACCAGGAGGGTTAAAGAAGAGTTGGAGGGTGTCGTGGCCTCCGTGTCCAAAAAGCAAGCTCGGGGTGGTGAAGCAATATAAGAGAACTTTTTCACCACACATGAGTATTCTTGTCTTGCTACGTTGTTTATGAATCTTGGTAGGGACCAACTAATGGAGAGGATCAAGTTGTCCATCCAGTGGGACATCTCATTCCTTATATTCGACACTTCCCGCTTACCTTCACCCCTTTATGCCAACCATCCGCCAACCAATCGATGTTCTTTCATTAATCGGATCTGTCCTCCGGCACCATCACCGAGGCTCTTCAGAATGACGAGTGCTTAGGGTAGTACCGTTTTGTGTCGACCCTCAAGAGGCGACATGGCAATAGGACTAGAACTTTATATTTTTTCATCTTTGTAATGCTTTTAAGTCTTGAACGAGTTCATTGCCAATGAGAAGAAACTACTTCGCATTTCTTATTTATTCATAAGTATTCTTGTTTAACTTGTTACTCCTTATCAATGAAGGCAACTATTTAACTTTAAAAAGATATTGAATGAATTCAATGTCTTCATCTAAAATTGATCATCCCGATTTTCTTTGGGGCCTCAAAAGATCGCTTCAAGACCGTAAATTGTTTACCCAAATAGCTAAGTTGACTAACCTACTCTAAATCACGTAGATGATCTAGGTTGTTTTCCCAAAGAGTTAAGGAGTAGGTCGCGAACTACAATCCATCGCTGCCTTGTTCAAATAACTAGTACGCTGCGTTAAGTAGTTTGTCTAGCGAGTTGAGAAGTCGGCCGTGAACCACACCTCATTGCTTCTTTATGTGCTAAACTTGTGATTTCACGCGTTAAGTAGTTTACCCAAAGAAGTTAAAGAGTTGGCCGCGAACCACACCCCTCGTTGCTTTGGTAACTAACTTGTATCACACTCATAGTAGTTTACCCAATGAGTCAAAGAGTTGGCCACGAACCACACCCTCACCGGGTTGTTTGTCTCGAATTGTATTGTGCGTGTTAAGTAGTTTACCCAAAGAAGTTAAGGAGTTGGCCGCGAACCACACACCCTTGCTACATTATTTGTCTTGTATTTTACACGTAAATAGTTTACTCAACAAGTTAAAGAGTTGGCCGCGAACCACACTCCCTCGTTGCTTTGTTATCTGACTTGTATCATATGCGTAAGTAGTTTACCCAGTGATTCAAGGAGTTGACCACGAACCATACTCCTACGCTGTATTGTTTGTCTGAATTGTATCGTACGCGTTAAGTAGTTTACCCAGTAAGTTAAGGAGTTGACCGCGAACCACCTTTCCTGCTGCTTTGCTTCCTAACTTGTGATTTTACGCGTTAAATAGTTTATCCAGTGAGTTGAAGAGTTGGCCGCGAACCACACTCCCTCGCTGCCTTGTTGCCTGACTTGTGATTTCACGCGTTAAATAGTTTACCCAGCGAGTTGAGGAGTTGGCTGCGAACTACACTCTCTCACTGCTTTGCTGCCTGACTTGTGATTTCACGTGTTAAATAGTTTACCTAGTTGAGGAGTTGGCCGCAAACCACACTTCTTCGTTGCCTTATTGCCTGACTTGTGATTTCACGCATCAAATAGTTTACCCAGTGAGTTGAAGAGTTGGCCGTGAACTACACTCCTTACGCCTTGTTTCACGACTTGTGATTTTACGCATTAAGTAGTTTACCCAAATGAGTTAAAGAGTTGGTCGCGAACCACACTCACTCACCGCCTTTCTACCAAGCTTTATCCTCATGTCCGGCATCACTTGGTCGGCTAGGTAGGAGATGATTTCCTTCATCCGGATGGGAGGCTCACCGATCGACATCGAGGTTTGAGTTGGGACTTCCTCGATCATGGGTCGACCGAGTCACTCAACCGGTATGGTCTTTATTATGTCCGAGTCTTTGCACTTGCCAACTTGGAGAAGGCAAACCGCATAACCGTTCTCGATCCTAGGATTTGAAGCGACTCAAAATTTTCAAAGTGCATTAGAAATTCCTTGACTTTCTTTAAATAGGCCACCATCGTTTGCTCACGAACCGTGAAAGTCCCATTAACTTGACTAACTACCAACTGCGAGTTTCTATAGATCTGGATTTTTCTAGCTTTCATCTCATGTGTTAGCCTTAAGCCTGCTAGGATTGCCTCGTACTCATCTGCATTATTTGAGGCTTTGAACTCTAGGCGAAGTGCACAGTTGATGTTATGTCCATCGGGGCTGATTAGCAGAACTCCAGCTCCAGCGTCGCCCGATGATTTGTCAAAATAAAATTTCCATGTCGGTACCTCATTGGGTTCGTCTTCGAGCAATCCTTCTGGGATGTGGGTGAACTCAACTATAAAGTCTGCTAGTGCCTAGGCTTATTGGAGATCTCGAACTAGCTGAGTTCTACAGACCATTTCATCAATCTTACAGAGGTGTCTGACTTTTGAAGAATCTGTTTCAATGGGAGGTTTGTAAGGACGTCGATGCTGTGTACCTA
The DNA here is from genome assembly GCA_023638005.1 of Forsythia suspensa. NCBI lineage: Eukaryota > Viridiplantae > Streptophyta > Magnoliopsida > Lamiales > Oleaceae > Forsythia > Forsythia suspensa. Next base: position 2,383,331 of record CM042670.1, read on the forward strand.
AACGTATGGCCGAAGTTTCCTTGACACAACAATCAAGGACAAGGCGAGTTTCTCCATGTTTGGGTATCTTGTTTCTGCTTCTTTTAGGGCCTTGCTAACATAATAGACCGGGAGTTGCGTCGGATCTTCTTCACGTATCAGTACCGAGCTTACAGCTTTCTCAGATACTACTAGGTAGACCAACAATTTTTCACTGGGCTTCGGTTTAGACAATGACGGGGCTCTTATGAGGAAGTCCTTGAGCTCTTAGAAGGCACTCTCGCATCCCTCCGTCCACTCAAACTTCTTTCCCCTTGATGGTTTCGAAGAAGGGTTAACAACGATCCGTCGCCTTTGATATAAATCGATTTAAAGTCGCCAACCTTCCCAGGAGCTCTGGACCTCTTTAGGTGACGATGGGGAACACATGTCAATGAGTGCTATGATTTTCTTGAGCTTACCTTCTATTGTGCGTTAATTTACCATGTAGCCCAAGAATTTTCCCGATGCGACACCAAAAGCGCATTTCGGAGGTTGACCTTCATCCGGTATTTGCGAAGGATTTCAAACATCTTTTCCAAGTGTCTCATATGATCCTCAGCATCCACACTCTTTACGAGTATGCCATCAACGAGACTTTAATGGTGTTACCGATCCGTTCTACAAACATGCGGTTCACTAATCATTGGTAAGTCACTCGCTTTCTTGCCGAATGGTGTCATCTTGTAATGATAGTCCCGATGCCCGTTATGAACGAGGTGTGCTCTTCATCTTCTCGTGAACATGGAGATCTGGTTTGTAATCGTAATAGGTGTCCATGAAGTCGAGAAGCTTGTGACCGACAGTTGCGTCAACCAACCGATCGTCTTGCGCGGCAAAGGAAAGTTGTCTTTTAGGCATGCCTGGTTTAGATAAGAGAAGTCTATGAATACCATCCATTTGTGGTTATTTTTCTTAACCAACACGGGGTTGGATACCCACCTGGGGTAGACCACTTCTCGGATGAATCGTTAACTAGCGCTTAGGGTACCATATTTCTTGGTACTCGTAAGTCTTCTTTATTGTATCTTGGGCGATCTTGGTGTTCACTTTCGTGGCTTGGGTTTATCCTCACCATGTCGAAGATGCTTTCACGTAAAAACATCTACATTCTCTCGCAAGAACCGTTTGAGTTTTTCTTTCATCCCTTCTTCTAGTTTCGTCCCCGGTTGTAGCAATTGGGATGGGTTTGGGGTTCACCGGAAATGTCTACAATTCTTCCCTCGGTGAGGCTAGTGAATTCGAGCCTATGATCCGAGGGCTGAGGCTCTCGTCGAGGATCATGTTCTCTTCACCATGCACTTGGTCGATATCCATCGCCTCGATTCGCATAGTCATGACTACAAGGAAAGCGTCTTCGCGTGTTGCTACCTTCGAGCGTGTTCATATAGCACGCCCTTGCCTCCATCTTATTGCTTCCGGACCTTGGCGACTCGCTTGTTGTTAAGAATTTCATTGCCAAGTGATGGATGGCGGTGACCGCTTGTAAACCTTTTTGAGCGTGGGCTTGTCGAGACCCTATGGTAGGTGGAACGGTGTCCACCACCAAGAATTCTATGAATTTTTCCACGTGGCACGGAGGCTCTCTCGAAATTCACAAAGAGGGTGATCATGCCTCGCGCAGATGAGGTTGTCTCTGTGAAGCCAAATAATGGCTCTCACGATGGTCGTCGACCATGGTCTACATCCATTTGGTTGAAGGCGCTACCAAATAGGATATTTACGACATTGCCATCATCGACCAACATTTTTCCTAACCCATTTCTGGCGAAATGCTGCGAATCACCAAGGCGTCGCAATGTGGCTAGTGGACACCAACCTCATCCTCATCAGTGAATGTGATAAGTGGGGCATTGGTTGGTGTCCGTGTACTTGCCAGCTTTCCACTGGCTTCTCTTGTGCTATTCTAGCATAGTTTCACATTGAGTTCATTGTGTGGCCCACGACATAGGGCCCTCCAATTATGGTGTTGATATCACGAACTAGGGAGGCTCTTATGAGTCCGTCCTATCTAGGGGGATCCACATTCCTGTTATTCTTTCTGTTGTCACAGCGAGGGTTTTCGTCATGGCTCCGAGGTTGAAGTCCTCGTCCTTGGTTGGGTAGTCTCCGTCTTCCTCGCACCGGGTGGTTCTCTCATAACGGAGAAAGCTTTCCCTGTTGGTTTTCATGCGAGGGCCTCGGATTCTGATTTCGAGGGTTTCGTCCCTCTGGTATTGGCAGATCATCCTGAGATCAACGACTTTCGATTGAACCGGATCTCGAAGGGCTTCGCCAATCACAGTCACGCTTGTTCCCTAACTGAGGAGATTGATTATCCAACTACTCAATGACGACCTTCATTTGTATGTTTTCATTTTTCAGGTCGAGGATGTCTTGCTCAGTTGTTCGTCTTTGTCATTGCCTCCTTTTTGGTGGCGGATCACATTCGAAGGTTAGGAATGTTCTCCGCACCGATCGATGATGGTGGGACTCGATCTCGTCTTTTTGAGACTTGTTTGTTGCCATTCTCTTTCAAGAGAGAACATGTTTTACCAAAGAGATATTGATGTGTAACGTATTCTCGATTTCCACAATCGACACCAATATACTTTAATTTACAAACAATCAAGCCACTTCATTTAAATTCCATCAACGAGCCACAACCTCATTAGTTGTTTGAGGGTCCTTTTAGGATTGATTGAGAGGCCAACTTCGATTGTCAAACAATCGAAAGTTTTTTAAGCGTTTGGTAAATTTTTAAAAGTGAATATAAAAGAAACTGTATCATGTGGCTGATTTTGAAAAGTAGTAAAATGGTAGCTTTTGATTCGCTTTTAGCTTTTCTATCTATCTATTATTAAAATATCAATTTTGACCTTAATTAATTAAAGTAATTCTTTTATGTCACATATTTATTAGTATTCTAATTATAATTCATCTCCACTAATAATTGAAATCTAAATTTAATTGATTTTTGTACAATGTTACTATGCTTTTAGTTTTTAATTTTTATAAATTTTGTGATTTAATAGATATATATATTTTATTTTAAATTAACTATGGTAAATGCATTGTCTTGAAAAAATATTTGATACATATTACATGTTATTATAGAAGTAAAATAAATTTTACAATACTATTTGTGATAAAAATAATATAAAATAACATTATTATAATTAATGTCCATTTTAATAATTTTATACAGTAACAATAATAAATTACTTTTGTTTACCAAGCACTTAAATACTGATTTTGAAACATATATCAATTATAAAAGAAGAGTTTACCAAACATTTATCCGATTCTTTCCACAGCTTGATTCTTTCTCACACCACAAAGAAAAGCCGATTCTCTTAAAATCACAAACCAAAAACCAAACCCGAGTGATTGAATCGATTTAATTGAAAGACACCCAACATAAATGAAGAACATAAACAAACAACATGGCATCTGTGAAGATATGTATTTATCTTTCCTTTAAATGAATAATGTACTTATATTGTTTAAATTAGGCATGAGATTAAGTGCATTTGATCACTTCGTGATAATATAAGTTAAGGGCTTGCATAGAAAAGCGCAGACAAACATTGTTTGTATTTCGATCAAGAACTATTTCATCTTGATAAGGTCGTAGGGTCAAATACTCTACCAATTAGAGTATGCACGTTTGTCTTGATCGTGACGAGTGAATCTTGAGATTAGTGACACTAGTATGCCTGGAAGTTATTGGACAAGACCATGGTGAAGATTTTAATTCTATTGCATGATCGTGAAGAAGAATTGAACTCCACGTTCTCGCATTATGGATTACCTAAATCCGTTACGAAATAGTAATTGCTATTCGTGAACTCGAAGGTCTTTGATGTGCTAATGAATTAAATAAATTAATATGGCGAGCTTTAAAGTGTTCATTAGAAAATACTTAAATAGACCCATTTATCTTTTTACTAGGTAACGGTTCCCGAACACGAATAATAAGTTTAGTATTTAGTAATGCCTAAATTACACCAGTGATTTGTTCTCAAAGAAACTATTGGAGAAATACAAACTTAAGTAAGAAAATAATTAGAAGGGAGAAATGGTCAGTTTAGCCTAGTTCTAATTATTCGATGTTCGATTGGTGCAAGACATCAACATTGTTAGTCAAAAGGATATAATTTTAGAGAATAAAAAAATTCTATGATTTTAAATAATTTGAGAGTGCAATCTGACGTCTTTAATGGAATGAGTGGATGCTAATTATTAAACTTAATAGTCTAGTGTTGGCCTAACTGTGTTTAATTATTGGACCTACAATTATATATGTCCAACTGGGTCCTTTTATAGATCGTTAAAAGGTCATACACTTAATAGCACTTGTAACAAAAGTTCAGTGACTAGACATGCAAAAAAGCCAAAAACTCAATCCTAGACAGTTAGAACAAGAAAAAAACTTCTAGGTCTATTTAAAGACATAGGGAACGGTTGCCCAGGGAATCCCAAATTGCCTGGGCCAGTATAGAAAGAAAGAAAGAGAGAATTTGTTTCTTGTTTTTTCTGTCCAATTTTAGTGTCCAATTTTAGTATCCTAAATTTAGTTCTAGGATTTAGTTTTTGCACTACACATAATTTTGGAGAATATCAAAGAAGACTTGGGTTGGAGGCACGAAGATTCAAGAACGGAGAAGGAACACGTACCGATTCGATCGGTAAATCAGAATGACAACTGATCGTGACAAAGGTAAATTTTGCTAAACATTTATGTGATTAAATGGAATATTTATAATGTGAATCTAAACGTCTAGCCAAAATCCTATATTTGTAATTTTAAATTTTTTTTGTTGTTATTCTTAATTTCTACGAGCTTATTTCCAACACAAACTGACTATAGGATAGATTATTTATTAATAAAAAATAAAAACCAAAATAAGAGGAGGAGATAAAACCTAACCTCCAATCTATAAAATAAAAAACAACAAGATTACCAGTTGAATGGACTGAGAGCACAGGCCGAACCAAAAGGCAGGCTTCAAGACCCTATAACTCAAGGAGTACAGCTTCTGGGCCCAACAACTAAGACAAAGCAAAAGTCAAGAACAAACTCACCACGCTTAAGATCTAAAGGAAACCAATTCAAAGATCATCTTCATAAAAACATAGGCAAGAAGACCATAAACAATAAACAGACCATGTAGAACTAGAGATGGCAGTTATACAATTTTCATAACATTCACATGCTTGAAGTATTAAATAAGTAGAGTTCCACCTATTGCCTATGTCTGTACACAAACATCTTGTTGGAAGGGAATTTTCTACACATAATTCATTAAATACTTGTTTTTAAAAAGGTGAAGCAATAATATAATTTAGGGCACATCTAGTTTTTTTTTTTTAATTGTGGGCCTATATACTTTAAACCATCTTGGGCAATTAAATTAAAAATGTGACATACACATCGAACATGAAATAAAATTCCACAAAAATCAATATTTAATTCTCAAACTAATTTATCTATTACTATGTTATTAAGCGCAGTATTATCAAATGTGAAACTGCGAATTCTAGATTCACAGTTAAATTCTCTAATAATATTCATTAAATAAGTAAAAATGTTTTTCCCATTATGAAAGTAGTCAATTACTTTAAAAATAATTTTTCTTTTATGCATAATCCATAGTTTATCAATATAATATAAAGTGGCAGCAATATATCCTTTACGATTTATACCAGACCATAAGTCCGAAGTGAATGATACAACACCAGAATATTTAGTTAAATCATATATTATGTTTTTTTTTATATAAAGCAATTGTATCATGACGAAGTGTGTTTCTAGCAAATGACACATACCTTGGTTGAAGATATCTTTATACAATTTGGTGAAGTATGGGCTTTTCCACTATGCTAAGTGGAACTCATCATCGCCACCAACCGAGTCATGTCTTCCGGCACATAGAGTCTTGTGAATACACCGGTTTGCACTAATTTGACATTGTCTTGAAGATTGGTTGTCCATCTGCAGCTGCACCGGTCTCCATTAATTTGAAATGATTCCAACACCGAGCTTTTGTGTTGCGACTCTTCGTTTAGTAGTCGACCCAGCTTGTTGTAGTAGTGTTGGTCGTTTCTAATTCTTCATCGATATCCTCTAAATCAAAAATGGGATCGTGCTCTCAATCTCATAATCATCACCAAATTAAGGAATTGGAATATCATTTAATCCACTAAAAATCATCATGAATTTGGTGGTCGGAACTTCCTTTTGTGTTGTATTGATCCATGTAAAAAAATAGAAAAGTAGAAGTAGAATATAGAATTGTAGAAAACTATAAACGTAGAAATGTCGAAAATTAGAAATGTAGAAATTCTACTATAAATTGCATAATAAAAGAGTTAATTATTGACAATATAATTTTTTTCGAATTGTGTGGGTTGAGAGAGTTGTGAATTTGTGAAAAATATGAAAGTTTAGGAGGTATTTATAGGAGAGAAAAAATAATCGATGGAAAAAAAGGAGGGACAAATTGGTCTCCTCGCTTTGTAAAGTTGAGATCAGTGGCCTGGCGAGGGGCCAGCTCAGGGCGGTGTCCGTGGACCAGCCTCATGGGCCTTGTCCAAGACTAATCCATGGGCGATCTGGGACCAACCGGGTCATTTCCACTCGACCCTTGTTTTTTTCCGGCCACCAGTTGAGCTTTTATAAACCGAGCTACCGGATCCACTTCATGGCTCGATCCAATGCCATCCTTATGTAGAATGCACTAGCCAATAGGGTAGAAGCATCACGAATGGGTGAGTGTGAGGGCTGCCATATGATATCCACCACTCTTAATTCAGGGCAATACATGCTCATGAAGTGAAAACCAAAGACTATATCTCAATAGAATTCATCCAAGACGAACAATAAAGAACAGTTCTAAGCAATCAGTGTAACAAGACTTAAAGAAAACGAGAAAGATGAAAAGAATTGAAGAGGTTCAACCTCTATAAAAGGAAGACCGAAGTCCCCTGCAAGGCACCACAAGATTTCACTAAGAATGAAGAATTACATTAATTTACATAGATGAATATTCAAAGCTTCAATTGAGTCCACTCTACCAATTACAAAGATGACAATAATCATCCTTTCTTAGAGAATTTATGGTCCTCACAACTTTGAAGTTTTTTCCCACTACTCGTTTAAGCTATATCAGTATCTACCATATTTAAGTCTAGACATTGTTTAACTTAGCAAATGTAACTGGTTTAGTTATCATATCAGAAACGTTATCTTCAATGAAATTTTTTCAATCGATACCTTTCATTTTTAATACCATTCCATATAAAATGAAACCTAATGTCAATTTCTAATTATCACAATAGATCTTCACCTTTTTCATTGCAATGTATTTAGTCTCGATGGTTGACAAGGCTAATACATGCCGCAATGAAGCTTCCCATCTTATTGTGCATCCGTAAGTGTGAAAATATAACACGTAGACTTCCTCCCATCCAAGTCCCTCGCATAATCGGCATCCACAAATCCCACGTTGGTTCACCATAAGAGACCTTTACCAATTAGGTCTTGTGGACCATAAAATACATAATGCTACCTACCGAGTAGGCATAAAGGATTTTGTCATTTTCTTCTTCTCATCTTTTGTAATAGGCGACAAATCGGATACAACTTAAAATGTGAAGCCATAGGGATTTGGACTGGCTCACCGCCATCCCAAACTTCTCCAAAGTTTTGATGATGTATCTGCTTTGGGACACAACCAACCTAACAGCTTTCTTATTTATTTGAATATCCATCTCAATAATATTTTGAACAGCCCCCATGTTTTTCCTTTCAAATTCAGTGCTCAATGTCTCTTTATTTTCTAAATTTCTTCCATATTTGTGGATGCAATTAACATGTCATCCACGCAGAGGAGCAAGAAGATTCTTCTATATGTTTTAGCGCCATTTATGTAAACCCAAATGTCAAATTTACTTCTATTAAATCTAGCTTTGTTCATGAAATAAATCGAGATATATATTGTCTTGGGATTTTTTAAGCCCATACAATTATATCTTAACTAGTCATACCTTTATCGAGTCCTTAAGAGTCTTCAAAACCTTCCAGTTGTGTTATGAAAATGACTGTTGGAAACTAGAACAAGAATTAGCCAGAAAACAAAAATTTTCTTTAATTCAATAAAATCAGGACATTTACTAGGCGTTCACGTATTTATTATAATTAAATATTAATAGATTAGTATTATACCTGAATCGATAAACGATATTAGATCTTGATTTGATTCACGAACTTCCTACTTTTGATTCACGAACTTGGTGCTCCCAATGTTCAAGTCTTCTATGGTATTCTCCAAGTATAGATTACAATGGTGTGTGGGCACCTTTTAATTGAATCAAGAACTAATTTCTAGATTCGTCAGATTTAGAAAATGAAGAAGATAAAATTCAAGTCGAATAAGACTTAAGAATTTTACTCTCTTCTTTTCTTAATTGATCGAATTGTTTGAATTAATTTACATCACATGCAATATGATATAAATACAACAAGCGTCCCGATTGCAAACAATGACAAGAGTCCCGATTGCATACAAGTCCAATTAGTTTAGGATTGATTTAATTACACATGTAATCCCTAAACTTATATCACAATTACAATCAAGTTCAAAAAATTCATGATAACTATGATTAAGTTTAAAACTTTATAGAGCTACCATAGGACCTGTCCGGATATATATTTTTCATGCTCCAATAATTAGATTCTGTCTAGTCGACCATAGACCGCTCAATCTAATTATTAGTCTCTTGCTTTTTCCACTAAAGGCAAAAGGCTGTACTCTCGGAATATATAAGATTACGTGGCGTAATACGTTCCTCCGACGTCTTGTATATATAATTCATCCTGCCTAAGATCTAATAATTAGGTATGAGCATAAATGACCGTTTTACCCTTCTAATTATTCTCACTAACTTTAAGTTACATTTTCTTCTACGGTCATGTGAACTAATTCACAGATATCAAGTTTAGCCGTCGCTAAACACCGAGTTCAAATTATAACCGTTCAATGTAAAATACTTAAGTTGTCACTCGACCTATTTTTAGGACGACGCTTCTCCACTCAATTCATATTCTCTACTTACTCATTCTCAAGCTTCCAATTCACCAAGATATTTGATCAACTAAATTGATCTCACCCATTGGTGAATCAAAGAACCATCAAACTAACGAAAAGATATACACAATCTTGTCAAGAGATTTAGATAAAATATCGGTGATCAAGTGAAATTTAATTATTTGTACGGTCATGCTATATAATTAAATTCGACATGTGGTCCGTTCATTACACTCCAAGTGTATTAGTATCACCATTATTCCATTTCTACAATAAGGACAAATCGTAAACTTGAATGATTAAATAGTCAACACTACAACCTTCCGGTGTAAGGCGCCAATCCTTACACATTAGTTGTGAACAATTTTATTGATGATCAAAATATAAGTTGTGTCACAATGTGCTTCTCAATGCAAGCATCCAACTTATATTATCACAAGTGATCACTGACATTTTATTTACATGCTCAATATTAAACAAATGCAATAATAATAAATGAATACAAACAAAAGTTTTATTCAATATAAAATTGTTATTTTATCACAGCAAAATTATACTATTTGGGCATACAACCCAACAATGACTTCTTCCAAATTTTCATGTACAAAAGTTGTAACTACATCCATTTGTCATAAGTGCAACCTGATTGAACAACTGATGCAATCGGCAAAGTGGAACGAGATTTATTGGCCAAATGGGAATATCCCAAATTAACCATAATCAATTAAGGGACATTATTGGTGTAGAATAAAATCAATTCACGAATGTGCAGCTAAATGAATCAATTGCTCCTGAATTATATGACTTATAACCGTTGCTACAATTCCTTCATAGTTATTTATTTCCTTTCTAGATTAATTGACTTAGTTCATTTCCTTTCTTAGTCTTGTACTTTAAATATTGCATTAGAATGAAACAGAAGGCAGTTTACAATTTAGCCACTGTTTGGCCATCATTTTTCCTCGAACTCATTTCAACCACATATTTCAAAGGATTTATCAACTTTTTAACCACACATTCCATTAATTTTTATCAAAATATCCTAAAAATGTAATGTTTATCTACACCAATAGGATCATTAATAAAAAAAAAGTTGCATTGGATTCTTCCAGTTAGTGTCGATTTGAGCCAGAGTTCACGGGAATCAACGATTTTCTAATGATTGTCATTTTCTTCTTCGCAGTGCTAAACCAACAACTAATACAAGCAAAATTATAATTGAGGCGTGTTTTACTACGGGAGAGAAAATTTCATCAAAGTTCATCACGTTTGATTCTTTTATGAATATTACATTTCTTTCTTCATTACTTCTAGACATTCAACTTTGTACTCGATCACTTATCATAGCTTCTTTCTACCTACTTAGTTCTTCCTCAAATTCAAGTGCTACTGAATTTGCAAAAGCAATAAGGTCAGAGAATTGATAATTTGGGCTTAATGAATTTTTATTCCATCAATTCAAATATATTTATACAAGTACAGTCCTATTATCATATTAATCCTAGCTAAGTAAGGAATACAAATCATCTTTACATTCTAACTCTCTCTCTCTCTCAAGATCACACATGCCCAACTTTGATAGTGATGTATAAAATGGTACACAAGCAATAGCATGAGTCATTGTATCAGACAGTTAATCTGCACTTTTAATAAATGGAACATTTATACTTCCAGTGTCGAGATTATCTTTGATGTAGTTCGTATCAAGTTCAACATTTTTTTTTCATGTTGTATATAATTTTTGCAATCACAATCTTTGGTCTCATGCGAGTTAGATAGATCAACTTTTCTACTAATCTTTGATATATCTCTTTGTTTGTCGAGGAGATTGATCAGGATATATAGATAGGCCATGATTCACCTCAATAGGATTTTTTACTAGTTCACATGTTGAGTTCCAGTTTCTGCCAAGAGATTTAGTGTATACACACAAAATCTCCAAGATAGCCCAAGTAAGGAACGCCAAAAGAAGATACTTAAACAAAAGATATGGCTTTATAACCAAAAAATCTCAAAGTTAAAATAATCAAATGTACCCAATCTGAAGTGAGAAATGTAAAAGCATAGAAAAGAGAAAGAGGAAGAGGAGGTGGAGAACTACAGTGGCAACCACTACCGCCCCCAAGTCTAGGAATTTTTATAGAAAGCTTTTGTTAGGTTAAGATTTTAGCTTAATCTTAGTGTTTAATCACCGACCGTAAAGGAGGTTTTCACCCCCACTCACACAAAAAAGTGATATACATTTGTCTTCACCATTTTGAAAAAAATCTATCAATCTCCTCAATACTCTCATTCTCAATTCTATTTCTATTATTGTTAAAATATCTCTTTCTCAACCTTGGTCATCCTCATTATTCACCACCCATCACTAGCCAACTTCTATCAACTTTTGTTTTACAACGGTCGGATTCCATCGACAAGCAGTATACTAGTTTTATATAATCTCCCTTACTATAGGAGAGAAGTGGAATAATATGGCACACTATTGGGAGTTATAATGACATATTATTGTCTAGTGATAATTTCTGTTGAATCAGCTAGGGTGAGGTAGTTATCCAATTATAGTAGAATTTAATATGCCATAACTGAAAGCCTTGCACATTTGGTCTACCCAAATGTTGCAAGTAGCAACTTGTATAGTTTGTGTACACTTGTTTGTGATAGATAGCAGATAAAAATAGAAAAATAAAAGAACGGTAGAAAATTGAGAACATAGAGTTAGTGACCCTGATCGATAAATAGATCTACTCTGAGAGGCTCAAATGGTAGCCCACAAACGTTGCACTATGAAGCTTCAAGAGAGTAGTACAAGTTTCAACGCCACAAGGCAAGAAATTCCTCAATCTAAACCTCAAATGCTAGACTATATAACCAGAAATCACCCTTTCACACAGATCACAGCAAACCCTAGACCAACAAGTTTCCTTGCATCACAGATTGTGATTTACACATAAAACTCAAAAAAAATATGGTTTGTATGGTAAATTTTAGAGAATAAGGGAGTTTCAAAGATAGTTGAGACAAATGAGAGAGAAAGTGAGAATCAAATTGAATGAGGATCTCGAGACTTCGGTGGCTCTTTATCTTCACATATGCAATATCAGCCCTTGATTCAAATTCAAGGTTGAGATTAGTCTTGAACAACCACATTATGTGGCATCATTAAGTGTCCAAACAAATCATGCCACAAAGCAATTCACTGAGTCCACTTCAGTTTTTTGTTGAAATTCTAAATTTACTCTTTAATAATCGTGTTAGCGAAACCCAACTTCACACAACTCTATTGTCCAATCCAAACTTAAATTTCACTTGATTATTGATTGTCAAGTTTGAACAACTCATCGAGAAAACATTAAACTGAGCAGACAGAAATTACTACATGGTGAATGAAAAGTTGATATGGCATAATTAAATTGTTAAAATCGTCTATGTAACAAAATCGTAATAGCCAAACACGCCTTTAGATTGCTTTAAAAAATAATTTTTCCAACTTTGAAAAACACATTTAACTTGGAGAAACGTCTTTAAATCAAGCTAAATGCGTATTTGACTATTGTAATTTAGTTACGTGGATGATTTCAACAATTTAATTATGTCACTTTAGTTTTTTGTTCACCATGTAGCAATTTCCGTTCGCCCAACCTAACATTTTCATAATGAGTGATGGATGGTAAACTATTTGAAAAGTTAAGTGAGCAATTGAAAACCTTTTTAAGTTGAGTGAATAAGTAGTAACTTTAAATTAGTTTGGTGGTCATTTATTAAATTTATCCCACAAATGCCTTTTTATTAGCTTAACACCACAATAGAACGATGCAAGTCCACGTAGTTTCAATTGCATTGAAATATCTTATGTTGTTACAACAATTTATAGCCATTGGTCTTCAACCCCATTGTTAGGGTGTTTAAGTTTTCTACGTACTTGTTCTTAACTTACTCAAGTGCTTCCACAAATAAAAACATACACATTCCTTGCAATCAAAAATATTTCTACAGCATATTTGGAACACACTATTAAGGACGATATAACAAAAATAGTGAAACCAATGATTGCAGTTTGCCAATAGAAAATGGGATATCACTTGAGAACTAATTCCGGGATAAGTCTTGTTTCTCTACGTTCTTCAAAAGTTTGGATCTCCGAAGGTAGGGCGGCTCTTAAGCTATTCTAGGACAATTTTGTTTCAAGTTATCATAAAGTTTGACAAATTTAACACTACAATAGATTTCAATTTGCTAGAGTCTAAGTAGAGTCTTCTCAACGATTTAAGTTCACCCAAGCATTTTCATTTTCCCCTTAATGGATTGGAACCCAGAAAATCTGAGGCTTTTACTGTTTAATGGTTGCAGCTGGAATCCACACAAATCCAGTTGAAAATGGATGTAGCAGATGGATCAGTTCCCAATATGTTGTAATTAAGCACCAGAAGCTATTGCTAAAGTGTAAGTTGAAACTTGGTGCCAGTTTAAATGAGATTTTGTTATTTTAAAATTCTAATGGAAATTCCATTACACACAAACTGTTTGATTAATTGACCGTTTGCTGACTGAAATTTTTTTCCATCTATCATCTGTTATAAAGCTTGGACATTACTGTAGACTTCGTAGTTATAAATGTCTTACAATATATAAGAAAAAAAAAATTATGCATTCATTATAAATGTCTTACAAAACGATAGTTACTTTGGTACACACGTATCTCTGGAAAAGCCAAGGGGTATGTGTAATGTGATTACATGTTTTCTGGAATTGCTTTAAAATGACCTCATTTTTAGATTCCTTGTGGAAAAATCATGCATAAAAGGAACAGATCATAATATGGAAAACGGGAAAATAATAGAAGAAAGATGAATATGGGTTTTAACATCACAAATTATGTAATTGTAATCAGAAATTTAAAAGTACTAACTGGGCTGTTCATTTCTTTGAATACTCGCTTATTTCTTGTCTTGTCGATCTAGACATATGCATTTACCTTATGTACCTATAAATAAGTAATTATTTTGCCTTTGAACAAAATTCAAACAAGAAAAGTAAAGAGTAGATGAAGAGATGATTGTCTATGTCTTAGTATTCAGTTACTAGCTTTCAAAAGACTGTTTACTCTTTTTTTATTTCTCTTTTAAGGACTAGTAATCAGATTAAACTGCAAAGTAAATACTGTGGAGCAAAGGCAGCCTCCAATGTACACGGCATACTTAAAATGCTAGCTTTATAATTTTAGTAGAGCCGATCATTTGAGAGTTGCCAAATTGCTTCAAGCATGCACTGTCTAGATTATATTTCCTGTTAGCGCTGTAAACCTTTATTTCTTTACGTGTTAATTTTGTAGGAACTGATAGAAATCACAAGCAAAGCTTCCATTTTCCTGCATAACCTTCATAGTATTAGCAGTTTCTAAATATAGATGCTGAGTGTTTACCATCTGCATTGATTAACACAACAGCAAATTTGGTGTCAAGAAATAAAGTTGGAAACCTTGTAGAGTAGGAAAAAGAAAGACTTCTCACTGTATATTGCTGTCCTTTACATTAATATTCGTTTATTTGCTTTCCATTTCCATCTTTAGCATCTTTAGTTGTTCTTAGAAACGTCGTTTTAATCTTTTCAAGTCTAGCCACAACTTCCCTCGTACTAATTCTTTCCATAGGAGAGTTGATCAAACATTCCATTGCCAATGCCAGAATGGATAAGACACATTGCTCCTTTGCAGAGAAATTAGTGTCTTCTCTTCTGAGAAGATTGGCATCCACAACTTCAAATATTTTTTATTCATCTAAAGACTGGCTGACCCAGCTTTTCAAGCTCATTTTTTCACCAAACATTGCATCGGTTGGCTTCTTCCTCGTGTACATCTCCAGTAGCATTATACCAAAGCTGTAGACATCGCCTCTAGTGGATACTATTCCTTCACTTCCATACTCTACATTGGCATGCATTAAACATTTATGAGATCAGTTGAAACTTTCCCAAGTTTATTTGAAGAAAAATAAATTCTGAACATTAAGAATCTCGGTAGGGAACATCACCTGGTGCCATAAATCCAATTTTTGCCAAGGTCTTCGTTTGAGCAATTGACTCCCCTTGACCGAAGAGTTTGGCTATACCAAAATCAACAACGTGTCCAACCATATCTTGGTCGAGTAGGACATTGCTTGGCTTTAAATCACATTGAAGGACAGTGAATGTCAGACCATGATGCAGATATTCTAAAGCCAATGCAACATCAATTGCTATATCTAATCTTTTTAGCATTTCCAAGAAATAGTTGTGGGAATATAACCATCTCTCCAGGCTCCCATTAGGCATGTACTCAAGTATGAGGGCTTTGAACTCTGTTTACTGCAACATCCAATGATTCTCACTAAATTCCTATGGCAAATGGTGCTCAATATCTTACTTTCTATATCAAAACTCTTGGTCACTCGTTCTGATAGGAAATTGAAAACCTTCGCTGCAACATTTAATCCATCAGAACGTGTTCCTTCATACACTGAACAAAAACTTCCACTTCCAAGTATGTTGGTTTCACTGAAGTCATTTGTTGCTTCTCGAAGTTCTTGATAAGAAATCCTTCTCCATGCAACACCTAAGGAAATTTCACTCTTGGGTGGTTGTCTGTATGATTTTCATCTTCTTACTATCAAAAGGGTTATGCACATTGCAAAAATAAGCGCTATGATTGGGGGGAGAATATATTTCATTAATGCGACCACATTCTTTGACTTTGATCTTTCAAGTGTTTTTCCACAATGTGGAAATTGTTGTCGAGTTTCACTGCAGAGAGCATAATTCTGCAAAAATGATTGAGCAGTAAAGTTTGCAAAACGTCCCCGACAGGAATCTCTCCTCTAGTCTGTTGTGAGACACATCAAAATATTGTAGATAGTTGAGTGTCTAATGACTTCCGAATCAATCCAGAAAAATTATTATAGGACGGATCTAAGGATTCCAAGCTTCTTATATTTCCTAGAGACTCAGGAATGGATCCTTGAAATTTATTATGTGCAAAACATAGTGAAACCAATGATTGCATGCTACCAGTAGAGCTTGGGATATCACCTGAAAATTGATTCTGCGATAAGTCTAGCTGGTTGACGACCTCCAAATTTTTGATTTTCGAAGGTAGGGAGCCTCTTAAACTGTTCGAGGACAAGTTTAGATCCAGGAGATCCTTAAGGTTCCACAAGTTTAAAGGCACAGTAGACTTCAATTTGTTGTAGTCTAAGTAGAGTCTTCTGAAAGATTTAAGTTCACCCAAGCATGTGGAATTGACCCATAGAGCAGATTGTTACTTACGTACAAGTCACCCAAATTGCTTAACTGGCAAAGCTCGACGGGATAAATCCATCAAGTTTATTGTATTCAAGATATATACGTTGAAGACGTCTTAATTTTCCAAGTGTTCTTGGGATGAATCCTGTCAACTGATTGCTATCTAATTATAAATCTGCCAAGCTGCTTAAGTTTCCAGTCTCTTCAGGAATAGCATGCTTAATGTGGCATCCAAATGCTCTGAATACCTGAAGAGAAATGGATAAATTCCAATTGATGCTGGGAGAATACCATTTAGCTAATTCAAAGACACTTTGTGACGCCCCAAAACCTCCTCTACGAGGCCTCGGTTCGTCTCTCATCTTCTTACCATTTTAGAGCTCGAAAGTAAACTAAAATTTTGCGGAATTCTAGACATTATTCAAATAGTTTACAAATGTGAACTTATCAACTACATTGGGCTCTAAAATGGAGGTTTATCAACCCTTAGAAGATTTCATTGAAAGTCTAAACCTCTAGTGTACCTAATTGTAACATAAGATTAATGCCCTTTATTTCTTATACACTCAAATGAGCAACCCAAATGTCATAAAAGCTTATGAAGTTTTAACCAAATAATCATAACTCATCCATCAAACACATACTAAAATTTCACAATTTTAGAAAATGGTTAAGGTTATCAAAAGGGAATCAAAGTATACAAGAAACATAAGTTAGACAGCTTTCAGACTCATTTTAAATCCCAAATTTTCCCTATCAAAAGGCCTTGAAAATTTCTAATATTTTTAGGGATAAAACATAACATAACATATCAACTCATATCCAAAATTCAGAATTTAACAAAATATGTAAGGTCTCCAAATCAACTTCTAAAACAAGGAAGGCAGATTCCCGAGTAGAACTGTCCATCGTTACCAAAACTTGCATATCTTGCTCTACAGAGATCCGAACAAGGTGATTCGAAGTTTCAAAGGACTGAAATTGATGGGTCATCAATCCCACCAAATTTCGTCCCAAAAATTGAAGTCTAACATTCAGGACGTCCGTTTGAAACTGGACTTGCAAGCTGGAATTTCTGGATAGTTACATCTCGATCAACATTAAACCCTTTTAAACATGATTTAAACATTCTCTAACATTCATCAAGTTTAAAATATCATTTCATAGAGTTTCCAACAAGTTCATGCCACATTAGAAATTAACAATCTTATCATATAACATGAAAATTTAGAAATCATAACATCATAAAGAAATTGACATTTATTCGTCTTCTTGCCCAAAATCTCTTTTTCTTTTTCCCATGGCTCAATCCCTTCATCATCAAGCCTTCATCCAACCCTACAATCAATCTAAGAATGGGAGAAAGGGTGAGTTTGGGAAAAACTCAATAGGAATATCATCATTTATAAATGTGCAAATCCCAATATATGTATCACAATTAAATGTAAGTAAACCATACTAACATTTATATTCCGGTGAGCTCAAAGGGTCGAAACCCTAAATTCATTCGTATGTTTACTTCCGAAGGATTTAAAACCAAACATTCTTTCTTAGGTTTAATCCCAAAGGATTTAAAACCATAAACATTCTTCAATTTCATCCAAAGTAGGATAAACATTCATTCTTGTTCATTCCAAAGGAATAAACTACATTCATATCCAGATGGCCATAAACATTAAATCATATAGCATAGCATACATATGATTACAATACATAAAGGGATTTAAATCAACTTGCATAAAAATATTCCTACCTTATTTCTTGAAAAAGAATGAAAAACCTTTGAAAATATCTCTTCTTTTCTTCCTTCTTCTTCTCTTTTCTTTCTTCTCCTCTTTCTTTGTAAAAATGGCTTAGGTGTGTAAGTGAAAAGGAAGAGAAAGAGGGGAGGGGGGCCGAATTTTGAGAGGGGAGGGAATGAATTTTGTGGTTTTGGGGTTTATTCCATTCTTGTGCATGCATATCAAGAAACTTACCTATTGGGATTTTGGTAAGGTTTTAATATGGTAAAAATACCATAATTTAAAATATCTTACAAATCTTGCCATTTATATAAAAATAATTATAATTAATTAATTTAATTAACTAATAAATAAATCTCAAAAATCGTTAGATATTTTCTTTAGTGAACTCAGGTCGATTATTATTATTGGACCCCGTTTGGACTTTGAACGGACATGTGGCCATAACTATTTGCTAAGAAATTTACTTAGCCCGAAATAAAAATTCTAAATTTTTTGGGCGTTACACACTTCAATAAGCTCCAAATATTTGCAATTTGTTAATGAAGAGAAAAATCTCAATTCGGACTTGAAGATTCTCCTGTCAAATTATTTTCTCCAATCATAAGGCGCTTTAGAAGTCTTAGATTACCAAAGTTAGGTACAGCGCCAGTCAAAAAATTTGGGCCCATGTTTAAGATCGTAAGGATAGAAGCATTGGTGATAGAGCTTAGAATTACTCCACTGAGTCTGTTATCACCCAGATAAAGCTCTTCAAGATTCGGAAGTGAAAACCCGATGGTTGAAGGAAGATGGCTGAAAACTTATTGGTGAAAGTTCCATCATCTTCATTGTCGATATATTGAACATGGAAACGGGGATGGTGCCAAATAAGTAGTGATGGCAATGGGGCGGATCGGCCTGATCCAAATCCGCCCCACAATAATTGTAGGAGATCCAAATCCTCCCCGCGATCCGCCATTTTTCGGGGCGGATCGGGACGAATCGGATACGGATCGGGGCGGATCAGAACCCTGATCCATATACTTATCCATATTTTTTTTTTTTGGCATTCAAAAAATTTAAAATATATTGAAACAAGTTTTACTACTATACTATAAAAGTTTAAACAACATCATCCTCCTCACTAAACTTTGTGCAAGGTCCACAATATGTCGAAAGTGATGAATTTTCTATTCAAAAAATATTTTAATTATCTATATAATAAATAATCAAATCACATATAAAACAAAATATAAATTTAATATTTTAATCCTTTTTTTTTTAAAATTAAAATTTGGTGAATCAGGCGACCTCACGACCCATGGATTATGTATTTTTCGCTCCATTCGGATCGGTATCCATCGAGTTGAAAGGCGAATCGGATATTTTTGCCATCTCTAGAAATAAGCTGTTATTGTGGACATTAACTTTCTCAAGTTTAAGATTTCCAAGCTCATCTGGTAATTCACCTGCCACAATATAAAGACCTGTTGTTTAATCCATTAACTTTTGGTTATCAAGTGCTTCTTCTATGTAGAAAATTTCTTATGAAATTTGAAAACAGAAATCTCTCCATTTACATTTTAAGCAACTATTTAGCTCCTTTTTTCCTGCTCACAATTTTTTTTTTCTATATTAAGCTTTGAATTTATCCATCAATTTTTGTAATTAAGTGTTTCTTTGATGTACAAAAATTCGTATAAAATTTGAAAACGAAAATCCGTTCAGTTATATTTTAGGCAACTAATTAGCTCATTTCTCTTGCCCACAATTTTTTTATTTTTATTATATAATATACTTCTCCTTCTCAAGAGTTTTCATACTTTCCTTCTTTATATTTTAATAATTAGATGACAACAAGTGTCCGTGATGTTACTAATAAATGCACTACTCCAATTATATGTGTCATAACTGATATAGTAAGTATTACATAACTCAAAACTCATTCACTCATATATAGCCAAAATCATGGAACCACAACTACCAACATTAACAAACTAAGCTTTATTCCAAATAAATTAAGGGTGTGACCTAACTTTTGTGACACCAAAAAACAATAAGATGTTGATGAAATGGACTCTAACTAAACAATAATGTGTAGTAAGTCAAGCAAAATGTAGTTCTTTATTTGTTTTTCCTCGATAATGGAAGCCTTAAATTTACTTTATCATTGTTCTTCTCTTTTATTAATTCATTGTTCTTTTTCTTGTTTGAAATTTTCGATTCATTGTAAAATTGACACACACAGGGAGAGATGCTTATTTCGGGTAGAATAATTTTGTTTCTAGATTTTAACAAGGAAAATTATAACTCAAATCATATTTGTATAATTCAAGACTTGCTTGCCCACCGTTCCATTGAGTATGTCTTCTAGAAAACAAAGGATTCATTACTTAATAAGAACACAATAACTTAGTTAGTTACTCTTTATTATTTAAAGTGCGTGCAATATGTGGGAAATGTGCTAGTAAACTAGTGTAATTGTGTTTGCGGAGTGAAGGGTTGGGAAACTCAAAGAGAGCCCTGCGTCTACTAGTTGAACTTCATTTTAGAACAAATAATACGAAATTTTTGGCTTTATTTACGATGAGACCGAGAGAAAAAAAAGCAGAAAGATAGTGAAATTTTCATCAAATTTCTAAGTCAACTTCAAAAGACGTCGTAATATTATCATCATTCAAAGTTAATGATGTGGAAGTCGCTGAACATACCGTCAATGTTATTAGCAAGATATAGATATTTCACTGGTGAGGTTTCCAACGTTCTTTGGTAGACCACCTAAGGTTGGTGATTGAAACTAAGATACAAAATTGCTCTAGCTCGTGAAGCTTAAGATAAATGTCAACGGGAGGCTTCCAGACGGGGCTATTGTTAGCTAGGTTGATTATATTCGAGTAGATAGGTTGAAGACAAAAGATGGAATGATCCTCATTAGAGAGCCACCGGTATACTCAATATTTCTAGACGTGAAAGATTACCTATTTCCAATGGAATCCCTCCCATGGGTAGTAAAAATCAAGAAAAATTTCATTATGAAGCTATCTCGCTTGTACACATTGTTTACAACACAATGCGGTTGTTAAATCGATTTATATTCATGTATAAATTAGGTTCATGTACTTGCATTTTGCATCTAGAGGAGTGTTTTGGAAGTTGTGGAGAGTTTCTACATAAGAAAGAAAGGAGAGGATAATTCAAAATCTCTCTACAACACCAATTTATTTTCAATTATCAAGAAGAAAAATTTTGTTTCATGAAATTTTATATCCACTACCTTCTCGTGTCTGCGAAAGCACTATCATTGGTCGCTTAATGTATTCGTGATTGACATTTATATTCAATGTATTTCTCGAAAGTCAAGCTCACGAGAAATAAAGCCCTTTGGATGGACAAAATCTTTTAGAACCGCAACATAAACTTAATTTGTGGATTACACGAGCAAAGAATCGAATACGCTTGTGTGAAAATTGACGACAACCTCTTTCATGATCTTGTCTCGCTTTTGGCTATCACCATGCTTTATGAACCATTGAATTTAAGCTAAGCATTTACAGGAAGTTCAACCATTCAAATTAAAAAAAAAAAAAAAAAAGTGTAAACACGATTTATAACAAGCATTGGGCTAAACCAAACAAATTTCTCAAGCGACTTTGTATATATTTCGGTGTTGTAGTTGGAATTTTGCAGTCTTAACAAGGATTTCATTACTCATAGTATGCGTGAGCATTTAAACTTTTAGACGAGGTCGTTCAACAATATTTCCTTCCTGCATTATTATACTGTCTTGAAATATAATTATGCAATCATACCTTTCAAGTTCTTTATCCCCGATATAACCTCCTCAAGATGGTCAAGCCACCAATTGTAATTGGTATGCTTCCACTAAAATGATTATAGGACAATGAAACGTCTTCTGGGTTCCCGACTTGTATATATTTGACGGAATCGGCGGAAAGTTGATTCGTTCAAAGATAAATTCAGATCGGGTTTTTGGATATTATCGCACATATTCTCCTGGGAGCCTTCTTGACGGGCTATTAGCCGAGAAATCAAGTACTCTCAAAGAAGACATGTTGAAGATGCCAAATGGTGTGGAGCCTATAAGTGATTATACTTTACACTTATTGATTCCAGTCCGAATGATTCCCAATATCTTGTGGAATATTTCCATTTATGAAATTGTAATCCATTTGCGGGGGTTTGTAGCTTTGAATTGTTGTATAAAGATGAAGGGATCTCACGCGTGAAATTATTGTTATTCAAAAGAATCCGCTTAAGTTACGTAAGGTTCCGAACCATGAAGGTACCTCTCCAAAGAAGTCATTAAATCCCGTTTTTATCTCTTCTAAATGACACAAATTGGAAAGCTCATGAGGTAAAATCCACTGTGAAATTGTTGGGCCGACGTCTAAAGAACTCGACAAATGTTAAATTTCTAATAAGTGTGGTTTTACACTTATCCGGACCATTAAAAGTGGACGATTGTAAGTACTTTTAAGTGATTTTCTACGTAATTGTACGTTGATTTAAATGTTTTAGGTCAAAACTCAAGATCAGATGGAATTGGAGAAAAACAAAGCAAAATAGGCGAAAAAGGACTAAAGGCGTACGAAGACTTGAATATGGGGATCAACTTGCAAATATCCAAAAGTTTAAGGACTTGAGTTGCAAATAAAAGAGGACTAAATTGAAATGAATGAAGAAATTAGAGGACTAAAGAAGACAAAATCCAAATTTTAAGGACTTGGACTGCAAATAAAAGGACTAAAGTGGACAAATTATGAAGAAGGACCAAACCATATATATGTTGAACCTTGGAGGACCAAGTGTGCAAATATGGATTGAAATTGAAATTGGCACAATTGTCTTCTCGATCATGTAATGCTGTTCACAAGATCCGAGTTTTTTGGCTTATTTTTAATTTCGATCGTGGTCTTTTTTCGCCTTTTCATGTACATGTGTTGTAAAATTGGTAAAACACTATATAAATACCTAACCTAGGTCAAAAGAACGGTTATTAATTCTTTGGAGAAGACGGAGAAAATAACGGCGAAGAAAACAAAGAACGACCAAGATCAAGAGAATTGCAATGTGAAGATCAAGATATCTTGGTGCAAGATAATCAACATCTTTTCATCTTTTCTTATGTATTCAAATCTTCTAATGTTTTCTTCTTCCCGAATCATGAGTAGCTAAATTCATAGTTTGGATAAACGATGTAGCCTAGTTTTAATTCTTTAATTTCGAATCTCAAGTTTTGACTTGTAAATTGTTTAAGTATTTGATTTTACTTCTTCTCTTAATACTTGGAATAACTGGCTATTATTTCATTGATCTTGTGGATTGTAATGAACTGAGAAGTAAATTATTAATCTAGATCATGTAGTAAAATTTGGCAATTGGATAAAAGGTAGAGATACACTTTTATTATTCTGTTGTCTCAATTGAATTCTTAGGAAAATTAATGCATCTAATTAAGGACCATTCATTGCCTAAGTTGACTTAATTAGATAGGACTAATTTGAACTCGAGAGAGGTAAATTAGGTTAAATTCGTGAATTCGACCGAATACAATTTTAGGAACAAATCTTGAGATGAGGAATTAGAGATGACAACTAGGTGAATTCGTTTTTCCAAACACTTTAACCATCATTCTTCTCTCAATTGTTGATTTTCGCTTTCACATAAGTTATTGCATTGTTTTTCTTATTTTGAAAAATCTAAAGTTCTAGTTTAAAATCTCTCAAAGCAGTTTATTTTATAGTGCATTCTACAGATTAATTACTAAAGACTAATTGAACTAATACATAAATAAGATAGTCTTCGTGGGAACGATAATCCGCACTCAACAGTCTACTTTATTACTTTTGTGCGATATTGTACACTTGCAATCACAATATTTTCACAACAATTTCCAAGATGTGGACCAATGATTCCTCCGGTTAAACCCCGAAAATTCAATGCTACGACTCTTTGCCGATTTATCACGCAAGAAACACCAATCCATTTGCAAATAGACGATTAGTTGACCGATTACCGACCAAGATTTCATAAGGGTCTCAAGTGATTCCGGTTTTGAAGGTAAGAAGTGCTTCTTCATCCGTGTTTGATGAGTAAAGTGCAAAGCGCTTCATTGATAACACTACAACACAAATAAGGTAGCCGATTTTCTCCATGAATCTAAAATTTTGTTTTGTAAAAGATTGTAATGTGAATGAAGCATAAATCAAGACCACAAAAGAAGATATTTGACTCCAAGCTAGTGATGGCAACGGGGTGGATCGGGCGGATCGGCATGATCCAAATCCGCCTTGCAATAATTGTAGGAGATCCAAATCTTCCCCGCGATCCGCCATTTCTCGGGCGGATCGAGGCGAATCGTAACCCTTATCCGTATACTTATCCATATTTTTTTTTGGCATTCAAAAATTTTTAAATATATTGAAACAAGCTTTACTACTATACTATAAATGTTTAAACAACATCATCCTCCTCAATTTCCTCCTTACTAAACTTTGTGCAAGGTCCACAATATGTCGAAAGTGATGAATTTTCTATTCAAAAAATATTTTAATTATCTATAAAATAAATAATCAAATCACATATAAAACAAAATATAAATTCAATATTTTAATCTTTTTTTTTTAAATTCGGGTAGGGGCGGGGCGAATCGGGGTAGCCCCGATCCGATCCGCGGCACGGATATCTGCCCCGATCTGCCCCGCCGACCCGCGGTTCAGGTATTTTTCGCTCCATTCGGATCGGGTATCCATCGGGTTCGCGGCGGATCGAATATTTTTGCCATCTCTACTTCAAGCTATTAATAATCTACATATGTCGTGGGCTCCTTTCAACAACTAAAATGTCAATAATACCAATCTTATCCTTGAATAAATGTTAATTTTATCATTCATTCTACATCTTGACACTCTTGGGCATGTATAACTTCTTGATGAGCCATGTAGTGTGTAGTAGTAGGCACTTCTTCATGTAAATGAATTCATGAAGTCAGTGAAGGAAAAAGTGTAAAAAATAATTGTGGAAATTTAAATTAAAAAAACAAATCAGTGGCCGGGGGAATATTCCCACAAGTTCCACAAGGAAAAATGACTGTCAACATCATGCTAAATTGAGATATTCGAGAAGCAAGATTTCGTTTATTTTTTTAATCGAGAAAAGAAGAAAAGCAAGATTCTTATTGATGAAATAGTGAAATAGGGTATTGATTCTTTGTGAGTGTAGAAAATTTAGAATTTGCAACGCTTCGCCATTTTCTTTGTGGAAAATTGAAAATTGTACTAGTCTTTAAGTTAATGCACGGTCTTAGAGCATCTCCTATAGTCAATACTCTCTATTTATAAAGAACATCTTTGGCATTTTAGAGAGCATCTATAAGTTTAAAGAGTAAAATTTTTTAAGTGCTTCAACAATCTCTTTATCTTTAACACTTTATTTTACTTCTTCCAATAAGTATTTATTATTTTTTTCATTTATTTTCTTTTAACATGCCTATCTCCTAATTATTATATGATTTTATTCCATTTTTTCTATTTTATTTTGTATACACTATTTAATTCAATCATTATATGGAGTATTGAAAATTAAAATTCTTTGAATGCATTTACTTATAGAGAGTGGGTTTGGCTCTCCAACCACTCTCTATTTTAAAAAGTTAATTTAGAGAGTTCGTTGAAGCATAATTTTAAAGTTTGACTCTTTAAAATAGAGAGAATCTTATGTTTAAAGAGCCTGTTGGAGATGATTTTACCTTATAGTTGCACAATGTCATTAGAAAAAGTTTATATCCCACGCTCTCTCTAAAAGAAAGCATGAGGTGGTGGAACCAGTAGCAAACACTTTCCAGAAATCACGAAGGACTAGAACATCAAGAAAAAAAATAGACTACAATTGACACTGAAAATTTCTGGACTGGAGAGGAAGAGTGCATGATGAAATTTGTGTGTCTAACTTTGGAAAATTATATACTAGTCATTTACAACTTTCATATCGGATGTGTGGCTACGGATGGCAAAAAGCTCGTCGGCTCGGCTCATAAAAGCTCGGCCTAGCTCCGGCTCGGGCTTGTCTAGGGGCGAGCATGAGCTACGGCCGAGCTCCAAAAAGAGGGGCCGAGCTGGTTCGACTCGGCAAAATACTGAGCCGAGCTCGTTTTGGGCTCGTGGGCACACGTGGGCTTGTGCCCACGAGCTAAAAACAGATGAGCCACGAGCCACTTGGCTCGTGCTAACGATCATATTTTTACTTTTAAAAAAAAAAAAACTCAATTATTTTCCTATAAATACTTCATTCTAAAATCATTTTTTTCACACTTTAATCTCTCAATCTATTATATACTCAATTCAATCGAAGCATTTCCTCTATTTTTTTTTTCTTAAATTATCAAAAAAAAAAAAAGAATCAAGGTAGCTTGGCTCGGCTCGTTCGGCCCACGAGCTTGTGGGCCGAACCGAGCCCACGTTTTGGGGACGAGCTCGGCTCGTCCCTTTGGGCGAGCCGATATCGTTTTGAATGGGCCGAGCCGAAGAGAGTTGGGTATGAAAGCCACGAAGAGAGTTGGGTATGAAAGCCTCAAAATAATCTTGAAATCAACCGTATCCGGGTCCTGCATAATCTCCTGGCCCTCAATATGACTATCGCAATGCATTGGCCCTCATTGGTGAAGGTGTCTACCAAATGTATGATAGCTTGTGCGTGAGTTCTTCAAAATTCAAGAGAGTGACCCAAGACAACATCTTGTCCATCCAAATGATCCAATGGCCCACATTAATTCCAAACAAGCACAAATATTTGACAAACCACTTTGTTCAATATATCGGTGCCATATGGACTAGTGAGCCACACTCACACATAGCAAAAGATGCCAGATTGTGGCCACTATGTTTCTAGAGACGGCAAGGGCAACAATTTACATCATTTAATAAAGCTACAATATCAAGAAGAACTAATGCATTTGTAGTATAACAAAAATCAGATTGCAGGCTTTGAACAAATCGCAAGGCATCGTATTCAGCCATGGAGAGGCAAAAATTGTTTTGTTTGGCAAGTTGTAAGCCTTCGGGCAAAGCTAAAGCTTCCCAATCCTCAACGGTGAAACTTTCAATCATTCGAACTGCGCACGCAGCAACAATTCTTCCCTGGTGGTCCCGAATTACAGTCCCAGTGCCAATAAAATTATCCCCCTGTTGCACGGCTGCATATATGTTGGTTTGAGCTCACCCGTCAATGGTGGCATCCAAAGAACAGCCAACTGTGAGCTCGGCTTATTGCTACGCGAACGCCTTCAAAAATTCCCTGTGTAGAGTCAAAGCTCTCCTTCCTACCAACCCTGTCGGCTGCATTTTACCCCTGTGATGCACTTTATTTCTCTCACCCCAAATGATCCATAACACCTAAATGCATACCTAAGATCATTTTTGCAGCATTGCTCAAGAATACAGAGCATGGTGTTAGGCGTGTAGGGAAGAATACACTGCTTAGTAAGTCCCCACCATCCAACAAATTTCCAGATTGCCTTCGCATGGGGGCATTCAAATAGAACATGGTTAGCAGATTCATATTGTCCACAGATGGGGCATTAAGGATTATCCAAAATTCTCCGGTGAAACAGATTAATAAGGTAGGTGAATGAGTTGTGACATACTCGCCAAATGAAAATCTGAATTTTAGGAAGAACGTGAATCTTCCACACCTTATTCCACCAGGTTGTTATCGCCAATCAGCTTGGATCAGGTCCTGAATTTTTCTCATTATCCAGAAGCCAATACCCACTTTTAACTGTGTATACTCCTTTGGGATCAATGTGCTAAATGAGTTTATATACGAGCGGGGTGTCAGTCTTAAAGGAATCACCGGGAATCAAAAAGTGCTCAAAAGATAAATGAGAATAGCTCAAAAGAATGGGTTTCTAGATTTTCTCTTTCATCTACGCAAAGGTCTTTTGTCTACTCCCGCCCAACTGTAGTAGCTACGTAGGCCCAAGTATTTATCATGATGCACTGCAATTGCATTGCTCAATCCAAGCATTTCTTGTATAGAAATACGGTCTTGTGTCTGAACATTGGGGTTGAATGTAAGAGCTAATTTTTTTTAAATTAATCTTTTGTCCCGAAGCTAACTTAGAAGTCAATAAAATATCACGAATACCGTTGCAATCTTTTACAGTTGCTGGCATAAAAATAACTGAGTCATCTGCAAAAAGTAAGTGACTGACTCGAGGGCTCGACCGCGAGCACCTCATCCCCATTATTTGGCCTTCAGTTTCATCTTTCTATATAAGACCCAAAAAAGCTTCAGCACAAAGGAGGAACAGGTAAGGTGAGAGCGGCAGCCTTGCCTTAGACCTTGGGTTGGAGTTACTTTCCCTTAGACCATGCGGTTTTTAAGGAACATAAAGCTGGTAGAAGATATACAATCCAGAATAAGGCCAATCCACAGTCTTGAGAATTCTATTCGTTATATAATTGTCACTACAAGAAAGTAGGTCTACAGCGACGACAATAGTCGCCGCTAAAGATCATTTGTCATCCTCATTTATGTATAGCGACGACAATGTCGTCGTTGTAGGTCGTCTCAATAGATTGGTGCCTCTAGGTTATTAGTAATGGTATAATGTCGTCTCTATATGAATTTGAATCTATGCCGATGACTATGTCGCATTTATATTGTCATGCTCAATTTCTCGAAATTAGAGGAAAAGTGAAGACAATGTCGTCGCCAAAATCGTCGCTATAATCGTAACCATTAGCGACGACTATATCGTCGCTATTACCTTTACATTTCTTCATTAGTAGCGACGATATTGTCGTCGCTAAAATACAAGCCATAAACCAAATCATCCAAAAACCTAAAAACCAAATCTTACAACTCCGTATATAAAACCCAAAAACCAAATCTTCCAATAATCACCCATCTTCTTTGGCAAAACAAACTTCAAAAATTATGAACTTTTGCAGATAATCCATTACCAAAGAAAAAGAAATAAAAATAATGGCTCACCCATCTTTTGTGGAAAGCGAGAAAACTTCTTCCAACGTTCATATATGTCCAGAAAATCTTCATCTCCAATGGTAGCCCACATTCAACAAAGATTGAATTCCATTTATTTTTTCTAATTCCATCAAATACCTTACTTCAAAGGAGAGAGAAGTGTATGTATATGTAGAAATTGTTTGCTAAAACCAACCAAATGATAAGTAAATGGAAGTGACCAATTTGCCCCTGCACGTAAAGACAAAATAAAGGAGAGTCCACTCCATGCACCCAACTAACGGTAAATTTGGACAGAATCTGTCCATATGGACCACTTTTGCACTCAATGGCATAAGTTAGGGACTTTCTAGCCAAAAATGAAAGGTTAGAGACCAAAAACGCACTAAGGACATACGTTAGGGACCATTTGCGCCAAAATCCCTATAAAATGCTACCTAATGTCAATTTGTTTGGTTCTTTCGTGGTACATTGAAATTCTAATTAGATGAATCGTTAATTGATTATCACAATAGATCTTCACTTTTTTTCTGTTGCAATGTATTTAGTGTCTGTAGTTGACAAGGCTACTACATGCTGCAATAAAGCTTCTCAGCTTATTGTGCATCCAAAAAGTGTGAAAACATAACACGTAAGAGACTTCCTCCTATATCCAAGTCCCCACAAATCCCACCAGTGGTTCACCATGAGAGACCTTCACCAATCGGGTCTTGTTCGAAGACCATAAAATACATAATGCTACCTACCGAGTAGGCATAAGGGATTTTTGTCGTTTTCTTCTTCTCATCTTTCGTCACAGGCAACAGATCAGTAGACAACTTAAAATGTGAAGCCATAGGGTTTTGGGTTGGCTCACCTTGTGCCATCCTAAACCTCTCCAAAGTTTTACTGATGTATCTGATTTGGGACACAACCAACCTATCAGCTTTCTTATATATTCAAATTTCCATCTCAATAATATTTTGAACAGCCCCCATGTTTTTCCTTTCAAATTCACTGCTCAATGTCTCTTTATTTTCTGAATTTCTTCCATATTTGTGGATGCAATTAACATGTCATCCACATAGAGGAGCAAGAAGATTCTTGTATCTGTTTTAGTGCCCTTTATGTAAACCCAAATGTCAAATTTACTTCAATTAAATCCAGTCTTGTTCATGAAATAAATCTGAGATATAATTGTCTTGGGGATTGTTTAAGCCCATGCAATTATATCTTAACTAGTCATACATTTATCGAGTCCTCAAGAGTCTCAAAACCTTCCGTTTGTGTTATTAAAATGACTTCTTCCAAATTTTCATGTACAAAAGTCGTAACTACATCCATTTGTCCTAAGGCATACCTGATTGAACAACTGATGCAATCGTCTAAGTGGAACGAGATTTATTGGCCAAATGGGAATATCCCAAATTAACTAGAATCAATTAAGGGACATAATTGGTGCAGAATAAAATCAATTCATGGACCTGCAGCTAAATGAATCAATTGCTCCTGAATTATACGACTTATAACCGTTGCTAGAATTTTTATTCCTTCATAGTTATTTATTTCCTTTCTAGATTCTTAGTTCATTTCCATTCTTAGTCTTGTACTTTAAATATTGCATTAGAATGAAGCATAAGGCAGTTTACAATTTAGCCCCTGTTTGGCCATCATTTTTCCTCAAACTCATTTCAACCACACATTTCAAAGGGTTTATCAAATTTTTTAACCACACATTTCATTAATTTTTACAAAAATATCCTAAAAATGTAATGTTTATCTATACCAATAGGCGCATTAATAAAAAAAAACGTTGCATTGGATTCTTCCAATTAGTGTCGTTTGAGCCAGTATTCACGGGAATCAGTGGTTTTCTAATGATTGTCATTTTCTTCTTCGCTGCGCTAAACCAACAACTATTACAAGTAAAACTATAATTGAGGCGTGTTTTACTACGGCAGGGAAAATTTCGTCAAAGTTCACCCCTAGCCATAACATTTTCCTTGTACTCACATTTTCTCTTACTAGTGAATTTATCCACAAGAATCCACGTTTGATTCTTTTATGAAGATCACATTTCTTTCTTCATTACTTCCAGCCATTCAACTTTGTACTCACTAATCATAGCTTCTTTTCTTTCCACCTACTTAGTTCTTCCTCAAATTCATGTGCTACTGAATTTGCAAAAGCAATAAGGTCAGAGAATTGATAATTTGGGCTTAATGAATTTTTATTCCATCAATTCAAATATTTTTATACAAGCACAATCCTATTACCATATTAATCCTAGCTAAGTAAGGAATACAAATCATATTTACATTCTAACTCTCTCTCTCTCACAAGATCACACATGCCCAACTTTGATAGTAATGTATACAATGGTACACTAGCAATAGCATGAGTCATTGTATTAATCTTTTTAGTAAATGGAATATTTGATGTAGTTTGTATCAAGTTCAACATTTTTTTATTATGTTGTATAGAATTTTGCAATCACAATCCCTGGTCTCGTGTTAGTTAGATAGATCAACTTTTCTACTAATCTTTGATATCTCTCTTTGTTTGTCGGAGCTTGATCAGGAGATATATATATATATATATATATATATATATAACTTAAGTCGTTGAGAACACTCTACATAGACTCTAGCAAATTGAAATCTATTATGGTGTTAAATTTGTCGAACTTTATGATAACAAAATTGTCGAACTCTATATATATATATATATAGGCCATGATTCACCTCAATAGAGTTTTCTACTAGCTCACATGCCGAGTTCCAGTTTCTGCCAAGAGATTTAGTGTATCATAAAGCTATCTAGGACAATTTTGTTATAAGTTATCATAAAGTTCGACAAATTTAACACCATAATAGATTTCAATTTGCTAGAGTCTATGTAGAGTGTTCTCAACGACTTAAGTTCACCCAAGCATGTGTCATTTTCCCCTTAATGGATTGGAACCCAGAAAATGTGGGGCTTTTACTGTTTGATGGTTGCTGCTGGAAGCCACACAAATCCAGTTGAAAATGGATGTAGCGGATAAGCCATTTCCCAAGATGTTGTAATTAAACACCAAAGATGTTGTAATTAAGCACCAGAAGCTATTGCTAAAGTGTAAGTTGAAACTAGGTGCCAGTTTAAATGAGATTTTGTTCTTTTAAAATTCTAATGGAAACTCCATTGCACACAAACTGTTTGATTGATTTACCGTTTGCTCACTTGTTGAGATTGAATAATAATAACAATATATTATAATCTCGTTTAAACATGAAAAATACAAGAAAAATACTCCTTTGTTGCTCTTTTCGTTCTTGGTTAAACTTGTGGGCTCAGATTCTTGCCACAAAGAACACTGCAATGCAACCAAGGGAATGGCAATCGGATTTGTTCACCAACCAACCAACCGGAGATGACGAAGAATTTTAAACACTCAGTCCAATCTCACTTTTGAGAAAAGAATGAAAGACGGCTCCTCACTTTTCTTCACTCTATGTTCTAACCTAGAAAATAAGAAGACCTAGAATATATATAATTCTAGAAAGATCTCACCCATCTATTTCATCTAACAGTCCACACTCAATAAACCAACTTGTCCAATGGACATGTGCCAAGTGGATTTAGTGACCCACATATTCTCACAAACTTTACCTTGGATCACAAATCCACCGCCAAGTTCCACTGCTACAAGTGCTATCCCTTTTGTGGTCTTATTTCATCATCATCGCCCACCCTCCCCCATGACCTTCACCAATCCTCCACTGCAGCAAGTACCTATCACATAAGTTAACCCGTATCAATATTCAACATTGATATGCACTTATTAAACTTACAAGCAGCAAGTACTTTGGTTCCAACATCTGCAGGGTTATCATCAGTTGCAATTTTAAGCAATTTAAATTCACCAGAAGCTAACTTCTCCCTAATGAAATGGTATTTCACCTCAATATGCTTAGATCTTTCATGATACACAGGATTTTTACATAGCATTAAAGCACTTTGTCTATCAGTAAAGATCATGGTATTTTCATTCAAGAAGTTCAGTTCACATAAAAGGCCTTTCAGCCACATGCATTCTTTAAAGGCTTCAGTTAATGCAACATATTCAGCTTCACTGCTGGAGAGTGTAACTAAATGTTGCAACTGTGATTTCCAAGTGATACAATTATCACCTAACATGAAGAAGTAAGAAGTGGTAAATTTCCTCTGATCTTTATCCCCTGCAAAGTCAGAATCTACATAACCCTTAAGCTCAAGCTTATCACTCCTCCTTTCGAACACTAACCCCCTTTTAACTGTCCCAGCTAGATATCTCAACAGCCAATTAAGAACAATCCAATGATGTTTACCTGGATTAGACATAAACCTGCTTAAGAGACTAACTGCATAAGCTAGGTCAGGTCTAGTGGTAATCATCGAATACATTACAGAACCAATGGCATTAGCATAGGGGACACTACTCATTTCCTGTTTTTCTTCTTCAATTTTAGGACATTGAGCAGATGATAAAATCATTTGTGCAGCTAATGGTATATTAACAGACTTAGCAAATTTCATACCAAATTTGATTATTACCTTTTCCAAATAAGACTCTTGATTAATAGTCAACCTATTTTCAGCCCTATTCCTTTTATAACCATACCAAGAATTTTTCTTGAACATCCTAAGTCTTTCATGTCAAATTCAGATTTCAAAAGTTTTTTCAATTTTATGATATCAGCTTTACTACTACTAGCAAGCAACATGTCATCAACATATAATAACAAATACACCACATAGCTTGTCTTAGTGTTATTATAATATAAGCATGCATCAAATTCACTCCTTTTGAAACCAATTTTAAGCACATAAGCATCAAAATGTTTATACCATTGCCTAGGACTCTGCTTAAGACCATACAAGGATTTGTTAAGCAAGTACACAAGCTCAGACTTTCCTTTCACCTCAAAACCTTAAGGTTGAGACATGTAAATAACCTCATCTAACTCTCCATGAAGAAAAGCAGTCTTAACATCTAGTTGCTCTAATTTCCAATTGAATTGGACAACTAAGACCAATATTAACCTGATAGTCTTATACTTAATCACCGGGGAAAACACCTCATTATAATCAATCCTCTCTCTCTGAGTAAATCCCTTAGCTACCAATCTAGCTTTGTATCTTAAAGGGTCATTTGGTTCTACTCTTTCCTTCAACTTATAGATCCATTTACAATGGACTACCTTTTGATTCTTTGGTCTCTCAACCAACATCCAAGTATCATTCTTGCCTAAGGAATGAATCTCCTCTCTCATAGCCTTCTTCCAATTTTCAAAATTTTTACAGTTAACCGCTTCTTCATAAGAAACAGGTTCAATCGACTCTAAAGCTTCACACGAAACTAGGACAAACTCCATCAAATTTGAAGAAGTGTACTTCAAATTTGGTCTTACCTGTCTTTTCTCCCTCTCTCTCATTAATTGATAATCTCTTAAATTAGTATCTTCAAGTTGTTCTTGGTCAAGGATCACAGTTTCAGGAGTTTCTAGTTCAAGTTGTTCTAAGACTTCATCTTGTTCAGTCTCAACTTGAGGATCAATTTGTTCAGGTTTTCTAACCTCTTGATTAACATCTAATCTCTTCACCTCAGTCTGAATCTTCTTCCCAGTAGAAGATTACCCTTCCTCACTTCGTTTAACTTGATTGTCTAAAGTTTTTAGACAAGGTATATCAAGCTCATTAAACTTCACATCTCTACTGTTAATTATCTTAATACCCTTAGTGCCTAAAACCCACAATCTATACCCCTTGACACTTTCTGGTTATCCTAACATGACACACTTAGTAGCTCTAGGGTCTAACTTATCCTCAACCTGATGTGCATAAGCAGCATACCCAAACACTCTAATGTGTGACAAATCTGGAGATTTTCCAGAACACAACTCCTGGGGCGTTTTAAAGTTAATGAACTAGAAGGAGACCTATTTATCAAATAAGCCACGAGACATAAGGCTTCACCCCAAAAACCTTTGGCCAACCCCGAACTAATCAACATACATCGACTTTATTCATTAATGTCTGATTCATCCTCTCAGCCACCCCATTTTGTTGGAGGGTATTTCTCACAATCCTATGCCTCGTGATACCTCTCTATTTGCAAAACTCATCTAATTCAAAGTTGCAAAACTCTAAACCATTGTCTGTCCTAAGAGTTTTTACACCTTTTCCCACTTGATTTTTGACTAAGGTATGCCAGAACTTAAACTTGTTAAAAGTTTTAGATTTTGACTTAAGTGGGAAAACCCAAACCTTTCTAGAGTAGTCATCAACAATGGATAGGAAAAACCTGTTCCCACCATGTGTATGGTGTTTTTCTGGACCCCACAAATCTACATGAATGTAATCTAATGGTCTCTTAGTGCTGTGTTGACCTATCTCAAAGTCGACTGTGTGTGACTTTCCTAGAACACACGTCTCGCAAAAAGCTTAAAGGTGCAACAAAGATCTTTACCTAGTAAATCCTGGTCACTAAGATATTTTAGCCCCTTATTCCCAATGTGTCCCATCCTCCTATGCCATAGATCCGATCTAGCATCATTGATTGAAACCAATCCTCGAATCTTTGGCATGTAAAGCTTCACCTTGAAGGTACTACAACCCATTCCTCTTGGGACCTTTCATAACTACTAAAGAACCTTTAAGAATCTTTAAAGTAGCAAAATCGATTTGAACATACAGCCCTCATCTTCAAGAACTCCTAGGAAACTATATTTCTCTTATGGTTTGGGACATACCTAACACCAAGAAGGGGTTTAGACAATGCCATCATGCATCCTAATAGTAATGTCACCTATTCTTTCAACTGTTTGAGAATTGTTGTCCCCCATGTATACTTTCCTAGGTTCAATTTCTCTATAGTTATAAAACCAAGACCTCACGGGACACAAATGAAAGGTGGCACCTGAGTCTAATAACCACTCATGGTCAATCTTACCATCAAACACAGTCATAACATGTAAACCATCTAGGGCATCCCCAACAGCAGCAATATTTTGATCTTCATTCTGCTGTTGCTTAGTTTTTCTCTTAAGCTCATAGCAATCTTTCTTGAAATGTCCTAACTTCCCACAATGGTAACATTTCTTATTGCTTTTATCCCTAGACTTAGACCTACCTTTAGATTTTCCTCTCTCCTTTTTACCCTGGTAATTGTTCTCTCCTCTCATTTCATTTCTCCCTCTAGTAAACAAACTCTCCTCCCTAGTGCTTTCCCTAGACTCTTTTTTGACTTCTAAGTCCTTTGATCACAAAGCATCTATCACAATAGCTTGAATCAAAACATCTCTAGGATATTTAATCGCATTCCTAACATCTCTATAAGAATCGAAGAGAGAATTCAAAAGTATAACGACTAGATCCTCATCGTCAAATTTCTTATCATTGTGGGCCAAGCTTTTAACAATTTTGCTAAAATCACTCAGTTGGATTCGATCTTTCATCGAGTCCATTTTAAAACCGAAAAGTTTTCTAGCAAATAAATCCTATTTGACAAAGTTTTTGTCAAAATAACTTGTCAAGAGCTTCCCACAATTCTCTAACGAGTCTTAGCAACATCAACTTGTCTAACAATATTATCGATAAGTGCAATATTATAGAACTGTATACAATTTCATTCATCTCCTCAATTTGATCAGGTTTAGCTTTTAATACATCAGAAAAATTTTCTGGATCATCAAGGGCTTTAGAAACCCTTTGTTAAACCAGAATAACTCTCATTTTTTGTTTCCAAATTGAATAATCACCATTTCCATCGAATTGTGATAATTCAACCCTTGAACCCATGGATGGAAAATCATCCATGAATGAGAATTTTTGAAAAAAATTTATAAAAAACTTACTCACACAGATGCAAACACAGAACACAGCCCTTTTTCAAATTACTAACTAAGATAATATGCAAACACAGTTTATCAACACACAAGACAATAAAGCAACAAATTATACTAAGGAGTTTTAGGCTCTAGCCACCTAGTTTGTTTTTACCTCAATTAAAATTAACAAAGTATAAAATTAAATGAGGGGGTTCAAGAAATTCAAACTTAGCGGACAAATCTGTTGTCCGTATTTATAGGAGAGACAAAACGAATTTCTTCGTTTTCCAAGGCACCGCTTGAACAACCAATCTAGTGCACCGTTACTCCACCAACAAAGCAATACCACTAGAAGGTCGGAAACAAACTAGTAAGCAATGCGCTCCAAAAAAGTCACCAAAAATCTGCTGGATGCGCACTGCACGCGTCGCTCAAGTCTTTATACGCTGCTTCTTTGGGCCTACACACAACCACCGGACTACCACCACATGCGTCTCAACAAGGGAGTAGTCTCGGCGCAAGCCACACGCAAAAGCAGTGGGGCGCGCCTCCACGCACTGTAAGAAGCAACGCCACCCAAAAATTCTGAACCTCACGCGCCACCGTCGGAGACTGCACGCGCCGCACTCGCCGATGGGATTTGTTCGCCTCGTCATCGTGAACCCGGATATGGTCTCGATTTCTCGGACGATAAGTGGTTTGGCGAAATCTTGGTTTAAACTCTTGGGTACTTTGAATCCTTTTTAGATCCAGTTCCAATTTTTGACCCACCAACTTTTCTTGATTTTTCACACCACTAGATCAATGTTCTAGGCTCTGATACCATTTATTGAGATTGAATAATAATAACAATATATTATAATCTCGTTTAAACATGAAAAATACTAGAAAATTACTCCTTTGTTGCTCCTTCGTTCTTGGTTAAACTTGTGGGTTCAGATTCTTGCCACAAAGAACACTGCAATGCAACCAAGGGAATGGCAATAGGATTTGTTCACCAACTAACCAACCGAAGATGACCAAAAATTTTAAACACTCAGTCCAATCTCACTTTTGAGAAAAGAATGAAAGACAGCTCCTCACTTTTCTTCACTCTATGTTCTAACCTAGAAAATAAAAAGACCTAGAATATATATAATTCTAGAAAGATCTCACCCATCTATTTCATCTAACGGTCCACACTCAATAAACCAACTTGTCCAATGGACATGTGCCAAGTGGATTTAGTGACCCACATATTCTCACATCACTGAAATTTTTATACATCTATCTGTTATATAGCTTGAGCATTACAATAGACTTCATAGTTATACTACCAATATATAAGACTGAAAATTTTATACATCTATCATCTGTTATATAGCTTGGGCATTACAATAGACTTCATAGTTATACTACCAATATATAAGAAAAACAAGAATTATGCATTCATTATGGTCTTACAAAACGATAGTTACTTAGGTACGCACGTATCTCTGGAAAAGCCAATGGGTATGTGTAATGTGATTACATGTTTTCTGGAATTGCTTTAAAATATCCTCATTTTTAGATTCCTTATGGAAAAATCATGCATAAAAGAAACAGATCATAATATGGAAATCAGGAAAATAATAGAAGAAAGATGAAAATGGGTTTTAACATCATAAATTATGTAATTGTAATCAGAAATTTAAAAGAACTACTAATTGGAAATAATGCTCTTCATGAGAAGTGATCTCCTATCCACAGTCGACAATTGTTATATTGCTCATATCCAATGTGGCACTTGCACATTGGATGAGACAATTCATCCAATGTGCAAGTGCCACATTGGATGTGGATAACATAACAATTGCCCACCGGGGAGTAGGAGATCACTCATCCGCTATTAATATCTTTAAATACTCACTTATTTCTTGACTTGTCAATCTAGACGTATGCATGAGGAGTGATCTCCTACCTCCAGTGGGCAATTGTTATATTCTCCCATCTAATGTGTCACTTGCACATTGAAAGAATTGTCCACATAAGTAAATATCACATCAACAATTCATCCAATGTGCAAGTGCTCGGAAACATAACTCACATCCACCACCGGGCAATAGATCACTTCTCACATATGCATTTACTTTAGGGTAAATAGCACCGAGGGTCCCAAACCTTTAAACTTTGTGACGATAAACCTTTAATTTCTAGCACTCAGGTCTCTAACCTATGAAACGTTAGCATCTGAGGTCATTTTTTGACAGAAATCGTCAGTTTGATCATTAAATGGTCAAAATTTTGTTAAACACACCATTTTACCCTTAAATTGAATGATAAAAAAAATAGAAAAAGAAATGGAAAAATAAGACCATTTTACCATTTTCTTCTTGAGTTTGATCCAAACTCCTAGCTATCCATGAATTCTTAAATTCTTCATATGATCTTCTCGAACCTTGTATTTCCTTAAAGGATCTTTATCTACGACTCTTCCTTTGGATGCGCTTTGGAACAAGAAAAGTCCTTCAATCTCCATTTTATGTGAGATTTCAAGATGAAGATGACAAAATTCTTTGTATTC
Source organism: Forsythia suspensa (assembly GCA_023638005.1). Classification (NCBI taxonomy): domain Eukaryota; kingdom Viridiplantae; phylum Streptophyta; class Magnoliopsida; order Lamiales; family Oleaceae; genus Forsythia; species Forsythia suspensa. Next base: position 2,422,797 of record CM042670.1, read on the forward strand.
TTTTGTTTTTTCTCTACTTGATCCCATGGATTTTGGTCGAAACTCTTATAGGAGAAAGTGAATCGTTGCTCTTTGACTTCATGAAGACAAATCTGCTGCAGAACTCTCTCTCTCTCTCTCTCTCTCTTCCTTGGTCCGCCACCGTAGGAGCGACGGTGATTGCAAAAGGGTCGGTCTCTTTCTTATGCCTTGGTGACAAATCACCATTTATTCTTGCTCCAGTGGGATGTTGCATCCGTGATGGCAGCTTCAGGTGCTTAATTACGCCACCTTCAAAAGAAAATCAACTAATCTATTTCTTAAAAAAAAATTGTACAAAGCCTTTCATTTTGTTTGGTTGTTGGTGAAAGTGGTTTTCGATGGTGGTAATGGGCGACGACAAATTTGGAGAAGAAGAAGTGGTTAGGTTGGGAGTTAGTTGCAATTTTTTCTTTTTTGTTGGTTGGAGTTTAGTTGCAATTTTTGTTTTATTTTATTTTTTTCTATTCTTTTTTTTATCATTCAATTTAAGGGTAAAATGGTCTATTTAACAAAATTTTGACCATTTAATAGTTAAACCGACGAAATCATCAAAAAGGACCTCATGTGCTAAAGTTTCATAGGTTAGGGACCCGAGTGCTAGAAATTAAAGGTTTGAGACTCCAAATCACAAAGTTCAAAGGTTTAGAACCCTCGGTGCTATTTACCCTTTACTTTATGTACCCATATATAAGTAATTATTTTGCCTTTGACCAAATTTCAAACAAGAAAAGTAAAGAGTTGATGAATAGATGAACCCCTCTTCATGCATGATATGTCTTAGTATTCAGTTAGTAGCTTTCAAAAGACTGTTTACTCTTTTTTTATTTCTCTTTTAAGGACTAGTAATCAGATTAAACTGCAAAGTAAATACTATGGAGCAAAGGAAGCATCCAATGTACACGGCATACTTAAAATGTTAGCTTTATAATTTTAGTAGAGCCGATCATTTGAGAGTTGTCATAAGAGAGTCGCGAAAACGCTGTCCTATATTCGTGTAGCCTCTCATTCGTATGGGTATTTTTAACATTGTCCAACTCCAAGATAAAACCTTTATAACTCAATGCCGGTTCTCCTTCTATAGGCACGATTATAGAGAGTGAAAGAACGAGCATTTCTAGTTGCCAAAACTATTGGAAAGTATAGAATACAATGTGTAAAGGAATTATTTTTGTGTATATATGAAAGATGAAAATTCTCACCATTTTATAGTGGAGATTTGCACCCACACACCCATGACCATTTAAAGTCGAAATTAAAATTTGAATTAAATCGAAGGGTGTGTTTGATTGATTCCATGGAAAAGAAAAGATTTTCCATGTAAGTAGGAAGAAAAAACCACCTATTTTGGCAAGAAAATATTTTCCAACTTTTCCTTCTTAACCATGCTTTAACTTATTGTACCTTGGAAATCATTTTCATTTTCCATGTGCAATCAAACAGCCAAAGATGAAAAATATTTTTCACTGATGTGACAAGATTTTCCATGGATTAGACATTTTCCATGGAAAATCTTCCAATCAAACACACCCTAAATTGAAGACCAAAACTTAAAAGTAAAGAAAAGAGAACTGAAAAGATTAAAGGCTTGTATGGTCTAGTTTAAAAACTAGTTTTTCAACCTAAAATAGTTTATTTGACCAGAATTTTGCCTTCATAGCATGACATATTTAACCATTTTTAGTTGAAAAACTAGTTTTTAAACTAGACCAAACAAGCACTAAAGCAAATTAATTGAAAGGTTAAACCTTTATTTTGGTAACAACAGTCCCCACAAGGTTTAATGCTTTAAATAAAATAATTAGATAAATAACATTTATAGTGGCAACATATACTGTGCAATAGGTGTAGGATTCTTGTGGGCTTGAGCCTACACTTAGTGAAGACAACTTTAATTTGAGAGAGCCATAATGGACCGTGTCTTGAATTAGGTACATTTGGCCAAACATAAATTGCCCCTTACACAATATCAAATTAGGCTCAATTCATTGTGGGCAGCGCTATTAATGGTTATGTGCTCTTATCTTGATTCTAGTAAGAGTCTTCAGAGAATATCCCAATCTCATAGCTACGACCTCATGGAAACTCTTACATAAGTGAGTCCTCCAAAGATATGTGTGACCAGCACCTTGCGAGAATTCGTGCTTCGGTACTCATTTAGGGTTAAACACTTTCTAACATCACAATAATTAAAACTATCACCTTGCAAGAATTCCTGCATTGATTGGTTCTGGTATCCCTTTGGCCGAGTCGAACCGAATCGAACCAAACCAATGAGCGGACTCCTCCAAATTATATTATTTTTTTAAAATGCAATATTTATTCTGAAAATTTCAAAAATCAAAATAAAATAAGGTATGAGAAATTTGACATTTGAAACCCTCTTCATTTTTCCTAGCTTGGGACCGCTACTTTTATCGTAGGTAAAATTAAAATTGTACACGAATAAATTGTTACGTATACATTTTTGGTAAAACTTAAAAAGTAAGAAATACTTACAAATTATGAAGCCCGACTTTAAAAGTTCTTCAACTAATATGGTGTCTACTTTATCTTGGATCAGAATCCTCCCAATCCTTTAAATACATTAAACTCTCTAATATGTCTTCTTAAAGTCTTGACTTGAAATTAGACACTATTCTGCCACCTATACTAAAAGCAGACCCCGATACTACACTTATGTCAGATGTGTAAGTAGATCACGTATTATAATTGAAACAATTAGGTATCGGTGCTCATTTTTATCTCCACCATCGTAGTATATCAAAGATTTTCTCTCTTCTTCATCTAACATACTAAACATGTTTTAAGCAAAATACTTAACTAACTCTAAAAGTATGTCTCTAGTACATGTTCCTACATTCCTAGCACGAAAAAATAGAAGAAGAAGAACTAGGTTGTTGAGTTCCTCTAATTGAATTAAGGTAACTCCATAAGTTTCTATTGTCATTTGACGACAAAAAAGGCATTGGTACATGGATCTTGCAACGTTCCTACCGGTCTTTTCATCATAAATATCGTACATCTCACATAATTTTTTTCTAGATTATCGTACGTTAATGGATTTCTGTAACTTAATTAATTTGAAATTGTCGACACAATATGTTTTGTACATTCTAAATTTAATTTAGGATCCGTAATTGACGCTAACCGAAAAAACATAGGCAATTCCTCTCAATATTTTCTAAACTTAACCTCCAATATCCTTGTACTTATTAAAATTATTGGCAACAATAAAAATAGTTGAGAACTAATGAAGTAATATACGTTTGAACATGCATTTGGACCGATCGAGTTATATAGGCTGAACATGCATTTGTGGGTAGAAAAAACTTGCAAAAATTTCTCATATGATATGAAAATTTTTCAATCATATGATTACAAATCATATTTTAGACCGTATAAGTGTCGGCCATTATAATAGTCAATAATACAATGTTTGTAACCTTCAATTAGAAAACTAAATTTCCATATATGACCAACATGTGTACGTAAACATTTTGTTGCAAGAAAATTTTCTACATGTTTTATCAAATACTTGTTTTTAAACAAGCGAGATAGTAATATATTTTATAACGTACCTAATTTTTTCTAAGTTTGTCTATGAGTTTTAATCTATTTTTTATTATTAAATTAAAAATGTGATATATGCAACGAACATGAAATAATATGCCACCAAAATCAGGATTTAATTGTTGTGTTAATCTTTTTATTACTATATTATTAGGCGTAGCATTGTCAAATGTGAAATTACGAATTCTAGATTCGCAAAAAAAAAAAAAAAAAAATCTCTAATAATACTCATTAAAACAATATAAGTTTATTACATTGTGAGGGTAGCTAGTCAATTACTCCAAATGGAATTATTTTTTATGGATGATCTATTGTTTAGCAATATAATGTGTAGTGTCAGCTATATATCCTTTATGATTTTTACCAAACTGTTAGTTCGAAGTAAATGAAGACAAAAATATTTATTTAAATCACGTATTATGCATTCTTTATTTTTATTGAGTAAAGTGATAGTGTACCATGGTTGGAAATACTTTTATGCAATTTGATAAAGTGAAGGCTTTCCACTAAGCTATGTTGAAACTCACTAATTGCCAGCAAATGAGTCATGCTTTCATGCGCTTGTTCTCTTGCGGATACACCAGTTGTTTAGATTCAGACTAGAATTGGAAGTTGCACCGAGAGATTGGAATTGAAGTTGAATTTGATTTGTATCCAACCATCTGTTTTTTAGCAAACACTTTGGATAGTGTCTGTTTAGATAGCTCGTGCCCCTGCCTTTTTACCACGAAAATCTGTGTTTACAATGTTTACAAATTCCTTTATAGTCTGGATGTTCGCTTGTTGTTGTACCAGTTGGCATTAAATTGAAATGTTCCCAACACCTAGCCTTTTATGTTTTGTCTTACCGCTTTAGTGCTCGAATCGTTTGTTGTATTGGTGTGTGTTTCTAAATCTTCACTGATATCATTCAATTCAAGTGGATGAGTGCTCCCATAATCATCACCAGAATGAAGAATTGAAATATGATTAAGATAATTGAAATCATTATTTGTTTGGTGGCCACTTGCATGAGTGTAATTCATTTGGAATAGAGGTAGTAGAAAATTGTAGAATAAAGATAATGTATACTGGAATTGAAATTTGAAAGAAGAAATCAGTCAAATAAGCAAATTAAATTATAGATTGTACAATAAAAGAGCTAATATTAAGAATATAATACTTTGAAATTAAGTAAGTAGAGAGTTGTGAGAAATATTGAAGTGTGGGGGGTTTTATATAAGGAAAAAAAAGATCTTTTTTTTTTTTAAAAAAAATTAGGGAGTAAAACGGTCACTTTTGTGACAGTTCAACTTTGAACTGTCACCAAAGTGACCATTGTGGCTCATGAGCCTTGAGCCGGTTCGTTGGGCCGGGCCACGAACGACTCCAACAAGTTGGCTAGACGAACCCAAATCCATAATCGGACTATTAGGCCCAATTACCACCCCAATGTGCGGATAATCTAAAAACGTTTTGGAGTGTGCGTGCAACTCGTAAAAATTGTTCTCCTAAAATCTACCCAATTTGAAAAAGTGTGCAAAGTGGCGACTCTTGCGACCTCGGACCGAAATCGCAAACGAATGCACAACGAGTGTCTTGTCGAGAGCGACAATCTGCATGGAAATTTCATCGGTGTCCCGAATTCTTCATCGCCTTCCTCGAACGCCCGTAATCGTCGAGCCTATTTCGGTGTTGTCAATCAAAATGCTTCAAGACCTTCATTGTCATTGCTTTTTTCGCTTCTATTCCTACCCTTAAAATTGTAATAGAAAATTTATTTTTTCTTCCTTTTTACCAAAACGTAATTTTATCTATCCACGTAGTTGTAATTATATATGTCTAAAGTAACCGATTTTGTATTTTGTGAATAAATGTCCATGCGTGGGTTCGCTTGATTATCATTTTCGAAGATTTCATTTGTTTAAAGATATTCAAGTTTTGCAACTTAGCAAAGAATTATGTTTGTGCATCCGTAGATGTCGCTTAAAAAATTGTCATTTTTCGCTTTCTTGACTTCCCCCCCAGATATGGGCTTTGTTAATTACGATTTCTAACAGAAATTGAGTTCAAGCCAACTTCAAGGGAGTGATAATTTTTTATTTGTATGGAAGATCTCTATTTATTTATATATGTCTTAGTACATGTGTATATAATTTTATTTTAGCCTACTTGTGAATTTTGGAGATTGATTTATTGCTATGCTTGAATACTTTTGTGAGTACGAAAGAATGGGAAAGGGCTCGTAAAATCTGAAAACATCTGAAGGATTTTTATGTATATGAAAGATGTGTTTTTATTTAATCTGAAAGTTAGAAATGGGGGAAAACCAATTTTGATGTATATCAAAGATGTGTTTTTATTTAAACCCGAATTTAGAAATGGAGGAAAAACCATGGGTTAGTGGTCGATGAAGTTTTTTGAGATTTCAGTTGACCACAGTGTGAAAGTGTGGAACTTCGAGGAATTCGAATTGATGTGGGGCTTCTGCTAAGCCATTATTTCTCAGGGTAATGAATGTGTACATCAAGTGAACATTTTGTTAGAGCAAGTTCTAGAAGAATTCAATAATGGTTTTGAGAAGTTGGTTATGTGAACGTTGCTTACATCCATCAAACTGAATTGTAGTCGTCAAAGCAAGCACTGGAGGATTTCAACGAACATATGGAGAATCGGAGATGTAGTCATGTAGGTATTCAAGGTTTACATGTTCATCTCTTTGATTGTAAATGATTGGATATGAACGTTATCTTATAATTTGGCGGCGCTTGATTTGGCAAGACGAATGCACTTGAATAAGAAAATTCCTCTCTTATAGTTCGTAGCTATGGTACAAGGTGTGTGCGATTTGGGCTTGATGAATTTCCACGAGTTGGGATGTGATGGTTGTTCCGGACTATCCATACCTACAAGTCGGTCCGCTTGGAGTCATTGTTTCATTAAATAGGTCGATGATATCATTTTAGTTATGCGGACGCACATCTCTACTTGTTTTCCAAATTAATTTCCTTGATGCATATAATTTAGAAGAATATGTGACTAATCCGCGTACATGAATTTCGACCAGAAAAAGTCAAAATGATACGTAGTCACGGGAAATCTTGAAGCTTATAATTTATGGTAATATGGTATACAATAATCCAAAATTGAAGACCAGTCCATAACCAAGTAATATGGTATACAATAAGTAAACATAAAATTTATATAATTTACAAATTTTTCATAATTTAACATGCATGCATAGAATCATAAGTGACATTCATATCCTGCTATGTCGCTATTTTTACAATGTTACAAAAATTTATGATTGTTGTTTCACATAAATAACATGGCATTAAAATGGCTACTATAAACAATTATAAAGCATACATTATACCTAATTCGAGGAATCGACATTGTCGCGATTTTATATCTTTAATAATTCCGCAAGTGTACGGATCGCACAAGTAGTAAAATGGATTTTGAGTCCAAGTATCGATCCCACGAAGATTTAGATAATTCAGTTCAATCATGCTAACCTTAACCGAATCTAATGAACTTTGGAAGATTTTGTGTTTAATAACTAATTAAAATAGTAAACTAAAAATAGTTAAATAACTATGGCTCAAATAATTGAAAGATTAGAACTTGGTGAAAATTTGAGTTAACTTTAAAAAGGAAAAGTACTAGAATTCTGAATCCACTTGTAGTTGTTATTTCTTCTATCTTGATTCTTGGTCTTGACAAATTACTTCAGTTATGAAGATCAATATCCCTAGATTGTTCAACATTTTCTCTCGAATAAAGTTAAACCTATTCATATGTATGACTCGACTATATTTCTATGACAAATGCGAATACAAACAGATGCATTAAATTTTTGTGGATAATTAAAGATCACCTAAAGCATAGCGGTATATTTCTATTCCCTATCGGACTTTAAGATAATTAAAATAGCGTCTAGCATGCTTTCGATTTTTCGATAGTAAAACACACCACAACAATCATACAATTACTATGTATATAATTGTAGATGCAAACAAAATCAAGATTAATTATTCAAAACTATATTGAAATAAATTGTCAAAAACCAAGTCTCAAGATGAAAGAATTTAAACTACAAGTTTTATCGTAATTCTAGCACTAATTAAACTAGCCTAGCATACTAAAAATAAGAAAATAAGAAGGGGAAGAAAACATGAAATTTATCACCCAGAAAAGAAGAAAACTTGAAAGAATAATTGCATGATCTTGATCTTCGTTGAATTCCTTGATCTCCGTTTGATGCTTTCGTCTATGTTTTTCTCCCAAAAACTCAACAACCTATTATGAGTTAATAACTTATATATATACTACCCTAATCGTGCTCCAAAAGATACCAAAAAGACCTAAAAATCGTGGGCCAAAAGTTACCTAATCGGAGTCGAACTGAACAAGGAAAAAAATCTCCACATCTAAAATTTAGCCTGGGCGATCGCCCAGGTTCATGGTATTGCTCTCTGCTTCTGAGTTTAAGTGCTGGGCGCTCGCCCAGCTTGGCTATTTTCATTCTTCACACTTTGGTCCTTCTAGTTTCCACACCTTCCAATTTGGTCTACAATCTTTGGGTCTTGGTCATTTTAGTCCTCCAACTTTCCTAATTTGTAAATTGGTCCTTCAACTTTTGATAATCTCCAATTTGATCCTTCAACTTTCAATAATCTCCAATGTGGTCCTTCAACTTTCAATTGAGTGCAATTGGATCATACTTTCAAAATATCTTTCAATTTATACCTCTTTTCATCCATTCTTCTCCAATTTCTTATAGACAGGTCCAAAACTGAAATATAAAGAATAATGCACCAAATTAAGTAGAAAATTAATAACATAACGAAATAAAAGCTTAGTTTAAAGCTCCAAATAAGTGTACAAAATGCACTTATCAAACACCCCAAACTAAACATTTGTTTGTCCTCGAACAAAAATAAAAATAAACTAGAAATTTAAACTAAGCTAAACAAATGAACAATGATTGAGTTTATGTCAAATTTCTTACTATATGCCTCATGTTTGAAAAATAAAGTAACACGATTAGAAAAGATCAAACAACACAAAAAATTTTCACTTATCCATTGCTCGACCTTTAGTGAGTGTGTGATTAGCCAAAAATTTAACTTACTCATGTATTAGACCACGACTAATGTTGTGTTGTTGATATTTTTACAGTCCCGAACCCCTTGTAGGCACTTCTTCCTTACACCTCTCGTAAATTATCACACTTCTAATGCTTTTCTCTCCAATCCCGAGGTGTTCTAGCGAATTTGGTTCCTATTGATCAACACAATGCTTTTTTCAAATAAAGTAGTAAAAATTAGAGCTTGTATTCTCAGAACTAGAGTGGTGAATGATTTCTAAATTCTCATATTCAGTCTCTTAGGTTTTAATTTAGCAATCCTTACCGAGCACCTCTAACACTTTTTTATTTATATTACTTATATAAACGATCTTACATCTTGTGCAATACTTCTCTCTCACCAGCTTTCTATGTGACCCTTGTAGCGAGATTTGGGCGATGACTCCCAAGTCGATGACCATAGGACACCAGTTTTGAAATACCCTAACAGACTTAATTGCTCGAGTCCCACAGCTATAAGAGAAGTAAAGATGTAAATTTTTTTTACTCATGTAACGAGCTTTGGGCCGATGATTCTCAAGTCCGATGACTTTAGGGCACCAGATTTTAAAATACCCTAACAAGCTTAATTGCTCGAGTTAGACATTTTATTTTATTTATTCAGCAGTAAGTAGTGCTCAGTTTAGATTCCTTTACTATAACCTAATCAACCAAAGATGAGACGCAGAAAACCAAAACCATCAACATTCTCAAAACACAAGTAGTAACTTTAGCACCCCCAAACTGTTCTCAAATAGTTTGGTTACTAGCTTAAGAATTTAGGAACATAACTTTTCATAATGATACTAAGTCAACAATATCAACTCAAACACTCAAGTCATGTTCTCAATAAACGATAAGTTAATAGTGGCCATGTGCTTCATTAATCAGGTCTAACATGGATAAGTATTCAGAGAAAAGTACGAGTTCAAGTGTTGTCTAATATTCTACCAAAATGCACTCGATTTTCAAACAAATATCATCATTGGCAGTAAGATGTTTAACAACAACTAGATAAATAAATTTTTTTTTTCAGTTATACAGACCCGAGTGATAAGCGAATTCAAAAGCAGCCAATAAGTATCATGATACTTTACCCACCCCCAAATGAAAATACTACATTGTCTCCAATGTAAGCAAATTAGAACAAAATTAAAGGAGGAAAAGATCAGGTACTTCCCGGGGGTAAATGTGGAGACGAAGGTCTTGGTGGATCGGCTGGTGGAACAGGAGTGGATCCATGGTGAGGAGCGCTCGGGGCTGAGGGCTGAGAGATGATGGTATCAATATCATCCATGCGCCGCGTAAAATAGAGCATTCGGTGGTGGACATCGTCGTACGTGTAGTTTATAGTCCGTTGCTCTCCTTGGAGCGCAGTGTTTGTCGTGGTTAAGGAGTCCAATTTAATCATCATATGGTCAATCGTTACCTTCGCATGGCCCGCCGAGTGCAATCGAATGGAGCTCAAAACCCGACTCGCCGGATAATCGGGTGAAAATATGACGCAAGAGGCGATCAGTCTCGACAACTGGTTTCAGAGCTGGATTGTCCACTGCTCATCTGGCCACAGGATTTCCCAAGGTCCGTTTGTTGATAGATGGTTCAGGAGTCTCAGGCTCTTCATGAGGAAGTAATGGCACTCCTTCGCGCCAAAAAGTGCACTAATGAGGCAAGGAACATGGAGAATCGGCCAAATGCACACTGTGAGGCAAAATCAACAATGAATCGGAATATGTAAATCCCCAAGTTAGTTTTGTACCCACTTGCAAGATGATATAAGAGCTGGGCTCGAGTTTCATTGAAGTCTGTGCGGTGGGAGGTAGGATCGATGTTATGACACACAAAAATATAGAAGATACGTAGACTTTCTGTCAGCTGGTTGTGTAGGAATTTGGGTTCCACGAGAGGCTAAGCGTCTGCTCGTCTATAAAGAAACTGAGACACTTGTGTCATGTCAAGATCAGCCAGGACAGGCTCAATATCGTTGGCAGTCAGTCCATAAAATTTGGCAATCACAGTGGGGCTGAACTTAATCCACTTCCCACGGACCCAAGTGGTGTACCGATGGTCTGCTTCAGCTCCTCAATGGCGTGATTGAAATTGGCAAGAAATTCCTTGACCAATAGTGGGTAGGCCAAATGAGGTTTGCCTGTGACCCTTTGCCAACCACAAGAATGAATGAGATTCGCCATTTCGGAGTAGGGAAAGTCTGTCAGAATTACCTTCCTTTCGGCCCATATATGTTCCTGCATTAACCACTTGTTGTAGATATGTTCTTCTTCGGGACCCCGAAATCTTAGGATACCTCCGTCATCAACATTGGTTTCCACTGGTCGGCGTCGGCCAGATGATGAACTGACCTTCTCTTTCTCCTTTTTTGTCGGTGGGTCTTTACGTTTCGGTGCCATAGTACCTAAGAAAAAGAAAGATGAATTCATTAGGCACCATAATAAAGGAAGGAATACTGAAAACACACCAAAAGAAAAGAAAAATAGAGATAATCTTCTTGTTTTAAACTTAGGTCGATCATCACTTTACACCATCGGAAAAACCGAGGAAATATTGAAATTTTTCTGAGCCATCTCTGGACATATGGTTCTACATATAATGGTCGTTATCATATTCAAAATTTAGGTAGAACGGAGGTCAAATGAGCGGGACGTAAGGGGGACGAAAATGGTGACGTGAAGTGGCAGATGCCTGCCGCCATGGCATGCCATGAGTGCCTTCTATGGGATGAAGTGGTGTGGACAATTTGGAATGTAAATCTCTTGAATGCACGCACAATGATCAATAATAATAGAGTATGAAGAATAGTCAATCAAAGATTTTCCCTAATTTCACAAGAATTGGCACTTAGTCATTTTATCAAACACCTAGTGTGCATTGCGTGGTAGGCGGTACATTATATTAATTGGGAAGTGAAGCTAGCCTAAAAATTTCTCTGCATTCTCAATAACTCAACAAACCAACATCTAACCTAGTCCATCCTCCTTAATTAAGAAAGAAGCAACCGAAGAAAATGAAGCTAAAAAGAGACACGAAGAGGAGATGAAGAAAAATCAAACCTTGTTCTTAGCTTGCCCAATTCGAGGATGATGTAGTGAATGCAATGGACCGTGTGATTGAGCTAGATGAATTGATGAATGACCAAGAGAGATGCAGATTGAAGTGTGGTTGGGGAATGAAATGGACTTTGTAATTGAGCTTCTCAAGTTGAATGTGTAAGTGTGGAGGAAGTGTGGTCGCTGTGAGCTTAAGTCTTGGGCATTACGCCCGACCTGAAAGTGAGCGATCGCTGTGGCAAAACCCGAGCGATCGCTTAGGCTTAACACTGGGCATTCTGCCCAGTGTTTGCATAGTGGGGCGATCACCTGGGCTTAACCCGGGCGATCGCCCGATTTACCAAAATTTTTTCTTTGAATGTGCATGTCGTGCCACTTTTTGGTCTGCTCCTTATACAATTTCGTGATCTCATAAGCTTCCAACTGAAACTCATCCATTTCATTCAATTGAAAGAGTCTCTTTTGACCAGTGCCTTTAGATCAAGTTCAACTTCTTGACACCCAATATGCTCGGTGCTCTAACTCAACTGGTAAATGGCACACTTTTCCAAAACTAGCCGATAGGGAGACATGCCTATAGGAGTTTTGAAAGTCGCTCGGTAGGCCCATAAAGCATCATCTAGTTTCTTTGACCAATATTTTCTTGATGAACTCACCGTTACCTCAAGAATCCGCTTCAACTCCCGGTTGGAGACTTCCACCTGCCCACTTGTTTGAGGGTGATTAGGAGTAGCAATATGATGCCGAACGCCATATTTAGCCAACAAATACTCAAACTGACGATTGCAAAAGTGCTTACCACCATTACTAATAATGGCTCGGGGCGTGCCATAACGAGTGAAAATGCATTTTTTTAGGAAATCCATCACAACCCGTGCATCATTAGTAGGTAAGGCGATGGCTTCAACCCATTTGGAGACGTAGTCTACAGCAACCAAAATATATTGATTCGAGAATGACGAAGGGAATGGCCCCATGAAATCAATACTCCAAACATAAAAAAGCTCGACCTTAAGTATACTGTTGAGAGGCATTTCATTCCTTTTTGAGATATTTCCCGTGAGCTGGCATCGATCAGATTCCTTCACAAAAAAGGTAAGCATCTTTGAAGAAGGAAGGCCAGTAGAACCCAGACTGTAGAACTTTAGCAGATTTTCAGAGGCACCAAAGTGTCCAGCGTAGGCTGAAGAGTGGCAATGCCCAAGTATCTGAGGGACTTCTTCTTCAGGAACACACCGCTGAATTATTTCATATGGACCCCGTCTATAGTGAATAGGATCCTCCCAAAAATAGTGCTTCTAAGTCAGAGAAAAATTTCTTCTTTTGATGACTTGAATAATCTGGCGGGATGATGGATTTGGCCAAGAAATTTACTATATCTGCAAACCATGGTGCTTTTTCCAAATGAAAAATGCTCATCCGAAACACCTCATTAATATCCAAGCTCTCGATATGCTCTTCCTGCTCAAGTCTGGATAGGTGATCAGCTACTACATTCTCGCTTCCTTTCTTGTCTCTTATCTCGAGATCAAATTCTTGTAGAAGTAATACCCATCTAATCAGCCTCGGTTTTACATCTTTCTTTGCCAATAAATACTTCAAGGCTGCATGATCAGTGTAAACTATCACCCTCGATCTAACAAGATATGATCTGAATTTATCAAAGGCATAGACTACAGCCAGGAGCTCCTTCTCAGTAGTGGCATAATTGAGCTGTGCATCATTCAAAGTCTTGCTAGCATAGTGTATCACATGAAAAATTTTATCTTTTCGCTGCCCCAACACTACTCCAACTGCATAATCACTTGCATCACACATTAGTTCAAACGGTAGACTCAATCAAAGTATAATTATCATAGGTGCTGAAATGAGCTTCTCTTTTAGAGTGTTGAATGCCAATAGACACTCTTCGAGAGAATACATAGGGCACATCCTTGACCAAAGAAAAGTACACAGAGGTTTTGTGATTTTTGAAAAGTCTTTGATGAATCGACGATAGAACTCGGTATGCCCAAGAAAGCTTCTAATACCCTTGACAAAAGTTGGTGGTGGCAATTTTTCTATAACCTGAATTTTTTCTTTATCCACTTCAATCCCCTTAGCTGAAATTCGATGTCCCAATACGATACCCTCTTGAACCATGAAGTGACACTTTTTACAATTAAAAGCTAACTTTGTATCTTCATACCGCTACAGAACCAGGTGGAGGTGCTCCAAACACTCATCAAAGGACGAATCCAAACACCGAGAAATCATCCATGAATATTTCGATGAATTTCTCCACCATGTCAGAGAAAATGGCCATCATGCAACGCTGAAAAGTAGCATGAGCATTGCATAGACCAAAAGGCATCCTACGGTAAGCAAAGGTGCCATAGGGACACGTAAATGTGGTCTTCTCTTGGTCCTCGTGTGCTATTGAAATTTGATTATACCCAGAGTATCCATCCAAAAGCAAGAATGAGAATATCCAAATGATCTTTCCAACATCCGATCAATAAACAGAAGGGAAAAATGATCCTTCCTAGTAGTAGTATTGAGTTTGCGGTAGTCAATGCAAACTTTCCATCCTGTGATTGTTCTGGTTGAATCAACTTATTCTTTTCGTTCTGAACCACAGTGATACCTTCCTTCTTTGGCACCACTTGAACTGGACTGATCCAAGCACTATCTGAGATTGGGTAGATAATTTCGGCATCTATTAGCTTCATGACTTCTACTCTGACCACTTCTTTAATATTAGGATTCAGCCTCCTCTGACTGTCAATGCTTAGTTTAAAATCATCCTCCATGAGGATTTCATGCATGCACAGAGTAGGGTTGATACCCTTGATATCAGTAATAGACCACCCAATAGCTATCTTGTGTTCTCGAAGCACTCGGAGTAATTTTTCCTCTTCAAGCTTATTAATAGAATTTGTAATGATTACAGTCAAAGTAGAGGATTCACCCAAGTAGGCGTAATTTAGATGAGAGCGCAACTCGCTTGAGCTCTATTTTTGGAGGTCATGAACAGGTAAGCGATGTTTTGTAGAACATGTGCCCAACTCCTCAAAGCGTGGTCGGTGTGTATATGGAGGATTAGCTTCAAGATATATTGCGCACATCTCAATCTCACTAGAATCGGCGTGAGAGGATTGAGAATGCACAATGCAAGCCTCAATGGATCCGATGGATTATGGAGATGGAAATTTTCATGAACTACATCATCAACCACATCAACTTTGAAGCGCCTATCGACTCGGTTGGATATTTGATTGCCTTGAAGACATCAAATGTGACTTGCTCATCGCTAAACCTCGAATCGGTTGGCCTTTTTGTACATCGATTAGAGCTCTACCGATGGCTAAAAATGATCGACCAAGAAGAAGTGGGACATCTTTATCTTCATCCATGTCGAGAATGATAAAATCAGTTGGGAAGATGAATTTGTCCACTTTTACAAAAAGATCTTCAACAATTCCTCTTGGATGTTTAATAGACCGATCACCTAGTCAGAGTTACCGTAGTTGCTTTAGCTTCCCCCAAACCTAATTTCCTGAAAATAGAAAGCGGCATCAAGTTAATACTAGCACCTAAATCACACAAAGCTTTATCAATACAAAAATCACCAATTGTGCAAAGTATTGTAAAACTCCCGAATCTTTGAGTTTAGGAGGTAGTTTATTTTGTAAAATAGCACTACACTCTTCTGTCAACATCACCGTCTCATGTTCCTCCATCTTGCGTTTATTTGAAAGAATGTCTTTCAAGAATTTTGCATAACTGGACATCTGAGCAAGTGCATCTGCAAAGGAGATGTTGATATGTAGTTTCTTGAAGATCTCAAGAAATTTTCTGAATTGCTTATCTAACTTGTGCTTTTGTAGCCTCTGAGAAAATGGAATCGGAGGATCATATGGCTTGATAGGAACAGTTGCCTTAACCTGTGGTGTGCCTGAACTCTTTTTCATAGCTGTTGTCTGCTCAGTCTGTACCACGTGTTCCACATCAGTGGAAGGTACCACTTCTTTATTTGCAACTGATCTCTTTACATGGATCTCTGGTAACTGAACCCTACTTCTAGTAGTAATAGCTTTAACATGTTCCTTGGGATTAACCTCAGACATCGGGCAAAGTACCTAGTGCTCGCTCGATAAAGCAACTGCCATCTGCCCCATCTGTGTCTCTAGATTCTTTATTGAAGTACCTTGATTTTGAAGAGAGGTGTCTATCTTTCTCATGAACTGATTAGTAGTTTCTATGTACTAATCCGTTTTCACGATGAATTTGTTGAGCAAGTCTTCTAATGATGTACTCTTTTCTGGCTGCTGGAACTGTGGCCTAGCATTATTCTGATTATCCCTCCAAGAGAAATTTGGATGGTTTCGCCAACCTGGATTATATGTGTTGGAATATGGATTATTTTACTAGAATTGACCACCTTGAATATAATCGACCTGTGCAGGCGGTAGTGATAGAATAGGACATTCTGATGTACTATGACTGGCTCCACATTCTTCACATGTTGATTTCTTTATTTGCACTGCATTGGCTGAATATGACATACTTTCCACTTTGTGTGCCAAGGACTCTATATGTGCAGATAATGCTGTGAAAGTATCTATCTCATGTACTCCTGCAGCTCTCTTTTGTACGCCTCTCTCTCGATGGCCACATGGCAGTGGTGGTAGCTACTCTTTCAAACAAATCCAAGGCTTCAACCAATCGCTTTTGGTAGATAGAGAACCGTTGGATGAAGAATCAATCATGCTTTTAAATGAAGGGAGTAGTCCAAAGATAGAAATATTGAATTTGTTGCCCCTCGCCAACACCTCGATGAAGGCACTTCCTTAACATATTCTTGAATCATTCCACGCTTCATCAAAAGATTCTGCTTTTGATTGTTGAATTATGGATATATCATGCTTCAACTTCAAACATTTGTTGGTGGGAAGAATTTCGTGCAAAACTTTTGGGCTAGATCATTCTAGGTGGTTATGCTATCAATTGGCGTGAGTCCAACCACTCAAGAGCTTTGTCCCAAGAGTATGTGGGAACAAACGTGGGCGGATGACGTCGTCTGAGATTCCTTGATACTTGAAGTGTTGACACATTTCCAAGAATCTCGAAACAGGTGTATGTGGATTATCATTGGTGCCATAGAATTGGTGCCCATTCTCATCGGTCCAAGAATCTCTCGCTATTTTTACAATGTTACAAAAATTTATGATTGTTGTTTCACATAAATAACATGGCATTAAAATGGCTACTATAAACAATTAGAAAGCATACATTATACCTGATTCGAGGAATCGACATTGTCAGCGATTTTATATCTTTAATAATTCCACAAGTATACGGATCGCACAAGTAGTAAAATGGATTTTGAGTTAAGTATTGATCCCACGAGGATTTAGATAATTCAGTTCAATCACGCTAACCTTAATCGAATCTAATGAACTTTGAAAGATTTTGTGTTTAATAACTAATTAAAATAGTAAACTAAAAACAGTTAAATAACTATGGCTCAAATAATTGAAAGATTAGAACTTGGTGAAAAATTGATTTAACTTTGAAAAGGAAAAGTACTAGAATTCCGAATCCACTTGCAGTTGTTATTCCTTCTATCTTGATTCTTGGTTTTGACAAATTACTTCAATTATGAAGATCAATATCCCTAGATTGTTCAACAGTTTCTCTCGAATAAAGTTAAACCTATTCATATGTATGACTCGACTATATTTCTATGACGAATGCGAATACAAACAGATGCATTAAATTTCTGTGGATAATTAAAGATCACCTAAAGTATAGCGGTATATTTCTATCTCCTATCGGACTTTAAGATAATTAAAATAGTGTCTAGCATGCTTTCGATCTTTCGATAGTAAAACACACCACAACAATCATATAATTACTACGTATATAATTGTAGATGCAAATAAATCAAGATTAATTATTCAAAACTATATTGAAATAAATTGTCAAAAACCAAGTCTCAAGATGAAAGAATTTAAACTACAAGTTTCATCGTAATTCTAGCACTAATTAAACTAGCCTAGCATACTAAAAATAAGAAAATAAGAAGGGGAAGAAAACATGGAATTCATCACCCGGAAAAGAAGAAAACTTGAAAGAATAATTGCTTGATCTTGATCTTCGTTGAATTCCTTGATCTCCGTTTGATGCTTTTGTCTATGTTTTTCTCCCAAAAACTCAACAACCTATTATGAGTTAATAACTCATATATTTACTACCCTAATCGTGCCCCAAAAGATACCAAAAATACCTAAAAATCGTGAGCTAAAAGTTACCTAATCGAAGTCGAACTGAAAAAGGAAAAAAAATCTATGCACTAAATTTTAGCACAGGCGATCGCCTGTGTTCATGGTATCAAGCTATTGCTCTCTGCTTCTAAGTTTAAGTGCTGGGCGCTCGCCCAGCTTGGCTATTTTTAGTCTTCACACTTTGGTCCTTTTAGTTTTCGCACCTTACAATTTGGTCCTCAATCTTTGGGTCTTGGTCATTTTAGTCCTCCAACTTTTCATAATTTGTAAATTGGTCCTTCAACTTTTGATAATCTCCAATTTGGTCCTTCAACTTTCAATTGAGTGCAATTGGATCGTCATACTTTCAAAATATCTTTCAATTTATACCTCTTTTCATCCATTCTTCTCCAATTTCTTACAGACGGGTCCAAAACTGAAATATAAAGAATAATGCACCATATTAAGTAGAAAATTAATAACATAACAAAATAAAAGCTTAGTTTAAAGCCCCAAATAAGTGCACAAAATGCACTTATCAGATATGAAGAATGGCGTAGAGGGTGGTGGTTTTATTTAAATGATCCATATCTAAAAATTGTTCTTGATATATATCCCTATAATAATATAAGAGTCTTAAATTTTTTATTGTTTAAATTTCAGTCAATACGACACCGTTTTGGTCGCCGCAATTTTAGATTTTTTCCCCTTA
The DNA here is from genome assembly GCA_023638005.1 of Forsythia suspensa. Lineage (NCBI taxonomy): Eukaryota > Viridiplantae > Streptophyta > Magnoliopsida > Lamiales > Oleaceae > Forsythia > Forsythia suspensa. The sequence continues at coordinate 2,441,523 of CM042670.1, forward strand.
GTTTTGTCGAGTAGCTCGACAAAAAAGCCAATTTATTTATTTATTTATTTATTTTGTCGAGCAGCTCGACAAAAAGGCCATTTTTTTTTGTTTGTTGAGCTACTCGACAAACACGAGACATTCAAAATGGGCTAGCCCATTTTGACCTTTTTTTTTATTTTTATTTGGGTGTGTGTGTTTGTCGAACTCTTCGACAAACACACACATGGCAATCAAAATGGGCTATTTTGACTCTTTATTTTATTTTTATTTGGGTGTGTGTGTTTGTCGAGCAACTCGATAAACATCGTTCGACAAACACACACTCACAACAATCAAAATGGGCTTGACCTTTATATATTTATTTATTTATTTGTGGTGTGTGTTTGTTTTTCTTTTAGACTTTAGTAGCAAATAGATTTTCATTCAATTTTTTACTAATTTTTTTTTTTATTTTATCTTATATGCTGATTGTACAAAATTCGTTCCAATCGAAAGTAATTTTTTTTTATTTTTCAAATTTGTTTTTACAGATTATTCTAAATAAATGCTATTAAATAGATATGTTAGAGGATGTTTCAAAATCAGGTTTTTTTTTTTTTGGAACAAAAAAATATTAAGACAATTTTTTATTTTTTTTGTAGAGCAGCTCGACACTACCGAAATACCATTTTTTTGTGTGTGTTTATGGAGAATATAAGAAGTGCCAAGCACACCAATTAAAATGGCCTATTTTTTTTTGTAATTTTTTTTGTGTGTTTGTCGAGCAAGAAGTTTCCAATCAAAATGGGTTTAGCGCATTTGACAATTTTTTTTTCATTAATTTTTTTTCTTTTACATCTTCGTCCAAACAAATTTTCATTCACCTTTTCACCAATCTTTTTTTTTTATCTTATAAGCAAATTGTACACAATTCGCTCAAGTCGAAGGTAAATTCTTTATATTTTTCACTTTTACTTAATTATTTATTACTATTTGAGATTATTCTAAATAAATACTATTAAATAGATATGTTGGAGGATGTTTGAGAATTGAACAATTGCAGTTTTTTTTTTTTAAAACAAAAATGTATCTATATGTATGTGTGTGTGTGTGTGTGTGTGTATTGTAGTATTCAGGAGGAACAACAATGACTGTGGAGACTGGAGAATCAAAATATCCATTGTCAATTGAATTCTATAAGTTATATTGTATATAATATACAAATATGCCATTATTATACAAATTTTATATCAAGAATACCCATGTTACCTCAAGAACAAATTATCCACATATTTTAAATAAATGATAGTAAACAATTTTACTGAAATTAACATTCGCTTATTTGTCTCAAATTTTACAATATTATAATTGCTACATGTGAACGCATACGGCCCTAAAACTAGTGTGTGTATTATTATTATTATTATTATTATTATTATTATTATTATTATTATTATATAATTTTTATTTTGATAACTTCAAAGAAAAAAATCCAACTTAGAGGCCATTTTAAAAGATAAATGTCCCATCACCGCACAGTTGATGTGAATAGTAATTGTGGTATTGTTCATAAAAAAGCAAAAAAAAAAAAAAATTTAAAGAGGCTATTGGTGCATCACTGTTCATGATAGTGGTGCAGTCACTGTTAACGACGACAAAAGTGACAGTTTCAAAAAAGATTTTTTTTAACTGAATAATATCAATTATTTTGTAAAGTCTACAGAACTGATTTAGAATCGTGCTCTCATACTATTTGTGATGATCCGAGTGTCACTAAAACTTAAAGTAAACTTACATAAAAGGACTAAAAAGGAATACATAAGATTTTCTTTACAAAATAATGAAAATTCAACCTTATTCTGTACACATATATTGAAATAGATAGGTTCTACGTAATGAAATAAATCGAAAATGTGTTTCATAAATTTTTATGAAATAAGTGTAACCGTAACTGTAACCATCTCCATACCGACCACCTCGAATGAAAAGTTGAAACAAACATAACGTGAGATAAAATCTCAATAAGTGTGTGTGAGTAATTTTCTTTTCTTGTATATGTATTTCAATGAAAGATTGCATAGGGTGACACGAAAATTGGACCAAACTTAGATGGTACCAAATTCTCGCATGTGGTGCTACTAAACTCCGATCCGTTATTAACATATCTTGCATAATGTGGACCATAACAAAAACATAGACGTGAAATAACATATAAAAATAATTACTCATAGTCAACATAACTGCACACTTACCTTATGCTTGAAACTTGAAATAAAATAAGACCACTTTAAGAATTTGAAATTCCTTCATCCTTTCTCTCTTATTCTAAAGATAAGAAGAAGATTGTGTGTTTGTGTGTTTCTTGTTTACACCAGTATGTAAAACGTGTGTTGCACGTGATTTAATAACGGTATTGTGATATATATGTTCATTCAAATATTTAAATAATTATATCTTAATTTAATACTGCAATACAAAAATCTAACTTTAGAAAATACGGTGAAATATAATATTTGCTGTTGTATTCAAATAAAGTACTTTCTATAAGTGTGTGACAAGTATTGAACATCTATTTTTTAAGGTCTATAATGTAGTCAAATAATGTCAATTAAAGAACACAAACGAAAAGAATAAAAATTAGAGTACATAAGTTCTTAAATATATTGAGCACTCAAACCTATTGAATTTTCTTGCTTTATGAGATGACAAATAACTTATAATAAATCTTTGTAATTTAATATAGCTCTCCAGCTATGAAGAGATTTTAAATCAAAATATCACATGCAATTTGGGCTCGTAACACCTCAAGTTATGTGGATTTATCAATCAATATATAATAGAAAACAAAATAACATTTACATTAGAAACCTCGGTAAAATTAAACATTCTTATTTGCACAATTCAATGCTTAGATGTCTTCACGTGAACTTATCCAAATAGTAATGGAGAAATAAATGAATATTACCAAAACTAAATATTCTAATATTTAAGTATCTTATTCACATGGGAGTATAAATAGTTAAGAAAAATTAGTTTAAGCAAAATAGAGAACAATTCAATTAAAAACAAAGAATAATAGAAATGAGATCCGTATCAATAGTGGATTGAAAGTTTTTGGTCTAGAAAATCTGAAGCCTCAAGTCAATTTGATATGTAAACAATATACAAATGCACACGAGCATGCACAATAATTAAAAAATACACCATAACCTTTATAGTCCAGCGCAAATTAATTTTTTATTTTTTTTTTTTAAAGAAGAGCATTTAGAGATGATTATTCACATAAAGTAGCAAAACCATAATCACAAATACAAATCTTCAAATGAAGTCTTTATGGACATCACAAACTAAATAATTACTTACAAATAAAACAACTTTAAACTTTAAATTAGACTTGAAATAAGTTGAATAAATTGTTGGTGGAAGGTAAACGACTATTAACCTTGTAACTTATCAAATCCGGTCTCACAATTCAAAGAAAATATTTTCAAAATCTAGTAATTAAATGTAATAAATAGTGATTTAGCCTTTTCAACTTTTAAGGACTATACGTGATTATAAATACTAAATTTGGAGTTCAATTATAACATCAACTGAAGGACAATTTAGGAAATATAAAGTATTAATGAGGGCGTATTTGTCCAAAAATATTTCTCCATTTTCTTAACTTTTAGATGTAGTATAGATAAAGAGTGTGTATTTATAGGGGAGGATGAGGTTTTCCATGCATGGAAACTTTATACTTCATTAATTACTTTCCTATATTACCTATATGCATTATTAGGAAAATATAGATTCTTACCTTAAATTATATGCATGATTAAAGACTAATTTAAGCTAATCACATAATCATATGCAATTATATACATTTTAGTATATAATTACATGCATGATTAAAGACTAATTTCAACTAATCACAGAATCATATGCAATCATATACATATTAGTATATAATTACATGCATGATTAAAGACTAATTTAAGTTAATCACATAATCATATGCAATCATATACTTATTAGTATATAATCATTATTCTATCTACCATATATATGCAAGAGAGCATATATATATATATACCTTAATTATATGTATGATTTAAGCTAATTACACAATCATATATGTGTAATACAATCATATACACATTAACATTATATAAATTATTTTTTTCTACCATATATATGCAATAGGTCATTAAACATATCTATTTTTAGCAAATTATTGGTAGGCAAGATTGCTGCTCACGACACTATTCATGGGACACAAATCTGCATATATCTAATAATTGCAGTTAGGTCCTCAATTATAAGCAAACCTGTAATTTGGTACTTAGACTTTCGTCTTTGTGCGATTAAGTCTTAATTCTAATTTTAATGTCTAATAACGAGATTTTAGGGTGTTACAGTTTCGACCTACGTATCAATAAAAAGATATAATATCACCTTAAAAGTATCAATTTCCCCATGCTACATACAAGTCAAAAGACATGCCAAACTCCATACAAGTCATCCGATACACCAACAATAAAAAAAACATCGATTAGAGTTATCCATCAAGCACAAATCAAGCAATCGAAGTGAAATATCCAGTCATCCAACATATTAAACCATAAAAGTGTAAATATTACAGTTATACAACAATACAATCCTTAACAACTACATAATTACAATGGTGATTACAACATTATCGTGAATCTGCATCTCAATGGCTATTGCTAGGCAAGAAATAACTAGCAAATTAAACATGTTTCTTAAATCCCAATCAATTCATCCTACATTATAGTAGTAACAAAATTGCGAACCAAATTAAGCAGTCAAATGTAAATAGAGATTGCAAAAGGCATAAAATTATATTGGACACCGTAAAAGCCATAAGAGTAAGAAAATATTACTTACCTTGAAAACATAGAAAATGCATGTCGAACATGTGGTTGAACCGATGAGTCAATTTATGTCGAACCGATAAGTCTATTTTTATCAAATATAGCATAAAATAATTAATTATTACACTCTAATAAATTAACATTATATTAATTTTGTTAGTAAATATCACTCGCAAGTCCAAATCAAACAAAAACTATATATTTAATAGAAAATCATCACCATCTAAAATGTATTTAGCAAAATAAGTACAAGACTAGTATAATTCTTGTAAAAATAACATAAATTATTGTAGTTCATTGCATTAACATATCATTAATAGAGTGGAGAAGTACTTGGTGCATCTTTTTGAGTAGAATATGTAATAAAAAAAATTCATTATATAATGACTTGGACGGGTCACCGGGTCAATTAAAAAATCAGCGATTTTTTCGGGTCATAAACGGTTCGATTGTTGGGTGGTCAAGTTAAGAGAACCGGACCAATTGGGGCACCTTGTCGCTAGTTTTTCGGTCAAACCGACCAGGCCGGTTTGGGTTTAATAACAGGGATATGTAGTATATATATTTATAAGAAGAGTTTAGGTCTTAAAATTCGTACCAATTATATAGAGTTTGTTTGGTACAACTTAAAAAGTTAAAGTCAAAGCAATTAATTTTAACTACACATTTTGTAGGATCCATAACTTTTATCAATTTCTTAACCACACATTTCATAACTTTTTATCAAAATCTTCTATAAAGCTTCACTAAAGAAATGCCGGAAATGGTATTTAATTAAGTTGGATTTGACCAACTTTGACCAAATAATTGAGTGGGTTCCTTTAACCAATTGAAGTGGGACCTTGGTTTAACACGATCTACTCCGCTAGAAGATGTTCGTTTTATATTTGGTTGTGCAAAACCATTTCCCGTTGAATGAGAAATTATAGCCAAAAGTGGGCACTTCAAACTTGGAATATAAAATGTAACTTGGAGAGAAAGTGGGAAACCTTGTCCCACATCGGAAGATAAATAGTATTTTTATCTATTCATATAACCTAAGATTATAATTGGGTTTGGACCCCAAGGGGTACCACAAGTATTTGGAATGGGAGGGATCTAGACCCTATTGGTTTCGGTCCAAAGCCTGCCCGCTCGCCCGCCAGTCGGACCGGCTCGAGGCTCGTGGTCGTGGGTATCGGGATTGGCTTAGCCTAATATAAATTTTTTTGGGCAAATAAATTAAATAATATTTAATTATCCTTCCAATTATATCTCCAATCAACTGTCGACACGTGGTATCATCATATTGCAACACATCTTGTCTTCTAGAAAATTCCAGATTATGTCTCCTTAAAAGACACATCAGTTGAGACACAACTTTTCATCCCAAGTGTTGTGTCTTTTGGCATTCTATAAATAAGTCCCTCTAGTTTTTGAATTAACATAAGAAAATTCGAACTTTCATTCATATCTTTCTACACCCTACAACATACTGCATCCGTCCTTGCATAAAAACAGAGAGTACAAAACATTTTCTGGTTCGCTGTTTCTCAAGGTTTGAAGTGCTATTGCCGCGAAAAGGAATCATTGTATCTTGGGAGACATTTGCCATCCAACAGTGAGCACCTGTGCAGGGCAATTTCGTTTTAAGAACAAAGAGTTTACCTATTGCCTCGATCCAACATTTCTGTCATTTTTATTTTCTGCAATTTTATTCAAGTAAGTCATTTCTGTGCGTTCATATATAGAATATAAAATTCTCTAATTAATCCAACAATCTTAAGACGTAATTGTTGTATTTTATTATATTCTGAAAAACATATTTTAATTTTAATTCATAATTAGAATAATCTTCATTATTTATTCTGGAACAGTTTGCATTCTTTTTGGCATTTGAACGTGTTCATTAATTTGAATAAGTGTTCATTTTTTATTTTACTTCAACATACCGTAATTCTGAAACAGTGTACATTCTGTAATACAGAAAACTTTGGAATTTGTGCATTAATTTTTGGCATATCTGAAACGAAACAGTCTGCATTACCAATTAAACCAACTTTTATATTCTGGTAATTGATTTGTAAGATATCGGGAAATTAATTTGGCTTGCATGTTTTAAAATCTATTCTGTACATTAGTATGCATATCATGATTTTATATGATCACATGCCAATCTCGTCCTTTACTGTTTTAATTATCTTAAACTCAAATTATTTGACATACTGTTGATCTTAATGTTATGAATTAAGTTATGAATTAATTAATTTCAATTGATTTATACTGAATATTTGTTTAATCATATTCTGAAATTACTAAATAATCTTATACTAAAATTTAATTAATTATTTTTAGTATTTGTTATATTAATTATATTCTACAATTTTAATTGTTGAAATTCTGTTTTCGTAACAAAAATGGAATTGAATGGGACTAATGTTGTTACACTTACAAATGTGACACTCAATGCGGTTCCACCAATGGCTATTCGTATCCAATCGACTCATGTTCCTCATGGAGAGAAGACGGAGAAATTTAGTGGGATTGATTTCAAGAGATGGCAACAGAAAATGTTGTTCTATCTTACTACACTAAATTTGGCAAGGTTTCTGACAGAAAACCTTATGGCTGTGCAAGAATGAGAGAATAATCAGGAGTCAGATTATTGCCTTGGATGCATGGAAGCATTCTGATTTTTTTTGCAAAAACTACATTTTGAATGGGATGGACAATACACTAAATGGAGTGTATAGTGCAATAAAAACAGTAAAAGAACTTTGGGAGTCTTTGGAGAAAAAGTACAAAACCGAGGATGCCAGCACGAAGAAATTCATTGTTGGTAAATTTTTTGACTACAAAATGGTAGACTCCAAGACAGTCATCGGCCATGTTCAAGAATTGCAAGTTCTTCTTCATAACATACATGCTGAAAACATGTCTCCAAGCGAGACATTTCAAGTGGCTGCAATCATCAAGAAATTGTCTCCGTTATGGAAGGAATTCAAGAATTATCTCAAGCATAAATGCAAGGACATGAATTTGGAAGAATTGATTGTTCGCCTAAGAATCAAGAAGATAAATGTAAGATCCGACAAGAATCGGTGGATACTCATTGCAAGCAAATGCCAATGTTGTGGAATCAACTTCAAGAAACAATAAGAAAAGGAAACATTCGGAGATGCTCCCAAAAGGATGGCAAGAACACAAAATGTTCAAAGGCAATTGTTACAATTGTGAAAAATCGGGACATCGTAAAAGTGAATGTCGTAGCAACAACATGCCTAAAAATAAGAATGCTCAAGTCAATGTGATTGAAGTAGATGCACTATCTGATGGTATGCAAGAGTTGAACTTATCGGCAGTTGTATCCGAATGCAACCGGATTGGAAATCCAAGAGAATGGTGGGTAGATACTGGAGCTACTCGACATATTTTTGCTGACAAAACCATGTTCTCCACTTATTATTCTGTTAATGGAGAACAACTGTTCATGGAAATTCTTCAAGCTCAAAGGTTGAAGGATAAAGAAATCTTGGAGCTACTCGACATATTTGTGCCGACAAAACCATGTTCTCTACTTATAATTCTGTTAATGGAGAACAACTGTTCATAGAAAATTCTTCAAGCTCAAAGGTTGAAGGACAAAGAAAAGTGGTCTTGAAAATGACTTCTGGCAAAGAACTAGTCCTCAACAATGTACTGCATGTGCCCACTCAAAAATCTTGTTTCTGGGTCTTTACTTAGCAAACATGGGTTTAAACTTGTATTTGTGACTGATGAATTTGTTCTTACTAAAAATGATTTGTATGTGGAAAAGAGATATTTGAGTAATGGACTATTCAAGATGAATGTCCTTACTATTGTACCCAAATGAAACAATAATAATAAGAATATGAATTCTTCTGCTTATATGATTGAGTCATTTTATTTATGGCATTATAGATTAGGAACATGCAAATTTTAAATCTGTGCGCAAGTTAATAAATTTAAATTTGTTGCCTTCTTTACATTTTGATCTAGTAGCACTTTAGACTGCGAGAAACAACGAACCAGAAAATGTTTTGGACTCTCTTTCTTATACAAGGACGGATGTAGTATAATGATAGAATGCAGGGTGCACAATGCTTATGTTTGATAGTTCATATTTTCATGTGCCAATTCGGAAACTACAGGGGACTATTTTATAGATTGTCAAAAGACACAACTAATTCTGAAAAGTTATGTCTTGAACTGATGTGTCTCTTAAGTAGACAGAATCTAGAATCTTCTAGAAGACAGGACACGTGTTGCAATTGGATGATACCACGTGTCGACAATTGTTGGAGATATATAATTGGAAGGATAATTAAATAAAGTAAATAATTATTTAATTTATTTGTCCAAAAATTTATATTGGCTAAACCCAATCCCGATACCCACGAGTCTCGAGCCACGAGCCCGAGCCCGGCCCGGCCGATCAGCAGCATCTAGCAAGAGGCGGCACACGCAGGCTTTATCTTGAACCCAATAGGGTCTAGGTCTCTCCCTTCTAAAGACTTGTGGTATTCCTTGGGGCCCGAACCAAATTTCAATCTTCAGTTATATGAATAGATAAAATACTATTCATCTTCCGATGTAGGACAAATTTTCTCATTTTCTCTTCAATTTACCTTTTATATTCCAACTTTAAGGTGCCCACTTTTAACTATAATTTCTCATTCACCTGGAAATGGTTTTACATAACCAAATATACAATGAACATCTACTCGCGAAGTAGATTGTGCTAAACAAGGTCCCACCTCAATTGATTAACGGAACCCACTCAAATATTTGGTTGAAGTTGATCAAATCCAATTTAATAAATATTCAATTTAAACACCATTTCCAACAATCCCCCACATGAATGGAAATTCTCATGAAGTATGCAAATGAAAAGAGAGTACAGACGAAAATGTATTGCATCAGGAGAGGTAGCTTCTAGCTTTGAACCTTCCTTAGTAGAATACTATTGGATTCACTTAGCTAATCAGTGAACGTGATGTCTTGAACTGTTCAGCCGTTGAGTGTAAACCAAGACAATAGTACCCACACAATATCTTTCCTAACACTTTCGGTTCTCATGGTTGTGTTATTTTGGCCTTGAATAGCACTTGGGTTTCCTAAACCAAGTAAGGTAGAGTAGAGCACTCTTAATAGGATATCACCTATATAAATGAGAAGTGGGGCCGCTTCTATGAGAATTTTGAGGCTTGAATTCTCTAAAATACTTATGAAACTCAAGTGTTGTTCAAGGCCAAAATGAACACAACCATGATAACCGAAAGTGTTAGGGAAGATATTGTGTGGGTAATATTGTCTTGGTTTACACCGAACGACTAAACAGCTTCAAGATATCACGTTCAATCGATTAGCTAAGTGAATATGATAGTATTCCACTAAGGAAGGTTCAAATCCATAAGCTACCTTTCACGATGCAATACCTTTCCGTCTATACTCTCTTTTAGTGTCTGCATTTCATTTGAATACTTCATTAGAATTTTCATTCATGTGGGGATTGTTGAAATTGTATTTAATTAAGTTGGATTTGACCAACTTTGACCACATAATTGAGTGGGGGTTCCTTTAACCAATTGAGGTGAGACATTGGTTTAGCACATTCTACTTCGCTAGTAGATGTTCATTGTATATTTGGTTGTGCAAAACTATTTCTTGGTGAATGAGAAATTATAGCCAAAAGTGGGTACCTCAAACGTGAAATATAAAGGTAACTTGGAGAGAAAGTGGGAAACCTTGTCCCACATCGGAAGATGAATAGTATTCTTATCTATTCATATAACCCAAGATTGAATTGGGTTTGGACCCCAAGGGGTACCACAAGTATTTGGAAGGGAGAGAACTAGACCTTATTAGGTTCGATCCAAAGCCCACACGCCGCTGCCGCCGCCCGCCGTCCGCCGCCAAACCGGCTCTTGGCTCGGGCTCGTGGCTCGTGGGTATCGGGATCGGGCTTGGCCCATTATAATTTTTTTGAACAAATAATATTTAATTATCCTTCCAATATTGTTGGGAAATATTAGAATTTCATAAATAACTTTAGAATTTAGGAGACATGTTAACGTGGCCGTGATGAATTTTGTCTAACTTAAATTTTAGTTTCAAAATTAAATAAGTTTATTTAAAGGTTTTAGGCCCGTCACGATTCGACAATTCGAGGGTCAGGTTAATTCTTGTCATACCTCGTTTCTGACCCCTATCTGAGCCAGGCCATTTATGTGTCAAGCAATTGACATGAGTAATTCGATATATTTTAACACTTTTAGTCAGGACCAACTACTTAATGTGAATAGGAAAAATGTACACGTGAGGATAGTGAAAAAAATTATTCCTCTTCATAATGTCGACGGAACGGCATAGTAATTTTTTTCCCCTTATGTTAATGGCTAGTATGAATTAAAATTGGGTTTGTTTGATTGACTAGATTAGACCATATTAATATGCCAACATCAACCAGATGTTTAATGCTATAAAGCATGAGCATTTGTTAGTTCCTAATTCTTTAGTAATGGCAAATACGTTCTTCACTAAAATTATAGACAAAAATTCAAAATTAAATTTTTTGAAGGGAATTTTTTAATGCATCTACTTCTTTTACCTTCTACTAAGATCTGGGAATGGATAAATTCATCCACAATTAAATGTTTAAAAGTAACCTTAAAGTTATTTGTGAAATTTCGTAGAGACTTAATTAGTTTCAAGAAAAACTGTAATTTAAAGAGTTTATAAGCACAACTAAATTGGTCATCAACTAGATCGGTGAATTTGATATGATTTTAAAGAAGCATGATGTTAAATTTTCTACGAGAACTTGACCACGTTTTTATATTTTGAATTCTTTAAATTTTTAAAATTTAAATAGATTTAAATTTTGTTAGTAACTAAATCTAATTACGAAAAAATAGAAAATGTAAACTTAAAATAAAAGTGACAAGGATAAAATTAAGGAGAAATTCCAAAGAAATTTCTCTTTCCGCCTTTGAAATGTCATGTTTATCCTTATGCAAAAATGTCCGCATTATTGTGCAACCGAGATTTCATCTACCGATCGGAGATAGGAACACTATTGTAGGTGCACGTAGTTTACGGCCCAAAGAGTTTAGATTCCTTGAGGAAGTTATCAACGCACTCCAATAACTAAAGAAGTTCTTATTCGCACCACAAAGCGCACTTTCCCACTAATATGTAATCTTCTTCCTCTTACAATTTTGTAAAACGGGACATATTAATGGCTCACCATTTTCAAAGTAAAGTTTTGACGGCCATAATGTTTGCAATTACATCCAATGATGAAAAAAAAGAGAGAGGAAGTTTACATTATTAATCAATATATGAGCATGAGTTTGTTGTGGGAAATTTAGCCAATGACCAATAAATATCAAACACAATAAATTAGGAACAAACAATGGAATAAAGATTTTTTTTTTTGTGTAAACCTAATCGGAATTAATAAAATAGAGTAACAACCAAACCAAATAATGCGTGAAATAAACGACGCAATATTTCACGTGCTTCAGCAACGTGCCTACGTGCCAACAATAATTAATCTTCCACTATAATCAACAATAATGGGTACAATGTTGTTCCCTAGATACTATTAGAGGCATACCAAAATCATCAAGAACTAAACAATTTCTTGTCATACAAATAATCATCGTCTATCAAAGACAGAACTCTTCAAAAACAATACTAACAATATACCCAAGTACAACTCTCTCAAAAATACTACTCAAAAACAACAAAGAAAGTATTTCACCAAATCACCACTATTCGGATAATAATCCCTTCCGAAATAACCGTTGGATTTGATCTTCAATGAGGTGTAAACGTGCTATTCAAATTTCACGACGATCAGACCATGGAGCGTTGAGATATCAACGTTTCATTACTATCACAGTTTGTTGAGATTCTCGCAAATTTTCTATAGAGTTGCTCTCAAATTTTTTTATATTTTGGGTGAGTTGTGTGCTCTTTTTCATGCACTCACACATGGAAATGCATAGAGACACACTGAGAGACACGGATTCTAATCTTCAATGCCTTAATTTATAATATTAATTAAGGCATCAAATAAAATCCTAATGGGACTTTCCTTCTTCAATTTCCACCCATGCAAGGAAACCCTGTTCTAATCACAATTGGAATATAAGTCTTTTCTACAACAAATTAATTATCGGGATTTTTTCATAAATGAGCAATGTTTTGAAAATAATTCCAAAAGACTTATTCTGTTGCAGAAATTCCAAAAATATTGTTTTTTAAATATATTTATTTTATTTTCATATATTAATTACCAGTTGTAACAGTTAGCCTAAAAAAGAGGAGATTTTCAGTTATTTCCATTAAATTGAATATCTTAATTGATTCTTTGTCCAAATAGAAAACAAAAATTTCGAAAATCGAAAAACATCATTCCATGAATAACATCATTCGCCGAAGAAGATCCGCGAAGAACATCAGTCCGTGAAAAAATTTCTTCCGTGAAGAAAGTGCGGTGAAGAAAATCAGAACATGAAGGATCAAAATAATTACATAATGTTAATTATTGTAACATGTTTATCAATCCAAATATATGTAATCTGATTTTGAATAAATGTGATTATATGTAGCAGTTCAAAAAATTCTTTATTTGAATACATATGTTAAGTAAAATTTCCGAAATTCATGATATTTTATGTTTAAGTTATAGTAAGAATATTTGCACATGTTACATTATATTTCATTTATGATCTTGTAATATTTGGAAGTTTTGGTTTGCAAAGACGCTCATTGCATTTAGAACATTTGTATATATTACAATCACAAGATGTTACATTTCCGTATGTTACATTTATGTGTGTTACTTTTATGTGTATTACATTTACATATGTTACATTTAGATGTTGGTAACATATTATTTTATGTTATCATCACTCTAAAACAAATGTTACAAAAAATCTTAGAATTCATGATATTTTGTGTTTATGTTACAGTTGAGAACATTTGCATATGTTACATTATATTTCTGCTTTTGTTCTTGTAACACTTGGAAGTTTTTGGTTTTATGTAGATGTTTATTACATTTAGAACATCTCACGTATGTTACTTTTTAGTATGATATATAACATCAATGATACATATTAAAACTCATGATAATATCGGTTGTAACATATGTAACGTCAGTGGTAGAGAATACCAATACATGTAACATGTGCTGGGTAAAATAACATTATATCATCTGTAACATATTTAGTGATACAAAATGTCGTTGTAACATATGTATCAAACAGTGATATACTATAGCATTTGTAACACTATATCAGACTATGATATTAAAAAGAATCTGTTACAAATATTACAACTCCAAAACCAACAGTAAACTTCAACAATTTCGTATTTACATACACACTGGACTTTAAAACAAATTGACACATTGTAACTTCAGAATGTAATAGTGAGAAGAAATTTAACTCATGATTTAATAACATAACCCAATCTGTAACATAACTTAATCTGTAACATATTTAATAACATATTAATTACTACAAAATATCAATTGTAACATCTGTATTAGAACTTGATTCACAACATCATCCCTAACACTGTATAAAACATTCATACACAATATCATTTGTAATAACAACATTAGACATTAATATTAAAGAGAATCTGTTAAAACTGTTACAACTGCCAAAACCAAATCTAAACTTCAACAAATTTCTATTAATATATACAATGTAATCGTAATGCACTATATATATACGTATTATATCATAAAAATGTTTCATACAAAGAACAATCAAATCCTAAAAACATAGCAAAGTATTCAAAATGAGATGCTTCTGAACATGATGACACTACACAAATTGTTGTAGCAGGAGTTAATAAATCACTTGAACCGAAACTTCCATAGTAATTTTCTCAATACGTTGACTTCATAAAAGGAATATAAGTGACCAAAATAATAGAAGATTTTTAAATAATTACATGGATATCAACAATGTCTACTTGTTTCCTTTTTAACCCTCCTAGATATTATAATAATGCGGTTTAACAAGATTTCATATCCTACGGATCCACAGGACATTTGAAGAATTTCTTTGGCAGGAACTTTTCCTTTTCTCCTAATCTAATGCTATGACATTGAAAACTGAAGCTCGATCCTAGCATCCCTCAATTGCTTGCTTCATCTCATCTCATTGTGCCATTGCTTCATTCGTCTCGAGGAGTAAATCTCAACCATCGCCTAATTGATTTTAGATTGTCCTTCATCTTCGTTGTCTCTTTCATTGGACTCTAGTTTGTTTTCTACACCAAGCGACACTCTCTTCGACCTTGTCAATTTGCGTCTTGGAGTCTCCATTCTTCAAAGGAGAGGAAAAACATTGAAAAATGTACTAGAATTTAGGGCTTTCTGACGAAGATATGCAGAGATTTTGAACAAAACTTTTACCGATTTGATAATGGAGGTTTCTTCACTGTTGAGGCTTTTCATTGTAGATGGTGCGTAAATCTAGGAGAGTTAAAGTGGCAAGTTTTAATTTACGGTTTTAAAACTATTTTTAATTCATTATTAAAACAATTAAATTATTTTTAAGAATATAGTATTTTTGAAATTAATAAGCTAAGTTGTTAGATTTAGGATTATTTTAATTTTTATAAGTAGTGGGTGTAATATCCACTTAATTATCATTAGACCTCTTTAATTTGGATTAATTGTTGGGCTTGGGCCTTTGATCTACCCCAAGACATAGGGCGGATACCCAACAATCTTCCCATCCACCTCATGTCATAGAAGGACTTGTCATCCATTTGATGGGATGGCAAACCTCAAGGTTGTCTCCCATTGACAATACACTAACTGATTTCTCTTTGTGCTCATCTTCTGCAACTTCTCTAGAAATCTCTCTAGAAATCTTTGACTCTCCTCCGTCAATAACTAATCCATAGTTATCGGGAGAGTAACATGTGGAAGATCGTCTGTCTATCGTAGACTACTTTAGAGGAATAGATGTTGAAACTTCTAGGAATTGTAGCTGCTTGTGTCTATCATCCTCTTTCCCACACTGTACGCTCTGAAAGGGACACTTAAAGGTAACATTCTTTTGCTTCTTTATCAAGCAACAAGAACATTTTGCAGCTCTACACTCTTCATTCCGGATCCAAGTTTCTTTTTGACTAGTAGTTTACTTCCATTCACACCCTTCAGGGTTGGCCTATTGTGTCTAAAGCTTTCTCATTATCCACTACATTTACTATGTCTTTGGAGAGCTTTGTTTTAACAAGTACAATGATAAATATTATCTACCACTGGCCACAAACATAGCACATTTTGTAAGTTTTTATTTACCATTACCGAAAGAGTTGTAATACCCCTCATCATCAAGTCTCGCGGTAGAAATCAAACTCAATCGCATGTTAGGAACATGCTTTACATCTTTGAGAAACAAATCTTGTGCCATTGTTGGTTTCCAAACTTACATCTCCAATACCCAAAACTTTTGCCAAGCAACCATTTCTCATCTTTACAGCTCCGTAGTCACCAGGTGTATAAGATGTGAAATTTTTTTTCCGAGATGTAACATGAAAGGTAGCACCACTGTCAACTACCCAAGAAGTCTTATGACAAACAAAATTGGTAACATCATCATCGTAGATGAAATAGAAATCATCTGCAAGGGTAAAAGCACTATCAACATCGGCATCCTCATCTTTCATCTTTTCTTTACCTTTTTCATTTT
This sequence comes from Forsythia suspensa, assembly GCA_023638005.1. Lineage (NCBI taxonomy): Eukaryota > Viridiplantae > Streptophyta > Magnoliopsida > Lamiales > Oleaceae > Forsythia > Forsythia suspensa. The sequence continues at coordinate 2,458,096 of CM042670.1, forward strand.
TTTGTCTTTCTTTAACTGTCGGCAAAACTTCTTGATGTGCTCCTTTTTACCACAATGACGAATGTAAATACAAACGAATGCATTAAATTTCTATAGATAATTAAAAATCACATAAAGCATAGTGGTATATATCTATTCCCTATCGGACTTTAAGATAATTAAAATAATGTTTAGCATGCTTTCGATCTTTCAATAGTAAAATAAACCACAACAATCATACAATTACTACGTATGTAATTGTATATTCAAATAAATCAAAATTAATTATTCAAAACTATATTGAAATAAATCGTCAAAATCCAAGTCTCTAAATAGAAGAATTTAAACTACAAGATTCATCGTAATTCTAGCACTAAATAAACTAGCCTAACATACTAATAATAAGAAAATAAAGAGAAGAAGAAAATATGAAATTCATCATCCGGAGAAGAAGTAAACTCAAAAAGATGATGTCTTGATCTTGATCCTCGTTGAATTATTGAAAGAGTAAATCTTGATCTCGTGTTGGAGTTTTCGTCTATTGTTTTTCTCCCACAATTCAACATGCGATTATGACTTTATCATCCCTATTTATAGTTCCCTAATTCGTGCCTAAAATATCCCTAAGAATCATTAAAATCGTGGCCAATCCGTTTCCTAATTGGATTAGAAGTCTAAAAAGGAAACAAAAAATTCACACTGCCAAATTTAACATTGGGTGATCGCCTAGTGCAATTCCAGACGATCGCCCTTGCAATCCAAATTGCATTCTGTTGTTTTGAAACAATGCTGGGCGTTCGCTCCCAACAACACAAAACCTAATTACTATAATTGACAATAATGGGTACAATGTTGTACCCTAGATACCACTAGAGGCACACCAAAATCATCAAGAACTAAATCATTTCTTGACATACAAATAATCATCGTCAATCAAATATGGAACTCCTCAAAAGCAATACTAACAATATACTAAAGTATAACTCTCTCAAGAACACTACTCAAAAACAACAAAGAAAGTATCTCACCAAATCGTCATTCTTCGGATAATAATTTCTTCCGAAATAACTGTTGGATCTTGATCTTAACCGTTGGATTTGATCTTCAATGAGGAATAAATGCGCTGTACAAATTTCAGGACGATCGGACTATGGAACGTTGAGATATCAACGTTTTATTATTGCTGCGCACGTTGTCCAGATTCTGCGAATTTGCTATAGAGTTGCTCTCGAATTTTCTCTCTATTTAGGGTGAATTGGGTTCTGTCCTTCATGCACTCACACATGGAGATGCATAGAGACACACTGAAAGACACGGATTCTAATCCCCAATGCCTCAATTTATAATGTTAATTAAGGCATCAAATAAAGTTCTAATGGGACTTTTCTTCTTCATTTTCACCCATGCAAGGAAACCCTATTCTATTCACAATTGAATAGAAGTCTTTTTGCACCAAATTAATTATCATTAGACATGTCTAATTTGGATTAATTTTCGTGTTTGGGCCTTTGATCTACCCCAAGACATGGGGCGAGATACCCAACAGAGTTCGCATTAAATGGTGTGATTTTCACAATACATTGCATTGCAATAAGTGAGTTGTTAGTGGAAAACATTGGATATTTATTTATTCGTACCTCTTATTAGTAATCTCATTTCGGTCTTAAATAAGGTAGTTCGAACTTTATTTACGAAAACAATTACACTATAGAGGATTTGAAACAATTTATATCATTATTATATGAGAATGTTCATGAACCAATTTTTGAAAATCATAAAATTAAGCTCTGAAATTTATTTCATGAATTTGATGTTCTCCCATTTAGAGGAAATTCACAAACGGAATATCATAGATCGTTATTTGACATTTTGCAACTTCTGACTTCCTTTTCACCGTGAAATCAAATCAATATTCGCCTTTGAGTGCAAGAAAGAGCTTTCGACATCAAATCTACAAGTTACTAAAGTGGGAGTTGAAATTGTTCGAGTCAAGTGACTCGATCCATTACCATTGGCCCCGATTCGACTCGCCTCTCATAGGTCGCTTTCGCCAGGCCCATGGCTCGTGAGCCTCATGGGCCGAGTCGAGTTGGCCACAAGCTTGACTAGGATTATTTAATTTATTTTTTTAAATGTAAATTTTTTCAGGAATTTAAAAAGTCAAAATAAAATAAAGTATGATAAATTTGACAACAATTGAAACCTTCTTCCTTTTTTTTTGGGGCTTCGAACCAACTACTTTTAGCATAAGTGGAGTTAAAATTGTAGACGAACAATTTGTTACATGTACATTGTTTTGTAAAAGTAAGAAAAATTAAAGAAATTTACGCAAACAATACTTACAAATTAATGAAATTATGAATACAGATCTTCAAATTCTTTAGCTATTATTCTATTAACTTTATCTTGGATCTGAAGCTCTACCTCCTCCTAGTCTTTTAGACACACTAAGCTCTCTAATGTGACTACTTTAAGTCTTGATCTATAATCAGACAAAACGTGTCACCTGAATTAAAAGCAGACTGCGATGCTACATTAGTTACTAAAAGTGTTAGTAGATCACATGGTGTAATGAAAACAATTGGATATTGATACTCGTTATGTCTTCACCATCTTAATATATATAAATTATCTCTTCCTCATCGAACATACTAAGCATGTTGTGAGCAAAATACCTAGCTAAAATGGTACGTCACTTGTACGTGTTCCTTCATTCGTAGTACGGAAAAGGAAAGAAGAATAATATTAAAATATTGAGTTCCCTTAATCGAACAAAGATAAGTCCATAAATCAATATCGTCATTTGACGATGAAGAGCCATTTGTTCATGAAGTTGTCTAACGTTCCTACCCGTCTTTTCACATATATTTCGTACACTTCACATCAACTTTTTTTCTAGATTAACGTATGTTAGTGGATTCCCACAAGTAAATTTATTTGCAATTGTCGACACAGTATGTTTTGTAACCTCCAAACTTTATATAGGATCTATTGTAGTCGCTAACCAAAACAAGATAGGCAATTCCTCCCAAGATTTCTTAAACTTAGCCTCCATTGCTACTATAATATTGGAAAAAATTGAAAATTCTTTATACTTATTGCAAATCATACTCTGAACCGTGCGATTTTCATCCGTTATGAAGCGATGCATGTTCATAACCTTCACATGATTAATGCAAAAGATAAGTAGAATTTCTACATGTGTAAAGAAATTTATGCATCTATGAAGAAATTTTTATGTGAATTTTTTACATAAAGACCATTGAATACTTCTTTTTTAGCGTGTGAGATTGTAAAAAAATTTATAGCATACCTATTTTTTTTTTAACTACTGGTCTATGGATTTTAGTCCATCATTAACAATTAAATTACAAATATTACATACACAATGAACGTGAAATAATATGCCACCAAATCAGGACTTAATTGATTCGCTGATTTTTTTCTTACTATTTTGTTGGACGTAGCATTGTCAAAAGTGAAACTGATTATATCTTAGCAATTAAATTCTCAAACAATACTCAATAAAATATTAAAAATTTTATTTTCATTGTGAGGGAAGTCAATCACAATGAAGGCAATAATCTTTTTATTCATGATCAATTGTTTATCTATATAGTATGCGATGGAAGTTATATATTCTTTATGGTTATTCTTGAATCATAAGTCCGTAAATAAATGATAAAATACCAATATAATTATTTAAATCATAAATTAAGCATTCTTTCTTTTTATTGTATAAGCTAATAGTGTTTCAACGAAGAGTGTTTCCACAATAGGATTTGTACCTGGGTTGGAGAATTTTTGTATAAAGTTTGTGCGGAAACTTACCACTTGCCACCAACATCATCATGCCTTCAGCAAGTGCATGTTCTACTATGAATACAATCGTGTTGTTCAAATTCGCACTAGAATTGAAAGTTGCACCGAGAGATTTGAAATGGAGTTGCGCATGATTAGTATCCAACCCTTTGTGTTTGAGCGCGAGACACTTTGGGTATTGTCTGCTTAGATAGGTCGTGTCCTCACTTATTTACCACGAGAACTTCTCTTTGCAGATTTACACGATTAGCACTCCGCCTTTTGTTTTTGGGCTCGTCACTAAATTGAAATATTCTCAACACTTTGCCTTTTGTTTCTTGGCTCGTCGTTCAAGACTCGAACTGACTGTTGTGTTGGTGTGTGTTTCAATATCTTCCAAATCAATGGGATCCGTGCTCCCATAATCATAACAAAAAATGGCAAAAATTAGAATATCATTGAGAACACTAAAATCATCATCTATTTGGTGACTAGTTTTGGAGTGGTATCCATTTGGAAGAAAGATGGGTAGTAGAAATGTAGAATAAAGAAAATGTATACTAAAATTAGATAGAAGAAATAGCTCAACTAAGCAAATTTCGAGACAATAAACTATGGATTGCACAATAAAAGAACTAATATGAAGAATATAATACTTTGAGATTGAGGAAGTTGAGAGTTGTGATAAATATTGCAGTGGAATGCGGGTTTATATAGGAGTAATAATTCAACCTTATTTTTTAAAAATATATTGGGGACCAAAGCAATCACATTTGTTATCGTTTGAGGCCCAATGATCATGATAAGTGCATTTTGTGCACTTATTAGGACCTTTAAACTAAGCTTTTATTCCGTCATTTTATTGAATTATTACTTAATTTTGTGTTTTAATCTTCATATTTCAGTTTTGGACCTGTTTAATAGCAATTGGAGAAGAATGGACGGAAAGAGCAACAACTTGGTGAAATCGACAAGTAAATGGAGTTTTTGAAGTGAATATTAAGAGCCAAACATTGGAGCATGAGGAAGAAGATAAAATCAATAAGTTTAAGGTATTTTGGAGTGACAATGAAGAGTTGAATCAATGGATCAAACACCAGAAAGCTAAAGAACCGAATTGAGAAACTACCTACAGTAGCATGTGGAGAAATTCGAGCACAACTTTTGATATAGAAATCTCCAAAAGTCAAATAATATACCATTGGAAAGATAATTGAATTACGAGTTCAACACTTTTACGGATCTCAATTTAGAGTTTCCTACAAGAAGTTATGGCTGCGCAGATGAAACAACGTAAGTCGGGCGATCGCCTGTGCTTAAATAAGGAAGATCGCCCGGCACATAATTTCATCAGCAGAGACATTTCAACTAACCTCAGGCGATCGCCGGGTTTGTAATCAAGCGATCGCCCGATGTAATTTTGACAGACGTGGATTTTTCTTTCCTTTTTGAGTTCAACTTCAATTAGGGAACCTTTTGGACCGCGATTTTAATGATTTTTGAGATATTTTGAGGCACCATTAGGGTAATATAAATATGAGTTATTAACTCATATCAAGGGAATTTTGGGAGTCGAATTTGGAGAGAAGAACGGAGACAAATCAAGAACGAAGATCAAGATTCATCCTTTCAAGATTAAAACGAAGATCAAGTTCAATATTCTATCTCCCAATTATTTTCTTCTTATCCGGTGATGAACTCCATATTTTCATCTCTTCTTTATTTTCGTATTATTAGTATGCTAGGCTAGAATTAATTAGTGCTAGGATCGTGATGAAGTTTGTATCATGAATCTTTAATTCTTGAACCTAGTTTTTGATATTTAAGCATGTTTTTATTTTTGAACAATTGATATTGATTTTCTCTTCATCTACAATTATATGCTTAATAGTTGTATGATTCTTGTGGCTTATTTTGCCTTCGAGAGATGGAAAATAGGTTATACATATATTAATTGTCGTGAGAGTCCGATAGGGGATAGAAATATACCGCTATGCTTTTACGTGATCTCTAAGTATTCACAAATTCTAATGCATTCTTGTATGCTCACATTCGTCATAGAAATATAGTCGGGTCGTATATAAGAATAGGTTTAATTCTACTCGAGAGAGATTGTTAAATTAAATTAGGAATATTGATCTTCATAAGTAAATCATGTTATCAAATTTAATGGTTCGGGTTAAAGATAATTGATATAAGTGGATTCGAGATCCTAGTACACTTTTCTTTTCTTTTCTTTTCCAATTTTAAAGTAATTCTCATTTAGTTTAATTTCTTATTTGTTTGATTTATAATTAGTTAATTAATTTTAGTTCATGTTTTAATTAGTTTAAGAAACAAACATTCAAAAGTTCATTAGATTCGGTTAAGGTTAGTATAATTGAATTGAACTAACTAAATCTTCGTGGGAACGATACTTGGACTCAATATCCACTTTATTATTTGAGCGATCCGTGCACTTGCAGAATTATTAAAGACATAAATCGGCGACGGATCACAAATTCAAATGTGACGGTTGGTGGACCACGAGCTATTACATGAGTCGGCTTGTATTTTTTTGGTTGGTTCGGCTGGCCCAGCTTGTCCCTAAACAAGCCCAAGTCGACGAGCTCACGGATTGCTCGTCCCATTTGCCATCCATCCCTACACCAAGTGAGGTTTTGATTAACTTTCCTTGATGAAATTACACAAAGACACTCCAAAATCGGTGGTCAATGGTATTTAGAGTAAGAGATACTCATTCCCTCCCTAACCTTTGGATTATTGTCTTGGAGATGTGTCCCAACCTCCCATGCAAGTGTATAGATGAATTTTTCTTACCCATACCACATTTCATTTCAACATGAAATATGACCATAAGGAACACGTCCTTGCAGAGTAATAAGGGACTTTCAACATCAAAGGACAAAATTATGGACACGTGAACTATCGTTAGGGACCAGATCTATTAACTAATGGAAGATTGGGGATAAGAATGCAACAAAAAAAGGTATGGACATAATGCGGCAATAAGTAAAGATTGAAAACCTTTACTACAATTAAAAGTAGTGCAACAAAGAAAATGTGGTTTGTTATAAAATAAAGGAAGAAAATAAAAAAAATATAAGAAATGCAAAATGAATTGTATTTTTATTATAAACATGGACCGATATTTATAGGGTTCTAAAGAGAGTTACAAACCGATTTAGATATAAACTTGTATAGCAAGGAAAACATATCTAAGCATCTTGATAAGACTAAATAGTAATCAATAAATATCCCATAATTTTACAACATCCCCATTTGATGACTATTTGTACAATAACTGCCTCATTAAAAATCTTGTTTGATAAAAATGCAGTAGCACAAAATATCAAATGAAAGGAAAAAAGAGTAAAGTTAATTGCTAAAATTTGGTGTATTAAGAAAATGTTGCCTCATTAAAACCTTGTTCAAAAATTCCATGGGACAAAATCTAGACTAAGAAAAAAGAGTACAACTACTCTCCTTAATGTTAATCAATGAAGATCTTTGAGTCATCGCATCCCAATCTCTTGCACTAATTTTTTGAATGTGGATGCCGGTAACACCTTTGTAAATAACTCAATCACATTGTCACTTGAGCGAATTCGTTGAACATCGAATTCGAATATCATGTGTATAGAAGAATTTTGGATAAATATGTTCTGTTATGTCCCTTTTGATGTAGCCTCTTTGAATTTTGCAACACAAGCAACATTGCCTTCATACAATAATGATTGACTATTCTTTGTTGAAGCTAATTTGCATAATGCTTGGATATGATGGGTCATGTTCCTCAACCATGCACATTCTTGACTTGCTTCATGGATTACAATAATTTTAGAATGATTTGAAGATGTTGCTTTGTCGAGGTTTGTTTCACAAATCTCCATGATATAGCTGTTCCTTGATGTGTAACACATATCTAGTTTGTGATTTAGCTTTATGTAGATCGGAGAGATAACCCGTATTTTCATATCCCACTAAAGAAGATCCTATTTTTATGAATAAAATAATTCCATATGAATAATATGACCTTTTAGATAACGAAGAATGTGTTTAATACGATTCTAGTGTCTTTGAGTCGATGCAAAGCTATATCTTAAAAATAGATTTACAGAAAAATCTATGTCCGATCGGTTCAATTTGCAAGATATGTTAATGCTCCAATTGCACTAAGTATGGTATTTCAAGCCCAAGAATTTTTTTCCCCATCTTCAAGTGTGCGAAATAGATCTTTTTTCACATTAAGTGATTGAACAACTAGAGGCGATGCCAATGATGTGCTTTATTATAAAAATTCTTTAATACATTTTCTGTATATGAAGATTGATGTACAAATAATCATTCTTGGAAATGTTCAATTTGCAATCCAAGACAGAATTTGGTTTTTTTTCCCCAAATTTTTCATCTCAAATTCATTTCTCAAATAATCTGCAGTTTTGTTGAGCTCTTCAGGAGATTCTATAAGATTTAAATCATCGACATAAACTGCCCCAATTGAAAATCCAATATATGTTTTCTTTATGAAAACACATGGGCATACATCATCGTTTTTATAATATTCTTTCAACAAATATTCGCTTAGGAGATTATACAACATTCGTCGGAATTGTTTTAATCTATATAATGATATTTTCAATTTAATTAAGAACATAGTTCTAGGCCAAGTTTCATCTCCTTCTAGTACTTTAAGTCCTTCAGGGATTTGTTTTATATATGTCATTATCAAGTGAACCATACAGTTATACAGTTACTGCATTCATAAGGTGCATATCGGGCATTTGTGACACATTTAAATTTATTAAAAATCTAAATGTTATGGTGTCCATTACGTATTTTACACGCTTATTTAGACTTATAATTTTAGTAAATATTGATCGGATGGGCGAATTTCTACTTAATTTAGTTCAAATATTGCTACGTGGGGACAAAACCCAATTTGGATTAGCTTAGAGTGAAAATGAAGAGTTTGGTGCTTAATTGTCACTTAATCGGATCATACTGGATATGAGTTAAAGGTATTAGAAAGCAAATGGAGTGAATTCAAAAGTTTCGTGAGCAAAATCGATTTTGGAAAGTTCAAGAACTAATTTGCACACTTTCAAATCTTTGGAAGACTTTAGAAAGGCGAGGACCAATTAGAATGCCGGTGAAATTTTTTGAATTAAATCAAAAATATTTAAGGAAAAAAAGTGCCAAAACCGTACCTAAAAGACAAATTGGAGACCAAATTGTAAGTTTTGAGAAGATGTCACAACTAGGTAGCACAATGCATTGTTCGACCTAGGTGCAGTTGCACAAAACTCATTGGAGGTCGTACAGATGTCCAACCCAGCTGAAAGAGATGTCTTAGGTGTGTTTTTTGAAGTTGAGTCGAACTATGACTTTTATTGGACACGACTTTAAAGGTATTTCAAGCACTATATAAAGATCTCTTCTAGGTCAATGAAGGGGGTTACGCAATTGAGAAAATAAAGATCAAGAACAATGAAAAGAATAATTTTTGGGCAACATTCATCACGGTGCAATCTTAGATTTTAGAGTAATTTAAAATTAAGAGTTACAATTTAAGATTAAGAGTTATGTCTATTCTTATTCTTTTTTCTATCGGATATTCTTGCTATGATTGCTAGATTCATAGGAATCATGTCCAGGTAGAGTTTTTATTACTTGGATTGATGATGAAACCTCGTATCGTTTTTATTTAAATCTTACTTTTGTATTTGATTGTTTATTATTTATTCATTCCACTTTAACACTTGATCACCATTAAAACGTGTTTATCATCTATATTGATTTCGAGGGATTCAATATAGATAAGCACATGGTAATAAACGATGCAGAGTCCTATAAATAGCTAGAGATACTATTATGCTCTATGAAATATTGTGGGGATGATCATTGTGAATTAATGCATGCTTATATATTCGTATTTTAATTAGAGATAATCAATTTCATATGCGAGTATTGAATTAATTGACCATCGAGAGAGGATTTTGATTAATATAGCATCATTGATTTTCAACTTAAGGCAAGATTTCATAAATGTGAGTAATAGATATTCAAACTAAATAATGCGTGGTGGATTCGGAGATCCTAGTACAATAAGAAATTGAAGATAATCACTTAAAAATTCTCTTGTGCGTAGCTAGTCGAGTTAGTTTTGATTAGTTAAAAAAAAAGTCAATCAAAAACCATTATAATTGTTAAAGTAAAGTTAAAGTAATTATGATTAAAGTGTAGTCAATAGACAATCTTCGTGGGTACGATATTTTATTCATATTTATACTACTTGTTACAATCTGAATCCTATTTGTTTTCATTGCATCTACTTTATTTTGATTTAGAAACTGAACAAAGTTTCACCAAAAATAACGTGAACAAAGGAAAAAGAAAAAGTATCAACAAAATACAATGGGTGACAACAACAACTGAGTCCATAATCAGCTATGTGCAATCTTCTAGCTCTCGTGGTGCGAGCAGCCGTAATTTGTGTACTTTTTTGGACTTTAAAACTAAACATTTGTTCTATTAGTTTGATAATTTTCTACTTAATTTAATTTACTTTCTTTTATTTTCAATATTAGATCCGTTTATAAGCAATTGGAGAAGAAATGACGAAAAGAGCAATAATTTGGCGAATGTTTAAAGAGTATGGAGACATGATTTTATTTAATTGGAACTTGAAGGACAAAATTGGAGGTATTTGAAGATTTGAGGACTAAAAAAATTAAAATTCAAAGTTGGAGGACTAAAATACGCAGAATAAAAATATTAACCTAAACGATCGCTTAAGCTTAAAGCGGGACCGTCCAACATTGATTTTGGCTAGCAGAATATTTTTTTCTTTGCCTGGGCAATCTTTCAAAGCAATTTGTCACCATCGGGATTTTTGCATTTATTAGGGGAACTTTTTGAGCCACGGTTTTTACAATTATTTGGGATCTTTTGGGACACTTGAAGATGGCTATAAATAGGAAAGATTAAGTCTAAATTAGGGTTGGCAATTTTGGGGGATTTTAAGAAGAGAGAAGAGGCAAAAGATTGAAACTCATCGGGACAAGATCGAACGAATAACAAGGGGTCGCATATTGAAATTTCTTCCTTTCCGGATCATGGATTTTATCTTTTCTTTTTATTTTTTTTCTTAGTATGTTAGGCTAGATTCGTTTTGTGCTTGGATTACGATGAAACTTGTGGTTTGAATCTTCATTTTGGGAACTTGATTTTTTGCGATATGCATTAATATAGTTTTGAACAATTGATTTTGACTTCTTTTCATTTAAAATTATATACGTAATGATTGTATGATTTTTGTAGTTTGTTTTACCATTGAGAGATTGAAAAAAAGCTAGACATAATTTTCATTGTCGTAAAATCCGATAGGGAATAGAGATATACCGCTATACTTTATGTGACCTTTAATTACCAATGGCAATTTAATGCATTTTTTAGTGTTAGTATTTGTCATAGAGATATAGTAGGGTCATGCATAGGAATATGTTTAATTTTATTCGAGAGAGACTATTGAACAATGTAGAAATGTAGGAGTATTGATCGTCATAACTAGTGTATGTTGTCAAATTCAATAATTCGGATAAAAAAATAAATTACTACAAGTGAATTCAAAGTCCTAGTACTTTTCCTTCCCATACTGAAAGTCATTTTGCGCGAAATTGTTTAAATTATCATTAGTTAGTTGTTTTCCGTTAATACGTTAATTATTTCTTAGGTACACAAACATCCAAACTCAATAGTTTTGGTTAAGGTTAATTTAATTGTGATGAGCTATATAAATCTTTGTGTATACGACATTCGGATTCAAATCCATTATATTACTTATGCGATCTGTACACTTGCGAAATAATATTGCGACACCAACTTTGAATGAAAATAGGACAAACAAATATTTTTTAAGTATAATTATCTGTTTTTCTATTCTTTGACACAAAAAAAAACCCACTTAGGAAATGAAACATTACTGGTCCATGTTGGGATTGAGATGAGCCCAAATTGTTGGGTAAAAGGCCCAAAAACGAGAATCATAAACGTGAGGCCCCCCAAGTACAAAATGAAGCCCAAATCTTCCATAGCCACAAAGAGGTAGTCAATGGGTAACCCTCACATCTTTAATGTGGTCACAATCGAGCTAGGGTTATATATCTATATGAGAAAAATCGAGAGCCTTACTCTTAAGCGGTGTTCTAAAATGCTCGCATATGCGTGCGCCTAGGCACACTTAGGCTTGATGCTTGGCCTTGCCGCCTCGCCTCGCCTCGCCTCGCCTCGCCTCGCATCGCATCGCATCGCATCGCTCATTTTTGCGCATCGGCCGCGCATTGCCACGCTTAGACGCGCCTAGGCTCAATGCGTGACCTCGCCGTCTCACCGCACATTACGCATTTTAGAACCTTACTCTTAAGTAACTCTACCATAAACAAAATTTGTACCTATATAAATATTAGGTAAAATTAAAAAGTGACTCAATTTGATATATATCCCCATCACCAATTAATGGCTTAGTGCATGTTTGGTAGTTGTGAGTTATTTTTTAAATACTTATAAGTTATAATCTTATAGAATATATAAATAATAAGTAAATAAATAATAAATTGTGAATCCTAAAAAATGTGTGGATTAAAAGTATTTTTGACCAGTTAAACAAATACAATATGTGGTTTGAAATAAACCAAAATCTTGGCAATTCCTATCAAAGTTATTGTATAAGAAAGAAAAAAAAATTTTTGCCCCAGGGCATAGGCGAGTTGGTAAGGCTTGAGGTGATGTGGGGAGAAATCCTCCGACAACGCAGGTTCGATTCCCGTGTGGGGCAAATTTTCGCTGAAATATTGTGGGAGTCTGTCCTAGGGGTTGGCCTGTTGGCTCTCTCCCTCAGGTCCCTACCACTCGCACATCTCTCGATTTACAACCCGCCTGGTCAAGGGGCCTCTGACACAGGTGGGGGGCTTCGCCTTCGGGACTTCCACTTACCAAATGAAAAAAAAGTAATTTATGTACAGTAGGAGGAAGTCTTGCCAAAGACTCAACATATAACTCGTGTTGAATTGAAGAAATCTACTCATCATAAAGTTGTCGGTGGAAGAAAATTCTTGTTAGGTAAATGAATTTGTTCAATCTGTAAATTTTTCAATGCCACACATCAAATCTTCTCTTCCATATTTTCACTTCATCACGGCCACCACCCGGTGGCTGAATCCTCTTCACCACCGGTAACGGCGGATCTAGTTCACTAATATTGACTCTGTTGTGGTCATTCTTGATCTTGGACGAACTTCTTGAACCTCCACTAGTGGTGGTTGGCAATTGGGTTTTGCTGGAAAAACAGGTTTTTCAGCTTGGCGTTGTGGTTGACGTTGGTTTTGGCGGTGGTCTGTAGTGGGATAAGCAATTATTTTATTGTTTCTCTTGACTTGGCCTATGCAAGTGACTTGAGGCGGGGCGGAGGTGGGGGGGTCCTGGGGGACCAGGACCCCCAACTTTCTGAAAAAAAATTTTTTTTAATTTTTTTTTTTTTTAAAAATATTGTGTTTGATTCTCTATTTAATAATTAGATACACACAACAAGGGTAAAATTGAAATTACAAATTTATTGAATAGAATGTGGGCAAAAATTTGTTTTTTCAAAATAGTAGAATCAAACATGCTTTTAAGATCACTTATTCTTTCTAATAATCAACCAAAACAAAAAATAGTAAAGCCCAAACCCAACAATAAATGAACTAAACAAATAAAGTCCAATCTAACTCGGATTAAATTGGAATCATTCAATAACCAAGAAGAAAGTATTGAAGTTAGTCTTTTCAAGAATCGAACAAACACGGCGTGAGTATCGAATACGTCTAACTCGCATGAATCGATTGTATTCAATATTTTCTTGTAAACTTCTTAAAGATTATGACATAAAAAATATTAGATTCTCATAAAATTGACTCACTAATCGTGGTTTAAGAAAAAAAAAAATTGAGGTAACGCCCCGAACCCCGAGAAGCCTCCCGACCCACCACCGCTTTGAGGACCCCCAATATTAAATTCTCGGCTCACCACTTTGCTTGAGGGATGTAGGGTCATTCAAGAATGTAGATGATGAAGTTTTAGAGTGGTTTAATTTCACATCTTTAATGGAAACTCTACATAAAATTGGCAACAAAATGGATTTGTGATGATCATATGATCCATTTCCCATTTCTGCTCTTGATGATCTCATTGTGTGTGTGTGTGTGTGTGTGTGTGTATGCGTGTGTGTATATATATATAGTGTGTGTGTGCGCGCATGTGTGAGTCAAAGATATTGAAAAATGAGAAACACGGATAAAAAATAGATATTAAATGCCATTTTAGATAGACTCACGTCTCGAAGTGAAATTGTGCATTAAAAACAGATATACATCATAATTATGTTTGGCTATTTGGGTAAAAGTTTAAAAAGTTTAAGGAACAAAATAATGATAATTATCACATAGTGTTAGTGGGATTTATTGAAATTGATTTATTTGAGCTGACAATATATTTATATGTCACCAATCAATTTTAGTAAAATCCACTCACAAATAGACTGGTGATCCTCACCAATAGTAATAAATAGTATTATTTTAAAGAAAATGATAAAGTTTGATGATAGAAATAATGATAACTGCTATATGTTGTCTGCACGTCTTAGCACGCCTGTCTCGTTGGTCTCATAAACTCGACTTCTACAGATAGACAGCAATAGTCCAACTGTCGTTAGGTTAGACAAACAGGCAACCCAAAGACTGACAGTTACCACCGACAATTGGAAAAATTAAGCATCCCACTACAAGAAAGGAGGTCAATAGCGGCGACATATGTCGTCGCTGAATCATAAAAAGTCGTCTCTTTAAATGTATAGAGACAACAAAGTCATCGCTAAATGTCGTCGCAATAGTTTAGTGTCTCTAGATATGTAGCGACGACATTATGCGTCGCTACATATATTTGAATCTATAGCGACGACAACTTCACCGCAACATTGTCGTGGTCTAATCTCGAAAATAGATACAAAGGGACGACAATGTCGTCGCTTTTATATGAAATAATAGCGACGTGAAATACGCCGCTATTATCACGTCGCCACACGTCAACTAATTGATTTGTTTTAATACAAATGACGACAATGTGGCCGCTATAAACAATTTGAATTTTTTTTTAAAAAATTTTTTTTTGTTCAAATAATAGAAATAATGTAGAAAAAATTCTAAAAATCTACGGACCCTCCAAACCCTCGTCCTCATCCCCGTTCTCCTCCTCCGCAGGCACAACCACTGGTATTCTATTTTTCAGAATCTCAATTTCAAGCTGCATTTGGCATAGCTGAGCCTTGTGCATGGCAAACCGAGGATCGTTATTCTGGGAGTCTCCAGAGAACTGATGGGATGTTCCTTGTGGGGCAAACGATGCAGCAGTGATCCGAATCTAGTGAGGAGAGGTGCCCTTAGTAACTGTCCAACCCCACGGATGTGACCTCGCTGTTCTCCGAGAACCTCCTTTGCAATAGCACGCTGCGTAACGACGCGCCACCGGAGGCGGAGGCGACACAGTATGTTGAGTCTCTCTCAACTCAACAAGTTTATCTGTTTAGTGAAAAAATAATAATAAATAATAATATCATGTCAAATAAAATTATATTAACATAATTTAAAAGTCCTCACATAGTCACCAACCGCTTTCTTTGGTTCACCCAATTGTCATCCGGGAAGGTGTGAAACGCGTCTAGAACGATTCAATAATCCCCGCCACCGCTTTGGGTCTCGGGGTCCCGCTCGACAATTTAAACGTGAAATGTAGTTAGTAGACATTTTTACGTAATGTAGTGAAGATTTGTATAGTGATATTGAAAATTTTAGTTGTACCTCATTGTAACGCGTTGCGAGAAGCTCTTCGACCCACGCATCTCGGGTATTTAGCCTTACCCCGATTGGCCTTATTTTTGAAAGACCGTTCTCGAAGGTATAAAATATAATTGATTAGCGAGAAAACTTAATAGTTAAAAAGTATATAAAAATCATAAAAAATAAATAAACAATACGTATTACCACGAAAGTAGGACCGATGAAGAAGTCAATGCATTTATGTCACCTCGGCGGACATCTCGCCGTATGGTCGATTTGGGTCTATGCGCTTTTAAGTGATTATGCGCCTTGAGTTTGTAATCGCGATAACGATCGGCCGCCGACGATCTCTGACACATACCGCCCGGTACTCGTCGGGCGACCGATCGCCCTGCAGATCGAAGTAGCTCTGCATGAGTGAAAAAATTACGTTAATGTAGAAGTCGTGGAACAATTATTTATTGATCGCACTAATAACAAAACTAATTTAAGTTCATACCTCGATAATGCTACGTAACGCGTGCTCGCCGCTTCTCCTCGAACCTCCGTCCATGAAGGGTAGCACGGAGAGTGCGGTGAATCTCACTTGGTTCCCAACCAAGCGGCGTGAAGTACTTCGTGTTATTTCCGATCTGTTTGCATTGTGCGTTCGGCATTGTCGAACGCGATAGGAAGTGGCATCTTCTCGTTAGCTTGACCAAACCATCTCAAGGTTGATACCTCGAGAAATACTATCACATCGCTTATTGGGGCTATTTGAAATGAAAAATACGAACCATATTTATCATACGAAATTCAACGATATGTATAAAATACAAGATAAACTCGATTTAAACAAAAATTATTATCAAACTCGCAGTAAAGTGGCGAGGTGAAATGGGTCGCTATGGAGGATCTCCTACACCACCACTTCCGTGAGACATCACGTCGACCCATACTAACACATGAAATAATTATGAACATCAATTAGTGCGGAATAGGTCCCTACATTTAGTAAAATTGATCCTAATAAAATTTTTTCTTTATTTCAAATAGGTCCCTGAAGTTTGAAGGTTTTCAAAGTTTCTAATAAGTTTGAAGTTGATGATGAATAGATCCTTCCACTTCTATTTTATTGTAAATAGGGCCATAAACTTTGATTCTATTTCAAATAGGTCCCTAAACTTTTATGTTATTTCAAATAGGTCCCTGAACTTAGAAGGTTTTCAAAGTTTCTAATAAGTTTGAAGTTGATGATGAATAGGTCCTTCCACTTCTATTTTATTGTAAATAGGGGCTTCAAATTTGACTCTATTTCAAATAGGTCCCTAAACTTTTATTTTATTTCAAATAGGTCCCTGAACTTTGAAATTTTACGTAGTATCTAATAAGTTTGAAGTTTTTGATGAATTGGTCCTTAAACTTTTAATTTATATCTAATATGTCCCTCAACTTTGAATTTTTTCTTCATTTCTAATATGTTTCAAATTGTTGATTAATTGGTCCCTCAACTTATGAAATGTCAAATAGGTCCTTACAATTTGAATTTTATCGTAATTTCTAATACATTTTACTTTTGTTATAAGTAGATCCCTAATGAAATTGTTCATTTCAAATATGTCCATATACTTTGACTTTATTGTAAATAGATCCATAAAAATTTTATTTTATTTCAAATATGTCCCTGAACTTTGAATTTGGTCATAGTTTCAAATAAGTTTGAAGTTTTTGATGAATTGGACCTTAAACTTCTAATTTATTTTCAAAAGGTCCCAAAACTTTGACTTTAGTTCAAATAGGTCCCTACACTTAGAATTGTTAGGTAGTTTGTAATAAGTTTGAAGTTGTTGAAGAATTGGTCCTTAAACTTTTAATTTATATCTAATAGGTCTCTCAACTTTGAATTTTTCCGTTATTTCTAATAAATTTTAATTAGTTGATTAATTGGTCGCCTAATTAAACTTGTGAAATTTCAAATTGTTCCTTACATTTTAAATTTAACGTAATTTTTAATACTTTATAATTTTTTATTGATAGGTCCCTAATAAAATTTTTTATTTCACATAGGTCCCTCAACTTTGACTTTTTTTTTGTAATTTCTAATAAGTTTCAATTTGTTGATTCATTGGTCCTTCCAAAATAATCCTAAAATTTATAACATTCCAAAATTTACGACATTCCAAAATAATCCTAAAACATTCCAAAATTTAACTTTAGTCCATAAAATTTACAACATTCCAAATTAATCCTATAACATTCCAAAATTTAACTTTAGTCCCTAAAATTTACAACATTCCAAAATAATCCTAAAATTCCAAAATTTAACTTTAGTCCCTAAACTTTTATTTTTACAATTCAATCCCTAAATTGCTCCTAAATCCAACTCCGGTTAACAAACCCCAACTCCAACTCCAACTCCAACTCCAACTCTTTTCATCAACTCAATAAATCAAAGTAATAAAATCAACAAAATGAAAAAATCAAAAATCAAAAAACCAAAACAAACTGAAAATGAAAAAAATGGAAGCCATTGTTACTTACTGCGGCAGACGGCGGAGAAGACGACGGAAAACGGCGAAGAAGACGACGGCAGCGACGGCGGCGGCGATCCGGTGAAAGCGCTGGAAGAAAAAGAAAGAAGCACAGCCAAAATGGAAAAGAAGAAGGTCAGGCGTGAATTAAAATGTCTGACTTTATAGCGACGACATATGTAGCCCTTCAATTTCTTCAGGTATCGCTTGAATGGATACATCCATCTCATGTGCACCGGACCTCCAAGGATTGCCTCTTTTGGTAAATGCATTACGAGGTGAATCATGATGTCGAAGAAGGCTGGCGGAAATATCCATTCCAACTTACAGAGAATGAGTATCAGGTGATCGTGGGAAGCCATCATGTCGCTAACCTTTAGTGTTCTTGCACAAAGCTGCTTGAAGAACGTGTACAGTTCAATAATTGTTGTGGAAATAGTTTTATTCAAGAACGCCCGACATCCGACTGGCAATAATCGTTGCATGATAATATGGCAATCATGTGACTTCAACCCGATAATATGGCTGTCATTAGGAGCAATATTCTTCCGAAGATTAGAAGCGAAGCCATCTGAAAACTCAACCGATCGGATAAATTTACAAAACTTCTTACGATTTGAAGACGACATGGTGTAACATGCGGCAAGCTTCATCCACCTATTCCGCTTACGATACAACCGCAACTCCTTTTGATCCCTAATTGCATCGGATCGTGCCTCGCATTGATTGTGTCCTTTGATTTGAATGGATCGTCCATATTTGTGCCGAGCAAGCTATCACAAACATTCTTCTCTACGTGCATGACATCGACGTTATGTTTGAGCTCTGTAGAAGTCCAATACGGCAACTCATAGAAAATGCTCATTTTTCTCCAATTTAGCTCGTCATCACTTCTCCGAATTGTAGCACCACCGTAATTAGGGTGCTTTCCTGGACTTCTATATCTGACACGGCTTAATTGTGCTAAAATGTCTGTAGGGGTTAATCGGCGCGAGGTGGTCACCTCTCCGTCCTTCCATCGAAGTCTAAATTACTTCGAAAATGATGCCTGGATGGCAGGAACCGACGGTGACCCACATAAGCTGTCTTACCTATCACACGAATCGAATGAGTATCCTCGTTGCACGTAGGACATGCCTTGTACCCTGACCATTCCAACCCAAAAACTACTTCCGGGAAAATCGTTAACAGTCGACCACAACGCAGCACGCAGTCTGAATACCGACTTGTTGTTGGTTCCACCGTCACCCGTGTCAATCCCATCGGCCTACAACTCCTTCAACTCGTCCACTAATGGTCGTAAAAATACATCAATATCCTTACCCGGTGCTTTAGGACCTGGTATCAACAGAGTAATCATAAGGTATTCAGGCTTCAGCATAACCATGGTGGCAAGTTGTAAACTGTTACAACTATTGGCCACATGCTGTACACCATACTTATGTCACCGAATGGATTGAATCCGTCAGTGGCCAAACCTAACCTGACATTCCTGATCTCACTTGCGAACAATGTATATTTCATGTCAAAATCCCGCCATGCCTTTCCATCAATGGGATTCTACATTTCATCATCGTCCTAGACCTTCCTATACTGTACCACCTCATGAGTTTTGCAGTATCATTCGTCGTGAACATACGTTTTAGTCTGGGGACCAAGGAAAAATATCGCAACACCTTATGCGGAACATTCTTCCCGTTCACTTTCTCAGAAGTGTGCACCCAACGACTTTCACGCAAATCGAACAAGTTTGTCTATCAAAGATATTCACCCCAAAACAATTACAATCGTTCTTGCAGGCATGAATGGATTTGTAACCCAAACCAAGCTTAACATCGACTTCTTAGCTTCGTGGTCGAGTCAACCAGTTCATGTTTGGGAATGCTAACTTGACAGCAATTTCAAAAGATCATCGGCAGACTTGTTTGTCCATTTGTTTATAACCTTAATATGCATCAACTTGACTAAAAAATTTAGGGATGAAAATGATGAAACTCTCGGGTACAGTTCTAAATGGAGAGCTTGAACCAATTCATCATAGTAACCATCGGTGCTTGTACATGCATGCTCATCACCGACTCGTCGTCCATGACATACATCATCTTATCCTCCACACCAACTCGCTCATTCTGTCTATACACATTCGCAGTATGAACATCAGTCTCGCCATGATATATCCAGGTAACATAACTCTCCGCAAAACCATTACGAAATATGTGAGCCTCGACAATTTCCAATGGATGTGTGAGACCGTTTAAACATTTTTTGCACGGACATTTAATCATTCTCCCGTCATTAACGTATGGCCTCGCCATGTTTATAAATGCTTGCAAACCGTTCCAAAAATCTGCAGATTTTGTGCGATTTCTAATTGTTGTCCAAGTTTTATCAATATCCATACTTGAACAATACTATATTTTCACAAATCTGATGGGATAATAAATAGAGATAAAGAAATGAAATGTAAAGAAGATGATTATGAAGGAAAACAATAGAATTGCAAGTGACCGGGGAGATGCGGAGATGGAGAAGATAATTTTTTTCATTTAGTCTGCAATACAGAAATGTGAAGATGGGGAGAAGAAAAAGAAGACTCTATAGCGGTGACATTTGTCGTCCCTATATGTAAAAGTCTTCGCTATATGATCCTTCCCATTTTACGAGAAAATTAATAACTCACGTGTCTACCAAAATGATCAATACGTATATTGCGACGACATATGTCGTCTCTACAGAGAACAAATGGGTGCATTTTTTCCCGCCTAAATTGATATAGGTGTATAGTGACGACATATGTCATCGAAATATATCTCATCGCATTTTACGAAAAAAATCATGATTCACGTGACTGACAACATCATCCGCAAATCACTTGTGACGACATATGTCGTCGCTATTTATGCATCAAAATACCTCCATTTGTTGTCGCCGTTTTCGATACTAATTAGCGACGACATTGAAAGACGTCGTTATAAATTCTATGTATGTAGCGACGACGTATAATCTATGGCGACGATATATGTCATCCCTATAAGTTTTGCATATGTGGCGACGACATTTCTTTGTCGTCTTTACTGTATAGAATCAATAGAGACGACTTGATGTCGTCGCAATTGGTGTCGCCACTATAGACGCTATTTGTTGTAGTGTCCCTCATTAACTCATAATAATGAGGGAGATGAAAGGGCACATGCCATTTAGGGCCATTAAAGGTCATAACTGCAGACCACCTATATAAATAGAGGTCAACCCCCTAGGTAAAAATACAACTCTTATATACTCCATATTATTATTCTGCATATCTGATTTTAATCATGTACTGATTATAATACCGGAGTAGACACGGAGAAAGAAGCCCGCCACCTTTTGTAGTTCTCCACTACTTTCGCCACCGTGCTCGGAGGAGGAGAAAAATATTTATCATCAAAGTTATAGTAAGTTTTTACAATAAATAACTAAATATGATCGAGTAACTTACTTTTCTTTGTTTAAATTAAAAATGCTTTTTTTAAATGAAAAACAACTATTATTTTAATGTCAAAATAAGTAACTTATTTTATTCTTATTTTCACCAAAAAATTACTTATAAATAACATTTTAAGCTTAGACAAACTTGATGCACTGGAAGAATATAAGAGATACGTGGTTTAGGAGTATGTTACTATGTTATTAAATTAGGACGTTTTATTATTTTGAGAAGAGATGAAGGACATAGATGAAATATTTATTACCATCCCATTAGGTTTTGGTT
This sequence comes from Forsythia suspensa, assembly GCA_023638005.1. Lineage (NCBI taxonomy): Eukaryota > Viridiplantae > Streptophyta > Magnoliopsida > Lamiales > Oleaceae > Forsythia > Forsythia suspensa. Next base: position 2,480,007 of record CM042670.1, read on the forward strand.
TAAAGCAGCAGCTCAATTCTGTTTGAAGCTTGGTTGTAGAGGCACATGCATGCTAGGAGTTGGAATGGGTTTTAATACTTTATTTATTTAATTATGTTAGTTGCTATTTTATTAAACTAGGACCTCTTTATTATTTTTTAAAGAGATAAAGGACTTCGATGCAATATTAATTAGGATCCCATTAGGTTTTGGTTTTAAAGTAGCAACCTTATTCTGTACGAAACTTGGTTGTAAATTTTATTGAGATTTTATCTCAATTTCTTATTTAAAATTTGATAATCTTGCTAAATGGACGAATTCTTGACTCCTTAAATTCACGGATCTTCTTAAAATCAACGTATTTTTAGACCGTTCTTTGTTTTCGTCATATTTATCGCTTCGCGTGCATCAAAACTGCTCTGAATTACAAATACAAATAAATTTAATTTTTCAAAATCTTGTCGTGTATAATTACAAATACAAATAAACTGTTTGTTTCTATTTTTACAACATTATTATGCTCATGATTCTTAATTAGAGTCTTCTGAACCTAAAATCCAGAAATTGTTCTTTGGGAGTTAGAAAATGTGTGAAAACATGGATCACTGTTTTGGAGTCTTTAATGTAGAAAGCTTGAAGCTACCGTGTATTTTGTTTGAAGAAATTGATGCATTTTGTGAGTCATGAGATGTTATTGTTAGGATTTATGAGTGCCATTAGTTTTTCGTAATCATTAATTTTAGTTGACTTTCTTAATTATATACTCCATTCGTTTATAGACCTTTTTTAAGCTTCCTAAATTATAGTACACTTCTCTTATTGATGATATAGTTAGAGCATCTCCAATGCAATTATACATTGCAAAAACTTCTGCCATGTAAATAAAATAGACAATGTCTAAACAAATTTCTCTTTAATACAAGTTGTCGATTAATCATGTCAAACCGACGTGATGAAAAAAAAATAGATAATGTCTAACACTCCATTAGACATGCTAACTACACAAAATTTAAATTTCATATGTAGATTTAAATTTTCTATGCATTTTAAATGTAATCTAGTATTTATTTTAATAAAATAAAATTCACTTAGATAATAATCTGTAAAATGTATTAAAGACCAAATTTAAATTCGAATGTCTATTAATTAGACATCAATGCCACATAGATCGAAAGTCTTCCAATATTTGTGTCACCTAGATATCAATCCATAGAATGTATTAAGGATGCTCTTAGTTTCTTAGTTTTTCAATATGTTCCTATTTAACGTGACTTGTTATCTACAAATATTAACTACTATTAATATAATGTATGAGTATATTACAAAAACTTATGTAAAATTTATTGTTTCAACTATAATAATATTAATTTTTTTTAATCGATGTAAAAATAAAAGTAAATCTACCTTTATAGAATGAAGAAAAAATATTAGTTTCTAAATTAATTAGAAATTAAATAAAAAGCCTCATTCAAAAAGACATATGATCACAGGGGATCTCACGCCTTTGTGGGCGAGGAGTATTTAGCCCACTGCCGAGGTGTCGGCCGGGTGGGCCGTCCATCATAAAGCAATCTTTATGATGGACGGCCCCCGACACCTCGCCAGGGTTGAATACTCCCCGCCCTGAAAGCGGTGAGATCGAACCATATGATCACATGCATGATTTCATATTATCTACTACCTTTTGTTTAAGAAATAACAATGGTTCAAGCGTCTTGACCTTCAATCCTATGTGCAATGATCGGACACTTTCCTTATTTGTTTCAATGGATTTTGATAACTTATTTTCAAATATGGGACATGCGAATTTTTTCTATATGATTAGAAAATATTTTAAATTGTCTTGTGGCTTAGAATTTTTTTTTATCCGTTACTTAGGAGGGTGACGTGTATACCTCAACTCCAAAGTATACATAAAAGATCACGAAGAGATTTTTTTTTTGGAAAGTAATAAAACTTGAAGTAGTATTTCTGACTTACACCATAATTAGAATTTCATAAAAGAAAACAAGAATATTACAAAAAAATAACTTATGCGAAACCTCGATCACAAGCTATAATATAGTAAGAAGAAAATTTAAGAGTCTGTTTACTTTCTTTGCTTTTCGGTTTTCACTTTTGCAAAACACTCCAAACTTGTTTAGTATAATGTTTTTGAAAATTTATTTTCAAAACAATATTAAATTATAACACAAAACTCAAAACAATGTTTTTATTTTTTGACTTTTTAGTATTTTTAGTGAAAACATGGAAAACACTCAAAACAAGAAAAACAAAATTTATTTAAATAAAATTTTATAAACAAAAATTCTAAAATTAAATTCTAAATTCTTAAAAATAAAAATTCTCAAAAGTAAAAATTCTAAACAAAATTAAAACAAAATTTATTAAATTAAAATTTATAAAAACAAAATTGTAAACATATAAAATTATAAAAAATAAAACAAAATTTATTTAAATTAAAATTTATATAAACAAAAATTCTAAAAATATAAAATTATAAAAATTTAAAATTCTATAAAAAATGAAAATTAAAATACTAAAAAATAATCCAAGCCCTTATTTGATATTTAAATAAAAAATTTAAAAATTAATTAAAATAAAAATTGATTAAAATTCTTAGTCCACGTCATTATTATTTTTTTATTTGATTAATTTATTATTTGTTTGTATTTTATTTTTAAAAAAAAATATTGTAAGATTCACTAACTTTAAAAGTATGTATTATTTTATTATATATATATATATATATATCATAAAATTGTTCTATTTTATTGAATAATCAAATGCATTGAATAAAATGATATAATACAATTGTTTAAAACGTGTTTTCCAGCTTTTCTATTTTCGAATAACAAACCAAACGCGTTTTGGCAATCTTAAAATACACTCTCAAAACAGAAAAATGAAAATAAATTCATTGAAAACTGAAACCGAAAAAAAAAAGCTCCAAACTTTTCATATTTAGATCCTAAGACTGGGTGCTGATATTAATTGGTTTACTAATGTTATAGATTGATTACGAAAAAGGTATTATTTAACTTATCTCATATTTAACAAAACAAATAATATAATATATAGGTGTGGAATGTGCAATATGATAAGTTGTTTTGGCGAAGGTTTAGGGTAGGCCATCATAATTATGCATTGCTACCAAAGCACTTGATCACTCATTGGCATGTATTCTTTTAGAGTTTGCTTAAAGTTGGGGCATACAACTTTATTAATTTGACGATATTATAGATAATTAGGAAGTTCGACAAGACAATTGATTCTAAATATCTCGTCACCTCTAATACGATTCGCCCTGTTCAACAAATTTATTATAGTGGCATCAAATGTACCATCGGACTCTTTGAAAATTATCTAGTGTAATAAAGGTATTTTGAAAAGCTTAAGATGTAGTGACTTGCAGTGCCGGACTTTGGATTTTCCAGACATGAGACGAACTATAAATTTAGGTTCTTATATTGTAGGGTGCATTCAATTTTTATTTTTTTTCCACGGAAGTTTTTCATACAAAATTTATAAACTCAAACCCAAGAATAAACCAGTAAATAAAATATAATATTCAAAATATTTATATTTTAATCAAATAATAAGACTAAAAATGTTCTAAATAATCACTCAAATACATCTTACCTTACAGTTTTTGAGGCAAAATTATTAATTAAGTTTTCATAATCAAGTTGTTCAACCATTTTTTTCCAATTGACAACATAGCCAATTAATTCAATCTTTCTTGTGACATAGTTGATTGGAGATAAGTCTTTATCAACTTTAACTTGAAAAAAACTTTTTTTCTGTAGATGCAACTATAACTGATATAGTGAGCAAAATTATGTATGCTACATGAACATTTGGAAAGCAACCATCCATTTTCTTTAAAAAGTTGAGCACACCAATTGCCCTTTTTGTTTTCTCTTCTCGTGATAAATGGCACTTTAAGATTGTCAATTCTAAAAATAAATCACTTCCATCAATATGAGAACAACCATTATGTGTCAGAGAATTTTCAAGATTAAGACAAAACTTCAATAAACTATGATAATCAGCATTAGCATTCTGTAACTTCTTCAAACTAAACAAAAATCCAAAGGTTTCCTCATATTTTTGAAATTGTTCAAATCGAGTTTGAAGTTAAGAAAGAGTTTGATCAATTATAAAAAGGAAGTAATTGACTCTAAAAAATTCACCATTTAATTGTCTTACATCATCATTATCACTTTCATCAAACTGCTTTTTCTTGAATTATTCATTTTTCCCAGAATATAGGTTCAATTCCAATTTCATATGTCATTTGTTTAACTTCAACCATAGTCTTGTCAAACCCATATTATCTATAGTCCTCAAGAAACATTATAAGACCCTTTAAGAGCTTCATAGCATCATCAATACCCACATTTCCTACTTGAATAAATTTACTCACATTGTTGAATGCATGCAACAAGTTGTACCAAATTACCATACCAAGCAAGATCTCAAGCGCTTATATTGTGATGAAACTAAATATACTAGCCATCTTCTATCACTTTCCTCCCCATTTGGCAACAAACGCTTGTATTGTGATGAATAAAAATGTCTACCGTTATTATCTTTAGGAAAAATGAGACTATTGTTTCTTTTTGAACAACTTTTAACTAAATATTCCCTAAGTTTATGATCAATTTTATCCCATTTCCCTGGATCATCAACATTAAAAGAAAAGTAATCCTCTTGATTTAAATATTCTTGTTGACCATTTTCAATTATATTAACATCATCTTCCCCATTCTCGTTCAGTTCATACACATTAGAAGATTGCACCACTTCTTTCTCATCGTTCTCATTCACGAATTCATCATGTTCATTGTCATTTTAATTCTCTTGTTCCTCATTCAAAAAGATCAATTGTGTTCATCAATTATGCTTACAATCACCATTTATATGGAAACAATAACAGTTGACATGGTGATTCAAATGTGGCAGAAAATGGTGATCCAATCAGAAATGGTGATTCGAATGCTACACATTGTTAATATTATTATCGATTGGTTAACAGTTTTGATTGGTGATTCGGTCATAGTAAAAGAAGGCAGCAGCTGAAACAATACAGTAAAATACCCTCATGAATGTGATCCATTTAGCAATTTATCCTATGTCCATTTCACTGAATATGTCAAAATGAGATTAAAAGCGTAACGGCGTGGGTTTTTAGGCGTCGATTTTTTTGTTGGTACTAAAGTACTTATCAATGTCTCCAACTTGACTTTGAATTAATGTTTCTTACCCTTCATTTTCTTTTTCTTTTTTAAGCTCCAGACATACATTTAGGAAGCATGTTATGTGAATGTTTGTATTAATTAGTCCTAACGAAAAAAATTCATTATTTTAATAATCCAACAAGTCAAGTTTTTAACCTAAGTAATCACTCACCAACAATTTGTCAATAAATAAATAAAATCAACTAATGAACACAAATGTTCATATCCAACACCATCAATTCAATCCACATCAACAAAATTTCAAGTATAATCTAAAAAAAAATATCAACAACAATACCCAATTATGTGCACTGTGCAATTGATCAAATACATTACCGAAAAGCTTTGTGCAAATTGTATAAAAGAACACTAAAATACAAATTAAGAACCTTCACTACTATAATTATACCCCATATGCAAAAGTTACAAATTTTTCTACAATCAAGTTAATAACGGCGATGATAGTCGTGAACTGGAAAATACGAATTTAAAAGTGGGTCAAATTGAAAGAATCGAAACTCCAAGTTGTAGGCCAACAAAGCCAAACTATAAACCCAGAAAAAATTAAGTGTTATTCATATTCTAGTCAAAGTAAAACAAAATTATAGAAAAAATAAACAAAAATTATAAATTTAAAATTTAAAATCTAACACTAAAGTAATAAAAAAGTAAAATTGCAAAAAAATATAATATTGTTAACATTGCCCATCGTCCAGATTGTTGTAAGCACCATTATCTCTCCATTGCCCATACCACCCTATAAAAATTGCAATTTTTTTTTCAACACCCGTTTCCTTCACATCACTCCCTCAAACACATATTTTTTGTCTCATTAATATTGTATGCAAAAATAGAACAAAAATTTCAATAAATAAATAAATAAATTCAAGTAAATAAAATCTAACCCTAATTTGCAAAAAAAATCTAATAAATACAAATTACGTATTTGCATTAATATTGTATGCAAATAGAAACAAGAATTCAAAAAAAAAAAAAAAATCAAGAAAATAAAATTAAACCTTACCTCTCTAGTCATGGAGATTCTTTGAATTGGGTCCTTTTAAATGGTTCTCTTGTTTCTCAATTATCGGGGTTTGGTAATGAATAATGATATAGTAGGACTTTTAGATTTGTTAGTCTATAGGATTAATAGAACGAGCATGTTGGAATTTGGAAAAAAAAAGAATGAGCTCAATTTGTGCATGGAATTTCAATATGGTATAGTTACACTTTCAACCACAAAATATAAATATATTAAAAAAATATTATCGAACTTCTTTTATTCTAAAAATACTATTTTTATTTTTGTAACACTTTCCGTTACATTTGTTACGTTTTTTATATTTTCTTATAGAAAATGTATGTTATATTTTTACATTTGTTATTTTGGAATTTAAAATAGTTAAAAAGTAATTGTGGGATTTTAATAGAAGAGGAGGAGGAGTTGCAATAGATTTCATCACCAATCATTTGTAGTTCGTACTAGTGTTGTTATTTTCATATTGGTGTCTACAAAACTAGAAAATCCAAAAGTTAAAAAATTAAAAGAAAATATTATTTGGTTTGTTATTTGTGTCTTAACTTGGTTGGATGAACAAATAGTCAATGATGAATATGAATGTTTGTGAGCTATGATTCTTCTAAATGAACTTATGTTGCTTTCATTTGGTTAAAGTGATGAATCACATAGATCTTATGTGATATTCTTTGAATTATTCGAGCACGTAGTCCTTTTCTTTAGCACTTTGTTGACTTAGAGATAATTTGGAACCTAGTAGAACTCTACTATCAGATGTAGTTCAAATCCAACCTATAACACCTTTTGAGAGAAAGTTTAGGAGGTGCTTAAACTTACGGTGATGGGTATTTTAGAGTGTCAATAATTCCTAGTGCTACATTGCAACCTTGAATCTAAGATAGAAGTTGGTTTAGAGGGAAGTTTTAGCGAACATTAACTCTACATCGAAGTTTAAAGCTAACTCCCAGGTCTAATAAAAAGCATTGCACTAGTCAAGTAGTCCGTGCGATAGGAAAAAATTGCCTCCACTAATATGCGGCTACTACCCTTGAGTAATTTGGCTATACATATTGTGAAAGTTCTAACAATAATATAAATTAAACTAAGAAGATAATAACAAAGAAGGAGAAAGGAGAATCAATATTATTAAGCAAACGGTATAATGAAAATACTGATACAACTGATTTATATAATAAGATAAACTATAATCTATATTAAGTAAACCAATCAACTAATATATTCTAATATATTGGGACAATCTTTTAATATATATGAGAATCTTCTAATATATATTCTAGCATCCCCCCTCAAACTCACGATGCTACAATAATAAACAGTGAGAGTTTATCAAGCAAAAAACGAAAACGGTGGACCGAGCGTGACTTTGTGAAAAAGTCAGCAAGCTACAACGATAAAGAAACAAAAGATAAGAAAATAGTGTCATGCTGAAGATGGTGGCGGATAACATAACAATCAATCTCAATATGCTTCCCATATCGGCAAGTAACCAAGGCAACCACACAATCTTAATAGTAGTAGAAGCCATAGCACTATACTCTACTTCAGTAGAAGAACGGGAAACAACATTTTGCTTCTTACTCTTCTAAGAGAAATGATAATTACCCAAAACTGGACAAAAAAAACCCGTTATTATAGAAAAAGAGAAAAGTGGAGAGGAGGAGAAGAAGAAGAAGAAGAAGAGAAAGGAAAAGGATAAGAGAAGAAGAGTATAGGAAGGGAAGATGTTGTCCAGATTAACCAAAGAACAAAACCAACTAAATTCCGGGTTCTTTGGACCGATTCTAAAACCAAATTAATGGATACAAATACTAAATTGCAAATTTAGATTATTTGGAATCAAATTCCAAATTCAAATCACTCTATGCAAATACTAAATACTGAATCCCAGATCATCACCTGGAAGCAAAACCAACCAAATTCTAAACTGACTTGGACATAGATAGAAACCGAGGGAAGAAAGCTGAAAAGATGTAGTAACAATTCTAAAGAAGAAAATGTGTTGTATACTTTTTCTCAAATAATCTTCAATACAATTCTAATCTGTAATGTAGTCTATATATACACTTACATGAGGCGTGATCTATACATAATGCAGGTAGATAATTAACAGACTAGATCACATGCAAACACTGATTTAGTTACAACAATATGAATAGCACTAGAAGCTTCTATTCAACAGAATTAATGCCACATGTTTGCTGAGTTTTCTTTGTAACTTGGTTTTCTGATTTTGATCATTGTACTCCACAATTCCTTCTTCTCTAACACCCCCCTTCAAGCTAGAGTTAACTTCAATTACTCCAAGCTTGCTGCGTAGATACAAGTGTCTAGAGTTCATCAAAGGTTTGGTCAATATATCTGCTGTTTGATCTGCTGTTGGAACATAGCTTATTACCAGTTGTTTAGCTAATACCTTGTCTCTAACAAAGTGCATATCTAATTCTATATGCTTGGTCTGTGCATGATAGACAGGGTTAGAAGCCAATGCACTCCTAAGTTGTCACACCATATTCTTGGGATTTCAATCTGAGTTACATTTAGTTCTTGAAGTAGAGATTGAATCCAAGTGATTTCTACAGTGGTGTGAGCTAGAGTTCTATATTCTGCCTCAGTACTTGATCTTGCTACTACATGTTGTTTCTTTGAAGACCAGAAAACTAGATTGTCACCCAGGTACACAATAACCCACAGAAGATTTTCTGTCATCTAGACATGATGCCAATCAAAGCATCTCCATAGGCAACAATGTTTATATTCGTAGCTTCATGAATGATTAATCCCATATCAAGAGTTCCCTTTATGTATCCGAAAAGTCTTTTTAGCATGCTCAAGTGAACATCTCAGAGGATTTTGAAGGTCTTGACCGATTACATTTCTGACAAATGTGATGTCTCGGTCTTGTATGGGTCAGATATTGTAGTGCTCCTACTGCACTCCTAAATTGGGTTGGTTTTCTTAAGATTATGCCTTCTGTTTTACCTACCAGCCTTCCAGCTGCCATATGAGTGACACTAGGCTTCAGATTTTCAAAGCTAAACTTCTTTAAAATAGAATTCATCTCTATAGAATTCAATTCCCAAGAACTTCTTTAGGATGCTCATATCCTTTAAGGCAAATGATGCATTCAACTTCTCAATCAGCTTCTGTATTGTTGTTCTACAGCTCCCAGTTAATATAATGTCATGAACATTTACTAGCAAGTAGATTACATGATCTTGTGCAATCTGATAGAAGACTGAACTATCAGCTTTGGATTGCTTAAGGTCCCACTTTAGTAATGTCTCCTTCAGTGTGTCATGCCAAGCTCTAGGAGTTGTTTGAGTCCATATATAGCTTTGTTGAGTCTGCAGACAAACGATGGTTCAGATTGATCTATAAAACCCTGAGGCTATTCCATATATACTGTTTCTTCAAGTTTTCCATTGAGAAAAGCATTGTTGATGTCTACCTGTCTTATCTCCCAACCTTTAGAGATTGCTGCTTGTAAGACTAATCTTCAGGGTTGGTGTCTTAACTACTAGACTGAATGTTTCATAGTAGTCAATTCTTGAAGTTTAGGAGAAGTCCTTTATTACCAGCCTGGCTTTATGTCTCTGAATTTTTCTATTTGCATCAAATTTCAATTTAAATACCCATTTGCATCCAATTACTTTCCTTGTAGGTTCAGGAAGGACTAGCACCCAAGAATGATTTCTTACCAAGGCATCATATTCTTCCTTCATTGCTTTACACCATTTTTCACTCTTCAGTACTCCATTCAAGTTAAGTACTCCATTCAAGTTAACTGGTTCCTCATTATCTAAGGATTGTGAAGTAACAGCAACTGTGTATATTCTTGGTTTTATTATCCCAACTTTTGATCTAGTAACCATAAGATGTTCAACCTTATCTGTAATCTTCTCAATTTCTGTCATATCCACCCAAATTTTAATACCAGCTTGAGATTCTTAGGACTCAGGCTGCATATCTCTCTGTACTGGTTGTTGTGAGACTTCATTATCCATTCCTTCATCATTTTCTACCACTTTTTCATTTCCAGAAGGTTCATGTGCAGGTTTATCTATTGAATGCATTATATCAGCTGAATCTGGGGTTGTATTATGAGAGTTCTGTTCAAATGGGACATGATGTAAGGTCATAGGAATGAATTTGGTTTGGTGGGATTTGTTGAGGAAACCTTCCTTAAAAGGAAAAGAGTTTTCATTAAAGACAACATGTCTGGATATATAGATTCTACCATTGGAACTTAAGCACTTGTATCCTTCGTGAGACATATTAGGTCCTAGATAGACACATTTTTTAGTATGAAAATCAAACTTGTGTTTCTGATAAGGTCTTAAATATGGGTAGCAAGTATACCCAAATACTTTAAGCAGTTTTTAATCTGTAATGTGTTTAAATAGGATTTCATAGGGTGATTTGTGTTGAAGTAAAGGACTAGGCATTCTATTTATAAGGTATGTTGCAGTTAGGAAGGCTTCCCACCAATAATATAGAGGCATATGTGCTTGAGCTAAGAGGGTTAAACCAGTTTCAGTTATGTGCCTATGTTTCTTTTCAACTTTTCCATTTTGGTGAGGTGTGAGGCGAGAATGTCTCGAGTTCTATGCACGATTACGTGGCTGGTTTGTCCAGTGCATGCTCTCTTCCATATCAATTTGTAAGGCCTTGATTTTTCTCTCAAATTGGTTTTCAACTAACCTTTTAAACTGTGTAAAGTAGTGTATGACTTGAGATTTATGTTTCAAATGGTAGATCCAAGTATATCTAGTACAATCATCAACAAACAACACATAGTACTTAAACCCTGAGGTAGAATTAATGGGAGATGGTCCCCAAACATCGATATGTATTAGATCAAGAGGCATTTGAGCATGAGAGGATGACATTTTAAAGGTAAGGCATGAGATTTACCAAACCGACATGATTCACAGAATGAAAAAGCTTTATTATTGACAATTTTGAGATTACTACAAGACTTTAGAACTTCTTTGTCTCTACGAATGAAGGGTGTCCTAGCCTACATGCCAGATTTCAGTTTGTGCTTCCATGGAGTTATGATTGGTAGAATTGGTTAAGTGATTCAGACTGGTGTTGAGAAGATTATGAGTGACATTGGACTGATGATGATTGACTGAGCTTATGTTTAGAGGTCTTGAGTAAGGTAGATTTAGTTGATATAATCCATCTTCAAGTTTCCCCTGCGCTAGAGCCTTTCTTGTTGGTAGATCCTTCACAACATAACCATTACGAAAGAATTCAACAGAAACATTGTTATCAGTAGTTAATTTAGAGACACTTATAAGATTCTTCTTGATTCTAGGCACATGTAGCAACCTTTTTAGCACCAAAGATTTATCATATTCAATATTGAATATTTTAGAACGAACATGAGAGATTTGTAATGTAGTATCATTACCTACTACCATTTTCTGCTTACCTGGATGTTCCTTAGCTTCATCAACATTGTTTTTATTAGTAGTAACATGGTGCCTGGCTCCATAATCAGCATACCAGGCTTGGTCTTCTACTGAATTTGGGCTTGTAATGTAAGCGAGGGGATTGGGCGTGATTCTACGATCATTGGGTATTTTTCCCATATACTTCTCATCACATCTGTTATAGCACCAGACAGCAGTGTGGTTGTTTAAACCACAAATTTGACACGATTGTCTTGTTTCATTTGTCCTTCCAAATCTCTCTCTGTCTCTTGTTCTTCCTCCTGAAGTTTGAGTTTCTTCTACCTCTATTTCTTCTTCCATTATAGTCTGTGAGTTTCCTTGAGTTAGGTTGATGGATCCAAAGCTGTTCGACTTGACTGAGATATTCCAGTCTACTTTCAAAGGCCATGAGTATTGAAGATAGCTCATGCCATGAAACCTGATCTCTGCAATTCACTTGCACTACAATAGGGTATACTCTTCATCAAGTCCAGCTAACACTTGAGTAACCATATCAACATGATCAATCTTCTTTCCAACAATCTCCAGATTATCAACAAGTTGCTTGATAGTGCTGAGATATTGATCCATAGACATGGATCCTTTTCTGATTCTCTATAGTTCAAAAGTAAAGAAGGTCACTCTGGACCTGTTGAGAATTCCATAATTCTCATTTAAAGCCTTCGAAAGCTCACTTGAGCTATTATAGCCCATGACACGCATTACAATCTCTGATGTCATGGAGGAATACATCCATCCCATTAGGAGTTGATCCACTTTAATCCATCTAGAGTACTCTGGATTGGGAATTGTCTCTACTGTTGTTCCAGTTTCAGTTGCAGCTTGCAAATTAACAAATTGTAGGGGACAAACCTTAGTGCTCAGTAGATACCCTTCCAGACCATGGCCTCTTACAATTAGCATTATAACATTCTTCTAGAGAATGAAGTTATCTCTGTCTAGCTTTACAGATGCTGCATGTGCTAAGTTCATGCTAAAGGGAGTAAGGTTGTTCATCGGACACGGAGCTTGAGTTGTGGAGTTAGAGGTTGAGCCATGAGATTGGTTGCTGTGGCTAGTATACGCTATAAAGATGCTCTGATACAAAGATAGAAACCGAGGGAAGAGAGCTGAAAAGATGTAGTGACAATTCTGAAGAAGAAGATGTGTCGTATACTTTTTCTCAAATAATCTTCAATACAATTCTGATCTGTAATGTAGTCTATATATACACTTACATGAGGTGTGATCTATACATAATGCAGGTAGATAATTAACAGACTAGAGCACATGCAAAGACTGATTTAGTTACAACAATATGAATAGCACTAGAAGCTTCTATTCAATAGAATTCATGCCACATGTTTGATGAGTTTTCTTTGTAACTTGGTTTTCTAATTTTGATCATTGTAGTCCACAATTCCTTCTTCTCTAACAGATATACTGGATGCAAAACCAACCAAATTCCACAACAGAACAACTAGACAAATTCTAAATTACAAATTTTAAACTTAACTAGATGACGGTATCTAAAAGAAACGAAAAAAGACTTGGCCGGATGAGTGGCACAAGGCCACTCGCCGGAGAACGGAAGCGATTTCAATTTTAAACCAAGTTGGATCAAACTTGCTCTGATACCATGTGAAAGTTCTAATAATAATATAAATTAAACTAAGAAGATAATAACAAAGAGGGAGAAAGGATAATCAAAATTATTAAGCAAACGGTATAATGAAAATACTGATACAACTAATTTATATAATAAGGTAAACCATAATCTATATTAAGTAAACCAATCAACTAATATATTCTAATATATTGGGATAATCTTTTAATATATATGAGAATCCTCTAATATATATTGTAGCACATATTATCAATATGTAGTAGATAATCTACCATGGGAGACGGCTGCCTTAGTGGTAGAGTGGCTACCAACCGTGATGAAGAAAAAAATTAATGAAAAGATAAAAATCATAGAATAATAGTGCAGTAGCAAGAAAGAAAATATAAGCACTTTAATGTCAGACTATATCTTAGACGTTAGTAAGGGGATATGGACAAAATGGTTAGTATGATTTGTTCAGTGAAAACTTCAAGGCTAAACTTTTGGAAATTGAGAAGGTCATGATAGCTAGCAATGAGGAATTATTGATTATCTAAGTGCTTAAACTCGAAAATTCTTCCTATATTGTGTGTGATTCTTCCTAATTTGTGTGATAGAGAAACTTTTACTGCTCAAATATTTAACCTGCATTCCATATAAGAGACCAATGGGAGGAGTCTAAAAATATTTAGTAGCATGTTCTACCTGAGCAAAGGTAAGTGTTTCGCGCAGAAATGTGTGTCCTTCGCTAACAATTAAAAGATTCAGACGATGTATAAGGGACGCCAAACCTCTTGAGACAAAGTCCCAACAAGGGGTGTTAGATTTATGAAGATTACAATAGTGACAAAGGATGAAAAAGCAAAACGAAATGCCTCCAAGGGGCACAAGCACACTAGAATTCGCTGTAAAGATATATTTAAGACTAAATGGAATGAAATTACATTTCTCTGTTTTTTCGAGAGTTTTCCTTTTTTCCTGTCATTCAATCTCCCTTCTTTTATACCTTGCCAAACGGTTTTACCACACGTTTTCCTTCAATCTTGCATAAAAAACTTCTCATCGCCCGGATTTCTTCCCCATCGCCCGACAACCACCTTGTGCCCAATAAGCGCCCATTCCTTCCATAATGATTCAAGCTGTTTGTAACTTCCCATGATGATTCAACTTCTTGTAACTCCTATATGATAATCCAACTGTTTGTAACTCCCTCATGATAATTCAACTTTGTTTGTAACTCCCGACAACGTGGGAAAAGTACTAAGAGAAGGAGAAAATCTGCTTATGAACGGTTACTCTTATGCAGTGATTGATCGTTCTAAATGTCCAATGCCCTGGGCGTTTCTGATCTGGCCGATGTCCACTTTGGGCCCTACCTGGCTTGGATAATTTCCATTGGGCCTATATACAAACTTACCTGGGCATCCATTGGGCCTGGACAACATATATTTCTAGGCCTATATGCTTGGGTACTTTTTATGGGCCTATATGTACAATTTTTCTTAAGTTCCTTTTTAGGCCCTTGCTATTTCATATGTCAACAGTTACCCCCCAATATGGCTTAATTAATATAATCACTTTATTAATTAGCCATATTCACTTGGTGGCATTTCATCTTCTGAAAGAAAAAATGTTTGGCGCCTGAATTTCGAAATCCTAAGAACACGATTCATATAAACCCCAAAAAGGCGCCATTACTAATAGACACGTCTGGCCTCCATCACATCGCTGCCCTTTTCCTCTCTCTATAAAAAGGACACTATTCATCTTTTCTTTAACTCTCACTTACCTTCCTAAACTGATTATCTCTCTTGCAATCCTCTTGTTCATATCTGAAACCATGTCGACGTCCAGAGCTTCCTCCAACAATAGCATTACTTTCGAAGATTTCCAGGACCTCCTAACCAAACCTTATGTAAACCCATCAAATCTTCTACCCTCTAGGCCGGATATGAACGAGTTCTATTTGAACCCGTCGTTCAGGGATGCAGACTCTATTGGGCGACTGGCCACAACCCAATTTTTTCCTTGCACCCAAGGACCTCCTTTCTTGGACCCATTCTCGTTGAAGCCAATCCACGAGAAAAGCATTCGCACATGGCTAAATATGATACCACCTTCCGCCTCCGGCATGCGGCGTATGATGAAGCATGCCCCTCTCGAAGCGCTTTTTGATCGTGCTAGGATTTCGATCTTTTGAAATTGCCACACGTCCCCGCTATATGACCCAGTTCTTTTCCAATCGCCTAAGCTTACGGTCTTACGAGTACAATACCTTCATTTTCCTCTTGGCCCATGTCGGTTACTCTAAGGGACGTTGGTGCTTTGGTCAATCTTCCTCCTCCTCAGGCGATACCATTTCTCCCGCTCTATTGATATCCTCCTCCCTCAAAGTTTGATAAGAAGTTTACGGACTCCTATTCGTGCATGCAAGAGCTTTATGAAAACACGGGCAAAGATCCCACACATGCAGGCGTGTAGCCTTCCTCCAAGTTTGGGCGTGTGTAGGTACATTCTTTGTGTTCCTAATCTTAAACCTTCCATGGCCTATTTGCCCATCGCCCATGAGTTAGCTCTTGGTAGGTCTTTAAATCTCTGCTCTGCTTTTACGCCGCCTTCTATAGAGGTATGGCTTACCTTCAACATCGACTTAGGACCAATGCTTCTCCCTCTGGAAGTGGGCCTCTTTAGCTCGCTCAATTGTGGTTGAGAGCATATTTTCCACAACTTGGTGTTCCTTCAATACCTCCTAGGCGGTGAGTTGTTACGGGTTGAGTTATCAACCAATTAGCTCTGTTGATATGTCTAACAGGACGTTTTCACATTCTTTATAATTTAAACTCAATTCCCTCTTTCTTTCCTTTCTCCATTCATCAAGTCCCAGTCTATGTCCAACCTCCTCTTAGTTTGAACGAGGTGAGTAATGTCTTGCCCGTTTGGGTCCAATACTTGACTGGGCGAGAATTGTTTCATGACATTCTCACGGGCACCAATGCCAAGGCTGGGGTCGAGGTCTATGCTCCCCAGTTCTTTGCCCGACAGCTTGGTTTTGGCCAAACTTGGCTCCTTCCTCCTTGTTACTCAAAGAGTTTTCAAGAACGTTTCCATACCATCACCAAAGTAGAAGCACAAGCTATAGATGAGCGTAATGCTTCCCTAATGAACGGGTTCTCTTTGGCTCCTTTCAATCCCACTTTGGCCGTTCATCCTCTTTTGAGCAGTTTGGCCTTCATGTGAAACGTGGGTTCTTCACTACTAATGTCAACCATGCATTCCACATACTTGAGGGGTCAGGGTCTTCTAGAACTTCCATTTCTTCTACTCCGATTCCTATCCTGCTTTGTGCCCATATCCGTTAAACAACCTGCTCCTTCGTCCTCTCCTACAAAACCTTCGACGGTGCGTACTAGACGCTCTACTGCAATTTCCACCCAATCCAGTTCTCCTCCCGCCCAAACTGGGGTTGCGAGAGGTGCATCCAGCCGTAAACGGCCAGCATTGGGCCCATCAGATCAGCCCGGTGATGAAAGTGATGATGATGATGATGCTCCTCCTATGACCAGGAGAAAGGTAATATGATTTCCCTTCATTTAAAGAACACTTTAGTATAAATATTGATATTCTCTTTGTATTCTAAATCAGAAGGGGATCACTTCTCCTTTGAAAGATTCTACGGCACCCGACCCCTCAATTCTTCTGGTCTTAGAGCCATCCGTCAAGTGGATTTTCCTGAAGAGGATTTGGAGACCCATTGCTTCGATCGCCCGACGATTGAAGAATCTCCATCATTTCAGGGCGTTTCCCCTCCAGGTGTAGAACCGGATGGTAACATGTTCATATAATTATAACTTTTTCCAATTCTATCATTCGACATGGCTTTACTCTTGAATCACCTATCATCATTCGTTCCTTTGCAGAAGGACCAATTAGTTTGCCAGTTGTACCAGAGCCAGCATGCTCGGATAAGGGTGACTCCTCGCAGGAGGCCAAATCGCCCAGTGGCACACTTCCCCCTTCTTCTTCCACGACCACTGACGAGGTAATTTTCTTCGATTTCCTTTACTTTGCTTATTACCACGAAGACACTAAGTAATTGTTTTTTACCTTTACAGGATGCTGATACCATCTTGCGCTCTATTCAGGACCTGTTTACGTCATGGAAACAAGTGAAGGCTAGTCAGACCGCTCGTTCATCCTCGGCCAGTCGTCCTTCTTCTGCCTCTGGTGCTTTTTCTATAGAGAACATGAACATCCTTAAGCGAAGATTGAATGAATACACTTCTTTCATGGACATGGATATCTCACACGCCAGTGCTGCTAACCACCGAGATAAATTTGAGCGTCTAAGCCACCAAATGGCTCAAGCACTTGAGCTTCCTTCGCTCAAACTCTCCACGGATCTCAGGTTATCTTTGAAAGTCATTCATCAGGAGATAAGCACGCTATTGGCCAAAAATGTGGAGCTCAAAGCCAAGAAAACTCAATACGTCGATGCTATGACCGAGAAGGAATCCCTTCACCAGCAAATCGATCAAGCCAAAAACAATCTGAACGAGATTTCTTCCGAGGTCATGGTTGAAGATTCTTTGATGATGAGTTTGGCTGCTCAGATGAAAGAAATTCAAGAAAAGATGGACGATCGTGAAGGCCAGTGGCGCGAAGAAGCGCAATGCTTCACGGGGAAGTTGAGCGGGCTAGATCCTTGCTTGGCGTTATTCGGTCTAGAAGTGGACGATGGGATTATGGAGGAACTATCCGCCGCTTACATTCAAGCAATAGCGGTGAGTGGGAGAAACATAGAGAACAAATGTGCTCTATTTGGGGTAGGATGTAATTAAGATTTTAAGGTTTTAAGGACAACTTTTGTTTTATCCAATCTCCTTTTGTAATGGTAGCCACTTATGGCAACCAAATTATCTCGATGAAATGAATGGCTTTATTCGTTTATAGAATTGTGTCCTTTAATGTTTAAACCTCTAATCGCTCAAAATCCCAAACCGATTTTAACGTACTTCTTTAAATATTTGCCATTAATAGACCTCATGCCCTCATTCCATCCAAATTTTCTAAATGATAGGCCCCATTTGGTAACACCTCTTTAACTCTGTATGGTCCTTCCCAATTTGGTGACCATTTCCCAAACCTTGGATTACTACTATCCAATGGGAGTATTGTTTTCCAGACCAAATCCTTCGTACTAAAACATTTGGCTATAACCCTTTTATTATAATACGAGGCCACTTATCTTTTTTGAATTTGCAACCTATCCAAAACGCTCAACTTTAGTTCGTCCAATTCTAATAAATTCTGAACGAGTAGTTCAGTATGCTCATTTTCATCTATACTATTTTGCAAACGTACTCTGATCGATTGCACATTAATCTCCATAGGCAGCATTGCTTCTTGCCCATAAGTTAACTGGAAAGGAGTCACTTTGGTACTAGATCGCGGGGAAGTTCTATAGGCCCATAACGCTCTATTCAAGCATTCATGCCAACTTCTAGCATTTTTGCCTATCATTTTCCTTATGATACTCTTTAAAACTTTATTTGACGATTCCGCTTGGCCGTTGGATTGGGCGTAATAAGGTGTAGAGTTTGCCAACTTGATTCCAAACTCGCTCAGAAATTCTTTTACTTGACTCCCATTCAAAGAAGTTCCATGATCCATCACTACAGTTTGAGGTATCCCAAATCTATATACGATGTGATCACGAATGAACTCTATGATACTTCCTTGGGAAATTTCTTTTAAAGGTATCGCTTCTACTCATTTAGTGAAAAAATCCGTAGCGACTATTACAAAGGTGTGTTGCTTGGACGAT
This sequence comes from Forsythia suspensa, assembly GCA_023638005.1. Classification (NCBI taxonomy): domain Eukaryota; kingdom Viridiplantae; phylum Streptophyta; class Magnoliopsida; order Lamiales; family Oleaceae; genus Forsythia; species Forsythia suspensa. The sequence continues at coordinate 2,499,139 of CM042670.1, forward strand.
GGTGGGTAAATTTTTCCTATCAGGTCTATCGCCCAACACTTGAAGGGCCATGGTGTAATAATAGGTACCATTTCCCTTGCTGGCACTCTTTGTATTGGGCCATGTTTTTGACACTCTAAGCAACTTTTAGCATCTTGAACTCATAACTCCCCATTTTAGGCCAAGAATACCCACTCCGATGATCAACCACCTCATCTTTTGGCGACCTTGATGTGCTCCACACACTCCTTCATGCTCTTCGCCATAACCACTTTAGCTTCTTGCAAATTTATGCATTTCAAAAGTATACCATCCGAGCGTTTCTTATATAATTCTCCTCAACCAAAGAAATAGTTCAAATGAACGTAATTTTAACTTCCTATCGCTCTTCTTATTGGGTTCTTCCAGGAATTTTTGTATTTCTTCTCTCCAATCCAATGCGTCTCTATTTTGTATACAATGTACATTAAACTCCTTCGCCCTTCGTTGAACTACGGGCAATATCGTTCCATACTCGCATGCAGAATCGTTATTTAACATTTTTGAATAACCTGATGCCATTTGGGTCAGATCATTTGCCAAATCGTTATACATTCTATTAACGTATTGAAGCTCTACTTGGTCGAACTCGTCCAAGAGCCCTTGAGCGATGCCATATTGACTTATGACAGAATCACTTTGGCATTTGTAATCGCCATTCAATTGATAAATTATTAGTTGAGAATCACCTCTGATAAGCACATTTTTCGTCCCCAAATCTAATAATAGTTCTAAACCGAAAATCAACGCTTCGTATTCGGCTTGATTATTAGTGCACATTTCAGTCAGGGTGAAAGCAAACTTGTAACAAACCCCTAGTGGGTTTATTAGCACTACCCCTACTCCTGCACCTCTAGCAGTTTTTGAGCCGTCAAAGTATAAAATCCAGGGTTTTAGCTCGAGCGAATTGACTTCTAATTCAATTTCTTTAGGCACGTCTAAGCATGGATGATCGGCCAAAAAGTTAGCCAACGCTTGATTTTTGACCGCCTTTTGTGGTATGAACTGTATTTCAAATTCTGATAATGCTAAAGTCCAAAGACCAATCCTTTGATGCAAAACAGGACGAGAGAACATGTACTTGACTAAATTTACTTTAGAAATTAAGTAAATAGTTACAGTCATAAGTAAGCCTTTAATTTAGTACATGTAAAATATAGAGCAAGACATAATTTTTCAATAGCGAATAATTATATTCACATGCGCTTAGTCGCCTCTACTAAGATAATATATCGCCTTTTCTTCTCCAAACCGGTCTTCTTGGGCGACTAGTCCAAATTTATTGATTCCTACTCGGCCGATATATAAACTTTCATTGGCCGCCTTGGATAGGTGAAACTAACACCGTGGGTTTGATAGATATGTCTTGTGCTATGAAAAGCCTCTTGATGTTCTTCCTTCCAGAAGAAGTCGTCCTGATTTTTCAACTTTAAAAGAGGCGAGAAAGCTTTCGTTCGCCCTGCACAATTAGAGATGAATCGTCGTAAGAAGTTCACTTGCCCAAGGAATCTTTGCAATTCCTTTTTGTTCTTAGGTGGTTTAGCCTCTAAAATGGCTTTTGCTTTATTTTTACCAAGTTCAATTCTTCTTTCATGCACTAGGAATCCTAGGAAATTTCCTGCATTAACACCAAATGCACATTTCAATGGGTTCAATTTTAATTTATACTGTCTTATCCGTTCAAATGAACGTTTCAATTGTTGGAAATGGTTTTCCTCTTTCAACGATTTAACCACTATATCATCAACATAAACTTCAACGAATTCTCCTATCATGTCATGAAAAATTAGATTCATTGCCCTTTGATAAGTGGCTCTTGCATTTTTTAAACCAAAGGGCATGACCACCCATTCAAAACATCCTAGAGCACCTGGGCATCTGAATGCAGTTTTATATATATCTTCTTCAGCTATATAAATTTGGTTGTATCCTGAATATCCATCCATAAAGGAGTACATCACATGTCCGGCAGTTGAATCTACTACGGAATCTACCGTTGGCATTGGATATTCATCTTTGGGCGTTGCCAAGTTCAAATTTCTGAAATCTATGCAAACCCTAATACTACCATTTTTCTTTGATACATGCACAATATTAGACAACCATTCAACATATCTGGCCATCCTGATAAAACCTGCCTTTAATAATCGTTCTATTTCTTTCTTTACTTGTAATACATTAGGAGCAAAACGTCTGGGGGTCTTATGCGGTTTAAATTGTGGCTTAGTTGGCGCCTATGTTCTACCAAATTTTTATCTAAACCGGCATGTGTTCATATTCCCAAGCAAAACAATCTCGTATTCTTTTAACAAAGCAATTAATCGGTCACTTACCTCTTTGCTAAGCATCCGATCGACAAACGTTGGGCGATCTTCTCGCTCATCTCCAATATTCACTTTCACCAAAGGATCTTGTGCTTGAGCGTGCCCGCCTCTTCATGACTCCTATCACATCGTCGTCCAAGCTCCTCCTAGTGATGTCTTCTGCATCCAAACAATCCACCTTATTCACTTCTCGGCCAATATTATGTTCTAACTCGAACACCGCTAATTTGTTCCTTAAAATTTTTAAAGCCGCTTTCGTTTTTATTTCTCCTTCAAGACTTTTCTCGAAAGCCATTGACTTGGCTTCGACATCCCGAAAGCTAGACACCTCCTTCAACATTTATTGAATATCTTTTTTGCCAATCATTGGCTCTTCAAGGGCCCCTATGTTTGGCCTCATTTGATCGAACATTTCAGTAAATGCATCTACTGATAATGGCTCTTCGCTCTGCGCGATGATCCGAGTTTCTTCACCATCTTGGACTACTCTCACAGGCCCATAATTTCCCTCATACATGAACTTCTCGATCGAGTTCGCTTCTGTAACAAAAGGTCTATGATCTGCTTGCACCACTTCGACCTCACCTTTATCATTCCAAAAAACTAGACATTGATGGAGTGACGACGGTATACAACGATTTCCATGAATCCAATCTCTTCCTAAGAACACATTGTAGCTAGTCGGCCCATCTATTACAAAGAATACTATGGTTTTGGTGATAGTTCCTACCATCACGTCTAAAGGCATTACTCCTTTGGCCGAAGTCGCCCCGCCATTGAAGCTCGTAAGAATAACTTCAGTAGGGATCAAATCGCTCTCCGTCTTTGAAAATTTCTTTATCATTCTGGATGGAATGGTATTAATAGCGGCCCCATTATCGATGAGAACTTTGGCTATAGGGATGCCATTGACTAGAGCCTTTACATATAATGGTCTCAAATGTTTGGTTAAATTGGCCGTTGGCTTCTTAAAGATGACCTTTTCAGTCGCCTCTATCTCCACTTCTTGTCTCCCATCATCTTTTGGATCAAATTGCTGTGTCAGGTTCACGTGCATCATTTCACACTGATCTTTCGTGCCGGGCTCTTGAGTTTCTATGTCACTCACTTCCTCCCAACCTGTAGGAGGTGGCAATATCATTGGAGGTGGTCCATACTTTTCAGAACGTGGTACTCTCATTTTTCTCTTAGGCATCCCGTATAACACGTAATAATCAAAAGACCACCCAGATGGCTCGCCCAACAAATCTACTTCTCGGACACCTTCTTGATACAGCTACTTTAGCAAATTGTTATATGAAACTCCTCTTTTTCTTCTTTACGATTCTAAGTCAATCTCTTCTTCCACATCGGTCAAGCCATCATCTTCTTCTTCTTCTCCACACAGATACCTCTCCAGAGTCTCGCCCGATTTCTCCCTCACATTCCAACGTGCATGCTTCCTCCCCTTATCGTCTTGTGGCTCCTCATCCCCTTTGCTTTTAAACTCATTGGCGAGCAAATAGTTATTAGCCAATATTGGGGACAAAGAACCAAATTGAATGGTGATGGATTGTCCTGGATCATCTTCATCTTCTTCTTTGCTGCGTCTTTCAAATTTCGACCTACCAGAAGAATCTTCCGGCAATTCTTCTGTTGAATCGTTCACATTATGTTCTCTCTCGTCTTCAAGCTTTTCCTTAACAACAGCGTTGGAGAAATTGGGCAATTTGGGACGTATCACCTCTTGTTGCTGCCTCATCATTCGTCCATAATTTCTCTGATGACGTCTTTGCTGTGTCCTCGTCATTTGATCAAAGGGTATCACCTTTCCCGCACTGTATTGGAATGAGTGCCATACATTCGATCGATGGGGCTGTGGCCTGAACGTTCTCATCATGAACATCACCGCTCATGTATCGGCCCTGCCGTCATACATCGGCCTGACCTGTCTTTCAAAAGGAGACCTTGATATCCTTCGTCCTTGGATAGGCTGGAAATTTTGGGTCACGTTTGGATGATTATGACGCCCCCACACTTCCATTTTCTCCTCATCTTCATCTATTTCTCTATTACATCTAGCACACAACACTTTGTTGTTCCTTTCAACTTCTTTACCTTTGAGACGCTCGAACACATTGGGATGTTTGTTCAAGATCTTCGCCTCCATTATCAACTACTAATTTGAATTTAGGTAAACCACTCTTGAAACTTGCTGACAACATATTCACTCCTAGTGGCCACGGAAAAGGATTCTCATCCACTGCCATCTTCTTTTTAGCTTCAAAAGTGATTCACCTCGATTTTATGGCATCCCGTAATACATGCCGAAAAACCAAACAATTATTAGTCGTATGATGAGACCATGCATTATGCCACTTACAATATTTTTTATCCTTAACTTGCTCAGGATTTGGCAATTTGTGCTTATCGCTCAATTTTATTTGTTTGTCTTTATACAATCTATCAAATATAGTATCTGCCTTGGTTATATCAAACGAAAACATTCTGTCTTTCTTGCTTGTATCTCTCAGGGGTTCATTTTTTGCCGTTGCCCCTAAGTTAATTATTAACGGGCATGTATAAGCATCTCCTTTGATTAATTCGCCGAGACATATTTCGGTTTGATCATAATATTCATCTACAATATGAACATCGAAGTTTGGGTCTCTATAGTAAGTTCATTTGCTAGAATTTTTCATTTGTTCTTCTTCCCTTATCAAGCGCTCATACCTAATCACATTGGCCGTTAATTGGAAGAGATCAGGAAACTCCCTATCCTGAAATTTCTTTTTCAAGTCGAAACTTAAACAACTCGAGCGATCTTGACAAACTCTTTTTCAGGTAAGGGCACGAAGCATTTACTCCTAGCAGTTTTAAATCTTTGAAGGAAAACTTCCGCCCATTCGGTTGGCATTTGATGTAAATTCGCCAAATCGGCCAAGGTAACTTCAGATTCTGCTTTTATAGAATTGAGCATGGAACAATCTGCTCTAATTGTTGCCATGTCTCGAACAGAGTTTGTTGGTAAATTAATGAACCATGAAAAGGCTACCCTCATTAGCGAAACTAGGAAACAACCTTATTTTATGATAATCACTTACTTCACCACATTGCAAAGTGTAAATCGTCCTACATGTTCCAATGTCGAGACTTCTCCTAAACCCGTGAATAATGAAAATTCGGCACTTTATATCCTCTAGGCCACGGGTAGGCTTGATCTATCCAATCGGGATACGGTTTCCTATAGGTCGGCCTAATGAAAGGGGCGTATTCCAAAAGCCATCCGATCTTTCATTATCTCGGTGATTTGATTTCTTAAAGCCATGTTAGGATCGTCACGGGACTCCTATAGGTTGATTCACTGGTGGGATCATCTGAGGTCTATTGTTTAACCCTGGGTTTGTGGCCAAATTACCATTATTCAAGGTATTATTGCCATTTACTTGGACATTTGCCCCTTCGCTAACACGTGTTGCGTTTTGTCCTATATTCGGCATATTTTCTCTTGCATTCGGGCTACCCCCCAAGTTGGACGATCCCACATTATGACCACTCAAATTGGCCATGCCGCCTCCACCCACATTTGACGTCGATGGTATAAAATACGTTTCTATTCCCTGACTAGGATTTATTGGGTTCATTGTCGGTGAATTGTGCCCCACAACCGTCCTGGCTTGGAAATGATTCCCTATATTTGGCAAATTTGGTTGACATATCTGGCCTACTAGCCTAGTTATAAGTTCATTTAAAGTACTTAATTGTTTGGCCATGTTGTCATAATGCACATTTTCAGTTTGAACAAATTTTTCCATATCATGAACATTTTGCAGGCTTACCTGTCCCACGACATCTTGTGTGAGTTCGCCAAGTAATCCGCATGGTTCGTGGACTCAATTCCGCTATCGGCTCATAACGGCTTTGATTTTGTCCCTCCGTTGTGTGTATTTTGTCGTTCTTCATATCGTTCGATCACGGATTGAATTCGCTGGCCCGCTGGTTCCTTATCTGAGTTCTTGTGAGGCATATTGTTCTACTTTCTTGTATCTTCTAAACACCAACAGTTGTCCCACCGGGCGTGCCAAATTGTTTCGCGCAGAAATGTGTGTCCTTCGCTAACAATTAAAAGATTCAGACGATATATAAGGGACGCCAAACCTCTTGAGATAAAGTCCCAACAAGGGGTATTTGATTTATGAAGATTACAATAGTGACAAAGGATGAAAAAGCAAAACGAAATGCCTCCAAGGGGCACAAGCACACTAGAATTCGCTGTAAAGATATATTTAAGACTAAATGGAATGAAATTACATTTCTTTGTTTTTTCGAGAGTTTTTCCTTTTTTTCCTGTCATTCAATCTCCCTTCTTTTATACCTTGCCAAACGGTTTTACCACACGTTTTCCTTCAATCTTGCATAAAAACTTCTCATCGCCCAGTTTCTTCCCCATCGCCCAACAACCACCTTGTCGCCCAATAACTGCCCATTCTTTCCATAATGATTCAACTGTTTGTAACTTCTCCATGATGATTCAACTTCTTGTAACTCCTTTATGATAATCCAACTGTTTGTAACTCCCTCCATGATAATTCAACTGTTTGTAACTCCTGACAACGTGGAAAAAGTACTAAGAGAAGGAGAAAAACTGCTTATGAACGGTTACTCTTATGCAGTGATTGATCGTTCTAAATGTCCAATGCCCTAGGCGTTTCTGATCTAGCCGATGTCCACTTTGGGCCCTACCTGGCTTGGATAATTTCTATTGGGCCTATATACAAACTTACCTGGGCATCCATTGGGCCTGGACAACATATATTTCTAGGCCTATATACTTGGGTACTTTTTATGGGCCTATATGTACAATTTTTCTTAAGTTCCTTTTTAGGCCCTTGCTATTTCATATGTCAACAGTAAGAAATAGACTCACATAATTTGTGATTGTGAGTTAGAACACCGAACAACTACTTGTTTACATAGTTGTAAAGTAGTAATCGAAAATGGCTAAACACAAATGCACTTAAAGAATTTAACGTGGGACAAGTTGGACACTGACTTGAAATCATATCATTGAAATTCCTTGACTGTTTATTTGAATCACAAGTTTGGGTGACATATTCGAGGAAATTATTTAGTAAACTCGACCGAGTTACAATGTGATTTCTATTATTATTATTTTTCCTTTTTTGCTCAAGGACTAGCAAAACTTAAGTTTTGGGGTGTTTCATAAGTGTGAACTTCACACTTATTTTAGTCCTAAAATTAGGTAATTGTTAGTGTTTTCTAATTAACTAAGTTGTGTGTTATTTTCTTATTTAGGGAAATCCCCAGCTTGAAGGACATCAATGACGGAATTGACGAAAAGAGAATGGTTATGAGAGCTTCTATCAAATTGGGATGAAGAGATTAGGAGAAGACGATCCTGGAAAGTTGCAAACGATAAATAAGGCAAAAAAAAAAAAAATTTGCCCAAGTAAATTTTGGCCCTGAAATCGAGAGAAAAAATATCCGTGCCCATCGGATAGATTTCAACGGGACAAAAATCCCGAGCTTCAAAAATTTTGCCCCAAGAAAATTCAATTTCTTGAGCCCGTTTTCTATTTGTAGTATGAAATTTTAGGCCTGTTTTTGTACTTCTTGCATGATGGTGTGGTGAATTTCTTTAGTGAGGATGAATGATGTAGCCTAATTTGATATTTTAATTATAATTATTATGTTTCGACTCTAAATTTGATTTTCAGGTATTGTTTTTATTGCTTTGAAGCCAATAATCGAATGAATTGTGAAGAGTAATGAGACCGACAGTGATTTGTTCATTTAGATCAATATCACAAAAACCATAATATACTCTTATAATTTCTCCAGTCGTTTACGGTTTCTTGATAATTTAATATACTTTGATTTATGGTAATTTACAGAAAGATATGGTGAGTTCACTTATTTAAGTAGATTTAGCCTTGCTTGAGAGAGAGTATGAAATAAATTAAAGAAATTTGACTAGATACACATGTGAAATACAGACGAGGCTCGATAAGTGAAGTTAATTTGGACAACTAAGGTGAAATCGTGAGTCCTAGAACTTAGAATTTCGAACTGAAATTGTAGAACACTTTTATTGCTTTAGTTTAATTTTAGTTTTATTTCCAAAATCACCAAATCACCAAATCAATTGAGTTTTTAGATTGATTATTAATAACACAGTCTTTTTGGATCAACACTCTATTCAGTATTATATTAATTGTCGTGTTATCACGCACTTGGGATTTAATTTACAATGCTTCAAACTCAGTTTCAAAATGTTCTTTCGCCATTAATCAAACTAGCACATTTTTATCCATGTTCCTGTATTACATGATAACAAATAGATCCAAGTCCAATTTATCTCTAGGGTAGAATGAGTCGGGGGTCAGATAATGATTTAGAGCATGTTTAGGAGTGTTTATAAGAACTTACATATCAATATGTAAAGTTCTTGGAGTTTTTCAAGAAATTACATATCAATATTCATAGCTGCCCTTGCAAAAATGCCAGCTATGCCAAATTTATGAAGAAAATTCTTTCTAACCAAGGAACTAGAGGATTATGAGATAATCATGCTAACTGAGGAGTGTTGTGTAATTCTGTAGAATAAGTTGGCTTCAAAGTTAAAAGATCCAAAGAGGTTTTACTATACCTTGCACTATTGGTAAATTTAATTTTGATAAAGCATTGTGTGATCTTGGTACAAGTATTAAATTGATGCAATTGTTCGTTTACTAGAAACTAGGTTTAAGAGAGTCAAAGCTACTATAGTCTCATTGTAGTTGGCGAACACGTCAATTAAACATCCACAAGGAATTATAGAAGATTTTCTAGTAAGGGTGGATAAGTTTATTTTTCCTACTGATTTCATAGCCTTGGACATGGAAGAAGATCAAAACATTCTACTGGTCTTAGGGAAACCATTTCCATGGCTATGGGTCGAGCTCTCATTGATGTTCAAATAGGACATTTGATTTTGAGGTTGGAAGATGATCTAGTCGCCTTCAATGTATTCAAGGCAATAATTTATCCATCTATGTCACATACCTGTTTTCAAAATGATACAGTTGACAAAATGGTGATAGATTCATTTGCACTTCAGCATCCTACACAACCACTTTAGGCTAACGCTGTGATCTTGACTCCACTAAGTCCGAAATCTAGAAATTGAGGAGTATGCACAATATTTGGTGGTTTCACTGCTTATTTTTAAGGCAACGAGGTCATATTTCGAAGATCTTGGTAAAGGTCCCTCTAGGCCTCTACGATCTATTCAACGACCTTTTACACTTGAGCTCAAACAATTACATTTACATTTGTGATATGTATATTTGGGTGAGTCTTCTACACTTCATGTTATCATCTCAAACTCTTCAATGAAGTGAAAGAAGAAAAGCTACTCAGAGTACTTCGGGATCATAATATTGCTTTAAGTATGTCTATTCTTGACATCAAAGGTATCATGTCCTTCCTTGTGCATGAACATAATACTTATGTATGATGATCATATATAAGACATCACTTGAGAGCCAATGTAGATTGAATCCTAAGATGAATGACATGGTGAAGGTTGATGTATTGAAGTTATTGGATTCTAGTTCATGTGGTGAATAAATGAGGAATAATTGGGGTGAAAAATGACTACAATTAGCTTATTCCAACCAGAACATTTATATGATGGCGAGTGTGCAATAGTATTATAAGGAAATATCACTTTCCACAGCCTTTCATTGTCAGATGCAGGGTGAGCATTTTAACTAGAACCAAACTCTTGAACCAAAATTGATCCCGAACTGGAGGTTTTGAAAAAGAAAAAATTAGAAACTGAAATCGAGAACCGAGAATCAATCAGGTCTAGGTCAATTCTTGGTTCTTCAACCAGAACCGTGGGTAACAAACTCTAGAATCGAATTTGTTATTTATTATAGTTATTTATTTTTTATTTTTTTACAATTTATTCATCTTGATTCAATTACTCAACCCAACGCCACAGCACCAAGACAAGAGTATAATTGTCCAAGCTCCAATCCAAAAGCCCAAAACCCACCACCCCTAAACCCAAACATAATTTACCCAAATCTCAAATTCGGAATCGATATTCTCTCACAAACACAATACAAACATTGTCATCTCTCAAGAAACTCTCACACTCTCACTTGCCTATCTCTTCCTCATCTCTCTATAGCTCATCTCTTTCGCTCAACATAAATGTGATGGTGAAGGCGAAGCTCATTTGTAACCGTGACTACTCCTCAATTTTAAGAGGTAATTTTCTTTTTTCTAACTCTAATTTATGGTTTTGCAATTTTGGTGTCTATTTTTCTAGTTTATGCTTTAGAAATTATTTTAATATATAATGTATTTTATTGTTAATGAATTTGCAATTTTTAATTTTTTTCCAAAATAGTTGTCAGCATAAGGTTTTTTTAATAAATATTATAGGTAGAAGCGAACCCGAACCCGAATCCATCGACAGTTTGGGTTTGGGTTCTGGTTCAGGTCCGGGTTCATGTTCAGGTTCATTTCTAATAATTGCGTGGATCCGAATGGTTTCATTTATGAAATACCAGAAGTATAATGAGTGGTTCTAGGTATTGAAATATTGGACTGATCCATCTGACGTCTATGCCTAGTCAAATGTTGGAGAGGTTTGCTAGACTCTTAATACTATTTTCTTGATAGATAATTTGGGTATAATCACATTCCTATAGTCCCACAAGATCAAGAAAAGGCTTGTCCTTACAGGATTATTGCATTCAAGACGATGACATGATTTGGTCTATGTAATACATGATAAGTGCATTTTGTGCACTTATTCGGGTCCTTAAACTAAGCTTTTAATTCGTTGTTTTAGTAATTTTCTACTTAATTCGATGCATTATTCTTTATATTTCAGTTTTGGACCCGTCTGTAAGAAATTGGAGAAGAATGGATGAAAAGAGGTATAAATTGAAAGATATTTTGAAAGTACGAGGATTCAATTGCACTTAATTGAAAGATGGAGGACCACATTGGAGATTATTGAAAGATAAAGGACCACATTGGAGATTATCAAAAGTTGAAGGACCAAATTACAAACTATGAAAAGTTGAAGGATCAAAACAACATATTTGGAATATTTAAGCTGGGCAAGCGCCCAACTTATAGCTGGGCAAGCGCCCAGCCTAGTTCAACAAAAGCAGAGAGTCAAACACGAACCTGGGCGATCGCCTGGGAATGGCCTGGGCGATCGTCCAGGCTAAATTTGGGCTACGCGAGAATTTTTCCTTTTTCAGTTTAACTCCGATTAGGTAACTTTTGGCCCACGTTTTTTAGGTTTTCTTTGACATCTTTTGGGGCACCATTAGAGTAGTATATATATGAGTTTTTAGCTCATAATAGGTTGTTGAGTTTTTGGGAGAAAAACATAGACGAATGCATTAAACGGAGATCAAGATTGCTTCTTTGAAGAATTGAATGAAGATCAACAACGAGCAATTATTCTTCCAACTCTTCTTCTTTTCCAGGTGATGAATTCCATGTGTTCTTCCCCTTCTTATTTTCTTATTATTAGTATGCTAGGCTAGTTTAATTAGTGCTAGAATTACGATGAAACTTGTCGTTTAAATTCTTTTATCTTGAGACTTGGTTTTTGACACTTTATTTCAATATAGTTTTGAATAATTAATTTTGATTTGTTTGCATCTACAATTATATACGTTGTAATTGTATGATTGTTGTGGTGCGTTTTATTATCGAAAAATCGAACCATGCTAGACACTATTTTAATTATCTTAAAGTCCGATAGGGGATAAAAATATACCGCTATGCTTTAGGTGATCTTTAATTATCCACAGAAATTTAATGCATTTGTTTGTATTCGCATTCTTCATAGAAATATAGTCGAGTCATACATATGAATAGGTTTAACATTATTCGAGAGAAACTGTTGAACAATCTAGGGATATTGATCTTCATAACTGAATTAATTTGTCAAGACCAAGAATCAAGATAGAAGAAATAACAACTACAAGTGGATTCAGAATTCTAGTGCTTTTCCTTTTTAAAAGTTAAATTAATCTTTAATAAATTTTAATCTTTCATTTATTTGAGCAATAGTTGTTTAACTATTTTTAGTTTACTCTTTCAATTAGTTATAAAACACAAAATCTTTTAAAGTTCATTAGATTCGGTTAAGGTTAGCGTGATTAAACTGAATTATCTAAATCCTCGTGGGATCGATACTTGAATTCAAAATCCATTTTATTACTTGAGCGATCCGTGCACTTGCGAAATTATTAAAGATATAAAATCGCTGACAAGTTTTTGGCGCCGTTGCCGGGGATTTAGTTTTAATTTTTTCAATTACTTTAACACTAATTTGAACTTATTTATTTATTTGCTTTAATTACTTATTTCTTTAAGATATTACGATGTTTGCTTTGTTTCCTTTCGCACCATTGCATGCGGGTGAGAGACATGAGTCTCTAATTCCGATTGATCCGAGATCGAATGCACGTTTCATCGTAGGCGTAGAGAAGCAAGAAAAACACAACAAAAAGAACAAAAACAGCAAGATATAATACAGAACAACGAGATCGCTCGGGCAAGACAAGAGATTGATGAAGACAATATGCTAGTTGGAGACTTTTTGACTCCACAGATCATACAGAGCCAATCCAACATTGTCTACTCACCTTTTGGGCAGCCGAACTTTCAGCTGAAGACTAATGTCATTCATCTATTCCAGAATGGACACCAATTCTATGGCAGGACCGATGAGAATCCACATACACACGTTTCAAGATTCTTGGAAATGTGTCAACACTTCAAGTATCAAGGAATCTCAGACGACGCCATCCAGCTACGTTTGTTCCCACATACTCTTCGGGACAAGGCTCTTAAGTGGTTGGGCTCACTACCAATTGACAGCATAACCACCTGGAATGATCTAGCCTAAAAGTTTTGCACGAAATTTTTCCCACCAACAAAGGTTTCGAAGTTGAAGCATGATATCTCCATATTTCAACAGTCAGAAATAGAATCTTTTGATGAGGCGTGGACCAGATTCAAGAATATGTTAAGAAAGTGCCCTCATCACGATGTTGGCAGGGGGCAACAAATTCAATATTTCTATGCTGGGCTACTACTTTCATTTAAAAGCATGATTGACTCTTCATCCAACGGTTCTCTATCTACCAAAACATTGGTTGAAGCTCTAGATTTGTTTGAAAGAGTAGCTACCACCACTGCCATATGTGGCCATCAGATAGAGTTATACAAAAGAGAACTGCAGGAGTACATGAGATAGATACTTTCACAGCATTGTCTGCACAGATAAAGTCATTGGCACACAAAGTGGAAAGTATGTCATATTCAGCCAATGCAGTGTAAACAAAGAAATCAGCATGTGAAGAATGTGGAGCCATTCATAGTACATCAGAATGTCCTATTCTATCACTACAGCCTGAACAGGTCGATTACATTCAAGGTGTTCAGCGCCAACAAAATAACCCGTACTCCAACACATATAATCTAGGGTGGCGAAACCATCCAAACTTCTCTTGGAAAGATAATCAGAATAATTTCAGACCACAGTTTCAGCAGCCAGAAAAGAGTACATCATTAGAAGACTCAATCAATAAATTTATCGAGAGAACCAAACAGTTCATGCACAAGACAGATACTAATATTCAAAATCAAGGCGTTGCAATAAAGAATCTTGAGACACAAATGGGTCAGATGGCAATTGCTTTATCAGGCAGAGCACCAGGTACTTTGCCCAGTAATATAGAGGTGAACCCCAAGAAATATGTTAAAGCTATTACTACTAGAAGTGGGGTTCAGTTACCAGAGATCCATGTCAAGAGATCAGTTGCAAATGAAGAAGTGGTACCTTCCACTGATGAGGAACACGTGGTACAAACCGAAAGCGGACAACAAAGAATGAAAGAGAGTTCAGGCACACCACAGGTTAAGGCAACCGTTCCTATCAAGCCATACGATCCTCCGGTCCTATTTTCTCAGAGGCTACAAAAGCACAAGTTAGACAAGCAATTTGGAAAATTTCTTGAGATCTTCAAGAAACTACATATCAACATTCCCTTTGCGTATGCACTTGCTCGATGCCCGCTTATAAAAATTCTTGAAAGACATTCTTTCAAATAAACGCAAGATGGAGAAACATGAGACGGTGATGTTGACAGAAGAGTGTAGCGCTATTTTACAAAATAAACTACCTCCTAAACTCAAAGATCCAGGGAGTTTTACAATACCTTGCACCATTGGTGATTTTTGTTTTGATAAAGCTTTGTGTGATTTAGGAGCTAGTATTAACTTGATACCGCTTTCTATTTTCAAGAAATTAGGTTTGGGGGAAGCTAAAGCAACTACGGTAACTCTGCAGCTGGCTGATCGGTCTATTAAACATCCAAGAGGAGTTGTTGAAGATCTTTTGGTAAAAGTGGACAAATTCATCTTCCCAGCTGATTTTATCATTCTCGACATGGAAGAAGATAAAGATGTCCCACTTCTTCTTGGTCGACCATTTTTAGCCACTGGTAGAGCTCTGATCGATGTACTAAAAGGCCAACTGATTTTGAGGCTTAGCGAGGAGCAGGTCACATTTGATGTCTTTAAGGCAATCAAATATCCAACCGAGTCAGATAGCTGCTTCAAAGTTGATGTGGTTGATGACGCAGTACATGAAAATTTCCATATCCATAATCCATCAGATCCATTAGAGGCTTGCATTGTGCATTCTCAATCCTCTCACGCTGATTCTAGTAAGGTTGAGATGTGCGCAAGATATCTTGAAGCTAATCCTCCATATACACGCCGACCACGCTTTGAGGAGTTGGGCACAGGTTCTACAAAACATCTGCCTTCTGTTCAACAACCTCCAAAAACAGAGCTCAAACAGTTGCCCTCTCATCTTCGTTATGCCTACCTGGAGGAATCCTCTACTTTGCCTGTAATCATTTTAAATTCAATTAATAAGCTTGAAGAGGAAAAATTACTCCGAGTGCTTCGAGAACACAAGACAGCTATTGGGTGGTCTATTGCTGACATCAAGGGTATCAGCCCTACTTTGTGCATGCATAAAATCCTCATGGAGGATGATTTTAAACCAAGTATTGACAATGAGAGAGGTTTGAATCCTAATATGAAAGAAGTGGTCCGAGCGTGTCATAAAGCTAATGGATGCTTGGGATAATCTACCCAATCTTAGAGCAGGTGCTTGGGTCACCCGGTTCAAGTAGTGCCAAAGAATGGAGGTATCACCGTGGTTCGTAATGAAAAGAATGAGTTGATTCCAACCGTAATGATCCACAGGATGGAGGGTTTGCATTGACTACCGCAAGCTCAATACTGCTACTAGGAAGGATCATTTTTCCCTTCCATTTATTGATCAGATGTTGGAAAGACTGGCTGAATATTCTCATTACTATTTTTTGGATGGATACTCCGGGTATAATCAAATTTCAATAGCACCTGAGGATCAAGAGAAGACCACATTCACCTGTCCTTATAGCATCTTTGCTTACCGTAGGATGCCTTTTGGTCTATGCAATGCTCCTGCCACTTTTCAGCGTTGCATGATGGCCATCTTCTCTGATATGGTGGAGAAATTCATTGAAATATTCATGGATGATTTCTTGGTATTTGGCTCATCCTTCGATGAGTGCTTGGAGCACTTACACCTGGTTTTGTAGCGGTGTGAAGATACAAATTTGGCTCTCAACTGGGAAAAGTGTCACTTTATGGTTCAAGAGGGCATCGTGTTGGGACATCGAATTTCTGCTAAGGGAATTGAAGTGGATAAAGCAAAAATTCGAGTTATAGAAAAATTGCCACCACCAACTTTTGTCAAGGGTATTAGAAGCTTTCTTGGGCATGCTGGGTTCTATCGTCGTTTTTTCAAAGATTTTTCAAAAATCACAAAACCTTTGTGTACTCTGCTGGTCAAGGATGTGCCCTATGTGTCTTCTCTGAAGAGTGTCTATTGGCATTCAACACTCTAAAAGAGAAGCTCATTTCAGCACCTGTGATAATTGTACCTAATTGGAATCTATCGTTTGAACTAATGTGTGATGCAAGTGATTATACAGTTGGAGTAGTGTTGGGGCAACGAAAAGATAAAAATTTTCATGTGATACACCATGTCAGCAAGACTTTGAATGAGGCACAGCTTAATTATGCCACTACTGAGAAGGAGCTCCTGGCTGTAGTCTATGCTTTTGATAAATTCAGATCATATGTTGTTGGATCGAAGGTGATAGTTTACACTGATCATGCAGCCTTGAAGTATTTATTAGCAAAGAAAGATGCAAAACCGAGGCTAATTAGATGGGTATTACTTCTACAAGAATTCGATCTCGAGATAAGAGATAAGAAAAGAAGCGAGAATGTAGTAGCTGATCACCTATCCAGACTTGAGCAGGAAAAGCAGATCGAGAGCTTGGATATTAATGAGGTGTTTCCAGATGAACAGATTTTTCATTTGGAGAAAGCACCATGGTTTGCTGATATAGTGAATTTCCTGGCCAAATCCATTATCCCGCCAGATTATTCAAGTCATCAAAAGAAGAAATTTTTCTCTGACTTGAAGCACTATTTTTGGGAGGATCCCATTCTCTATAGCCGAGGTCCAGATCAAATAATTCGACGGTGTGGTCCTGAAGAAGAGGTCCCTCAGATACTTAGGCATTGCCACTCTTCAGCCTACGCTGGACACTTTGGTGCTTCTAAAACAGCTGGTAAAGTTCTACAGTCTGGGTTCTACTGGCCTTCTCTTTTTAAAGACGCTTACCTTTTTGTGAAGGAATGTGATCGATGCCAACTCACGGGCAATATCTCAAAAAGGAATGAAATGCCTCTCAACAGTATACTTGAGGTTGAGCTTTTTGATGTTTGGGGTATTGATTTCATGGGGCCATTCCTTCATCTTTCCCAAATCAATATATATTGGTTCTTTGTAGTCTCACGCCTCTAAATGGGTTGAGGCCGTCGCCTTACCTACTAATGATGCACGGGTTGTGATGGATTTCCTAAAAAAATGCATTTTCACTCGTTATGGCACACCCCGAGCCATTATTATTGATGGTGGTAAGCACTTTTGTAATCGTCAATTTGAGACTTTGTTGGCTAAATATGGCGTTCGGCATCGCATTGCTACTCCTTATCACCCTCAAACAAGTGGGCAAGTGGAAGTCTCCAACCGGGAGTTGAAGAGGATTCTTGAGGTAACGGTGAGTTCATCAAGAAAAGATTGGTCAAAGAAGCTCGATGATGCTTTATAGGCCTACCGAACAGCTTTCAAAACTCCTATAGGCATGTCTCCCTATCGGCTCGTTTTTGGGAAAGCATGCCATTTACCAGTTGAGTTGGAGCACCGAACATATTGGGTTGTCAAGAAGTTGAACTTCGATCTAAAGGCAGCTGGTGAAAAGAGACTCTTTCAATTGAATGAAATGGATGAGTTTCGGTTGGAAGCATATGAGAACGCGAAATTATATAAGGAGCGGACCAAAAAGTGGCACGATATGCACATTCAAAGAAGAAATTTTGAGGTTGGGCAGCAAGTCTTGTTGTATAATTCTCGCCTCAAACTTTTTCCTAGCAAGTTGAGATCTAGATGGTTGGGTCCGTATACAATCACAAAAGTCTATCCATATAGGGCGGTAGAAATCAGTCATGTTAGTAAAGGCACATTTAAAGTCAACGGGCAGCGTTTGAAGGTCTATTGGAATGGTGGATTCTTGAAAGAAAAGTCAACCGTTCATCTTGCACATCTGGAATGATCAACCCGAAAAGTCGAGCTCTAGACTATAAATCGATCGCTTAATGGGAGGCAACCCATTTTTCTATCCCTTTTGCCATTTTAGACGTCTTTATTTAAATGCATGTAGTAGGAATAGTTTTATTGCTTTAGTTTTTGGTTTTGCATTAGTTTTTGTACTTATTTGATTTTTAGCTTTATTGAGTCCTCATTTTCAATTCAACACCAATTTAGGATTTCATATGATCATATAGACCATAAATTAGTCAAAAGCATGAAGTGAGTTTTAGTACCGGCTTGGTTGTTCTAATTCACCATTTTTCAGTTTGGCTTGTGCCTCAAATTTCACATGTTAAAGTATGTCTACTTAGTCACATTTAAACTACATGTGTTTGCCTTCACCGTTTCTATTTTAGCACATTTTCAATGTTGACATGTTGAGTTGGTCTATTTGAATTTAGTTGGTATATAGATATTAAAAAAATAATAATAATAAAATAAAATAAAATTTCTTCTTGTAAACTGGGCGATCGCCCAGTTTAATGACCCAGGCGATCGCCCGGGTCGGTTACAATGAGCGAGAATGCCCAAATACAGAACCAGTGATCACCCGGTTAGCACCGGAGATCGTCAGTACGCCACCAAGGGTTAATTAACCCCAGCCGCGTGCCACTTCTTCCACAAACCCGTTTTTGCTCGTTTCAACATCAAACATGGGAATTTTTGGGTTTGATTCCAATCTCGGCCTTTATCTAATATTGTGATCTTCCATATTTCTCTCCTAACCCACGAACTTGCCTATCCTCACGCGGAATTAACGTGAACTTCATCTTGTTGGCCGAACTTTTCCTCCAAGGTTTGCCCTTTCTTCCACTTCACGGTTTTGCTTATTAATTTGATATTTTTTGAATTTTCTCTTGCTATATTGAGGAGAAGGGAGCTTAGGTAGATGTTGGGGTATTTGACTTGTTGATTTTGGATGGAAATTTTTGGGTTTGATTCATATCCCCAAGTCATTGCAACTCTTGAAAAGATTTGGAGCCTACCAAGTGTTTGATGAAATGTCTAAGTGGCGATTCTTGTGCAATTCGGACTACTCTTCGATTGAGCTTAGTTCATACCCCTTTAGGCTTGCTAATTGTGCCTACATTAATTGGAATCACATTCCACACTTGGCCATTACACTTAGCCCCATGTTAGGATTCCATGGCAAGCCATTGCTAGGCCCATGCCACTTCACATCACCATCTTCGTCCCCCTTCCGTCCAACTCATATGATCTCCGTTCTGCCTCAATTTTGGGCAGGATAAAGACCAATCTCTGTCCTACCTTGTGTCCAAAGTTGGCTCGCAAAAACTTCAATATTTCTTCACATTTCTCGGTGGTAAAAAGTAGTGCATGGTCTATGTGTAAACTATGAAAATTCACCATTTTTATTGCCCTTTCAGATGCTTTGCTTATTCTTGAGTTTATTTCGATGCCTAATTATATTTCTCTTCTCTTTTTAGGTACCTATGGCACCAAAATGGAAAACCACAACTCAAGACAAGGGAAAGGAGAAGGTCGGTGAAGGTTCTACCCGTCGTAAACGGGCCGAGGAACCAACTAGTGATGGTGGCATACCACGATTCCAAACTCCAGAAGCCCAAGAGAGATATGAAACAAGATGGAAAGAGAAGAACTATCACCAAGAGAGACGAGTGCAAAGGGATGATTTTCAGGGGCATCTGTTGGAACATGTGATCCAGCAGTGTGGTTGGAGTAAAGTGGCTGCAGCTCCTCATCCAGCGTATATAACTTTGGTTAGGGAATTCTTTGCCAACTTCAACACGGAAATTGATACTCCGGAATCGTCTCATCGGCATAAGACATGGGTAAGGGGCAAGTGGATCCGTTTTAGCCCTGCGATGATTGATAGATACTTTGAGCTATCCCATGACGGGGGGATCGATCCTATGCCACCAAGAGGACATGCGATGGTGTGGCTCGGTTCTTGTATGGTAGAGAAAATGCATGGCCGTTGGCAACTTCGCACTTCAAACATGATGAACTGACTCGGGAGCTGAGAGCTTTACACATTTTTGTCTGCACCAATATCAATCCTACCACTCAGCACACGCGGTTTATTGGAGAAAGGGCTCGCCTTCTTTACCATTTAGCCTAAGGCAAAAAAATGGATTTGGGGACACGTATCTTTGACTTTATTCGGGAGTTAGCGACGTCGGTTGACTCCAACTCCCAACGCTCTATTATGTTCCCATGTCTGATTAGTGGGATCTGTCTGGAAGCTGGTGTCCCCTTGTTGCCATTTGAAGAAGTTGACACTCCTGAGGTCCCTCTCACCCATAAGACTATTGACAATTCAGAGGCCAGGATGCGAGCCAGAGAGATTAGACCGCAGCGTGCTCCAGCAGTACAACCTGACGAGGAAGCTCATGATCTGGCACCTCCAGCACCCCATCCTGCTCTAGTCGTTGAGCCCCATCTTGGCATTCAGTTCACTCAGATCCAAGTGGCTCTGATAGAGATTAGTAGATCGGTGGACAACCTGCACAACACCTTGCGCGAGGTGCAACACACGCAGCATAACATGCAGCAGGAGCTGGATCGAGTCAATGTGCTTGTCCGTGGACTACAGCACACAGACGTCGACATTAGGTCATAGCAGCGCACTATCAATTACTCCTATGATAACGTCAACCGGAGGATGATATACTTTGAGAGTCGACTCAAGACGATTGACGGGACTGTGTCCCAAATTGCCGATTCCATCGACTCATTGCGACCTCCCGCTTCTGTTGGACCATCCGATCAGTCTCGGCCTGCCTCTCCACATTTACCCCCAGGGAATACCTGATCTTTTTCCTCCTTTAATTTTGTTCTAATTTGCTTACATTGGAGACAATGTAATATTTTCTTTTGGGGGTGGGTAAAGTATCAGGATACTTATTGGCTACTTTTGAATGCGTATCACTCGGGTCTATATAACTGGAAAAAATAAATTAGTTGTTTTTAAACTTCTTACTGCCAATGATGATGTTTGTTTGAAAATCGAGTATATTTTTAGTAGAATATTAGACAACGCTTGAACTCGTGCTATTATCTGAATTATTATCCATGTTTGACCTGTTTAATGAAGCACAAAGCCACTATTGATTTATCATTTATTGGGACCATGATTTGAGTGTATGAGTTGATATTGTTGACTTAGTATCATTATAAAAAATTCCGTTCCTAAGTCCTTAAGCTAGTAACCAAACTGTTTGAGAACAATTTGGGGGTGTTAAAGTACTACTTGTACTTTGAGAATTTTGATGGTTTTGGTTTTCTGAGTCTCATCTTTGGTTGAATAGGTTATAGTAAAAGAATCTAAACCAAGCACTACTTATCATTGAATAAATAAAATAAAATATCCGACTCAAGTAATTAAGTCTCATTAGGGTATTTTAAAACCTGGTGCCCTAAAGTCATCTGACTTGGGAGTCATCGGCCCAAAGCTCGTTACATGAGTCCAAAAAAAAAATTTGTACATCTTTACTTCTTTTATAGCCTGTGGGACTCGAGCAATTAAGCCTGTTAGGGTATTTCAAAACCTGATGCCCTATGGTCATCTGACTTGGGAGTCATCGGCCCAAAGCTCGCTACAAGGGTCACATAGAAAGCTAGTATGAGAGAAGTATTACACAAGATGTAAGATCATTTATATGAGTAAAATAAATAAAAAGTGTTAAAGGTGCTCGGTAAGGATTGCTAGATTAAAGCTTAAGAGATGAAGATGAGAATTTAGAAATCATTCACCACCCTAGTTCTGAGAATACAAGTTCTAATTTTTACCACTTTTATTTAAAAAAGCATTGTGTTGACATAAACTCAGTCGCTGTTCATTTGTTTAGCGTAGTTTATATTTCTAGTTTATTTTTAATTTTTATTGTTGTTCAAGGACGAACAAAGGTTTAGTTTGGGGGTGTTTGATAAGTGCGTTTTGTGCACTTATTCGGGTCCTTAAACTAAGCTTTTGGCCCACGTTTTTTAGGTTTTCTTTGACATCTTTTGGGGCACCATTAGAGTAGTATATATATGAGTTTTTAGCTCATAATAGGTTGTTGAGTTTTTGGGAGAAAAACATAGACGAAGGCATTAAACGGAGATCAAGATTGCTTCTTTGAGGAATTGAACGAAGATCAACAACGAGCAATTATTCTTCCAAGTCTTCTTCTTTTCCGGGTGATGAATTCAATGTGTTCTTCCCCTTTTTATTTTCTTATTATTAGTATGTTAGGCTAGTTTAATTAGTGCTAGAATTACAATGAAACTTGTCGTTTAAATTCTTTTATCTTGAGACTTAGTTTTTGACACTTTATTTCAATATAGTTTTGAATAATTAATTTTGATTTGTTTGCATCTACAATTATATACGTAGTAATTGTATGATTGTTGTGGTGTGTTTTATTATCGAAAGATCGAAAGCATGCTAGACACTATTTTAATTATCTTAAAGTCCGATAGGGGATAAAAATATACCGCTATGCTTTAGGTGATCTTTAATTATCCACAGAAATTTAATGCATTTGTTTGTATTCGTATTCGTCATAAAAATATAGTCGAGTCATACATATGAATAGGTTTAACTTTATTCGAGAGAAACTGTTGAACAATCTAGGGATATTGATCTTCATAATTGAATTAATTTGTCAAGACCAAGAATCAAGATAGAAGAAATAACAACTACAAGTGGATTCGGAATTCTAGTGCTTTTCCTTTTTAAAAGTTAAATTAATCTTTAATAAATTTTAATCTTTCATTTATTTGAGCAATAGTTGTTTAACTGTTTTTAGTTTACTCTTTCAATTAGTTATAAAACACAAAATCTTTCAAAGTTCATTAGATTCGGTTAAGGTTAGCGTGATTAAACTGAATTATCTAAATCTTCGTGGGATCGATACTTGGACTCAAAATCCATTTTACTACTTGAGCGATCCGTGCACTTGCAGAATTATTAAAGACATAAAATCGCTGACAATACACTGGCTACCTTCGAGCGTTGTATGATTGCTATTTTTTCCATCATGGTAGAGAACTTTATCGAGGTATTCATGGATTGTTTGAGAAACTTGGCTTTGGTGTTGAAACAATCCGAAGAAACTAATTTGGTACTTAAATGGGAGAAGTCTTATTTTATGGTATAAGAAGGATTTTTTTGGGTTATCAATTTTGAGCTCAAGGTATTGAAGTTGACATGACAAAAGTCCAAATTCTTTAGAAATTATCACCACCGACTTCAATGAAGGGTAACAAGAGCTTTTTGGGACATTTAGGATTCTGTAGAAATTAGTTCATTAAGGATCTCGAAGATCAAAAAGAATTTGTGCAATTTGCTAGAAAAATGATATGTTTTTTCACTTTTGTGATGAGTTTTTGGCGGTATTTGATAAGTGTGAGTGTTAGTTTTTTCGAATTGATAATTCACTAAGTTGTGTGTTTCTTGTTTAAGAAAACCCAGAGCTTGGAGGACATTAATGATGAAATTGAAGAAAAAGAGAATGTATGATAGCTTTGATAAATTGGGATGAAGAGATTTAGGGAAAGACGATCCCGAAATGCTGCAAAAAATGAATAAGGCAACAAACCAATCCAAGTAAATTTTGGCCTGCGTAAATCAGAGAAAAAACACTTGTGCCTACTGGGTAGATTTCATTGGGGCAAAAATCCCAGTTCAATAATTACGCCCAGCTACATTAAAATTTCTAGAGTAGGTTTTGTATTTGTAGTGCTTTTGCCCATGCTGCTATCCGCAACCGAAGCGTTCAAGGGATTCATGCTTGAATGTCGTTATGAGGTTGTGTGCAATTTAGGGACAATGTTGGTACTTCTTGGAAGATTATGTGTGGCTAATTTCCCTAGTTAGGATGACTAATGTAGCCTAGTTTGATATTTTAATTTCAATTATCATGTTTAGACTCTAAATTTGATTTTGTGTATCGTTTTTATTATGGTTCTTGATGCTTTGAGTATATAGACAATAATTAATTGAATTGGGAACAATAATTAGATCGATATAATAAACGCCATAAATTTGGATAAGAGAGAGATATGTACTCTTATAATTTGTGTGGATGTTTATGGATTTCTTGGTGATTTAATGTACTTTGACTTGTTGTAATTCATATAGATATAGTGGGTACACTTATTTAAGTAGATTTAGTTTTGTTTGAGAGGGACTATCAAATAAATTAGAGAAACTCGACCCGATATACATTGGAAATATTGTCGAGGCTTGATATACGAAGTTAAATTGGATATTTATAGTGAAATCGTGAGTTCTAACACTTAGATCATCGAATTAATTTTAAAGTGAAATTGTCGAGCACTTTAATTGCTTTAGTTTAATTTTATTTTTAATCCAAAAATCACCAATCAATTGAGTTTTTATAGTAAAATCGTGAGTCTTAACACTTAGATCACGGATCGAACATTCTTTTATTGCTTTAGTTTAATTTTATTTTTTAGTTCAAAAATCACCGATCAATGGAGTTTTTAGCGTGTTCAAATAAAAATTAGGATTAATTTAGATCAATAATTAATAACACATTTTTCGTGAAAATCGACATTCAATTTATTACTATAGTAACTATCGCAATATCATGAACTTGCGATTTTAGTGAATACTACTTCATACTCACTTTCAAAATGTCCTTTCACCATTAATCAAACTAGCATTTTGTTTTTATCTATGTTTTTGTATTACGTGATAACAAATAAATCCAGGTTCAATTTATCTATACTATAGAATGAGTCGTGGCGTCAGATAATGATTTAGAGCATGTCTAGGAGTACTTATAAACACTTATAAGCAGATCAAATAATTTGTTCTACACATTTCGTAGGATCCATATCTTTTACCTATTTTTTATTTACACATTCCGTACGACCCACTTCGTGTAATACACAAAAAGCTTTACCAAACAGACACTACTCTGGCCAAATTTCACCAATATTTTGATTTTGATTCTTTTTTGTGAAAAAAAAAATGCAACTGGTGAAGTGAAAAATGTTAGTCGTAATTCATCCAACATATCGTTAAGTAAACATAAGTGATGTATAATGATATTCATAGTCAGCGACTATCGTAGCCAGTATATGTAGTAATTATGTGGTATTGATTGATATGTCATCTTCAATGTAGAGCTTTAGATCCTACTCAAAATGGCATATCAATTAATATTACATGGACTGAATACGGTAGTTGTTGAGTATGAATAGCATTACTCATAAACTAGAATAATGCTTACAAGATGGAATTATCCAAATTGAAGGCATTATTGTGGGCCAATTCATTGTTTTGTTATAAAAAGTAACTTTAGTCTTCTATTTTATAATGTCACCATGGTCCATGTTCGGAAAGTAAATTAGTTTTGCAACTTAGACTTCATGGCCTTGTCTGGTAGATAGGATTGTAGAAAATGATCTCATTCCTTTTTATTTGTTTATTATACACTCTTTAGACTTTAATTAGGATAAAAAGATCAATTTTTTAGCATATGCTCTTTATTGAGGATAAAAAGATTACTGGACCAATTTAATACTCTTATTGTTATGAACTATAGAGAATAATAGAAAAAATAGGGATAGTTTCACTATTAACCACAAAATATAAAATAATTTAGAAAATACTATCTAACCTTTTTTTTATTCTAAAAATACTGTTTTTATTTTTGTAACACTTGTTGTTACATTTGTTATGTTTTTGTTATATTTCTTATAAAAAATGTGTGTTACTTTTGTTACTGATAAGTGCATTTTGTGCACTTATTCGGGCCTTTAAACAAAGTTTTTATCCCGTCATATTATTGACTTTATACTTAATTTAGTTTGTTATTCCTTATATTTCAGTTTTAGACCCATTTATAAGAAATTGGAGAAGAATGGGTGAAAAAGTAATAAGTTGGCAAATATTTAGAGAATATGTGAACTCAATTTCACTCTGTAGAAAGTAGAAGGACCATTATGGGAGCTACTGGAATGTTGGAGGACTAAAAATAAAAAAAATCTAAACTTGGTGGACAAAAGGTACAATTTCTGAAGAAACCAAGCTGGGCGTTTCAGCTGAGCAAACGCCCAACTGCATTGAACAAAAACATAGAGCATTTCACCTCTCCTAGGCGATCGCCTGGGATTGGCCTGGGCAATTGATAAGTGCATTTTGTGCACTTATTCGGACCTTTAAACTAAGCTTTTATCCCATCATATTATTGATTTTATACTTAGGGCCCGTTTGACAGAGATTATAAACTAGTTTATAAACCAATTTTTGGTTTATTTGACCAAAATTGGTTTATTTGAGTGGAAATTGTTGACTTTTCATGTTAAAAGTGGGTTGAAAAGTCAAAAATGACGGCGGAAATAAACCAAAAATGGTTTATAATCCATGTCAAACAAGCTCTTAGTTTAGTGTATTATTCTTCTTATTTCAGTTTTGGACCCGTTTATAAACAAATGGAAAAGAATGGACGGAAAGAGCAACAACTTCGTGAAATCGACGACTAAGTTGAGTTTTTGAAGTGAATATTAAGAGCTAAACATTGGAGGATGAGGAAGAAGATAAAATCAATAAGTTTAAGGTGTGTTGGAGTGACAAT
Organism: Forsythia suspensa; assembly: GCA_023638005.1. Classification (NCBI taxonomy): domain Eukaryota; kingdom Viridiplantae; phylum Streptophyta; class Magnoliopsida; order Lamiales; family Oleaceae; genus Forsythia; species Forsythia suspensa. The sequence continues at coordinate 2,525,874 of CM042670.1, forward strand.
GAAGAGTTGAATCAATGGATCAAATACCGGAATGCCCAAAAACCGAATTGAGAAACTACCTACCGAAGTATGTGGAGAAATTCGAGCACAACTTTTGGTATTAAAATCTCCACAAGGAAAATGATATAACATTGGAAATATAATTGAATTACGAGTCCAACATTTTTTTTACGGATCTCAATTTGGAGTTTCCTATAAAAAGTTATGGGAATTTGAAAATCAACTGCCGCAGAAAAAAATGTTGAACTGCACGATCGCGCAAGATAAAGCTGGGAGATCGCTCAGAACCAATTTTTGACAGCATAATGGTTTTTCCTTGGCATAGGCGACCGCCTGGGTTTGCACAGGGCGATCGCCTAGTTTATTTTCAGCAGAAACGTAATTTTGTTGCCTTTTTGAGTTCTAATCCAATTAGGAAACTTTCGGGGACACGATTTTAATGAATTTTTGAGATCTTTTGGGGCACAATTACAGACATATAAATATGAGTTATTAACTCATAACAGAGGAGTTGATTTAGAGCCGTTTTGGGAGCCAATTTAGAGAGAAAAACAATAGACGAATCAAGAATGAAGATCAAGATTTATCCTTTCAAGAATTCAACGAAGATTAAGTTCAATATTTTATCTCTTAATTATTTCTTCATATCCGGGTGATGGCTTCCATATTTTATTTTTCTTTTTATTTTCTTCTTCTTAGTATGTTAGGTTAAACATTTTAGGGCTAGGATCATGATGAAACTTGTATCATGATCCTTTAATTCATTCAACCTAGTTTTTGATATTTAAGCACGTGTTTTATTCTGAATAATTGACATTGATTTCTCTTCATCTACAATTATGTGCGCAGTAGTTGTATGATTCTTGTGGCTTGTTTTACCATCGAGAGATGGAAAATAGATTATACATAGTGTCAATTGTCGTAGAGTCCGATAGAGGATAGAGATATACCGCTATGTTTTACGTGATCTTTAAGTATTCACAAATTCTAATGCATTCTTGTATGTTCGCATCCGTCATAGAGATTTAGTCGGATCACATATAGGGATATGTTTAATTTTATTCGAGAGATTTTGTTAAGCAAATTAAGAATATTGATCTTCATAATTGAATCTTGTTGTCAAATTCAATGGTTTGGGTTGAAGAGAATTGTATAAGTGGATTCGGGATCATAGTACGCTTTTCTTTTCCTTTCTTTTTCATAGTTAAAAGTATTCTTATCTAATTTAATTTTCTTATTTGCTTGAATTATAATTTTTAATTCTTTCATTAGTTTAAGAAACAAACTTCCAAGGTTAACAGATTTGGTTAGGGTTACTATAATTGTAATTGAACTATCTAAATCTCTGTGGGTATGATACTTGGACTCAACATCCACTTTATTACTTGTGCGATCCATACATTTGCGGAATTATTAAAGATATAAAATTGCTGACAAGTTTTTGGCGCCGTTGCAGTGGATTTTAGTTTTAGTTATTTTTTTCAGTTATTTTAACACTAATTCAAACTTTATTTATTTAATTTATTTATTATTACTTTTAGTTTACTTCAGTTTCAATTTATCTTTTTTTTTCAAACCACAACACAAGATGGAGTACCAGGAGATCAATGAAGACAATATGCTAATTGGAGACTTTATAACTCCACAAATCATCTAGAGCCAATCTAGCATTGATGAGGACAACATGCTTAATGGATATTTTTTCGCAATGCAGCATGCCAATATAGAAAGATATGAGACTACTTCTGAAATTGATGAGGACAACATGTTTTATGGAGATTTCCTTGCAATGCAGCATGCCAATATAGCGAGATATGAGGCTACTTCTGAGATTGATAAGGACCACATGCTTTTTGGAGATTTTCTTGCAATGCAGCATGCCAATATAACGAGATATGAGGCTACTTCTGAGATTGATGAGGACAACATGGCTGTTGGAGAATTCATCGCAGATCATCCACATTTCTCTTGGAAGGATAATTACAATAATATCAGACCACGAGGTCCTCAGTTTCAGCAGCTAGAAAAGAGAACTTCACTAGAAGACATTCTCGGTAAATTCATCGAGAAAACTAATCAGTACATAGAAAAAATTGATCAGTTCATGAGATAGACAGAGATCAATTTTCAAAATTAATGCGCTTCAATAAAAAATTTGGAAATACAGATGGGTCAGATGGCAGTTGCTATATGAGGCAGAGTGCCAAATACGTTGCCAAGAAATACAGAGGTGAATCCCAAAGAAAATGTTACGGCTATTACTACAAAAGTGAGGTTCAATTACCAGAAATTCATGTAAAGAGGCCAGTTGCAAATAAAGAAAAGGTACCGTCCACTGATGAGGAACACTTGGAATAGACTAAGCAGACAATAGATATTAAAGAGAGTTCACGTACATCACAGGTTAAGGCAATTGTTCCTATCCAACCATAATAGCCTCCGATCATACTTCCTCATAGATTACAAAAGCACAAGTTAGACAAGCAATTCTCCAACTCTCCTATTTCTTCTAAAATTGAATTTGTGATCAAAGTTGATGAAGAAGTTGAAGTTTTCATGGATGTGTTCGAGCAATGTACTATACTAAAATCATATTTTTATGAGAAGCATAAATTCAAATGTTTGAGGATAAACGAAAACTGGTGCAAAGTCAATAGATACAAGCAAAGTAGGTCCTCCAAAGCACTATTTAGAGTGTCGTAAAGCAACCATACAATAAGTCAAACTAACGACTATAAATAAGCGCTTAATGGGAGGCAACCTATTTTTTAACCATTTTATTTACTTGCTTTATGTGTAGTAATTTTAATTAATTTAATTAATTTATTAGTTTTTATTTTATTTATTATTTAATGCCCTTAAAAAACTTCACTATGTCAATCGCAGGATGTCCCACTTTGCAAGACGCTTGGATAATATTTATGGCATCATCTTTTGACCAAGAGTCGCAACTCCACATCTGATTCCACTTCAACCGGACCTTCAGCCAGTTAGATCTATCTACTCCACATCTATCTCTGGGGAGTAACTGATCTTTTTCCTCCTTTATTTGCTTTATTTTGTTATTACATTGGGGACAATGTAATGTTTTAATTTGGGGGTAGGTTAAGTGTCAAGATACTTAATTGATGAATTTTGAACTTGCTTATTTTTCGGGTCTATATAACTGCAAATTTTGATTTTAAAAAAAATTATAATTTTGTTTTTTTTTAAAAAAATATTTACTGTTTCATTTTTTTTTCAAAAAAAAAAGCAATTATTGAATATCTTGCCGCCAATGATGAAATTTATTTGAATTTAAGTACGTTTTTAATTAGAATATTAGACAACACTTTTACTCGTGATTTTACCTAAATATTTATCCATGTTAGACTATATTTGAAGCACGTAGCCACTATTGACTTATCACTGATATAGAAACATGACTTGAGTGTTTGTGTTGATATAATTGACCTAGGGTTATTGTGAAAAATTCCGTTTCTAAATTCTTAGACTAGTAACCAGAACAGTTTGGTGGTGTTAAAGTTAGTACATGTTTTTGTAGAATTTTGATGCTTTGGATTTTCTAGGTCTCATCTTTGGTTGAATAAGTTATAGTTAAGTAATATAAATCCAGCACTACTCACTGCTAATAAATAAGAATAAAATATCTAACTCGAGTAATTAAGCCTGTTAGAGTATTTTGAAATCTGGTGCCCTAAGGTCATCTGACTTGAGAGTCATCGGCCCAAAGCTTGTTACATGAGTCAAAAAAAAAATTTACATCTTCACTTCTCTTATAGCCTGTAGGACTTGAGCAATTAAGTATGTTAGGGTATTTTAAAACTTGGTGCCCTATGGTCATTTGACTTGGGAGTCATCGGCCCAAAGATCGCTACAAGGGTCACATAGAAAGCTTGTGTGAGATAAGTATTACACAGGATGTAAGACTGTTAAAAAAAAGAGTTAGAAGTGCTCTGTAAGGATTGTTAGGTTAGAACCTAAGAGACTGAAGATGAGAATTTAGAAATCACTCACCATCAAAGTTCTAAGAATACATGGTTCTAATTTTTATCACTTTATTTGAAAAAGTATTGTGTTAATCATAGGAATCAAATTTACTAGAATACCTCGGGATTGGAGAGAAAAATATTAGAAGTGTGATAAATTTACGAGAGGTGTAAGGAACAAAAGACTACAAAGGGTTCGGGATTGTAAAAATATCAACAACACAATATTGGTCATGGTCTAATACATGTGTAAGTTCAATTTTTTGCTAATTCACACACTCACAAAAGGTCGAACATTGGATAAGTAAATATTTTATTGTTGTATTGTTTAATATATTTCTAAAAGTGTTGCTTTATATTCAAACCTGAGGCATATGGTAAGAAATTTAACATTAATTCATTTGCTGGTAATTCTTTTAGCTTGGTTTAAATTTGTAGTTTAATTTTATTTTTTTGTTCGAGGACGAACAAAGTTTTAGTTTGGGGGTGTTTGATAAGTGCATTTTGTGCACTCATTCGGGCCTTTAAACTAATTATTTATCCCGTCATATTATTGATTTTATACTTAGTTTAGTGTATTATTCTACTTATTTCAGTTTTGGGCCCATTTATAAGCAAATGGAAAAGAATGGACGGAAAGAGCAACAACTTGGTGAAATCGACGACTAAGTTGAGTTTTTGAAGTGAATATCAAGAGCTAAACATTAGAGGATGAGGAAGAAGATAAAATCAATAAGTTTAAGGTGTGTTAGAGGGACAATGAAGAGTTGAATCAATGGATCAAACACCAGAATGCCAAAGAACCGAATTGAGAAACTACCTACCGAAGTATGTGGAGAAATTTGAGCACAACTTTTGGTATTAAAATCACCACTAGTCAAATGATACACCATTGGAAAGATAATTGAATTAAAAGTCCAACACTTTTTACAGATCTCAATTTGGAGTTTCCTATAAGAAGTTATGGCCATTTGAAAAACAACCACCGCAGAGAAAAATGCTGAACTGCGCTTTCGCCCAAGATGAAGCTGTGCGATCGCCTGGAACCTATTTTTGGCAGCATAATGGTTTTTCCTTGGCCGGGGCGATAGTCCTGGTTTGCACTGGGCGATCACCTAGTGTATTTTCAGCAGAAATGTAATTTTGTTGCCTTTTTGAGTTCTAATCCAATTAGGAAACTTTCGGGACACTATTTTAATGAATTTTTGAGATCTTTTGGAGCACAATTATGAACATATAATTATGAGTTATTAACTCATAACAGAGGAGTTGATTTAGAGACGTTTTGGGAGCCGGATTAGAGCTGATTTGGGAGCCAATTTAGAGAGAAAAACAAGAGACAAATCAAGATTTATCTTTTCAAGAATTCAACAAAGATCAAGTTCAAGATTTTATCTCTCAATTATTTCTTCATATCCGGGTGATGGCTTTCATATTTTATTTCTCTTTTTATTTTCTTCTTCTTAGTATGTTAGGTTAAACTTTTTAGTGCTAGAATCATGATGAAACTTTTATATTGATCCTTTAATTCATTGAACCTAATTTTTGATATTTAAGCACGTTTTTAATTTTGAATAATTGACATTGATTTCTCTTCATCTACAATTATGTGCGCAATAGCTGTATGATTCTTGTGGCTTGTTTTACCTTCGAGAGATGGAAAATAGATTATACATAGTGTCAATTTTCGTAGAGTCTGATAGGAGATAGAGATATACCGCTATATTTTACGTGATCTTTAAGTATTCACAAATTCTAATGCATTCTTGTATGTTCGCATCCATCATAGAGATATAGTCGAGTTACATATATGGATAGGTGTAATTCTAATCGAGAGATATTGTTAAGCAAATTAAGAATATTGATCTTCATAATTGAATCTTGTTATCAAATTCAATGGTTTGGCTTAAAGAGAATTGTATAAGTGGATTCGGGATCATAGTACGCTTTTCTTTTCCTTTCTTTTTGAAAGTTAAAAGTATTCTTATTTAATTTAATTTTCTTATTTGCTTGAATTATAATTTTTAATTCTTTCATTAGTTTAAGAAACAAACTTCCAAAGTTAACAGATTCGGTTAAGGTTACTACAATTGTAATTGAATTATCTAAATCTATGTGGGCACGATACTTGGACTCAACATCCACTTTATTACTTGTGCGATCCGTACACTTGCGGAATTATTAAAGATAAAAAATCTCTAACAGCGATTGCCCAGGCTATTTCTGACACTGCATTTTTTTATTTCCTTTTTAGACTTCTAATTTGATTAGGAAACGAATTGGCCGCGGATTTTGTAATATTTTGGGATCTTTTGGGGCACCCTTAGGGAACTATAACTATGGATTAAAAATTCATAGTCGGGTGTTGATTTATTGGGAGAAAAACAATAGACGAAAACACCAACCGGAGATCAAAAATTGCTCTTTCAAGAATTCAACGAAGATCAAGATTAAGATCAAGACATCATCTCTTTCAAGTTTTCTTCTTCTCCGAGTGATGAATTCCATATTTTCTTCTCCTTTTTATTTTATTCTTCTTAGTATGTTAGGCTAAACCGTTTAGTGTTTGGTTTAGGATGAAGCTTGTAGTTTAAATTCTTCTATCTAAAGACTTGGTTTTTGACGATTTATTTCAATATAGTTTTGAATAATTAATTTTGATTTATTTGGATCTACAATTATATACGTAGTGATTGTATGATTGTTGTGGTTTGTTTTACTATAGAAAGATCGAAAGCATGCTATACACTATTTTAATTATCTTAAAATTTGATAGGGGATAGAAATATACCGCTATACTTTAGATAATCTTTAATTATCCAAAGAAATTTAATGCATTCGTTTGTATTCGCATTTGTCAGAGAGATATAGTCGAGTCATACTTATGAATATGTTTAATTTTATTCGAGAGAAACTGTTAAACAATCTAGGGATATTAATCTTCATAACTGATATAATTTGTTAAAACCAAGAATCAAGATAGAGGAATTAACAACTATAAGTGGATTTGGGATCCTAGTACTTTTCTTTCTTAAAGTTAAAGATTTTAGTTAGTCTTTAATCACCAATTTTTTAAAGTTAATTAGATTCGGTTAAAGTTAGTATAATTGGCATTGAATTATCTAAATCCTTGTGGGAACGGTACTGGGACTCATAATCCACTTTATTACTTGTGCGATCCGTACACTTGCGGAATATTAAATACATAAAATCGTTGACGGTTACATTTATTATTTTTGGAGTTTAAAATATTAAAAAGTAATTGTGGAATTTTAATAGAAAATCAAGTACGTAGGAAAATTATCACAAAAAAATAGAAAGCAACTGTGTATTTCATTATACATATAGGGTTTCAAAGACACATAGACTATGTAAGAAATATATAAATATGGTCATTAATATTGTATTCCATATTTTACAACACTCTCCCTTTGATGACGATTAGTGCAATAATTGCTTCGTTAAAAACATTGTTTGGTAAAACCCAATGGGACAAAAATGCCAAACGAATAAGAAAAATAATTATAATTTTTTTTTGAGTAATCAAATGCTGCCATGTTAAAACCTTGTCTGAAAAACTAATGGGACAAAACTTGAACGAAGAAAAAAGAGTACAGCTACTTCCCCTATTTTCAATCAATGAAAATCATTGTATTGAGCCATCAATATCTTGTGCATCAATATCTTCAATGCCACAATCTTTTTAAAACTTATATTTAACAATTTTGGTAAAATGTGATCCATGTTATAACTTCCAAGCAATTTCATCTTCATATACTATCTCTAGTTGACTGTACTCAGTATGATATGATGGTCTGATACAATTATATTAGAAATAGATATTCTTGTTGCTCCTTTCAAGGTATCGTATACAATTTGTAACACACGAGAGTGTAACTATAGTACGAGAGTGTAACTATAGAGTTATGTTGAGGGTAAATGTATTATAGGTTATAAACATCCATAACTATAATATTTATAACACTTCTCATTGGATGTCCTTTACACAAAGAATATGCAACCTTTACATAGAATATGCATCCTAATAGTGAAGAAATCCTGTGGGAAAATTTTGAGTGAAGAAAAAAGATTACATAATTCTTTTGAATACGCTTCCAAAGTTGTCTTATTAAAAACCTTACCATAAAAACTCAATTGGAAAAAACCTCAGCTAAGGAAAAAAAGAGTACCATGCGTATTTATCCCCCCCAACCCCCGGTAATAATATCACTTCAAATATGTACTTTGATCGATTAAGTTTTCCAAAAAACTTAAACTAAATACTTCAGACATATTAAATCCTTAAGAGATTTATATACATAGTTTTATTAGTCATGTTAGATGAGTTGGTTGTAATAATATCTATTATATGCATATATGCCATGTATTGACACGATAACAAGATATCGACTTGTGATTGATTTACATAAGCCTTTGCGAAATTCATATTGTCAAGAGTCGTGCATTATACGTTACGGCTTCATTTTTCTCATTTCTTTTTTATGTAAATATAAACATTTAGGTTTTCGGACTGTAGGTCCAGAAACTTTAGATTTTTCTAGTAAGTTCAATTTACTTGGATTGCATTATTTTATTTGGTCAATTAATTCTTTGACAAATTTCTTTCAATATCCTCGCTACATTTCATAATATGAAGCGATACATTATGTACAAAAGTGTTGTCAACAATATTTCATATTTTATTCTATTTATTTTCCATAACGACATAACTTATTGAGATCTCTTCATTTTCAATATTTCAAGTACATGAACCTCTTCTGGAATTTTACAATTATTTATGTCTATGTACTCTCCAAGACTATACACCTCCTCAACATGACCATCTTTAGAATTGGCTCCATTTTTAATTTGAAGATTTTGAAATCAAATGTAATCACGCTTCAGGTGTGTCATTAATTTACCAGATATAATATTAATGAATTGTTCTTCAAGGACATCAAAATAAATTAGAGCATTTACAACTGGTTTATGAGATTTGATTTAATCTATTTGGTCAGTAAATGCATCTGTTAATTGTATAACTTACAAATGAATTATATGTCGAACTTTTGGTTTGTATTGTTTTGTGCAAAGAACTAGAAAACATAATATGTTGCATATAAAATAGCATTTCCTAGACAAAAATGAGAAGCCATTTGTTCTCAATATTAATAGTTTAGAAATTAATTGGAGGCGGTTAACAAACAATAGTACTAAACCATTTATCGTCATCTCAACTAACATTTATTAAAAATTTGAGATTTGGCCTCATTAACATTAACAATACACGCCGTCTTGATTGTATAATATGAAAATTATGCTCATAATATAATATTTAAGCAAGTAATCTCGCAAACTTAAGTTACGAATAATAATACCATACAATCTTGTAGTAGATGTACCTATTAGATACAAATAATATCTAGATGGTCAATACGGAGGATGACATCCCTATACATCACCCTAAATAATTTTAGAAATATAGAAAATTCAGTCTCTAGTTTAGCTAGTGAATGACTACTGGTTTATATATCATGAGAACAAGAATCACGTGATAATTCATTATAATATTGAAAAAACTTCTGGTTTCAATAGATATTCTCATTAATAATTAGCATCATATTAATCCAGGATGGTTTAACCGATAATGCCAATCAATAAATTTTTTAGGTATTGAACTTCTGGTTCAATACAATTTAGCAAGTATATTTTTCAAGATTATGTTTTTTGTCTCACAAGAAATGGAGAAATGAAGGATGGAGAATTGTCTCACAAGTTTATTGTACTTCTCTAAGACTATAAATACTCTAATATTACACAAATATTGATATTTTAAAATTGTAAAGTTGTGCATATTCAAGAGCAACAACACAATATTTTCCTAAAAGATTGATATGTATGCTTCTTCAAGAGCAATCATATAATATTCGTTAAATTAAGTTGTGATTCTTTAAGAGAACCAACGTAATATTCTTCTAAAATATTTCTATACTTTGTGTTTCTTCATGAACAACAACATCATTTTCTTATAAAATGTTGATATTCACGACGTTATATTTTTTAGGAGTATTAATCCAATATTTTTATAAAATATTTGATTTTATAAAATTACACTTTTCGGAATCAATAAATTAATATTAAATCTTACAAAATTACGCTCTTCAAAAGCAAGTAATATTATACTAGAATATTAATATAATATTGTGTTACTTCAAGAGCAACAACATATTGTTATTTAGGAATATTAGATTATGTAAGAATTTACTTATATGGAGCAAAAACATAATAGATGTTTAGATCTTATACAATTATGTTCTTCAAAAGCATAAATACTCTAATAGAATATTGATATTTGCAAAGTTGTATTTCTTTATATTGATTCTTAGTAATAGACAATTCTACGATACAATTTTCTTCAATAATATCGATACAAGAAAATTATGCTTTTTTGGGAGCAATAACTCAATATTTTTCTGAAATATTTAATTAATGAAGTCGCGCTATTTAGAGACAAATAACATTCTTCTAGAATATTAATATAATATTGTGCTATTCGAGAGCATTAACATATTTATTAAACTTAAACTTGTATAAAGTTAATCTTCTAAAATTTTGATTTGTATAAAATTTTGATTTCTTTAGGAATAACCAAAAAAATATTTTCTTAAATATTTATTTAGTTGTGTTATGTTTCTTCAACAATATCAATACAGTTTTGCTTCTTTAAAAGTATTTAATTTGTTAAAACAAAAGATTTAATCGATAAAAAATTCACAAATCATGTAAATACAATCTTACAAAATATAATCAAAAGATTTGTAAGAATAAACTTAATTGGAATAAGAAAATAGGCATTTGTTGAAAGTAGTATTGTTCACAGTAGCAAATTCTCACGAATGAATCGATGATCTTAATATTAACCATTGGATTTTAAGAACATTGAGTTTTGAACTTGCTATCAAAATTTCACAACATCGGACCACGGAGCGTTGAAATATCAGCATTTGATCACGGCCGTGCTGGCTGTTTAGATTTTCTAACTTTTGCTCTGGAATTTTCTCTCTAATTTGGACGAGCTTCTTCGTGCTAATAATATGTTATGAACTAGAGAGAATAATAGAAGATAATAGAGAGAAAACTGTATATTTCATTATAATAATGGACCCATATATATAAGGTTTCAAAGACATGTAGATTAGGTAAGAAATATATAAATATGGTCATCAATATTTTATTCCATATTCTACAACATTTATCACTTGTATATGGTATAAGTAGATATCTCAATCCTATTTGCATAAGATTATTTTATAACAAGAAATGAAAAAACATTAAATTATGTTCGACTACAAGACGTAAGAGGTCAAAATATTGTCAAATAAATTTTTTGAATGGCACGTTATAGTCTCTTTTCTTAACCTCAATTCTTTCTTATTTATTATTTTTGTTGTTCGAAATTCAAAATTATTTTTAATAAATTAATTTGTAACAAAGGGACAAGATTAAATATATGACAAACAAAGAACAATATTCAACCGATTCGAGAATAAATCAGAATTCTGGTATAGAAAATGATAAGGTATATGAGATTACAACACACATTTTTAAAATTTTAATTCTACATTATAAATTTTTCAGATGGTCAAAGATGAAAGATTAATAAATATGGGATTCTTGAATATGAAGATTTCATGGAATTTGAATTAGGTAGAAATGCAAATATAAAGTTGTAATATAAACAAATCATTTGAAACAAGTAAACATGTCTCTTTTAAATTAATTTCATTTAGGCTAAATTGAAAATTATTATTGGCAAACCTGAAAATGAGTCAATAGGTAATTGCATTTGACAATTTTATAAAGGGAAAAAAGCTAATTTTATGAGGTGGGTTGCGACCAAAAAGATCGTAATACGTAGGACTCCTACTAAGGGTACAGTCATACTTATATTTAACATGGATTATCCTCGTATCTTTTTTTTTTTTTTTGTGACTCAGGTATTCAAGCTTCGTCTGACTAATCTTGAGAAGTGGCGACCTTCCCTCCTGGTTCGCCATCCAGGTAAATTCGGATGCGGTCACAGGTTATACACACTCACTACAAGAAATGAGGTCAATAGCGGCGACATATGTCGTTGCTGAATCATCAAAAGTCGTCCCTTTAAATTTTTAGAGACGACAAAGTCGTCGCTCAATGTCGCCGCAATAGGTTAGTGTCTCTAGATATTTAGCGACTACATAAAGTCGTCGCTATATATATTTGAATCTATATCGATGACAACTTCGACGCAACATTGTCGTGGTCTATATCTCGAAAATAGATAAAAAGGGACGACAAAGTCATCGCCAACGTCGTCGCTATTATACGAAATAATAGCAACGTGAATTACGTCGCTATTATCTCTCGTCGACATATGTCCTTCTCATATAGCGACGACAAACTAATTCTTTTCTTTTACTACAGCGACGACAATGTCACCGCTATAAACTTTTTGAATTTTTTTAAAAAAAAAAATTTTGTTTCCAAATAATAGAAATAATGTATAAAAAATTCTAAAATCTACGGACCATCCAAACCCTCGTCCTCGTCCCCGTTCTCCTCCTCCGCAGGCACAACTGGTATTCTACTTTTCAGAATCTCAATTTCACACTGCATTTGGCGTAGCTGATCCTCGTACATGGCAAGCCGAGGATCGTTATTCTAGGAGTCTCCAGAGAACTGATGGGAAGTTCCTTGTAGGGCTAACGATGCAGCAGTCGAATCTAGTGAGGGAGAGGTGCCCTTCGAAATCCGGCCAACCCCACGGACGTGACCTCGTCGTTCTCCGAGAACCTCATTTGCAATAACACGCTCGTCTAACAATGCGCCACTGGAGGCGACCTTTGTATGTTGAGTCTCTCTCAACTCAACAAGTTTATCCTATTTAGTGAAAAAATAATAATAAATAATAATATCAGGTCAGATAAAATTATATTAACATAATTTAAAAATCCTCACATAGTCACCAGCCGCCTGCTGGTTCACCCAATTGCCATCCCAGAAGGTGTGAAACGTCCGAAACGATTCAATAATCCCCGGCCACTGCTGGGTCTCGAGGTCCCGCTACAACAATTTAAACGTGAAATGTAGTTAGTAGACATTTTTACGTAATGTAGTGAAGATTTGTATAATGATATTGAAAATTTATATGTTGTACCTCATCGTAACGCGTGGCAGAGAAGCTCTTCGACCCCTGTACGCTCGGGTATTTAGCCTTACCTCGATTGGCCTTATTTTTGGAGGACCGTTCCTGAAGGTATAACATATAATTGATTAGCAAAAAATGCAATAGTCAAAAAAGTATATAAAATATGGTAAAAAATAAATAAACAATACGTACCACGAAAGTAGGACTGGTGAAGAAGTCAATAGACTTCTGCCAGTCCTCGGCGGACATTTCGCCGTATGGTCGGCTCGGTCCATGCGCTTTTAAGTGATTATGCGCCTTGAGTTTGTAATCGCGATAACGATTGGCCGCCAGATGATCTACAGCGGCACATACTGCCCGGTACTCGTCGGGCGACCGATCGCCCTGCAGATCGAAGTAGCTCTGCAAGAGTGAAAAAAATTACGTTAATGTAGAAGTCGTGGAACAATTATTTATTAAGTGTACTAATAACAAAACTACTTTAAACTCTGTCCATGAAGGGTAGCACGGGGGCACGGTGAATTTCACTTGGTTCCCAAACAAGCGCGTGAAGTACTTCGCATTATTCTCGATCGGCTGCATTGTGTGCTCGACATTGTCGAACGCGATAGGAAGTGGCATCTTTCCGTTAACCTGCCAAACCATCTCAAGGTTGAAGCATCGAGAGATACCCCGTCGCTTTGGCGGGGGCGCTGAAAATGAAAAATTAGAAATTGTATTTATCATACGATTTTCAACGATATGTATAAAATAATAAATAATTACAATTTGAATGAAAAGTGTTACTAGACTCGCAGGCTGAAGCGAGCCAGTAAGATGGCTGCTATGGAGGATCTCCTGCACCATCACCTTTGTGTGACATCATGTCAGCCATACTAACACATGAAATAATTGCGAACATCAATGAGTGCGGAATACGTCCCTACATTTAGTGAAATTGATCCTAATAAACTCTTTTCTTTATTTCAAATAGGTCTCTGATGTTCGAAGGTTTTCAAAGTTTCTAATAAGTTTGAAGTTGATGATGAATTGGTCCTTCCACTTCTACTTTATTGTAAATAGGGTCATCAACTGTGACTATATTTCAAAGTTGTCCCTAAACTTTTATTTTATTTCAAATAGGTCCCTAAACTTTGACATTTTACGTAGTATCTAATAAGTTTGAAGATGTTGATGAATTGGTCCTTAAACTTTTAATTTATATCTAATATGTCCCTCAACTTTGAATTTTTTCTTCATTTCTAATAAGTTTCAATTTGTTGATTAATTGGTCCCTCAACTTATTCCTATGTCAAATAGGTCCTTACAATTTGAATGTTATCGTAATTTCTAATACGTTTTAGTTTTGTTATAAGTAGGTCCCTAATGGAATTGTTCATTTCAAATATGTCCCTATACTTTGACTTTATTGTAAATAGATCCATAAAATTTTTATTTTATTTCAAATATGTCTCTGAACTTTGAATTTGGTCATAGTTTCAAATAAGTTTGAAGTTGTTGAAGAATTGGTCCTTAAACTTTGAATTTATGTTAAAATTTGAATTTATTATATTTTATTAATGAATTGGTCCCTAAACTTTGAATTTTATTTCAAATAAGTCCGTAAACTTTGAATTTATGTGAAAATTTGAATTCATTATATTTTACTTCAAATTGGTCCCTAAACTAATTTTTTGCAAATAAGGCCATAAACTTTGAATTTATGTGAAAATTTGAATTTATTATATTTTATTTCAAATTGGTCTCTAAACTTATTTTATTGCAAATAAGTCCCTAAACTTTGAATTTATGTGAAAATTTGAATTTATTATCTTTTATTTCAAATTGGTCCCTAAACTTATTTTATTGCAAATAAGTCCCTAAACTTTGAATTTATGTGAAAATTTGAATTTATTATATTTTATTTCAAATTGGTCCCTAAACTTTGAAAAGCAAAATCATCCCTACAACTTCATAAAGCAAAATCAGTCCCTAAACTACATAAAGCAAAATCAGTCCAAAAATCATCCCTAAAACTTCATAATTTCAGTCCCAAAAATTCAGTTCCTAAACTACTTGCATTCAGTCCTTAAACTTCATAAATTCAGTCCCTAAACTACTGGCAATCAGTCCCTAAAAATTTAGTCCGTTGTTCTTCATAAAATCATTAAAAAATTCCACAAATTTAGTGCAATATAGAGTGCAAAATCGTTAACAACAATTTCAACATCGAATGAAGCTAAAATAGATCTGATAATTAAAAAAATTCAAAGTCGAATGAACTTAAAAATTGAAAAAAAAAACCGTGACATTTAAGCTACAATTTCAGGTTCAAAGCCAACCTTAATCGAGATAGATCTTGGAGAAGAAGGTCGTGGAGTGCAGCCCTCAACCGAGCAGATGGAGTGCTAGCTTCAACCTTCTGGCCAGACGATGGATGACAAACCGACAAAAAAACAGAGAGGAAATGAGAAATGGGAAAGAAGAAGGTCTGACGCGTGAATTTTAAGGGTCAAATCTATAGTGACAACATATGTCGTCGCTATTACTTTTTAACAGCGACACACACTTAATTTTTTCGGAGCACGCGCCTAAATAATGGCACCCAATTTTCACTCTATAGCGACGACATGTCGTCGCTATAAATGTCGTCTCTATATGTTATTTGCAGTTAGGTCCTTCAACTTTAAATATTTTTTGTTTGGGTCCTCATATTTTTCATTTTATTTCAATTTCATCCAATTTTATTTGCAACATAAGTCTTTCAAGTTTTACGAGGTTAGATATATAGGTCCCCAGTAGAATGTTTTTGTACAATTGCAGTCCTTTTTGTCCTACATTCTATCTACAAATGTTGAAACTCCATCCAAACTCGCGTTTTAACCAATAGCAATGATAGTATGAACGAAAAACATTCAAGTCGAAAACAGTAACAACAACAAGAACATGCTTTTTTATAAATTTATTTCATAAAATTTAACATTTCAATCTGATTCACTATTATGATACGATTGATCCTCATCATTGTCACTGTCGTCCTTATTGATTTCACTCGATGTTTTGTCATCCTTGTATTCTACATTTGTATCGTGTTCCACATCATCGTCGTTTATAAACGAAGTTTCTCCTGCAGTATCAGTCGAGGCTCTCCTGATAACCGATGCTTCTATCTCATCAGCTTCATCATCATCCCGGTGCAAGGATACGTGCTCTATGTTGCCAAGATCAACGACTAGAGATAAACTGGAAGAGTAGTTATTGTGGAGCAGGTCAATCTCTGTGATGTTAGCTCCCACTTTGTTCCATGTGCTCCTGTGATGGACAATTTGTATTACTCGCCAATTCGGACCACGAGATAGATCTTCAATGTAGAACACTTGTTGTGCTTGGCTCGCAAGTATAAACTGATCATCCTGGAACGCCTCTGCACTGATGTCAATACTAATAACGTTATTCTCAGTTACCATCCGTCTCCCATCATACCTAAACCACTTGCATCGAAACAGATATACTGAAAGTTTTGGTCCATACTGTAGCTCCAGTATATCTTGCAGCTGCCCGTAGTAAACCTCACCTCCAGTCCCTGGGACGGACACACCACTGTTCTGAGTTTTTCTTCGAATATCACGATCATATGTCAGGAACCGAACTCCTTTGACAACACAAGCCGTGTATGACACAACCTGCTAGTAACATCCACAGGCCAACGCAAATAACTCATGAGAAACTTGATGGTTGTGGCTTTGGTACTTTGCATATAGCTGCAGGACAAGAATTATTCTCAGTTATTGAAAAAAATTATGTTGAAATCTTGCAATTTTATTCGGTTGATGTTCGTTTACCTTTTTGTAGAACCAACCGTGAAAGTCTCTTCTGTGCACTAGTTCGATGTTTGGACAGCCATTGTTAAGTAGTTCCTGCCTATGTTCCCTGAACAAAGTATGGAAGATCAAAGTTCATTAGTTCCAAATGATAAAGTTTATTCAAGATAAAGGAATAATAATCAAGAATTAACGCCGTCTTACTGCAAGAATGGCTCAACTTCATAACAGCTTGTTCGGACGTAAAAATTGCTTGATTTTGAACTTGAGTAGGAAACGTCGTTGGCGCATCGCTTTCCAAGTGGGCGACATCATGCGGTGAAAAATGTAAAGTTGTGTCTCAGAGAACACTAGCATCCTCGTTTTACGTCAGGTCGGTCGAACCTTGTCCCTATGTCTTCGAAGTACCTCAAACAAAAAGTCAATGTCTCGTCCACAATATACCCTTCAGCTATTGATCCCTCGGGCCGAGTTCGATTTCTTCCGTAGTCCTTCAATTTCTTCAGGTATCGCTCAAATGGATACATCCATCTCATGTGCACCGGACCTCCAAGGATATCCTCTTCTGGTAAATACATTACGAGGTGAATCATGATGTCGAAGAAGGCTGGCGAAATATCCGTTCCAACTTATAGAGAATGAGTACCGGCTGATCGTGGGAAGCTATCATGTCGCTAACCTTTAGTGTTCTTGCACAAAGCTTTCTGAAGAACGTGCACAGTTCAATAATTGCAGTGGAAATTGTTTTATTCAATAACACCCGACATCCGACTGGCAATAACCGTTGCATGATAATATGGCAATCATGTGACTTCAACCCAATAATACGGCTATCATTAGGAGCAATATTCTTCCGAAGATTAGAAGCGAAGCCATCTGGAAACTCAACCGATCGGATAAATGTACAAAACTTCTTACGATTTGAAGACGACATGGTGTAACATGCGGCAGGCTTTATCCACATATTCCCGTTCTGATACAAGTGCAACTCCCTTTTGATTTCTAATTGCAACAGATCGCGCCTTGCATTGACTGTGTCTTTTGATTTGAATGGATCGTCCATAATTGTGCCGAGCAAGCTATCACAAACATTCTTCTCTACGTGCATGACATCGATGTTATGTTTGAGCTCTGTACAAGTCCAATACGACAACTCATAGAAAATACTCTTTTTTCTCTAATTTAGCTCGTCATCACTTCTCCGAATTGTAGCACCACCGTACTTAGGGTGCTTTCCTGGACTTCTATATCTGACACGGCTTAACTGTACTAAAATATCTGTAGGCATTAACCGACGCGGAGGTGGTCGTCTCTCTGTCCTCCCATCGAAGTCTAAATTGCTTCGAAAATGATGCCTGGATGACAGGAACCGACGGTGACCCACATAAGCTGTCTTACCTATCACAAGGATTGAAGGAGTATCCTCGTTGCACGTAGAACATGCCTTGTACCCCTGACCACTCCAACCCGACAAACTACTTCTCGTTGAAAAATCGTTAACAGTCCACAACAACGCTGCACGCAGTCTGAATACCGACTTGTTGTTGTTTCCACCGGCACCTGTGTAAATCCCATCGGCCCACAACTCCTTCAACTCGTCCACTAATGGTCGTAAAAATACATCAATGTCCTTACCCGGTGCTTTAGGACCTGGTATCAATAGAGTAAGCATGAGGTATTCGGGCTTCATGTATAACCATGGTGGTAAGTTGCAAACTGTTACAACTACTGGCCACATGTTGTACGACAGACTCATGTCACCGAATAGATTGAATCCATCTGCAGTGAAACCTAACCTGACATTCCTGATCTCACTTGCAAACAGTGGATGTTTTTTGTCAAAATCCCGCCATGTCTTTCCATCAACGGGATGCTGTATTTCATCATTGTCCCTAGACCTTCCTATACTGTGCCACCTCATGAGTTTTACAGTATCCTTTGTCGCGAACATATGTTTTAGTCTAGAGGTCAAGGAAAAATATCGCAACACCTTATGCGGATCATTCTTCCAGTTCACTTTCCTAGAAGTGTGCACCCAACGACTTTCCTAGTAAATCGGGCAAGTTTGTCTATCAGCATGTTCATCCCAAAACAGTGTACAGTCGTTCTTGCTGGCATGAATGGATTTGTAACCCAAACCAAGCTTCGTCATCAGCTTCTTAGCTTTGTAGTGAGAGTCAACCAGGTTCATGTTTGGGAATGCTAACTTCAGCAATTTCAAAAATCATCGATGACTTGTTTGTCTATTTGTTCATAACCTTAATATGCATCAACTTGACTAAAAATTTAGGGATGAAAATGATGAAACTCCAGTGCAGCTTTTGAATGGAGAGCACAAAACAATTCGTCATAGTAACCATCGGTGCTTGTACCTGCATGCTCATCACCACCACGTCCGTCCATGACATCCATCATCTCATCCTCCACACCAACTCGGTCATTCTGTCTATACACATTCGCAATATGAACCGATCTCGCCATGATATGTCCAGTGACATAACTCTCCGCAAAACCATTACGAAATATGTGAGCCTCGACAATTTCCAATGGATGTGTGAGACCGTTTAAATATTTTTTTGCACGGACATTTAATCCTTCCCCTGTCATTAACGTATGGCCTCGCCATGTTTATAAATGCCTGCAAACCATTATGAAAATCTACAGATTTTGTGCAATTTCGAATTGTTGTCCAACTTTTATCAATATCCATACTTGAAAAATACTATATTCTTACAAATACAGTAAGGATAATAAATGGAGATGAAGAAATGAAATGTAAAGAAGATAATTATGAAGAAAAATAATAGAATTGCAATTGACCGGGGAGATGCGGAGATGGAGAAGAAATTTTTTTTCCGTTTAGCCTGCAATATAGAAATGCGGAGATGGAGAGAAGAAAAAGAAGACTCTATAGCGGCGACATTTGTCGTCGCTATATGTAACGATCGTCGCTACAAGATCCTTTCCATTTTACGAGGAAATTAATAACTCGCGTGCCTACCAAACTGATCAATACGTATATAGCGACGACATGTGTCATCGCTACAGAAAACAATTGGGAGCCAATTTTCCGCTTTAATTGCTCTATGTCTATAGCGACGACATATGTCGTCGCTATAGATCTCATCGTATTTTATGAGAAAAATCATGATTCACGTGACTGACAACATCATCCGCAATTCAATTGCGACGACATATGTCGTAGCTATTTTTGCATCAAAATGCCGCCATTTATTCCCTCCGTTTCCGAAACTAATTGGCGACGACAATGAAAGACGTCGTTATAGATTCTATTTAATAGCGACGACTAATAATCTATAGTGACGACATATGTCGTCGCTATAAGTTTTGCATATGTGGCGACGATATTTCTTTGTCGTCTCTACTGTATAGAATCAATAGAGACGATTTGGTGTCGTCGCAATTGGTGTCGCCGCTATTGACGCTTTTTGTTGTAGTGACTTTGGCCTGATATTCGACAGTTCTATCCTTGTGGACTTCTGCCTTCAAACTTTTTTTTTTTTTGCTGCCGCGGGGATTCGAACCTTCGATGCTTCGTAGAGAACCCTCTTACTTTACCACTGCACCATGCCCGTGGGGGCGTTATATTGGTGACACCCCAATTTAATTGCGTTAAAGGTTCTTATTGTTTGTTCATGTTCCCACTTATGTCCAGCCAATCAAATATTTTTTTTTTGGTTGCATTCCAATCCTCAACATTTCATTAATTAGTACATTAATAGTAAGTATTGTCCCCAATGACGGTATCCATCCAAAAAGTTAGTGTGGAAGGCATAAAAAAATTTATTTACCCTTCATATTTTTAAATAAGTAAAAAAACAACAAACACAAAAGTGCGACATAAGTATCCCTCCATATATTGATCTATGGTTCTCCTGTACCAAAACTTTTGGTTGCTCTTGCTTCTTGTGACTCCAAATTAAAAACTTTCACTGCATCATCTAACCCGTTAGAAAGTGTCCCTCCGTATATTGAACCAAAACTTCCACTTCTAAGTATGTTGCTTCTCGAAGTTCTCGATAAGAAAACTTTCTCCATTCTAGATGGAATGAAATTTCACTCTTGGGTATATTATTGGAATCTCTCCCACTAGTCAGTTATGGGACATATCAAAATATTGTAGATAGTTGAGTTTCTCTAATGACTTTGGAATTGATCTAGAAAAATCATTGTAAGGTAGAGACAAGAATTCCAAGCTTTTTATGTTTCCCAGAGACTCGGGTATAGGTCCTTTGAGTTTATTTTGTTCATACGATAGGAAAATCTGCGATTGCAGGCTCACAATGGAACTCGAGATATCACCTGAGAACTGATTCCATGACAAGTCTACTTCTATGACAGACTTTCAGATTTCCAATGTTCAGAAGGTAGAGGGCCACTTAATCTGTCATGGGACAAGCTCATTTTGAGGAGATCATTACAGTTCAATAGGATTTTAGCTCACCCAAGCATGCAGGAATTGACCCGCAGAGCATATTGCCAAGAGGTTTGTTGTGTCCAAGAGATATACCTTGAAGATTTGTTAATTTTCCAATTTTTCTTGGACTTAATTTTACCAAGCTGCTTAAGTTTCTAATCTCTGCAGGAATATCACCATTTATGTTGCATCCAACAGCTACCAATGTCTGAAAAAAAAGTTGACATATTCACAATCGAAGCTGGGAGGGCACCACTTAGTTGAGTAAAAGATAACATTAAAATGCTCCAAGTATAGGCAATTTGTTAACGAAGAGAAAAATCTCCAATCTTAAGGCATTGTAGAAGTCTTTTATGCTTGTACTCTGAGTAAACCTTTCATGGTAATCTAGTAGTTATTAATTGTTAATATCAACCAAAGCACAAATAAACAGATTTTCCACTTTAGAAATTAAAATTGCATTTCTTGTAGCATCAGATTTGAATATATTATTGCTGATTTATGTATCAACCAGATCTATTGGTTGTCACATCCTTAATTAAATCTTTTCAATTAATATTGAGAATTGCATATGTGAAAAGAACAAATTTTTTCTCATCTTGCTAGAAACACAGCCTTAATCTTTCCAAGTCTAGCCACAACTTCCCTCATGCTTATTCTTTCCGAGGGATAATCATTCAAACTTTCCATGGCCACAGTCAAAATGGATGAGACACACTGCTCCTTTGCAGAGAAATTCTCGTCTTCTCTTCCAAGCAAATTGGTGTCCACAACTTCAGTTATTCTATTCTCATCTAGTGAGTGACTAACCCAACTTTTCAAACTCATTTCTTCACCAAACATCTCATCTGTCGGCTTCTTCCTTGTATACATCTCCAGCAGCATCACGCCATAACTGTAGACATCGCCACTAGTTGATACTATTCCTTCTGTTCCGTATTCTACATTGGTATTAAGCAATTGTAAGATCAGGTGATAAAATTAAAAACTGGCAGTAAGTTGAACTATTTTCTAAATAAAATAAATGCTTCTCAACAAGGAACATCACCTGGTGCAATATATCCAATTGTTGCCAAGGTCTTTGTTTGAGCTGTTGATTCTCCTTCATCGAAGAGTTTGGCTATACCAAAATCACTAACATGGGCAACCATGTCTTTGTCGAGTAGGACATTGCTAGGCTTTAAATCACAGTGAACAATGGGGAAAGTATGACCATGATGCAGATATTCTAAAGCTAATGCAACATCAATCGCTATATTTATTCTTTTCAGCATGTCCAAGAAATAGTTGTGGGAATATAACCATTTCTCCAGGCTCCCATTAGGCATGTACTTTCGAGTATGAGGGCTTTGAACTCTGTATTACTGCAACATCCAATAATTCTGATTAAATTCCTATGACGAATGGTGCTCAGTACTTGACTTTCTGTAGCAAAGCTCTTGATTGCTCTTACTTGTTCTGACTGCAAATTGAAAACTTTCACTGCAACACTTAACCCATCGGAAAGTATTCCTCCATAACTGAACCAAAACTTCCACTTCCAAGTATGTTGCTTTCACCAAAGGCATTTGTTGCTTCTTCAAGTTCTCTATAATAAATCCTTCTCCATGCAAGATGCAATGAAATTTCACTCTGTGGTGCATCTTTGTTCGATTTTCGTCTTCTAACAATCAAAAGTATGGTCACTGCCAGGATAACAGATATGATCGGGGCAGAATATATTTCATTAACGAGACCACATTCTTTGACCTTGATCTTTTATGAGCCTTTCCACAAGGTGGAAATTGTTGTCGTGTCTCGCTTCAAAGAGCATAATTTTGCATAAATGATTCAGCAGTAAAATTTGCAAAGTGCCCCCCTGTCGGAATCTCTCCTCTAGTCTGTTGTGAGACACATCCAAATGTTTGAGATACTTAAGTTCTTCTAATGACTTTGGAATCAATCCAGAAAAATCATTGAAAGACAAATTCAAGGATTGCAAGTTTATTATTTTCCCAGAGACGGAGGAATTGATCCTTGAAATCTATTGTGTGCAAAAGATATCGAAACCAGCGATTGGAATTTGCCAATGGAGCTTGGGATATTACCAGAGAACTGATTCCACGAGAAGTCTATGTCGACAATGACGCTCAAATTTCCGATATCAGAAGGTAGATTACCACTTAAACTGTTATGGGACAAGTTTAGTAGCAGGAGATCATTAAGGTTCCACAATTTCAATGGTACAGTAGATTCCAATTTGTTGAAATCTAAGATGACGTTTCTTAGGGATTTAAGTTCACCCAAGCAAACAGGAATTGATCCATTGAGCATATTGTCACTTAGATACATGTCCCCCAGATTGCTTAACTGGCAAAGCTCTGCGGGGATGTATCCCTCAAGTTTGTTTATTGAAATATCTATACGTTGAAGTCTTTTCAATTTTCCAATTGTACTTGGGATGAATCCTGTCAATTGATTTCTGCCTAATAATAAATATCCCAAGCTGCTTAAGTTTCCAATTTCAGCAGGAATAGGACCCTTAATGTTGCATCCAAATGCATAGAAATCCTGAAAAGAAGCGGATAAATTCCCAATGGAGGCTGGGAGGACACCACTTAGCTGATTTGAAGATACGTCAAGGAAATTCAAATATCTGCAATTTGTTAGTGAAGAGAAAAATGTCCAAGAGTCTCCTGTCAAATTATTTTCTGCAATTGAGAACTTCTGTAGAAGTCTTAAAGTACCAAAGTTGGGTATAGTGCCAGTCAAAAAGTTATCGTCCATGTCTAAATTTGTGAGCTTAGAAGCATTTGTGATAGAGCTTGGAATAACTCCACTGAGTCTGTTGCCGCCCAAATAAATCACTTCAAGATCGGGAAGTGAAAATCCCATCGTAGAAGGAAGATGGCCTGAAAAGTAATTGTAACCCATATCCATAATCTCCAAAGTTGATATATTGAACATGGAAAAGGGATGGAACCAGATAAGCGATTGTTATAAATATTAAATCCCACAAGATTAAGATTGCCAAGCTCAGCTGGTAATTCACCTGCCACAATGTGAACCATCAACTTTTGTTTTCAAGTGTTTCTTTGATGTACAAGTGTCTGTCTAATCATGGCTTTTATATATTAGCATTGCATGTGAGCGCGCTTCCAAGAATGCAATGAAGTCATTTACAAGAGCGAAATAAGTATATATGTTCATTGTAAATACATACAATGTTGGAAACTTGGAGATGGAAAAACTTTTAAGAGAGGAGATGATGATTTCAAGAGAACCCTCAGATTTATTTCATAAATTGACTTAAAAAATGACCAAGATACTAGCGTGTTATAGGCTTTACAAATTGTGTATCTAATCTAAATCGAATACAAGTACCAAATATTAATTGCATACTTTTCCCCAAACTGATACATATATATACCAAGTACATGAATCAAGTAGTGGACAAATAAATTTCTACAAGTATTTATTAATTAGAATACATGCGTCACATATACATGAATAATAGTATTGGGAAAATTTGACCAATAGCTAATACATATCGAACACGATATATTAGGAACAACGCACCGGAATAAAGATTTCACATTCTTGCGTAAACCTAATAGGAATTAATCAAATAGAGCAATAACCAAACTAAATAATATGCGAAATTAATGATACAATATTTAACGTAGTTCGACAACGTGCCTACATCTACAACTCAACTCTAATTAATATTCCACTATAATAAACAAATAATAGATACAATGTTCTTCTCTATATACACATCAAATCATCAAAAACTAAACAATTCTTGACACAAAACCGTCATCTAACAAATATGGAAACCCACAAAGTCTCTCGACCAGAGGCATAACCAACATCAAGAACACAAGTCTTGACACACAAATGATCCTCGTTTATCAAAGACAGAATCCTTCAAAAGCAATACTAGCAATAAACCCAAGCACAACTCTATCAAGAACAAATTCTTGGCAATACTACTAAAAAACAACAAAGAAAATATCTCACCAAATTCGTCATTGTTCGGATAACAATTCCTCCTAGATAACAATACATAGAATGCATTGGAGATGCTCTAAGTCCATGAATATGAATAGATTTATACATGTATTCATTAATTAGGAAACATGTATCACATAACTCAATCAACTAATAATACCAAAAGACAAAAAAATTAACTTATCTAAGTGAAGTTTATATTTCTAGCATACAAAGACTAATAGAGAAAGTAAAGATGAAGTTTATATATTTACTTATGAATAAATGTAAGTCAACTAGTTTTCTTAAACTCTTTATCAATGTACAACATGTATTTAATTTATAAATGCCTTATTGTTCTCTCAACTTTATAGTTTCGAATATCGGACAAGTCATTGACGTGTTATTTGCTATTACATTTAAACTCATCATTACATCTCATCAAACTGATTAATTTTGTAAATTTTCGTACAAAATGAGCCATTACTCTACTCTACTGCATGTTGAATCATGTATGTGACATCATAAATCGAGTTGAACCAAATTTTAGAACCAACAAGTGTTATATGAAAGTTGTTAATGATGTAAAAGTTGTTATATGTACATACCTGCCAAGTTGTTTTCATATAGAAATAGAATCTGTAGCCTAGTAAGGTTTCCAAATGGTGCTGGAATGCCACCTGTAAATTGATTGGAATAAAGATATAACTCCACAAGCTCAGGAAGATTAAGATAAATGTCAACTGGGAGGCTTCCACACAAGTTATTGTTGCCAAACTGGATCACTTTCAGAGTAGACATGTTGAAGACGAAAGATGGAATTGGCCCAGTTTGAGAGAAACTTGGTATGCTCAATATCTCTAGATTTGAAAGATTGCCTATTTCCAGTGGAATTCTTCCTGAAAAATTACTAGTCAAAAGCAGGAAAAACAAAAATTCACCATGAAGATACATGCTCATATCACATTTAGTTTTCGAACAATATTGTTTGGTTGCTGTAGGGGTTTTAATTATGCCCAATATATATATTTTAGTTGAAGCACGATGTCTACCTTATTTATTGACATTAATGAAAAAGCTGATGTATGTAATCAAATTATGATGTGACATGAAAAACCTCAGATGGAATGGAGTGGGTGGATGGGAAGTGGGGCGTTGACAGGGATGATGGATACCATTTTCTTTTCTATTTGTTTCTTTTTTCTGTTTTATTTATTTGAAATAAAAATAAGGGTACAATCATCTATTCTATGAAATGACTTTATAATTGTCAAAATGACGAAATCTGCCCACTAAGGATCAAAGTCGCCACAAAATTAGAAGGTTGAAGATGATGCTGGGAAAAAACGTTGAGGACTAAGTTGCAACAAAGTCCATGAGTTCCACAATAATATCATGCAATAATAATCCTGTAATGATAATAACAAATTAATACTTCACAAAACCAAACATAAACCAAATTAGAACAAAAATCCACTCAATACTATGATAATTGGGTAAAATGTCCAATAAGGTGAAAGGTGGTCATGTACATATACACAACAAACTCATATTTGCTACACAGTATTAGACAAAATTTAATACTATCCAGCTTATTCTTCTTTTATACTATCCAGCTTGAACACTATACTTTACCAAGCATGCTTTAAGGGGAGGAATTATGGATGGAATAAGGAGATTTGTTATGTGTAGATTCTAAAAACAACAAACTTGGAGTTGAAACTTTTTATGAGCTAGCAACATGGGGCAAATATTTTCAACGTGCAGGGCGGAGGCTATAACGATACCGGTGTTAGTGGTAGTGCCAAATAAAAAAAAATAAATAAATAGTGGATGACGTGCATTAAGTGAACCAAAATTGGAACTTTAGAGACCTCTATTAAAAAAATAATAATTTGGTAATAAAAGAGAAATTTCATTATAATGGGGCACCAACGGTGAATAAGTTGATTAGGTTTTTAATTTTTTATGTTTTTTTAATTGATTGGTATATTTAAAGCTTAAATAGTATATGCATATTACTGAAACGCACATGACCAACTGATGGAATTTTGTTTACACATATTGTCAGTAGGAACGAATGCTAAGTGTCTGTTTGATTGAGTTGAAAATTAGCTTTTTATCGAAGTTGACCGGTGAAACTTTAATTTTAACCACACATTTTATCAACTTTGTCAAACAAGATACGAGATCCTAGAACAATTATATAAAAAAGAAATCATACCAATGAAGTTGTTATAACCTAGTCGCAAGTCCTGGAGCATGTTCAGACTGCCAATTGCACTTGGTATGCTGCCATTGAAATGATTATAGGATAATAACAGGACCTCTAGGTATTTGCAATTGTATATATTTGATGGAATTTCTCCAGAAAGTTGATTGTATGAGAGAGAGAGTTCAGTCATTTCTGGGATACCATCACAAATATCATTTGGGAGCCAACCTGACAGGCTATTATTTTCGAGAAAAAGTTTTCTCAAAGAAGACATGTTGAAGATACCAAATGGTATGGAACCCTGAAGCATATTAGACCTTAAGGATAAGTATTCCAGGGCGGAAAGATTGCAAATCTCTTGTGGAATATTTCCATCTAGAAAATTGTCCGCCAGTTGTAGTGTCTGCAACTTCGAATTGTTGTGCAGCAATGATGTTGGGATGCTGCCTGAGAAAATATTGTTATCCAGAAAAATGTGCTGAAGTTCTGGTATGGTTCCTAGCCATGATGGTACCACTCAATGAAACTATTAGATCCCATATTTATCTCTTTTAAACGTCGCAAATGAGAAAGCTCAAGGGTATAATCCCTGTGAAGTTATTTGAGCTAATGTTTAAATAACTGAGAAATGATAAATTTCCAAGATGTGGAGCAATGGTGCCACTGAAGCCGAAATTGGAAAAATCCAAGGCTGTAACTCTTTCCCATTTTCTACTGCAAGAAACACCAATCCAGTTGCAAATCGACGTATTACTCAACCATTTATTGGCCAAGATGTTGTTGGGATCTGATTTGATTCTTGTTTTGAAGGCAACAAGTGCTTCTTGATCTGTGCTTAAGTTATGAGCAAGGCAGTTTACTGATAAAACTGCAACAGTAATGAATAAAAGTTTATCCATGACTTTGAAAATTTGAGTGGTACAAGTTTGTATGCTAAATGAGAGATATCAACCTTCTAAATATAGAGACTTCATGTTGGAGATATGTGTTGATTTTTTTTTACCACATGTTTAGACCCCTACAAAGAAAGGTGCAATGCTTGACGAGGAAACAAGTCCGCTAATGAGAACAATTAACAAGAAAGTGATAAGGTTTGGCGTTTTTAGAAAAAACTCATCTTCAAGAGAAATGCCAAAAGCTTATAGAGGTTAGGAAATGACAATAGGTCTATTTGTATTAATTAATTAGTCCATGTCACCACGTCAGTATTAGATGAAATGACTAAGTTGAAACAAATTGAAAGTTTGGTAACTGATTTGGAACCAAAAAGTTTGGTGACTGAAGCGAAAATGCCCTTTAATTTGGACATTAGAAATTCTAACTATGAAAAAAATATTCAACTAAAATTAGAAGATCGGGGATCTAATTGTTAAAAAAAAATGTCAGGAACAAAAAGGTAAAATGGTGAATCATTTGCAAAATGAGCATATAATTTATCTAAAATTCAGTAAATATATATATATATATATATATATATATATATATATATATAAACCTTTCTACACGCCAACCCACTACTAACTACAAAAATGTTAGTATAAATGTTTCCTTGTGTATGTTTGACTTCTTGATGATTTTGCTACAATTAATGCTCTAGATAAGTTGTATTAATGCAAGTTTTTTCGATGTTATAAAATAATGTGATTTTTTTATTTATTTGTTGTATGTATCCAAAATCGTTTTTGACAATTGAGTATAAATATTAAAGACGTCAAGGCTATAAGTGATTTATGAAGTTTCCAACAGTGGCTAAATTGTTTACATGCACAAGATATAATTCATGACATGCGACCTGAATTTACATAAAATTGTTTATATGAAATAGTTTCTAAAAGAATTAATTAGGTGCTCACTACAAAGCATCAAAGTTTCTCATATTAGATAATTGATTATATGAGCAAGACATGTCAAATTGATGTCAAATAGAATTTCAATTAAATCAACGTCTAAAAAAGATAATTAAATCCAAATCTAGCTGCCTTCTTTGGCTTATTATTTTGAGTTAATCATTTAGATATTTTTCAATCAAAAAGATAGGTGGCGAATTTTTCCATGAATATTTTGAAACGGTAACAAGAACTTACCCCCAATGAGTGAAGAACATAGCCCGAAAATAAGTTGAAAATGTGAAGCCAAAATAGGAATTAAAATATAAAATATCGAACTATTTATTCGATTTCTAGCAGCCATCTTTGGCTTGTTATTTTCAACTTTCCATTTAATAGTTTCGCAAACTCAAAGACGAGTTGTGAAATTTCCACGAATACTTCAACACAGTACCAAGAACCTATCCCGATAAGAGAAGAACATAGAATGAAAATAGACCAAACATGATGCCAAGATGGGAATTAAAAGATAAAAGTTCACATTACTAAATAAATTTCTAGCAACCATTTTTAACTTATTATTTTGAGCTCTTTGTTTAACGAATTTTCAATTTGTAAGATACATTCAAAGTTTGCCATTAATACTTCAAAACGATACCAATAACCTAACATAATGAGTAAAGAACTTAGCCGGAAAATAAGCTGAAAAATGTGACATCAAAATAAGAATTAAAAAATAAAAAATAAAAAATAGGGTTATTAAATCAATTTTTCATAGCCGTCTTTGGCTGCTCATTTTGAATTCGCTGTTTAATAGTTTTCCAATCTAAAAGATGCATTGCGAAGAAACTAGGCTAATTTGGGTCCCTTGACGAAAACATCCTACCTCTGCCACTAAGTTTGATGAGAAAAATATTGATGCATGGAAAGACGAATTCTTTGCACCTTGAAGTTGCTCAAGGTAATAACATATTAAAACAAAATGACCAAATGATTTTTTCATGTAATGTCCTGAAACTTTTATGTTTATTATGTTTTTAGTATAGTTTAAATACCCAAGATGTTATATTATATATTTTTGTGCTCAATTGAAGGTAAAAGGACTAAATTGAAAGTTTATGAAAGTTCGAGGACTAAAATAAAAACATGTAAAAATTCCTTGTTTAAGTCCAATAGTCTTAAGAAAGTCATAATAAGTGTGATTAGGAGTCTATAAGCCTTAGAAAAGTATTTAAAAAGTTTTTCAGTGAGTTCGAGACGTTTTAGACACGAAGGGCAAAATCTTCATTTTGCTAGTGGACGAATTTTGAAGGATGAAAAATAAAGTTTTAAGTCATAAATAATTTGCCTAATGCAGAATGTGAAGATATAAATATCCAAGATGTTCCAAATATTGGCAATTTGTTAGCGAACACATAAATCTCCAAGATTCTTTTTATTTCCTCCAATCAAAAGGTGTAGTGTTATGTGCGGCAATATTGATGGATTGTATGGAATAAAAAATAGAACAAGAAGAAAACACACAGGTATATGTGGTTCCGCTTCGTTCTGTTCGTTGCGCTACAAGCCCCTCAATCGACTCTGACATAGGCCTGCTTTCCGAATATACATGTACTTCATTCGATATGAGCTATATACTCCAACAAAAGGCATGGAACATCCAATACATTACAACAAAAATTTTAAAATATTAATTTTATATAATTAAAATTTTCAGATAGTCAAAGATGAAATATTAATACATTTGAGATTCTTGAATATGCATATTTCACGGAATTTTTGTTAGGCAGAAATGCAAATATATATAAAGTTGTAATATAAATTAATGAATCATTTGGAACAAGTAATCATGCCACAGTAATGAAGAAGAAAAGTTTATTCATGACTTTGAAAATTTGAGAGTACAAGTTTGTATGCTAATGAGAGATATCAACCCTCTACATATCGAGATCTCATGGTGGAGATATGTGTTGATTTTTTCACCACATGTTTAGACCCTACAAAGAAAGGTGCAATGCTTGACGAGGAAACAAGTCCGCTAATGAGAACAATTAATGAGAAAGTGATAAGCTTTGGCATTTGTGGAGAAAAATCATCTTCACGAGAAATGCCAAAGCTTATAGAGGTTAGGAAATGACAATATGTCTATTTGTATTAACTAATTAGTCCATGTCACCACGTCAGTATTAGATGGAATGACTAAGTTGAAACAAATCAAAAGTTTGGTAACTAATTTGTAACAAAAAAGTTTGGTGAAAAGGCCCTTTAATTTTGACATTAGAAATTCTAACCATGAAAAAAAATATTCACCTAAAATTAGAAGATCAAGGAGTTAAATGTTGAGAAAAAAATGTAGGAACAAAAAGATAAAGTGGTCAAGTATTTGGAAATGAGCATATAATTTATCTAAAATTCAGTAAATTTTTGTATCTTTTATTTTATTTATTTATTTATTATTTTTTTACCTTTATACCCGCCAACCCACCCACTACTAACTACAAAAAATGTTAGTATAAATGTTACCCTTGTGCATGTTTGACTTCTTGATGATTTTGATACACTTAATGCTCAAGATAAGTTATATTAATGCAAGTTTTTTCGATGATATAAAATAATGTAATTTTTTATTTATTCATTGTACGTATCCAAAAACGTTTTTGATAATTGAATATAAATATTAAAGAACGTCAAGGCTATAAGTGATTAATGAAGTATCCATCCAACAATATGGCTAAATTGTTTACATGCACAAGATATAATTCATGACATGCGACATGAATTTACATAAAATTGTTTATATGAAATAGTTTCTAAAAGAAATTAACTAGGTGCTCACTACAAAGCATCAAAGTTTCTCATATTTGATAATTGATTATTCGAGTAAGACGTGTCAAATTGATATCAAATAAAATTTCAATTAAATCAACTTCTAAAAAAGATAACGAAATTGAATAATTAAATCCAATTCTAGCTGTCATCTTTGACTTGTTATTTTGAGCTAAGCATTTAGAGATTTTTCAATCAAAATATATATGTGCTCTATTCGATATCAGCTACATACTCCAACAAAAAACATTGAACATCCAAAGACTTTACAACAAAAATTTTAAAATACTAATTTTGTATAATAAAATTTTCAAATAGTCAAAGATGAAATATTAATACATTTGGGATTCTTGAATATGCAGATTTCACGGAATTTTAGTTAGGCAAAAATGCAAATATATATAAAGTTGTAATATAAACTAATCATTTGGAACAAGTAATCATGCCACAGTAAAGAAGAAGCAAAGTTTATCCATGAATTTGAAACCTTGAGTGGGACAAGTTTGTATGCTAATTAAATTATACGAGAGATATCAACACTCTAAATATAGACCTCATGTTGGAGATTTGTGTTGATTTTTTCACATGTTTAGACCCTACAAAGAAAGGTACAATAGTTGACTAGAAAACAAGTCCTGCTAATGAGAACAATTAAAGAGAAAATGATAAGTTTTGGCATTTTTAGAGAAAACTCAACTTTATGAGAAATTCCAAAACTTATAAAGGTTAGGAAATCACAACTGGTGTATCTATAATAATTAATTAGTCAATGTCATCTTGCCACATCACATATTCCAGTAGTATATTTAACCGTATTAGATGGAGTGACTAAGTTGAAATAAATTGAATGTTTGGGTACTGATTTGGAACAAAAAAAGTTTGGTGACTGAAGCAAAACGGCCCTTTAAGTTGGGTGACTAACAGTGTTTTTTAACCACTAAAATGCAGTGGGGGTTGACAATTTTGACAATCTCACATAAGAAATGGGGTTTGATCAAATATTTCCAACCTGAATTTTCTCGGTGGATGATTTTGCTCAAATGGGAAGGGGGTTTGGGAAGAAGATGAAATTATTATTTTTTTTCTTTTTATGGGAGGTTCCATGAAGAAGATGACTTTTTTTTTTTTCTTATTTTTATATTAATTTGTCTTTTTAATATAAATTTGTCATTTACATCAATTTAATGTTTATTTGGATATTATAAATTGTAACTATGAAGGAATATTGACCTAAAATTAGATCAAGGAGTTCAATGTTAAGAAAAAAAATGTTAGGGACAAAAAGGTAAAGTAGTGAAGCATTTGGAATTGAGCGTATAATTTGTATAAAATTTTACCCTTCTACAAGGCAACCCACTACTAACTACGAAAATGTTAGTATAAATGTTTTTCTTGTTCATGTTTGACTTCTTGATGATTTTGTTAGAAATAATACTAGATAAGTTTTATTGAGACAAGTTTTTTCGATGATATAAAATTATATTTTTATTTAGGAAATTTGGTGTAAATTGTCCATAACCTTTGTTTTCAGTGTAAAAATAGTATCTAATGTTTGTTTTTTGCTACAGACGTCTCTAACCTATGTGATTTGGTGTGCAATTCGTATTTATTTGATAAAAAAGGCAAATATGTCCTTACTTTTAATTAGAAAAAATTGATGTTGGATTCTTTGGAGCAAATGATCCTCAACCTTTTTCTTCAGTGTAGAAATGGTCTCCAACGTTTGTTTTTTGTATAGAAGTCCCTAACCTTTATATTTTGATGTATAATTGGTCATTATTTGATGGAAAAAACATATATTTCCTTAGTTTTAATTACAAAAAATTGCAATTAGATTCCTAACATTTACAAAAAGTAAAAATAGGTTCGATATTTTATTTTTAATAAAAAATTAAAGAAAACTAACGAGTTCTTTTTTTTTTTTTTTTTTTTAATTAACACTTTATTAAACAAATTGATAATATACTAAATTGTTTTGTATATTTTAAGAACTATTATAAAATAACTAAAATTTAAGCTCATAATTATTAACAAAAATGTTAAATAAAATTATTTATTTACTACTAAGTAATTATATTATTTAAAATTTAAACTTTTATTTTATCGTTACAACATAAAAAGAAAAATAACTTTGTCACACAAACTTGATGCTCAAATACTTTTACTTAATTGACATATTCATTTATTAACTACAAATATTAGAGCTCCAATTGTATTCTTCATATTTTAATTTATCGTTTTATTGTCGTTAAAAAAAAAAAAAGAACACATAATGTGTAAATTAATTTTTATTAGTATTTTCATGTTAGAAAAAAATAAGATTGATTCAATGTCATAAAATTATAAACGCCATTTTATTATTTATTTAACCTAATTTTTATTCAAGTTTTTCACATCACATAGCAATTACATATACTTAAAAGCGCAATAATTTTACATTTTTCTATTATGAAAAAATTAATTGACATCACTGTAGTGGTATATTTAATATGCTAAATTAAATATTATATAATAAATATCCGGGCCCATTTCCAACTTTTACAAAGTGTAGGAATCCAATCCAATTTTCTCTAATTTGAGAGTACAAGTTTGTATGCTAATGAGAGATATCAACCCTCTACATATCGATACCTCATGGTGGAGATATGTGTTGATTTTTTCACCACATGTTTAGACCCTACAAAGAAAGGTGCAATGCTTGATGAGGAAACAAGTCCGCTAATGAGAACAATTAACGAGAAAGTGATAAGCTTTGGCATTTCTGGAGAAAAATCATCTTCACGAGAAATGCCAAAGCTTATAGAGGTTAGGAAATGACAACAGGTATATTTGTAATAATTTATTACTCCAAATCACATATTCTGTTAGTATAGTTGACGGTATTAGATGGAATGACTAAGTTGAAACAAATTGAAAGCTTGGTGACAGATTTGGAACAAAAGACGTTTGGTGACTGAAGCGAAAATTCTCTTTAATTTGGACATTGAAAAAAAAAATATTCACCTAAAATTAGAAGATCGAGGAGTGAAATGTTAAGAAAAAAATGTCAGGAACAGGTAAAGTGGTGAAGCATTTGGAAATGAGCGTATAATTTATCTAAAATTCAGTAATTTTATATATATATTATCTTTCTACACACCAACACACTACTAAGTACAAAAATGTTAGTGTAAATGTTTTCTTGTGCATGTTTGACTTCTTGATGATTTTGTTAGAAATAATGCTCTAGATAAGTTGTATTAAGGCAAGTTTTTTCGATGATATAAAATATTGTGATTTTTTATTTATTTGTTGTACGTATCCAAAATCATTTTTGATTATTGAGTATAAATATTAAAGACGTCAAGGTTATAAGCAATTTATGAAGTATCCAGCAATATAGCTAAATTGTTTACATGCACATGATATAATTCATGACATGCGACCTGAATTTACATAAAATTGTTTATATGAAATAGTTTCTAAAAGAAATTAATTAGGTGCTCACTACAAAGCATCAAAGTTTCTCATATTTGATAATTGATTATATGAGCAAGACGTGATAAATTGATATCAAATAGAATTTCAATTAAATTAACTTCTAAAAAAGATAAGGAAATCAAATAATTAAATCCAATTCTATTTGTCATCTTTAGCTTGTTTTTTTGAGTTAAGCATTTAGAGATTTTTCAATCAAAAAGATACATGGCGAATTTTTCCATCAATATTTTGAAACGGTAACAAGAACTTACCCCCAACGAGTGAAGAACGTAGCTAGAAAATAAGTTAAAAATGTGACGCCAAAATATGAATTAAAATATAAAATTTCGAACTATTTATTCGATTTCTAGCAGCCATCTTTGGCTTGTTATTTTCAACTTTCCGTTTAATAGTTTCACAAACCGAAAGACGAGTTGTGAAATTTCCACGAATACTTCAACACAATACCAAGAACCTATCCCGATGAGTGAAGAACATAGACTTAAAATAGACCAAACGTGATTCCAAGATGGGAATTAAAAGATAAAAGTTCACATTACTAAATCAATTTCTAACAACCATTTTTGAATAATTATTTTGATAAATTCATTTAAACGATTTTTAAATTTGTAAGATACATTCAAAGTTTTCCATTAATACTTCAAAACAATACCAATAACCTAACATAATGAGTTATGAACATAGCCTGAAAATAAACTGAAAAATGTGACGTCAAAATAAGAATTTAAAAGTAAAAATAGGGTTATTAAATCAATTTTTCATAGCCGTCTTTGGCTGGTCATTTTGAATTTCATGTTTAACTTTTCAATCTAAAAGATGCATTGTGAAGAAACTAGGCTAATTTGGGTCCCTTGACGAAAACATCCTAGCTTTGCCACTGAGTTTGATAAGAAAAATATTGATACATGGAAAGACGATTTCTTTGCACCTTGAAGTTGTTCAAGGTAATAACATATTAAAACAAGATGAATGCCCCCACGGGCATGGCGCAGTGGTAAAGCATGAGGATTCTCTACGGAGAATCAAGGGTTTGAATCCCCGCAGCACCTGGAAGGCAACATTTCTTGTTGGAAGACAACATTTAATGTTGGAAGACGACAACTATGTTGGAAGGTGGTGGTCTACAGGGAGGAGAACCGTCGAATGTCCAGTCCAAGTGTGTATAAGCTGTTAGCGCATCCAGATTTACCTGAGTGGAGAACCAGGGGAGAAGGCCGCCACTCTTCAGGATTAGTCAGACGAAACTTGGACACGTGAGTCATAAAAAAAACAAGATGACCAAAAGATTTTTCATGTAATATCCTGAAACTTTTATGTTTATTATGTTTTTAATATAGTATAAATCCCCAAGATGTTATATTATATATTTTTGTGCTCAATTGAAGGTAAAAGAATTAAATTGAAAATTTATGAAAGTTCGAGGACTAAAATGAAAATATGTAAAAATTCCCAGAGTAAGTCCAATAGACTCAAGAAAATCATAATAAGTGTGATTAATTAGGAGTCTTTGAAAAGTATTTAAAAAGTTTTTCAGTGAGTTTGAGACGTTTTAGACACAAAGGGCAAAATCTTCATTTTGCTAGTGGACGAATTTTGAA
The DNA here is from genome assembly GCA_023638005.1 of Forsythia suspensa. Lineage (NCBI taxonomy): Eukaryota > Viridiplantae > Streptophyta > Magnoliopsida > Lamiales > Oleaceae > Forsythia > Forsythia suspensa. The sequence continues at coordinate 2,563,205 of CM042670.1, forward strand.
GGATGAAAAATAAAGTTTTAAGTCATAAATAATTTGCCTAATGCAGAATGTGAAGAGATAAATCTCCAAGATGTTCCAAATATTGGCAATTTGTTAGCAAACACATAAATCTCCAAGATTCTTCAGTCAAATTATTTCCTCCAATGAAAAGGTGTAGTATTATGTGCGGCAATATTGATGGATTGTATGGAATGAAAAATAGAACAAGAAGAAAACACACAGGTTTACGTGGTTCCGCTTTGTTTTGTTCGGTGCGCTACAAGCCCCTCAATCCACTCCGCTCCACTCCGGCATCGGCCTACTTTCCGAATATACATGTGCTCCATTCGATATGAGCTACATACTACAACAAAAGACATGGAACATCCAGTACATTACAACAAAAATTTTAAATATTAATTTTATATAATTAAAAATTTCAGATAGTCAAAGATGAAATATTAATACATTTGAGATTCTTGAATATGCATATTTCACGGAATTTTTGTTAGACATAAATGAAAATATATATAAAGTTGTAATATAAATTAATCATTTGGAACAAGTAATCATTCCACAGTAATGAAGAAGAAAAGTTTATTCATGACTTTGAAAATTTGAGTGGTACAAGTTTTTATGCTAATGAGAGATATCAACCCTCTAAATATCGAGACCTTGTGGTGGAGATATGTGTTGATTTTTTCACTACATGTTTAGACCCTACAAAGAAAGGTGCAATGCTTGACAAGGAAACAAGTCCGCTAATGAGAACAACTAACGAGAAAGTGATAAGTTTTGGCGTTTCTGGAGAAAACTCATCTTCACGAGAAATGCCAAAGCTTATAGAGGTTAGGAAATGACAATAGGTCTATTTGTATTAATTAATTAGTCCATGTCACCACGTCAGTATTAGATGGAATGACTAAGTTGAAACAAATTGAAAGTTTGGTAACTGATTTGGAACAAAAAAGTTTGGTGAAAAGGCCCTTTAATTTTGACATTAGAAATTCTTACTCTGAAAAAAAATATTCACCTAAAATTAGAAGATCAATAAGTTAAATGTTAAGAAAAAAATGTCAGGAACAAAAAGATAAAGTGGTGAAGAATTTGGAAATGAGCGTAAATTTTTGTATTTTTGTATTTTTTTACCTTTCTACACACCAACCCACTACTAACTACAAAAATGTGAGTATAAATGTTTCCTTGTGCATGTCTGACTTCTGATGATTTTGATACAATTAATGCTCTAGATAAGTTGTATTAAAGCAAGTTTTTTCGATGATATAAAATAATGTGATTTTTTATTTATTCGTTGTACGTATACAAAATCGTTTTTGATAATTGAATATAAATATTAAAGACGTCAAGGCTATAAGTGATTTATGAAGTATCCAACAATATAAGGCTAAATTGTTTACATGCACAAGATATAATTCATGAATTTACATAAAATTGTTTATATGAAATAGTTTCTAAAAGAAATTAATTTGGTGCTGATCACTACAAAGCATCAAAGTTTCTCATATTTGATAATTGATTATTTGAGCAAGAAGTGTCAAATTGATGTCAAATAGAATTTCAATTAAATAAACTTCTAAAAAAGATAATTAAATTGAATAATTAAATCTAATTCTAACTGTCATTTTTGACTTGTTATTTTGAGCTAAGCATTTAGAGATTTTTCAATCAAAATATATATGTGCTCCATTCGATATCAGCTACATACTCCAACAAAAAACATTGAACATCCAGTACTTTACAACAAAAATTTTTAAAATACTAATTTTATATAATAAATATTTTCAAATAGTCAAAGATGAAATATTAATACATTTGGGATTCTTGAATATGCAGATTTCACGGAATTTTAGTTAGGCAGAAATGCAAATATATATAAAGTTGTAATATATACTAATCATTTGGAACAAGTAATCATGCCACAGTAAAGAAGAAGCAAGGTTTATCCATGAATTTGAAACCTTGAGTGGGACAAGCACTACAAGAAATGAGGTCAATAGCGGCGACATATGTCGTCGCTGAATACTCAAAAGTCGTCTCTTAAGATTTTTAGAGACGACTAAGTCGTCGCTACATGTCGCCGCAACAAGTTAGTGTCTCTTGAGATATAGCGACGACATTATGTCGTCTCTATATAAATTTGTATCAATCGCGACGACAATGTCGTCGCTATGTAGTCGTGACCATTTTTCGAAAACGGACATATAGCGACGATAAAGGCGTCGCTAATACAAATAATGTATTTACCTATAGAGACGACAATGTCGTCGCCATATAAAAGTTACTTAATTTTTTGAAATTTTTTTTTTTCAATAATGTAATTACCTATAGCGACGACAATGTCGCCGCTATATAAACGTTTTGAATTTTTTTTAAAAAAAAAAAATTTTTTCCAAATAATATAAATAATATATAAAAATTCAAAAATCTACAGACCTCTAAACCGTCGTCCCGTCCCCGTCCCCCGTCCCCCCGTCCCGCCCCCCTCCCCTCCTCCTCCTCATCCGCAGCGCACCGGTATTTTACTTTTAAAAGCTCAATTTCATCAGATTTGGCGTAGCTGCTCCTCGTATACATGGCAAACCGAACATCATTATTCGGGGTCTCGCAGAGGACCGATGGGAAGTTCCTTGTGGGGCAAACGATGCGGCCGGTCGAATCGAGCGAGTGAGAGGTGCCCTTCGAACCCGACCAACCCCACGGACGTGACCTCGTCGTTCCCGAGCACCTCCTTTGCAATAGCACGCTCGCCTAATGACGCGCTATTGAGGCGACTTGTGTCTGCTGAGTCTCTCTCGAACTCAACAAGCTTATCCTGCTCGGTGAAAAAATAATAATAAATAATAATATCATGCATGTCGAGATAAAATTATATTCACATAATTTAAAAATTCTCACATAGTCACCACCGCTGCTGGTTGACCCAATGCCATCCGGGAAGGTGTGAAACGTCCGGACGAATCAATAATCCCGGCCACTTCGGGTCTCGGGGTCCCGCTTCTGACAATTTTAAACGTGAAATTTAGTATACATTTTTACGTAATGTAGTGAAGATATATTGAAAATTTATATGTTGTACTAATCGTAACGCGTGGCGAGAAGCTCTTCGACCCTGCACGCTTCGGGTATTTAGCCTTACCCCGATTGGCTTTATTTTTGGAGGACCGGTCCCGAAAGTATAACATATTATTGATTAGCAAAAATGTATTAGTTAAAGAGTATATAACATATCGTAAACAATATATAAACAATACTTACCACGAAAGTAGGATCGTGAAGAAGTCAATGCACTTACGCTTGGGTCCTCGGCGGACATCTCGCCGTATGGTCGGCTCGGTCCATGCGCTTTTTTTAGTGATTATGCGCCTTGAGTTTGTAATCGCGATAACGATCGGCCGCCAGACGATCTCTTCATGCACACATACGCCCGTTGACTCGTCGGGCGACCGATCGCCCGCAGATCAAGTAGCTCGCAAGAGTGAAAAAAAGAATATGTTAGTGTACAAGTCGTAAAACAAGTATTAATGAAGTGTACTAATAACAAAACTAATTTATGTTCATACCTCGATAATGCTACGTGTAACCGCGCTCACCGCTCCTCCGGAACCTCTCGTCCATGAAGGGTAGCACGGGGCACGGTGAATCTCACTGGTTCTCAACCAAGCGCGTGAAATACTTCGCGTTATTCCCGATTATTTTGCATTGTGCGTTCGACATTGTCGAACGCGATAGGAAGTGGCATCTTCCCATTCGCACACCAAACCATCTCGAGATTGATGCCTCGAGATATACCCCGTCGCTTTATGGGTGTTGAAAATGAAAACATTGAAAATGTATTGATCATACGATTTTCTTCAACGATATGTATAAAGTAATAAATAATTACAATTTGAAAGAAACGTCTTACCAGACTCGCATGCCGAAGGGAGCCGGTGAGATGGCTGCTGTGGAGGATCTCCTGCACCATCACCTCCGTGCGACATCACGTCAGCCATACTAACACATGACATAATTGCGAATATCACGTCGGTATCTAACTTTAAATGTATGTGAAAATTTGTATGTATTATATTTTATTTCAATTTGGTCCCTAAACATATTTTATTGCAAATAAGTCCCTAAAATTACTTTAAAATTATGGATAATTTTGAATTAATTATATTTTATTTCAAATTGGTCCCTAAACTCTCAGAAAATTATAAATAAGTCCCTAAACTTTGAATTTATGAAAAAATTTGACTTTATTATATTTATTTATAAATTGGTCCCTAGACTTCTTCAGAAAATTATAAATAAGTCCCTAAACTTTGAATTTATGAGAAAATTTGACTTTATTATATTTTATTATAAATTGGTCCCTAAACTTACTTTAATTTCAAATAAGTCCCTAAACTTTGAATTTATGAGAAAATTTGACTTTACTATATTTTATTATAAATTGGTCCCTAAACTTACTGTAAAATTGCAAATAAGTCTCTAACTTTTGAATTTATGGAAAAATTTGACTTGATTATATTTTATTATAAATTGGTCCCTAAACTTATTTTATTGCAAATAAGTCCCTAAATTTTGAATTTATGGAAACATTTGACTTTATTATATTTTCTTATAAATTGGTCCCTATACTTACATCAGAATTTCAAATAAGTCCCTAAACTTTGAATTTATAGGAAAATTTGACTTTATTATATTTTTATTATAAATTGGTCCCTAAACTTATATTTTAAAATTTCAAATAAGTCCCTAAATTTTGAATTTATGGACAAATTTGACTTGATTATATTTTATTATAAATTGGTCCTTAAACTTATTTTATTGCAAATAAGTCCCTAAATTTTGAATTTATGAATTTATGGGACAATTTGACTTTATTATATTTTATTATAAATTGGTCCCTAAACTTACTTTAATTTCAAATAAGTCCCTAAACTTTGAATTTATGAGAAAATTTGACTTTATTATATTTTATTATAAATTGGTCCCTAAACTTACTATAAAATTGCAAATAAGTCCATAAATTTTGAATTTATGGACAAATTTGACTTGATTATATTTTATTATAAATTGGTCCCCATAAACTTATTTTATTGCAAATAAGTCCCTAAATTTTGAATTTATGGAAACATTTGACTTTATTATATTTTCTTATAAATTGGTCCCTATACTTACTTTGTAATTTCAAATAAGTCCCTAAACTTTGAATTGATAGGAAAATTTGACTTTATTATATTTTATTATAAATTGGTCCCTAAACTTACTGTAAAATTTCAAATAAGTCCCTAAATTTTGAATTTATGGACAAATTTGACTTGATTATATTTTATTATAAATTGGTCCCTAAACTTATTTTATTGCAAATAAGTCCCTAAATTTTGAATTTATGGGACAATTTGACTTTATTATATTTTATTATAAATTGGTCCTTAAACTTACTTTAATTTCAAATAAGTCCCTAAACTTTGAATTTATGAGAAAATTTGACTTTATTATATTTTATTATAAATTGGTCCCTAAACTTACTGTAAAATTGCAAATAAGTCCATAAATTTTGAATTTATGGACAAATTTGACTTGATTATATTTTATTATAAATTGGTCCCTAAAATTATTTTATTGCAAATAAGTCCCTAAATTTTGAATTTATGGGGCAACAGACTATACACATATATACCATGGTTTAAAAAACCTAATTGATGCTTATGCGTCGATTCCCGCCGCACATGAGCCATTCATAAAAGGCCTCAACTCCATGTACTTCAAGTGCTATTTGTGAGGCTTATCCTCGATTTATTGAGGCTTATGCCTCGACTTACTTGCCTTAGATTTTAGAGCTACATCTTTATAACCTAAATGTTTCATGGGTTCGTTTATTTTCTTTTTTCTACCTAAACGAAAGAAATATGGGAAGAACAATACACCATTTTGATGATGATGTTGACAAATTCACCAACATCCCAGAAAACACACACACACACACACACACATATATACATATTCACAAAGCAGAGTTCATAAATATTAAAGATTGAACCTTCAAGTAAATATTATACCTCACTTGTTCAAGTCATTGTTCCAACTCATTTCTTAAAAATATTAATATTAAGATACCATTCATCCATTGAACTAACATCGCTAACAACTCCTCCAAAATCACAACTGCCAAAAATCACCATTGATGCAACTCTTCTCGCCACAAAAAATATAAAAATTCACATTCAAATTGTCAACTTCATTTTAGCAATTTTATGATTCTTTTTTGAAGTAGTATTAAATAAATTCGTCTAAAAGTATAAGCTATTTACAAGGAAACACATTTTTTATTTAAATTTAGTCTTCGAAACGTACTCTACACGTCTACCAAGTACAAAAATTTCTAATTTCAATTCTGGACCTTCACTACCATTTTGATCCACATATCATCATGTATAGTGACTAGATAAGAATAGGAGCAGAAATTTCAAACATTTGGAGGCATGAAATCCAGGTCAAATATATGTTATTCACATAATAAATCTTCAAACAGGTAAGCTGATTTTTTTAGAATGGATTAATTATAAATAGAAGCTCTTTTACATTTATTGTCCAAATAATGGATACTCCAAAGTTTTATTCATTCTTAGTAATTACCATTTTTGTTGCTCCCGGAGAGCTTTTTCGATGGCATAATGATTTTCTTGAATGTGTGTCTCTCTATTCCAACAATTATACCTCAATTTCGGACATTGTTTATACCGGAAAAATCAAATAACTCTTCATATTTAACAATACTCCAATCCTATATAAGAAACCTAAGATTCACATCGCCAAGCACTCCTAAACCCTTGTTCATTATTAGAGCACTACAAGAATCCCAAATTCATCATGGTGTATTGTGCTAAAGAAACCGGCCCGCAAATCGAAACTCAAGCGGTGGGCATGATTATGAGGGACTTTCTTATGCATCAGAAATCCCATTTGTTATAATCGATTTGATGAATATGAGCAAACGGAGAGAGAGCTTACCTTTGGACGATTCTGAGAGAGAGGAAGACGGCGGCGCACTCGGAAGGCGGCGAGCGGCGAGGCGCGCGCGCATCCAATCTGAGCGGAAGAGGGAAAAAAGTTTGGCAGAAATGGAAAATAAGAATGTTCTGTGTGAATTAAAAGGTCTAACTCAATAGCGACGACATATGTCGTCGCTATATAGACGTATAGCGACGACATCTTTTCAGTTTTTTTGAACACGCGCCTTAAAGGTGGCGCCCAATTTTCGAAGATAATAGCGACGACATATGTCGTCGCTATTGACAATACATTGCAGAAAATTAAAAGTTGATTTCTCAATGGGGATATTTTAATTGCAATAATTTTTATACTTATTAATTTTCCCGCTTTTTAATATTATGAAAAAAATTTCTTATTTAATATTATCAATTATTTTTAATATTTAATATTATCAATAATAATTATTATTATATAATTTTGAATTTTTAATATTTAATATTAATTGAGATTTAATATTATGAATAATAATTTTAGTATTTAATATTTTAATATTTAATTTTTATGTTTTCATATTTATTGATATATAATAATATCAATTATTAATTATTAGTATTTAATATTTAATATTTTATATTTAATTTTTAATATTTAATTTTTCATATTTAATGAGATTTAATATTATGAATAATAATTTTAGTATTTAATATTTTAATATTTAATTTTTATATTTTCATATTTATTGATATTTAATAATATCAATTATTAATTATTAGTATTTAATATTTAATTTTTAATTTTTAATTTTTAATATTTAATGAGATTTAATATTATGAATAATAATTTTAGTATTTAATATTTAATATTTAATTTTTATGTTTTCATATTTATTGATATTTAATAATATCAATTATAAATTATTAGTATTTAATATTTAATATTTAATTTTTAATATTTAATTTTTAATTTTCATATTTAATGAGATTTAATATTATGAATAATAATTTTTAGTATTTAATATTTAATATTTAATTTTTATGTTTTCATATTTATTGATATTTAATAATATCAATTATAAATTATTAGTATTTAATATTTAATATTTAATATTTAATATTTAATATTTAATATTTAATATTTTAATTTTTAATTTTTAATTTTTCATATTTAATGAGATTTAATATTATGAATAATAATTTTTAGTATTTAATATTTTAATATTTAATATTATCAATTATTTTTAATATTTAATATTATCAATAATAATTATTATTATATAATTTTAGTATTTAATATTTAATATTTCATTTTTATGTTTTCATATTTATTTGGGTCATTCAATTTTAAACATTTTTCATTTGAGTCCTCTTAATTTTTCTTTTATTTCAATTTCGTTAAATTTTATTTGCAACTTAAGTCCTTCAACTCGCTTTGACCAATACCAATGAGTCGATGAATGAATGACAAACATTCAAGCCGAAAACAAGAACAACAATTTGAACATGCTTTTTTTTTTTAAGTAATTTCATTACAAATTTAGTGACGCACAATAACATTTCAATCGATTCACTATCATGATACGATTGATCTACGTCGCCATCGCCACGACGTCCTCATTGATTTCACTCGATGTTTCTTCATCCTCGTATTCTCGCATTTGTATCGTCTTCAACATCATCGCCGCTTATAAACGAAGTTTCTCCCGCACTATCTAACGAGGCTCTCCGATAACCGATGCATCGATCTCATCGCCTTCATCATCATCGCGGTGCAAGGATACATGCTCTATGTTGCCAAGATCAACGACTAGAGATAAACCGGAAGAGTAGTTATTGTGGAGCACGTCAATCTCTGTGATGCTAGCTCCCACTGTGTCCCACGTGCTCCTATGATGGACAATTTGTACTACTCGCCATTCGGACCACGAGATGGATCTTCAATGTAGAACACTTGTTGTGCTTGACTAGCAAGTATAAACCGATCATCCTTGAACGCCTCGACCGATGTCAATACTTGTAACGTTATTCTCGCCACCATCCGTCTCCCATCACACCTAAACCACTTGCATCGAACGGATAGATCGAAAGTTTCGGTCCATATTGTAGCTCCAGATATCTTGCAACCTGCCCATAGTAAACCTCACCCCAGGTCCCAGGACGGACACACCACTATTTTGAGTTTTTCTTCGATATCACGATCATATGTCACGAACCGAACTCCTTTGACAACACAAGCCGTATAACATAACATAACTGGGTAACATCCATCGCCAACGCAAATAACTCATGAGAAACTTGATGGTTGTGGCTTTGGCGCATTGCATATAGTCGCATGACAAGAATTATTCTCGCTTATTGAAAGCAATTATGTTGAAAACTTGCAATTTTATTCATCGATGTTCATTTACCTTTACAGAGAACCAACCGTGAAAGTCTCTTCATGCACTACTTCGATGTTTGACAACACCAATGTTCGATGGTTCCCGCCTATGTTCCTGAACAAGGTATTGAAGATCAACGCTTCATTAGTTCGTTTCAAATGATAAAGGTAATTCGAGATAAAAGCATAATAATCAAGAATTAACGCCTTCTTACTGCAAGAATGGCTCAACTTCATAACAGTTTGTTCAGGATGTAAAAATTGCTTGATTTCGAACTTGAGTAGGAAACGTCGTTGGTGACTGCTTTCCAAGTGGGTGACATCATGCGATCGAAAAACATAAAGTCGTATGCGTGGACAATAGCATCCTCGCTTCGTCGGTCGATCGAACCTTGTCCCTATGTCCCGAAGTACCTCGAACAAAAGGTCAATGCCTCGTCCACAACATACCCTTCAGCTATTGATCCCTCGGGCCGAGCTCGATTTACGGCGTAGCCCTTCAATTTCTTCGTATCGCTCGAATGGATACATCCATCTCATGTGCACCGGACCTCCAAGGATTGCCTCTTCCGGTAAATGCATTACGAGGTGAATCATGATGTCGAAGAAGCGTCATGGAAATATCCTTTCCAACTTACTGAGAGAATGAGTACAAGGTGATCGTGGGATGCTATCATGTCGCTAACCTTTAGTGTTCTTGCACAAAGCTTTCGAAGAACGTCTGCGATTCAATAATGACCGTGAAAAATTTTTTTTTCAAACGCCCGACATCCGATGGTAATAACCGTTGCATGATAATATGGCAATCATGTGACTTCAACCCGATAATACGGTGTCATTTGGAGCAATATTCTTTCAAGATTAGAAGCGAAGCCATCCGGAAACTCAACCGATCGGATAAATTGACAAAATTTCTTACGATTTGAAGACGACATGGTGTAACATGCGGCGAGCTTCATCCACTTATTCCTGCTCGATACAAGTGCAACTCCTTTTGATCCCTAATTGCATTAGATCGCGCCCGCATTGATCGTGTCTTTTGATTTGAATGGATCGTCCATAATTGTGCCGAGCAAGCTATCACAAACATTCTTCTCTACGTGCATGACATCGATGTTATGTTTGAGCTCGGTAGAAGTCCAATACGCAACTCATAGAAAATGCTCTTTTTCTCCAATTGAGCTCGTCCATCACTTCTCCGAATTGTAGCGCCACCGTAATTTGGGTGCTTTCTGACTTCTATATATCGACACGACTTAACTGTACTAAAAAATGTCTCAGAGGCGTTAACCGACGCGAGGTGGTCGCCTATCCGCCCTCCCATCAAGTCTAAATTGCTCAAAATGATGCCCGGATGGCGTGAACCGACGATGACCCACATAAGTCGCCTTACCTATGACACGGATGAAGGAGTATCCTCGTTGCACGCCGGACATGCCTTGTACCCCTGACCACTCCAACCGGACAAACTACTTCTCACTGGGAAATCGTTAACAGTCCACAACAAAGTTGCACGCAGTCTGAATACCGACTTGCTGTTGGTTCCACCGTCTCCTGTGTCAATCCCATCGCCCACAATTCCTTCAACTCATCCACTAATGGTCGTAAAATACATCAATGTCCTTACCCGGTGCTTTAGGACCTGGTATCAATAGAGTAAGCATGAGATATTCGAGCTTTATGCATAACTAGGGTGGCAAGTTGTAAATCGTTACAACCATCGCCACACATCTTTGTCTGACAGACTCATGTCACCGAATGGATTGAATCCGTCTGCCAAACCTAACCTCGACATTCCCGATCTCACTTGCAAACATTGGATGTTTCAAGTCAAAATCCCACCATGCCTTTCCATCAACGGGATGTTGCATTTCATCATCGTCCCTAGACCTTCCTATACCGTGCCACCTCATAAGTTTTTGCAAGATCCTTCGTCACGAACATACGCTTTAGTCTGGGGCCAAGGGAAAATATCGCAACACCTTATGCGGAACATTCTTCCCGCTCACTTTCCCGAAGTGTGAACCCAACGACTTTCCCGCAAATCGGGCAAGTTTGTCTATCGGCATGTTCACCCCAAAACAAAGGTACGATCGTTCTTGCGGCATGAATGGATTTGTAACCCAAACCAAGCTTCATCATCGCCTTCTTAGCTTCAGAGTGAGAGTCAACCGTGTTCATATTTGGGAATGCTAACTTCAAAGAATTTCAAAAGATCATCGATGACTTGTTTGTCCATTTGTTCATAACTTTAATATGCATCAACTTGACTAAAAATTTAGGGATGAAAATGATGAAACTCCTGCACAGCTTACAATGGAGAGCCCAAACAGTTTCGTCATAGTAACCATCGGTGCTTGTACCGCATGCTCATCACCAACTACGCTGCCTATTACATCCATCATCTCATCTTCTACACCATCTCGCTCATTCTGTCTATACACATTCGCAGTACGAACATCAATCTCGCCATGATATATCCAGGTGACATAACTCTCCGCAAAACCATTACGAAATATGTGAGCCTCGACAATTTCCAATGGATGTGTGAGACTGTTTAAACATTTTTGCACGGACATTTAATTCTTCCTCTGTCGTTAACGTATGGCCTCGCCATGTTTATAAATGCTTGCAAACCGTTCCGAAAATCTGCAAACTTTGTGCGATTTCTAATTGTTGTCCAACTTTTATCAATATCCATACTTGTAAAATACTATATTCTTACAAATACAAGATCTTGATAATAATTGGAGATGATTATGAAGAAATAGAGATGAAAAAAAGCGGAGATGGAGAAGAATTTTTCTCAAGTGTGTGTAGATGCAATACAGAAATGCGGACAGTGGAGGAAGATAAAGAAGAGTCTATAGCGACGACAATGTCGTCGCTATAGACATAAGTCGTCGCTATAGAATCATTCCCATTTTTCGAGGAAAGTAATTATTCACGCGCATGCAAAATTTAATCAAAATAGTTATAGCGACGACATATGTCGTCGCTATATATATAAAATTAGGCGCCAAATTTCCGCCTAAATTGATGTTGGTATATAGCGACGACTTATGTCGTCGCTATAGACCCCTTCACACTTTACGAGAAAATATATGATTCACGTGACTTACATCATCATCAGCATATCAATTGCGATGACAGTTGTCGTCGCTATATATGCACCAAAATTCCGCCATTAGTTCCCGCCTTTCCTAATCTTTGTGGCGGCGACACGTAAAGACGTCGTTATAGCCTCTATACAACAAATGACGAGATAGGTTTTATAGCGGCGACATATGTGTCGTCGCTATAAGTTTTGTTAGTATTGCGACGACATTTCTCTGTCGTCGCTATTATGTAGAATTAATAGAGGCGACTTTTTGTCGTCGCAATATATGTCGCCACTATAGAACCTTTTTGTTGTAGTGAAGTTTGTATGCTAATTAAATGAGAGATATCAACACTCTAAATATAGACCTCATGTTGGAGATTTGTGTTGATTTTTTACATGTTTAGACCCTACAAAGAAAGGTACAATTGTTGACTAGAAAACAAGTCCACTAATAAGAACAATTAACGAGAAAATGATAAGCTTTGGCGTTTTAGAGAAAACTCAACTTCATGAGAAATTTCAAAGCTTATAAAGGTTAGGAAATCACAAGTGGTCTATCCGGGCCCATTTCCAACTTTTACAAAGTGTACGAATTCAATTGCAATTTTTTTTTTTAATTAAAACTAATGGTATATTTGTCTTTTTCATCTAATAAAGACAAATTGCACACTAAAACACATAGGTTGGAGACTTTTGTGCAAAAAAAAAATGTTTGGGACTTTTTTTGTACTGAGGGCAAATGTTACAGACCATTTATGCCAATTTCCCTTCTTATTATTTGCAAAAGGTGTAAATGGGTCCGGTATATTTATTAAATAATATTTAATTTAGCATACTAAATATATAATTATAGCCGTATCAATTAAATTTTTTATAAGAGAAAAATATAAAGTTATTGTGCTTTTAAGTATATGTAATTACTATGTGATTTGAAAATTTTGAATAAAAATTAAGATAAAAAATAAAAAAAATAACGTATATAATTTTATGACATTGAACCAATCTTATTATGTTTTTATTTAGCATAAAAAATCTAATAAAAAATCAATTTATACATTATGTATTCTTTATTTTAGAAAAATAATAAAACAATAAATCAAAATATGAATAATACTGCTGGAGCTCTAATATTTTTAATTAATAAACGAATAGTTTAATTAAATAAAAGTATTTGAGTATCAAGTTTGTGACAAAGTTATTTTTCTTTTTTTGTTATAACGGTAAAATAAAATTTTTAATTTTTAATAATATATTTACTTAATAATCAAATTAATAATGTTATTTAACATAATTGTTAATAATTATGTCCTTAAATTTTATTTATTTTATAATAGTTCATAAAACATACAAAAAAATTTAGTATATTATCAATTTGGTCAATAAAGTCTTAATTCAAAAAAAAAAAGAACTAGTTAGTTTCTTTTAATTTTTTATAAAAAAAATAAAAGTATCGGACATATTTGTACTTTTTGTAAAGGTTAGCTACCCAAATACAATTTTTTCTTATTAAAATTAAGGGCAAATCAGCATTTTTCATCAAATAAAGATCTATTGTGCATCAAAACACATAAATTAGGGACGTATGTGCCAAAAAATAAAAATTGGGACCATTTGCACCAAATGCCCTTTATTATTCGTTCTACGTATCCAAAATTCTTTTTGATTATTGAGTAATATTAATGACTTCAAGGCTATAAGTGATTTATGAAGTATCTACCTAGATGTCTAAATTATTTACATGCACAAGATATAATTCATGACATGCTACCTGAATTTACATGAAATAGTTACACTAGGGGTGAAGAAGGCCCCAAGGTTTACTTAGGTCATATTTTTAAAATTCTTTTTGATATAAGAGAAATTAATTAGGTACTCACTTTAACGCATCAAAACTTTTCATAATTTTATATTTAATTATTCAACCAAGACAAATCAAATTAGCGTCAAATGGAATTTTAATTAAATCGACGTCTAAAAAATAAAACGAAATGTGTCAGCGATTTTATGTCTTTAATAATTCTGCAAGTGCACGGATCGCTCAAGTAGTAAAATGGATTTTGAGTCCAAGTATCGATCCCACGAGGATTTAGATTATTCAGTTTAATCACACTAACCTTAACCGAATCTAATGAACTTTGAAAGATTTTGTGTTTTATAACTAATTGAAAGAGTAAACTAAAAACAGTTAAACAACTATTGCTCAAATAAATGAAAGATTAAGATTGACTAAAGATTAATTTAACTTTTAAAAAGGAAAAGTACTAGAATTCCGAATCCACTTGTAGTTGTTATTTCTTCTATCTTGATTCTTGGTCTTGACAAATTAATTCAGTTATGAAGATCAATATCCCTAAATTGTTCAACAGTTTCTCTCGAATAAAGTTAAACATATTCACGTGCATGACTCGACTATATTTCTATGACGAATGCGAATACAAACAAATGCATTAAATTTCTGTGGATAATTAAAGATCACCTAAAGCATAGTGGTATATTTCTATCCCCTATCGGACTTTAAGATAATTAAAATAGCGTCTAGCATGCTTTCGATCTTTTGATAGTAAAATACACCACAACAATCATACAATTACTACGTATATAATTGTAGATGCAAACAAATCAAAATTAATTATTCAAAACTATATTGAAATAAAGTGTCAAAAACCAAGTCTCAAGATAAAAGAATTTAAACGACAAGTTTCATCGTAATTCTAGCACTAATTAAACTAGCCTAGCATACTAATAATAAGAAAATAAGAAGGGGAAGAACACATGGAATTCATCACCCGGAAAAGAAGAAGACTTGAAAGAATAATTGCTCGTTGTTGATCTTCATTCAATTCCTCAAAGAAGCAATCTTGATCTCCGTTTAATGCCTTCGCCGATGTTTTTCTCCCAAAAACTCAACAACCTATTATGAGTTAATAACTCATATATATACTACCCTAATGGTGCCCAAAAAGATGCCAAAAGACCTAAAAATCGTAGGCCAAAAGTTACTTAATCGGAGTTGAATTGAAAAAGGAAAAAAAATCTACCGCAGCCAAATTTTACATCAGGCGATCGCCTGTATATATAATTTTCATTCTGCTTTAGTTGAACCCGTCTGGGTGCTCGCCCAGCTATAAGTTGGGCGATCGCCCAGCTTACAAATTTCAATTATGCTGTGTTGATCCTCCAACTTTTCATAGTTTGTAATTTGGTCCTTCAACTTTTGATAATCTCCAATGTGGTCCTTCATCTTTCAATAATGTGCAATTGAATCCTCATAATTTCAAAATATCTTTCAATTTATACCTCTTTTCATCCATTATTCTCTAATTGCTTACAAACGGGTCCAAAACTGAAATATAAAGAATAATGCACCGAATTAAGTAAAAAATTAATAAAATAACGAATTAAAAGCTTAGTTTAAGGACTCGAATAAGTGCACAAAATGCACTTATCATACACCCCCAAACTAAACCTTTGTTCGTCTTCGAACAAACATAAAAATAAACCATAAATTTAAACTAAGCTAAACAAAATAACAATGATCGAGTTTATGTCAAATGTCTTACTATATGCCTCATGTTTGAAAAATCAAGTAACACGTTTAGAAAAAAATCAAAAAACACAAAAAATTTCACTTATCCATTGCTCGACCTTTAGTGAGTGTGTGATTAGCCAAAAATTGAACTTACTCATGTATTAGACCACGACTAATATTGTGTTGTTGATATTTTTACAGTCCCGAACCCCTTGTAGGCACTTCTTCCTTACACCTCTCGTAAATTATCACACTTCTAATTCTTTTCTCTCTAATCCCGAGGTTCTAGCAAATTTGGTTCCTATTGATCAACACAATGCTTTTTTTTTTTCAAATAAAGTGGTAAAAATTAGAATTTGTATTCTCAGAACTAGAGTGGTGAATGATCTCTAAATTCTCATCTTCAGTCTCTTAGGTTTTAATCTAGCAATCCTTACCGAGCACCTTTAACACTTTTTATTTATTTTACTCATATAAATGATCTTACATCTTGTGCAATACTTCTCTCATACTAGCTTTCTATGTGACCCCTGTAGCGAGCTTTGGGCCGATGACTCCCAAGTCAGATGACCATAGAGTACCAGGTTTTGAAATACCCTAACAGGCTTAATTGCTCGAGTCCCACAGGCTATAAGAGAAGTAAAGATGTACAAAATTATTATTATTTTTTTTTTGGACTCATGTAACGAGCTTTGGGCCGATGACTCCCAAATCAGATGGCTTTAGGGAACCAGGTTTTAAAATACCCTAACAGGCTTAATTGCTCGAGTCAGATATTTTATTTTATTTATTCAGCAGTAAGTAGTGCTCGGCTTAGATTTCTTTACTATAAGCTATTCAACCAAAGATGAGACTCAGAAAACCAAAACCATCAAAATTCTCAAAACACAAGTAGTACTTTAACACCCCCAAACTGTTCTCAAACAATTTGGTTACTAGCTTAAGGACTTAGGAACGGAATTTTTTATAATGATACTAAGTCAAAAATATCAACTCATACACTCAAATCATGGTCCCAATAACTGATAAATCAATAGTGGCTTTGTACTTCATTAAACAGGTCAAACATGGATAATAATTCGGATAATAGCACGAGTTCAAGCGTTGTCTAATATTCCACTAAAAATATACTCGATTTTCAAACAAATATCATTATTGGCAGTAAGAAGTTTAACAACTAGACAATTTTTTTTTTTTTCAGTTATATAGACCCAAGTGATACGCATTCAAAAGCAGCCAATAAGTATCCTGATACTTTACCCACCCCAAAGAAAATATTACATTGTCCCCAATGTAAGCAAATTAGAACAAAATTAAAGGAGGAAAAAGATCAGGTACTCCCTGGGGGTAAATGTGGAGAGGCAGGTCGAGGCCGATCGGATAGTCCAACAGGCGGGAGGTCGAAATGAGTCGATGGCATCGGCAATCCAGAAGAGAGTCTCATCAATCAATCGCCCCGAGTCGACTCTCAAAGTGTATCATCCTTTGGTTGACGCCATCATATGAGTAATTGATAGTACACTGCTGTGACCTAATGTCGACGTCTCGTGTCTGCGGTCCACCTGACAAGCACACCGACTCTATCCACTCTGCTTTGCATATTATCTCATGCGTGTGTTGCACCTCGCGCAAAGTGTTGTACAGGTTGCCCACTAATCTACTAATCTCGGTCAGAGCCACTTGGATCTGAGTGAACTGAATGCCAAGATGGGGCTCAACGGCTAGAGCAGGATGGGGTGCTGGAGGTGCCAGATCATGAGCTTCCTCGTCGGTTTGTCTTCTTTGGAGCATGCCGCACTCTCGATCTCTCCGCTCGCATCCTGGCCTCTGAATTGTCAATAGTCTTATGGGTGAGAGGGGCCTCAGGAGTGTCAGCTTCTTCAAAGGACAACAGGGGACACCAACTTCTAGACAGATCCCACTAATCAGACATGGGAACATAATAGGCGTTGGGAGTTGGAGTCAACCGACGCGTCGCTAACTCCCGAAAAAGTCAAAGATACGTGTCCCCAAATCCAATTTTATGCCCCGGGCTAAATGGTAAAAAAGGCGAGCCCTTTCTCCAATAAACCTCGTGCGCTGAGTGGTAGGATTGATATTGGTGCAGACAAAAATGAGTAAAGCTCTCAGCTCCCGAGTCAGTTCATCATGTTTGAAGTGCGAAGTTGCCAACGGCCATGCATTCTCTCTACCATACAAGAACCGAGCCACCGACTGCATGTCCTCTTCAGTAGGCATAGGATCGATCCCCGTACGGGATAGCTCAAAGTATTTATCAATTATCGCAGGGCTAAAACGGATCCACTTGCCCCGCACCCATGTCTTATGCCGATGAGACGATTCCGGAGTATCAATTTTCGTGTTGAAGTTGGCAAAGAATTCCCTAACCAAATTTATATACGCTGGATGTGGAGCTGCAGCCACTTTACTCCAACCACACTGCTGGATCACATGTTCCAACAGATGTCCCTGAAAATCATCCCTTTGCACCCGTCTCTCTTGGTGATAGTTCTTCCCTTTCCATCTTGTTTCATATCTCTCTGGGCTTCGGAGTTTGGAATCGTGGTATGCCACCATCACTAGTTGGTTCCCCGACCCGCCACTGACGGGTAGAACCTTCACCGACCTTCTCCTTTCCCTTGTCCCGAGTTGTGGTTTTCTGCTTTGGTGCCATAGGTACCTAAAAGAGAGAGAAAACATAATTAGGCATCGAAATAAACTCAAGAATAAGCAAAGCATCTCAAAGGGCAATAAAAATGGTGAATTTTCATAGTTTACACATAGACCATGCACTACTTTTTACCACCGGGAAATGTAAAGAAATATTGAAGTTTGCCCGAGCCAACTTTGGACACAAGGTACTACATAGATTGGTCTTTATCCTGCCCAAAATTGAGGTAGAACGGAGATCATAAGAGTTGGACGGAAGGAGGACGAAGTTGGTGATGTGAAGTGGCACGGGTCTAGCCATGGCTTGCCATGGAATCCTAACATGGGGCTAAGTGTAATGGCCAAGTGTGGAATGTGATTCCAATTAATGTAGGCACAATTAGCAAGCCTAAAGGCGTATGAACTAAGCTCAATCGAAGAGTAGTCTGAATTGCACAAGAATCGCCACTTAGACATTTCATCAAACATTTGGTAGGCTCCAAATCTTTTCAAGAGTTGCAATGGCTTGGGGATATGAATCAAACCCAAAATTTTGTAAATATAATCAACAAATCAATACTCCAACATCTACCTAAACCCATTCTCCTCAATTGAGCAAGATAAGAATTCTAAATGATTAAACTAACAAGCATAACCGTGAGAAGAGAGAAGGCAAACCTTGGAGGAGAATTTCGGCCAACAAGATGAAGTTCACGTTAATGTAGCGTGAGGAGAGGCAAAATCTGATGTAGGAGTGATATAGGGAAGATCAAAAATTGATATAAAGGCCGAGAATGGAGATGGGGGATGCTTGGTGTTGACAAGAGCAAAAAAAAAAATGTAATGGAGAAGTGGCGTGCGGCTGGGGTTAATTAACTTGGTAGCATACAAGCAATCGCCAGCGCTAACCAAGGCGATCGCTGAGTTACGATCGGGCATTCTGCCTGTGCGAAAAGAAACCGAGCGATCGCCTGGGTTTACCGTAAATTTTTTTTTATTTTATATATATATATATACTTCCAACTAAAATCAAAAAGATCAACTCGACATGTCAAATATTTAAAACGGGCAAAAATAGAAACGATGACTCAAGCACATGTAGTCTAAATGTGATTAACTAGACATGCCTTAACATGTGAAATCCAAGCACAAGCTTAACTGAAAATGGTGAATTAGACAAACCAAACCTGTGCTAAAACTCACTTCATGCTTTTGACGAATTGTATCTAGGCCTAATTGATCGAGTGAAATCCTAAATTGGCGTTAAATTGAAAATGAAGACTAAATAAAGCTAAGTGCAAAAACTAATGCAAAACCAAAAACTAAAGCAATAAAACTACTCCTACTACGTGCATTTAAAATAAAGACGTCTAAAAAGGAGAAAGGGATAGAAAAATGGGTTGCCTCCCATTAAGTGCTCGACTTATAGTTTAGAGCTCGACTTTTCGGGTTGATCATTCCGGTGGTGTAAGATTGGTGGACTTTTCTTTCGAGAATCCACCATTCCAATAGACTTTTAAACGCTACCCGTTGACTTTAAAAGTGCCTTTACTCTCATGACTGATTTCTACCGCCCCATATGGATAGACTTTTGTGATTGTATATGGACCCAACCATCTAGATCTCAACTTTCCAGGAAAAAGCTTGAGGCCAGAATTATACAACAAGACTTGCTGTCCAACCTCAAAAGTTCTTCTTTGAATGTGCATGTCGTGCCATTTTTTGGTCCGCTCATTATACAATTTTGCGTTCTCATAAGCTTCCAACCGAAACTCATCTATTTCATTCAATTGAAGGAGTCTCTTTTCACCAGCTGCCTTTAGATCGAAGTTCAACTTCTTGATAGCCCAATATGCTCGGTGCTCCAACTCAACTAGTAAATGGCACGCTTTTACAAAAACTAGCCGGTAGGGAGACATGCCTATAGGAGTTTTGAAAGCTGTTCGGTAGGCCCATAAAGCATTATCTAGTTTCTTTGACCAATCTTTTCTTGATGAACTCACCGTTACCTCAAGAATCCGCTTCAACTCCCGATTGGAGACTTCCACTTGCCCACTTGTTTGAGGGTGATAAAGAGTAGCAATGCGGTGCCGAACGCCATATTTAGCCAACAAAGACTCAAACTGACGATTGAAAAGTACTTACCACCATCACTAATAATGGCTCGGGGTGTGCCATAACGAGTGAAAATGTATTTTTTTAAGAAATCCATCACAACCCGTGCATCATTAGTAGGTAAGGCAACGGCCTCAACCCATTTAGAGACGTAGTCTACAGCAACCAAAATATATTGATTCGAGAATGACGAAGGAATGGCCCCATGAAATCAATACCCCAAACATCAAAAAGCTCGACCTCAAGTATATCTGTTGAGAGGCATTTCATTCCTTTTGAGATATTACCCGTGAGTGGCATCGATCACATTCCTTCACAAAAAGGTAAGCGTCTTTGAAAAGAAAAGGCCAAGAGAACCCAGTGATCAGAGAACTTTAGCGGTACATTTTTGAGGCACCAAAGTGTCCAACAGAAGTCAAGAGTGGCAATGCCCAAGTATCTCGAGGGACCTCTTCTTCAGAACACACCGCCGAATTATTTGATCCGGACCCCGCCTATAGAGAATGGGATCCTCTCAAAAATAGTGCTTCAAGTCGAGAAAAAATTTCTTCTTTTGATGACTTGAATAATCTGGCGGGATAATAGATTTGGCCAGGAAATTCACTATATTAGCAAACCATGGTGCTTTTTCCAACTGAAAAATCTGTTCATCTGGAAACACCTCATTAATATCCAAGCTCTCGATCTGCTCTTCCTGCTCAAGTCTGGATAAGTGATCAGCTACTACATTCTCGCTTCCTTTCTTATCTCTTAACTCGAAATCAAATTCTTATAGAAGTAATACCCATCTAATCAGCCTCGGTTTTGCATTTTTCTTTGCCAATAAATACTTCAAAGCTGCATGATCAGTGTAAACTATCACCTTCGATCTAACTAGATATGATCTGAATTTATCAAAGGCATAGACTACAGCCAGGAGCTCCTTCTCAGTAGTGGCATAATTAAGCTGTGCCTCATTCAAAGTCTTGCTGGCATAGTGTATCACATGAAAAATTTTATTTTTTCACTGCCCCAACACTACTCCAACTGCATAATCACTTGCATCACACATTAGTTCAAACGGTAGACTCCAATCAGGCGCAATTATCACAGGTGCTGAAATGAGCTTCTCTTTTAGAGTGTTGAATGCCAATAGACACTCTTCAAAGAAGACATAGGGCACATCCTTGACCAGCAGAGTACACAAAGGTTTTGTGATTTTTGAAAAATCTTTGATAAATCAACGATAGAACCCGACGTGCCCAAGAAAGCTTCTAATACCCTTGACCGAAGTTGGTGGTGGCAATTTTTCTATAACCTGAATTTTTGCTTTATCCACTTCAATCCCCTTAGCAGAAATTCGATGTCCCAACACGATGCCCTCTTGAACCTTGAAGTGACATTTTTCCCAGTTGAGAGTCAAATTTGTATCTTCACACCGCTGCAAAACTAGGTGTAAGTGCTCCAAGCACTCATCGAAGGATGAGCCAAATCTTGAGAAATCATCCATGAATATTTCAATGAATTTCTCCACCATATCGAGAAGATGGCCATCATGCAACGAAAAAAGTGGCAAGAGCATTGCATAGACCAAAAGGCATCCTACGGTAAGCAAAGGTGCCATAGGGACAAGTGAATGTGGTCTTCTCTTGATCCTCGTGTGCTATTGGAATTTGATTATACCCGAGTATCCATCCAAAAACAATAATGAGAATATCCACCAGTCTTTCCAACATCTGATCAATAAATGGAAGGAGAAAATGATCCTTCCTAGTAGCAGTATTGAATTTGCGGTAGTCAATGCAAACCCTCCATCGTGTGACCGTTCTAGTTGGAATTAACTCATTCTTTTCATTCTGAACAATAGTGATACCTCTCTTCTTTGGCACTACTTGAACCGGATCGCCCAAGCACCGCGAGATTGGGTAGATTATCCCAAGCATCCATTAGCTTCATGACTTCGCTCGACCACTTCTTTCATATTAGGATTCACCTTCTCATTGTCAATACTTGGTTTAAAATCATCCTCCATGAGGATTTTATGCATGCACGTAGTAGGGCGATACCCTTGATGTCGACAATAGACCACCCAATAGTCATCTTGTGTTCTCGAAGCACTTTCGGAGTAATTTTTCCTCTTCAAGCTTATTAATTGAATTTGCAATGATTACAGGCAAAGTAGAGGATTCCCCAGGTAGGTATAACGGAGATGAGAGTGCAACTGTTTGAGCTCTATTTTTGGAGGTTGTTGAATAGAAGGCAGATGTTTTGTAGAACCTGTGCCCAACTCTTCAAAGCGTGGTCGGCGTGTATATAGAGGATTAGCTTCAAGATATCTTGCACACATCTCAACCTCACTAGAACCAGCGTGAGAGGATTGAGAATGCACAATGCAAGCCTCCAATGGATCTGATGGATTATGGAGATGGAAATTTTCATGTACTACATCATCAACCACATCAACTTTGAAGCAGCTATCTGACTCGGTTGGATATTTGATTGCCTTAAAGACATCAAATGTGACCTGCTCCTCGCTAAGCCTCAGAATCAGTTGGCCTTTTTGTACATCGATCAGAGCTCTACCAGTGGCTAAAAATGGTCGACCAAGAAGAAGTGGGACATCTTTATCTTCCTCCATGTCAAGAATGATAAAATCAGTTGGGAAGATGAATTTGTCCACTTTTACCAAAAGATCTTCAACAACTCCTCTTGGATGTTTAATAGACCGATCAGCCAGCTGCAGAGTTACCGTAGTTGCTTTAGCTTCCCCCAAACCTAATTTCTTGAAAATAGAAAGCGACATCAAGTTAATACTAGCTCCTAAATCACACAGAGCTTTATCAAAACAAAAATCACCAATTGTGCAAAGTATTGTAAAACTCCCTGGATCTTTGAGTTTAGGAGGTAGTTTATTTTGTAAAATAGTACTACACTCTTCTGTCAACATCACCGTTTCATGTTCCTCCATCTTGCATTTATTTGAAAGAATGTCTTTCAAGAATTTTGCATAATTGGGCATCTGAGCAAGTGCATCTGCAAAAGGGATGTTGATATGTAGTTTCTTGAAGATCTCAAGAAATTTTCTGAATTGCTTGTCTAACTTGTGCTTTTGTAGCATCTGAGGGAATGGGATCGGAGGATCATATGGCTTGATAGGAACAGTTGCCTTAACCTGTGGTGTGCCTGAACTCTCTTTCATAGTTGTTGTCTGCTCAGTCTGTACCACGTGTTCCTCATCAGTGGAAGGTACCACTTCTTTAGTTGCAACTGATCTCTTTACATGGATCTCTGGTAACTGAACCCCACTTCTAGTAGTAATAGCTTTAACATGTTCCTTGGGGTTCACTCAGACATCTTGGGCAAAGTACACGTGCTCGCCGGATAAAGCAATTCCCATCTGACCCATTTGTGTCTCAAGATTCTTTATTGCAGCGCCTTGATTTTGAATATTAGTATCTGTCTTGTGCATGAACTGTTCGGTTCTCTCGATAAATTTATTGATTGAGTCTTCTAATGATGTACTCTTTTCTGGCTGCTGAAACTATGGTCTGAAATTATTCTGATTATCCTTCCAAGAGAAATTTGGATGGTTTTGCTACCCCGGATTATATGTGTTGGAGTACGGGTTATTTTGTTGGCGCTGACCACCTTGAATGTAATCGACCTGTTCAGGCTGTAGTGATAGAATAGGACATTCTGATGTACTATGACTGGCTCCATATTCTTCACATGCTGATTTCTTTGTTTGCACTGCATTGGCTGAATATGACATACTTTCCACATTGTGTGCCAATGACTTTATCTGTGCAGACAATGCTGTGAAAGTATCTATCTCATGTACTCCTGCAGTTCTCTTTTGTATAACTCTATCTAATGGCCACATGGCAGTGGTGGTAGCTACTCTTTCAAACAACTCTAGAGCTTTAACAACAGTTTTGGTAGATAAGGAGCCGTTAGACGAAGAGTCGATCATACTTTTACATGAAGGGAATAGTCCAGCATAAAAGTACTGAATTTGTTGGCCCTTGCCAATGCCATGATGAGGACACTTCCTTAGCATATTTTTGAACCTGTTCCACGCTTCATCAAAGGGTTCTGTTTCTGACTGTTGAAATATGGAAATGTCATGCTTCACTTTGAAACCTTTGGTTTGGAGAGAAGAATTTTGTGCGAAATTTTTGGCTAGATCATTCCGGTGGTTATGCTATCAATCGGATCGAGTCCAACCACTCAAGAGCTTTGTCCCTAAGAGTATGTGGGAACAAACGTGGGTCGGATGGCGTCGTCGTCGAGAGATTCCTTGATATTTGAAGTGTTGACACATTTCCAAGAATCTCGAACGGGTGTATGTGGATTCTCATCGGTCCCGCCATAGAATTGGTGTCCATTCGAAATAGATGAATGACATTAGTCTTGGTTTGAAAGTTCGGCTGCCCAAAAGGTGGGTAGACAATGCTGGATTGGCTCTGGATGATTTGTGGAGTCAACAAGTATCCAACTAGCATATTGTCTTCATCAATCCCTTGTCTTGCCCGAGCGATCTCGTTGTTCTGCATTATGTCTTGCTGTTTTTGGTCTTTTTGTTGTGTTTTTCTTGCTTCTCTCTGTCTTCGGTGAAAAGTGCGTTCAATCTCCGGATCAATTGAAATTAGAGATTCGTGTTTCACACTTCACATGCAATGGTCTGAAAAGAAACAAAGCAAATACTGTAATATCTTAAAGAAAATAAGCAATTAAAGCAAACAAATAAATAAGTTCGAATTAGTGTTAAAGTAATTGAAAAAGAATTAAAATTAAATCCCTGGCAACGGCGCCAAAAACTTGTCAGCAATTTTATGTCTTTAATAATTCCGCAAGTGCATGGATCGCTCAAGTAGTAAAATAGATTTTGAGTCCAAGTATCGATCCCACGAGGATTTAGCTAATTCAGTTTAATTACACTAACCTTAACCGAAACTAATGAACTTTGAAAGATTTTGTGTTTTATAACTAATTGAAAAAGTAAACTAAAAATAGTTAAACAACTATTGCTCAAATAAATGAAAGATTAAGATTGACTAAAGATTAATTTAACTTTTAAAAAGGAAAAGTACTAGAATTCCGAATCCACTTGTAGTTGTTATTTCTTCTATCTTAATTCTTGGTCTTAACAAATTAATTCAGTTATGAAGATCAATATCCCTAGATTGTTCAACAGTTTCTCTCGAATAAAGTTAAACCTATTCATGTGCATGACTCGATTATATTTCTATGACGAATGCGAATACAAACAAATCATTAAATTTCTGTGGATAATTAAAGATCACCTAAAGCATAGTGGTATATTTCTATCCCCTATCGGACTTTAAGATAATTAAAATAGCTTCTAGCATGCTTTCGATCTTTCGATAGTAAAACACACCATAACAATCATACAATTACTACGTATATAATTGTAGATGCAAACAAATCAAAATTAATTATTCAAAACTATATTGAAATAAAGTGTCAAAAACCAAGTCTCAAGATAAAAGAATTTAAACGACAAGTTTCATCGTAATTCTAGCACTAATTAAACTAGCCTAGCATACTAATAATAAGAAAATAAGAAGGGGAAGAATACATGGAATTCATCACCCGGAAAAGAAGAAGACTTGAAAGAATAATTGCTCGTTGTTGATCTTCGTTCAATTCCTCAAAGAAGCAATCTTGATCTCCGTTTAATGCCTTCGTCTATGTTTTTTTTCCAAAAACTCAACAACCTATTATGAGTTAATAACTCATATATATACTACCCTAATGGTGCCCCAAAAAGATGCCAAAAAGACCTAAAAATCGTGGGTCAAAAGTTATCTAACTGGAATTGAATTGAAAAAGGAAAAAAAATCTACCGCAGCCAAATTTTACACTGGGCGATTGCCCAGTGCAAACCCGGGCGACCGCCCAGGTATATGGTTTTCATTCTGCTTTAGTTGAACCCGTCTGGGCGCTCGCCCAGCTATAAGTTGGGCAATCGCCCAGCTTACAAATTCCAATTATGCTTGTGGCGACCTCAAAATTTTGCCAAATTTTTTTTTTTTTTTTTTTGAATTCTGCCCAGAAAGGTAATAGTACCCATATTTGAGGGTATTGATACCCTTTTTACACATAAAGCAGTTCTACTTCCTGGTCTGATGAAAACTAATTTGAAACATGCTTTCTTTATTTTTCTTTCGAGGAAAGTATTTAGAAACTAATTTTAGACAGTATTTGGAGATCACCCTTTCTTGTTTTGCTTTGGATTTGCTTCATTCTTTGTTAAGTAAAAGCATGTACATTTGATAAAATAAAGAACCACAAGGTAGAGTATGACAATTTAAATATAGCGGAAGTTTAAAACATATAAATCCGGTCTTTTTAATTCATTTCACCTTCAATGGTATAAGTACCACAAAATAGGGGCCCAAGTAAGAAGAAAGAGTGCCTCACATACGTTTTTGTTTCAAAACGGTTCATGAAAAATCATTACATCTCATCAACACTCCAAAAGCTTGAGCCCGTTAGCAAGTACTACTAAATTCTTTAAAAAGAAAGATGATATGATAAGGACAAGTTTAAAAAGCTTCATAATAACGAGTAGTAAGATACTCCATGGTCCAAAAATCATATATGTCCACGCAAAGGTAGGTGGCTTCATGCTTTTGCATTCCGGGTTGATGGGGATATGAGGACCATATATCAATCTTTGTTATCAAGTGGTATTCATGCTCATCGAAGGCCACTTCCACCCGTTGCCCCCTGACTTCATATATGTCTCGATCCATTTCCTACAAGAGTCATAAAACGACTATGAATGGTGACATTCAATGAGTAAAATACGGTGCGTGTGTGGTATAGCACATAATATATATATTTTATCTTTCTTAGGGCCCTTTCCACAAGAAATATTTGTACACCGAGCGCTCAAACTGAATATTCTTGGTGCATAAGCACAATGGCCAAACTTCTTGGGACACTAATCGTCCTTTCATGGGGCTACTTTTGCCCTTGGCCATAGTTGATTAACTCATGAAAGCTAATGTTGCTTTTTGGCCATCTGGTCAGATTTTTAAGTCCGCACGTGGGTCAGTCTAACCCTTAGCCAGTGTTAAATCAACTTCTGATTTGGGACTCTTATCGTCCCCATGATGGGCTATAATTGCCCCATGATTGGTGTACAAATAGGCTAGGGAAAACTGATTGTGTCATCACATAACTTGTCTTTATTTGATTATGAACTTTGTTTTCTCAAGTAGAGCATAAATGAAGTACATGACTTTTCTCGTTCTCATTCTTCCTCATTGTTGCATAAATAGCAAAGAGGCTCAAGGTGCTCATAAAATCTCATGGATCTCATTGATAAAATCATTTGGAGCACATAAGAGCACATATAACTTATGCCACATGTAGATGTACATTCTTATCATTTTTACACATAAGGTTCATAATATGAGCCATTCACAACTTGTCATATCACATTGGCATATGTCATTTTAGAGCATATAAATTTATGAGATATGTATACTTATCATTTTGCATAAAAGCATATAACGTAATTTACTCACAACTTGACGTTATCCTTGATTCACCTGAAAAGGGAAAGGTTCTAAACATTATGATCTTATGTTAAATGTTATTTAAAATCTGGAAATGGAGAGTATTAGGACAGCGCAGAAACTGGCTCCAGGTATTTTCTGGTGCAGAGATTATAGGGTATCGATACCCTATCGTAGAACTGTGGCATAGGGTATCAATACCTTTCGGGCAGAGACCTGATGAAATCATTTTATTTAGAAACTAAGTTCTCTGCCCAAGGAAACTAACTTTCTACACCATGAAATTTAAGTTTCTTGGTCCCTTTAAACTATTGCCCATAATGGGGCTTTGGTGCTTGGGTTGGAGATTCATCTATTGAACTAGAGAACCTCCCATCCCTAGCTTTCTTGATATACCAACACTCACCTCCTATTTCTGGTGTCTTTCTCTTAATTGAGGGCTACTTCCTCCTTACTTAATGTTAGAAAACGTGAGGGAGAGTTGAGGGAGAGTTATGGGGGTTGGAGAGGAGGAAATGGGCAAAGATAACTTGGAATGGATGGGGGTATTTATAGGGGCAAAAGGTATCTTTTTCAATGATTACATTCATCCTCATGGTGACACATGTAAAGTTGGGGAGATTTTCTGAAGATACACCAGCAGGGACCTCATAAATTCGTTTTCCCAACTACCCACATTTAAGAAGACATTAGGGGTAGCCTATAGGGTAAAGATGCTAAATTCCCAATTTAGGCAGATTTCTGGACCCGTTTTTGAGTCGATTTTTGAAGGTCGAAACGTGCTCATATTTCAACGTTACTTATACCATCTCGAAGATCTCATGGGGATCTTCACAACGAACTTTGAATCGTAGAAAACAGATCATCACGTTGATCACAACATCGTCTCAAAAATGGTCGCTCAGTAACTAAATTTCGGAATTCCAGTTTCAATTTCTGGAAGGTTTTTGACAAAAATATTCGGGGTTGATTCCTAAGTCGATCATAGGTGTATTTGGTACAATTTCGAAGGTCTCATTGTGTACTTCATACGCACTTTGAATCGTAGGAAATGGACCAACACGGAGGTTAAAACATCACTCTAAAGATGGCTACCCGAACACGCTTTTGCTAGAATTTTTGGCTGATTCCCGGATATCTAACATCTTGGAACGTTTTTGACATAATTTTTCGAGGCTGTTTTCATAGTCGAAAGTATGCATATTTGGTACCATTTCGAAGGTCTCGTTGTGTACTTCGCAACGCCGTAAGATCCATGGAATTCCGACCAATACACAAATCATGCGATGGCTCCAAAGTTGGCTAGTTAACTTTAAATCAAAAAGCTCAAAACTTTGATTTTTATCTTTTTGGGCCTTTACCCATCATTTTCACTTTTTAATCAAACAAGCCTTAACAAAAGCCCATAAATCTTAAATAAATTTATCTTAGCCCTTTTATAAAACATTAAATCCGATTTTTCTCCCTTTTTATTATTCGGATTTAAATTAAAATCTAAGTGCTAAGACCTTTGGAGGAAAATATCGGAACAATTCAACTAAATTCCTTGCTTCATTTCTTTTTTCATATTTAAAATAAAAACATGAATTTTCGGGTCGTTACAATGCTGTTTTGATCCTCCAACTTTTCATAGTTTGTAATTTGGTCATTCAACTTTTGATAATCTCCAATGTGGTCCTTCATCTTTCAATAATCTCCAATGTGGTCCTTCATCTTTCAATAATGTGTAATGTGGTCCTTCATCTTTCAATAATCTCCAATGTGGTCCTTCATCTTTCAATAATGTGCAATTGAATCCTCATACTTTTAAAATATCTTTCAATTTATACCTCTTTTCATCCATTCTTCTCCAATTTCTTACAGACGAGTCCAAAACTGAAATATACAGAGTAATACACCGAATTAAGTAGAAAATTAATAAAATAACGAATTAAAAGCTTAGTTTAAGGACCCGAATAAGTACACAAAACGCACTTATCAAAATGAGATAAGTAAATTCAATTCTAGCTATCACCATTTAACGATTTTTCAATCCACATGCTAGCACATGCCATCATATTTGCCAGCTGTGTCAGTCTTGGTACAACCCACCAAGAATCCAACATGTAGACATATGGTTGACTTTGTCCTTAATCACTACTAAAAATCGCTTTTTAACCAACGGAAATTTACCAACGGATTATTTCCGTTGGTAATCAGCAACGGATTATCCGTTGGTAAAAGTGATGACCTTTCAACTACGGTAATTAGCGACGGCTTTTTCGTTGGCAAGGGTAATAGTTTTTCACCAACGGATTTTCACCTTTCACCAACCAACGGAATATCCGTTCGTGATATTAATTAATTTTGAAAACCAAAAAATAATTCGAACTTTCACCAACGGAATATCCGTTGGTGAAGAGTGAATCTTATCACCAACGGCAAATCCGTTGGTGATATTAATTAATTTTGAAAATAAAAAAATAATTCGACCTTTCACCAACGGAATATATGTTGGTGAAGAGTGAATCATATCGCCAATGGCAAATCCGTTGGTGATATTAATTAATTTTAAAAACCAAAAAATAATTCGACCTTTCACCAACAGAATATCCGTTGGTGAAGAGTGAATCATATCACCAACGAAAATTTCGTTGGTGATATTAATTAATTTTGAAAACCAAAAAATAATTCGACCTTTCACCAACGGAATATCCGTTGGTGAAGAGTGAATCTTATCATCAACAGAAAATCCGTTGGTGATATTAATTAATTTTGAAAACAAAAAAATAATTCAACATTTCACCAACGGAATATCCGTTGGTGAAGAGTGAATCATATCACCAATGGCAAATCCGTTGGTGATATTAATTAATTTTGAAAACCAAAAAATAATTCGACCTTTCACCAACGGAATATCCTTCGGTGAAGAGTGAATCATATTAATTTTGAAAACCAAAAAATAATTCGACCTTTCACCAACGAAATATCCGTTGGTGAAGAGTGAATCTTATCACCAACGGAAAATCCATTGGTGATATTAATTAATTTTGAAAACCAAAAAATAATTCGACCTTTCACCAACGAAATATTCGTTGATGATATTAATTAATTTTGAAAACTAAAAAATAATTCGACATTTCACCAACGGAATATCCGTTGGTGAAGAGTGAATCATATCACCTACGGAAAGTCCATAGGTGATATTAACTTTCACATACGGAATATCCGTTGGTGAATAGTGATTCTTATTGCACGGATGTTCTGTAGGTGATATAAATCAATTTTGAAAATTAAAAAACACAATTCGACTATTCACTTACCAGAAATTTATGTGAAGAATAATTCATAAGTCGAAAAAATCTTTCGACCTATCACCTACAGATACTCCGTATGTGATATTAATATTTCAACCATTGAGCTACAGAAAGTATGATAGTGAAGAGCAGATCTTGTTACCCGCAATTTTTTCATGAATAATGTAAATCAAATTTTGAAAATGAAAATAGATTCAACCATATAGAGTTGAAGGTTAATCACTTAAGAAATAGCCGTAAATTATGTTTCATTCATTTAACATTCGAATTTTCTACAACGAAGTTATGCAATTACAAAAATAAAAAAGATTCAGGCTTGGTTTGGTATTGCTGTGCTTTTAAGAGAATCAGCTTCTGCTGTGCTCTAGAAAGAATCAGCTGTGGGAAGAATCAGATAAGTGTTTGGTAAACTCTTGTTTCAAAATTGCTGTATGTTTCAAAAGCAGCATTTGAGCGTTTGGTAAACAAAAGTGATTTATTATTGTAATGGTATTAAATTACTAAAAAGGACATTGATTATAATAATATTATTTTGTATTATTATTATCATGAGTGGTAAAATTTATCTTTTTCGTTTATACTAACATGTAATATTATCAAATATTTTTTAACAAGACAATGCATTAACTATTGTTATTTTAAAATAAAAATAATAAATGCCTAATAAATTTCAAATTTTATAAAAATTACAAAATAAAAGCATAGCATATAGTGCAAAAATTAATTAAATTTATATTATTTTTTATGCATCAAACTCGCATCAATTCGATTTCTCAATTTTTCCATTTTCATATAATAGAAAAAACCAAATAATTGTACCTTGATTGTTTGATTCGGTAATGTTGATTCGTGAATGTTGAAGAAGAATGAGGAGGATGAGGTATATGGAGATAATGTGAAATCTTGTAGAAAATAAACCTAGGATATTAAAGAAATTAGTTTAATTAATTAGGGGTAAAATTGGAATTTTAATAATATATAAATGTAAAAGCTAAAAGTAGAATCTGAAAAGCTGCCTTTTTGCTGCTTCTCAAAATCTACTATCAGATGAGTCAGATTATTTTATAATCACTTTTAAAAAATTTGTCAAACGCCTAAATCAACTTCTGATTGTATAAGAATCAGAAGTTGGGCTCCAAAATCAATCACAAACGGAGCCTCAAACTATAATCCCGTGCGAAAAAAATATAGGTGGAGTAGTGTACGACATCCATTTAGTTGGGCATTTCCTGTTTAAATGTGAAAACAAATAATATTTATCATCATTTCATATCGTTTGTACAGATATGAAATTTTTTCGAGCAATGTAATATTTTAAGTGTAAGTGTTAACACAATAAAATAAATACTAAAACAATGTTTTATTCTCATTTCTTGTTAACAATAACTTAGTGTTAAGTTATGGAGCTTCGTTATCTTTAGCAGAGCTTGTACGCAGATCAATTAAATTTTTGGTAATTATTTAAAGTTAAAAGATAAATAAAATAGATGAAAAACTAATAATTCATCAACAACCGAAAATCCATAGCAAAACCATTTTTTAAAATTTTCAATTTCCGCCAGCAACCGAAAATTCCATAGTAAAACCATTTTTAAAAATTTTCAATTTCCTCCAGCAACCGAAAATTCGTAGTTAAAGTCCATTTTAAAATTTTAGTAATTAATTAAAGGGTTGTTTAGATATATGCACTACCTTTAGTTAACATTGTGATATTTACTTGAAATTGGTTATTTATACTAGATATCATCACAACAATACTGGACTTCATCAAAGGCCCAATAACAGATAACAAATTGGGTATTATCTCTTTCCGTAATTAACGATTTGTTACTGTTGAAAATTCAGTTTATCTGGTACACTTAAAAGCGAGGAAGACGTGAAGAACGATAAAGACGGATATTCAAAAATCAAAATTGAAAGAGGATTAAATCTGTAACAGATCGGATAATCAATAATGCTACTCAGTAAGGCATTGATTCAAATTCGGAGAAGAGTTTGTGTAGTACCAAATTGGGACGATTTTGGTGTTATTGAAGATTCATCAAAACCTTGGAAAAATCAGAAGATTCATAACTAATATCATCAAAAAAATTGTTGAGGTAAGTTTTGATTTATGATTTATGGCATCATTCATATTACAAACGAAAGAAACGAAATGTTGTTTAAATTCATTTATATTCGAGAACTTTTTTTATGGATTAACAGAAACAAAGAAATTTTTTTTTATATTGTCCGCTTAAAGTTGATAAGTTTTTAGAATTAGTGTTAATATTTATTTGTTAGATATTTATACATCCATTAAATGATTTGATATGAAAACTACATATGCGTGTGTTTTGGATTTGAAATTGTAATACAGAATGTGTAGATTGTTATTACTCCCATTTGATTATAACAGTTTAGAACTTATTGTGTTAATTTGAAATGCAAATATGGGAGTATATTATGATGGAGTTTAGGATGAGTCATGTTTATACAAGGATTACTTGGTTGTTGGATTGATTGTCCCGATAGATTGTAGTTATGTAAATATAATAGAGAATGTGAGTTTTAAATCTAGATAACAATCAACCTAGAAGGGAGGTTGAATAGGTTGTTACTGAAAGTCTGTAAATATTTTTTTTTAAAAACACAACGTTCACTTTAATGTTGTAATGTTGATGAAAGTTTGTTGAACGTCAGAACATTTCACTGAACGTTCTGGTAGTTTCGAGACAGTTATTATATAAGGTGATTAAAGCATTGATTAACACCAGATATAGCGTGGTAAACCCCTAAGGGAAACATCCACGGGCCCTCATGCCACGGGTAAATAAATCCACTATTTTAGAACAGGTTACACACGTCTCAACTTTTTGAAATTAAAATTTTAGACCTAATCTAAAACTTTATCAAAGAATTTACAAAAGTAAAACTTAGTTAAGAACAATAATAAAACTTCCTTGTTTTATATCTTCTTCAACTAGTCAAAAATACCATCAAGTACTTCGGTCTTGATCTTGGTTCATTCCACGAGTGTCCCCGATTGATTCCACAAAATCGAATAAGGACCCAGTCCTTATCTTGCCGTCACCAAATACCGCTCTCTCTCACAATGGATTTCTACAACGCTCAGTTTCTCAGAGCCATTCTCAAAAATAGAATTTTGATAGGGCTAGAACTTTTGAATATCTCTTTGAACTCTCAACTCATAAATGATTTGCTCTTTGATACTTGAGTATCTTTGCTTTCAAAGTCCATAAGCTTCTTGGAATACCACCTGTCTTATTTATAGTACAAGAAGTTTGTCTAAACTTAATGACTTAATATTTATCTTATACATGGATAAGACAAAATAAGTCTTTAAGTTTAAATAGACTTTATAAAAGATAAGGTGAGATATCACAAGAATATGAAAATAAATCTAGTTATTTATTTTCATTTAAGTAGATAAATAAAAAGATAATATTTTAATATCTTATCTACTTAGAAACCTAGTTTAATTAGAATACTTAAACATATAATTTATTCAATCACTTATTTAATTGATAAGGAACAAGAGTTTTAGAATAATTAAAACTCATAAATAGATTGTGATAAATATAGCATTAAGGTTTCTAATTTCTAAACAACTACTAGATAATCATTGAATCCTAATTGGCTCATATCAATAAATAAATTATAATTAAGTATGCCAAAAAACCAGATTCTTCAATAATCCAAAACCGGATTTTCCAACAATCTCCCCCTTTGGCATCTCTTAATTACAAAACTTATATCAAGTTGTTTGTGAGGTGAGCACACAAGCAAATTGGATTCAAGAACATATGCAAGCTTTTTAATTTAAAGCAATTCCTAATTACCAAGCAAAAGCAAGTCCTAATTAAGCAAATTAAGCAATTTAAGCAAACGTACGTACTAAAGTACTACTCTACTTACTACTCCCCCTTTTTGTAATAAAGAAGGGCCAAAGCAAAAACGAAAGCGATGAAAGAAACTAAATTAAAGAAGAGTCCGAAAGCAAAATGGAGAAAATAACCAACCACAAAATACTTAGTGTTACCCACTCTATGAAGTGCTCTTGCAGGTCCTCTTTTTCGAACCACCAGTCTGGGTTCCCTTCTTGCCCTTGGTGGACGAAGGCAAAGTAGTAGCATCTGGATGTGGAGACATGTCAGCATCAAGGTCAGTACGTGAAGAATGCTCAAGACCAACGTCAGGATGTTGAGTTCCATCAGGACAAATATCAAGATTTTGAGGAGGATTCAAGGCAGCATCTTGATATTCTTCTGGTATAGGAGTTCCAGTCCGCTCGGCCAAGGCCACAAGTAAAGCCCTTATGAATCTGTGATGATGCTCAAAATTATCACATAGTGTATTGACCAAAGAAGTTAAGTCCCTCACCTGAGTTTCAAGAGAACTGGTGTGATCTTTAGAAAGGGTTGGTCTTGCGGAGGCGTTGGTCTCTTAGTCACTTTCTTTTAAGGACGAAGGACTAGAATTTGTGCAGTGAAAGTGTCACCCTGAAGTATAAGAACATTGTGATGCTGGAGATAGGCATGAAGTAAACCAGGAAAAGGCAACATTATGGAGTGTGCTTGACGGGTCGCCGCAAACACGATTTTGTCAAAAATAATTGTAGCAATATCCAGCGGGTAGAAGGTGCCCAGTTTGTACAAAAACTCAACCTTATCCATCCCAATGTCTGACCTATGCTGAATTGGATTAATGTTGTGCAAGACAATTTTGTGAAGCACCTTATACTTAGGGGTTAGCAATGCGGCGATCATTTTTCATAGGCCAAGGATTTCTAGTGAGTTCTAAGGCCAAAGTATCGTTGGTCGCTTCAAATTCATCATCCATTCCTTGATTATGGGTGAAAATCCAAGCCAACGATTTAAGATTGGAAGGACTAAATGGTACCAAATTTTACCCCAACATAGACTGACCACCTAAAATTATTGCCCGGCTGTTTAATCTGTCGAGAAATATTAGCCAAGAATTCTTTGATCAATGTTTCAAAAGGTCTCCCAGTCCAACTCAACAATTTTTGTATACCACAATGCTCAATTAATTCAACAAGACCAGCCTCTCTAAGGACATCATCTTTGACATTAAATTCCATCACAAAATCCCGATTTGAAATAAATTTGTGAAATTGAGCCTGTGCATCATGAGTCCCAAATTTGTAATTCAGAGGAGTGAAGACGTGGGTACCTTTACGGAGCAAACTTTGTTCGAACAATTGAGGATGGGTCACTGAAGTTGGAACATCGGATGATGGGTGCCCAACGTTCTGATGTGCAGTTGGAATATCATCAACGTTCGAACGTTCATCAATTTTCTGTTTACCCTTCTGTGCACGTGAGAGCCTGACAGGGACAGATTCTTCAGCACTTAAGTGATCATCTTCCTCATTCGTGGACTCTTCTTCTTCTATTACATTTTCATCTGCAAAATCTGAGCCCGATTTCTGTTGTTCTTCTTCAAGATGCTCGATGCGTGGAGACTCCCTTGAGCTGCCTTCGACTCACTCACTACTGATTGAGACCCGGTTCCATTATCGAACTCGTGTCCTCATCAAGCTCCCCCTGACTCGTGACTTGCGTGGGAATGGCGGCGGTGGAGGGAACTTTACTGGCGGCGGCTGTTGGTTGAGGAGCCGAAGAAGATGGAGCAAGTGAAGGCAGCAAAGCCGGTGTTGCAGACGGTGGAGGTGAAACCACTGGTGCCGGTGGTGGTGTGGATGCCGGAGGAACAGCTCTGCGGGCGATGCAGGCGGCGCGCCACGACAGTGCAGCGAAATCTCCGAGTGGTGAGTGGTGGTTTTTGACCTTGCCATTGATTATTTCCTAAACACTCTTGCAAAATCAAGTTATATCAAGAGAAAACAACAAATTTACACGAGAAATTTTGGGGTATAGGGTTTTTGAAAAAAAAAAAGAGGAAGATGAAGATTTAAGGACCTGTTTGCTAGATGAATGAAGTTAAGGACTTTTGTTAAGAATGGACTCTTTTCAAGAATGGACACTTTTTAAAGAGGGACATGAAAATAAGACTTCTAATTCTAAAACAATTTGAAAGCAAAAATAAATAAATAAAAAATAATAAAGTAAAAATAAAAAAAAAAACATTTTTTTTATTTTTATTTTTATTATTATTTTTTTTAAATTTTTATTTTTTATTTTTAAATATAAATGCAAAATTCATGAGCAAGTTTGAAGAAATTCCAATCATTTTTCTGGTCAACCCTGATCATAGAAAATTGTTAATCTAATTCAAAATCCCATATATTAATTATGAAGAGGAGTGTAGTGTGTGAATAAATAATCAAAATAAGATCAATAATATCGAGACAAATCAGCACCACCCTCTAAATCACATAACCTTTTGGGAAATTGGCGCAAATGGTCCCTAACGTATCATGTTAGTACGTAAATAGTCCCTAACATTTCATTTTTGGCGCAATGGTCCCTAACTTATCCATTTAGGTGCGAAAATGGTCCTTGTGGACGGATTCCGTTAAAATTCCGTTAAAACCTTTCCAAAATTGGCGCAAATGGTCCCTCTCATGATTTTTTGTCTTTATTAGTGGGGGGTAAAATTATCAAGTTGCATTTTTCTTTCAATTGGTGCAAATGGTCCCTAACCTTTACCTTTTTTTGGCACAAATAGTCCCTAACCTATAATTATATTTTGGTGCACAATTAGTCCTTATTTAATGAAAAAGACAAAAAATATCCTTAGTTTTAATTAAAAAAAATTGCAATTAGATTCCAAACTTTTGCAAAAAGTAAAAATGGGCTCGACACTTTAATTTTTTATTAAAAATTAAAAGAAACTAACTAATTAATAATATACTAAATTATTTTGCATATTTTATGAACTATTATAAAATAACTAAAATTTAAACTCATAATTATTAACAAATATGCTAATTAAAATTATTTTATTATTATTAAGTAATCATATTATTTAAAATTCAAACTTTAATTTTATCATTACAACATAAAAAAAAATTGTCACAAATAGAAATTTTAATTATGCTCAACCCAACCCAATTTTATACGGTCTCATATTTACTATGTCAACTCAGCCCACTTTTAAGCCACATGGTTACTTGGCAGTCCAATTTTGAATTTTAATTATTTTTTTATTTTAAATAAAAAAAAAAAAAAAAAAGCAAACATTGCCAGTTTTAAATTTGTTTTATTTAAAAAATTAAAAAAAAAAAAAAGCAAACATTTCACACCCCACCCCCACCCCCACCCCCACCCCCACCCCCACCCAAGTTAACTTGAGAAGGGGAGGTTTCCCTCTGTTGTTGACGCGGGAAAAATCTCTCCTTTTTACGGTCGAAAAAAAGGAGGAAATTCCTCCTTTTTGCGATCGAAACCGAGCTCATGTGAGCTCGGTTTCATGACCAATGACGCTACTAAAAAGGAGAGAATTTCACCCATTTTTCGGCACCGCGGTGCCGAAAACAAGGAGGAAATTTCCTCCTTTTCTGGTGGGTGGGTGGGAAATGTTGCTTTTTTTTAATTTTTTAAATAAAAAATAAAAAATAAAAAAAAATTGGCAGTGTTTGCTTTATTTATTTATTTATTTAAAATACAAAAATTTAACCTTGTGGCTTAAAAGTGGGCTGAGTTGACCTAGTAAATATGAGACCGTATAAAATCGAGCTGGGTTGAGCATAATTAAAATTTCTATTTGTGACAAATTTTTTTTTTTTTTTATGTTGTAATGATAAAATTAAAGTTTGAATTTTAAATAATATGATTACTTAATAATAATAATAATAAAATAATTTTAATTAGCACATTTGTAAATAATTATGAGCTTAAATTTTAGTTATTTTATAATAGTTCATAAAATATACAAAATAATTTAGTATATTATCAATTAGTCAGTTTCTTTTAATTTTTAATAAAAAATTAAAGTGTCGAGTCCATTTTTACTTTTTGCCAAAGTTTGGAATCTAATTGTAAATATTTTTAATTAAAACTAATGATATTTTTGTCTTTTTCATCAAATAAGGACCAATTGCGCACCAAAATATAATTATAAGTTAGAGACTATTTACACCAAAAAAAGGTAAAGGTTAGGGACCATTTGCGCCAATTGAAGAAAAATGCAACTTGACAATTTTACCCCCACTAATAAAGACAAAAGAACATGAGAGAGACCATTTGCGCCAATTTTGGAAAGGTTTTAACTGATTTTTAACGGAATCCGTCCACAAGGACCATTTTCACACCTAAATGGATAGGTTAGGGACCATTTGCGCCAATTTCCCTAACCTTTTATAGAATAGAGTTTCAAACCAGCCATCATCTTTAATTGTCTTTTTATGAAGAAAATATTTGACCTGCCAAGCGTAAGTGAAATATATTTTTTTTAAATTTCAACTCTGGCTTCTTTTTTTTTTTTGATTTGAAGAATTTACACATTTATTTTGTGTTTGCATAGCCTGTTAAGTATATAAGAAGTGACTTTCACACTTTCAAGGCGGCAACTCTTTTCTCATGATTTTTTTATGTTATCAAGGATGGCTTCTCATCATTCAGAGAAAGGTAGCCCTCCTTCAAATATACCAGCTTGTTTAACAGGATAGAATATTATGGTGCCGAAAGACATAGATACTGACCATAGGTCTTCAATCCATATTTAGTCAGTAAATCAGAGAGTAGAACACATAATTTGTCAGGAAATTATCAACCCAATTTCGACATTTATAAAGTGCATAAACAAGAGATGAATATACGGAGATTCAAATTATATTTTCAAATTTCATGATAAAAGCATTAACACATTGGAAAATCAGTATTTCTTGCATAATTAACTCAAGAGTATGTGCAAATATATAAAAAATACTTTTTTT
The DNA here is from genome assembly GCA_023638005.1 of Forsythia suspensa. NCBI lineage: Eukaryota > Viridiplantae > Streptophyta > Magnoliopsida > Lamiales > Oleaceae > Forsythia > Forsythia suspensa. The sequence continues at coordinate 2,603,649 of CM042670.1, forward strand.
TATTTTTATTTTTTTATTTTATATATATATATATAAACAAAGACAACACATTTAGACAATGGTACATATCCCTAAAGGTTTTCTTAGATTTTTGAATCTATTAGTATCCAGAGCTTTAGTAAATAAGTCAGCTAGTTGATTTTCAGTCTGTATGTGTTCGATTGTGATGATTTTACTCTCTACTAGATCTCTAATGAAATGATGCCTAATATCAATTTGTTTCGTTGAATGTTGAATAGGATTTTTTGATAAACTTATGGCACTTGTATTATCGCAAAACATAGTGATAGAGTTTTGTTTGATATCGTAATCATCCAACATTTGCTTCATCCATATTAATTGTGTACAACAACTACCTGTTGCGATGTATTCTGCTTCAGCTGTAGATAGTGAGATGGAATTCTGTTTTCTACTAAGCCAAGCTATGAGATTGTTTCCTAGATAGAAGCATCATCATGTGGTACTTTTCCTATCATCAATATTACCTGCCCAGTCAGCATCACTAAAACCAGCTAAATGAGAGTTAGTATCACTTGAGTAAAGAAAACTATAATCAACAGTGGCATGAACATATCGAATTATTCTTTTTACAGTAGCCACATGTGACTCTTTTGGTTTTGCTTGATATCTAGCACAAACTCCTACACTAAAAGCAATATCAGGTCGACTAGCAATCAAATATAATAAGCTTCCAATCATGCTGCGATAGAGACTAGAATCAACATTTGTACCATTTTCATCTTTGGTGGTTTTTAAATTTGTGGCCATAGGTGTTCTCATTGGTTTGGAGTTATCAAGACCAAATTTTTTAATAAGATTTTTTACATATTTTGATTGAGATATGAAAATATCATTGCCTATTTGCTTAACCTGCAAACCAAGAAAAAATATTAGTTCTCCTACCATGCTCATCTCAAATTCCTTTTTCATTAAGTCTATGAGATCAATAGATTGTTTTTCTGAGGTTGAGCCAAAAATAATGTCATCGACGTAGATTTGAGCAACAATTATACAAACATTTAAGTGTTTGATAAAAAGAGTTCTGTCGACTCCCCCTCTCTTGTACCCCTTTTCAATAAGATAAGTAGTTAGACGTTCATACCAAGCTCGTGGAACTTGTTTTAAACCATAAAGAGTTTTTTCAAGTTTATACACATGGTTTGAAAAATGGAGATCTACAAAACCTTTAGGTTGTTCAACATAAACTTCCTCATTAAGATAGCCATTTAAAAACGCACTTTTGACATCCATTTGAAATAGTTTAAATTTCATTTGGCAAGCAATAGCAAGTAAAAGTCTTATAGACTCTAATCTAGCAACAGGAGCAAATGTTTCTTCAAAGTCTAATCCTTCAATTTGACTATATCGCTGGGCTACTAAGCGGGCTTTGTTCCTAACTATAGTTCCATGTTCATCAGATTTGTTTTTAGAAACCCACTTAGTTCCTATTACATTTGCATCGTTTGGTCGAGGGACTAAATTCCAAACCTTATTTCTTTCAAATTGGTTAAGTTCCTCTTGCATGGCTAACACCCATGATTCATATTCTAAAGACTCTTTCACATTTTTTAGTTCAACATGAGAAATATAACACACATGACTTATCTCATTTGAAGCTTTCCTTCGAGTCACCATACCGTTATCCCAATTCCCGATTGCATTAGTTGTCGGGTGTGCTTTTTGTATCCGGTAGGTGGTTGCCTTCGAGTGCTCTGATCTTCGAATGTGTGTGTACTATCAGCTGTAGTATTATTCTGTTCAGTTTCTTCTGTCTACTTAGTTGCATTAGTTTTGGCAACGTCTCCAGGAATGTTCTGACTTGCGTCAGTGTCTTTTTCAACATTCTGATGTTCGCTTCTTGCCTCAGATTTTTCTGACAGTGTCTGAATGACTTGTTCCTGTGAATACTCAGCAAAATCATTAGTATCGTCTACTACAACATTTATTGATTCAATTATGTTTTGAGTACGCATGTTGTAGACCCGGTAAGCCCGACTATTTTTAGAATATCCCAAAAATACCCCTTTATCACTTTTAGGATCCATTTTTCCTATTTGTTCGCGATCATTTAGGATATAACATTTGTTACCAAAAGTGTGAAAATACTTAAGATTATGTTTTCTATCTTTCCAAATTTCATAGGGTGTTTGAGATGTACATGTCCTAATGGTAACCCTGTTCAAAAGATAACAAGCGATCTTGTTGCCTCGACCCACAATTTTACAGTAATTTTTACCGCTCGCATTATCCCGGCCATTTTTGAAGAGTTCTATTTTTATTTCAACTACCCCATTTTGTTACGGTGTCTTAGGGGTGAAAATTCATGAAAGATACCATTATTTTCACAGAAGTCAGAAAAACTAGTATTCTCAAATTCTTTGCCATTGTCACTCCTAATTTTGCCAATTTTTTGTCCATGGTTATCTTTTTCAATGGTCAGTTTAGCATATAAAATTTTGAATCTTTCAAATGTGTCAGATTTTACTTTTAAGAAGTTAACCGAGGTATATCTAGAGAAGTCATCAATACACACAAGAATGTACCTTTTTCCACCAATTCTTTCGACTTGTATGGGTCCCATTAGATCCATATATATTAATTCAAGGACATTTGAGGTGGCTAGATAGTTGTTCTGTTTATGTGATCCTCTAGTTTGCTTACCAAGTTGACATGGGCCACATATACCCTCAAGTTTGTCCTTCAATTTTGGTATTCCTCTTACATCATTACCTTGGCTTAATCTTACCAGATCTTTGTAATTAAGGTGCCCCAAGCATTGATGCCATAGATTTGTGGAATCAGTTTTAGCTACAAGACATGAAAGACTATGATCAAGTAAATAACAACTATCACTAGCTCTAGTTCCTGTCAACAAGCAGATATCTTTACTGTTTACAACCGTGCATGTTTTTTGGTTAAAAATAACAGTAAGATCATCATCACAAATTTGTCCCACACTAATTAGGTTTGCTTTTAGGCCTTTAACAAGAAGAACATTTGTTAAAGGTAGTGAGCCTTTAATTATTATAGATCCAGTCCCAATTACTTTGCCTTTTACACCATCACCAAACGTGACGGTTCGACACCCAAAATAGTTTTTAAAATCAGACAAGAGTGATTGATTCCTTTCATATGCCTAGAGCATCCACTGTCGAAATACCAAGAATTAGTCACAAACGCATGGAATGCCAAATCAACCACATAACAGTTCAAGTTAGTTTTCTTCAACCATATTTGTCGGATTTTAGTTTAACTTCTTTTATTTGGTAAAAGGTTTCTCAAGTTCATGCTAGTTCTCCAGATAGTTTTCTTGTGCTTAGGTAGATGATTTGAGATGTTAGCATGCTTTTGTTCTATCTTACCACATGTTGGACAACTAGGAGATGAGAGTATGTTACCTTTAGATTCACATTTGGTTACCTTGTCAGCAGTTTCTGTAATTCTCGATTCTTTCAACATCTGATCATTGATTACAGATTTTAGTGGACGTCAGTGGAATATTAGAACCTGTTTCTATTTTTTTCTTGACAAACGTGATTTTCTTTGCTTCTTGATCTTTTCCATGCTGAGTATATCCTAACCTATGTCTGATATTGGTGGTTCTCCCATAGCTCAGTACCTCGTTCATTCGAGCAGCTCCAATGGTCAATTGTTGGTTTGCTTTCCTACTTTGTTTCAATTTTTCCTGCAAATCACACAATTGTTTATTTTTATCAGCCAAAAATAATTCAAAATGAGTTATTTTATCATTGGAGAAATTTTGTTCTTTAGTGGATACAATAGTTAAAGCCTTTAAGCTGACCTTAATGTCATCAGCTCCAACGTTTGTAACTATGTCAGAACGTTCATGTGAACGTTCATGAAAAAGATCAGATAATTCAGAATCAGAAATAGAGCATGCTGTAAATGAAATATCTTGAGTATTAGAAACTTCCACATCTCCTGATTGATCATCGGTTGATTCTTCGTCCTCGCTCCAAGTTACATTCATGGCGTTTTTACCAGAAGTTTTCTTTTTATTGTTGGCACATTCAGAGGCAATGTGTCAATATCTTTCACAAGAATGGCATTGGATACGATTTTCTGTTTTCTTTAGAAGATTTGATGAACTCTGTCTATTTTGGTCAGGATTTCTTTCTGTATGATCTTTGATTTTTTGCTGATTTATATCTTTGAGATCGTTTCAAAAAATTTCCAAACTGTTTGGTAACTAATGCTATATCAATATCTGAATCACTATCCTCGCATTCATCTTTTTCTTCCTCAACTCGAAATGCTATGCCCAGTAGATTTTTCTTCCTTCTTGTGCCAGGTTTAGTTCATAAGTCATTAATGACCCAACCAACTCTTCAATTTTGATTTCGTCTATGTCATTGCTTTCTTCAATTGCGGTCACCTTGGAGTGAAATTTATTTGGTAAAGATTGTAAGACCTTTCTGACCAATTTTGACTCTGAATATTTTTCTCCAAGAGAATGTGCTTGATTTGATATATCACACAACCGAGCATAAAAATATTTGAATGCTTCATCGTCTGTCATGCGTAGGTTTTCAAACTCTGTGGTGAGCATTTGTAGTTTAGACGATTTCACCTTGGATGTTCCTTCATGTGCGATTTGTAGGATGTCCCAACCTTCCTTTGCTATCCTGCAATTAGATATTAGTCTGAATTGATTAGCATTTACAAAACAAAAAATTGCATTCAAGGCTTTGCTATTCCAACTAGCATTATTGAAATCAGTAATAACCCATTGTTCACATGGTTTTTCTATTTCAATATCATTTTCAATGATAGTGGAAGGACTATATCCTCTAATGATAGAACGCCATGATTTTTCATCTAGAGTTTGAATGTAAACAGTCATACGGATTTTCCAATAATTATAGTTCGTTCCATCCAAGACTGGTGGTCGAAACGAAGCACTGTCCATACCTAGATTCATAGGATCTCACTTTCTAGAAGTGAACCCGCTTTGATACCAATTGTGAGTTTTAAATCTAGATAACAATCAACCTAGAATGGGGGTTGAATAGGTTGCTACTGAAAGTCTGTAAATATTTTTTTAAAAACACAATGTTCACTTTAATGTTCTGATGTTGATAAAAGTCTGTTGAACGTCAAAACATTTCACTGAACGTTTTAGCAGTTTTGAGACAGTTATTATATAAGGCGATTAAAACATTGATTAACACTAGATATAGCGTGGTAAACCTCTAAGGGAAACATCTACGGGCCCCATGCCACGGTAAATAAATCCACTATTTTAGAACATGTTACACACGTCTCAAATTTTTGAAATTACAATTTTATACAATTTTAGACCTAATCTAAAACTTTATCAGCATTTACAAAAAGTAAAACTTAGTTAAGAACAATAATAAAACTTCTCTGTTTTATATCTTCTTCAACTAGTCAAGGAATGCAGTCAAGTACTTCGGTCTTGATCTTGGTCCATTCTACGAGTGTCCTCGGATTGATTCCACAAATCAGAATAAGGACCCAGTCCTTATCTTGCCACCGAAATGCCGTTCTCTTTCACAATGGATTTCTACAACGCTCAGTTTCTCAGTGCCGTTCTCAAAAATAGAATTTTGATAGGGCTAGGACTTTTGAATATCTCTTTGAACTCTCAACTCATAAATGATTTGCTCTTTGATGCTTGAGTATCTTTGCTTTCAAAGTCCGTAAGCTTCTTGGAATACCACTTGTCTTATTTATAGTACAAGAAGTTTGTCTAAACTTAATGACTTAATATTTATCTTATGCATGGATAAGACAAAATAAGTCTTTAAGTTTAAATAGACTTTATAAAAGATAAGGTGAGATATCACAAGAATATGAAAATAAATCTAGTTATTTATGTTCATTTAAGTAGATAAATAAAAAGATAATATTTTAGTATCTTATCTACTTAGAAACCTAGTTTAATTAGAATACTTAAACATGCAATTTATTCAATCACTTATTTAATTGATAAGGAACAAGAGTTTTAGAATAACTAAAACTGATAAATAGATTGTGATAAATATAGTATTAAGGTTTCCAATTTCCAAACAACTACTAGATAATCATTGAATCCTAATTGGCTCATATCAATACATAAATTATAATTAAGTATGCCAAAAAAACCAGATTCTTCAATAATCCAAAATCGGATTTTCCAACAGATAAGATAATGCAGGAGATTAAAAAGGACAAGACACATTATATAGTCACAGTTCAGTACCAAATTTTGTTGAACGGCCCCTTGATAAATATTTTCAGTCATACTTCTGTTAATTTTTACATAGAAATGAGGAAGAATGAATCGAACATGACTAAATCTCTGTTATTTGCCGATGTTCACAAATTGGCTTGTAACGGTGACCGTTTTAATATTTGATATTTCTTTGGTCATTAGAAATCTAAAAGAATACATTGTCGTAAGCGAGTGGCTGTGGATCTGGTCTAGGCCTTTTCACCAGTCAAACAAAAGTAAGTACTTAAACTATTTTTCCTCAAATTTAATTGTTAGCGTGTGCCATGTGAATATTTATGGAATAAGATCAAGGTTTGCCTTGTGTTCATATTGATTTCAACACAATTTGTTATTTAAATTAGATTGTAGGATCAATTATTATTACCTCATTTTATGAATATAATTCTATTTGATGATAACAAATGGTTTTCGAAACACATTAATCAGATTATGTGTGACTTGATATTGGATCTTACCATTGGTTTAATAACAAATGTTTGTTTAATTTTCAGGTGTTACAATATGGGACATTATGATGTTAAATCCGATATTGAAAATTGAGATTGGATAAGATTTATTAATTGCTAGAATTCTGCGTAATATTGCATTCTTCCTGCACTTGACATTAGACTATAATTCCATATGTAAGGAGTGGGAACTCATGGCTTTTGGTGTGGGAATCAGGCAAACAATACCCTTTTTTGGAGAAAAAATGAGCTTTTCAATGAACATTGAAGACCAAGCCTTTGAGCTTTTGCGATTTTGGCCGAATTCCATCGTGTTAGGAGTTTATCGTCACTTTTTTATATTTTAGAAATTGATTATTTTCTGGGTTGATTTTAATTTAGTTCAACTATCTTAAGTTGTTTTGATAAAAGGCAGCTAGTGTTTCATTGTTGGCATGTAAGATTCAAATAAATGTTGATCAATCAGATTCAAATTTAATAAGTTCATGTTGTATCCTGGTATTTTTCATTTTCCAGCATTGTATATCTGATTGAATCAATTTCCATATAAAATGCATAAATCAGATGCTTAGTTGATATACATTCATTGTTAGTATGGGTGAAAACCTTATGCTTATTTATCTGACATGTTTGAATTCATCTACCGGTATATATTGCATCCCCTTCAATATTATTCATGTAGTAACCATAAGTTATAATCTGTTAGAATCTTCCTGATGCCATAGACATGAGTGATGATGGTTGAAGATACCAACTCAATCACTTGAAATTTAAAATGAAACCAAAAGTTCCTCAATTTACGGTTTTCTTTGCACCGTCATTGATAGGACGTTCCGCAACTTCGCCGTGGAGTAAACTGCAAGTTGGAGATTCATCTTCTCCAATCAATGAGGCGAGACCTTATAGTGATTTAGTTTATCAAGGTGATAAGCATTCAAAATGTCTACAAGCCGAGCTGCACCATCCATTGCCTGTTACCATGTTACAGCGGAGACCATCAACAAGCAAACCATTAAATAGAGATGTCAGGCAGACATTGTGTTCGGTGCTGTTAACTTGCTGTGTTGATGGAATTGTAATGTTATGGATTGAGACTGGTGATGGGAGGATTAGACGAGCTGGAAAGCATGGTAGTTACCAGATGGCACCAAGATTATTTATTGATGTCATTGTTGTACTCGAGTTAGACCAAATACTAAATGGATCTCTGGGATCTAATGTATTTGTTAGTTGGGCAACCGAATTTGAAAAGTAACTAGCAAGGGAGTTGAGTTTGGAATTATAACAAACACAATGTTAATATAAGATTCAATTCAAGAACAAAATGAAATTAATACAATTACTAATAGAAAACACGGTGTAAGAACATCCTGTGACAATTAAACATCTCCCTCGGACTTGATGTATAAGTTGGTGATTGACTACAATATCTAGAACATCCATAAAGTGAGAAAAACAAGTCTCCGAGAATAATCTCTTTTCGACATCATTCATTCTTCCCTTCAATTAGTTGAATAATTTGGTGTTAGAATGCATTCACCTTGCCAAGAGACCATCTATCAGGGGAGATTAGATGGTCCCAGTCCTGATCAAAAAAGAAGTTGCCATTAGACCAAGTAATTGTACAAATTAAGGACACCAAACTGTGAAACTTACTACGGAAACATGCCATCAGGATAAAAATGAAAATACATCAAAATATATTCACTTTTATATTAATCAACTACTCGATTGAAAAATATCAATCAGATTAATAATATACATCATTATGAGATTTAACATGCATTCAATTGAAGATTATTTTCATAAAATATAACTAAAGGGCATGAAAATCATAGTTAACATGTCTTCGTTAGCATGTATCATCAACAATATTAAGTCCCGGTCAACATTAAGCGATTTGAGACGGATAACTAGTAAATGATGAATAAAATTTGTGAGTTATTACACCCAATTAAAACAAATGAATGTAAGATAAATGTAACAATCATTATAATCATGCATAATTATCATAGGTGATTATCGGGATATCGGCAAATCATTAACAAAACCAAGTGACATCAATATTCATTAACAAAACGGGATATCTCATATTTCATTTAATATGTCCCAACAACGCAAAACAAAATGAAAAAAAAAAAGAATAACCTAAAATATCTGGCAGAATTACCACAAATTATTATTAAGCTGAACTAGTGAAGATGATGATATAGTGTGTTTGAAATTATTATAAAACTTGAACATCAATCACATTAATAATATATATCATTATGAAATTTAACATTCATTAAATTCAAGTTTATTGTCATACAATATAACTAAGGGACATGAACAACTTGGCATGTAATGTTGAATAAATTATTCACATTTATCGTCAACATTCTTTCGCATCGGACAATCAGACAACTTTAACTGATTTCAGACATATAATTAGTAACATTCAAAATTGAATGGAAGATAAATGTAATAATCAAAATAATCATAGACAATTAGCAGGATATCAACACTGATTAATAAAGCATCGGTGTATCAACATTCATTAACAATGAAGTCAGCATCTTGAATAATGAAACAAAGTTTGCCACATCTTGATGACTTAATTTATTGGTAGCATATGGAGTGTTGCTTTGTGGGGTTATAGATTCAAACACTATAACTTACGAAATCTAGTATGCCTTTTGGAAATTTAAATTCTTTGAATGTGAGACAAAATAGGTCAGAATATGATTTATATTACATATCTGGGGAAATCATGGTACAAATGCACAAATATCATAGTGAATGTTTGAAATTCATTGCCATTTCCAAAGTTCTTTTAATACAATGGAGGGAAAAGTGACTTAAATTTCAAATTGATGAATGCAAAAGGAGGAAACATAAAAAACAGAGACCCATTTGATATAGAACTCAGATTAAATAATGCAAAAGGAATGTGGTGGTTAACACATCAATATGTAAGCAAATAATCAAATATTCCACTGAATGAAACCTATTTATTAGTTAACACATCAATTTGCTCCTTGTTAAAGTCATTGAATGTTTTACGGACGGTTTCTAATACTCTGACATAAACGGATGATAATGCTCAGTGAATATGGAGATGCGGTACAATTTTACAACCAGATTTCTCAGGTAGCGAAGTAATGGAGATCGGGTCGAATTTTGGATGAAGGAATTTAGGGTTTCTATCTTGTGAAAAAGGTAGGATTGATTTTCAGATCAGGGATTCTAGGATTTCGTGTTGTGAAATTGTTTATAATATAATTACCGGGGTTTGTTAAATTAGAATAATCTCAAATAACTCCTTGATTTTAGTTGTGATAAGATTGTGTTACTGTATATTAGTTTTAACAATTTTAAATTGATATTTGAAATTAATATATATATATATATAATTATATGATAGCTCTACAGTAAAATAACTTTGTTTATAGTAAAAATGAATAATCAAAAATAAATCTAGTAATATTTTAAATATATAAAAAAAGAAGGTGGAGCTCTAATTTTCACTAAGCATATGTTTGGCAACCGCTTAAATTATAATTTCAAATTTCATTAAACCCAATAAACATAATTTCATCCACACATTTCATTGACCCACAACTTACAATGGCTTTTTATCCACGCATTTACTAACTACTTATAATATAAAGACTTAAATTATAATTTCAAAGACTCCAAACATATGCTAAATTAAACCAGTTTTTGTAAACTTATAAAAGTGAGTTTAGCCCATTTAGGAGTCAAAACAATCTAATTAACCATCTTCAATTCAAGACCTAAATAAAACCGTCTAAAGAAGGTCCCCCCTTCCTGAACCGCTGTGAGCCCCGCCTTCGATGCTGTGAGCCCTCGCCGCCATTAGCTGTGAACTCTCGCCGCCAGTTGCCACTGGCCCGTGCATATTGCAGGTGAGCATTTGAAAAAAAAATTATTTCATATTTGGTAGATTTATCGAAAGAGAACAGAATGATAAGGAAATTGCCCAACAATTTGCCCAGGAATTGTATTCTCTTGTTCTTTTGGGCAGTGGGTCTCTGAAAACAGAAGAAAGGAACTGTTTCCACTTCAACCACAATGTCATCACCATCTAAGCAAGTATTGGGTGTGGGGGTATTTCTGCTGAATGGTAATAAAGTGCTGCTGGGCCGCCGTCGCACCCCTGTTGGCCGCAACACCTTCACCCTTCCCGGCGGCCACCTCGAGTTCGGTTTGTCCATGAACGCCATTTTACTTTTTGCACTTATCATTATTTTCATACTGATTATTACTACTATACTGTTTTGGGGTTGGGAGAGTCTGAAATAATTGAATTACAATTTTAGGTAGAAATTATTTCTATATAATGGTGAATTTATGTTAAAGTGTTGGCAGATTTTTATGTTAATGTACACATGTGTTTGATAATGTTAAAAGATAATTGCTTAATTCTTGAAAAGATTGAGACTGCCCATGGCAATAGGAACTTAATAAAGTAAGGACCATTTGCCCCCTAACTCCATCGGGCGAATACTTGAGGAGAGGAGAGGCACGCCCCACACTCTATTTCTTTTGTCGGAAATATTGGGGCAGGCAGGGAATGGCCTTGCATTTTGAATTAAAGATTGATTTAGGAAAAAACTTGCGTGGAACATAATATCAGGAAGACTCTTATGAGATGGAGAACTATTGAATGTGCTCAGCTTGACGTGAGAAGGAGACAAAAAATTCTTCTATCGGCAGTAAGACTGTTACTACTGAGAGGATAAAATTTTAATGCCAATTTTGGCAATAAAGCTGCTTCTTTTATAGATGAAGCAAAGCCAAATATGCTCTTAGGATGTTTAAACTTTAAAGAAAGACCGTGTTAGAGCATGGAGAATATGCGTTTTTACTCTTTAATGGACTTCAACCTATTAGTACTAATCTCCATTTGGATGCTTCCTGTAGGTGAATTTTCCCATGAATCCTCTTGAGATGGCTAAGTGACATTAATACCTTGTGACTTGTGTTGAGGGTTTTTAACAAACATCTGTTGTATAAAAATGATTCCGTTAATTTGCATGATTTGTCATGAATATTATTCCCGATGCCCTAATCCATGTGGTTAAACATTTTCTGAAGGGATTTATCCATCCTATAAATGTCACACTAAATAGCTAGTGAATTAAGTTAAAATTCTATCTGCAGTGCTCTGAAAATTTGCTGAGAAGAGCACCATAAGATGTGTCATGGAAGACCAAAATTGTAGAATAATTTAAATATTTTATGAAGTTCCTAATTTTCATTGGAATGACACCTCTATCATTCAAGTCATATCCATCAGTGGACTCCGAATAAATTTTATTGTACCACTCTGTGCATTTCTTTAGTTTTATTACTCTGATTCAAGGTTGGACTTGTGTATTAGTGCCATGTTTCTAAAGTGAGAGTCAAGTTTTGTTTTATGATAAGTTCCATGCATTTTTTAGCACAACATTAACAAGTTGTATGTAATATCTTTGAATTATATATGTTTGTACCTACGCATGTATCTATGAATGCATTTGTGTGTGTGCGTGTTATCTAATTAGTGCCATGTTTGGATGGTATTATTGGTCATCCCCAAATATAGTAGAAAAGAAAGAGTTCAAGCTATTCATTGACGAAGCTTCTTTTTAAAGTTATGCCAAATGTTGAATGCTTCTTTCTTCCCGTCCCTCACCTTTATGTTTCTTCCACTTATTACTAGTTTGATGTTTATATCTTATATAAGTGCTTTTTGTTTGTCCTAAAGAGAGATCTTGTACCACTGCATAAAATGTCGAGTGATGCCTGGAAGTTCTGATGAGTTTATTTTCATCACCACTGCATAAAATGTCGAGTGGTGCCTGGAAGTTCTGATGAGTTTATTTTCATCACCATTATTACTACTTCAATAGATAGGGTGATTGACTTCCCATCTTTTTTAAGAAAACTGCATCTTTTACTTAAAGTATTGATTTTCTCTTGGCATATTTGTATAAAAGTAATGTGCTTCTCGCTTTCTTCTAACTTGTCTTTCGGTGGATGATCATGCATGGGTGTAGATTTGATCATTCCTGCATCTCATGCGGACTGATCGGTTCCTCGTTGAAAAAAAAAAGGGTCTTACACTTTGTAGTTTTATTTATGGTTTAACTAATTGTGATTAATGTGATGCGTATTTTCAGGAAAAGGATATGGACCATCCCATGTCTCAATTAGAGTTCTTCAGCCATGTCCACAGGACTAATCACGGGCTTGGGGATTTTACTGATAAAAAATCCAAAAGAGTTCATGTAAGTACGATTAGAGTTTATATACAATATTTTTAAGATAATGAAAACAATAAAAAATAATTTTTTTTTTCTTCAAGATAAGTATAAAGCTTCTATTGAGTTCAAGTATGGTATAGACAGAGACGATCAGCCTGAGTTTGATCCCGATTCATGGATCAATGCTGTCAACGGGCCATCTAAGGGCTGTATTTATGGGTTTGGTCCTCGACAACCTGTTTCACATGTTTTGGGCACACCTAGACGTTCGATACTTGCACACGACTTTATGAGTAATGAAGATGTGAATAAGGTGAAGTCGGAGTTGGCTAGTGCACGGAATGCGATAGAAGAAAACAATGAAAGAATTGATAATCTTACTGTACGTCTCGAGCGAGTCGAAAGAAATCACAAGGTCGAGTTACGAGAAATAGTGCGAAGTATGCTTAGGGAACTAAATATTCCAAACAATCAATTTCCTTCTAGTTCTGGACCACGAAATAATGATATATGAACCTGTGGTACTTTTTCTTTAAAATTTTGATGTAACAAACCAATGATCAAATTTTTGTTGCGTTAAGATAATAGTTTATATTTTGGTATATTGATTATTGTTAGCTTATTTATTTTAGTGCATTTTTATAATTTTTTAATAATTTTGTAAAAAAAAAAAAATTAATTTTCATATACGAAAGTTCCGTAGGTAATATGAGTTTTACGAATTTCTAAAAGCACGCTATTACCAACGGAAATTCTGTAGGTAATGCGACACATGGTTGCAAGTCATGCAAGCACTATTATCTAAGGAATTTCCTTTGGTAAAGACTTGAGACATTACTTACGGAATTTTTGTTAGTGCCCGTTGCTATTTTCAGGGTCACTAAAAGTTTATAAACGGAAAGTCCGTAGGTACAGGGTTAGGACATTACCAACGAAATTTTCGTAGGTAAATGGTTGTATCATTACCAACGGAATTTTCGTAGATAAAGGATGAGGACATTACCAACGGAATTTTCGTTGGTAAAAGCGTGTGTCATTACCAACGGAAATTCTGTAGGTAAAGGGTTGGGACATTACCAAAGGAAATTTCGTTGGTAATGGCATACACTTTTACCAACGGAAATTCCTTTTGTGAAGATCACCAACGGAATTTCCGTTGGTAACTTTCAGCGACCCTCAAAATAACAACGGAAATTCCGTTGCAATTAGTCCGTTGATAGCGACTATTAGGCACGGATATCATGGCTTCAGCAACGGAAAATCCGTTTCTGAAGCCACAGTTTTTTGTAGTGAATGTTTTGATCATTACAAACAATTGATCATCTTGTTTTACTAACAATTGGTTTAAAGTGTTTATAATCTTCAAAGCATTCAAATCAATTTATCGTCAAAAGATCGAGATCAAAACTACACAACAAATTGGACTTTCAAAGAAGGCAAGATCAAAGTCAATTATTCAAGATAAGAGTTCAAAATTCAAGAAAGATCAAAGATCAGATTTTTAGATTAAATGAAAATGTATTAATACTTTAATCTTTAGTATTAAATGATAAAAGCTCAAAATCAATTGTGTCCAAAAATATGTTGATATCACTTGCATAAAATGTTTTGATTAAAGTTAAAATAAATATTTCAAAACTTTTTAAATCATCATCTTCATCAAAGTTTCTTCCTAACACTTCAATAAGTAACAATAGATGAAAAGCTCAATATTGTACAAAGATATGTGCTCCTTGTTTGTAAGTCACCGAAAGAGTTGTAAGGGTTTTCGATTACGCTATAAGTCAATCAATATAGTGAAAATGCCTAGCTTGGGACGGAGAGCTTGGTAACGGGGACGTAAATCATTGGTTTGGATCGAACCTTCATAAACATATCGCTTGCATTCTTTTTCTCTACCCTTTTATTTGTTTACATTATGATTATATTTATTTCTTGACTAATCTATATTACTTTAGCTTCATATTTTACGATTATTTTTCAAAAAGTTTGTAAAAACCAACTCACTTCCCCATTGGTCAATTGTTCTTGGGTTATCACAACCGTGATCATCTATTTTAAGGTTAATTATCCTAGTAGCTATTGAACTTTTTCAAATATTTTCCAATTGCCATGAAACTTTAAAAATTTTCTAAGTTGCCTCTGAACTTATATAAATGTTATCTCATCCGTCACTTCGTCACACGTTTTAAAAAATAACGGGCTTGATGAATTTATCAAAATGCTATCCCGTATGTCATGTCATCAAGTTCTTTAACTTTTAAGATGACGAGTAACATATGGGATAACATTTTAGTAAGTTCAGTGACAACTCGAAACTTATAAAATTCAGCGGCAACTGGGAAACATTTGACAAAGTACATTGACAATTTAAAAAAATCTTTTAAAATTCAATGACTATTAAAAAAATTTTGTGGCAACTAAGATATTCAAGTTTCAACCCTCAATTTTAATGTGGTAAAAGTTGTTTCTTATGTCATCAAACAACTCCCTCACACAACCTCAAGTTTCTCAATTCTTGATCGTCCGTCTTGTCAATCCTTAATGCTCAATAGACATTCTAATATTTTTGTTGTCTCTAACGTCTTCGTTATTAAATTATTATGTTTTTTTACAAGTAAGAGACTTCGATATGTTCTTTCCTATGATTTCACCAATTTAGAATATCTAAATATTCAGATTATTCTTGACTAATGTATATACCCAGCTTCAAAATATGTATAGAAGATAAATCTCCAAGATTCTTCTGTCAAATTGTCTCCTCCAATCAAAAGGCATGGAAGATCTAGTACATTTTGACATAATTAGCATAAGGTATGAATAATCAGCTCTGATTTTTTATATTATTAGTAACAGTAAAAAAATCAAACTGAATTCACAACCACTTCCAAAAGTAAATTCAGTAGTATTGAAATTTAACACTGCATATTAATAAATATGGGATTCTTGAATATGCAGATTTCACGGAATTCAAATTAGGCAAAAATGCAAATATAAAGTTGTAATATAAACTAATCATTTTGAACAAGTAATCATATATCTTTCAAATTAATTTCATTTAAGCTAAATTGCAAATGATTATTGGCAACCCTCAACGTGCGTCAATAGGTCATTTGAAATTGATTATTTTATAAAGGCAAAATAGCTAATTTTATGTGCGGGTTGCGACCGAACAAACCATAACACGCAAGACTCCTACAAAGGGTTCAACAAGGATTACTCCTCATATTTTTATACAAATACAAAAGTGCAACGTAATATTTGCTCATTATTTCAAAACACGCTAACAGATTATTTTAGAGAAAAATTGTTAGTAGGAACCGGATGTGCCACAATAAGCAAATAATAAAAACCTTTAATGTAAAAAAGAATGTACCAAAAGAAAATTGTGGTGTTAATATAACCCCCATAAGATAATTTCGTTGAACAAAGATACACATTCTACTAGAATTCTATTGAAGTATTAATTATAGGATTTAACCTTAAGAAACTCTAATACTTATAAATAAAAATTCCAAAGCACTTGTTCAGACATGATAGAGCTCAACTCAATCTTACATGATGATATGTTGTAATTTTCACTTGTTTTACTAACAAAACTTAATTTTCTAAAAAGTAAGTCTTTAATTACATTTAGAAAGCAACTTTTAAGCACAATAGCAATAGTCTCTCGAACTTGGAAAGTAATAACAAAAATAGCTAACGACAAAACATATGCCACAACCTCAAACGCTCTTGGAGCGTTCTGGTAGTACCTAATATTATCAAAGTAACGTGAAACTAGAGCTGGCAAATGGGCTGGGTTAGGCCAGCCCAACCCGCCAAAACAGGGCCACATATGAAACTGGACTGGGCTGGCCCAGCCCAGTTTTGTATGGGTCAGAAATATGTTAGCCCAGTCCAGTCCATTGGTCCAACTTATCTTAATTTTCTTTTTTTTTTTTTTTTTTAAAAATAATTTTTTTTTTACAATCTAATACTTTACATCAAATACAATCTTAGATAAATTTAGACTATATAGATATTTTTAAAAAGATTAATTTATAAAATTAGGGCTCTCATGTATTAGTTAACAGATAAACGTCAATTTTCTTTCAAAATAATAATTTTTTTTGTTAATTGTAAACTATATGTAGACACTTTTTTAAAAAAAAAAAATACAAATATTAAAAGCATGCTAGTCTTATTGTTTTTAGATATAAGCATGCTTTGCTTAAATTAAAATTTTTACTTATAAGTAAATTTAAAATAAATAATTTACTTGTCACACCAAATATATTTTGGATTGAAACTTAAATGAAACTAAATTTTAATTAAATCTAAACAATATTATGTTGAATCCTAAGATTTTTGGACTAATGTTTATTGATGACTTTGACTTAGATCATTTTGGATTGATATTATTTGAATTATGTATTGGGGCTATTCACAAAATGAGTTAATTAGTGTTAAGGAGAAAAAAAAATCAAAAAAAAAAAAAAAAATCAAAATCAAAATCGGGCCGGCAGCCCGGTTTTATTTGGGCTAGGGCCAACCCAACCCAAGAAGGTGGGCTACATGGGTCGGCTCGCGGGCCGGGCCAATTTTGCCACCTCTACGTGAAACTATCGGCCATATGTCATCTTATTAGAACATCAACATATCTTATTACAACATCAACATACTTGCCATTGCATGCCATAAATTATGAAAAAACTCAACATCTACCCCACCATTTCCACACCATATGCACACTTCAAAAAATTATTAAAGCTATAAAAATAATAAAATGCACTGTGAGTTGTTGAAGAAAAAAAATCCTATCTTTTTGATGGGTTGCCTGCTTGTGGAGAGGTTAACTGGCGTTAACATGTGAAATAAAGTAGGCCCATATCATGTTATATTTTAGATTTAAGAAAAAAATAATTTGTGGTTTCATATTATATTATGCTATTCATACATGCGACATCTATATTTTTCATTCATTTGTTTTCACATCAATCACAATCTTCCTAACTTTACCAATATATAGATGAATTCCTCTGATATATTCCAATTTTTAACAAAAAAATATATTTTGTAGATTTATACTAGACTTTGAGAAACGTGTTCCTCTTTTTTTTTTTTTTTAAGGAAAAGAAACTATATTAGCTCAAGTCAGCCCGAACCTCAGACGAAATAAACAAAGGAACAAAATATGTCCAATCGAAAAGACAATTATCTAACGTATTAAAAGAAGCCATGGGGTCACTATATTCCCATTTCTGGTGATATAATGACAATAACCACTACTTGTTTTTCTGAAGAAGTACTACAATATCACCTAAAATGGCTTCATATGGTGCCAGCTGACTATAGGTTGTAGACTAGCTGGAGAAAGTTCAATCCCGCTGACTGTGCTGTGCTAGCCGTGTTAAGACATGGAGTTCCATTTTAAAAGTCAACCTTGTTAAGATGAGTAGTTCAAATCTTTATATATTGGTTAATATTTTGATATTTAACCGATGTGGGATTTATTCCTTACTATGCCCTCGCAAGATGGTAGCTCGTTTAAGATAACCAATCTTAAAATCTGTGTGCTCGTTTTTTGAGTCTTAGTCGGATGGAGTTACTCAGATTAGATCAGATTGTTGTCTTGAGAGACCCTTGCTGAAGGGATTGAAATCGGCTGAAATGAAAGGAGGTTTGGAACACAAGGGTCAAAGAAAATTTTGATGCCGTGAGTCTGTCCCAGACTCACCAACAGAGACCCCATGGAGAATTTTCCTCTTCTACAAAACAACATGCCATAAGAATGAGGCGTCGCTTGGAATCCTCACGAAAGAAGTCCGACTACTTGTGATATTTTTCTTTAAAAACCCGGGCCACTAGTGAGGAATGATCGGTATAGAGATGCGCAGACCTATTTAACTAGGAGAGCTTGGTTGAACAAAGACAACTCGCAAAAATCCAATCCTCAATCCCTTTTGGCCGCAATGTTCGACCACTTGACCCAAGAGATCCCTCCCAACCTCGTCTCCACCCCACCAAAACCTCCTTATCAATGCTTTCAAATCCTCACAAAGGCTGACCGGAAATCGAAAAGTGCTCATCATGTAGGTCGGGATTGATCGCATCATTGCTTTGATGACAACTTCCAGGTCTTTTAGCATTGAAAACACCTTCTTATTGCATTCCACCACTGCTAGGATGCCTAGGTATTTACCATGAGACTGCAAACCTTGAAGTCCGAACATGTGCAAAATGTTGGCACGGTCATCGTCCCCCACATTCGGGCTAAAGGTAATTGCAGATTTTTCAAAATTTATTTTCTAACCAGAGGCCTTTTCATAAGTGGCAAGGATTTCCAACATGGCGACATAGTCGGGCTGTTTGGCACACAAAAAAATTAGTGATCAATCATCCGCAGAGATAAGTGATTAATCGTTGGACTCTCCCTAGCACGTCTGAATCCCACAATTCTTTCCCCTGTCTCAGCCTGTTGTAATAGTCCCAAAAACACTTTTGCACATAGGAGAAATAAATACGGGGAGAGGGAACACCTCTGCCAGAGCCCCCTAGCTTGAATAACCATTCCTTGAAGTGTCCCATTCAGATATAAAGCAAACATTGCGAATGATGTACTAGCTAGATTAGATTAATCTCAACCACTTCTCTGGAACCCCATCTTCTCCCATGTCTAATTTTACTATCATAAACTCATTTCTCCCGTTGCATTTGTTGGCAATAGAATGTAGAGATTCAAATGCCACATACACATTATCTGAAATTATTAGTCTCCTAGGAACAAAAGCACTATTGTTTTCGGATCCAAGATCTGGAAGAATCACTTTCAGGCTGTTTACAATAGTTTTTGTAACTATTTTGTATAGTATGTTACATAGGCTAATCGGCCGAAGTCAGTCGGAGAGACAACTTGGCTTTTCTTAGGTATGAGGACCAAATTGGTAGAATTTATTGAAGCCACGGACATACCATCATTTAGAACTTCTAATACTGCATACATAACCTGAGGGCCCAATGTTTCTGATAGAAGGCTCCATGGAAGCCATCAGGTCTGGGGACATTTATGGGACGAGTCAAGATCTGTTGTCTCAAATATATGTTCTTTTAGTTGTCCTCCAATAAAAACTTTACACATCATCATGAGGTGATCATTATGGATAACATTTAATACATTCACATTTGCTCTTAAGTTAATTTATTTGATAATGTGTAAAGTTTTAATTGGGGGGACGTATATTTGGAAAAGAAGATGTGGAGTCTCGTGGGACATGCATAGGTACCTTGCATATATTCAAATGAAATAACTTACCCACCGTTCATATACCAATGCTTTTTTCTTCTTTGATTTTGTTGAAGATTTGCCTCCATCATCCCTACATCTTTTCGAATTTTTTGTCGATTTTGATGATGAATTTCATCATCTTTATGGTGCATTTTCGGTGCCTACTTTGCTGTAAAATGCTTCATCGAAGATGAACGAGTTACTGCCATTTTGGGGTGTTAATAACTGATTCAGATGGAAATGGGGAAGAATGTTGGCTACTAATCTTTGTTTAGGGTTTGAATCCTATAGAAATTAAGGGATTTGGATTTATTTGGGTAATATTGGAATGGGATTAAGTAAGGTAACTGAATCTTGCATGAATATCTCCAAAAAAATTCACACTAAATCAAAGGTTTAGTTGAAGATTGGGAGAAAATTGCCAGAAATTGAGAAGAAGAAATCGCAAACCTTGTATATAGTGGCGGATCTAGGATTGAAGTTCAACTATGGTGGACGTTGACTGACCGTTGACCAGTCAACGGCCGATGCTTGTGAAAAAATAATGTGAAAATATTTTTAATAAATACGTAACTTATCAAGCAACAAGAAAATCATATAATAGTGAAATATAATTCAATACAAGCCGTAATAATACTAAAAAGTGTTTAGTACAACTCTAATTTCAATTTGTGAGACTAGATAACTGCATTCTTCGAGGTCACATAGTCTGAAACCGTTTCAAGATCGCCTCATTCTCTATTTCTTTGAGGTTGAAAAAACATTTTCATGTCTAATATCTTGTCTGTAGACTGTAAATTAGTCACTCAACGGTTCAAGACAATGAGTAATCAAATTACAAAAATTATTCCCCAATCAAATTATTCAATCCCAAGTCCCAACTCAAATTATTCAATCCCAACTAAAACATTTAACACAAATACAACATAAAATTATTCAATCTCATTTCCAGGCCAGATACAGATTCACAAGTCCCAACTGGCAGTAAGCATGAAGAAACACTTAACAGAGAAAAAAATTTAGGCAACACAACTTATGTAACTTATAAATTTTACATAAAAATTATAAATTTATGAGCAATAATCAATATAAGTCAATACGTCAAATAATAGAATAGAAACTAATAACTAACTAATATTAATTAACCATAAATGATTAACTACAATATTAATCAAGCATTTAACCTAATAGACTAATAAAATATAAGCATATAACCAATTAACCATAATAAGTTAAAAACAAAGTACAAAATATTAAACAATCAAGAGCACAATGCACAAGATTCAAAAAGTAAAAAATTAAAACCTTTCTACTTTATTCAGCCTTTCTTCATGTTCAGGTGTGAGCTTCCAAAACCTTTCTTCAGCTTTTGTCGTTCAGCCCAAGGTTGGGTAATTGGGTTCTGTTTTCACTTTTAAGCGTGTGTCACATACTCACAGGTTTCTTACTTAGTTCCGCCAGAATCGCAGACTCGCAATAGTATCACTGCTGTGACACTCGGCTCGGCTTCCCTTCTTCTTCTCCGTCGGCTCGGTAAATTTGCAATTAGAGATTTCAGTTCGGCCGTTCCTGTTTTAGGTTTCTTTCTTTTCTCAATTTTATTTTCAAATTTGATTTTTGACTGTAGATATCCGATTTGGTCATTTTTTGCATTTATCGAATGGATCAATTTATTGAAATAATTGGACAATTGCAGGCCAACAAACTTGGGGCCAGGTTGCGACCCAAAATATTTTACGCACAATTTTTTCGTGAAATTCTAGCACGGGCGGACGCAGGGTCTCGCCATGTGACCCAGTCGCCCCTGCTTGTATATGGGAGATTTGAAGGACCATACGTGTTTTTGCAATTCTTTTGAAAATACCTGATTTTTAATTTTTTTTTTCAAAAAAACAACAATGGGTTGGGACTAAGTTTCTCAAAATTAAGGTTTTTTTTTACCCAAAAGTTCAAATCATTGAAGGTCTTCTACCTAGGCTAGCTCCAAATTATAGACAAAGCCCAACCCCAAAATTCAAACCCTATCTTGTCGGTTGAATCTCCAAAAGAGATAATTAGGTACATTACCAACTTTTTTTAAGAAAAATTGAAATTTTTTGCACTTTGATAAATACAATCTACCATTTAAAATGATTGATTTTTATTATTTACTAACATTTCATTTATTTTATATATTTTATCACTTTCCATACAAGTTTCCTCAAATTAAGGTGATGCGAATCCACAGAAGAATTGATCCGAACCCCAAGAAAGCTAAAATCTAGTCGCAAGAACTTGACATGATGATCACTTGAACCAAAGAACCAAAGTCATGAACGCCACAAAGGTTTGTAAAATCTTTGATAAGTTTTAAGTTAGTTCAATTAAGAATCCGGAAGAAAAGTGAATCCCCACTTTTAATTAATCTCTCAAAAATCAAAACTAACTCTACCTTCATAGCCATATGCACCATGTCTCCCAACTCTACATAGTATTGTAATTCTACTACATTTGCTATATTCCTATTTAACCCATTGTGGCCTCTATAGTCTTCTCTTCTAGGTGTCTTTTCATGCCTATCTCCTCTACACCTCATCCTACCCATATCAGCTACATAATTATAATGATCTTCATCCTTAAATTCAGCCATAAGGTTATAATCACGCCTATCCTGTCTCCTAACATTAGAGATCCTGGGTTGTCGTTCCCTTAGTAAATTTGTAATTATCGTTTCATGCCTATCCAACATACTTACATACCCATCATCTCTTTATTATTATCCCTCATCTCGTCAAACACCAAGGTCATCCGCTCAAATTGTTGTTGCATGGCTTTTAACAAGAAGAAATTAGGATTGAAAGAAAAATTTGACCTTACATGTTTGCACTCGTGTTTCACTCTATTTGGTTTTTTTTTCCCGATAATAATCACACCACTCTTGCCTTTTACCCCTCTTTGTGTTTCTTACCAAGTTCTCTAAGAAACTAACTAAACTCAATCAAGAATTCGGTCGTCGTAACGTTCAAGAACAAGAATAAGAAAATAAAAGACAACGAGAACGATAAAAAATAAAATCACAAAAGAATAAGATTTAAGCACCGGGTGACAATATGACACAAAAACTCAAAAGAATGCGTTTCTTGAATTTTCTTGAATATTTTTAGCTTTTTTTTATATGATTCAAGATGAATCTGATGAAACAAAAAAGTAAAAGATAGAACATGATTTTAGTGCCAAAGCTTTGATACCAATTGATGCGAACCCACGAAGAATTGAATCTTGGAACCCACAAAAGAATTGATCCAAACCCCAAGAAAGATAAAATCAAGTCGCAAGAACTTGACCCGATGATCACTTGAACCAAAGAACCAAAGTTATGAACGCCACAAAGGTTTGCAAAAATCTTTGATAAGTTTTAGGTTAGTTCAATTAAGAACCCGGATGAAAAGTAAATCCTCACTTTTAATTAATCTCTAAAAAATAAGAACTAAGTCCTGAATGTTTACAATACCAAGTGTTTAAATAGTAAATATTAAAGAAATCCTAATCTAAATCAGAAATAATTTAAAACTAATAAAAATAAGAGTCGTGTGCGAAAAAGGAAACTAAAATATGCCAAACTTCTCTTGGAGAATACTTTGCGATCGCATGGTTTGTATCTATTATGTTCTGCCTCATAAAAGCTAGTCTTGCGATCACATCTTTGGATTACCATGCAATCGCATGGTTAATTGTTGTGATCTCCTGCGCAAATTTTTGCCCATCCACATTTTTGACCTCCAACTTTGTTTCATGCTTATTTTGGTCCTCTAACCTTCCATTAGTCTCCGATATGCCTTCAATATGGTCCTTAGCTTGAGTCAAATGTAACAAATGTCTATGGCATGCATGGATCGCATCATAAGAGGACCGAAATCATAAACTTTTTCATCACATTTACTCAATGTAGAATCTATACCCTCGGTCAATGTCTCAAATCCTAGTTTCTAAAGTAAAGTCCCTCTCGATTATATCTCTAATATTTTCCCATGCCCCAAGGTATATTTTCTGAAATCATGTATTTTCACTAAACATCATTTCATTTTTTTGAACATTATTTGTCATTTTGGATTATTGCTACATATTCTTGTGCAAATTGTTTTTTTTTTTCTAACAATACTTGTTACTACAAAGTGTTACTATAAAGATTTAAGTACAAAATCATTTTTTTTAAAATATAATGGTGACACAATGGAGTTCACTGAACTTTCACCATACATACAACTAGGTCATAAACTTTAGTTTTGGTGCAATCATACCAATATACTTTAATTTACTAACAATCAAGCCACTCCATTTAAATTCCATCAACGAGCCTACAACTGTTAGTTGATTGAGGGTCCATTTGAGATTGATTTTGGAGCCCAACTTCTAAATGTCAAACAATTAGAAGTTGTTTTAGGCGTTTGGTTAATTTTTAAAAAGTGATTATAAAAGAATATGTATCATGTGGCTGATTTTGAGAAGCAGCAAAATGATAGATTTTCAGATTCTGCTTTTATCTTTTCTATCTGTCTATTATGAAAATACTAATTTTGACATTAATTAATTAAAGTAATTCCTTTTATGTCACAAATTTATTAGTATTCTAATTATAATTCATCTCCACAAATAATTTAAATTTAAATTTTGTTGACCTCTGAATCTGCACTATCCACATGTCAACAGATCTCCAGTCAATCCACTGCTAGCCTGTATGTTACCTGCACAATAGGACAATCGTTAGATACAAGATCACTGAGAAAAAAAAGGTCGATGATTGTTGGTACTTTGACGATCAAGTCAAGTACAAAATATATGAGAGAATATTTGGGTGTAGGAGAGACAAGCAGGCCGAGATTTGAGCAGAGTTTAAGGGTAGAGAATAATGTGTACCTTGGAAGGAAAAGAGATCTTGTATTTATAGGTCCAGAAGTCTAATTGATTTGGGTAAGCAATCAATTAGACATTTAATCAGATCTTCCCTCCTTATGAGATAAGGAATAATTGGATGTGAACGTGATCTTTTAGATTTTCATCCTTATCTCAATTGATTTCCAATATCGTCTTAC
Organism: Forsythia suspensa; assembly: GCA_023638005.1. NCBI lineage: Eukaryota > Viridiplantae > Streptophyta > Magnoliopsida > Lamiales > Oleaceae > Forsythia > Forsythia suspensa. Next base: position 2,628,944 of record CM042670.1, read on the forward strand.
CAATTATTACTAGAAGATTGAGATTTGGTTTCTTTTTGAGTTCGTGTGACAATAAAAAACAATCTTTCTTGAAATATCACTTTAGCCATCCCAAAATATTAGGCGACTGTGAATTATACGGAATTCAAAGACTGACGAAGCACCCCAGGCTGGTCATGAATGTCGAGACCCTTCATGGGCTTTATTGTAATTGGTTCAGACGTGTGAGGATTTTGCTAGGCCTATGAGGCATTCGCTGGGCCCATGAGGCCTCTGCTGGGCCTATAGGGCCTTACCAAAATTGGATGGTAACACTAGTTTCCCAAGTCCAAGCTTGTTATTTATGATAGGTGTGGTACTTAAGAGTTTCTCTGATAACCCTTTTTCTAACGAGGACAAAGGCTTGAGGTATATTCTGAGGGGTGAGTGATTGTGCCGAAGCTGTCATGCTGAGTGAGTTCTTCGCATATGTATTCGACCCTAGGCCAAAGCTATCACACTGAAAGAGTTCATTGCATATGTACACCAGTCCCTAGACCCGAGACTTGTTTATTCATAGCAGGTGAGGGTTTTGACTTGTGAATTTCTAAAAATTGACGTGTGGTCCACATGGCATTTTTGGAGTTGAAGTGTCATTAGTCCATCAAGGCCTGTCCATTACGAAGGGTAATGATGGCACAACCACCTTATAACTATGACTGGCAACGCCATCATTGATGGCGTGTGTTTGGGAAGGTGCGCGTCCCCAAAATTAAATTTTCTTCTTTCATCTCCCGTCTCTTTTCTCTTACTTCTGCCACGCGGCTTCTTCTTCGATGGTCAGATGGTGAGGGTTTGAGATTAATGGTCGCGATGCAATATGTGCTGCCTATATAAACCTCATCCTCTTCCTCATTTTCCTCTTTATTGTTGTCCAACATTTTCAAGTACACAAAGGATTTTGATGAAAGATATTGGTCATTTTACTGGTTTTCAGGCCAAGTATCTCAGCACAACTCTAATCAGTTACGTAAAGTTCTAGGATTCTTTATCCTTCTTTGATACTGTTGGGGTTCCTCGAGTTGTCCTCTGTCATTTTTCCTGTTACTACAGTTACTATTGTGTGACCGGCGATGGGTTTTTTGAACACTTAAGTCTCTATTGTTCTAGCCTAGTTAGGAAAGATAAATTCAAAAAGTGATGATTCGCAGAACCATTCGGCAGACTTCAGTGTAGATCCTAAAATAATGGGTGAACCTATGTCCTCACCCGACCATGACGATGATATAGCGATGAGGCCCACCATTGTATATTTTAGTGTTGTGTCTACTAGTGAGACATTGGGAGAAGGGCCTTCAAAGACGAAGGTAAGAATAGAGTAGCCGGCCAGGAAAAATTCTAGAGAGGGTGCATTCGACTATGAGGACTTCGCTACATCGAAAGGATGTTCTGGCTACTTGTCAGTTGGATGAGAAGCTCACATCTTCAGTACAATCGGCGACCCTGATTTAGAGTCGAATTAAGGAGGCAGGTCTAGAGATGCTAAGATTAACATATGATATTCTAGAGACAGTCCATCTTCGCATCTCTCTGGCTTATGAGAGAGCTGACGACCCTCTAGAAGGCTTCGTGGCCATTTGCAAGCCCTAGATGTAGAAAGGCATTCAGTTGCCCCTGCATCTATTTTTTCATCAAGTGTTAAGTGATTTCAACTTAGCTCTGACCCAGATTACCCTGAACGGTGGGGGCAGATGGTAGCAGCCTTCGTTTCATAGAAGATTATAAAAGCCGATGGAGATATGTTAGCAAGAGCTTTTGAAACAATCACCATCTCTATCGGTCAGGAGGATGGTACAATATGTCACCAAGACTATGGCAAAGGTAGAAAATGGCTACAGACAGTGGTAGAATGATTTATTTTTCTTTGCTGGTGGGAACTGGGAATTTCTGCTGGAGGATCCTCAGCCAGATGTAACTGTCCCTTGTCATTTCAGAGGGATTGGTAAGTGTAGGTGCCATCAGTTCCTTTGTTTTCCTGGAGCCTGACTTACTTCTTTTTCTTATTATTTACAGTTTGTGGAAAACTTCCCATACCTAAGAGGGAGCAATCGTCGCTGAGGACGATTTGGACGAAGATACAGAATCTAAGTAGTGAGTTTTGAATTTTAAATAACCTACTCAAAGATAATCAATACCTAATACGTTATTGCCTGATGGGTAAGCCTCACTTTCCGTACTTTGGTTTCGTCTGCGTACTGTCCATTAGCTAATTCCTCTATGGTTTTGTGCAGCGAAGTATGTTTTCAACAGCATTCTCGTCTTCGCCATGAAGAATGACGAGGACGTAGAGGGTGATTCATTTTCCTAAGGCAGGTCGTCATCCGAGGCTCCGACTGTGATCCATATTGCAGTCTTTCTTGCAACTGTCGCCTCCTTGTCCCCTCATCTATATTCATCTCCTCTCCTACTCCCATCATCACGCGCTCCATCCTGCCAGTTGTCCATCCCACATACCAAGATAAGGATAAGAGGATCACAAACGAGGAGCCCAAGAGAATAAAAAGAGAGCCATCTTCGGTATCAGACGATGGGCTCATGAGAGATGCTTTTAGGCCCCAATAAAATGAAGAGGCTAGGCAGGCTGGGGTTAAACCTTCGAAGCTGGCGACCACGACTGAGCAAACTCCATCAAGTGGTAGAGTCGAGGGAGTGAACTGTATCAACATTGCCTCCAGGGCTGAAGAGTTAGACCCGTATCTACTAGAGATGTTACCAACGTCGGTTGATGTGGTGGCGGCAAGTGTATATAATTATTGGTCCTCATTGTGGGAGAGGGCCGTTGAGAAGGCCTCGTTGTCTGTACTGGTAACAATGGCTACGATGAATACTGTCCATAGCTTTATGCTAATTAATGAACTGTACAGTACTCTACTTGGTTTTGACCAAAAGTTGGAGAAGGTGGATGCCAAGTCTAAGAAACTTGCTGAGGATCTAAAGGCGATGAGCTTAGAGAACACAAAATAGGGTTTAGAAAATGAAGAATTAAGATCTAAGGTAAGTGCTTTGGCTGAGGCCGAGGCTGTCCTGAAGACCAAGCTGGAGGCTGCTGCTAAAGAGACCAAAGTGATGGAGACGAGAATGCATGTAGCCAATAGTCTATACAACTTGGCCAAAGCAGTAAAAAAGGTAGCTGAAGAGCATGTTGCGGCAGTGGAGTCCTCGATTGCTTAGGTCAATCGGGACTATGATGCCATGGTGACGGAGAAGGGATGGTTGTTTGTCGATGCTTGAGAAGAGACCAGGAGGGTTAAAGAAGAGTTGGAGGGTGTCAGAGCCTGCGTGTCCAAAGCCAAGCTCAGGGTGGTGAAGCAATATAAGAGAACTTTTTTGACCATGCATGAGTATTCTCGTCTTGCTACGTTGTTTATGAATGCTGGTGGGGACCAATTGAAGGAGAGGATCAAGGTTGTCCATCTAGAGTGGGACATCTCATTCCTTATATTCGACACTTCCTAGTTACCTTCAGCCCCTTCTGCCAATCAATCTGCAAACCAGTCTGATGTTCCTTCCCAATCGGAGTCTGTCCTTCGAAGCACCATCAGTCGAGGCTCCTCGTAATGACGAGGCTTAGGGTAGTACCTATTTTGTGTCGACCCTCAAGAGGCAACGGGGCAATAGGACTTGAACTTTATATTTTTTTCATCTTTGTAATGCTTTTAAGTCTTGAATGAGTTCAATGCCAATGAGAAGAAACTACTTCACATTTCTTATTTATTCATAAGTATTACTGTTTCGCTTGTTACTCCTTATCAATGAATGCAGTTATTTAACTTTAAAAAGATATTGAATGAATTCAATGTCTTTATCTAAAATTTGATCATCCTGATTTTCTTTGGGGCCTCAAAAGATCTCTTCGCACCGTAAATTGTTTACCCAACTAGCTAAGTTGACTAACCCACTCTAAATCACGTAGATGATCTAGGTTGTTTTCCTAGCGAGTTAAGAAGTAGGTCGCGAACTACAATCTATCGTTGCCTTGTTCAAATAACTAGTATGTGTTAAGTAGTTTGTTTGGCGAGTTGAGAGGCTGGCCATGAACCACACCTCCTCGTTGCTTTGTGTGTTTAACTTGTGATTTCACGCGTTAAGTAGTTTACCCATCAAGTTAAAAGTTGGCCGCGAACCACACCCCCTCGTTGCTTTGGTAACTAACTTGTATCACACTCATAAGTAGTTTACCTAGCTCGTCAAGGAGTTGGCCGCGAACCACACTCCCTCACTGGGTTGTTTGTCTAAATTGTATCGTACGTGTTAAGTAGTTTACCCAGTGAGTTAAGGAGTTGGCTGCGAACCATACACCCTTGCTGCATTGTTTTTCTTGTATTTTACACGTAAGTAGTTTATCCAACAAGTTAAAGAGTTGGCCACGAACCACACTCCCTTGCTTCTTTGTTATCTGACTTGTATCATACGCGTAAGTAGTTTACCCAGTGATTCAAGGAGTTGGCCACGAACCATATTCCATCGCTGTACTGTTTGTCTGAATTGTATCGTACGTGTTAAGTAGTTTACCCAGTAAGTTAAAAAGTTGACCACGAACCACCCTTCCTGCTGCTTTGCTGCCTTACTTGTGATTTTACGCGTTAAATAGTTTATCCATCGAGTTGAAGAGTTGACCGCGAACCACACTCCCTCGCTGCCTTGTTGCCTGACTTGTGATTTTACGCGTTAAATAGTTTACCCAGCGAGTTGAGGAGTTGCCTACGAACCACACTCCCTCACTGCTTTGCTGCCTGACTTGTATTTTACATGTTAAATAGTTTATCCAATTGAGGAGTTGGCCGCAAACCACACTCCTTCGCTGCCTTGTTGCCTGATTTGTGTTTTCAAGCATCAAATAGTTTACCTAGGGAGTTGAGGAGTTGGTTGCAAACCACACTCCCTCCCTGCCTTGTTGCCTGACTTGTGATTTCACGTGTTAAATAGTTTACCCAGTGAGTTGAAGAGTTGGCCGTGAACAATACTCATTCGTTGCCTTGTTGCCTGACTTGTGATTTTACGCGTTAAGTAGTTTACCTAGCGAGTTGAAGAGTTGGCCGCAAACCACACTCACTCGCTGCCTTTCTATGAAGCTTCCAAGCTTCATCCCTATTGTCTGGCATCACTTGGTCAGTTAGGTAGGAGATGTTTTCCTTCATCCATTCGGGAGATCACTGATCGACATCGAAGTTTGAGTCAGGACTTCTTCGATCGTGGGTCGACTGAGTCGCTCAACTGGTATGGCCTTTATTAAGTCCGAGTCTTTGCAGCTTGCCAACTTGGAAAAGGCAGCCGCATAATTGTTCTCAATCCTAAGGATTTGAAGCAGCTCAAATTTTTCGAAGTGCAGTAGAAATTCCTTGACTTTCTTTAAATAGACCACCATCATTTGCTCACGAACCATGAAAGTCCCATTAACTTGACTAACCACCAGCTGCGAGTCGCTATAGATCTGGATTTTTCTAGCTTTCATCTCATGTGTTAGCCTTAAGCCTGCTAGGATTGCCTCGTACTTATCTGCATTATTTGAGGCTTTGAACTCTAGGTAAAGTGGACAGTTGAGGTTATGACCATCGGGGCTGATTAGCAGAACTCCAGCTCCAGCGTCACCCAAGGATCTATCAAAATATAATTTCCATGTCGGTACCTCATTGGGTTCGTCTTCGAGCAATCCCTCTGGGATGTGGGCGAACTCAACTATAAAGTCTGCTAGCGCAAGACCTTTTTGTAGACGACCTAGGCTTGTTGGAGATCTCAAACTAGCTGAGTTCTACAGACCATTTCATCAATCTTCCAGAGGTGTCCGACTTTTGAAGAATCTGTCTCAATGGGAGGTTTGTAAGGACGTCGATGCTGTGCACCTAAACGTATGGCCGAAGTTTCTTTGACGCAACTATCAAGGACAAGACGAGTTTCTCCATGTTTGGGTATCTTGTTTCCGCTTCTTGTAGGGCCTTACTAACATAATTGACCAGGAGCTGCATCAGACCTTCTTCGCGAATCAGTACCGAGCTTACAGCTTTCTCAGATACTGCTAGGTAGACCAACAATTTTTCACCGGGCTTCGGTTTAGACAATGACGGGGCTCTTCTGAGGAGGTCTTTGAGCTCTTGGAAGGCACTCTCGCATCCCTCCGTCCACTCAAACTTCTTCTTCCCTTGATGGTTTGGAAGAAGGGTTAACAACGATCCGTCACCTCTGATATAAATCGATTTAAAGCTGCCAACCTTCCCGTGAGGCTCTGGACCTCCTTCGGTGTCGACGAAGAACACATGTCAATAAGTGCTCTGATTTTTTTAAGCTTAGCTTCTATTCTGAGTTAATTTACCATGTAGCCCAAGAATTTTCCCGACGGACACCAAAAGCGCATTTCAGAGGGTTGACAACCTTCATCTGGTATTTGCGCAGGATTTTAAACATCTTTTCCAGGTGTCTCATATGATCCTCAGCATCCACACTCTTTACGAGTATGCCATCAACGTAGACTTTAATTGTATTAATCATCTGTTCTACAAACATGAGGTTCACTAATCATTGGTAAGTCACTCAGCATTCTTTAGGCCGAATGATGTCATCTTGTAACAATATAGTCTCTAGTCTGTTATGAACGAGGTGTGCTCCTCGTCTTCTGTGAACATAGAGATCTGGTTGTAATCGGAATAGGTGTCCATGAAGCTGAGAAGCTTGTGATCGACAGTTGCGTCAACCAACTGATCGTGCGCGACAAAGGGAAGTTGTCTTTTAGGCATGCCTGGTTTAGATCAGAGAAGTCTATGAATACCATCCATTTGTGGTTATTTTTCTTAACCAACACGGGATTGGATACCCAGACCACTTCTCGGATGAATCAGTTAACTAGTATTTAGGGTACCATATTTCTTAGTACTCAGAGGTCTTTTTTTTTTTTTTTTTTTATCTTGGGACGCATCTTGGTGTTCAATTTCAGGGCTTGGGTTTATCCCCACCATGTCAGCATGCTTCCATGCAAAAATATCTACGTTCTCTCGCTAGAACTGTTTGAGTTTTTCTTTCATCTCTTCTTCTAGTTTCAGTCCCAGTTGTAGCATTTAGGATGGGTCTGCTGAGTTCACTGGAAATGTCTCCAATTCCTCCGTTGGTGAGGCTAGGAATCTGAGCCTATGATCTAAGGGCTGAGGCTCTCGTCGAGGATCATGTTCTCTTCACCATGCTCTTGGTCGATATCCATCGCCTTGATTCGTATAGTCATGACTACGAGGAAAGCGTCTTCACGTGTTGCTACCTTTTGAAGTGTGTTCATGTAGCACGCCCTTGCCTCTGTCTTATTGCTTCAGACTTTGGCGACTTTGCTTGTTGTTAAAAATTTCATTGCCAAGTGATGGATGGCAGTGACCACTTGTAAACCTTTGAGTGTGGGCCTGCCGAGGACCCCATGGTAGGTAGAACGGGTGTCCACCACCAAGAATTCCATGAATTTTCCACGTGGCACGAAGGCTCTCTGAAATCCACAGCGAGGATGATCATGCCTCGCCGAATGAGGCTGTCTCCTGTGAAGCCAAATAATGGCTCTACGATGGCTGTCAGCTTGTGGTCTACATCCATTTGGTTTAAGGCGCTGCCAAATAGGATATTTACGACGTTGCCATCATCGACCAACATTCTTCCTCACCTGTTTCTAGCGAAATGCTGCGAATCACCAAGGCGTCACAATGTGGCTAGTGGACACCAACCTCATCTTCATCAGTGAATGTGATAAGTGGGGCCCTGGGTTGGTGTCTGTTTACTTGCCAGCTTTCCACTGGCTTCTCTTGTGCTATTTTAGCATAGTTTCACATTGAGTTCATTATGTGGCCCATGACATAGGGCCCTCTAATTATGGTGTTGATATCATGAACTAGGGAGGCTCTTATGAGTCCGTCCTGTCTAGGAGGATCCACATTCCTGTCATTCTTTTAGTCACGGCGAGGGTTTTCATCATGGCTCTGAGGTTGAAGTCCTCGTCCTTGGTTGGGTAGTCTCTGTCTTCCTCGCACCGGGTGGTTCCCTCGTAACGGGGTAAGCATCCCATGTTGGTTTTCATGCGAGGGCCTCGAATTCTGATTATGAGGGTTTCGTCCCTCTGGTATTGTCAGATCATCCTGAGATCAACGACTTCGATTGAACCGGACCTCGAAGGGCTTCGCAAATCACGGTCACGCTTGTTCCCTGACTGAGGAGATTGATTATCCAACTACTCAATGACGACCTTTGTTTGTACGTTTTCATTTTTTAGGTTGAGGATGTCTAGCTCAGTTGTTCGTCTTTGTCATTGCCTTATTCTTCGGTGGCGGATCACATTCTGAAGGTTAGGAATGTTCTTCGGCTGTTGATTAGTGTGGTGGGACTCGATCTCGTCTTTTTGAGACTGTTTGTTGCCATGCTCTTTTCAGTAGAGAACATGTTTTACCAAAGATATATTGGTGTGTAACGTATTCTCGATTCCCACAGTCGACACCAATATACTTTAATTTACGAACAATCAAGCCACTTCATTTGAATTCCATCAACGAGCCTACAACTGTTAGTTGATTGAGGGTCCTTTTGGGATTGATTTTGGAGCCCAACTTCTGATTGTCAAACAATCAGAAGTTGTTTTAGGTGTTTGATAAATTTTTAAAAAGTGATTATAAAAGAAACTGTATCATGTGGTTGATTTTGAAAAGTAGTAAAAGGGTAGCTTTTCAGATTTTGTTTTTAACTTTTTTATCTATCTATTATTAAAATATCAATTTTGACCTTAATTAATTAAAGTAATTCTTTTTATGTCACATATTTATTAGTATTCTAATTATAATTCATCTCCACAAATAATTTAAATCTAGATTTAATTGATTTTTGTACAATATTACTATGCTTTTAGTTTTTAATTTTTATAAATTTTGAAATTTAATAGATATATATTATTTTTATTTTAAATTAACTGTGGTAAATGCATTGTCTTGAAAAAATATTTGATACATATTACATGTTATTATAGAAGTAAAAATAAATTTTACAATACTATTTGTGATAAAAATAGGGACTTATTTGCACAAATGGTCCCTAACTTTTACACTTCTTGCGGGTTGAGGACCAATCTTTTCATTTTGGCGGTTTAACCCCTATTTCAAATGTTTTTGGCGAAATGGTCCTTTTCAACAATTTCCATCCAAATACTGGTGAAAATTTGACGGTGGAAGAATTTTTATTTATAAAAGGCTTATTTGCACAAATGGTCCCGACTTTTGTAAAGAAAAATTTGCAGCAAAAGTCCCTAATATTTTAGAAAGTGTTGAAAAGTCCCATAACCTTCTAATCTCTAACACATATGACCCTAAACTTTTGACAATTTTACTCCTAACTTAAATAAATTAAAAATAACTCACAAACCTTTTCAAAAACACAAATAAGTCCTAAATCTTTTATTTTTTACATATTTACACTTAAAATAATAAAAGTGTGTCATCAAGTCCCAAAACTTTTAATTTTGTTCACCAAAATGATATTTAAAATGTGTTTGATTAAAATTAGATTTTTTAGTAAAAGTGATTGAAAAATTGTGTGACCATAAAATGTGTGGTTAAAATTAATTGTTGACTTTGACTTTAGTTTTTTAACAAAATCAAAATTGAAAACAAACAGGCTCTTAGAGTCTCTGCAGATTTTGTCCAGTGGTCTATTAATTAACAAAAAAACTATACACATGATCAAAATTTGACTAATTTAAAATTTTAATTTATTTTTCATATCAATTACTAGAGGTGGTAAAATGGGCCAGCCCAGATAGCCCGGTCTCTGTGGGCTGGTCTAATAAAAAATTGATTAAATAAAAATTAGGTCAATTTAGTCCGATAAAACTAGTCAACCCCAATTTTCCGATAATTTTTTTTTTTTGTCCAAATCCCTACCCCACACTTCAAACACCCCACACTTCAAACACCCCACCCATCCCTCCCTCCATGAAATGTGGCGGCCGGGGGTGGGGTGTTTGAAGTGTGGGTAGGAACTTGGGCAAAAAAAAAAATTATCGAGCCACCGATTGGCTGGTTGTCTTGGGACTAAATTAACCTAATTTTAATTGAATCAACTTTTATTGGACCAAACCCACTTAGAGACTGTGCTATCTGGTGACCATCTTGCCACCTCTAGTAATTGATATGAAAATAAATTAAAATTTTAAATTAGTCAAATTTTGATCATGTGTATAGTTTTTTGTTAATTAATGGACCACCTGGACAAAATCTGCAGACTTCCAAGAGCTGCTTGTTTTCAATTTTGATTTTGTTCAAAAACTAAAGTCAAAGTCAACAATTAATTTTAACCACACATTTTATGGTCACACAATTTTTCAATCACTTTTACTAAAAATCTAATTTTAATCAAACACATTTTAAATATCATTTTGGTGAACAAAATTAAAAGTTTTGGGACTTGATTACACACTTTTATTATTTTAAGTGTAAATATGTAAAAATTTAGGACTTATTTGTGTTTTTGAAAAGGTTTGTGAGTTATTTTAATTTATTTAAGTTAGGGGTAAAATTGTCAAAAGTTTAGGGTCATATGTGTTAGGATTAGAAGGTTATGGGACTTTTCAACACTTTCTAAAATATTAGGGACTTTTGTCAGCAAATTTTTCTTTACAAAAGTCGGGACCATTTGTGCAAATAAGTCTTTATAAATAAAAATTCTTCCACCGTCAAATTTCACTAGTATTTGGATGGAAATTGTTGAAAAGGACCATTTCGCCAAAAACATTTGAAATAGGGGTTAAACCGCCAAAATGAAAAGATGGGTCCTCAACCCGCGATAGAAGTGCAAAAGTCGGGGACCATTTGTGCAAATAAGCCTAAAATAATATAAAATAAAATTATTATAATCAATATCCTTTTTAATAATTTTATACAGTAACAACAATAAATTACTTTTGTTTACCAAGCACTTAAATACTGATTTTGAAACATATATCAATTATGATAGAAGAATTACCAAACACTTATATGATTCTTTCCACAATTGATTCTTTCTACAGCATAACAAAAGTTGATTTTCTTAAAATCACAACCAAAAACCAAACTTGAGTGGTTGAATCGATTTAATTGAAAGACACCCAACATAAATGAAGAACATAAACAAACAACATGGCATATGTGAAGATATGTATTTATCTTTCCTTTAAACGAATAATGCACTTATATTGTTTAAATTACGCATGAGATTAAGTGCATTTGATCACTTCATGATAATATAAGTTAAGGGCTTGCGTAGAGAAGCACAGACAAACATTGTTTTTATTTCGATCGAGAACTATTTCATCCTGATAAGGTCGTAGGGTCAAATACTCTACCAATTAGAGTATGCAGTTTGTCTTGATCGTGACGAGTGAATCTTGAGATTAGTGACACTAGTACACCTGGAAGTTATTGGACAAGACCATGGTGAAGAGTTTAATTCTATAGCGTGATCCTAAGAAGAATTGAACTCCATGCTACTGCATTATGGATTACCTAAATCCGTTACAAAATAGTAATTGCTATTCGTGAACTCGAAGGTCTTTGATGTGCTAATGAATTAAATAAATTAATATGGTGAGCTTTAAAGTGTTTATTAGAAAATACTTAAACAGACCCATTTATCTTTTTACTAGGTAACAGTTCCTGAACACGAATAATAAGTTCAGTATTTAGTAATGCCTAAATTACACCAGTGATTTGTTCTCAAAGAAACTATTGGAGAAATACGAACTTAAGTAAGAAAATAATTAGAAGGGAGAAATGGTCAGTTTAGCCTAGTTCTAATTATTCAATGTTCGATTGGTGCAAGACATCAACGTTGTTAGTCAAAAGGATATAATTTTAGAGAATAAAAAAAATTCTATGATTTTAAATAATTTGAGAGTGCAATCTGACGTCTTTAATGGAATGAGTGGAGGCTAATTATTAAACTTAACAGTCTAGTGTTGGCCTAACTGTGTTTAATTATTGGACCTACAATTATATATGTCAAACTGGGTCCTTTGATAGATCTTTAAAAGGTCATACACTTATTAGCACTGGTAACAAAAGTTCAGTGACTAGATATGCAAAAAAAGCCAAAAACTCAATCCTAGACAGTCAGAACAAGAAAAAAACTTCTAGGTCTATTTAAAGACCAAGCGAACGGTTGCCCAGGGAATCCCAAATTGCATGGGCCAGTGCACAAAGAAAGAAAGAAAGAGAGAATTTGTTTCTTGTTTTTTCTGTCCAATTTTAGTATCCTAAATTTAGTTCTAGGATTTAGTTTTTGCACTACACATAATTTTGGAGAATATCAAAGAAGACTTGGGGGTTGGAGGCACGAAGATTCAAGAACGGAGAAGGAACACGTACCGATTTGATCGGTAAATCAGAATGACAACTGATCGTGACAAAGGTAAATTTTGCTAAACATTTATGTGATTAAATGGAATATTTATAATGTGAATCTAAACGTCTAGCCAAATCCTATATTTGTAATTTTAAATTTTTGTTGTTGTTATTCTTAATTTATACAAGCTTATTTCCAACACAAACTGACTATAGGATAGATTATTTATTAATAAAAAATAAAAACCAAAATAAGAGGGGGAGGTAAAACCTAACCTCCAATCTATAAAATAAAAACAACTAGATTACCAAATAAATGGATGAGAGCACAGTCGAACCAAAAAGCGAGCTTCAAGACCCTATAACTCAAGGAATATAGCTTCCGGGTCCAACAACTAAGACAAAGCAAAAGTCAAGAACAAACTCACCACGCTTAAGATCTAAAGAAAACCAATTCAAAGATCATCTTCATAAAAACTTAGGCAAGAAGACCACAAACAATAAACAGACCATGTAGAACTAGAGATGGCAGTTATACAATTTTCATAATCTTCACATGCTTGAAGTATTAAATAAGTAGATTTCTACATATTGCCTATGTCTGTACACAAACATCTTGTTGGAAGGGAATTTTCTACACATAATTCATTAAATACTTGTTTTTAAAAAGATGAAGCAATAATATACCTATTGCCTATGTCTGTACACAAACATCTTGTTGGAAGGGAATTTTCTACACATAATTCATTAAATACTTGTTTTTAAAAAGATGAAGCAATAATATAATTTAGGGCATACCTAATTTTTTTTAATTGTGGGCCTATATACTTTAAATCATCTTGGGCAATTAAATTAAAAATGTGACATACACATCGAACATGAAATAAAATTCCACAAAAATCAATATTTAATTCTCGAACTAATTTATCTATTACTATGTTATTAAGCGCAGATTATCAAATATGGAACTGCAATTCTAGATTCATGATTAAATTCTCTAATAATATTCATTAAATAAGTAAAAATGTTTATCCCATATTAAGAGTAGTCAATTACTTTAAAAATAATTTTTCTTTTATGCATAATCCATAGTTTATCAATATAATGTAAAGTGGCGACACTATATCATTTACGATTTATACTTGGACCATAAGTCCAAAGTGAATGATACAACACTAGAATATTTAGTTAAATCATATATTATATTTTTTTTTATTATATAAAGCAATAGTATCAGTACGAAGTGTGTTTCTAGCAAATGGCACCATACCTTGGTTGAAGATATTTTTGTACGAATTTGGTGAAGTAAGGGCTTTTCCACTATGCTAAGCTAGAACTCATCACTGCCACCAATTGAGTCTTGCCTTCCAGGCACATAAAGTCTTGTGAATACACCCAGTTGTTAGGATTCAGACTAGAACTAGAAGATCCACTGGGAGATCCAAACTAAAGTTGAGCTTTATTGATATCAACTCCCCCGTTCTTTTACATACACTTAGAAAAATGTCGGTTTAGGTGGCTCGTGCCACCACCTTTTTGTCATGCAAATTTTTGTTTACAATATTTAGACATTGTCTTGAAGATTGGTTGCATGTCTGCAGTTGCACCGGTCTGCACTAATTTGAAATGATCCCAACACCGAGCCTTTTGTGTTGCAGCTCTTCGTTTAGTAGTCGACCCAGTTGTTGTAGTAGTGTTGGTAGTTTCTAATTCTTCATCAATATCCTCTAAATCGAAAATGGGATTAGTGCTCTCAATCTTATAATCATCACCAAATTAAGGAATTAGAATATCATTTAATCCACTAAAAATCATCATGAATTTGGTGGTCAGAACTTCCTTTTGTGTTGTATTGATTCATGTAAAAAATAGAAAAGTAGAAGTAGAATATAGAATTGTAGAAAACTAGAAACGTAGAAATGTAGAAAATTAGAAATGTAGAAATTCAACTATAAATTGCATAATAAAAGAGTTAATTATTGACAATATAATTTTTTCGAATTGTGTGGGTTGAGAGAGTTGTGAATTTGTGAAAAATATGAAAGTTTAGGAAGTATTTACAAGAGAGAGAAAAATAACCGTTGGAAAAAAAAAGAGGGACCAAAACGGTCACAAAAGTGACCATTGGGCTACAACGGTCACTTTTGTGACCGTTGAAATTGGTCCCCTGCTTTGTAAAAGTTGGGGACCGTGGCCCACGAGCAGGGCCGGCTCGTGGACCAGGCCTGCGGGCCTTGTCCAAGGACTAATCCATGGACCAGTCTGCGAACCGACCGATCATTTCTAGCTCGACCCTTGTTTTTTTTGGCCGGCTTGGCCCGGGCTGAGCTTTTATGGGCCAAGCCGCTCGACCCAATTGCCATCCCTATGTAGAAAGCACTAGACAATAGGGTAGAAGCATCATGAATGGGTGAGTGTGAGGGCTGCCATATGATATCCACCACTCTTAATTCTAGGCAATATATGCTCATGAAGTGAAAACCAGCACTATATCTCAACAGAATTCATCCAAGACGAACAATAAAGAACAGTTCTAAGCAATCAGTGTAACAAGACTTAAAGAAAACGAGAAAGATGAAAAGAATTGAAGAGGTTCAACCTCTATAAAGGAAAGACCGAAGTCCCCTGCAAGGCACCACAAGATTTCACTAAGAATGAAGAATTACATTAATTTACATAGATGAATATTCAAAGCTTCAATTGAGTCCACTCCACCAATTACAAAGATGACAATAATCATCCTTTCTTAGAGAATTTATGGTCCTCACAACTTTGAAGTTTTTCCCACTACTCGTTTAAGCTATATCGATATCTACCATATTTAAGTCTAGACATCGCTTAACTTAGCAAATGTAATCTGGTTTAGTTATCATATCGAAGCGTTATCTTCAATGAAAATTTTTAACCGATACCTTTCCTTTTTAATACCATTCCATATAAAATGAAACCTAATGTCAATTCGATTATCACAATAGATCTTCACCTTTTTACATTGCAACGTATTTAGTCTCTCAGTAGTTGACAAGGCTAATACATCTTTGCAATGAAGCTTCCCATCTTATTGTGCATCCGTAAATGTGAAAATATAACATGTAAGAGACTTCCTCCCATCCAAGTCCCTGCGTAAATCAAGCATCCACAAATCCCACCACGTTGGTTCACCATAAGAGACCTTTACCAATCAGGTCTTGTAGACTATAAAATACATAATGCTACCTACCGAGTAGGCATAAAGGATTTTTGTCATTTTCTTCTTCTCATCTTTTGTAACAGGCGACAAATCAGTGTACAACTTAAAATGTGAAGCCATAGGGATTTGGACTGGCTCACCTTGTGCCATCCCAAACTTCTCCAAAGTTTTCCTGATGTATCTGCTTTGGGACACAACCAACCTACCAGCTTTCTTATTTATTCGAATTTCCATCTCAATAATATTTTGAACAACCCCCATGTTTTTCCTTTCAAATTCACTGCTCAATGTATCTTTATTTTCTAAATTTTTTGTGGATGCAATTAACATGTCATCCACATAGAGGAGCAAGAAGATTCTTCTATACTGTTTTAGCGCCATTTATGTAAACCCAAATGTCAAATTTACTTCTATTAAATCTAGCTTTGTTCATGAAATAAATCTGAGATATAATTGTCTTGGGGATTTTTTAAGCCCATACAATTATATCTTAACTAGTCATACCTTTATCGATTCCTTAAGAGTCTTCAAAACCTTCCGGTTGTGTTATGAAAATGACTATTGGAAACTAGCACAAGAATTAGCCAGAAAACAAAATTTTTCTTTAATTCAATAAAACTAGGATCTTTGCTAGGCGTTCACGTGTTTATTATAATTAAATATTAATAGATTAGTATTATACCTGAATCGATAAACGATATTAGATCTTTATCTGATTCACAAACTTCCTACTTTTGATTTACGAACTGTGCTCCCAACGTTCAAGTCTTTTATGTTATTCTCCAAGTATAGATTACAATGGCGTGTGGGCACCTTTTAATTGAATCAAGTACTAATTTCTAGACTGGTCAGATTTAGAAAATAAAAAAGATAAAATTCAAGTCGAACAAGACTTAAGAATTTTACTCTCTTCTCTTTTCTTAATTGATCGAATTGTTCGAATTAATTTACATTACATGCAATGTGATATAAATACGACAAGCGTCCTGATTGCAAACAATGACAAGAGTTCTGATTGCAGACAAGTCTAATTAGTTTAGGATTGATTTAATTACACATGTAATCCCTGAACTTATATCACAATTACAATCAAGTTCAAAACATTCATGGTAACTATGATTAAGTCCAAAATTTTATAGAGCTACCATAGGGACCTATCCGGACGTATATTTTCCAAGCTCCAATAATTAGATTCTGTCTAGTCGACCCTAGACCGCTCAATCTAATTATTAGTCTCTTGCTTTTTCCACTAAAGACAAAAGACCGCACTCTCGTAATATATAAGATTACGTAAATTGTAATACTTTCTTCCGATGTACCGTATATATAATTCATCCCCATCTAAGATCTAATAATTAGGTATGAGCATAAATGACCGTTTTTCCTTCTAATTATTCTCACTAACTTTAAGTTACATTTTCTTCTACGGTCATGTGAACTAATTCACAGATATTGAAGTTTAGCTATCGCTAAACACTGAGTTCAGATTATAACCGTTCAACGAGAAAATACTTAAGTTGTCACTCGACCTATTTTTAGGACTGACGCTTCTCCAAGCAATTCATATTCTCTACTTAGCTCATTCTCAAGCTCCCAATTCACCAAGATATTTGATCAACTAAATTGATCTCACCCATTGGTAAATCAAAGAACCATCAAACTAATGAAAAGATATACACAATCCTGTCAAGAGATTTAGATGAAATACCATGTGATCAAGTGAAATTTAATTATTCGCACGGTCATGGTATATAATTAAATTCGACACGTGATCCGTTCAATACACTCCAAGTGTACTAGTATCACTATTAATCTATTTCTACGATAAGGACAAATCGCAAACTTGAATGATTAAATAGTTCAACACTACAACCTTCCGGTGTAAGGCGCCAACCCTTATACATTAGTTGTGAACAATTTTATTGATAATCAAAATATAAGTTGTGTTACACTATGCTTCTCAACGCAAACATCCAACTTATATTATCACAAGTGATCATTGACACTTTATTTACATGCTCAATATTAAACAAATCTAATAATAATAAATGAATACAAAACCAAAGTTTTATTCAATATAAAATTGTTATTTTATCACAGCAAAATTATACTATTTGGGCATACAACCCAACAATGACTTCTTCCAAATTTTCATGTACAAAAGTTGTAACTACATCCATTTGTCATAAGTGCAACCTGATTGAACAACTAATGCAATCGGCAAAGTGGAACGAGATTTATTGGCCAAATGGGAATATCCCAAATTAACCAGAATCAATAAAGGGACATTATTGGTGTAGAATAAAATCAATTCACGAATGAGCAGCTAAATGAATCAATTGCTCCTAAATTATACGACTTATAACCGTTGCTACAATTCCTTCGTAGTTGTTTATTTCCTTTCTAGATTAATTGACTTAGTTAATTTCCTTTCTTGGTCTTGTACTTTAAATATTGCATTAGAATGAAACAGAAGGCAATTTACAACTTAGCCACTGTTTGGCCATCATTTTCCTCGAACTCATTTCAACCACACATTTCAAAGGGTTTATCAACTTTTTAACTTCTGGCATTTCATTAATTTTTATCAAAATATCCTAAAAATGTAATGTTTATCTACACCAATAGGATCATTAATAAAAAAAGTTGCATTGGATTCTTCCAATTAGTGTCAATTTGAGCCAGAGTTCACGGGAATCAACGATTTTCTAATGATTGTCATTTTCTTCTTCGCAGTGCTAAACCAACAACTAATACAAGCAAAATTACAATTGAGGCGTTTTTACTACGGAGAGAAAATTTCATCAAAGTTCATCACGTTTGATTCTTTTATGAATATTACATTTCTTTCTTCATTACATTACTTCCAGGCATTCAACTTTGTACTCGATCACTAATCATAGATTCTTTCTACCTACTTAGTTCTTCCTCAAATTCAAGTGCTACTGAATTTGCAAAAGCAATAAGGTCAGAGAATTGATAATTTGGGCTTAATGATTTTTTATTCCATCAATTCAAATATATTTATACAAGTACAGTCCTATTATCATATTAATCCTAGTTAAGTAAGGAATACAAATCATCTTTACATTCTAACTCTCTCTCTCTCTCTCAAGATCACACATGCCCAACTTTGACAGTGATGTATAAAATGGTACACAAGCAATAGCATGAGTCATTGTATCAAACAGTTAATCTGCACTTTTAATAAATGGAACCTTTATACTCCGAGTGTCGAGATTATCTTTGATGTAGTTCGTATCAAGTTCAACATTTTTTTTTCATGTTGTATATAATTTTTGCAATCACAATCTTTGGTCTCATGCGAGTTAGATAGATCAAGTTTTCTACTAATCTTTGATATATCTCTTTGTTTGTCAGGGAGATTGAATAGGATATATAGATAGGCCATGATTCACCTCAATAGGATTTTCTACTAGTTCACATGTCGAGTTCCAGTTTCTGCCAAGAGATTTAGTGTATACACACAAAATCTCCGGATTGGATCAACCCAAGATAGCCCAAGCAAGGAACACCAAAAGAAGACACTTAAATAAAAGATATGGCTTTATAACCAAACAATCTCAAAGTTAAAATAATCAAATGTACCCAATCTGAAGTGAGAAATGTAAAAGCATAGAAAAGAGAAAGAGGAAGAGGAGGTGGACAACTGCAGTGGCAACCACTGCCGCCCCCAAGTCTAGGAATTTTTAGAGAAAGCTTTTGTTAGGTTAAGATTTTAACTTATTCTCTCATTTAAGAGTGTTTAATCACCGACGGTAAGGGAGGTTTTCACCCCCACTCACACAAAAAAGTGATATACATTTGTTTTCACTATTTTGAAAAAAAATCTATCAATCTCCTCAATACTCTAATTCTCAATTCTATTTCTATTATTGTTAAAATCTCTGCTTTCTCAACCTTGTTTCATCCTCATTATTCACCATCGATCACTAGCCAACTTCCATCAACCTTTGTTTTCTACGGTTGAATTCCACCTGCAGCGGTATACTAGTTTTATACAATTTCCCTTACTATAGGAGAGAAGTGGAATAATATAGCACACAATTGGGAGTTATAATGACATATTATTGCCTAGTGATAATTTCTGTTGAATCAGCTAGGGTGAGGTAGTTATCCAATTATAGTAGAATTTAATATGCCATAACTGAAAGCCTTGCACATTTGGTCTACCCAAATGTTGCAAGTAGCAACTTGTATAGTTTGTGTACACTTGTTTGTGATAGATAGCAAATAAAAATAGAAAAATAAAAGAACGGTAGAAAATTGAGAACATAGAGTTAGTGACCCTGTTCGATAAATAGATCTACTCTGAGAGGCTCAAATGGTAGCCCACAAACGTTGCACTATAAAGCTTCTAGAGAGTAGTACAAGTTTCAACACCACAAGGTAAGAAATCCCTCAATCTAAGCCTCAAATGCTAGACTATATAACCAAAAATCACCCTTTCACACAGATCACGGCAAACCCTAGACCAACAAGTTTCCTTGCGTCACAGTTTTTGATTTACACATAAAACTCAAAAGAAATATGGTTTGTATGGTAACTTTTAGAGAATAAGTGAGTTTGAAAATTAGTTGAGACAAATGAGAGAGAAAGGAGAATCAGATTTAATGAGGATCTCGAGACTTCGGTGGCTCTTTATCTTCACATATGCAATATCAGCCCTTGATTCAAATTCAGGGTGAGATTAGTCTTGAACAACCACATTATGTGGCATCATTAAGTGTCCAAACAAATCGTGCCATAAAGCCATTCACTGAGTCCACTTCATTTCTTTGTTGAAATTCTAAATTTACCCTTTAATAATCGTGTTAGCGAAACCCAACTTCACACAACTCCATTGTCCAATCCAAACTTAAATTTCACTTGGATATTGATTGCCGAGTTTGAACAACTTGCCCATTTCGTCTGCCTTGTTTGTTATTGACAATAATATTTCATTTGGACTAAATTCCGTATTTGCGTTCTAAATTTCTATTTTCAAAACTTTTGAAGGCACGTGCGGGTCTAATGTGCTTTTCCCATTCTCATTTCCACACAAATGCGGGTAAATTTAATAAATAACCTCCAAACTAATTAGAAGTTACAACTTTGCTCACTTAACTTGAAAAAGTTTTCAATCGCTTCATCCAACTTTTCAATAGTTTCTTATCCATCAATCATCGAAAAACGTTAAACCGAAAGGACATGAAATTATCATATGGTGAATGAAAAGTTGATATGGCGTAATTAAATTGTTAGAATTGTCATGTAACAAAATCGTAATTGCCAAACACGCCTTTAGATTGTTTTAAAAATATTTTTCCAACTTTGAAAAAACGTATTTAACTTGGAGAAACATCTTTTAAAGTAAGTTAAAGGCGTGTTTGACTATTGCAATTAGTTTGCGTGGATGATTTCAACAATTTAATTATGTCACTTCGATTTTTCGTTCACTATGTAGCAATTTCCGTTCGCTCAACCTAACGTTTTCATAATGAAATGATGGATGATAAACTATTTTGAGAAGTTAAGTGAGTAATTGGAAACCTTTTAAGTTGAGTGAATAAGTAGTAACCTTAAATTAGTTTGGTGGTCATTTATCAAATTTACCCCAAAAATGCTTTTTATTAGCTTAACACCACAATAGAACGATGCAAGTCCACGTAGTTTCAATTGCATTGAAATATCGTATGTTGTTACAACAATTTATCGCCATTGGTCTTCAACCCCATTGTTAGGGTGTTTAAGTTTTCTACGTACTTGTTCTTAACTTACTCAAGTGCTTCCACCAATAAAAATACACATTCTTGCTATCAAAAATATTTCTACAGCATATTTGGAACACACAATTAAGGACAATATAACAAAAATAGTGAAACCAATGATTGCAGTTTGCCAATAGAGAATGGGATATCACTTGAGAACTAATTCCGGGATAAGTCTTGTTTCTCTATGATCTTTAAAAGTTTGGATCTCCGAAGGTAGGGAGGCTCTTAAGCTATTCTAGGACAATTTTGCTTCAAGTTATCATAAAGTTTGACAAATTTAACACTACAATAGATTTCAATTTGCTAGAGTCTAAGTAGAGTCTTCTCAACGATTTAAGTTCACCCAAGCATTTGTAATTTTCCCCTTGATGGATTGGAACCCAGAAAATCTGAGGCTTTTACTGTTTAATGGTTGCTGTTGGAAGCCACACAAATCCAGTTGAAAATGGATGTAGCGGATGTACTAGTTCCCAATATGTTGTAATTAAGCACCAGAAGCTATTGCTAAGGGCATCTCCAACCTTGCGCCATTTTGGGTGAAAACTCCAAAATGGAGTGTGAACTCCTCAACCCAATGCTATATCTCAGCACCAATTTGGTGTTTTGAACGTCTTTGCGCCATTCATTTGAAGTTGGATATAACGTAGATCTATCCAATTTTTTTTTTTTTTTTTTTTTGGTTTTGATGTTAAATGTTTTGTTTTTTTTTTTTTTTGATGTTAAATGTTTTTTTTTTATTTTTTCAAATTTTTCTGTCCAATTTTTTTTTATGTTAAATACATTATATAATTAAATAATTTTTGAAATAAATTATTGTTTAAAATTAAAAATATAAATGGATGAGAATATATACTATTTATTTGGTCCAAAATTTGAAGTAATGGGTTGGAGATCATATATGGATTTGGTGTGAAAATTGCACTATTTTAGAGTAAAAGTTGCACCAATTTGAAGATATGGGTTAGAGATGGCTTAAAGTGTAAGTTGAAACTTGGTGCCAGTTTAAATGAGATTTTTTTATTTTAAAATTCTAATGGAAATTCCATTACACAAACTGTTTGATTAATTTACCGTTTGCTGACTGAAAATTTTATCCATCTATCATCTGTTATAAAGCTTGGACATTACTGTAGACTTCACAGTTATAAATGTCTTACAATATATAAGAAAAACAAGAATTATGCATTCATTATAAATGTCTTACAAAACGATAGTTACTTTGGTACACACGTATCTCTGGAAAAGCCAAGGGGTATGTGTAATGTGATTACATGTTTTCTGGAATGTCTTTAAAATGACCTCATTTTTAGATTCCTTGTGGAAAAATCATGCATAAAAGGAACATATCATAATATGGAAAACAGGAAAATAATAGAAGAAAGATGAATATGGGCTTTAACATCACAAATTATGTAATTGTAATCAGAAATTTAAAAGAACTACTAACTGGAAATAATGCTGTTCATATCTTTGAATACTTGCTTATTTCTTGTCTTGCCGATCTAGACATATGCATTTATTCTATGTACCTGTATATGAGTAATTATTTTGCATTTGAACAAAATTCAAACAAGAAAAGTAAAGAGTAGATGAAGAGATGATGTCTATGTCTTAGTATTCAGTTACTAGCTTTCAAAAGACTGTTTACTCTTTTTTATTTCTCTTTTAAGGGCTAGTAATCAGATTAAACTGCAAAGTAAATACTGTGGAGCAAAGGCAGCCTCAATTTACATGGCATACTTATTAGAGTCGATCATTTGAGAGTTGCCAAATTGCCTCAAGCATGCACTGTCTAGATTATATTTCCTGTTCGCGCTGTTAACATTTATTTGTTTACATGTTAATTTTGTAGGAACTGATAGAAATCACAAGCAAAGCTTCCATTTTCCTGCATAAACTTCATAGTATTAGCAGTTTCTAAATTTAGATGCTGAGTGTTTACCATCTGCATTGAGTAACAGAACAGCAAATTTGGTGTCAAGAAATAAAGTTGGAAAACCTTGTAGAGGAGGAAAAAGAAAGACTTCTCACTGTATATTGCTGTCCTTTACATTAATATTCGTTTATTTGCGTTCCATTTCCATCTTTAGCATCTTTAGTTGTTCTTAGAAACGTCGTTTTAATCTTTTCAAGTCTAGCCACAACTTCCTTCACACTAATTCTTTCCATAGGAGAGTTGATCAAACATTCCATTGCCAATGCCAGAATGGATAAGACAGATTGCTCCTTTGCAGAGAAATTAGTGTCTTCTCTTCTGAGAAGATTGGCATCCACAACTTCAATTATTTTTTTCATCTAAACATTGCATCTGTCGGCTTCTTCCTCATGTACATCTCCAGTAGCATTATTCCAAAGCTGTAGACATCGCCACTAGTGGATACTATTCCTTCACTTCCATACTCTACATTGGCATGCATTAAACATTTATGAGATCAGTTGAAACTTTCCCAAGTTTATTTGAAGAAAAATAAATTCTGAACATTGAGAATCTCGGTAGGGAACATCACCTGGTGCCATATATCCAATTGTTGCCAAGGTCTTCGTTTGAGAAATTGACTCCCCTTGATCGAAGAGTTTGGCTATACCAAAATCACCAATGTGTCCAACCATATCTTGGTCGAGTAGGACATTGCTTGGCTTTAAATCACAATGAAGGACATTGAATGTCAGACCATGATGCAGATATTCTAAAGCCAATGCAACATCAATTGCTATATCTAATCTTTTAGCATGTCCAAGAAATAGTTGTGGGAATATAACCATCTCTCAGGCTCCCATTAGGCATGTACTCAAGTATGAGGGCTTTGAACTCTGTATTACTGCAACATCCAATGATTCTCACTAATTTCCTATGGCAAATGGAGCTCAACATCTTACTTTCTATATCAAAACTCTTGGTCACTTGTTCTGATTGGAATTGAAAACCTTCACTGCAACATTTAATCCATCAGAAAGTGTTCCTTCATACACTGAACAAAAACTTCCACTTCCAAGTATTTTGGTTTCACTGAAGTCATTTGTTGCTTCTCGAAGTTCTTGATAAAAATCCTTCTCCATGCAACACCTAAGGAAATTTCACTCTTGGGTGGTTGTCTGTATGATTTCCGTCTTCTTACTATCAAAGGGTTATGCACATTGCAAAATAAGCGCTATGATTGGGGGAGAATATATTTCATTAATGCGACCACATTCTTTGACTTTGATCTTTCAAGTGTTTTTCCACAATATGGAAATTGTTGTCAAGTTTCACTGCAGAGAGCATAATTCTGCAAAAATGATTGAGCAGTAAAGTTTGCAAAATGTCCCCCGACAGGAATCTCTCCTCTAGTCTGTTGTG
The DNA here is from genome assembly GCA_023638005.1 of Forsythia suspensa. Taxonomy (NCBI): domain Eukaryota; kingdom Viridiplantae; phylum Streptophyta; class Magnoliopsida; order Lamiales; family Oleaceae; genus Forsythia; species Forsythia suspensa. Next base: position 2,653,583 of record CM042670.1, read on the forward strand.
AGACACATCAAAATACTGTAGATAGTTGAGTGTCTCTAATGGCTTCGGAATCAATCCAGAAACATTATTATAGGAAAGATCCAAGGATTCCAAGCTTCTTATATTTCCTAGAGACTCAGGAATGGATCCTTGAAATTTATTATGTGCAAAAAATAGTGAAACCAATGATTGCATGCTACCAGTAGAGCTTGGGATATCACCTGAGAATTGATTCTGCGATAAGTCTAGTTGGTTGACGACCTCCAAATTTTTGATTTCCGAAGGTAGGGAGCCTCTTAAACTGTTCAAGGACAAGTTTAGTTCCAGGAGATCCTTAAGGTTCCACAAGTTTAAAGGCACAGCAGACTCCAATTTGTTGGAGTCTAGGTAGAGTCTTCTGAATGATTTAAGTTCACCCAAGCATGTGGGAATTGACCCATAGAGCATATTGTTACTTAGGTACAAGTCACCCAAATTGCTTAACTGGCAAAGCACGACGGGGATAAATCCATCAAGTTTATTGTATTCAAGATATATCGTTGAAGACGTTTAATTTTCCAAGTGTTCTTGGGATGAATCCCGTCAACTGATTGCTATCTAAATATAAATCTGCCAAGCTGCTTAAGTTTCCAGTCTCTTCAGGAATAGCACCCTTAATGTGGCATCCAAATGCTCTGAATACCTGAAGAGAAATGGAGAAATTCCCAATTGATGCTGGGAGAATACCATTTAGCTGATTCAAAGACACTTCAATAAGCTCCAAATATCGGAAATTTGTTAATGAAGAGAAAAATCTCAATTCCGGACTTGAAGATTCTCTTGTCAAATTATTTTCTCCTATCATAAGGTTCTTTAGAAGTCTTAGATTACCAAAGTTAGGTACAGCGCCAGTCAAAAAATTTGGGCCCATGTTTAAGATCGTAAGGATAGAAGCACTGGTGATAGAGCTTGGAATTACTCCAGTGAGTCTGTTATCACCCAGATAAAGCTCTTCAAGATTCGGAAGTGAAAGCCTAATGGTTGAAGGAAGATTGCCTGAAAACTGATTGGCTGAAAGTTTCATCATCTTCATTGTCGATATGCTGAACATGGAAATGGGGATGGTGCCAAATAAGCTGTTATTGTGGACATTAACTTTCTCAAGTTTAAGATTTCCAAGCTCATCTGGTAATTCACCTGCCACAATATAGAGACTTGTTGTTTAATCCATTAACTTTTGGTTATCAAGTGCTTCTTCTAAGTTCTATGTACAAAATTTCTTATGAAATTTGGAATATGAAATCTCTCCATTTATATTTTAAGCAACTAATTAGCTCATTTCTCTTGCGCACAATTTTTTTATTTTTTATTATATAATATACTTCTCCTTCTCAAGAGTTTTCATACTTTCCTTCTTTATATTTTAATAATTAGATGACAACAAGTGTCTAGTGATGTTACTAATAAATGCACTACTCCAATTATATGTGTCATAACTGATATTGTAAGTATTACTTAACTCAAAACTCGTTCACTCATATACAGCCAAAATCATGGAACCACAACCACCAACAATAACAAACTAAGTTTTGTTCCAAATAAATTTGGGGTGTGACCTAACCCGTGACACCATAAAAACAATAAGTTGTTGATGAAAGGGACTCTAACTAAACAATAATGTGTAGTAAGTCAAGCAAAATGTAGTTCTTTATTTGTTTTTCTGATAATGGAAGCCTTAAATTTACTTTATCATTGTTCTTCTCTTTTATTAATTCATTGTTCTTTTTCTTGTTTCAGAATTTTCAGTTCAGATTGTAAAATTGACACACAGGAGAGATGCTTATTTCAGGTAGAATAATTTTGTTTTCTAGATTTTAACAAGGAAAATTATAACTCCGAATCATATTTTGTATAATTCAAGACTTCCTGCCCACCGTTCCATTAAGTATGTCTTCTAGAAAACAAAGGATTCATTACTTAATAAGAACACAGTATAACTTAGTTACTCTTTATTATTTAAAGTGCGTGTAATATGTGGGAAATGTGCTAGTAAACTAGTGTAATTGTGTTTGTGGAGAGAAGGGTAGGGAAACTCAAAGAGAGCCCTGCGTCTACTAGTTGAACTTCATTTTAGATCAAATAAGACGAAATTTTTGGCTTTAGTTGCGACTGAGACCAGAGAGAAAAGACAGAAAGATAGTGAAACTTCCATCAAATTTCTAAGTAAACTTCAAAAGACGTCGTAATATTATCATCATTCAAAGTTAATGATGTGGAAGCTGTCGAACATACATGTCAATCTATTATTAGCAAGATATAGGAATTTCAGCCTGGTGAGGTTTCCAACGTTTGCTGGTAGACCACCAGTTAGCTGATTGAAACTAAGATACAGCTGCTCTAGCTCAGGAAGCTTAAAATATATGTCAACTGGGAGGCTTCTAGACAGGCTATTGTTAGCGAGGTTGATTATATTCAGAGTAGATAAGTTGAAGACAAGAGATGGAATGATCCCTGTTAGAGAGCCACCTGGTATGCTCAATATTTCTAGACGTGAAAGATTACCTATTTCCAATGGAATCCCTCCTGTAAAAGTACTAAAAATCAAGAAAAAATTTCATTATGAAGCTATCTGCTTGTACATTGTTTACAACACAATGCAGTTGTTAAATCAGATTTATATTCATGTATAAATTAGGTTCATGTACTTGCATTTTTGCATCTAGAGGGAGTGTTTTGGAAATTGTAAAGAGTTTCTACAGAAGAAATAAAGAAGAGAGGATAATTCAAAAATCTCTCTACAACACCAATTTATTTTCAAAGATCAAGAAAAAAAAAATTTGTTTCATAAAATTTTATAATCCACTAGCTTCTGTGTCTGAAAGCACTATCATTGCTCGCTGCAATGTATTCTGTGATTGACAATTATATTCAATATTTATATATTAACTTAAAAAAAAAAAGAAGCAGATAAGGAACTGGGAATTGTCTATGAAAAGAAGAGGATCACGGTGATTAAGAGTCGAAGCTCCTGAGAAATAAAGCCCTTTTGGATGGACAAAAATCTTTTAGAACCGCAACATAAACTTAATTTGTGGATTCTGCCGAGCAGCAATCGGAATACAGTTGTGTGAAAATTGACAACAACCTCTTTCATGATCTTGTCTTCTTTTGGCTATCACTGTGCTTTATGAACCATTGAATTTAAGCTAAGCATTTACAGGAAGTTCAACCATTCAAATTAAAAAAAAAAAACCAAAGTGTAAACCTGATTCATAACAAGCATTGGGCTAAACCAAACAATTTTCTCAAGTAGCTTTGTATATATTTCGGTGTTGTAGTTGGAATTTTGCAGTCTTAACAAGGATTCCATGACTCACGGTATGCTTCCACTAAAATAATTATAGGACAATGAAAGGCCTTCTAGGTTAGGTTCCTGCACTTGTATATATTTGACGGAATCTGGCCAGAAAGTTGATTCAATGAAAGATAGATTCCAGTCAGTTTTTGGATATTATCACACATATTCTCCGGAAGCCTTCTTGACAGGCTATTAGCCGAGAAATCAAGTACTCTCAAAGAAGACATGTTGAAGATGCCAAATGGTATGGAGCCTATAAGCTGATTATACTTTACACTTGATGATTCCAGGTCAGAATGATTCCCAATCTCTTGTGGAATATTTCCATTTATGAAATTGTAATCCATTTGCAGGGTTTGTAGCTTTGAATTGTTGCATAAAGATGGCGGGATGCTGCTGGTGAAATTCTTGTTATTCGAAAGAATCTGCTTAAGTTCTGGTAAGGTTCCGAACCATGAAGGTACCTCTCCAATGAAGCTGTTAAATCCCAGGTTTATCTTCTAAATGACGCAAATTGGAAAGCTCGGGGGTAAAATCCTCTGAAATTGTTGGAACTGACGTCTAAAGAACTGAGAAATGTTAAATTTCCAAGATGTGGACCAATGATTCCTCCGAAGTTAAACCCCGAAAAATTCAATGCTACGACTCTTTGCCGATTTCTGCTGCAAGAAACACCAATTCAGTTGTAAATAGACGTATTAGTTGACCAGTTATCAGCCAAGATTTCGTAAGGGTCTGAAGTGATTCCGGTTTTGAAGGCAAGAAGTGCTTCTTCATCTGTGTTTGATGAGTAAAGTGCAAAGCAGTTCACTGATAACACTGCAACAGCAATAAGGTAGCCGATTTTCTCCATGAATCTAAAATTTTTGTTTTGTACAAGATTGTAATGTGAATGAAGCATAAATCAAGACCACAAAAAGAAGATATTTGGCTCCAAGCTATTAATAATCTACATATGTTGTGGGCTCCTTTCAACAACTAAAATGTCAATAATACCAATCTTATCCTTGAAAAATGTTAATTTTATCATTCATTCTACATCTTGACACTCTTGGGCATGTATAACTTCTTGATGAGCCATGTAGTGTGTAGTAGTAGTCACTTCTTCAGTGTAGATGAATTCATGAAGTCAATGAAGGAAAAAGTGTAAAAAATAATTGTGGAAATTTAAATTAAAAAAACAAATCAGTGGCCGGGGGAATATTCCGACAAGTTCCACAAGGAAAAATGACGGTCAACATCATGCTAAGTTGAGATATTCGAGAAGCAAGATTTCGTTTATTTTTTTAATCGAAAAAAGAAGAAAAGCAAGATTCTTATTGATGAAATAGTGAAATAGGGTATTGATTCTTTGTGAGTGTAGAAAATTAGATTTTGCTATGCTTCGCCATTTTCTTTATTGAAAATTGAAAATTGTACTAGTCTTTAATTTAATGCAAAGTCTTACATTATAGTTGTACAATGTCATTAGAAAAATGTTTCTATTCCACGCTCTCTCTAAAAGAAAGCATGAGGTAGTGGAACCAGTAGTAAAACAGTTTTACGAACTGAAATCACCAAGGACTGGAACATCAAGAAAAAAATAGACTACAATTGACACTTTGAAATTTTTAGGACTGAAGAGGACTAGTGCATGCGGGCGGAGCGGGGATGTACCCAAAGGATGGGGTGGGAAGGGGACCCCCTTATGGGGTTCGGGCGAACCCCAAAATTTTTTTTTTTCAAACTACAATTATTTAGTTCGTTTTATGAGAATCTAATGTTTTTTATAAGTCACAATCTTTAAAAATGTTACTGAAAGTCATTAAACAAAATATTCAAAATCTAAACTAATTAAAGAAAGTTGTCTTGACGATCTTTTACAATTACAAATTCTTCTATAATAGAATCTATATTTATTTTATTAACAAGGTATTTCAACAAAATTGTTATGTAGTCGATGCAAAAAATTGTTTTATAATATATTATATATATATTTTATCTAAAACTAAGTTATGTAGTCGATGTACAAGTAATTGTTTGTTTAATTAAATTTGGATACACAATTGAGAGTAAAACAATTTTTTTTCTATGTTTGGTGAAATTTGGGCTTTATTTTTTTTTTTTTTTTTTTATTTTGGGCCAAAATTTTGGGCAGCCTTGAGCTCAAATTTGGGCTTTATTTCAATTTTGCTTCTCTATCTTTTTTTTTTTTTTTTTTTTTTAAATCTTTTGGGCCAAATTTTGGGCAGCCCTGGACTTGAGACCAGGGCTGCCCCCCTGATTCCGCCTATGAGTGCATGATGAAATTTGTGTGTCTAACTGTGGAATATTATATATTAGTCAATTACAACTTTCAAATCAAAGGTGTGGCCAGGAAGAGAGTTGGGTATGAGAGCCTCAAAATAATCTTCAAAATTAACTGTATATAGCTCCTGCATATTCTCCAGGGCCCTCAATATGTCTATCACAATGCACTGGCCTTCATTGGTGAAGGTGTGCACCAAACGTGTGATAGCTTGTGTGTGAGTACTTCAAAATTCAAGAGAGTGACCCAAGACAAGATCATGTCCATCCAAAGGATCCCATAGCTCACATTAATTCCAAACAAGCACAAATATTTGACAAACCACTTTGTCCAATAGATCGGTGCCATGTGGACTACTGAGCCACACTTACACGTAGCAAAAGATGCCAGATTGTGGCCACCATGTTTCTAGAGACGGCAAGGGCAAAAATTTGCATCATTTAATAAAGCTACAATATCAGGAAGAACTAATGCACTTGCAATAGAACTAAAATCAGATTGCAGGCTTTGAACAAATCACAACGCATCGTATCAGCCATGGAGAGGCAAAAATTATTTTGTTTGGCAAGTTGTATGCCTTCGAGCTAAGCTAAAGCTTCCCCATCCTCAACGGTAAAACTTTCAGTCATTTGAGCCGTGCACGAAGCAACAACCGTTCCCTGGTGGACCTGAATTACAGTCCCAGTGCCAATAAAATTATCCCCTGTTGGACGGCTGCACATGTGTTGGTTTGAGCTCACCCGTCAACGGTGGCTTCCAAAGAACAGCCAACCGTGAGCTCTGCTTGTTGCTATGCTGGTTCACCTCAAGAATTCCTTGTGTAGGATCAAAGCTCACTCTCCTACAAACTCTGTCGGCTGCATTTTACCCCTGTGCATTCCTAAGATCTTTTTGCAACATTGCTCAAGAATACCAAGCATGGTGTTAGGCGTGGAGGGAAGAATACACTGCTTAGTAAGTCCCCACCATCCAAGATTGCCTTCGCATGAGGGCATTCAAATAGAACATGGTTAGCAGATTCCTCTTGTCCACAGATGGGGCATTAAGGATTATCCACAGTTCTGCGGTGAAACAGATTAATAAGGTAGGTGAATGAGTTGTGACATACCTGCCAAATGAAATTCTGAATTTTAGGAAGAACGTGAATCTTTCACACCTTATTCCACCAGGTTGTTATCGCCAATCAGCTTGGATCAGGTCCTGAATTTTTCTCATTATGCAGAAGCCAATACCCACTTTTAACCGAGTATACTCCTTTGGGATCAATGTTCCAACTGAGTTTATACGAGCAGGGTGTCAGACTCAAAGGAATCACCGGGCATCAAAAAGTGCTCAAAAGATAAGGAGGAATAGATCAAAAGAATGGGTTTCTAGATTTCTCTTTGATCTACGCAAAGATCTTTTGTATACTCCGCCAAACTGTAGTAGGTATGTAGGCTCAAGTATTTATCATGATGCACTGCAATTGCATTGCTCAATCCAAGCATTTCTTGTATTGAAATACAGTCTCGTGTCTGAACATTGGGGTTGAATGTAAGAGCTGATTTTTCGAAATTAACCTTTTGTCCCGAAGCTAACTCAGAAGTCAATAAAATATCACGAATACCTTGCAATCTTGTACAGTTGCCTGTGTAAAAATAACTGAGTCGTCTGCAAAAAGTAAGTGACTGACTCGAGCATGCCTGTTCATAATTTGCTGGCTCAACCAAGTGTGATATATTATGCACAAAAGAACGATGTCGATTGGATAACCCAGAATAAGAAACATACCGTTGTATTAGATAGCGTGTGCCAGACAAATGGCTGATTTAATGAGAGCAGATTGATCTCTTTTCCTTTGATAGCGTAATTGATCATCTTTCCTTTAACACTCCCCCTCAAGTTGGAGTATGAATGTCGATGACACCCAACTTGCTGAGATGAGTGTGAAATGCTGGTGCTCGCAATGGCTTCGTGAATAAATCTGCTATTTGACTCCCAGTTTGCACATAGGCTGTCTTGACTTCTCCTCTTTGGATTCTCTTACAAACGGTGTGACAGTCCAGCTCAATATGCTTCGTCCGCTCATGATAAACTGGGTTTGCAGCAATGTGTAAAGCTGCTTGATTATCACAAAATAACCTTGCTGGTTCAGGATGAGAAATACGTAAATCCTTCAATAAGTATCTCAACCAAGTAAGTTCACAAGCGGCTGCAGCCATAGAGCGATATTACGCCTGGCGATGATCTTGACAACATTTTTAGCTGCTTCTTACTTTTCCATGAAACAAGTGACTTGCCAAGGAAGACACAATAACTTTGTCATTTGATCGACGTGTAATAGGACATCTCGCCCAATCGGCATCACGATGGTGATCAAGTGAAGTGGATCGTCGATGGAAACAATAAACCTTGCCTGAGTACGCTTTCAAGTATTGGAGGAGTCGATGAGCGGTCTTGAGATGATGCAATTTTGGCTCCTACATAAATTGATTGAGTGTGTTCATGGAGTATGTGATTTTTGGTCTACTGATTGTGAGATAGATTAATTTTCCAATTAGTCGTCGATACCGTGTAGGGTCCTTGAGAGCTTCACTTCCCATTTCAGTTAGTACTAAATTGGGTTCCATGTGAACTATTGTTGGTTTTGCTGCAAGTAACCCGGCCTCCTCCAATATGTCCAATGTGTATTTCCGCTTGTAAACCGTGATTCCGACTTTGGAATGTGCAACTTCAAGGCCAAGGAAGTATTTGAGTGGTCCAAGGTCTTTAATCTTGAAATGACTATTGAAGAACTTCTTGAGATCGTTGATGGCCTTTTCATTATTTCCTGTTATGACCATATCATCAACACAAAGCAAAACAATAGTAATAGAGTCCCCATGAACTGTGTGAACAAAGAATAGTCAGCGCGAGACTCTTGAAAGCCAATTTCTTGAATTGAACATGAAAACCGCTGGAACCAACTGCGAGATGCTTGCTTAAGGCCATAAAGAGACTTTTGGAGTCGACAAACCACATTCTCTCCCTGTCTACGATAACCTGGAGATGGGCACATGTATACTTCTTCAATGAGATTGCCATGTAGGAAAGCATTTTGTACATCCATTTGGTGTAATGGCCAATCTCGGACTGCAGTGACTGCTAGTAAGTAACGGACAGTAATTAACTTAGCAACAGGGGCGAAGGTATCTTTGTAATCAATGCCCTCGCGTTGTGTGAACCCTTTAGCAACAAGTCGAGCTTTGTAACGCTCGATGGTACCATCAACAAGATATTTGATCTTGAAGACCCATTTGCAGCCGATGGGACGATGTCCAAGAGGTAAAGGGACTATAGACCATGTATGATTATCCTAAAGGGCCTGAATTTCAGAGTTCATGGCTGCAACCCACTGAGGGTCGTGGCGTGCTGTTCATAATTTGTGGCTCAACCAAGTGTGATATATTATGCACAAAAGAACGATGTGGATTGGATAACCCGAGTAAAAACATACTGTTGTATTGGATAGCGTGTGCGAGTGGATGAAGACGCAGGCGTCGAGGCCGGAGAGTAGCATAGTTGGTTTTGTAGTCTTGGAGGTAGGGCGGTGGTCGTGGAGTTCGGGAGGATCGGTGAGGCTCGGGGACATTGGAAGCCGTGGGCTCTGGGATGGGAGGCTCGCCAAAGGTGGAGGTGACGGAATTGTGGAAGACAGTGGGAAAGGTGGCAAGTGATGGTGGGTTGGAGTATGGTCGTGAGATTACGGTGATGAGGACGGGATTGGCTCGGTAATGTCTTCCGTTTGTAGAGGGGTGAAATGGGAATTAGATAGCTGAGAAGTAGGAAGTGTATCAGTAGGAGTGGGTGGTAATAGAGGTGTAGATTGAGTGGTCTGGTCATCTGGGGAAGAAAAGGGTTCGATTGGGATAAGCGAGCCATGTGGTTTCTTTATTTTTGGTGGGAGTGTGGTAAGTGGAAATATGTGTTCATGAAAAGTGACATCCCTCGAAGAAAAGAATTTTTTATTTTCGAGTTCATAGATGCGGTACCCTTTTTGCCCAAGAGGATATTCTATGAAGATGCATCGACGTGCACGAGCATCAAATTTGTTATCAGGGGTGAGATTGGTGGCAAAACATAAACAACCAAAACCCGAAGATGAGAATAAATTGGTGGTGTTTTGTGTAAGAGTTCATACAGGGATTTGTAGGAAAGTAGAGGTGTGGAAAGTCGATTGATTAGGTAACAAGCCGTTTGAACACTCTCTCCCCAAAATTTTAATGGTAAATTGCCTTGAAATCGTAGGGCACGGGCTACATTTAAAAGGTGGCAGTGTTTATGCTCTACTACCCCATTTTGTTGGGGTGTATGAGCGCATGTACGTTGAAAAATAGTACCATGTTCTTCAAGAAAGTGACGCATTGATGTGAACTCCCCCCCATTGTCGGCACGTAAAATCTTAATGTCTCGATGGAATTGAGTCTTGACCCGAAAAGAAAGTTTTCAACAAATATTGGGTGTTTGATTTAAGATTCATAATGTGGACCTAAGTAAAGCGAGTGTAGTCATCAACAATAGTGAGAAAGTAACGAGCCCCATAATGTGTGTGAATTTTGTGTGGTCCCCAAATATCACAATGTATTAAATCAAACGGTGCGAGTTGTTTTATTGAATTGGAAATAAAAGATAAACGAGTTTGTTTTGCTAATGCACAAATCTATAAACATCCTTAGAATTAAACATAATTTACGAAAAAGTTTGGGATAGGGTATGGAGAGGTGCGTTGGATGGATGTCCAAGACGTCGGTGCCAAAGGTAGAAAATGCGAGTGATGTGGTTGACAAGGCGAGCATTTTGACTTGATGTTAGATAGTAGAGGCCATTAATATGCTTGCCTAGGCCAATCGTCCTCCTCGTATCCACGTCTTGCACAACACAAAAACTGGATAAAATATCACTATACATTTCAAACCTTGAGTCAATTTACTCACGGATAATAAATCCACATGAAATTTGAGCACGTGAAGAACTCCATCAAGAGATATATCTCGGTGACAAACGAATCGATCCAACACTTTCAATGATGATCGTTCCTATTAGGTAGACCAATAAAATCATGAAATGTCTTAATTTTATTGTGAGTAGGTGGTCGGTGTGATACGTGATGTCTGTTGCTCCACTATCCATTATCCATATAAAGTCGAATGTGAATCATGCTTTATATTATTATTCTTGCTGGGTGTAAAAATACACCGTTGGGTTTGCTAGTGATTGGTCGTTACCATTTTATTGTGAAGTAAGGCCATGATCTGCTTATATTCCTCGGCCATAAAAGTTGGGCTTGCATTGGTGGGTTCCTTCTTTGAATCGACATAGTGGACGACAGACTTTTTATTCTCGGGCTTTATATTCTTTCTATGCCACTTATGACCCACAGAAACCCAATCAAATAATAACAACGATCCACAAGGTGACCCTCCGGTCACACGGTGATCATGATCGCAGGCCTTTGCGATAGGAAGGGGATCCATTGCCATGGCCACCGCCGTCGTGCACGGTGTTGGTGAGAGATAGGAAGGGTAGCCCGCCACTGTACCTGATGAAGAACGGGTTGTGTGCATCACATGGGAGCCTGATGGAATTTCACGACGCATTGCCACTTCCAACTGTCTCTCGTGCTAGAGAATAACCCCGTGGACTTTGCGTGTATCCGGGAGAGGATTCATCATCAATATTGAGCCACGAACCGTGGAGAGTAGGTTCGTTTAGCCCCATCAAAATTGCATAACTTTCTCTTTTCTTCACGAATGGCTAACTTCTTGACATATCGCGGGGGCATGTGATGGGCTCTTGGTAAGATGCCAATTCATCCCAAAGTCCTCGAGTGCGTGTGTCTGCAGAAAAGAGAGAGGGCCCTCTGGCGACATTCAACGATTTCTTATCGATTTGGTAGATTCGTGAATCATCTCCTTGGAAAAATCGATCCTCGAAGGTCTCTCCATACCACAACCGCCGTGTCGGAGAATATTACGTTATGGCGATGTGCGGGTGTATAGAATGGAGGATCCAAGTCAACACTAAATCATTGCGGTGTTGCGGATCGAAATTTTGCATCTGTTGATGGTGGTGCTTTGTTATGGTTCCATCGATCGACCCAAGTTTGTTCTTGGCGGCCGAGACTAAGACGCGTTGAGCGACTCCATTGCCGTAATTGTTCCCATCAAGTGGTGTGTTAACCAGGGTGAGTCCCGGTGTATCGAGTGGTGTAAGGTCAAAGGATCGTGCAATGTCTCATCCTCTTCTCTATGTTTTGGTTAAAGAATCATCCTTTGGTTCATAATTTTACGGAGTTCCACCCGTGTTGTAGATGTGGTTATGTTTTGATTTTTTGTGGCGGAAGGTAGGGGAGTCAAAGGCACCAAGATAGGTGCTCGATACCATAAACAAAATGAAAAGATAAAAGGTCAGATGTTTGTATTGTATGAATGTATCTGTACAAGCTAGCAATTTATACACAAACGTAATAGCCTATTCTAGGAATATAAATCACAATCCTAATATCACTCCAGACAAATGGCTGATTTAATGAGAGCAGATTGATCTCCTTTCCTTTGATAGCGTAATTGATCATCTTTCCTTTAACAGGGGCTCGACCGTGAGTGCCTCATCCCCATTATCCGCCTTCGGTTTGAGCTTTTTGTATAAGACCTAAAAAGTTGCGGCCTGAAAGGAGGAGCAGGTAAGGTGAAGGCCGACCTTGACTTAGACCTTGGGTTGGAGTTACTTTTCCTTAGACCATGCGGTTTATAAGGAATGCAAAGCTAGTAGAAGATATACAATCCGAATAAGGCCAATCCACCGTGTTGAGAACCCCATTCGTTAAGTATCTGATAAAGCTTCACTGTAAACTTTAGCACCATGAAGCCCTTTTGACCATTATTCTTTTCTCCATTGACAATAATAACTCGAACCCAACTGTGATGTTATCCGTGATAAGCCGGCTGGAAAGAAAACACTTTGATTGCGGGATATGAGGTTTGGGAGAACCGACTTCAAGTCGTTAAATATTTAGTTTGGTCACCACTTTATATAATACATTACACAAGCTAACGGGTGAAAAGTCATTACGATTTACGCATCTTTATTTTTGGGATGAGAACCGGTGTGTATCATTAATTGATTTGATCGATTGCCCTCCATTTAGAACACGAGACAAGCACGAGATTTTTATTCTTTTATTTTAATTTTTTTAAAGCAAATACCATTCATATCTTCATATGGGCATTTACGCCCTTAGTCAAATATGGTTTCGGGGTTTGACATTGTCCCCTACCTAGTCTGGCGATAGAAAGAAGTATTACTTGAGGAGGGATGTTTGCTATCTCCAAATTTAGAGTGCGGAGAATAAGAAGATTTACAAGAATATCTACTATCCGAGATTGCCAACTCGTGCTTACGGGCTTTTTTTTATGTAAACATATCATTTGTTGAGGATTGAACAAGATAGGATTCTGTTAGAATTCGGTGACTCGAATTCTGTTGGGTTGACCTCGAAAAGTTCGTAGTGCGACATATGTGGTGACATTAAAATTATGAGACCACTTACCACGTTGGGGGTGTGGGGCACAAGATGGACTGTTTTATCATAATTAAGATTCTTCTCGCATGAAGACTTATTTTATCGGGATTATGATTCTTCTCACACGAGGACTTTTTTTTTATAAGGATTAGGACTATTCTCGCATGCAGTATATATATCATGTATTCTAGGGTTAGTATATTAACTTCTCTTGTTGTGATGAAATGACTGAAAAAGACTGCCAAGTTATATGTGTTGCAGGGTTCTACGGTTACTAGTCAAGCAGTTGTCACTACTCTTTCTTCGTCACTTGATGATGTTACTAGATTATGACATATGTGTCTTGGACATATGAGTGAGAATGGAATGGCTGAACTAAGCAGAAGAGGACTTCTTAATGGGGATAGTATTAGCAAATTAAAATTCTATGAGCATTGCGTTTTTGAGAAGAAGAAGAGAGTTAGATTTGCAAAAGGCATTCACAACACAAAGGGAACACTTGATTATATACATTCCGATCTCTGGGGACCATCTAGGGTGCCTTCTAGAGGAAATGCAAATTATATGCTGACTATTACTAATGATTTTTTCAGAAAAGTTTGAGTGTTGAAAAAGAATGATGTGTTATCTACATTCAAGGAGTGGAAGACTAAGATTGAGAAACAGACAGGGAAGCAGATAAAACGTCTCTGCACAGATAATGGCTTGGAGTTTTGTTTTGGTGAGTTTAATACTTTTTGCTAATTTACTAGAAAATTTAATCATCTAAATTCTTATCAAATATGGGGAAGCATCCATCTTCTTTTCAGTAACAATGATGTCAAATGAATGATCATCATTGTTGCTAATCTAACACATACATTCTCTTTATTATTGGGCGTCATTGAAAAATCATGAAGAGTTTGGTTGTTACTCTCTATAAGGATTGATTACTCAACACTTCAGGAATCAAAGAAACACCAAATATCTTCATCTCGTCTTTTGCTACTTATAGAGTTCGAAGAAAACTGGCCATCTCTTTGAATAAAAAATTGCCTCATAAAACCTCGAAAAATAGTATGTACCGGGTTAAGTACGAAACATATGTCATAGGCTCAATAAACAGCCCATAACAAAGCATTATTATAGCCGAAAACACTTGAAGATGTATTATGCCAGCTAAAGGAAGGACAACAAAAAGTGGCAGATTCTGTTATCATCAATCAAAAAGAAAAAAGAAACAAATTACATCTAATGATCCTTGTTTTCGATAAGTAACATGAAAAAGCTGATTTCTCATAACATTGTAAGGCATAGCAGTGTCCTGAAATCCTCTAAACCTCTTTAAGAAGTTCAAAATTTGTTTCTTTAGAATAATCAGTTCGGTTAATGATCATCTTATAATCATTTACAACATTCATTTTTTATATCAATCACTCAACTTAATCATTAAAAGCGGCTGAACCTTTAAACTGTAGGCTGCCTCACGCACCAAAAATCAGGGATCAAGCTGCACGTAGTTCTTTACAAGATTGCATCAATACATATGTTCCGAAGACATCAATTCGATTTTCTAACACTTGTGCAATGGCCTTGTACGCTTACTATCACAATTAAACTTGGAACGAGGAAGGTCACGCGGATCAGATTGCCTATTTGTTTTTTGACTTGAATGATGAAAATCCTTTGGTTTCTAATGTTGACGTGGTGGAAGATTCTTGCTTCTACATTTTTTGATTTGTTTATTTATTTCATGCAACTTTCTTTTACTCTCTTCTATTTTCAAATGCATCTCTGAACTCTGACAAACTTTGAATCTTCTTTCCCAAACCCGGTTCTTGAATCATAACATGACCACCATGGAGAAGGCGTGCTATTCGCCAGCTTCTCGCCATAAACTCCTCCGGCCTCTTCAATGACGCAACTAAGATTGCAGATTCCATAACACCAAATATGTCTTCGACGATAGCTGTGTTCAGAAAGTACGTACTACGCCATTTCAACTGCATCTTTGAACTCAACGGATTTTGAATCTTTTTTCTGAATCCCGGTTCTTCATAAACTTTGCTTCTTGGTTTCGACAACTTCATTGGAATGATGTTGCCGGGTTTTCTTTCATGATCAACACAGATAGTCGAATGAAAACTTTGATCTTTTTTATCTTCAACTTCTGTAATTTAACAATCATAATTAACGTTAAAGAATGACACCAAATATGACTAACACTAATGGTTCAAAGAAAACTCACAACTTTCAATGTCACTGCCATAACCAAGATCATCATCGCCATAGAGAAGCTTTGCTATTCACCATCTTCTTGACATAAATTCCTCAGGTCTCTTCAATGAAGCAATTGAGATTGAGGATTCGATAAACCGAATATATGTCGTCAACGGCAACGGTTTTGAGAAAGAACATATTACGCCATATATCTTCCACATTCATACCCGAACCCATATTAATCGAAACAAGAATACGAAACGAGAAAACAAGATGAATTTATATCTATGGCAGCGAGCAATGTCCGTTGCAAAAGATAAAAACGTGTTGTCATTTATATTTTAACAACGTACATATGGGTTTTAACCACGCACATTTGCTTGTTGTGGTAAAAGTTGACGTGTTATAATTTATCAACGTGCAATTGAATATTGTCTTTGGTTTTTAACGACATTAAATGCATGTTGTCATTTATTGACGTGTTGTCTTTTCACAACGTTCCACTGCATGTTATCGAATATTTTTAACAACAATCCAATGTACGTTGTCGAATATTTTTAACAACGTTCTAATGTATTGTTGTCATTTTATTTTAACAACGTTTAGGTGCCGTTGTCCTTTATTTTCAACAACATTCAATGCTGCGTTGTCTTTTCCTTTTAACATCAGTTAATGTCCGTTGCCTTATATGGAGTTTGTTCTTTTCACTACGTTCAAATGTACATTGTCTTTTCTTTTTAAATTTTACTTTCTCAATCATTTAAATTCAAATTGCATTATATGATATATGTACAAAATTCATTTCATACAACCTAATTAGCCCTTAAATGAAATTTATGCAATATTAATAAAATATGGCCAAAGATAAACAAATTAAATATATTATAAAGTAGTAGAATTTGTCATACAAAATATGGTTTGAAAGTTTCTTTAAACATGATATAAGTTTCAATCAAAATCTAGCAAAACACATATCTTCCTGAAAGTTTCTTGCAATGACAAATTTTTAATCTACCATAATCTAGCAAACCAAACATGATACGTAACGCCCCGACTCAATAAAAATAATGTCCAACACATGTCCGACGATCTTGTTCACGGCTTCTGATAGATCACCAATGCCCAAACAATTTATTACTGCAAAATAGAAACAAGAGACAAATTAAAATCAATAAACTGCACCTACTATCACTATATTTTAATGGATACTAATTAATATCCCACATAGGCAAAATACTAGACAAACACATTTGTCGCTTTATTTAGTTACGGGCATGCATTACTAGACATTGGTATGATCGCATAATAGTTAGCAAATGATTGGGAGGAATAACGGTTAAGAAAAAACTATACATAATTTTATCAAAGATAGTTCGTTAACTATTTTAATTTCTTCATGACATGGTATTTTTCCCAGCAGAGCCTTCTTGGCACACAGTAAAATGACCCTGTCAAAATGTCTTCAATTCTAGGAGAACACATGTCATATAATATCCAATTCCAAGAACTATTGTGATATACATCACACAAATATCTCTTTGAGAGTCATACCAACTTCATGGTAACTAAACACTATATAGGATACCACACTGATCGGTTTTAATGCGTCACAAAAGCAAGAGGAGACAACTAACATGAATTATTAATCCCTAACATTATTGATCTCTGCTGGGATTTATTTGTAGTACTGGAGAAAACGAATTTTTGGGGAGGAGGGTAGGTTGGGAATGACTGTGGGATACATCATGTGTGTGCATCGCCGGCTAGTTTGAAACTATTTCACTGTTCTCATAGAGAGTTTTGACTTTTAAAATATGCACGTGAGTTTCTCAATTTTAGTGCACTTAGCATGAACTGGGAGTGGGGGGGTCCATGAAATTCATCTAAAACTTTAGAATTTCATCTAAGAATTTTTTTATGTATAAAAAACTAAAACTTTAATAGATAGCTGTAATCCAAGTTTAATGGAAGTCCAGTGTTCTGTAAGCCTTTGCCATCCAATTTTACAAGTGATAAAGATGATATTGAAATAGATGAAGAGTTTGAATAGGGGCAGAATTTTGAGGGAGGAACTAGGGTTTTGTTCAAAATTTTGAGGACAAAATTGTGTAAGACTTGGCCAAAGATTCACTACGTACTGCCAATGATACTAGAATCTTTAAGACTTGCCATCTACTTCATTAACCACAATATATCAGAAGCAACATATGATTTATGATACCCTTTTTTTTTTCCAGGAAGAACCTGGTGGACAACGGGCTCTAATTTTTTACCAAGAGAATTCATGCCTTTATTACAGTTTATTACAGCTTCGACTCCTCCAGTGATCCTTAAGTTATCCTTTTCTTTAAAATCTATTATATTTTTAACAATTTTCTTTCAAACATTATATCTCACTATTGATGCATTAGGTACAATTCAAAAGGTTTCGCAACAACTTTTGATGGATGTTCTCATTCAATTGAAATTTGGTACAAAGTACTCTACACTCTGGTATTGGAATTTCTTACTTGGCGTTTCTTTTCCAGTTTCAAAGATTACTTTATTTCTTCTTTTGGATCGTCTATTAACTTTCTCAAAATCTAAAATTTCTATAGTATAATACACATTGCAATTAATTCTAGACAAGATTTGCAGATAGTGCCACTCTCGTATGGAAAATAGGAAATAAAAACTTTCAGAAAGGGAGATTGTTGTTACAGACCTTGAATTGTCACCAGAAGAAAAAGCTATGTCAAATAAACCTTTGTGAACATAACAACCATGAACAGTGACACTAGGTCTCTTTCTCAGCACCTGCATGTAAAATGCAAGAAAAACATTGTAACATAAGCAATCAAAAAATTTATATCTTACTAATAGCAGATTTTATAATGGTTAAAAATAAGAGTGATTTTAACTTAACAAAGGCATGAATTCTCCTCTCGAGGTCACGTGGAAATGTTCCCTCTTCTTGTACTTACCTTTTCTACCAATAGATGAGGAAGGGATCAATGTCAAAATCCCCGGCTAAGCACATATTATTTGGGGAAAAACTATAATGCAAACCATTTAGGTCATCCAAGTTTTAATCAAATGTCATGTTCTCCGCCTCTTCCTGCAAGGAATCAAACAGTACGGCCGAGAGATAACGTTCCCTGATGCTTGGCAAAACAACCTGTATAGTAAGGAATAACACACTTCACTAAGATATACTGGATAACATGTTTGAATATATAGGCAAGAACATTTATCAGTAAGATGAAACAAACCAACATACAACAATGAGTTTTACAGCATTTTCAGGCCTCTTTGCTAATCAAACAGGATAAGAACTCAAGTTTGCACCCCTTGTTTACCTTAGTGTTGGCCTTAAACATGTTCTATCAAATTGCAGAGGGTAGGCCTCCACTAAGTAAACCAGGAACTACAGGTAAGGCCAATGATATTATAGCTAGGATTAATGAGTCCATTGCTTCTTCAAATTATATTATATTTATAACGCACTACCGACGTGGTAATTGGCACAAAAATGCATTATAATCAGGCAAAGTGTGTTGCTATCAGTCTCTTCATGCAATTACATTTATCTCCACTAATTCATGCTATAGAGAAATGTGCCTTGAATTTTTCATCTTTATTACAGAGTAAGGGAAAAGTCCTACAAGAAATTATTTTACCAGTAGATGAGTAAGCTGATACAATGAGAGAGCACACTTTAATCAATCATTTACAATCTCGCAACGATGACTCAAAAAATGAGCTGAGGAACTTGTCGGTCGTTCCAGAAGAAAGAAAGTATAGAACACAAAAATGTTCTTTGGGAGCCAATCATTTGAGTTCATTCACCCCCTTGCTTGTGTTTTAACAAGAAGATATTTTAATCCCGAAATTTCATTTTCACCAGAGTATGTACCACACGATAGCGTAGAAACTATGTAGATCACTCTGTTTCATTTATAGTGATTTTCATCATCAACTACTATTTTCACTTTTGCAAATTCTGGAGAATGAATCGCTAGATCATTTTTCATTGTTAATATATTCAGAACTTCAAGTTCAATTCTTCTTAACCTCTAAAGACTAAACAAATAATCAAAATTGGAATCCAGTTTCCAATAACGAAATCATGGAGACTAAACAATAGCATACTCAAGTCGTACTTTGTTATGAATCCATAAAAAAAAATCCGAATTTCATCTGGTGGTTCTACATGCCTATACAGAAACTCAGTTATGATGCAAACACACGCAACCACAGAGAAAATTAGAGTAGCAAAACTTCAGCAATAATTTTCAGTTGAAAAGAGCCGTAAATCGAGGACACACGAGACGGTTACAGAATATGGATAATAATTGTCAAATGAAATACAAAAAATTCGAAAATTCAAGCACCATTAATAAACCAATTATTCAGGAAAAACAAATTCATTCCAAATAACAGAAAGGAACCCAAAATTCCAAGACGAACTGGACATTGATACTGAAACTTCTAGAAAATTATGTTGGCTATAATTTCAGCTTAGGTCCCAAAAGAAAATCTGCTATAATATATAGAAAACAGAGGAAGAAGAAGACGTTCTGGAATTTCTGATTGGTCTTTGTTTTCTGATATTTTTGTTCACACATATATATAAACTGGTATACATGAAATATAATTAGAATAAAAATCCATAATTAACAAAGGCATATTTGATTCTTAGCTGCCAGATCTTCATAAACGTGATCAGTTCATCATGCGAAGGATCATCTTTAAGACCTCGGGATATATCTCTATCATGTGTAAAAGCCCAGTTATTAGATGCAATCAAACTAGAACATAATTTTCAGAATAGAATAGTTATGTTTCACCATCATTTGATGGTCAATTTTAGAGCCTATAATAAGTTATCAAGCATCTATTAAGTAGGTATCCGTTTTGCAGAAGTTGGTTAGCATTGACTATTTTTTACCTAATTGGATAGCTACTGCATTACAACCCGAAATTTCATAACGTACATCTAAATTTTTTGTGAATATAAACATACTATACCAAAATGAAAATTATTAAGAGATTTTGAGTCAATTATGCAGGGTAAAGCACTGTTTTGATGCAGTTTTGATGCTGGCTGTAGAGCAGTACCAAATCGAGACAAACTCTAAATAATAGATATGAATCTCAAAATAACAGAGTCGAAATCGGCCATAGAGACTTTCAGGGATGAGCTTCATTATCGAGAGGGGAATAGCCCAAGTCACAGGAAAATGCCCCTAAATGATCAATCAGTGATAAAAGAGACCAATTCCATAATTTATGGAAATGAATGAACTCAAAATAACTTTTCAATAATCTGAAGAGACCAATACGAAAATTTCCAATAGAAAGTCACGGAGTAGCGAAAAAGCATGTGGAACATAAATTGGAAACTGCTAAACAAGCAACTTAAATGGGGCCCATCAGAAGCGGAGACACTAATGTAATCTTGTGGGGTAGGACTTAACTTTGTTGGTTACAAAACACAAAACCGTAGACATTTTCCTCTTTACTAATGTAATCTTACTTACGGCCTATCTAAGTATCTATCAATCAGTACGTGCACAAAAGTAGTATCGTACTGGTGAACAAGAAAGGATTTGCCGATTTGGTAAATGTGCAGCCCAGAGACGGGGCATCTCATGAAGCTCTATCCACTGAAAGCGAGAAGAATGAGAGTGGCTCTATTTTTATTTGGATGATAGAGGAGCATAGCAATCAACCTATTTGCATTAAAATGCTCAATAGAGTTTTCAATGCATCATTTCTGGTTATCAATACCCAGGGGCGGAGGTGGGGGAGGGGGGGGTCCTGGGGAGACAGGACCCCCAACTTTTCTGAAATTTTTATTTTTTTTATTTTCAATTTTTCTTTTCAATAAGTGTGTTTGATTATAGGCTAATTTATAATTTCATCTCATTTTTTGAACTTTTAATGACTTTTATCTCCAATTCTTTATTTTTAGTACATATCATCATTTCTTATTTTGGTGGTGAAGTTCCCTCAACTTTAAGCGTTTGGCGACTTTTATCGCCATTCTTTATTTTTAAGACCTATATTATCAACCTTTCTTAATTTGGTGGTGAAGTCCTAACCTTTTTTGAGCGTTTGGCACTTTTATCTTCATTCTTCATTTTTTTTGCACCCATCATTAACATTTCTTAATTTGGTGGTGAAGTCTCCAACCTTTGGACTTTTGTATCATATTTTTAATTTTTAATTAAAACTTATGAAAAGTCTATTTAAAAGCCAAGTTTTGTGAGTAATGTTGTCTATAAATATTGGTTTATTTAAAAACTTATTTTTAAAAATTTTATGATATTTTTAGATTAATTTTTAATTTTTTAATTGAAACCGGTTCGACCTTTTGACCCTTGACCCGTTATTTTTTTCGGATCGATGGTTAGTCATATTTTATGAATATTGTATTATTGAAATAAATAATCTTATTTAGATAACTATATTTTGAGAAATGTTCCATTTGGGGATATTGGTGCAAAAAAATAAAGAATGAAGATATGGGTGCAAAAAAAATAAAGAAAATCTCATAAAATTTGTAAAATAAGTTTTTTTTTAAATAAATCAACATTTATAGATAAATTTACTCATAAAACTTGACTTTAAATAAACTTTTCATAAGTTTCAATTAAAAAATTTAAAAATATGATACAAAAGTCTAAAGATTGGAGAATTCAGCCACTAAATTAAGAAATGTTAAGGATATGGGTGCAAAAAAATGAAGAATGAGAATAAAAGTGCTAAACGTTCAAAAGTTGGGGACTTCAGCCACCAAATTAAGAAAGGTTGAGGATATAGGTGCCAAAAAATAAAGAATGAGGATAAAAGTGCCAAACGTTCAAAGGTTGAGGACTTTAGCCACCAAAATAAGAAAGGTTGAGGATATGGATGCCAAAAAATAAAGAATGGGGATAAAAATACCAAAAGTTCAAAAGTTGGGAATGATGGCCGCAAATTACCCTTGATTATATTTTGGGAGAAAAATAGATTATTCTTAACAAGAGTGGAGTCCAATTGACAAATTCCAGCCCACAAATGTTGACTTTTGGTTACTTTATTTATTACCAATTTACTAGTTTGTCCCTCGATTTAATAATTGGATACACACAAGAAGAGCAAAATTGAAATTACAAATTTATTGAATACAATGTGGACCCAGAATTTGTTTGAGAAAAATCGATTTTTTTTTTTTCTAAAATAGCAAAATCATACATGCTTCATTGCTTCTAAGATCACTTCTTTTCTTAATAATCAACCAAAATAAAAATATTAAAGTCTAAACCCAACAATGAATGAACGAAACAAATAAAACTCAATCTAGCTTGGATTAAGTTAGAATAATTCAATATCCAAGAAAAAGTATTGAAAGCTTCTTTTTTTCAAGTAATCGAACAAACACGAGTGAGTATCAAATACTTCTAACAACGATAAATTGATTGTGTTCAATATCTTCTTGTAAGCTTTTTAAAGATTATGACATTAAAAAACATTATATTCTCATAAAAATAGGTTCAATAATTGTGGTTTGAGAAAAAAAAAATTAGGGGCAGCCCGAGAGGGTTCCTCCTGCCGGCCTACCCCTATTTGAGGACCCCTCAACTTCAAATCCCTGGCTCTGCCACTGTCAATACCTTTACTTTTTTCTTCTCACTGCTTGTTGATGATACATAGGAGCTAATGTTATATACTATAACCGTAACTTGTGAAGAAGCATCACTTTTTCAACTGAACAAAATGCTTGATGGTAAGATATAGGCTTACGTGAATAACTTCGTCAAGAATGTTGACGTCCAAAACAGCAAGAAGGAAAACCAACACCAATACCTTGGATCTTATGTGGTCCTTTTAACATCAGTGCATGTAAATTAGCCATCAGTTAGTATCTTCATATTCGTATCAATATTCGTATCAGAAACTAGATATTGAAACAGCTTCCACATAATTTGAGTTTCTAAGCAGTTTTCGAGATTATATTACAAGATAGAATTATGAGTAAAAGAGATGGATCTCTAAGGAAAATGACTCATGCCAATGATTACGAGGTTCCTCTTTATATTACTATTTCATCACCATTACTCCATATATTATAATATTTCGTAAAATTGCAGCAATTAGTGAAAACTTTGATATCTTGCCAGAATAAGGAAAATTTATCAAAGAATCAGGAAAATACCAGACAACCGATTTAATATCAATTAAATCTACTTTTTCAATTCATGATTGTGATAATGCGCATATCAATTCGTAATTTAACATCAAACAGAAATAGGGTAAAAGTTTCAATCAAATGAATTGTGATTCTGTGCATTTTCAGTTTTACCCAAAGCTAAACCCAATCATTTTGTTCGATTCACATACTTGTATGATGTATAATTTGGTGATGGTCCAAAACATCAAGAAGAATTTGTCTCTGGTGGATTGATGAACAAGGTTGCTCCACGCCTAAACCATTAGGAAAACCAAGATAATAGGGTTACTAATTGAAGCAGAGAAACAAAAGGCATTGCTGGTTAACTTTGCAACAGACGGTGAACGTTATGAAAGGTGCTAAAAGTATATATTTTAGCAACATGGGCGAATGTTGCAGAATACACTATTTTTTTACAACGGTCACGGTCCGTTGTTAAATGATGAAATCTTAAAAAAAAATATTGCAACAGACTATGAACGTTGCAATAAAATACATTGGCAACGTTCATTTAAATGCTGTTATCAAATCTCAATCAAGTTAACCAATGACAACATACATTTACTGCCTGTTGTGGTAAACCCTTTTTAGCAACAACAATAATGAATGTTGTTATTTAGATGTTGTTAAAGGATATTTTTCTTGTAGTATTTGTGGAAAATGGCCATTGAGTAAGAATCTTATGAGGTTGGAGAAGGAGCACTTGATTTCTTTACATTCATCGCATATGAATCTTTGGATTGTAGAGAGGAAGATGAGTTGCTAGGTTTTTTGCTGATGTGGTTCTTTCTCTATTCGTCCCTGTAAAGTTCCCTTGTTAAAAAGTCTAGAAAAATATTGTTAGTACATTTAATATATTCAATTGAAAAATCAAAACATGACAATATTATTTGCCATCTTGCAAAAATTTGTTTCGACACCAAAATTTTTCCGTTCTTGTGTAAAACTTCTCTAGAAGCGTTGTAGTTAGTACATATCAAAAAAGTTTTTTCGATTAAATTATCTTGAAATTTTATAATACATAGTACAATAGATAAAATCCTTTTATCAATGAATAATTTTTTGAAAGCAGATTATCCATATACCGATTCAGTATTTTACCAATTCTTCTTTATTATTTTTGTTTTAAAATGCCACCATAACCTATATTTGATGCCTCGGTCTCTATTATGAGGAGAATGCAAGGAAAAAGTAGAGACTTTACTAATCTTTTAATTTCGATAACAACATTTGTTTGAGAAGAACTCCAAGCAATTGGGTTTTTTCGCAACCTTTGGAAAAGGGGTTCGCAATCTATCAAATATTAGGAACAAAGTCTGCAGTATAATTGATACATCCTGATAATATTTGTAATTCATTTTATCTTTGATTTCATTAGGAAACTTACCCGCAAATTCAATAGACCCGTTAATGGGAGTAATCATTCCTTGAAAATTTTCATGTCCCGAAAACATGATTTTTAATTTTCAAATAACTTGTTTTTTTTTAGATTAAACGGCTAAACCATTATATTTGATTACTTTAAAAATATCTCAAGATGCTTAAAATGTTATTCTATGGACTCACAATATATTAGTAAATCATCAATGTAAACAACTGAAATTTTTTGTAAGGGGTTAAAATTGTCGCTTCATAATTATTTGAAATTACGAAGAGTATTTTTTAGTCCAAATAACATAACATTCTACTCATATCTTCCGAAAGAAACATTGAAGGAGGTCTTCTATCCATCATATTTAGCGATTTGATTTTGCCAAAAACTTGACTTCATAAATTTTTTTGAAAAAATGACAGCATTATAAAGACGATTGAGGAGGTCTTTTTTTTCTAAGGAATAGGATATCGTATCTATTGAAGAACCTTGTTCAAGGACTTGTAATTAATTACAAGCCTAGGAACACCCATCTCTATCTCACTTTGGGATTGACATAGAAAGGTGAGCAACTTCAAGGAGATTTACTAGCACTCTCTTTTGAATGAGATCGTCTATTTCTTGAATACAAAAATTTAAGAGTTCTTTCTTCATTTGAATGACCTGATTTTGTGGAAATCGTATATTCACTAAAATTTTGAATCGGGATAAAGAAACAACATGTTTCTTTCTTTCCCAAAAAGCATTTGGAATATTTCTTTGATAATTTGGTCATGAAATTGTTTGATATGAAGTTGTATTTTGGGCTCATTTAGTGATATCCAATTCTCTTTTACTTGATTACTTCTTTAAGATATTGGATTTGTTGTTTCTTTAGGTTAATGTTTTGAATCTTTTGAATTTGAAGCGAATTTGATTTTGTTGACTATACGGGAAGAAATGGGATAAAGAAATTTGAAAAGAATCTTTTGGTCGAAAATCGTAGTCATAATTCATTCTTGTGAAACTTAAAATAGATAAATTTGAACAATGAAAGGGGTGCCAATGATGATTTATCGATCAAGATCTTTGACAAGAATAAAAGGAGTTTTGAAACAAATTCCTTGATTACAAATGTGAGTTTTTGAAAGTTTATATTTGACATTCAGCTTTTGTCCACTGTTCAGTTTCTTTTTTCAAAATATTTAATCAGAACTACGCCTTCTTGGATGGAGTTTTGATCGGTTGTAGTGTCAATTATAACTTTAGCCGAAAGTCCATATTCTCTATTGATGACAATTGTCATCTGACAATACCATTTTTGAAGAAGTATTTTTTGCAAAACATTGATAAAGTCTTTTCTTCTTTATGCAAATTAAGTATTGAATGGGTTGCGTATCTCTCAAGGCCTTTTGCTTACTAGATTCAAAGAGAATGTTGAGAGCTAAGACTTGTGATTGGGTAGCAAGATGGCTTCTCTTTAAGATTTGAAGATCATATGTCAAATTTTAACTTCTCTTTGAAGATCTTGTAGGGAAGTTAGTGTAGTCTTATTTTCATAACTAGAGAAAATATTTTTGAGCTTATAAGGTTCTACTTTAGGAACTTAATTATTCTTCAAAACAACAAGGTAATGAAGTTTATAGAGATAGTCTCGTCTTTTAGCCGGATCTTCAAATTTGCTAATCATATCGAAAATAATTTCACAAAGATTTGAAATAACATTGATGGTTTCTTCAAGAAGAAAAATTCCTTGACAAATTATTGCATAATCTTGTTTGTGCGTATTTTCTTACGAGATACAATTACTGATGTTGAGGTGGCTCGAAATTGTAATGACCAAATTACCCATGATCGATTTTCCAAATTTGTCTTAACTTACCCTTTTATCCAACCATGGAGAGAGAAAATGAAACAATTTTCTTTTGAGTTTCAAGAGAGAGTTGGTGGTCGCCGATTAGGGAGAGAGAGCTGGTGGTCACTGGGGGTCTCTTTGTCACTGCACCAACTAATACACACATCCCACTTCCTTGTCTTCGTTCAAAAGTAAACCTTGTAAAGGGAGATAAAGAAAAACCCAAATCCCAACACTACTTCATTCTCCACTGCTCCTCAATCCTCACCTCCGACGAAATCGACATCAACGATTCACACAAGTAAGTTAAGTGTCATTAGTTGTGGATTTCAAATTAGCCACTGATTTTAAACTTAGTGACTAGGTCAATGTGTTCATATTTGTAACTTTGACAAATTTAACATGATTCTTGTGTTGGGTTCTAATATCCGAATTCCGACTTATGAAATATGAATTAAATACTTGACATTTTCTTTTTACCTCTCATTTTACAATTGTGTTTAATAAATTAGTTAATTTACTCTATTTCGATGTTCTTGCAAACATTAAAGGAGCTTGTGGACAAATTTTGAATGTTTGTATAATTCAAGTTGAATTGAGATGTTTGGTTAGTGAAAGTAGACTGATTTCATTTGATGAGTAAAAATAGCTCATGTTTTCATTAAAAATACTACTTGGAACTTTTGGATGACAACGAATATGGTTGGCAAGCATTTTATAAATATATTTGCGATTTAGAATTATGTTTCAAGTTGTTAATGCCTTGAAGTATGCAGATAGGTAGAATATCTACTATAACTTTATGCTCTTT
The DNA here is from genome assembly GCA_023638005.1 of Forsythia suspensa. Classification (NCBI taxonomy): domain Eukaryota; kingdom Viridiplantae; phylum Streptophyta; class Magnoliopsida; order Lamiales; family Oleaceae; genus Forsythia; species Forsythia suspensa. The sequence continues at coordinate 2,681,139 of CM042670.1, forward strand.
ATTGTTTTGGTTTGATGTCCTTAAACATAAAATGTTATGAAGCTACATATGCCTATCTCAAATTTTGGTGAATTTGTCTTCAAGGAAGTAAAATGTGGCCACAACCAACCTATTGACTGAAGAAGTTATTTCCCATTATTTGGTAAATTTTTCTTCAAGAAGAAGTTAAATGTGGCAAGCATTTTATAAATATATTAGCTCATGTCCATCTAATATTTCACAGTAAATGACTATATATGTGTTGTGGATTTAACTTTTGTTGTCATGCGGTTAATTGGATTGTTTGTAATTGGTGTACAATTGTGAATGCAACATACTCTCACGAAGGATAGGAAAGGACAAAGGAATTTGTCTTAGTTGCATACGGCCAACAAGACTGCTTGCCGTAATGCCCAAAAACAACGATACCCGCTTTTGGAGAGGGCTTTGTGAAATGGATGGTGGTGGAGAAGAAGATTGTGAACATAGGGAGGTTATTCTTTTGTTGTAGTACCAATTGTCGATATTTCAAGTGGAGTGGTGTTTCACCAAAAAGAAAACCGTCATGTATGAAGGTCAATCCAATTGGTATTTATGTTAAAGGTGAATCAAGTGGTGTTTCTTTGGGTAAATCTTAGGCCAAAGATGACATTGAAGATTTGTCACGTATATTCAAAATTTTGGCTTGGATATCCAAAGAAGAAGACATGGAGATATCACTGAACGTAACTATTCGCAAGAAGAAAGGAAATGCGGAAGACAACGGGAAAGAAAAGGGCATGCATGCCTTCAATTTAGTGTCTTAAAGTTGATTTGCATTGTTACTTGTTGGGATTATATATACTGGCCTTTATATAAGTTTGGTTTAGAGTCTAACAATTTATAGTTAAGTGTTGGGATCCTAAATCCTTGTGTTGGGATTTTAATTCCTTTGATTATTTGTACTGGCCCTTAGATAAGTTTGGTTCAAGAATTTATTGCTAAGTGCTAAGATTCCTTGTTCATCATTTCGCTTTCCATTAACAAGATTGGCCATGAGCAAGCTTACTCGCCCATGAATCAACTTAGTCTTTAAGTTTCTTTATCTCATGGTCCAAATCTACTATTCCAATTGGTAAGTCAATTTGAGAGCCATGTTTAGCATACATATTTTCTTGAATATAACAGATTAACAAGCACACTATATGAAGTCACTAAAACCTACCTATTGGTACAATTTTCATATGCGAGTTAACAAGCACACTATATGTAGTCAATGTAAGAGTCTAAACATAAGATTATGCCACCAATCTTTGCCACTATTCTTCTTGACAAGATATAGTGTTAAGTCCATTCCTCTATAATTCATATTCCCCGCAATCAAAATATGTATCATAGTTTATATATATATATATATATATATATATATATATGTTAGAAAAACATGTATCATATTTTTAACTTTTTATATCTTGGCTCTCTTAATTAATATAACTGATTTTTATTGTTAAAAGAGAAGTCAACATTTTTGTTATGACCGGTCTGAAAACGCTAGTTCCGATCGACCGCACCGATAAGCGATTATTTTTCCAAACCAAGAAAGTTGCATTTTTATTTTGTTTCCATACACGATATATTCGATCTCGTGAATATTATTAACAATTTATTTTGTAGGTTAAAGAATCTTTTCTTATTCTCTTAGATTTGTTTAAAAATGAAATATTTAAAGAAAATCTTAAGTTTCCTAAATTCCTTCATTCTACAAATCTAGAATATCTTCTATATTCTTTCCTACTAATTGTCTTACCATTCTTATTGCAGATTTTTTAGGTAAGAAATAATTCCTAAATTGATTTCTACTTTAACTATAAGTAAGAGTACAAACCAATAGGGAATTAATGCTTTGAATAATATTTTTGTGCTCTTGTTCTCTAAGTTATAGTCGGCCAATTTTTCATGAAAGAACAAGACATCAAGCTTCATTAATTCAACTTTCAAAGAAAAAGATTTTCTTCAAACTCATTGAAGAATCAAAATCATATTGGTGCTCAAGGAACAATTCCATATCTTGTTCAACCTACTTGGCGTGAAATTAAGAACAGTGTTTCTTAATCAAAGTGGTGGTTGCGGTCAAGTACAATAGGGAAGTGGTGATAAAGTTAAGACCGATGGGTTTGATTCCACTTCAGCAACAAGTCAGAAGAATAAGTATCAAAGGGAGTTGATCTGCTTTCTTTAGATTTTTATTTTGTTAATTTTGCGAAATTACAAAAATCGATACTATTGTATTTTTTAACAAGATTTTAAGTGGATTGTTTTTACCCATGGCATGGGGACCTGTGGATGTTTCCCTTCGGGGTTTATCACGTTACATCATGTGTTCGTTTTTAATTGTTTAAATTTTGCACTTAACAAAATTAGGTAAACGAACATCTTCTTTGCAGTCGATTTGTTATCCTTATCACTCGCCAGTTCTAACTGCGTTCTGTCCACTGCTAGTTTAATTAAGATTAAAATTACTATTAATTTAATTAATCTAAGTTTTAGAACTTTCAATTGGTATCAGAGATGGTACACTTTATAAATGCGATCCAAAGAAACCTAGATATGGACGAGACTCCGTTTAGACCACCGGTTTTAGATGGTACTAATTATGCCTATTGAAAATTAGGATTCAAGTTAATATTCAATCCTTTATGAAAAAGTTTGGCACTCTATTATCCATGGATATAAAACTCCCACCATTATTGAAAATGGTGTAGAAAGAGAGAAAATGGCGCATACAGTGGGCTACAACCCGATTTTAATTATACTGAATTGGAATTCCAAAGCATTAAATGCCATATTCTCCTTTGTAGACTCTAATCAATTTTGTTTGATCTCTACTTGTCGGGGTTGCTAAAGAAGCTTGGGATATCTTGAAGATTGCCCACGGAGGAACCACTATGATCAAGTCATCCCGACTTCAAATTCTTACTCTAGAGTTTGAACAACTAACCATGAGAGATGATGAAAATTCAAGCACTTTTATGCAAAACTCGGCGACATCACCAATCACGCCTATACTTTGGGAAAGAAATATTCGATAGCAAAATTGTAAAGAAAATTCTCGGATCATTGCACGATTGTTTTCACTCCAAAGTAATTGCAATTGAAAAAGTAAGGAGATTGAGAATATGAAGGTTGAAGAATTGGTGGGATCATTGATGACCTATGAATTACATCTACAAAAGAGAAAGAAAGAAAAAGGATCTGGTTTGCCTTCAAAATTAAAATTGATGAAGAAGAGGTTGATGGTGAGGAGAGTGAAACAAATGAAAACATGGTCATGCTCACCAAACAATTCAAGAAATTTCTAGAAGGAAATCAAAAGGGAAAGAACTTGAATACCCCACTCCAACAAAATAAGATATTTTTGAACAACACAAAACAAAATCCCACTACATCTATGAATAGATCGGACAATCGAATTCAATACCATGAGTGTGAGGATTTTGGACACATTGCTTCTAAATGTGCAAATACTCTAAAGAAATCTCGTACCAAGAAGGCTATGAATATCACTTGGAGTGAAGATAATGAAAAGGAGTCAGACGAGGATGAGGACGAGGATGACAAAACTATTGATGACGGGGTAACATCGCCATCAGTAAACTTTCTTTCTCGTCTCGACTCTATGGAACAATTGTCTGCGAGTTTCGATTCCTTGACTACAACATTTGAAGAACCAAACCGCGTGTGTTCTAACTCGCATAAGTGTAAACAAACAATTAAAAGACAAACAGGAGAAGAATTTTTCTATTCATATCATGATTGAATTTTTGAAAGATAATAAAGCAGCAGTTGAATCTAAAAATGACACTCTAACTAATATCTTAAAAGAGAAGGAGGTCAAATTGTGAATCTTCTTGAAGAATTAGAAAAATCAAAAGAAATGGTCAAACAACTAACAATTGGGCGTCTCTCTTGAGTGAAACCCTAAACTATGGAAGAACTCCAAACGTCAAAGAATTTTTGGGATATGTTGGAAAAGGTAAAAGGAAAGTTGGGAATCAGATCAACTTCATCAAAGAAACAAAGTCTACTATATTTTCAGACAAAACTACTCCCATCGCCGTCAGGACTACAGCTGACCTGCCTATGCAGGTTCTGACCAATACCAAGACTCAAAAATGGTCACGACCATCAATTATACAACCAATGTATCAATTCTCAATATAGAGAGGTAAATCAAATTACTTTGTAAAATGTTGCATCTGTGGTAATCTAGGACACGACTCATTTCATTGTTTATATAGTAAAAACTTGGTTAATAGACAAATGAGATACCATAGGAACACTAAAGATAGACAAATTTGGGTGTAAAAAGGGTGATTTAAATTGTTATATGGTTGATGTTGCCTATAGAACTTTTATTCCTAACTCTTGGTATTTTGATAATGGTTGTTCTAGACATATGACTGGTAATCGATCTTATCTAACTAACTACAAAAGTCATGAAGGTGGTCTGGTCACTTTTGGTGATGGAGCACACGGTAAAATTGAAGGTGTAGGCACTATTCTAAATAATGGATTATCTCCGTTAAAAAAAGTTCTTTTTGTTGTAGGTTTAGAAGCTAACCTGATTAGTATAGGCCAACTTTGTGACGATAAACACTTGGTTATGTTCTCAAAAATTCTTGCAAAGTCTTGAATTATGATGGTAGTCGCATTCTACAAGGTACTAGATCTAGTGATAAATGTTATCTTCTTGACACCAAAATTACTTGTCATATTTCAAAGTCTGACTCCACCGAGTTGTGGCACAAATGATTGGGACATTTAAACTATAGTGATCTGTTGAGACTAACAAAATTGAATGCAATACAAGGCATTCCTAAGCTTACTGAAAAATCTTAAGGATTGTATAGTTCATGCCTAAAAGGTAAGCAAACCAAAAGTACTCACAAGCAAGGTGAATTTCTTACTAAATCTCAAGTATTAGAATTACTTTACATGGATTTGATAGGACCTATTCAAACTGAAAGTATTGGTAGAAAGAAATATATTTATGTATGCGTGGATGATTTTTTTAGATATACTTGGGTAGATTTCTTGAGAGAAAAATATGATGTTTTTGAAAGATTTAGATTCTTGCACCTAAAATTAACAACATAATTTTTTTTTTGAGGGAATAAAAATATTGAGGATTAGAAGTGATCATGGGATAGCGTTTGAAAATGCTATTTTCTCTACATTTCTTGAACAAAATGGTGTTGTGGAAGAAAAATAGGTCTCTACAAGAGATGGCTAGAGTAATGCTAAATAGTAAGAAGCTTCCTATTAAATTATGGGTTTGAAGCTATTAATATTGCTTGTTATATTTTTGAATCGTGTGTCTTTGAGAAGGAACCACTCAAACTCCTTATGAAATTTGGAAAGGAAGAAAACCGAATCTCAAATATTTCCATACATTTGGTAGCAAATGCTATGTTTTAAATGATCGTGAATATTTGGGTAAATTCGATTCAAAAGGTGATGAGGGAGTGTTTATTGGTTATTCGAAAACAACCGAGCTTACAAAATTTATAACATGCGTACTCGAGACTATCATTGAATCAATCAATGTAAGAGTTGATGACACCGATGATTTTTCGTCTTATTCACGGGAGCTTAATATTTAGTCCTTGGAAGAATAGGTTCTTGGACATCAACCTACTCAAGACAATCATGTGTCTCGCACTGCATAAAGATGATAAATAGATAGAACAACCAAAGATCAAGTTTTGGTGTCTCGTCACGCTCCCGGAAGTTCGACATACCAAATACAAACAACGAATAGAACATGGAAGGCAACCTCCTTCTTGGTTACAGAAAGCGCACCTAATTGACAATGTTCTCTCAGATTCTGGATACGGTATGATGACTAGGAGGAGGCTTGCTAATGAACTTGAAAATTTTTGCTACACTTCACAAATTAAACACAAAAATATAAATGAAATAATTAATGATGAAAATTGATTTCTAGCCATGCATGAAGAGCTAGCTCAATTTGATCGAAATGAAGTGTGGGAACTTGTTCATCAGCCAGAGGACACAAATGTGATTGGGACAAAGTGGATATTCAAAAATAAATTAGATGAACATGGAAACATAGTCAGAAACAAGGCACGATTGATTGCACAGGGATATACTTAACTAGAAGGAGTGGAGTTTGATGAAACATTTGCACCTGTGGCTCGACTTGAATCTATTAGACTTTTACTATGTGTGGCATGTCAAATGAGGTTCAAGATGAACCAAATGGATGTCAAAAGTGCTTTTCTCAATGGAATTCTCAATGAAGAATTCTATGTTGAGCAACCTAAGAGATTTGTTGATCTTTATTTTCTTGACCATGTGTTTAGACTCGAAAAGGCCCTGTACGGACTAAAACAAGCTCCACATGCTTGGTATGAATGATTGATCATGTTCTTACTCGAAGAGGGATACAAGAGAGGAGGGGCTGACAAAACTTTATTCATCGAACATTTCAAAACTGGATTAATAGTTGCACAAATCTATGTCGATGATATTGTGTTTGGTTCTTCACTAGAAACAAAATCCAAGGAGTTTGTTATACTTATACAAAATGAATTTGAAATGTGAATGGTCGGTGAACTAAATTTATTTTCAGGTTTACAGATCAAACAAGTTGGATCAAGGATATTTATCTCACAGGCCACGTATGCTAAAAATCTGGTGAAGAAGTTCAGCCTTGAACAAACCAAGATAGTCAGAACTCTCATGGTCACGTCCTTGAAAATCTCCAGAGATGACCAGGGCAGAGAGGTTGACTCCAGCTTGTACAAAAGCATGATAGACAGTTTGCTGTACCTGACTGCAAGCCGTCCTAACATATCATTCAGTGTTGGAGTTTGTGCGCGTTATCAGACCAAACCAAAAGAATCACATCTTGCAGCGGTCAAGCAAATTATTTGCTATATTAACTATACTTCTGATTTTGGTTTATGGTATACTAATGATACTGACTCTCATCTTGCAAGATACATTGATGCTTACTGGGCTGGAAACACGGATAATAGGAAAAGCAGTGGAAGATGTTTCTACATTGGTAACAATCTCATTGCATGGTTAAGTAAGAAACAAAACTCTATTTCCTTATCTACTACAAAAGCTAAGTATATTGCTGCAGGTAGTTGCTGCACTTAGTTACTCTGGATGAAACAAATGCTATGTAATTATAGTATTGATCAGGACTCTGTTACTATATTCTGTGATAACACTAGTGCTATCAATACTTCTAAAAATCCTGTTCAACACTCTAGGATCAAACATATTGACATTATACATCATTTTCTGAGAAATTTGGTAAAAAAAAAAGTAATTACTTTGGAACATATTCAGATTGAGTATCAGTTGGCTGATTTGTTTACCAAGGCCTTAGATTCTGCTAGATTTAAGACTCTACGAAAGGTTGTGGGCATTTGCTTGATGCATTAATTTACTTTAACAATTTTTTTTTTACTTAATAGAAGTATCATGTGTTTTGTTTGCATTTGCTTATGTTTTATTCTTTTATTTAACAAAAAAAAAAAGAAAAAAAAAAGAGGGTGAGTATTATTGCAAATAGCATATGATATAAATGTATGATTGATCTATGAATTTTGAGATTTACTTAGATTAACCAATCAAGATGGTATGCTCATTATACTTATGGTACTTTAAGGATATATTGACTTGTTTGATTGTGCCTTACTACTTGGTACTTTGTTGTGACCTATGGTCGATTCTATGTCTCTCGATACTATAATATCTTGTTATGTTAAATAGACAATTTCATAGAGGATATGGCTATCACCATAGATGTGTGCGGCCATCTTTAATAACGAACATAAATCATGTGGGAAAGGGCTACCTTTATGGCTGTGAGAAAGTCAACTCCATGATCTTATAAATTTAGTGCTTTGACAAAACAAAAAATATATAAATAAAGTCAACACTCTAAGTACTCAAAAGAAAATTTATATGGTACTCACATGCATGCATATATTTTTTTTTATTTAAAGAGATATGTTTAGATTATGACTAGTTTGAAATACGTCTCAGTACTTATCTTCTTGACAATATTCAATTTGGCTTAGTAGGACAGGTTATGATTGACTACTCTAGTATGTCATATCACACACCGACATTATAAATATGATAAATTAATTAAATCTAATTATGCGCATATATCTAATTGGAATATTCCTGCTTATTTTGATATTTTGGATTTGATTATATAATTTGTGTACTATGAAATTTGTCCATAAATAAAAGATTCATTTTATCTCATAAAATATTTTCATTAATTTTGTGTGATTATCCTGTGTGGGCCTTTTCGTAGAATTTTCAATCAACAATCTAATTTTTACAGCACAATCAGCTTTAACTACGTAAAATTTGGATGAATCTCTCAAGGTATCTGATCATATTTTCGTCTGTTTTTATTTAAATTGATTTTCCAAATTTAACAATTCCATTTTCCATAAAATAGCTTTTTAGGATAATAAAATCGGATTTCAAATAAATGGTAAAGGGAATTTTTCTTTTATATCATAACAGCCAATCATCAGTTTAATTTTGGTAACTGCTTTACACACGTCCAAAATTAATTGTTTCCTCATTGTGCAATTTTGAAAAATTCTTCTCCTATTAAACTGTGACTTAGGGTTTTCTCATCTTTCAAAATTGATTCTAAATTGCTTAACATCAAATTCTCTCTTGCATTTGATTCTAGGGTTGTGTTAAGTTTTCTTTCTTTGTTACTACATCGGTTCTTTCTTTGAAACTGCGATGGGGCCTCAAATGTTGCCGGTAAGGACTCTCCGGCGAAGTGCACGAAGACTGGAACCCTCCAATTCATTTTCGGATACTTCTCTAGCGGCTGTTGCATCTTAGACTGACCAATCGATGGACATTGTTGCATATCAACCGCCGGTTAGCCATTCTAAAACACAACACCATAAAACATTTAAAGACCCCATTACTTTTCTTAGCAAGAATGTTTTCCTAAGTACTCAAGAACTAGATGAAGAAGGAGATGGAGATGACGGATCTGGAACGGGGGACAGTGGGTCTAACAATGTTGGAATTGAAGAGAAAGTTCATGAGGATGAAGAGACTGGTGATGAAGAGGAGGAACAGCCTCTCCCAATCGTAGAAGGTTCAGGTAAGCCCCTTTTTCAAAAATCAGATTCTGATTTCGAAGTTACTCTTGATGAATCTTCAAAATCTACTCACACACCTCCTCTAACAAAAAGATCCACGAGGGCTGAAGAGGAGAAAGGTAAAATCGATGATGTTGCTGAAGAGCCCACACTTGCTAGTCAGAACAGGCATCCCACTGCCTCGGGGGGTGCCCACAGAGTACTTCCTACTCTAGTTCAAACCCAAAACTGTTCAAGCGTGATATTCTGACTAGAGGAAGTCACTCTTTTAATAATCTAAACTACTACTTTCTATCTGAGACTACTGAGAGTCTGTTTCTTTCATTTACCTTATTTCACAAGTTCATCGTTGAATGCAATGTATCTATTCCTGAGTTTGTTGTGTTTGATCGAGATAAGATTGTTGGGTTTCATAAACTGTATAATTTGTTGAGTTTTTCTCGAATCTGTTTAATGAGACTTTTATCAAGGAGTTTATGGAAAATGTTCCCAATAATTTAGGTAAGGCTAGAAATGAATTTAGGTGGCAAGTTTATGTCAGGGGAAGACATGTTAATTTCAGTCCTAACTCTCGAGAGAATGGCTTGTGATGGATGATGTGGCTATCTCCAGTGATGAGGAGTTAATTAAGGATAGTATTGCTCAAGAGATGATTGGTTCTACTTGGCGGGCGGTTGAACCGACGCTTCCGCACTTCAGCGAAATACAAAGTTATCCATCATATCTTAATCAACAACATTGACCCTTTGACTCATTGATCTGATATCTTGGGTGATAAGGAAGTTATCCTATATAAGTTGGGAATGTGTTTGCGTGTTGATTGGGTCAAAATGATTTTTGATAGAATTGTGTATGAAGTGCCATGAAGGGCTAAGAAGTACAGACTACCACATCCAGCGCTTATTAATCATTTTATTGCTCATCAAGGAGTGCCTCATATGGATTCAGACAGGTTCTTAGATGCTATACCTGTCTTAGGCGTTCATGAATTTTCAAACTTAAGTGGAACACCAAATCCCACACCCAGGGTTCCAAAGCACGTTCCGTCTTCTTTGGATCAGTCTGGCCATTTGGATGTACTGGAAAATAGCTGGGGCTAGTCAAGACTTAGGTAGAACAACTTTTCGCCTTTACCAAAAGTTTTTCTAATGAATTTTATTTCATGCTTAGGGTGTTGGGTAAAATGGAATATCTGGGTGATAAGCATATAAAGTCTACATACTGAATAGTTACTCTGGAATTCTCTGCACATCCCGGAGGTCCGATAGAGATTCCAGCTTTTGATCCAACAGTTGAGACAACTACTGCCCCAGCTGCTGTACCTATGCCTGATGCTCTTCCACCCATTGCTCCATCAGATACCCCTATTCGCAAGAGAGATGCAAAAGCATCAGATCCGTGCAAAAAAGTAAAGATCTTCATGGAACTAATCATTTTTTCGGTTCTAACTTCTCACTTTCTAACTATTTGGTTATGGTTGACTGTATTAACTCTTACATTCTGCTTTCTTTCACTTTAAACACTGCTTTAATTTTGTTTTTCTCTTTCCGTTGGCGTTCCTCTTACAAAACGGAGAGTAGTAGGTATTTTCAGTTTGTGGTTGTTAGTTTGTGATTATTGTTTATACTTTGATGATGGTACCATGTTGGTTAAACTTCGCTAGTAGTATTTTTATGTTTATGGTGGTTTGATGATTACACTTTGATGGTATCTTGCTAAGGGGAGTAATATTAAAGTCGTGTCTAATGTGTGTGATATTTGCATATATTGTTAATTTCTATGCAAGAGTTTTTGGTGTAACACTTAAGGGGAGCTATAACCCAATATTTTTATACTCTTTGCGGGAGTTTTTGTTTGTACACACTTAGGGAGAGCGATAACCCTCGTATTTGTTGATGCTCTTTCTTTAATTTTTCACATGCCATAACTCACATCACACTTACATTAAAAATCCGATAGTTACTTGTTTGTAATTAAGCGGCGCCAAAGAGGGAGATTGTTGGAAAAATATGTATCATATTTTTCACTTTTTATATCTTGGCTCTCTTAATTAATATAACTGATTTTTATTGTTAAAAGAGCATGTCAATATTTTCGTCATGACTGGTCTGGATAATGCCAGTTCTGACTGACTACGTTGATAAAAAAATTATTTTTTCAGATCAGTTTAGCTTTATTTTTATTCTGTTTCCATACACGATATATTCTGATCTCGTGAATATTATTAACAGCTTATTTTGTAGGTTAAATAATTTTTTCTTATTCTCTTAGATTTTTTTAGGAATGAAATATTTAAAGAAAATCTTATATTTCCTAAATTCATTCCTTCTACAAATCTAGAATATCTTCTATATTCTTTCCTACTAATTGTCTTACCATTCTTCTTGCAGATTTTTTAGATAAAAAATAATTCATAAATTAATTTCTAATTTAACTATAAGTAAGAGTACAAATCAATAAGAAATTAATACTTTAAATAATATTTTTGTGCTCTTGTTCTCTAAATTATAGCTATCTCGATTTTTCATGGAAGAACAAGACATCAAGCTTTATTGATTTGACTTTCAAAGTAAAAAGGTTTTCTTCAAACTCATTGAAGAATCAAAAACAAATTGGTGCTCAAGGAACATTTCCATATCTTGTTCAACCTACTTGGCGTGAAGTTAAGAACAGGGGTTCTTAATCCAAGTGGTGGTTGTGGTCAAATACAATAGGGAAGTGTTGATAAAATCAAGACCAGCTGGGTTTGATTACACTTCATCAACAAGTCAGAAGAAGAAATATCAAATGGAGTTGATCTATTTTCTTTTGATTGTTATTTTGTTAATTTTGCAAAATTACAAAAATCGATACTATTGTATTTTTGAACAAGATTTTTAATGGATTGTTTTTACCCATGGCATGGGGCCTGTGGATGTCTCCCTTCGGAGTTTATCACGTTACATCTTGTGTTCGTTTTTAATTGTTTAAATTCTGCACTTAACAAGATTAGGTAAATGAACACCTTTGCACGCAGTCGAACATTTATTCTTATCACTCGCCAATTCTGACTGCGTTCTATTCACTACTAGATTAATTAATATTAAAATTATTAATAATTTAATTATTTTAGGTTTTAGAACTTTCAATACACACACACACACACTACAAGAAATGTTGTCTATAGCGACGACAAAAGTCATTGCTATAGATAAAAAAAGTCACTATTATAATGTTACAGCGACGAATTTATCGTCGCTAAATGTCATTGCTATAGGCTAGTAGGTATTGTTTTATTGCGATTACATTTTTTCGTCGTTATAGTTGTAGCTTCTTTAGCGACGACTTTTTCGTCTCTATAGGTGTCAAATGATTAATAATTAAAAAATTAATTTCATATCCTTGGTAGACCCCTGACTTGACTTGCCAAGTATGAGCTTGAAACTCAACCAACCAAAGGCCCGACCCAATCCGCTAAGCTTTGTCATGCATTTTTAGTTTAGAATGGCTGAAACGTGATTTGAACCCTTGACCTAAAGATTGTCAAGTTACAACCAAACCATTGGCGACAAAAAAATTGTTGTGATTATATTTGTTTTCATAATATATAATAGTTGAATGAACAACATTTTCTATAATTTCTTATAAAGTAAAAAATAAATATTAGTGAAAAATCAAATTCCACGCCTAAGTTTTCTAAAAAAAATAATAATCTCACGTTTAGGGACGACATTTTCGTCGCTATAGGTAGATTTTGTGGTTGCAAGAGATAAAAAAAAAAAGGGGCAAAGCTTCCCACCATTTTTAAAACAAAAGCGACGACTAAATTGATTTATAGAGACAACAAATGTCATCACTATATCTCTCCATACACTATAAAATTCATATCCCCAACCAACACTCCAAAATCAATTTATTAATCCCTATACCCAGCGTCTCCCTCCACCTATGTCATTCTCAACTTTATCTATTTGCCAAAATCAAATTTCCAACCACCAATGCCTGGAGTTCCCTTCCCACAACGTCAAAATCGATTCAACTACGAGAAGGAAGCAAAATCCAAGAACCAATTTTCAACCATCATGGAGAGCATAAACCCCCACATTTCAAAGAGAAGTGACGAAAAGGAAAGATGCAAAATCAAGGGTCATAATGGTTCATGTCAATCTGACAAAAAAATTTGGAGAGCAGATGAATAAAACCAAGTTTTCGGCCTGAAGTAGCAAGAAAACACTGCTTTGCCAACTTTGATAAGCATTTCACTAAAATGCTACTCTCCGATTCTCCTGTTGTCGGTCCCAGGGAGGCCTGCTGCATCTTTTCTCTAAAGATATTGTACATTTTTATTTGTAACATGTTAATTACAATTAAAATAGTATATTGAAGTGAATTGGTATATGTTTTTGATTGAACTTAGTTGTCTATTTTTTATGATGATGATGATCCTAGTTGTCAATATTGGTATTATTTTCTATAGCATTAATAGTTCGTATTGCAAATAATTGTGTGAGGAGGTCATAAAATGTAATAAATGCACAACCATTGACATCATGGAGAGGTTGAAATGCCAACACAGAATAAGGGCTTAGTTTGTGCAATAGCATCCATCATGGTATCCTCTTGCTCTCGAATTGGTAGGAATGAGCAAATTTGACATGCTATGAAATGGGTTTTATAATGTAACATCCAACATATTTTCCTTAATCAATCCAACCCCGATGTAACTGTTTGGCTTTTTTCCCCCAATTCTCATAGTCTTTTCCTACATTCTCATACACTTTCTCCACAAAATAAAATATGATATCGAAAGTGATACCCATCCGATGAAGGCATGGATAGGTACAATTTACTCGGCCTTGTACATGGAATTGAATTTTTAGATTGACGGGATGTTGTGGTGTTCAATTTAAACCAAATTTTGCACATGAAAAATTGAAAAGAACACCACTCTTTCAAATTTATATTGACTAAGCAACAATATCATATTTTCGCTCATGAGCTCGGTTTCCATTACAATCAGAAATATGAGTACACCCGTACTTTTTGGACATGGCTATAAATCATAATGAACTAGAATGCTGCAGCATATAATATTCATTCTAATTCATTTAGTATGGCGAAAGCAAAGAAACATAGAGTTCATCATGATAGAGGAATGACTCCAAGTTATGCTTTTTCTTGCAACCCCAATGGCATTTTCAAGATCACAAGGAATTGAAGATTATTAACTTGGTTGATTGAAGATAAATGTTGAAGGAGACTTTGAAAATATAATTTCATACCCATTGTCCATGTAATATGTCCCTTTAGGAAACAATTACACAGTAGGCAAGAGAGTATGTGAACCATCCAACATCTGCAAGGAACCTTTAAATGTCATAGACTAGGAACCTTTATATGAGAATCCAAACAAATCTAATGAAGAAAAAAATAAAGAAAGAAAGAATAAATGTTTCTTTATTGATTTACATAGAAAAAATTGGCATGTTGAGAGGTGAAGACTGCTAGTGCAAATCAGATCCTTACGATACTCAAAACAAGATTTATGAACAAATATTGAGTGAAAAATTTCATAGTCTCTGTTGCATGAATTTTTGCACAAGACATATGGATTCCAATGTCTTGTGCTTATATGGTTTTTCATTTTTAAGGAAAACTTTTGCAGCAACACGATCCAACACCAAGCACTAAGTAAAGAAAGTATACCAAAAACCATGAACAGATAAAACGTTCATTCATTTCTTGACAATAGACATGCATCCAAACAAGAAAAAGATTAAGTGTGTCAAATAAATGGCAGTGTCTAACTTCAATTACATTATACATATTTTCTCAATCAAAAATCTATGTGAAAACCTTAACAACACACACAAAGTCCAAATTTTGAAAGCCCAATAAAATCCGTAAGTTCATTTCCCTTGCTTGATGCAGATTCTATAGAATTGACACCACATAAATAAATAAGCATTGATTTACATGTGAAAAAAAAAAAAAAAAAATTTAACAAGGTACTTACACGCTATGATTGCTTGGAAATTATTAGCTCATTTCTATTTTTCTTTGGGTTCTTGGGACATATCCTTTTGTCATGGCCCAATCCTTTGCATAATGCACATTTACGCTTTTTATTTTTTTGTGCCAACTCAATACATGATTTGAAACTCCCTGAACGAACATGATCTTTTTCTTTACCTTTTTCATCTTTCTTCCATCCTTACCTTTTTCATCTATCTTCCATCCTTTAGTGATTGAAACATTGGGATTCAATAGCAAAAATTGACAACTCTCCTTATTACAAATATTCAATTCATTTGGGAAAGCAAAAACATGAGACTTTATTCCAATATCCAATTTATAAATCTTTTGAGATACTTCTTCAATGACTTTGATATATAATTGGTATCCTTCATTTGATTCGGCAACATGACAAGCTAGCTGGGTTTCATTCTTACACATATGACCAAGTCTCAATACCTTTGTATGTTGCTCACCATCATTAATCACAACCTTTTCTCAATCTGTACTCCTAAATTTATTTGCTCCTTGCATCCACCTCTTTTTTATAAAGTGGGGAAGGAAGTACGTCAATATCTTCACGGATAAAATTTTTGAGAATATGCTTGCAAATTATTCACACGAACTTAAAATGTTGGCATTCACTTTTTCCTTCATGATTTTGCAAATTAAAGGTTACTTGAAACTTCTCAAATACTCTTTCTCTATGTTTAACTATATATGTCCCACAATCATAATTTACATCTTCAACCTTATAATCCTTGACTTTGTTCAATTCTTCTTTGAATTTCTCCAAAATATTCCTAGTATATACTTTTGATGCGTGCTTTAGAAGTAAAGCATCATCGTTCATAATCCGATACTTATGTTTTGATTCAAAGTCCTCATCGGTCTCTCTTTTCACAAATGAAGCTAAAGCTTGATCATATTTGAGAACAAAGTCACGAAGGTTATTCGAGAAGTAACAAAACTATCAAAATATGAGTTAATACTTTCACTACAGCCGATAGTATTCATGCCTACAAAGAATAATCCACAATTATACACTGAATCCAACTTTCAAATATTACATATAAGTCCTCAAGTTATTTGTTACTTTCCAAACCATACGCCACAATTATGTCATTCCATTTTTTCTCAAAATCTTCAACTTTATATGTATAATGAATGCAACTTTTCATATCTTTCTTGAAATTTGACTTTTGTAATATATATGTGATAACTTCTCGCCAAACTTTTTCATTATATGCCAAAGACATAATCGATGATGTGTGTACGAAAGAACCTTAGCAATAGCTAATTTCATAGCTAGATCTTGATCTGTTATATGATACAAATGGGATTACATCCTCTCATTGCATCAAGCCATGTTTGAAATAACCACAAAAATGTTTCCTCTATCTCATCTTGTAACAATGCACAACCAAATTGTATAGATTGAAAATGATGGTTCACACCAGGAATGGAGGAATGGCATATCATATTTATTTGTCCTATAGGTTGTGTCAAATGTGACAACATCACCAAAACATTGATTTGACATACTAGACCTTGCATCTACCCAAAAGAAATTGGTTGCTCTTCTATCTTCATCACATTGTATTGCATAAAAAATTTGTGGATTTTTTATTTGTTACACATCACCAAAAAATTGTGCATCACCAGAAATCGGTTGCTCTTCCATCTTCATCACATTGTATTGCATAAAAAAATTGTGGATTTTCTATTTGTTACGCATCACCAAAAAATTGTGCATCACCAAATTCTAACTCGTTACGCATTATACACCTCAAGTGGTTATAACAATCTCTCCCATCGAAACCAATATTATCACCACCAAGAATTTGAGACAACTTTAGAAAATTTTATATTCTCATTTTTAAATGCTTCAGAAAGATCTTTTGCTAATTGAGGCATGCTTGTATTTACTCATTTTCATCCTTTTAAGTGGTGAAAAAAAATTTAGGGTTGTGGTAATCTTCAAATGCTTTCACAATCTAGCAGCCACTTTCAATGTTATTTGAGATTCGCATGTTAGCTTTACACCCACCTCTAATTGTTGAGCAACTTCTTCTTTTTGTAGAGCTATCTTTTCACAATTCTCTATTTCACTTTATCCTCCAATAATCTTCCTATTATAATGTTTTCCTTCATGTGAGCACACAAATTTTATAAATGTAACTTCATTTATACGTGGGCGTGACTTGACTGTTGTTCGAGTACGAATCCAAAAACCATTTATTTCCAAAATCCTCATAATAAGCTCTTGCTTCCTCCGCTGTCTTAAATTTCACCCAACATAAGGTGTTTGGCTTTGTATTGATGATGACCCAATCTCATTAGGTTGAAACATATGTGTAAAAGTGTCATAGTTACTTACATCCATCTACAAAACAAATTTGATAATGTAGATTCAAAACGACTTGAACTTTGATAAAGTCATCTTCTAATAATGCAGAGTGCTTCTACAAACTACAAAAGACACACTTTCATATATACTGTGAACTATTCTTCTCATTCTAATACAACCCATGTACGATTGTTTATACAACTAATAACATGAATGAAATTGTTCTCCACTTATCATCATTATTTATTTTCCTACTAAATGAGAAGACACAAATCAAACTGGAAAATTATGAAATTTCATTTCAGACATTAAATTCCAAAGATTTTTTATGAAAATTTTCTATATCCTTACTATGATATGATAAAGAAAACACAAACGAAACTTCATTATCTAAATTCGCGCACTCTTTTTGTTTTCTTTCTCAAGTGAAACTTCACAACTAAACACTGCCCACTCATGTTAATAAATTACCAATTTATTCTTTTTCTTATATATTCTAAAAGGATTGATAAAATAAAAATATGTACACACATATATGTACAATATGCAGAACAATGCTATTAAGTGCAATATTATATTGATCATCCGATTCCACTAGGACTCAATTCGGGAAAAAATGTATTAAAAAAATGCATGAACATGCTTCTTATTTAGTTATTGATAAGTGTAATTTACACTTATCCGGACTATTAAAAGTAGATGATTATAATTATTCTTAAGTGATTTTCTACTTAATTGTGTGTTGATTTAATTGTTTCAGGTCAAAACCCGAGTTCGAATGGAATTGGAGAAAAACAAAGCAAAATAAGCAGAAAAAATGACAAAAATGCACGAAGATTTGGAAATGGAGACTAACTTGCAAACATTCAAAAGTTGAAGGACTTGGGTTGCAAATAAAGAGGACTAAATTAAAATCAAAGAAGAAATCAGAGGACAAAAGAGGACAAAATCTAAAATTGAAGGACTTGGGAAGCAAATAAAAGGACAAAAGGTAAATTATAAACAAACATGAAGTGGGGACTAAATAAAATACACCTCAAAACTTGGAGGACTAAAGATTGCAAATTGTGATTGACATCGGTTTACGCCAATTCTTACGGTTTAATCATGATTTGACCCAAAAAGCTATCAAGATCTGCTATTGCTTATGCTCTGAACATTTTTTTTGGCTTATTTTCAACCCTAGTCAAGGCCTTTTTCGTCTTTTTATGTACATGAGTTTCAAAATTAGTAAAATACTATCTAAAGATATAACCTATATCAAAAGAATGTTGTTGAATCTTGAAAAATAATGGCGAAGAACATGAAGAACATGAAGAACAACCAAGATCTTGAAAATTTGAACGTAAAGACGAAGAATTCTAGGTGCAAGATTTTCAAGTTCTTTTCATCTTTTATTCAAGATCCGGGTTATATATTCAAATCTTTTCATCTCTTCTTTCTGTAGAAAAGAAGGTTATGTGCAAATTTGAAAATCAGAGTAGAGAATAGATTGCGTAAATTTATATTCCACGCATCTACTAATTACCTTAAAATAGATAATAACCAAATTAATTAAAGGATGAAACTGAAATTAACAACAGATTGTCAATATCCACTATATTGGATATATCCACTATTATCCTCTCAAAATTAAAGACAATTAGTGTAAGAGAGAATCACTTTCAATACCAGAGGCGAATATTTTGTCGACTATGGGAGGTGTGGGAACTCCACGCAGTGGTGGTTGGAGAAACTATTTTGGCAAAGAGATAAAGTTGAGAATGACGTAGGTGGAAGGAGAAGCTGGGTATAGGGATTAATAAATTGATTTTGGAGTATTTGGTGTTGGTGTGAGCTCTTAGAATAGAGAAATTATAGGAATATGTTTTTAATGTAAAATCCCATGCTTCAAGGGTCAACCACAATTTCAGCCATAGATGTTGTATTGCCTAGAATAGCTCTCTAAATTTCCATACTGTATTTATATAACATTGTATTGTGTTCTACACAAAGAAATATATGAAAAAGAAAAACCTTCCATTGCAACATGGTATCGGAGCGTGTTTTAGGACCTCTGCTCAACCCACCTCGTGACTAGGAAAAAACTCAAACCACATGGAATCCATGGTGGAATCTCATCGATCCGATGTAACAACTCAACCCCTAGACCGAATCAATTCTTACCACTGACGACCAAGATGATGAAGTCTTGACGGATCCCGCACCTCACCACACCCACCACCACTTGATTCTTCGATCGCCTCCAATTGGCATCAAGTTGGATGGTTCCAATTATGCCTTATGGTCCCAAGTTGTTGAGATGTATGTCTCGCAAAGACAAGTTGAGATATATCAATGGAGACTCTCCACAACCTCCGGAAACCGATCCATCTTTCGTGAGATGGCGAACCGAAAATGTCATTGTAAAGGGATGGTTGATCAATTCAATGTACTCTTCCTTGATTGCTAATTTCATTCGCTTCTCAACTGCAAAACAGGTTTGGGATTTTGTTTCTACAACCTATTTTTATGGGATAGATACGTCTCAAGTTTATGATCTTCGGCGTCGTGTGACTCGCATAAAACTAGCTGGCGGATCCATTGAAAAATACTACAATGATCTTCAAGGCTTGTGGCGAGAAATTGATTTTCGTTGTCCTAAACCAAATGCACTTGTGACATTCGAAATACAATTCAATTCTACAGAAGATCGAGTTTATATCTTCCTCGATGGATTGGATGACCGGCTAGATAAGACTCTGGGAGTGATGTACTCCAGCTTAAAACCATTTCCAACGGTTGAGCGAGGCCCTACGCTCATGTCCGCGAGAAGATGTTAGGCAAATGGTAATGACATCGTGCACGAGACATCGCTCCCGGAGTGGTTATGGCATCCAAAGAAATCAAGGCGAGCCACTATCATATACCACCGAAAACAGGGGGTTCTTTCTCTAAGCGGTGGAAAGTCAAATCCATCCTCCAAATCTAAAGCTCCATCCGGTGGCATGAAATGTACTCACACGGCAACGCCAACCATACTCGTGAAACTTTCTTCAAGTTACATGGATATCCAGATTGGTGGCATGATCTTGAGTAGCAAAAAAAAACGTGAAGCTCCTGTTATTAATGACAGCACGGAGAGAGCTATCGTGATCATCTGTAAACCTTCGCTATCCCTCACCCTCCAAGTAGGATCTTCACATAATCTAGGTAACTACAGTAACGCACTTCATAGTTCTACTCACAATGAGTATGACAACTGGATTCTCGACTTTGGGGCTACAGACCACATGACAATTGATTCCAATGATTTCTCTCATACAACTCAGCTAAGAGGAAGACATGTTGCTAATGCTAATGGGGTCACTTATCCGGTTACAGCGACTAGAAGTGTGATTCTATCTCCTTCTCTTTCATTATCTCATACTTTACTTGTTCCTTATCTTTCCAATAAATTGATGTCTATTAACCAAGTTACTGCTGATCTCAATTGTGTTGTATTAATGTATTTTACCTTTTGTCTCCTTCAGGATATTCTCACCAAGGAGATAATTGGGCGTGGTACTAAGAGGGGGGGATTATACTACGTGGATGACTTCAGTCCAGGCAGAGCCAATCACATGCACCATACGAGTAACAACAAGGAAAGGCAGATTTGGCTATGGCACCATCGCTTGGGACATCCATCATTTGGTCATTTAAAGCACTTATTTCCTGATTTATTTTCCAATAAAATGCACTCAAAATTCAAATGTAATAATTGCATTTTAGCCAAGAGTCACAGGGTTTCTTATCCCGTGAGCATGAATAAAAGTGTAATTCCTTTTTCTTTAATACATTCGAATGTGTGGGGACCTTCTCCTGTAACTATATCTTTTGGTCATCGTTGGTTCGTGATTTTGTCAATGATTGTACTCGAATGACATGGCTTTACTTACTGAAACACAAAGATGAAGTATTTGGTATTTTCAAATCCTTTCATATCATGGTTCAAACACAATTTTCTGCTAAGATTCAGATCCTTCATTCTGACAATGGAGGAAAATGTGTGAATCAGCAATTTCAAGTATACTTTCAGAGCCATGGTCTTCTCCATGAGACCTCGTGCTCTCAAACCCCACAACAAAATGGTATTGCCAAAGAAAAACCGGTATATCTTAGAAACTGCTCGTGCTTTATTGATTGGGGCACATGTGCCTAGTCAGTACTGGGATGATACTGTTGCTACAGCTGTACATTTATTGAACCGTATGCCTACAAAAGTCTTAACATTTCATACCCCATTAAAGGTTCTTTCTAATCATGTCCCATTACCTACTGTTTTGATGATTTCTTCCCAAATTTTTGGTTGTGTTGCTTTTTTTTACCTTCATAAGAATCAACAAACTAAGTTGGATCCATGCGCAGTCCGGTGCCTTTTCTTGGGGTATGGCTTACATAAAAAAGGGTATCGGTGCTTTGATCCCACCACCAAACGTACCTATATCACCATGGATGTTACTTTTCTTGAGTCCGACACTTTCTTTCCATCACCGGCATCCAATTCCACTCTTCAAGGAGAGCTCCGAGATGAAGAGCATAATTGGTTGGGCAGTGAATGAGCTGGACGTTGAAGACAATCCAGCACATATAAATGATGAAAATGAGCAGAATTGGTTGGACAGTGAAGGGCTGAATGTTGAAGACAATCCAAAGACGTATGAATGATGGAAATGACATGATTGAACCAGATGTTCGAGACCTTTTCAAGAGTTGATATATATCCAAGAGCCGAGCTCAGATCATCGACAAATGCGTATGAATCTCTCCATTCCCGAGTACCGACCCCAACTACCATCATTCTCGAGAATATTCCTGAGGTAAGCTCTCCTACCACACCTTTACATACTAATGCCATGGATACATCTACAGGTTATGTTTTACCTTTCAGACACAATCGTGGCAAGCCACCAAATCGATACTCTTCAGACATAGAAGAAAGACGATCTAAGTATCCGATAGCCAACTATGTGTCTACTTAAAGGTTATCCGAACCTCTCATAGCTTTTGCACATACACTTTCCTCGTGTAATATTCCCAATAGTGTTGAAGTAGCCTTATAAAATCCAAAATAGGCTCAAGATATAAAAGAAGAATTGGAGGCTCTGAGAAAAATAAAACATGGGCATTAGTCGTACTACCCGAAGGAAAGAAGACAGTGAGGTGTAAGTGGATTTTCTCCATTAAATACAAAGCGGATGGGTCCATCGATCGATACAAGGCAAGGCTGGTGGCAAAGGGGTATACACCAACATATGGCATAGATTATCAGGAAACTTTCTCACCTGTAGCTAAACTAAATACTGTTAGAGTTTTGCTATCTCTCGCATCAAATTTAGATTGGCCATTGCACCAGCTTGACGTAAAAAATGCCTTCCTCGATGGTGATCTCGAAGAGGAGGTTTTCATGGACATTCCACCGTAATACACTACTTCCTCGTGAGGCAAAAATTGTATGTAAGCTACAACGAGCATTGTATGGATTAAAACAATCACCTCGGGCATGTAATAGTCTATGTAGACGACATAGACTCTTCCTAAAACATCGATTGGGAAAGCTGACAGCTCTAATAGTCTATGTAGACAACATGATTATTACAGGAGATGACACGTAAGAAATCTCTAGACTCCAAGAGCAATTGTCAACCGAATTTGAAATGAAGAACCTGGGAGGGCTTAAGTATTTTCTTGGGATTGAAGTCGCTAGGTCAAGACAAGGCATATTTCTTTCTCAAAGAAAATATGTACTAGACTTGTTTGTCGTAAGTAGGATTATTGAATGTAAACCAAATGACACTCAATTGTTCTCAATCATAAACCGGGAAAATATACGTATCAAAAGCGCAGACAAAGAGAGGTATCAACGATTAGTCGAAGAAGCTTATCTATTTATCTCATACTCACCCAGATATTAGTTACGCTGTAAATGTAGTGAGTTAGTTCATGCACTACCCTAGCGAAGACCATATGGATGCTTTGTAATTCGATTCTTCATTATTTGAAGTCCTCTCCCGAAAAGAGCTTATGTTCTCAAAGAATAATCATTTGAATGTTGATGGCTAATTAGACGATCAAGGTGAAATATTTCGATAGGAAATCCACATCGTGCTACTTTACATTTGTAGGAGGCAATCTTGTTACATGGAGAAGCAAGAAGCAAAAAGTAGTGGCATTATCTAGTCTTTCAAGTTTGAATTTCGACGAATGGCTAAGGTCTTTGCGAACTTCTTTGGCTTAGAAGGTTGCTAGTTAAGATTGGCTTTTCTCCTAGCTTTGAAATGAAATTTTTGTGATAACAAGGCAGCCATTGACATCTCCTACAATTCGGTCCAAAGATGATTGAACCAAGCACGTTGAGGTGGATCGACATTTTATCAAACAGAACCTTGAAGAAAAAATTATTCGGTTCCCATTTGTCAAATCGAAGACCGGTTGATGATATACTCACGAAGGCGTGTCCACAAGGAACTTTTACGACTCACTCGAAAAGTTGGGCATAAAAGATATCTATGCACCAACTTGAGGGGAGTGTTAGCGTGAAATGTTAGAATAGAGAAATTATAGGAATATGTTTTTAATGTAAAATCCCATGCTTCAAGGGTCAACCACAATTTCAGCCATAGATGTTGTATTGCCTAGAATAGCTCCCTAATATTCCTCATTGTATCTATATAACATTGTATTTTGTTCTACAGAAAGAAATATATGAAAAAGAAAAACCTTCCATTGCAACATTTGGTTGCGGGGATATGAATTTTAAAGCATTTTAATAAAACATATCTATACCATTAGATTAGATTAAGTGAATGACCTTGATTATTTGTCAAATAGATTTGCCAAATAGCTTTGTAAGAAGAACGATATCGATCGCAAGTTTTGATTCCGAATAGCAACTTTTGAAAATTGAACCCGATAGCCATTAACAACCAACACAAATTGAAATCAGATATAACAAAGTATGCTTTCCAAATGTACAATCCAATTATAAAAATGGAAAGATCTCAGAACACGCTGTTGAAAAGTTAATTGAACATGGATCTGACACAACCTGGGAGATTCACAACAAGAAGGTAAATTAATTCTAATCAAATGTGTTAACTAAGAAGTCAATGTATAAAGTAGCATATTCCAAATTCAAACTATTGGTGGCAAATTCAACCCAGCAGATTCAATCATTACTCCAAGCACTTCATCTTCCACAGGGATGTCGATGTGGCGCATACATTGGCATCAAAGGTTGATCCATCCAATACGTAGACAACAAATTCAATCCATAAGCAGGACTCCAATGTTGATAGTGAGCACCCTGCAACATATAAATTTCATATTTTTTATCCAAGAAATTGAAATATGAACATCAAGAAGGAAATGATTATCCAAAGACAACTTGAAATATCAATACTTATTAGTAAATGTTGTGAATAAGAAAATGGAGGCAGTATGGGACGTTGTGCTTCCTGAAACAGTGGATTGAAGGCAACATTCTCTTGTATATTAGTTTGTCTCGAGCTCTTGGATTTGTTTGATTTCAAAGGTACATGTGCATCATCCATAGGTTCAAAAGAAGTATTCAAAAGTAAGAACAATAATGCCCAAAATGATAAAATTAAAACATACATTAGCTTTCTTCGAAATCGCTTCCAATGTGTCTTTTCTACAAAGTTTCTTAGGCGCTCTCTTTTTTAATGTAGTTTCTACAATCATTTTTGACACATGTCATCTTCTCATATCCATCTACTTCAACAACAGCTGAGTTATAATTTTTGTGCAATGGAATTCCAGCTATATCATCTACTTCAAGCTTCCATTTCACATATGGACTAAGTTGTCGATTGCATCGATACAACCTAGATTCGAAGGACTTGCTTTATGATTTAGCTCGAGATGGATTTCGTTAATTCGCCATGTTCCACAAATCTTTGAACATGCTGTGAGCCTAGCTTTACTACTTGTTTGAATAGTTGGTTGAAGCTTGAAAGAAATGCTTGTAGTACTAGTTCTTCGGCTTTCTCGACTACATGTAAATGTAACATATCTTACAATTTCATCATCACCCTTCTTCGAATTTTATTTTTTCTAACTGGAAAACCTAGATGATAAGTATAGCTTTTGTAAAAATCGAATACTTCATTATGATTTTTAAACTTCATCCCAACCTTAGGCACAATCTCACCATCTTCTCATAACATTTCACTATCCAATATGTTAGCATTGTCCCTTAGTGTCTCATTACCAAAATCTTCCAAACTTTCGTGATCCACAACTTCAATATTCCTATTACTGTCTCATCATCGGAATATGACATTTGATTTTGTGGATAAAAATATAAAAAAAATTGAAAAAAAAACAGTTAATCAGATAACATACTAAAGACCCAATCAAACAAGCTGGAAAAAATGTCATTTCCACAGATTCAACTTAAAAATCGAATTCATATGATTAGATTTCATAATGTCCAACAAGTATAACACATATTCAATTTGGAGGCTAGATAACGCCTATATATAATCACCATATTACAGCCAATGAAATAATATAATAAAGTGAAATTCTCAAACATATGTATAAACATAATGTAATGCTCATCACAGAGAATAACTATTCCCTATTACCAAATGCTCATCACAGTTTTGGATAGTAAACAAAAGATTTCCTCCCTTACACCCATAAATCAAAACAATAAATGTTAAAAAGCTTTTTTTATCCTTTGTGTTTCCTCCCTTATACCCATAAATCAAACCACATTAGTTTCTCCATTTTCCAAGAAATAGCAGATGAGCGGCGGACAAGAAAAAAATTTGATTTTGAGCAAATCGATTAACAATAAGCAAGAACAAAGCATTACATGTGTGAATCATTGTTGTCAATTTTGGCTGGAGATGGTGGAAGTCGAGCAGTGGAGAAGTCAATGTCGTCGGTGGGTGGTTTGAACGTCTGGATTTTTTTCACTATGTACCCTCCTCTTTGTTTTTGGCGGACAGAAATTATGTAGGGCAAGATCTTTTCTCAAATTTAATTTGATTCAAAATATCGAAAGATTTTGGTTGAATTTATCACGAGATTTTCACTTTAAAAAATTTGCCACATCAACATCTGTATGATATTCTGTAATCTCTACATAGAACATTACTCAACGTTATACATGTGTTGGAACAATCAGAAGATTCTTTCTAAATTCAAAAAATATGTTGAAAAGTTAAGTCTTCACCTGACTCGGAGTTGCTAGAGTCAACGAGAGGTAATATTTGTTACTTTATATCATCATCAATTTGCAGTTCATTAATTTTTCCTTTCATTAGACATTATTTGAATAATGACCCGTTTGTTTGCATTTCCAAAGAAACAATATCTTTGTGATCCTTTTTAAAATTGATTTTTCTTTTGAAGTTATTTTTCTTGTCATTTTGATTTTTTTTTTTAAGATCTTTTACAACAATTTTATGAGTTATGATCATTAACATATTGCATCACATAATTATGTAAAACTTCTTTCGAAGCTTCTTCTCTCAAGACCGGGGTTGTGTCTTTTCATAACCACCAAAGTTGTTTATGGCTATCTTGAAGTTCACTCTTCATTTTAGCTTTGAGTTTGAGGTCCGTGCACATGGATAAACCTTGTAAGTTGACGAAATTAATTAATTTTCTATATGATATATCATCATATGAGATTTTTTCTTGAAATTGATTACGTATAGAGTTTCTAACATTTTCAACAAAGAGCTTAGGAAGACGAGATATAAATTTTCTTTCTAAAAGATTGATTGCAATCAGTTCTAGTAAAAACTTTACTTAAAAACATATCTTTGTACTATCAAAAATCTTTTAATTTTGGACAAGATAAATTTGATGAGATCTCACATGAATTCTCTTGAAATTTGATGGGTTCTCCAACAATCGCTTTCTCCCTTTTTCGTATTGGCAAATTATTGAAAGTATGAATTAGGTCCAATCGTTACTCTCGTACATGATATTAGTCCAATCCGGACCATCGTCCTATTTTGTTAAATCAAATCACAACCACCAAATCAAAGTCATCATTTAGATTCCAATCTATGTGGTGCCAACACAAGAATCTTTTGGAGGTGGTTAAAAGAGTCGGGATGCACCGTTATCTCTTTATTCTAAAGGCTTGTTTGGTTTCTTTTACAAGTTAAAAAGACTGAAAAGTACTCTTTAGTTGTGGAACAAAGAAGTATTTGGGAATATATTTGACAGGATCCAAAAAGCTGAGAATGAGGCTCTTGACAAAGAGAGACATTATGATACTCTTCAATCCCCAGAGGATAGAGAGGAGGTTAACAGGGCTTATGCCAACCTTAACAAGCTACTCTCCCAGGAATAAGCTTATTAGAAGCAGAAGTCTGGGGTTAAATGGCTGAGCGTATGTGATAAAAAATAGCAAGTTTTTCCATGATGTTGTTAAAAAGAATAGAAGTAAAAATAAGATCACACAAATTCGCGACATTGATAGAAGATTGATTCAAAATGAAGATGAGATTAAGAAATCAAGAAGTGAACTACTTCCAAAAGATTCTTACCAAAGAACCCATCAAGATGGCAAAGGAACTATTGGAGTCTATCCCTAATATTATCTCTTCTGAGGATAACAGATTTTTTTATGCTTCCTTCTGTTGAAGAGGTTAGAGAAGTAGTTTTCCCCGACAAAGATAGTGCAAAGAGGGCCGATGGATTCTCTAGACTATTTTATTAATTATGTTGGGAAGTCATTCAAAGTGATTTATATGAAGCTATTGTGGATTTTTTTTATGGTAAAGTTGTTCCTGCTGGGGTTGCTGTTACCTCTATCACCCTTATTTCAAAGAAACAAAATGCTGAGGAGTGGAAAGACTATAGGCCTATAAGCCTATGCAATGTGTTGAATAAGATCCTAACCAAAATTCTAGCTTCCAGATTAAACAAACTTCTTCCTAATACCATTTATTCCCTCTCAAAGTGGATTCACCCTGAAGAGACATTGGGGATAACATTCTTCTTGCTAAAGAATTGATATATCAACCGGACATAAAAACCGTGGGTGGAAATGTAGTGCTCAAACCGGATATGGAAAAGGCGTATATGATGTGGTGGATTGGGCCTTTTTGCTAAAAGTATTAGAGAGATTTGGCTTCGACCAAGAATGGTTAGACAAAATTGAGAGATGCATAAGTAATTTTGGTTTCTCTATTATCCTCAATGGAGAACTGAAGGGATTTTTGAAATCTAGTAGAAGGCTTAGATAAGGAGACCCAATATCTCCCTCTTTGTTTATTATCCTTGCTAAAAGCTTTTCTCGGGGACTGGACAAGTTATTTGCTAGGCATTCCAATCTTGACTATGTGTGTGGTGGAGGGGTTCCTATTTCTCATCTTGCCTTTGCAGACGATATGATCATATTTACAAATGGCCAAATGAACTCCCTTACTAAAGTGATGCAGTTGGTAAGATCATATACAAAAAGATCAGGTGAGGACATCAATTGCAGCAAAAGCTCATTCACCATGACCAAAGACAAATACAATGGTATGGTGGAGGCCGTGACTGGATTTCAGTTTCAAGCTCTTTCTATAACTTATCTTGGAGTTCCTCTATGCAAAGGCCAAAAAAAATGTGTGTTGTTTGAAGTTTTGGTGAACAAAATTAAAAATAGACTCCTTGGATGGGAGCATAAAGTCCTGTCAGCTGGAGGGAGGCTGATTCTTTTAAAGCATGTCTTGAATTCCATCCCTTTGCATATTTTGCAAGTTATGGATCCTCTTATGGGAGTGATGAATAGAATTTCGAAAATGTTCAATGCTTATATCTGGAGGATACCAGTTAGACAAAACAAATACATTGGGCAACTTGGGAGAAGATCTGGTTTCCCTATAGCGAATGAGGAATTGGTTGTAGGTCGATGAAAGATATGAGCATGGCCTTTGATTGCAAATTATGGTGGAAATTCAGAAAACATGTGTAACACCCCGAATTTTCTCATCCCGGAGGGTCACTGAAATAATCTCTAAAATATATTTGACGACTCCAAAACATTACTTCCCATGCCCTTGGATGATTTTAATAATAAGATTTTTGCGGAAAATAAAAAGTGTGCAAGGGAAGAGAAATTTACTTTAGAATTTCATAGTTTTTCCTATACTATGATAGGTGTCGCCATAATTTATTTGACTAATCAAACGAATTCCAAAAATCACGAAAATTTAACTGTAGATACTTGGGACAATAGACTACAACATATTAAAATTTTAAACCTTAACTATGTCGTTTGATACGTGAAAAAGATAGCCAAAGTTACTTGAAAACTGTCACAGGTGCCTCAAGGCAGCCCTTTCAAGCGTGCATAATAAATTCATACGATGGAATTTTAGAGTCATTCCAATTTCTGTTATTATACCACATATAAGGCTTTCCATAACCACTGATTTCACCAAAAAACTCCAAACTTATCAAAAGTTATGATTTTTCAAAAGGGGACAAGAAGCTAAAAATTCTAAAAAAAAAGAGCTAGGCAATTTCTAATTTAAAACTTTGAACGACAAATAAACCAATATCTTAGTTCCGTACATTTTACATAATTAATTACTGAATAAATACTTAAAATATAATAACTACATCAAAATTGACTCGATCATTTCGACGTCCAAAACATAAATTAAATAAGACTTTCCATAACAAGCTCATTAGTCTACCGCCATCGCATCAACGCCAATCCGCTCAATCTAAAAATTTATTTATTTTTTTTTGGGGGTTAGTATTTCAAAAGAAACACTTAGTAGCGATACTTATAACATGTGGAAAATTTTACTTAAACACAAATTCAACATGCCATGATTTTTGAAACGTACATCATTTTAAACATAAATTGACATGCCATGATTTTTGAAACGACATCATCTTAAACATAAATTCGACATGCCAAAATTTTTGAAACGTACATCATCTTAAACATAAATTCGACATGCCATGATTTTTGAAACGACATCATCTTCAATATTGGTAACCGCACCACATAACATCATCATCATACGTCATCTCTTTCAATCACAAACATGTTAGAGTGATTTCTTTCAATCACTATCATAAGTTTATTCATAAATATGTTTGCACGGCATTCATATAACATCATAATCTTCCCAAAACTTCATTTAAAATCCCAGTAAAAACTATTAAGTAAAACTACCTTGAAAATTCGTAGCTTTTGGTTGCGCTTGAAATGTGAACAATGGATGCACCTTTCCTCAAAATAATAAATCTGTGTCCTTGCCTCTTTTTTTTTATTTACAAAGTCCGTTTGTTGTAGTGTGGTTTGAGTACCTAAAATAGAAAGAAAAAGGAGAAGAAAAATATGATCTTGCTGGCTGAAAATGAGGGCTACAAAATTGACGCAATAAGGGTTCACCGATTTTACATTATTGAAGTCGGGTTTTTGACGTAAAAAGAGGGGAAAATGATGAAGCAAAGGCAAGGTATTGAATGCCTACTTCTAGAGCCTGAAATTTAAAAGAAAATATATGAAGAATTTGATACAAATTTCGAGTGTGGAAGGCAGGTGCTGGGACCGAAAATTTATAGAAAATAAGGGGCTGCTGGATTATATTTATGTGGACTGAAAAGAGGGGAAACAAGAGGGCTTATAGAGGCCAAAATCTGGACAAAAAGAGGGCAACAATGATGAAAGAAATGGGTGTTAGTTTGCTGAAAATAAAAGGAGAAAATGGAACTTTAAAATGGCCGAAAACTAGGAGAGAAAAGGGACAATTTGTCGGGTTGAAAATGAAGACTTCAGTGCACGGTTTTTCTTCAAAGAAAAGGAGCTGATCAAAGCTTTTTTTTTGGCAGAAATGGAAGTGGGTTTAGTGGTTTATAAGTGGGAGGAAAAATGGTCTGATTAGTGGGGCTAAATGGGACGTTTTTCTGCTGGATTTTTAGGGCGAGGGTGGGTTGGTTTTTTTCTGTCTCGCTTGGGAGAGCTCTTTTGGGACGGTTTTTGGTAGTTGGGGAGGGGGTCTTGGGATGGTTTTTCTTTAGTAAAAAGGGAGAGAATGGATGGTTTATGGAGTGGAAGAGAGGGCTGGAAGTGGGGTTGAATAACTGTAAATTGGTGGCTGAAAAATGAGGGGGAGAAAGGGACTAAGTGGCTGATTTCATCACTGATCATAGAGCAGTTATGGAGAGCTCTTGGGCACTTTTTTTGGAAGTTAAGGAAGGGTACATGGGACATTTTTCTGGGGGTATAATGGCTGAAAATGGAGGGTGGAAGATGAGGGGAAAATGGGTAGGAAATGGGCTGAAATGAGGGAGATCATGGGTGGTTAAAATTTTAGCTTTTTGGGGCTGATTTTGGCATGAGAATTAGGGGATGTTTGGGTGTTTAATTTGGCATGAGATTAGGGACTGTTTGGGTGTGTAATTAGCATAAAAAAAATTGGTTTGGTGATTGACAAAAATTTCTTTTTTTTTTTACACAAAAAATATGGCAAATACGTGAAAAAATCTTATGCGACTAAATTGTTTGAAATGCACTAGGAAGTTCGCAATGATGCAAAAAAATTGAAATTTATTTTTTTCATGAAATTTTAAATGTCAACAAAATTTTCCGGTCATTACAACATGAGTCTTTATGGAGCCGGACAATGAAGGAAAATATCGCAGACTTGGCCATGCCAAACTGATTACCATAAGGCCTCAAGATTCCCCATTATGGAGAAGAATGCTTCAGGTTAGGCACATGGTAGAGCCTCATCTAGCATGGAAAATTGGAGAAGTGAAAATTAATTTTGGTGTGATCAATGGACTAAATTGGAGCTATCCACTCTCTGTTACCTCAAAGAACAATACAAAAAAAAATTTGTTCTGGAGTTCGTGAGGAAATAGCAACCGAGACTTGATAAATTAACCAAAGATCTTACCTTCTAAGTTGGTGAATGAAATCAAGGACATCCCTTTATCCAACCAAGCTGATAAATTGTACTAGAAGATGGATAACTCAGGTAAGTGTTTTGTATCGTCTTGTGCAGAACTATTTCGCCAAAAGAGTTCTTGGAATGACATTATTAAAAGAAAAAAACTTGGAATTCGATTGGCATCTAAATGCCAGTGTTACGAAGATGAGGAAACCATTAATCATGTATTTTTGAATGGTAAATGTGCTAAAGAGGTCTGGGATCACTTCTGCTCGAGGCTGGGTATTGTTGATAAATATTGTTTTATTTATTTATTAAGGGTAGAATAGTCTTTCCAGCTTAGCCTATATATAGTTTATTTGTTATTAGATTTCATTAAGACTTTGTATTACGTTTCATTATGCGTAAGAAACCCTAGCTTCTTCCTTTTTCTTTTGATTCTTATTGTTCTTTGTTCGTCTATTCTATATTGTTTAACATGGTATCGAGAGATAGGAATAATGGGTAGAAGTTTAATCTCAAATACTGCCTTTTATGGCGGTTTTGGTTTCGTTTCGTTTTTTTTTCGCGCTTTTTCAAGGCCTTCAGCTAGCTTTTCCTCGCACTTTTCGGTATTCCGGCAGCTTTGTAGTTTCCTGCGCTTTTAGGCGCTTTTTCTGCCCAGCCAGCCTCGCAATTTCGGCAGCTCGCAATTTTGGTATTCCTATAGATTCCGGCAGCTTCAATTTATTTCGCGCTTTTGAGTATTTTGGCAATTTTCTAGTGATGTTTGATACTACGTGTTTGAGGTATTCGTTTGGTTTCACCATTGTTCTGCTCTGCACCTCCAATTTGGTATTTCATCAGGTTCCTATTTTTATTTTTTTGTGTATTTGATTATGGCTACCGAAAGAGATGATTCCTTCACTATCGCTGTGAGGTTGGATGGAAAAAATTATTCAGTATTGGAATTATGTAATGAGAAATTTCCTTAAAGGTAAAAAGCTATGGGGATATGTTAGTGGCAATTGTGTGATACCCGTGAATACCACCGAAAATTATGCTACTTTGATAGATATACCGGGACGCCAATAATGCAAAAATTATTACTTGGATTAACAATTACATTGAGCATTCTATAGGTGTACAATTGGCTAAATATGACACAAAGAAAAGAGGTTTGGGATCATCTACGGGTTATATACTCAACAAATTTTTGCAAAGCAAGATCAACCGCCCTTACATGTAAGATGATGAACTAAAAATGCTTAATGTCTACATTGCTCATAGACAAAGAAAGAACGGTTGGTGCAATTTTTGATGGCCTTCGCAGTGATTTTGAAGGACTTCGAGGTTCTATTCTACATCGCTCTCCGCTTCCTTCGCTTGATTCAGCTTGTCACGAGCATTTGGTCAAGAAGTACGTCTAAAGTCCGTGCCGAAAAGAAACTCTTTCGACTCCAACTCCTTCGTGTTAGCAAAGACCTTCTCACCCACCCTCTAATAATCGTAATAGGCCTTACACACAAGGCCCCGCCTTCGACGAGTGCGCTCAGAAGAAGAAAGGTCATTGGAAGACTCGGTGTCCTAAGTTGAGACAAAGAATCAACAACAAGAGCAAAGAACCTCGCACTTGGAGGCATGGCAACCAACAAGATCGCAGGTTATAGAGTACCTCGTGGTTACTGCACCACCTCGTGGTTGCTGCATCACCACGCCTAATATCTGCAGCAGTCCGCCTCATCGTGTCCCTTCATCGATCCAAGTACTGGGTGAGCAATTTGAGCAATTTCGGAAGTTTCTCTCCCTTCACCACAAGCTATGTCTGCCTCTTCTTCCGTAGGTCATTCCTCTCCTAGTGTGTCAGGTATGTCATCTTTTTATGGGTCTTAGATTCTGGTGCTTCACATCACATGTCTCCAAATTCTTCGTCTTTTGCATCTGTGTCTCCTTCGTCATCTATCCCTGCTATGACTACTGATGGCACTCCTATGCCTTTAGCAGGTGTTGGTTCTGTTGTTACTCCTAACTTGTCTCTCCATAATGTTTATCATATTCCACAACTCACATTAAATCTTGCTTCTGTAGGTCAGTTATGTGACTCTAATTGTTTTGTTGGTTTTTCCTCTTCTTCCTGCTTTTATACAGGATCCGCAGCCTCTCGTGTCGATTGGGACAGTCAGAGGCGGGGGGGGACTCTATGTTCTAGATGAGTTAAAAGTACCAGTTGCTGCCACTACTAGTGTTGATTTGTCTTCTTTTCGTTTGAGTCATAGGTCTTCTAGTTTTTATTTATGGCATTCTCGTCTTGGTCATATTTCATCTTTTTGTTTGAGATTTTTAGTGTCCACAGGGGCTTTAGGCAATTTGCAAACTTGTGATATTTCTGATTGTAGTGGATTGTAAACTGGCAAAATTTTCAGCTTTACCTTTTAATCGAAGTATTTCGCTTTCTTCTTCTCCGCTTGATTTGATCCATTCGATGTATGGGGACCTTCTCCTGCTCCCACTAAAGGAGGGTCTCGATATTATGTTTCTTTCATTGATGATTATACACGTTATTGTTGGGTTTACTTAATGAAACATTGTTCAATTCTTTAAGATATACACCGCTTTTTAGAGCCCTTGTCAAAACTCAAAGATTCTCATTGTTATCAAATGTTTTAGGTGTGATTTGGGTAGGAATATACTTCTAACAAATTTTGTGAGTTGCTTGCCTTAGATGGAACTATTCACCAAACTTCTTATGAGATACTCCTCAACAAAACGGTGTTGCGTAAAGAAAACATAGACATATTGTTGAAACCGCCGATCTCTCTTATTGTCTGCCTCTGCTCCTAGTGTGTTTTGGGGTGAAGTCGTTCGACAACAAAGAACTTTGATTAATACTATCCCATCTTCTCATAATTCGTATCTTTCCTTTTGAGAAATTGTATGGGTATTCTCCTGATTACTCATTCTTTAGAATTTTTGGTAGTACTTGCTTCGCTTCTCCGTCCTCATGTGGAACGCAAAGAAATTGTCCTCTCTTGGCCTCTTTTGTGTCTTTCTTGGTTATGGTCAAGGTCAAAAAGGGTATCGGTGTTTTGATCGAATTACTCAAAAACTTTATGTGTTTCACCATGTTGTTTTTCTTGAGCATATACCTTTCTTTTCTATTCCGCTCGCTACTCATGACTTGACTAGACCTCGATCTTATTCATATTGATCCTTTTTCTCAAGATTCTCGATAGTTTGTCGTCACCGGGTTTCTACTACATCGTAACTCTCTTGTCGTGTCCTTCCTCCATTACCTTTGTATTATACTCTGCCGAGTGCGCGACTAACACTTCTGCAGTGCATCAAGCTCCCTCTTCTCCTCCCACGGTCCCTCGAGCTTCATTCGAGATTGTAGATCCACCCTCACGCCACCCACTCGCATTCGTAAGTCCACAAAGTTACCGATTTTTCTTATTCTTCTTATTCGCCATCTTTTACTTCATTTTTAGCTTCTATTCATTGTCTCTCCGAGCCTTCTTCCTACAAAGAGGCAATTCTTGATCCACATTGGCGCAGAAGCTATGGATGAGGAACTTTCGCCTCGCATAAGATGTGTACTGGGATTTGGTTCTCTCTCTGCAAGACCGTTGTTGGTTGTCACTGGGTGTATAAGATCAAAACTCATTCTCGATGGGTCTATTGAGCGATACAAAGCTCTCTGTTGTTTGCAAAAGGATATTCGCAATGGTATGGTATGGATTATGAGGAGACTTTTGCTCCTATTGCGAAAATGACTACTCTTCGTACTCTTTATTGTCGAGCTTCCGGTTAGAAATTGGGGTATCTCTCAACTTGATGTTAAAATGCATTCTTGAATGGAGATCTTCAGAAGAGGTTTATATGGAGCCCCTCCCGGGTTCCCCATGGTTTTGGGTATGTTTGCGTGCTCAAGAAGGCTTTATATGGTCTCAAACAAGCACCACGCCTTGGTTTGAGAAATTTTCTTCTGTGATCTCTTCTCTTGGTTTTGCTTCTAGCGATCATGATTCTGCACTCTTTGTTAAGTGCACCGATGTAGGTCGTATTATTCTTCCTCATTATATGTTGATGACATGATTATTACCGGTGATGATGTTGTCGGTATTTCGCTTTTGAAGACAAGAGTTAGCTAGATGCTTTGAAATGAAGGATTTGGGCCCTCTCGATATTTCTTAGGTATTGAGGTAGCCTACTCGCCCAAAGGTTATCTTCTTTCTCACCAAAGTATGTTGTAGATATTCTCGAGCTGGCTAGACTTCATCGATAATAAGACCGCCGACACCCCATTGAAGTTAACGCCAAGTATTCTTCTTCCGATGGTATATCTTTGTCGATCCTACTTTATACCGTACTATTGTTGGGAGCTTGGTTTATCTCACTATTACTCGTCCTGATATTGCATATGTTGTTCATATTGTCAGTCACTTTGTTGCTTCTCCCACTACAGCTCATCGGGCCGCTGTTCTTCGATTTTGCGATATCTTCGAGGTACGCTCTTCGTAGTCTTCTACTTCCATCCACTTCTTCCTCGATCCGCGGCATACTCGACCGATCATGGCAGCGATCCTGCTGATTGTAAGTCCACATCGGGTTTCGTATCTTTCTCGGGTGATTCTCTCATTTCATGGAAGAGCAAGAAACAATCTATTGTTTCTCAATCTTCACCAAGCGCGTAATATCGCGCTATGGCCTCTACTACCAAAGAGGTTGTTTGGTTACGCTGGTTACTTGCGCAGATATGGGAGTTTTTCTTTCTCGTCCCACTCTATGTATTGTGACAATAAGAGTGCTATTCGATTGCTCACAACTCGGTTTTCCATGAACGAACCAAGCACATCGAGATCGATTGTCATCTTTCCCGTCATCATCTCAAGCATGGCTCCATCACTTTGCCTTTTGTTTCTCTTCTTCGCAGATTGCGATTTCTTTACCAAGTCGCATTCTATTTCTCGCTTTCGCTTTTCTAGTTGGCAAACTCTCGATGCTTGTCGCCGTCCGCATCGCGAGTTTGAGGGGGATGTTGATAAATATTGTTTTATTTATTTATTAAGGGTAGAATAGTCTTTCAACCTTAGCCTATATATAGTTTATTTGTTAGTAGGTTTCATTAAGACTTTGTATTATGTTTCATTATGCATAAGAAACCCTAGCTTCTTCCTTTTTCTTTTGATTCTTATTGTTCTTTGTCTGCCTATTCTATATTGTTTAACAGTGCATATCCTTCAAGAAGTGCTCACATCCTGAGCTACGCTTATGATGTGGATTACCAATATATGTGCTCGGCCAGAACTTTAATTGTCACCGCGCTTTTGCTCATT
Source organism: Forsythia suspensa (assembly GCA_023638005.1). Taxonomy (NCBI): domain Eukaryota; kingdom Viridiplantae; phylum Streptophyta; class Magnoliopsida; order Lamiales; family Oleaceae; genus Forsythia; species Forsythia suspensa. The sequence goes on from CM042670.1 coordinate 2,718,865, forward strand.
TTTGGTTTTTATAGAATGGTAGAAACAATTCTAAATACAATGATGTGAAAATGAATGCAACTAGAATCATCAAAAGAATCCATTATCCGATGGAGTCCTTTTGAAAGTCGGGATCCTCATCCATGCCGTTAGGAAAGACTCTCTTTCCCGTGGTCACACCGGAGGAAACCCAAAGAAGGGTGGAGTAAACTTAACACGATGGTGCACTAAAGGAGTGTGGTCCGGCAATGGGGTGGAGTGATTTGCAACCACTTAGGGATGTTACATGGGGTTATATGACTTTTATGGGACATGCTCCATACTTGAAGCTGAACTTAAAGCCGTGGCAACCGGTCTTCAACTCGTTAACGGGTCTTCAACTGTGTTGGCAGAAAGATCTTAGAAAAGTGTGGGTAGAAGTTGATTCCAAAGCTGCAATGTTATTATGCATTCAACAGGATAAAGGCCCTTGTGAAGTTCAATACATTTTGGAATCCATCCACCAAAGGGTTAACAAAATAGAAATTCAATTTTCCCATATATGGAGGGAAGAAAACAAAGTAGCCGACTAGTTTGCCAATAAGGTATACAATGACAAATGTTTCAAAATGTTACAAGGATCCGATTTACAAGGTGTTGTTAGAGGACTCATTCAGATGGACAAGATGAGCATGGCGTCAATTAGGCTTGTGGATAGGATGACATGACCACCATTGAAGGAAGTGTTAGTTTAGTTCGGTGACCGGTAATGCCTCACCAGAAAGTGCTTAAAGAGGATCACCGTAACTCGGAAGAAGTCGGTAGCAATGAAGGAAGATAACCGTAAAATGGAAGTGATAGTTAGTTCTTAAGCATCTTTTCATTTTCTTGTTAATCGTGTAAAGAGTATTATCATTGGTTTTTTTAGAATTTATGGATTTTACTTGTTTAAAGAGTAGTACTCTTTCATGCTATCATATAGATAGGTCTTTGTAAGATTTGGAGGTAAGGCTATACATCCCCTCTTTGTCCTTCTTTTTGATTACTATAAAATGTATATCTCAGTGCTTGATTTTCGAAATGAGATATTTCTAAAACAAATTACAAAAATAAATAATACTTTGATTCAACATTTCCAATGTACAACAAATCCACAAGGAGCCGATAATGTGGACAAAAATTGAGGGTAACATTCTATTTTTAGCATTCAAACACAATAATCGATTTTTATGACAATTTTCGAGTTCGTAATTGTGATACAAGTTTCAACTTTCTAAATAAATCGGTTATAATTACTTATACGTATGTGGACTTAGAAATCAAACAATCATGAATCCGTATAATTTTTAATGAACTTAATTTTATTTATTTCGTAACACAAAATTTGAAAATGTAAGTCCAAATCTTCCACGCCTTTTTCATAGTTTCCTTTGAAAACAAATTTCAACCGAATCAACATCAATTGGTCTTTTGAACATTGATTGCAATTTTGAAACCCGTGATACAAAATTAGATTGATAACGAAGTTATGAAATTGAACAAGTATCTCTTAAATTGACCAAAGGCCAATGTTTATAAAGATAATTGAATTTAAATAATAATTAATTGGTTGATATGCAATAACCAAAATTTCAATACATTTGAAAAGAAATGTCAAATGGTAACTATCACGTGTGTATGCCAATAGATTGACAAAAGACTTCAAAATCAAATTCAAAGACTACAATGAAGTAGTGTCTCCATGAATGAAATAATTTTACTTAGACTTTGGTTCTTGCAAAAAAATAAAAAATAAAAAATCAATGACTTGAGTTTAGAGAAATGGTCACAATTTGGTTTGCTTTGTATAGAAGGAACAAAATAGAATCAAACCGATATTATTTCGTATATTTTTAATGTCTCGAATATTTACCGCTTAAAAGTAAATGATTGTATTTTAACAAGTTGACGTGCAAACAACTAAACAAGCTCGTGTTCACCTAGAATTTGGGGTCAAGCATTCGATTTTCAAATAAGGAAAGTTAAACTATTATTTCCATGACTAAACAAGACAATTATGATATATTTGACTTCTTAAATTGTACAACTCTAAACGTGATTAAAGAAATAAAATTTAAAATGTTTTATTATCGTATGAGAACACTATTAAATAAATTATCGATTTGTTTTTATTATATAATTTGTAATGACCTAGAATAATTTTTGAAGTTAGATAGTGTTAACAATTTTTTCGCTTTCAAAATAGACCGTTGAAATTTGTGGTAAACAAATCATCGAGTGTAATGTAGATTGAATAATGCACACTCGTAATTAAACTCTAAAGTGGATCGAGTCATGAAAGCATAACATGGTTGGTTCGGGCCTTGTCGAACCCTAATAGTCCGCAATTTTGTAGATTGTTTTAAATTATAATAATAAAACCAATTTATTCAAATGGGTCTACATGCAGGGCGGATCTATGGCATGGCGAGATCCCGCTCCCACCTCTAGCCGGAATTTCGCTAAAAAAATGGTACTAAAACCCCAAGTTTGATCCGAAAAACAAAGACTTTTTGTTTGTTTTTGGTGGCCCAAATTGCTCCCCAAAGAGACCGAGAATTATGAGTAGTGATATTGTTTTATGAATGCTCAAGTTTGCATAGTATCTTCCTTTTGTCTCCTTTATTTTATGGAAATTGTGAAGAAGAAGAAGAAGAAAGACAAAAATCATACAAAGGGACCTTGTTGTACAGTGCAAAGAAGGCGTCATGAAAGAAGAGGAATACTCTTATATCATGAAGAGATGCATACACATATATATATATATATATATATATAGAGAGAGAGAAAGGGAGAGAGAGAGAGAAAAGTCCCCAATGGCGTAAGCTATGGAAACGTGGAGAAAGCAAAGAGAAACCGAGTGTGTATATGAATATGAGGATAGTGTAATGTATATATCTATTTTTCTCGAATGAATTATGTAGCTGGGCCTGGGGTATAATACCCACGACTTTCTTACAATTTCGTGAGCAGAGATTGAGAGCGAGTTGTCTAGTCATGTACTTCCTTTTCGACCTTTTTCTATATCATTTATTTGTTTCTCCTTTTATTTTTAGTTTATTTTGACACTCATTTTTCTCAAAATAAAATAAATAAATGTATCTCGCTTATCTAATTCAACTTTTAAATCAAGTGATTTAATATTACATTCGAGTACATAAAAGCCGATCGCACAAATATATTTATGAAAATTGTGTAATCATCGTACATTGATGAAAAATTAAACATTATTTTCACAAGCATCGGCCGCTGATCGGGTCACTATTTTCACACTATTTTTCACAAGCATCGGTCATTGATCGTCAACGGTCAATATACGACCGCTGACCAACCAACGTCCGCCCTAGCCGAACTTCAACCCTAGATCCGCCTAATCGCTCACATGGTCATATCAAATCACACAAAAGTGTGTCGAGTTCTCAAAACACACCATATTGAATCGGTATTGAAACTCGGACACAAAATTTATTTGATATCTCTATGTACATGTGCAACTACATGTACCAACAATAAACGAGCATGTTCTTCGTTATGTCAAATATTATTAGTAACCTCAATGTACAAGTACAATTACATAATAATGAGCACATTCTTGGATATGTCCAATATTATTAGTATGTTACTTTTTAGTGAGTCGATTTGAAGACCATAGACCACCAACCAATTATTTAGTAATCACCAAAATTTAGATGTACGTGTTTGTACACGCACAGTACAAACACGTAAAAAAAATGCTTGAGATTCAAGAAACACGAAAGTGGAAACGTGTAATTGTTCAATTCGAGCATGTTTGTTAGTGCTTATAAGTATTTATAAGTTAGTCAAACATTATTTTTATTTACACATTTCAGAAGACCCGCTTATTTATAATCTAAATTTTTTTACCAAACATACTTTTTCAAAAAATATGGTAAGAAAAATAGTTGATTATTGATTAAGGAAAAGAAAAAAAATAGCACAACAGCCACGTGTAATGTTGTGCATTAAACAAAACGCACGCTTTTTGTTACCATACTCTCCGAAAGTCCAACACCGCCCCACAACCGCGAACATCAAGGTTCATACTCGCCATTCCTCCACCTCCCAAGTCTCTTTGTATGGAAGTTTCTAACGAATTTTATTTTCAATACACGTGACATTATTATCGGGACATTAAGATTTCTATAGAATTTATTTAAATTTGAGTTGAGTTGAGTACGGTTAAATTTTAATAGAATCTTTTAAAATCCAAATTAGGACATCCAATTTAAAAATCCAAATTGAGTTGAGTTGAGTTGAATGAACGCATTCTTTGTACTCATCTTGTTGAACTTTTGGAGGGGATGAAGAACAAAAACTAGAATAAATACACCGAAGATGGTTTGAACACGATTATGAATCGTTGTCCTCAAACGATATTTGCCGCCATCGATAAAGTGCTTGAAAACTTTAAATGCAAATAGTTTGTAAGAGTAATCAAATATTTGATTCAAGTTCAAAATCACAAAATGAACTTGAAGAACACTTTGAAAAACTCGATATTTGAACTTTGATTTGAATGTATAGATCTTTCTTTTATGTTAATCTTATCTCCTTTAACTTGAAAACTATTTTTATATATAGATAATCAAGTCTTACACACGAAATGGTGCCAAAACTTCTTCAAATGTCGTCATAATTCAAAAATCCAACGACAAAGGAAAAATTTTATTCGCGAACACCCAAAACAATCCTCGGTGTTCGCCTGTGCCAATGTTTTGGGCCTCACCACCTAATGAGGACGCTTTGGTGTTTGCCCATCTTAAAATTACACTTTGAATTTTTGTTTTCCTCTTTTATTTTTCGGTTTTTTTTTTCCCAATTGTTATCCTCTTGATTCCAATTCACTTCCTATTATGTAATTGAACAATATTACAACAATCTCCCACTTGTTCAATTATATAATAAGCACAAACTCAAATTGAACGACGCTTATGCATAAAGTATGGATATCTTTCGATTTGAATCCTACCTTAGTGTAAATCTCACAAAGTATCATCGAAATCTCAAGTAGCATGATGACACCAATGAAATCACACACATAAGCATCATGTGTTCTAAGTTCCACACTATCTCATTTAGCGCTCTTAAATTCTTGGCGCTTCTCCTATTCATGAACTTTTAAGAGATAAACTCAACTCTATCGAGGTGGCACCACCGAAGTTCAGATAGGTAAAGTTCTTACAATATCTTTGTCACTTTTAGAGATACTTGATCCAAATGATCCGAACTTTATTAAGAGTAATAGAAACTCATCCTCATTTTCTCAGAATAACCAACACTTATAACCTTTGGATAGGATTTAAGAAAGAGTAAGTGCTAAAATTATCCACTTATAAGATGACTTGTTGTTACCCTTGGACTCCGAGATATACTTGTTAGTGTAATTAGGTAGGATTGCCATCATTTGGTGGATTTAATTACGTGTGTTTTAACCCCATCCTACTAGTTGTTGTCCGTATTAACTCCCTTATGAGCGGTTTAGTAAGTGGATCGCCAAATTCTTATTTGAATTTACATAAGTGAGTGAAATTATTCCATCTTTAATTAATTTCACACGTAGTCATGTCTTAGACTCATGTGTCTAGACTTACTATTGTACACTCTAGCTAAAGTGACTTGACTATCACACAAGATAGATTTAGAAGAATTATTCTTCTCTCCCAATGGGATTTCATACATTAAATCCTTAAGCCATTCAGCTTCTTTTTCCTGCTTTCACCAATGCTACGAATTCGATTCCATAGTTGAGTGTGTAATTCACATTTGTTTCTTGGATTTCCAAGAAATTGCACCTCCTCCAAAGGTGAATACCCAACCCGAGGTGGATTTATTTTCTCATGCATTAGAGATCCAACTAGCATCGGTAAAACTCCTTCTAGGATTGCCGTAAATTTAGAATATTGAGACCTAGATCCTTGGTTTTCTTCAAATAACCAAGAACCCTACCAATAGCCTTCCAATGTTCTTCACTTGAATTGCTAGTAAACCGTTAAGTTTATTAATTGCAAATGTCAGACGGGTCCCGCAGCATTGCACCGCATACATAAACTTCTATTAACACTTGCATACTCAAGTTGAGCTTCCATAATTCTTTACAAGTTTCAAACTTGAATCAAACGGGTATTTACCTCTTTGATATTCAAGTGATTGAACTTCTTGATCACATTCTCAATATAATGTGATTGGTTCAACATAAAACCCCACTAGTGTTGGTAATCTTGATACCTAATATAGTATCCACTTGACCAAGATCTTTCATTTTGAATGTGGAAGATAGAAACCTCTTTGTTTCTTTTATACCTTGCATTTGATTACTTACAATCAACATATCATCTATGTATAAACAAATGAGCACAACATAATTATCACATATTTTTGAATATAAACATTTATCAATACTATTATGTTTAAACCAAATGTCATTATTGCTAAGTTAAATTTTTCATGCCATTTCTTTGGTACTTGTTTTAAACCATATAAAGATTTTACTAATTTGCATACTTTATGTTCATTTCTAGGTAGAACAAAACCTTATGGTTGTTCTATATAAACCTCCTCATCGAGATCCCCATTTAAGAATGCCGCCTTAACATCCATTTGATGTATATGCAATAAATAGAAGCTAAAGCAAATAAAATCCTAATCGATGTTATTCTAGCAACTCGTGCATATGTGGCAAAGTAATCTATTCCTTCCCTTTTTCGATACCCTTTGGCCACTAACCTAGCTTTGAAGGTATTAAGAGTACCATTTTCATTATACTTCCTCCTAAATACCTATTTATAGCCTATAGTTTTTGAGTCGGGTGGTAAATCGACTATTGTTTGACATAATTGAATCCATTTCATCGCTTATAGCATCTTTCCAAAAGATACTATCTCTTGATGACATTGCTTCTCAATAAGTTTTAGGATCGCCCAACTTGAAGAATATATAGAATAGTTCTTGTGACATTCTTTTCATTTCCTTCAACCAAGTAGAAGGAAATAAGTTGAGAATCAATTTCATTCGGGTCCGAGTACTTTATCCTTTCGAGCTCTTTTTACTTACGAAGTTCATTTGAATCAACATCCTTAGGAGGTGTTTCTACTTGTGATCTTGTAGAAATAGGATTCTCCACTTGAGATTCCTTTAATGAATTATTATCCAAGATAATAAATTTTCAAAGAACTCTACATCACGAGATTCAATTATAACATTGGTTTCAAATTTAATAATCGATATGCTTTGATGTTTTGAGCATATCTTACAAAAGTGCATTTGATCCTCTAGGACCTAACTTAGTCCTTTTTAGATCCGTGTTCTTGCAATAAGCAAGACACCCCACACATTGAAATAACCAATGTTCGATTTTCTTCCTTTCCACAATTGTAGGGAAAAACTTTTAATCTTTTAGAAGGAATTTTATTCACTATATGACATGCACTTAATAAAGCTTCTCCCCATAAGTTCAATGGCAACTTAGAATTTAATAACATAGCATTTATCATGTCAACTAATGTCCTATTATTTCTCTCACCAAACCGCTTTTATTTGGGTGTTCTAGGAGCACTAAATTGATGTATTATGCCATTTTGTTCACAAAAAGATTAAATTCATTAGAGAAATATTCACCTTCTATCACTTCTAAGAATTTTAATCTTTCCATTTAATTGGTTCTCTACTTCGATTTTGTATATCTTAAACATACTAAAGGCTTCATCCTTATGTTTCATTAAAAGATATAATAAAACCTAGAATGATCATCTATGAATGTTATGAAATATACCTCATCTTGTTATCATTCCATTTAATTCATATATATCGAATGAATTAAGTCTAATAAATTAGAGGTTCTTTCAACTCTATGAAAAGGTTTCTTAATTAATTTAGACTTAACACATAATTCACATTTATTATGTTCTATGTTTTCACAAGAAATCATGTTATTCTTAATCATTCTTTTATAGTAGAGAAACCAATATGTCCTAGTCTATCATGCCATAAAGTAATAGACTCAATAACATAATTTAAATTGCCACTTTATTGATATCATTTTCAACAATACAAAGTTTGACCATTCCATCACTAGAATAGCCCTTTTCCAACAAATACACCATTACGAGAAAGTACAAGTTTGCCTCGACTCATATATGGACTTAATTTCTGCTTTTCCCAACAAATCTCCACTTACTAAATTTCTATTCTAATCCAAAGACATGTAAGACATTTATTAATGTAATCTTCTTGCCGGATGTGAAAAGTAAGTCTACACTTCATTTGCCAACAACCATTGATTGAATTTCATTTCTCATTTGAATATGTTCATCATCCACTTCTTGATAGGTTTTGAAAAGTGACCTATCATAATAAATATGTATGGTGGCACAAGTATCATACCACCATCCTTGAACCTTTCCTTTGACTTCGGTATTGACAATGCTCACAAAGAGTAACAATGTTATCCATGTCAATGGAGCTCACTTTTTCTGCTTGTTTTGGTTGTTTGCGCTTTTGCACTCACGAGCATAATGTTCGGGTTTGCCACATACATAACAAGAAATTTTAGACTTTTTTTGTCCTTGTTGTCTTTGTTGGAGTTTGAGAATTTTCTTCATAGAATTCTTGTTGGATTTATCGACTTGATCCACGGCATGGGCTTTGAATTCCCCTCATGAGAATGTTCGCTCATCTCTTGCCCTTGATTCTTCCTCAATTCAAGATGCTTTTGAATCCTTCCAAAGAGTAATCTTCGAACTATGAAGAATTTTCTTCCTATAGCCTTCCATGATGATGGCAACTTAGAGATAATTGTACCAACTTGGAAAGTCTCGAGAATTTCAATCTTCACTTTACTTCATTTTGTTGACAATGACTTGCAATTCATGTACTTATCCTAACAAGTGTATGTTATCCAAAAACTTGAAATCAAAGTACATGGAAAGCGTAAACTTTTGGTACCTTCCTCATCGGCCTTGTATTTACTCTCCAATGCGCTCCATATCTCCCTTGCTAAAGTGGTGTTTGTGTAAAGATCATAAAGGTGATCGTAGAGAGCATTCAAGATGTGTCCTCTCGCAAATAAACTCGCCTTCATGTCTCTTCTTTCTTTTCTCGTTTTATTGTATCGGAATCATTTGGAGTTGGTTCCAAAATGGTGCCAAATCCAGATCCAATATGTAAAAGATTTTCAATGTGGTGAGAAGGAATTTTAAATTATCCCTCCATCTTGTAAAATTGATCCGTCAACCTATCAAGCCTCACAAGGTCTTGATTCATCATCTTAATAGTAGCCATCATAGTCTCATTCTCCATCACGTAAAATTGTTTGAGATTGTTGAACTTTTTAGAGGGATGAAAACAAAAAAAAAGAATAGAATAACATACCGAAGATGGTTTGAACACGATTATGAATCGTTGTCCTCAAACGATATTTTCCGCCACCGTGATAAAGTGCTTGAAGGCTTTAAATGCAAATAGTTTGTAGGAGTAATCAAACCTTTGATTCAAGTTCAAAATCAAGCAAAATGAACTTGAATGAAACTTGAAGAACACTTTGAAAAAACTAGATTTGAACTTTGATTTGATGTATAGATCTTTCTTTTATGTTAATCTTATCTCCTTTAACATGAAAACTATTTATATATATATAGATAATCAAGTCTTACACATGAAAAGGTGCCAAAACCAACCCAAAAGGTGCCAAAACTTCTTGAAACGCTGTCGTAATTAAAAATCCAACGGTAGTGAAAATTGTACTGGCAACTGGTGTTCGCCTGTGCCAATGTTTTGGCCTCAACACCGACGAGGACGCTGGTGTTCGGCCAAAATTTTAAAATTACACTTTGAATTTTTATTTTCCTCTTTATTTTTCAGTTTTGTTCTCACCTAATTGTTATCCTCTTGATTCCAAATCACTTCCTATTATGTAGTTGAACAATATTACAACACATCTCCCCTTTATGTATGCCTCTTCCATTTCTACACATTTACATTTTCACCTCAAACCGCCATTTCCTTCACAAATCACAATTTCACCAAGTAAATCTTGAAACCAGAATCAATGCCAAGAAATGGGATTAGAAATCTCGCTTTTTCAAAGAAAACTTCTTCATTTTCAACATCTCACTTTTCTTCACCATCCCGATTTGGGCTATCGCCATCTTGATCGAGTTTTTCCGAGCTCGCTTATGGACAAGACTTTAGAAAATGGCAGAGCTAATGATCATGAAATGGAACCCGTAATCCAATACTTTCGCCAAAGTTACTTTTTGTTCCACGAGAATTGTAAGGAGGCATGGGACTTCATCAAATGTGTCAATAATCGCTGTATACTATGCACTTTTAGTTATCGAAAATTCAATTCGAACAATTAGTCCGCTGCCAAATGCTATTGCAAATTGCCATGAAAAGACTCTCGAGAAGGAGTTTTACAAGATTCTGCCTATGAATTGAGCACATTTGGATCCCGGAACTGCTTCAACTCTGGCCGCACCTCCGACTATGCCGATGAAGAGGACGATGATAAGATAGTGAACGAAGTCTTTATCTCGATGTTGAAGGTGCCTCCAATATCGCAATGGATGATCTTAAATTGATAGCCACGCGCATGATTTCTTCAAAGTTATGCAAAAGAGTGTTTAAAATTGACAAAATTATTCAAAAATCCATTCTCACTGGGTTGAAAAATTCATACACGATATTCATAAAATTAAGAATTGGCTTAATAGTGTGAAGATTGTAGTTAAAACTCTATTCAATGTAGAAAGAATCCTCTCATGATCCCCTTTTGCCAGCTTCAGATTCCATCGTAGAGTCGTGGTTCTCCGAGATTTCTAAAGAAAGAGCAATTATTTTGTTCGATTCCAAGAAAATGTGACAAAAACAATAAGAAATCGCCGGATAAACTGCTCCGAGTACTGATATGTAAACCGAATATCCTATCATTGGCCGTAGGTCGATTCCATATTCTTATTCCATTCAACTGCCGCCGTCAAGTCCTGTGTTGACGCCGCTTGTCGCTTGGCATTGAATGAATTCAATCCACCATCCGTAAATATTCTTCTAAATCTACAAAGGGCTTCACCAGAAATTTACCATCCCACAATTGATGTTATGAATTTCTAGTCAATCCTCACGATTATAGCAATATTCTTTCTCGATATTCTTGCCAACTCTACACCTCTCGAGAAAAAATTCATTGCCGTAATCACTATTTGATTTTTCTGAGTAATCTTTGGCCCGCCGATTACTCTAAAATTTGCTTGGTTTATATTGTTCTCCTTGCCAACTCATCGGCAAAGGAGGAAGGTTTCACCGTCAGACGAGAATTCTATAATGCGATTTGACGACAAAGGAAGAATGATCAAAATTTGAGATATGTGATCAAATTTGCTCATGAGGATGTCGAGCATCGCCTATCAAATTTATTTTTTTCAATAGTCTCAATTAGGGAGATTTCATCGCTGGCTTCCTCATCGTCACCACACTCACAACCATCCTAATCTTGTTGAGATAGAGAAATAGTAAATAGGTGTAGGGTGTGTATAAAATATACAACATCGCTTGCTTTGAGTGATTACAATAGTGGCATTTAACCTATAAAATGTGTGATAAAAAATATATTTGACCAATTTCCCACTAAAATTATAATTTAAGTAAAGACAACAAGCACTAAAGACAATTCAAGAAATTAATATATTTTGTGGTTGATGATGATTGTCTATGTGTAACTACATTTTCAATGGCATGAGCGCCAAATTGAACTCATTTTGAATCCCTCAAGTCAATCAAATTAGTGCAAAATTGATGAGATGCACATTATTTCCATTGCGAAATTGTTAAAAAGCTAAAGTCAAAATCAACATTTAATTTTAATCATATATTTCATAAGACCTACAATTTTTATCGCCTTTTCAACAACGATTTTATCAATTATTATCAAAATTGCTAAAATTTGATTTTTAGCAAAATCAAACAGACACTAAATTGACGCTACAATAATCAAAAATATGAGCTTTCATAATAGAATGAGGTTTTCTTTTGATTATCATGCATGAAGATTACTTACTTAATTTGATTAGGAAGATCAATGACAAAAGAATAATTTATTTTCTTGTTAATACATTTCAATAAGTTCAACATTGAACAAAAACTATATAATACTACTCAATAAAGCATAGAACATTATGTGGTGAGTAATTAACATGGTTTTTAACAATGTTAGAAACACTAAGGGCTTGATTGATATAGTTTATAAACTAATTTTTCAATAAAAACGGTTTATTTAACCAAGAATCATCAACAATGTCATGTTGTGAAGGTATATTTTTAGTCAAATAAACTATTTTCGGTCAAATAAAATATTTTGGTTAAATAAAGCAGTTTATAAACTACACCAATCGGACTCTAAATAAATTATTGAATTTTCCCTCTCATAAAACTTAAATTTTTAGATATGATAGTTTAATATATAATATCATACCATCCAAAATTTAAATTCGAATCTCACCTCTATCCATTTATAAAATTATATACTTATTATACTTTTAATAAAAAATAAATTTGACACACACAAACAATACGTTTTGCAAACAAATTTTAAATAAACAAATTTGTCTCTTCAATAAAAATGCTTGAAAATGTAAACAAGAATCAAGGCCATATCAATGTCTATACTTTGTGCTTTGTCACTATCACAATATAATATCAATGTTCTTAGTGATTGAGCCTCCAAATTAGGGTACATTCTTCCAAATACAATCGATTTTTTTTGATATGTTCTTGTTAGTTTTCTTGTCTAGTTAACAATAATCTGCATTTTAGTGTTCTTTTGAGTCATTTTTCTCTCGCCGACTCAATTCCACATTTTTTGTATCGTGTTATTTATTACGCTGTGATAAACAAATGGAATTAGTAACTAGTATTTGTATAGTCGATTTCAAATTAATTAAGAATAAATTTAATTTGTTAGTGTACAATTTAGGTATGTTTGTATGTAGAGATGGCGAACGGACTGTGCCGACGGATGGGCCCGTGGTCGAACGATGCACCCTGGCCCCGAACAGCTATAAAATAACACACACGGCCGAGCTTATCTCACCTCATGGGTCGGTCCACGCACTGCACTCAGGGTCCGTGGTCCATTTGGGACCAAATTGATTCATTTTTATTCATTTTAACTTGTAAGTTTTGATATTTAAATTTACAAAAAATTGTACATGTAACAACTTGTACGTATACAATTTTAACTCGCCACGTTAATAATAGCACGTCCCAAACTCTAAAAAGGAGAAGGGTTTAAATTTAAAATTTTATCTTGACTTTTTTTTAAACTTCACAAAAAAATTGTATTTCACGTTGGTCCAGAGATCGCCCGTGTGGCTCATGGGACCATGAGCCGGCCGAGACTATAGTTTTTGGGCCGGCCGCCCATTGCCATCTCTATGTGTATGGGTGAAAGTGACAAATTAGAGTTTTTTTCTTTAATTTAATATGATAAGAGTATAGGAAAATTAGAACTCGCCTAGCTAATCTTGTATTGATAGCCCTATGTCAAAACAAGATATATAGAAAAGATTCTTTTGTGGAAAGTCAAAAAAATGTTAGAGTTGACTTAGAGTATGTTTGTATGTACTTATAAGTATTTATAAGTTGGTCAAACATTATTTTTATTCACACATTTCATAGGACCCACAACTTGTATCTACTTTTTATCGACACATTTCATAAGACCCGCTGTTTATAATATACAAAAATATTTACTAAACATACTCTTATATTATTCGATAAATTTTTCAAAGAAAGAAAATTTATAACGATAATATATTTCTTCTAGAAGATAAGTAATGCTAATGAGTAAAATTTGTTTATTTAGTAGTTGAGCACACTAATTTTCAAGATTCTAAAAAGGGTAAAGCATGACTAAATGTAGAAGTCAAGTTTCATGTTTTTCGCACCTAGGTGAGGTCTAGATGAGGGCAAAGTAAGGCGTGAGGCGGAGGCCGTGTTTTACACATAAATGAAGTCCTATGCAAGTTTTTTAGAACAATGCTAATTTATGCTTATATTGTAGGTCCTAACACTTTTCAAGTTAGTAATTGGGATGAAACCACCAACTTCCTATTAGAGATAAATCATTGCTATTGAATCTTATCATATATTTTATTCTATTTATCAATCCAATAGTATCCTCGCCGCTTTAGTGTTTAGTATACATAGTCATAAGAGTTCTAACATCTAATCTCAAATATCTCCCAAGAGATGAATAGTTGTCAAAACATGAATTAAAGGTCAAACTATTTTCATCAAACTATATGAGCGGGTCGGATAGAGGCATGTCATCGACTCTTTCCCTAATAATATGACGGCCGGAACCCTCGAGCAAGTCAAGGAAATTTTCAAGATTTTTAATTTGTCGATTGACCAGCAAATCGAAGTACTCTTTCTCGCATTGTTGCGTATAGTAAGTTATGAGATGACATAAAGGGTTGATAGAGAGGAAGATAGCGCCAAGCAGTATCGGGATTTTTGTTCTAAAAGCTATTCTAGGAGCCGCTTAAGAGTGAGGTTTCTACATTATGCATAGCCACGCCTTTACGCCTCCCCATCGGCTAGGTCCAAAAGCTTGAATCTCGACCTCCATGCTTTACGCTTTTTTGAACACCGACTAGGAGTATTATAATGTGCATTCAACAACACCGAGGACTAACATAAAATTGATTTATGTGATCAAATTCACCGATCGTCACATATATATTTTTGGAATAGTCAAGTTAGGGGAGATCTCCATCAATTACTTCATCCTCATCACACTCACAACCATCACGGCCTTGTTGCGATAGAGAAATAGTAAATAGATGTAGAGTATATATGTGTACGAGATCACCCGATTCGATGATTATGATAGTGGATTTTCAATAAAGTAGACTAGATAGTACATGACTATATTAAAGTAAAAAAATAACTAAAATCTTATCTACTACATTGTTGAATCATATTTAATATTGCATACCAAACATTCCTTAAATATTTTGTATGTGTGGTCATCTTGTTTTGTTATCCGAGGGTATGCAAAACATGCACATGAATTATGAACGACAAAGATAGTGATGAACTTAATTAATGTAATGACGAGTTCAATACAACGAAGAGCTATTAAGATTCAATTGTCTTACATTTTTATATAAATGTAATGATGAGTTGAACAAAACGATGAATTTAATTAATTTAATTATTGCAAATCTAATTAAAATAAGATTTAACATTTTTGTTAATGTTGTCTATCATCGCTTTACATATGTTTTTAATATAGACCAAATTTTGGAATACATCAAAATCAAACGCTCCTATAATTGTTGGAAAAACACTTACTCAAATGATACTATTGATGTAAAGCTTCGATGATAAAAGTTTTTCTCCTACTTTGTGTACAAATGTGATAATGGTGGATAATTGCAAAAGTGGTGGGGCTTCTATCTCCCATGCCCGCCTAGAGTGATAATCAAGAAATGGTGAATAAGGTATCCAAAAAGAGAAATGCGCAGGTTGCAGCTGCTTTTAAAATGTATCCATCTTATCCGATGGGTTTATCTCTATTTATAAGGATTAACATGAGAGACACGTGTCACCGCCTTTAATGACGAGTGCCATTCCACTTTCTCCATTATTGGAAGTTAATGGAGATGTTACGCTTAACCGACAATAGTAACCCCATCACTCGTGGATCGCGGGTTTGAGCGAGTCAATGAAAGTTAGACAACCACTATCCGTAACCAAGAGGCAAGCTTGAAACCATCCGCGGGGTAATTCGATGAGGCGGGCGTGCCAAGATGCACCACCATCGACCGACAAAATATAGCAAATGTTGTCATTTCTATCATCCTAAGCCCTCATCGCTCATAGACTATCGCCAATGGAAAGAAGAAATAATCTTCCGACTTGCTCCTTTCTAACTTTCCTGCTTTCTAGTTAGAAGAATAATTGTTTATATGTTGTGTTATAAGTGTGTATAGCCCCTGACAAAATTGTGAAAGTGAAGTAGTTCAGAAAAATAGGTATGCATGGGTGGGACGGTGCACGCCCGGTATATCCATGCCATGGTAGGGACGGGCACATCAGAGGTGGGACAAGAGCTCGCCTCGGGATTTCCCACGCTATGTTTTAGCGGCCTTGTGCTTGCCTTTTGGTTTGGGGGGCAAGTGCCATGTCATTTCGTAGTTGTCCCATTGAAAGTTTGTTCGAGCAAACTTGTCATTTCATTTTTAAGCTAAAACTTATATCTTTGTTTATTTAACTAATACTCATCGCCTTTGTTTTAAACTAAGACTTGTCACCTTGTTTTTTGAACCAAGGTTCGTCGCTTTTTTAATAACCAAGGTTCCTCGCCATGTTTTCAAACTAATGCTCGCCGCCTTTGTCTCGACCATTGTTGTAGTTGTTGATAATGTTCGAGTCTCTTAGCTTATCCTTGATAAGTGCGCTTTTATGCACTTATTTTGGCCTTTTAATTAATCATTTATGTCGCCATATAGTTGCTTTTCTACTTAATCTAGTTTATTATTGTTTTATTTCGCTTTTGGACTTGTTGGTGAACAATTGGAGAAGTTTGGGCAAAAGAGCAATGATTTAGAAGATATCTCATAAGTTCGAGGACTCAATTGCACTCAACCCAAAGTTGAGGGACCAAACCGAGATGATGTGAAAGTTGAAGGACCAAAGTTGATGTCATGAAAAGATGGAGGACCGAAATGATCTAGACTTAAAGTGGAAGGACCAAATCAAGGACCGCTGAAATAAGAAGGACCAAAACGCAAAACTTGAAAAGCTACAAGTCGGGCGATCGCTTGCGCAAGCGCCGGGCGAGCGCCAAAGAACTAAATGAAGGAAGCAAAACCAAATTGGTCACCTCGGATTCTCGCGATTTTTATTTTATTTTCTTCCTTTTTGAGTCCCAATTCCACTAGGAAACGTTGACGATTTTTTAGGTCTTCTGGGGATATTTTAGGGGAAAAAAGGAGTATAAATATGAGATACATTCTCATAACGAGGGTTGGATTTTTGGAGAGCAAATCAAGAGAAGACTAAGAGAAGAAGGAAGAGATCAAGAGAACAAGACTTCCTCGACTATCAAGACTTCTTCAAGATTTCTTCTCCTTCAATCCATGCCGGTTTTATCATTTATTGTTTTTCTAATTTAATCATGTTCTTCTAGTTTTCTTTATCCAAGGTAGACGATGAAACCTTGTTTTAATTAAGTGATTATTCCGTTATTCGCTTAATTCCTTCTTAAGAGCTTTAACGCTTATGGCTTGTTCTTGACTAAATTAATTAAATATGATTTCTTTCATCTTAAATATCATGTATTTTTTATAGTTAGATGTTGATTTAATTAATCCATGCTTGGTGATATAATATGATCTATTAATTGCTTTTGATTTTTCGTCATCTTCTATTCAATCGGGATACATAGAATGCTTAAAACTTTTTTGATTCTTTGTTTTCTTTCAATTGAGCTTGATACGAAAAAACGCTTAAGGGTTTATGTTCAAGCATAAGGGGAGCCTATATTTGATATTTTTCTTCCGACTTGATTGATAAATCTTTAGGGACGATAATAGATTGATTTCGGGTTGTCGATGTGTTTTTCTTGGGAATTAATGAATGATTGATAATTGCTAAATTAGACAATGGTGGATTCTCAAACCTTGGTGTTTTTACACAACTTGAATTCTCAATTCATTTATTAGCTTATTTCTTTAGTCTTTTAGTTAAACAATTTCAACAACAAATCTTCTCAACTCAACTAGCCTAGAATAATGCTTAATTGGGATTAAATTACACCTTCCTCATAGCAGCTCTCGGATCGACTCGCTTTTACTTATCTATATTCCAAAGAGATTCGTGACACTTTATGCAGTTAATTAAAATTTGACATCAAGTTTTTAAGCCCATGTCGGGACTCAAGGCCTCAAGGTTAATTTAATCTTAGTTAATTTTACTCTTGACTAGTTATAATTTAGGATTTTATTTTATTTATTTTATTTTCGCTTTTATAAATAAATAAAAAAATTTTAAAATCAAAAAATCTTCATTGTGCATGCTTGGTCGAGATCTCTAGAACTTAAGCTAGAACATCTAGATAGTGAAATTGAAAAGACTTTTCACCAACAAAGACGAGCCACTAATCTAGATAAAATTGAAGAAACCAAGCAATAGTAGCTATGGGGATGAAATTGAGGAGAGACCTTCAGTGACTATTTTAGTCCATTAGCTAATTTGAGCACCTCATGCATACAATACCCTCGTGTCACAAATAGGAATTTTGAGCTTAAACCTAGTGTGCTTAATCGCTTCCATCTTTCTATGGTTTAGATAGTGAAGAACCTTATAATCATTCGACCGATTTCTATGTCAGATGTGTGAACATTTAAATATGAGAATGTGTCTCCTCGATAATGTTAAACTGCGCTTATTTCCTTTTCTCTCGAAAGATAGATCTAGATCTTGGTTTAATACATCGCCCCGCAAATAGTATCACTGGGAACAAATGGTTGCTAAATTTTGAATAAATACTTTCCTGCTCACAAAACTAATGCTATTCGCAGGAAATTTCGTAGTTTGTGCAAAGAGACGATGAGCCATTCTATGAAACTCGGGAGAGATTCAACGGCTTCTCATGAAATGTCCACACCACGGGCTTATGAAAATGGCATTTATGCCAATACTTTTTGAGGGATTGCTACCACATATTCAAGAATGGTTGATGGCCACAAGCTGGGGAGAGCTTATGTCTAAAAATGCTACAGTAGATCCGGACCTTCTTTCAAAAGCAAACGACAATTCACAACAATGAGCCGATCATCTAGAACTCGAACCAAAGAAAGGGGGTATCTATGAGATTCCCAAAGAAGTTGAACCTAGCTCGTAAATCAAGGAAGTCAAGTGCATGATAGAGGACATCTCTCGCAAATTGACCTCATCTCGACAAATAATAGTCCTCCGTAACTGTAAGTGTGCCGAGCAAGCTAATGCCCTCAACATGATGAGGAAGCCTCCTTACAATCCTTACTCCAACACCTATAACCTGTGTTGGAGGGACCACCCCAATTTTTCTTGGTCACAGTGGTAGTCAACAGACAACACAAAGAAGTCAAACCCCTCAAAGAAATTTGTAGACAATTCAACCAAAACTTCTCACAAACCCTAAACCATGGGAAGAGGCAATTCAAAACTTGACAAAGCTACACAAGTCGCTTTGGAGCATCGTAATCACACCATTATCGAAGTTCAAGAAGGAAGTGCGCACTAGCCGTAACTCACAGCACAATCCATTTCCAATATGGAGAACATGATGGGCAACTGGCTTCATCAAGACAACAACCGGCAACAACCATCGAAAAGGCAAATTCTAGTCACCATTTTCCTAATCCTAAAGGGGTGCACAATATCGAACAGATTCAAGCAACCAACATGAAGAAGCTAAGGCAATCATGACTTTGAGACGGGCAAACTGTTGACAACAAAGTGGATCTTTCAAAGCACAACACACCTCAACTAATTCTCTCCAGTAATACCTCAACCGATGATTCACCAAGAAGCTCACAAAGAAGACAATGAGCCATCCTACATCCCAAAAGCCCCATTTCCTCGTGAGGTCGACAAAGGTAAAGCAAGGTAATTCTATCAATGACATGATGGACATCTTCAAGGTGTAAGCATAAATATCCCCTTACTTGATGCTATTAAGCAAGTTCCCGCTTATGCTAAATTTTTGAAGGACCTATGTACTAAAAAGACACATTACATGTACGTAAAAAGGCATTTTTAATCGAATGTGTTAGCTCAATAATTCAAAGCAATACCCTCCTAAATTTAAAGATCCAGTTGTCCTACTATCTCGTGATCATAGGAAACCATAAAATTGAGAAGGCATTGTTAGATTTAGGAGCTAGTGTCAATCTTCTTCCTTACTCTATGTACATGCAACTTGGACTAGGCGAAGTTAAAACCAACATCTCGTTATTTTACAACTTGTCGATAGATCTCGCGAAAGTACCTCGGGCATTGTTGAGGATGTTTTGATACAAAGTTGATAAATTTTATTTTCCTCGTTGATTTTATTGTACTTGATACTCAACCTGCTCGAGACTCCACCAAGCATATTCCCCGTGATTTTTGGTCGCCCTTTTCTAGCCACATCTAATGTCGTAATTAATTGCAGTGAATGGTGTCATGCAAATGTCCTTTGGCAACATGACAATTGAATTGAATGTCTTCAATGTCAACAAGCAACCACATGACAACGAGGATGTTGCCGATGTTGATATGATAGAAGCATCGGTTGATGACTCTTGTATTTCAACCAATTTTGATGATGCTTTAATGATGTGTCTAACCCATTTTGGTACAGATTTTGATGTTGATGGTGCTATAGATGAGGTAAATGCTTTGCTCGAGTCAACACCGCTCATGGATACAAGTAAGTGGAGATGTAAAATTGAGCCACTTCCAATCGTGAGAAGAAGAACATCCCATCGCCTCAACAACCGCCCAAGTTAGAGCTCAAAGCATTGCCTCGACACTTTGCAAGATGCATTTTTAGGGAGGCGTAAACTTTACCTGTAATTATCTCTTCCGCCTTGATGATGCACAAAAAGGTAAGTTGTTAGGTGTTTTAATCGAACATAAAGAGGCGCTTAGGTTGGACCATTGCCGATATTATAGGTATAAACTCAGAGATCGCATGCACTATATTCATCTTGAGGAAAATTCTAGGTCCACTAGAGAGATGCAACGAGGTTAAATCCTAACATGAAAGATGTGGTGAGAACTCAAGTCCTTAAGTTGTTAGATGTCGGAATTATCTATCCTATTTCTCGATAGCAAATGGGTAAGTCCTGTGCATGTTGTCCCAAAAATCAGTATCACCGTAGTTACTAATGCAAACAATGAATTGGTTCCAACTAGAGTAACTACAGATGGCGTGTACATCGACTATAGGAAATTGAACTTAGTCACTAGAAAAGATCACTTCTCTTCCATTCATTGATCAAATGCTTGATAGACTAGCAGGCATGATTATTATTGTTTCTTAGATGGTTATTCGGTTACAATCAAATTCCCATAGCTCCGTAAGATCAAGAGAAAACTACTTTCACTTGTCCTTTCGAACCTTTCGCATATAGACGAATGCCGCTTGGTTTGTGTAATGCACCGCTACCTTTCAAAGATGCATGCTTAGTATATTTTCCGACATGGTTGAGAGGTTTCGAGGTGTTTATGGATGATTTTTCTGTATGGTGACTCGCTTGATGATTGTTTGCGCCATCTAACTTTAGTTTTGCAGAGATGCGAGGAAAAGAATTTAGTACTAAATTGGGAAAATGTCACTCATGGTGAAACAAGGTATTGTTCTTGGCCACATTATTTCTAGCAATGGTATTGAGGTTGACAAAGCCAAGGTTGATCTTATCTCCAATCTTCCACCTCCAAAATTAGTGAAAGAAGTAAGATCTTTCCTCGGGCATGCGGGTTTTTATAGACGCTTCATTCAAGATTTTAGTAAAATCTCTAGACCCTTATGCAATTTACTTGTTAAGGATGTACCTTTATCTTTAATGATTCATGCTTAGAAGCTTTTGAACATCTCAAGAAAGTATTGACCATCGCACTGTTATTCGACCACCGATTGACTTTTGCCTTTTGAACTTATGTGTGATGCATCCGATTATGCTAGAGGAGCAGCTTTTAGGACAAAGATTAGATCGGGTTGCCTTCTCATTATTTACTATGCTAGTAGAACTCTTAATGATGCACAATTAAATTATTCTACTACGTAGAAAGAAATGCTAGCAAGAGTATTTGCTTTAGATAAATTTCGATCTTATCTTGTAGGTGTAAAGTTATTATCTTTTCTAACCATGTCGCCTCAAATATCTTCTAACTAAGAAGGATGCTAAACCTAGATTGATTAGGTGGGTCTTGCTTTTGCAAGAATTTGACATTGAATTTAGGGACAAAAGGAGTCTCAAAATGTTGTGGGTCGACCACTTATCTCGAATTGTGCTTGACTCGCAGCAGATAAACTATCATTAAACGAGTTGTTTCCGATGAACAACTCATGAATATTGATGTTGTGCCTCGTTTGTCGATATTGTTAATTATCTTGTTACAGTGCAAACTCCGTAACATCGACCAAACAGATAGAACTAAGTTCCCGGTCAAGTGAGGAATTTCTTTTGGGACGATCCTTATTTGTTTAAATAATGTGTCGATCAAATTATAAGGAGATGTGTCCCGTAGAGTGAATTCCATGTTGTTATATCATTCTCACATGACCACGCATGTGGAGGCCATTTCAAAGCTAAAAGGACTACTTCCAAAATTTTGCAATGTGGTTTTTATCGCCTACTCTCTTCGCGACACTCATATTTTTGTTTCTTCGCGTGATAGGTGTCAACGCATGGGAAGCATTTCAAAAGAAACATGATGCCGCTTAATCCTATTCTCGTAGTTGAACTTTTGATGTCCGGGGATTGATTTCATGGGACCTTTTCCTCCATCTTTGGTTATCTTTACATATTAGTTGGTGTCGATTATGTTTCTGTAGGTCGAGGCAATTCCTTGTAGGACCAATGATCACAAAAGCGTAGTGGCATTTTTGAAAAGCAATATTTTCTCTCGCTTTGCACTCCACGAGCCATTATCGATGGGGATCTCATTTTGCAATAAACATTTTCAAACCCTTCTAGCAAAATACTCCATCACACATAAAGTGGCCACCCCATATCATCCATGCACTAGTGGTCGTTGAGGTCTCAAATCGTGAAATCAAGCATATTTTAGAGAAAACAACACCGATAGAAAAGATTGGTCTCTACGACTCACCGATGCATTATGGGCATATAGGATGCTTTTAAAACACCCATTGGCATGTCCCTTATAGATTGGTGTATGGAAAGCCTCACACCTTCCTATTGAAAGTTAGAGCATCGTGCTTATCGGGGCCATTAAGAAATTCAATTTTGATATGCAGTGAAGGTGGTCAAAAAGAAAATTGCGTAGTCGAACTTGAGGAAATTCAAACGATGCTTATGAGAATGCTAAGATTTACAAGCACAAAATGAAGGTCTTTCATGACAAGCACATAGTCGTAAAATCATTCAGTCCGTGTCGAAAGTACTTTTATATAATTCTCACCGATTTATTTCCGTGTAAACTATGCTCCGATGGTCGTGTCCTTTATTGTTCGCATTGTTTATCCCCATGGAGTCATGGAGGTTGAAAACCCAAAAATGGTGATATTTTTAAAGTTAATGGCCAACGCTTAAAACCATACTTGGAGTTTCACTCTCGCGAGGGGAGGAAGAAATTGACTTGGGTCATCCCGCCTTTCTTTCTTGAAAATCGCTTTTTTATTAAAAAAAAAAAAAAAAAAAAAATTTTTTTTGCTTTCGCTGTTTTTGTTTGTTGTTTTCTCTGCTTTTTTTCTTTTAGGACTACTTTTGTGCAACTAATCCTCGCGGTGTCCACGGTGTTCCACATCTTTCACCGCCAGATGCTTCTTCTCCACATCTATCCCCGGGAGTAACTCGATCTTTTCCTCCTACTGTGTTTTTATGTTATTCTTACATTGAGGACAATGTAAGGTTTTTGTTTGGGGCGGGTTATAAAGTATCATGTTACTTTAGTACTTTTGAATTGCTTATCACTCTTGTCTCTATAATCGAAATACTTTTGAAAAAAAAAAAAAAAAAAAATTTCTAGTTATCATGGAATATCTTGCCGCCAATGATGATATATGTTCAAAATTGAGTACATTTTTAGTAGACTATTAGACAACACTTGAACTCGTTCTTTTATCTCGTGATACTTATCCATGTTAGACCTGATTATGGAAGCACATAGCCACTATCGACTTATCGCTTATTGGAGACATGACTTGAGTGTTTGTGTTGATATTATCGACCGAGTATCATGATAAATATTCCGCTCCTACATTCTTAGAGTTAGTGACTAAACCGCTTTTGAGAACAGCTTGGGGTGTTAAAGTTACTACTTTTGTTCTAAGACTTTGATGGTTCGAGTTTTCGGGTCTTATCTTTGGTTGAATGGGTTATAGTCAAGTAATCTAAACCGAGCACTACTCGCAAATTGATAAATTTAAATAAAAGATCCGACTCGAGCAATTAAGCCCGTAGTGGTATCTTAAAACTCGATGCCCTATGGTCATCCTCGACTTGGGAGTCATCGCCCAAAGCTCGCTACACGAGTCATGTATCTAAAGCAAGAAAAATAAAAGAGAGCGACATTTAGAAATATACATCTTCACTTCTCTATTAGCCTGCTGGGACTTAGACAATTAAGTCTCGCTAGGGTATTTTCAAACTCCGGTGCCCTATGGTCATCTCGACTTGGGAGTCATCGACCCAAAGCTCGCATAAGCGGTCACACGTAAAGCTAGTGAAAGAGAAGTATTGCACAGTGATGTAAGACCTGCTCGCATGAGTTGAGTAAATAATAAAAAAAATAGAAGTGCTCGTGAAGGATTGCTAGATTAGAACCTTAGAGACCTCAAGATGAGAATTTAGAAATCTCTCACCATCCTAATTCTCGTAATACAAGTGCTAAGTTTACCACTTTTGTTGAAAAGAAAGAGCATTGTGATGATCAATAGATACCAACTTCGCTAGAACACCCTCGGGATTTGAGAGAAAAGCTTTAGAAGTGTGATAACTTACGAGAGGTGTAAGGGATAAATGACTACAAAGGGTCTGGATTGCTAAAGTGTCAACAACATAATATTGGTCATGGTCTAATACATGTATAAGTTTAATGTTTGGCTATTCACACACTCACACAAGGCCTAACATCTGATAAGTGAAAATTTTTGTGTTGTTGTTTGATATCCTTTTAATAGTGTTGCTTTATTTTGAACTTGAGGCATATGGTAAGGAGTTTAACATTGACTAATTTTCCATGATTCTATTAGCATAGTTTTAATTTATATTTTAGGTTTGTTTTTGTTCGAGGACCTAACAAAGGTTTAGTTTGGGGTGTTTGATAAGTGCATTTTATGCACTTATTTTGGCCTTTAATTAATCATTTATGTCGCCATATAGTTGCTTTTCTACTTAATCTAGTTTATTATTGTTTTATTTCGCTTTTGGACTTGTTGGTGAACAATTGGAGAAGTTCGGGGCAAAAAGAGCAATGATTTAGAAGATATCTCATAAGTTCGAGGACTCAATTGCACTCAACCCAAAGTTGAGGGACCAAACCGAGATGATGTGAAGTTGATGGACCAAAGTTGATGTCATGAAAAGATGGAGGACCTGAAATGATCTAGACTTAAAGTGGAAGGACCAAATCAAATGACCGCTGAAACAAGAAGGACCAAAACGCAAAACTTGAAAAACTACAAGTCGGGCGATCGCCTCGGCTTATATCCGGGCGAGCGCCAAAGAACCAATGAAGGAAGCAGTAAACCAATTGGGCGCTCGGGCGAACGCTTAATAAATGCTCGGGCGACGCCTGTGCAAAACCGATTCTCATGCGATTTTTATTTTTATTTTCTTTCCTTTTTGAGTCCCAATTCCACTAGGAAACGCTTTGGACGATTTTTTAGGTCTTGTGGGGATATTTTGTGGGAAAAAAGGAGTATAAATATGAGACACATTCTCATAACGAGGGTTGGATTTTGGAGAGCAAATCAAGAGAAGAAGGAAGAGATCAAGAGAACAAGACTCTCGACTATCAAGACTTCTTCAAGATTTCTTCTCCTTGAATCCATGCCGGTTTTATCATTTATTGTTTTTCTAGTTTAATCATGTTCTTCTAGTTTTCTTTATCCAAGGTAGACGATGAAACCTTGTTTTAATTAAGTGATTATTCCGTTATTCGCTTAATTCCTTCTTAAGAGCTTTAACGCTTATGGTTTGTTCTTGACTAAATTAATTAAATATGATTTTTTCATCTTAAATATCATGTATTTTTGATAGTTAGATGTTGATTTAATTAATCCATGCTTGGTGATATAATATGATCTATTAATTGCTTTTGATTTTTCGTCATCTTCTATTCGAATTGGGATACATAGAATGCTTAGAACTTTTTCGATTCTTTGTTTTCTTTCAATTGAGCTTGATACTTAAAAACGCTTAAGTGGTTTATGTTTGAAGCATAAGGGGAGCCTATATTTGATATTTTTCTTCCGACTTGATTGATAAATCTTTAGGGATGACAATAGATTGATTTCGGGTTGTCGTATGTGTTTTTCTTGGGAATTAATGAATGATTGGATAATTGCTAAATTAGACAATGGTGGATTCTCAAACCTTGGTGTTTTTACACAACTTGAATTCTCAATTCATTTATTAGCTTATTTCTTTAGTCTTTTAGTTAAACAATTTCAACAACAAATCTTCTCAACTCAACTAGCCTAGAATAACAGCTTAATTGGGATTAAATTACACCTTCCTCATAGCAGCCTCTCATGGATCGACCTCGCTTTTACTTATCTATATTCCAAAGAGATTCATGACACTTGCGAGTTAATTAAAATTTGACATCAATCCTTAATAAAGACCGTAGTGAAAATAAGAAGTTGTCAGCAGTGTCGGGCTTAGTAGGTGCACTAGGACTTCCCAACTAGGGTCGATCCTTGCTTAGCACCCTCATCATCTATTTACCTTAGATTGTTCAATTTCTACCACCCTTTGTCATCCCCTCGGCTTGGGCTTTTTCCCGAGTTTTCCTTTGTTAGACTCGTGATTCTTTCTTATCTACCCTTAGTGACTTATCCATAGTATCCAAATGGTTCTTCGAGAATGACATTTTGAATGGTTGACTACGAATTTCATTCACTCATGACAAAGACTACATCGATATCAATAGATTCTGATCCCAAAGTGGCCCCATTGAACCGGACAATAAAATCTTTCAAAGAAATTTCATCCGTGTCCTAGGTAAATTGTATCGGCCCATAGCCGCCTTCTTAGTTTTCTTTGTCGCTGACAAAGTATACAACAAATTTCTTAGAAAAGTCGCCAAATGTGCGAATTGATTTTGGAGAAAAGGTTACCACCCAATCTCTTGCCTCGTACCTAAGTGTTGGCTGGAAGGCCTTGCACATAATAACATTTGGGGTGGCTTATAACATCATCAAATCAACAAAGGCCCCGAGGTGATCAATGTGGTTAGAGAACTCCTCATATTTCTCCATCTTCAGTCGCTCAAAGTCTTGTGGCAAGGGAACCACCATTACTTTTGAGGCAAAAAGGATCTTATTCCAATACCAAAAATTGTTGCCTCCCACTTTTCTTAGATATAACTTCTACTATTTTGCGCCCATCGTGTCTTCTAACTACTACTCGTCGAACATTCAGATCTCATCTAGCGAACGGAGCCACCCGTGACGGTTGTCACCAAAGTGAAAAGTTTAGGTCAATGTCGCTGAATGAATGCGGGGCACAAATAATGGATTCAAAGAACTTCGGCCAACGGTGGAGCCACTATTGGAGGTGGTTCTATTAGTGGAAGGTTATGAGCCCGGGACATAGTACCTAGTGGTGATGGTCT
Organism: Forsythia suspensa; assembly: GCA_023638005.1. NCBI lineage: Eukaryota > Viridiplantae > Streptophyta > Magnoliopsida > Lamiales > Oleaceae > Forsythia > Forsythia suspensa. The sequence goes on from CM042670.1 coordinate 2,746,441, forward strand.
CTGTCAAGGGAAGAATAGGTGCATGGGGCAAAGCTCATAGTGGTGATGGTCCTACTGGTGGAAGATCGGGAGCCCGAGGCGGCCGAGAAGCATTAATGTTTCGATCTCGAGTCAAGTTACCAAATCCACCACCTAAGCATGAAGTGCCATAAGTTGAGTGGCGAGGCAAACTCCTCGGGCAAGGTGGTGAGTGGCAAATATGGACTTAGTGTCAACATATTTGATGTGGCTCAAGGCGGTAATATTATTTTCTTTTCTAATTTGAGCCATGATTTTTTTTTGCGCTTCTCACGCATTTCGGCGCCAATTGATAATAAAAGTTTTTATCCTCCTCCGTAAAGCGGTGGTGATAATGGTGGAGACCTCGCAACAAATGGTGGGGTTTCGCCCCCGTGCCCACTCCGGCAGTGATAATCAAGAATGATGAAGGAGTTATCCTAAAAGAGAAATGTGCAGTAGCGCCTTAAAACGCGTCTCTCTTACCCGGAAGGATTTACCTCTATTTATAGGATTAATATGAAGGACACGTGTCATTGTCTTTAATGACAGCTGTTTTTCCACCTCTCCCATTATTAGAGTTAATGGAGAGCGCTACAACTTCTCAACCGATAGTAGTAACCATTACTTTGCGGATCGCGGGTCCGAGTGAATCAACGACGATTGGACCACCGCTATCTAGATCTAAGAGGCGAGTTATGAGACAATTAGGGTGGACTAGCCGATGAAAAGGGCGTACAAAATGCATCACCATTGACCAATAAAATATAGCAATTGTTGTCAATTGTATCATCACTTTCAAACATTTTGCCACACTATTGAATTATATGCTACTTAGAGATTACAATTCTATTAACTTTACTTTCATAGTTTTAACTTTTATATAATTTAGATGATAATAAATGTTACTAAGTAAATTTATCTCATTTCTACAAATTTAAGTTTTTTTATAAATTGATTTGTTCGTATATTATCATATTCAGCATCTCATAATTGATCCGTAGTGTCACTGTATTTGAGTTCAAAACTCGTCGTCATCAATTTATAAAAAAAGTGAATCTTTTTTATTAAAAAAAAAAAATTAGTCTACATGTGAAATAATATTTAAATTATGGGTGATTAAGTTAAAAAGCCTATTAAAACTAACAATCAACATCTTTATTTTCTCATTAGACTTTTTAACAAGCATCAAATTTCAAATTTCATTATGGAAACACACTAAATTCAATTCATTAGATAAAAATGGGACAACAAAAAGAAAAATAATGCTCAGATATATTGTAATTAATTTTAGTATTAATCAATTGTAGTGGACGCCCACTAACACATACCTCCAAAAGAGATGAAAAGAAACCAGAAACATGGATATGGATGTGTCGAGAAATTATACATACCATGCATAAAATTATGTTGGAAACAAGGGCGAGGCAGTGGTCGGGCCCACTGCCCAGCCCCCCCCGCCTCGCCTCGACCACAACTTTGTTCTTTAACAAAAAAAAAAAAAAAAAATTCCCCATGCCCAAAATGATGTGAAACTAGTGGCCCAAATTTCCCATATTATTTGAATAAGAAAACAAAGAACATTTTCACCTGTTTTCGTAAGAACATGCTGCTTTTGATTGTCTGCTTTTATTAATATGTGATGTATTAAATACAATACACGAAGAAGAATATTTATTGTATATTTTTGTTGATAATTAGTTATTCAAAATTTTGATTATGAAATGAAATAGAATTTTATAGCGAACATTTAGTGCAAAGAAAAAGATATACAATTGAATTGTGTTTATAATCACCTCGTTAACAAAAAGTTAGAGAGAATTGTGGTCGAGCACAACTTTCTTTTGCTAATTTTAGATCTTGAATATTTTTGTACAATGACTTCTTGTAAGTTTTTAAATATTATGATTTATTATAAAATATTAGATTCTCATTAACAAGGGTTAAAAATTTTCGGGGCAACCCTCCTCCGCCCACCCTCTATCATATCCCCGACCGCCGGTTGGAAAAAAAATATATTTATCAAATCACACAAGTCAAAGTTTGTATCATGTCAAAAAACGGTTGCTGAAAAATATGCCACATTTCTGTTGCATGCGTATCAATATGCTTACCATGAACAAAATTAAAACATAGACAAAAATTAGAACGTCGTCCTTCAAGATACGAATAATGAAATTATTATTTATATTTATTAAATTATTTAATCTAAAAGTTTAAAGTGTTAAAAAATCATAAGTATATTTATTTAATTCTTGTATTTAATAAGTGGCTTCATGAATTTCAGCAGCTTCCCTCGCAAATATGTCAACAATTTTGATTTAGAAGCATCCATTTAAAGTAACACTAAAAATAGTTACCTAACATCATTTTGATATATACACATTGAAAAGGAGAGATATATCAAATTATGATGAATCGAACGTACTTAAACATACAATCAAAAGTGCATAGCTAAACACTAAAGTCTTTGAGGATGTTATTGGCATGATAGTCATTAATAGAATAATAAATATAGATATTATTAAAAGAGAAAAAATACAAAAATATTATTTATAATATTATTAAATCATGTCTAATACTTTCTCGACAAACATGTCTCAGAAAGTCTTTGAAGAAATAATAGGGCCGATCGCATTACCTAGCAATGTATATGTTCAAATTGACTTATTAGCTTTGGTTTTGTTCCACATCGGTTGATTGTAAAGTTAGGTGAGTTTCTTATGTCATATATAGTCTAGGAGTCATGATTTTTTGAGGGGAAACAACTACTTAGAAAAACAAAATTGCACATCAAAATTGATTTTTTTCGAGCTAGATCGGACGATCCGATCCCACCTCTTTACCATTTTTAAAAAATACACCAAGAGAGAAGTGTGAAGCTCTTTAAGAAATAAAACGCCCTTTCATCTTATTTTCTTTTCTAGTTGATATTTTGACGAGGAGATAATTTTTCAAGAATTTTAAGCTACCGTAATTTACTATTGTCCAAAATTTGTAATCCTCCTTCGGCTAGTGAGAGTGATCATGAGAATGCAGATAATTTTACCAAATCTCGTAAATTTTCGAATTCCCATTTCTTATTATCGTTTGCATGTGGTTCTGTGCTATATTATTATTTCAATAAATAATAGAAATACTTGACGTGAAATATTTCCAAACATAAATACATGTAAAGTGCAGTAATGCTACTTGCAACATCAGACAAATAGCCAGGCCAGTTCACCTTAAACTGTTGCAACTTTATTGTTAGAAGCTATAATGTACAGAATGAAGTGGCCACAGGAAATCATATTACTGAACTACATAAAGGAGCTTTTCTTCAAGAAATAGTAGTGAAATAGTATATAGCTTAAGCATGCATGTATATATAAATAAAACTAAGAAACATCGAGCTGATCAGGTCGGGGGATACACCGCCATCCCGAGCAGTTTTCAAGAAAATGTTTCAAAGCATCAGTCTAGGGCTCTACCGTCCATGTCTCATAAAATTCGCTAGGATAAAACATGCTACTTTCGCTGGTCATCGGCAACAAGCCAGCTGCTTGAGTACTGCCTTGTGATTTAACACAGCCAGCACATCCCTTTGCCCTATCTGCTGCCTACAGAGCAATAACGAAGAGAGTCACATTTTGAAGTTGAAAATCTTACTAAATAACTATTATTGAAAGTTGTAATGGAGAATAAACAGAATATAATTGGGAATTAAAGCTAATAATGCAATTTCTGAGAACGTGACAATGAGGACAGATGAGGTCTTTACCAAATGTTATATATGGTGTTACTCCTCGCTCGAGAAGACGGCGTGTTATTCGCTTCGAGCATACGAAAGGAACCCCTGTTTTCAGACATGTCATATGAACGAAGTCTATATGATTCACTTAATAATACCCTTCGACCTCGAAAAGGCAAAAGAAGAGTATAGTTTACTTTAACCTTCGCTGCTTTTAGGCGAAGGGTGTTCAACCTATACTTTCTTCATTATCTCGTCAAATCCAAATGGAAAGAATATTCTTTAACCACTAAATAAATCTCCACACGACAACATCTCGTTATAACTAAAGACACGATGAAATAACAACCAAATCTAAAAAAAATGATAGTCGGACCAATGGCCTTCTTGCCACGAGTCTTAACAAGTAGTTAAGAAGGGTAAATAGCTATATCCTGAAATATGTTCAAATACTCTAGTTTCCTAAGTGTCTAAATTGTTAGACATGCATAGTACAAGATGACTGAACTTTTAAGAATAAACAAGAGTTGAAAATACAAAAATAAAGCTATTTTACTAATTAATTAAAGAAATATGTTGCACAATTTTAACGTGTTTTTTTTTTGCTTTACATGGTACAACATGGCTTTTAATCAATTTTAGAGGGTGGAGTTCAATTTGTCATAACTTCATTCTACTTATCTTTAATTTATTTCAAAAGATCACTCAACTCTATGTTTTGCTTCCGATTCATCATTTTTTGTCCATATACTAATATGAACGAAAATTGGTTACTAAAATTTAATTTTTTTTTTATTTCACTATTTTTTCTATACCTAGATATGATAATGTGCTAATACAAATGATTCTTACTTGTTAAGACCTTTTTTCATTTCCTTTTCTTTTCGCAACAAATTTCATTATAAATATATGTAATATTAATGCCAAATAAAATAGTAGATCAATGACACTTGAGTTTGACAATTCTAATTAATTCATTTAATTTTGATTTTAGTAGTTTCTTTGTACAATTTCATCGAATAAATCCTACCAACGTTTTTATGATCATTGTAACAATATATTGAAATTCACACGCTAGTGTTAAATGCATTTAAGTAAACCAGTTATGTTAGTGCGATATGTAGGATTGAGTACGTAAATTGATGTATTACATAGGTTTGGTATCTATAGCCCAAAATGTCCATGCTCTATAACATATTTAATCACTTTATATAGCATATTTTAAGATATATAAATTCTAAAATGCTCAAATTTCCATAACAAATATTTTGAAACATTTGAAATTAAATATATTGTAATAAAAATGCAAATAATAAATTATAAAAGTATGATCTTTCGTCGTTATTTATCTGAATCTAATAGACATCTCATACTCAACCCTTTGATTATGTACTAATCATTGGTGTGCTTAATCATTGGTGCAATTTAAGTAAACCAATTATGTTCTTAGGTGTGCTTAATCATTGGTGCAATTTCCCAACTGGGTCCATCTTCATAATAATTAATTAAATAAATACACTCTACACTTAGAACATGGCCATTAATAATAACAACTATTTACCATAAATACTCCTCTAAACTCCAAAGATTCTCTCAAATCCCCATTCTAAACCGCCATTAATCACATCCCAAATGAACACGAGCTGTGTATTACGTGGCAGCATATTAGACATCCACGTGTCATACCGACCCCAACGACTCCTTGCGTTTTCAACGCTAATTCAAAAAAAAAAAACACACACACACACAGTCTCACATTCGGAGACACACACAGAGTGCCATCATTAATGCGGCTTTCCCCTCCCCTCCCCTCCCCTAAAGCTATTTGTATGTATAGAACGACATAATTGTTCTTTTTTCCGAAAAATTTGATATAGTTTTGTTTTTTCCTTTTGCTTCTTGAAATTCCACTTTTATTGTTCTTTCTTTTCAATTGAGACTGGTTTGGCTCAAATTTTGAGAAATGGAGAGAGCTCGGCACAGGAACTCCAAGAGTGCTACAGGTATTAAAGGTATTTTATTTTTATCGCTCATTCGTTTTGCGAAGACAAATTATATTTTATTCTTCTAACGAGCATAAAAGTTGAAAACCTTGCGAGTATAATTTGGTAAAACCTTTTGATCTCTTAATTTTTATGTACACATTTTGATTTTTGTGAAGAGAATTTTCGTCTTGGTGTTCCGAGAAATGAATAGCATTATAGTTTACTGTAAACTTTATGCTCTTTATTTATAGTGTTTACGTGACAATTTTCAATTTTGAGCGGTGATGAAGAAAAAACAATCCATCTTCTTCCTCTTCTTTTGAGGATAAAATCGAAAATTGAGAAGCTTTTGCCCCCTAAATTAAGGTGTTTTAATTAAAATTTGCAATTTTTAAATTTCTGAAAAGAGGACTTTCCTTTATAGTTTTGCTCGTGAAATTTCCTTTCACTGGATTTCCTTCATCAAAAGGAATTCTTTTGAGCCCCTCCCTTCTTCCCTTGAATTTCTTTGTGAAACATGGTTTCTGAAGAGCGGGTGTTGATAAATTTATGATCATTAATTTATTCTCATACTGAGCAGTCATACCTTTTCTTCAAGTAGATTCAAGTAATAAAAGTTTATTTTGTCTAGTCACACAGCAACATGAAGGAACTTTATTGAGCTGTTTAACTTCCATTTGTCGCTCTCATGTAGCGTAGAGTTAGTTGATTCTTAGCATGGCACATGCTTTTACCACAGTAAGTTTTGATCTGTTTAAATGTGCATGGAGATAGATGAATTTCAATAATCAATTGCAATTAATTATGAAAAGAAATAATTTTAAAATTGGTAAAATCATGAACAGTTCAACGAGTTCCTCAAAATCGGACGAGTCGAGGGATTTTGGGCAGATTTTAAATGGAGAATGTTTCTACCTAACCAGCCCAGTTTTGGGTGTCTGGTTCCTGATTTTATCGGTTGAACTGCCAGCCGGTTGGGCCGATTCTAATAACACCGATCACAATACGTCACCTAAATGCTAGTTGAAGATCACTCTTTCCCTAACAAGTACCGCTGCACTTTTGAAACTTAATCATTTTGTGGCTTGATGTATAATCTATAAGTTTTTATTGGCTAAGACGTATCCTATTGTGGAACGCATTAGATGTATATCCATCGTAATTTAACTAATCAAGAGCATCATTGAAAGTTTGAAGTGGCTATAGTGCACGGAAGATGATTTTCTACTTAACTATATGATTTTGTACTAATTACTTTCTATTTGGATTTATGTTCACGAGGATAGACAAATGTTTGTTTGGTTGTCAATATTGGCTATTTCTCTCGTCATTAAAACAAACAGATTTCTTACAGCCGCTAAAGACAAGCAATTTGAAGCTCTCTAACTCATATGAAACAATGGTTTTTCCATCTTAGGATGTCTATGAGGAATGTTGGTGGAAGGATGAAACCAATCTAATGACTAGAAATGGATGTCAATTAATTGGTATGGGTACTCGAGTTGCAAGATGATGCACATTTCTCATGTTTAAACTCATTTTACAAAGACAGAAGGCAAAAGTAGAAAAAAACCATTGATTGAATATTCCCACTTGAGACGTTATAGTCAGTTTTAACAAATGAAAATATCATAATGAATTTGCCAATCTAATATGAAAGGAAGCTTTTCATCCTTTAGTTTTACGGTCTTAGTCAATGTGCAACATTAAATTGTAATTTCATACTAATTAGCTAGATATATTTTTTACATCATTTTGATCAACCATTATATATATGTGTTTGTGTGTGTGTCAAGATGAGAAGTTGTTGATGCATATTGCCTTGGGATTAGACTAATAAGTTATTATGTCAAGTTGAAGATGGTCATACAACTTTGCAAGAATACATCACCTTAAATAGATATAAAGAAAATTTACTGAAGTGATTTCATGTACTAAAGCAATTAATTTTTACACAAGTGTGGAAATGAAGTTTATAGAAATTACGAGATAGTCAAGTGAACTTTATATCCTCGTGTATCCTTGTCACATATATACTTATGTAACATTTTTTATGGCTCCTTAATGTTTTTATGTTTAATACCTGAGTGGTGAGATGATATGGACACTTGCAGCATCTGATGTATATACTATCGGGACTTGGTTCTTCGTCCTAAAAGGTTAACTTATGTTGAATATTTGAAAAAAATGGTGCTATGAGATTATTTTTTTTATAGTTGATATGTAATTATTACCTAATCTTTTCTTTTAAGACTATTATAACCATATAAGGTCTTTTTACCTTCTAATAATAATACAAAACAATTTTTCATTTCACTTGTCTGTTTCAATCATATTCAATTTATTAATTTATCATGATATCAGAGCAGATTTAACTGATTCGGATTAAATTTGCAAGCTGCTCTCCAAAGAAACGGCCTGTGTCACTCGTTAGACCAAGTTTTCTTGTTCGGATTAGATATTCTCGCTCAATCAAATTTTGTTTTTGTTTTGTTTTTCTTATTCTTGTGGCTATTGTTGTATATTTATTGCCACTGCTTTGTCATCCAGTAGTTGGTGTCTTTATTTCTTTTTCGATCTCTTGCGAGTCATCCTCCAATTTGTCTCTAGGGCTTGGCCCATTTTTTCGACCTCTTGCATTCCTCCAATTTTTAAGCAAGTCAATGATGTTTTATTGCTTTTGAAATCTATTGATGGTAGTGTTATATACCCAGAAGTCCTATGACTTTCAAGTATCTATTTGCTTGTGGCAGTAATGATCGCTATTGGTTTAGTAATTTGACTAGAAATAGACTTTGCTTCTCTTCCACCCCTTTTATTTGGGAGGATTGCTGGTGCAACCTATGGGTATTCAGAGTGCTATTGTTAATATGGTCTATTCTCAACAAATTTAGTTGTAAAAAATTGTTCTAGAATTTGATTTTGACCTTATTCTTTGTACTTATGGGATGTGCCTCATGTCTTAGTGATGGTTTGGTTAGATTGGTGGATAATGATTTTCTTTCGCATCAGACTTTCTAGTTCTTTCTTTGGCTTGTTCGGCATGCATTGTAAGCACATTTATGAAGTATCCTTTGACTCTTGGAAGATGACGATTTTCTTGGATCAATTTAATTTTCAAACTCAATTTGGTTTCTACAACTCCATAGGGGAATGTTGAAGATTTGAAAAGATGGTGATATTATTCACTTTGGTATTTTTTGGATTGTAAGGGATTGTTTTCCTTTAAAGTTGATCGTGTGATTATTACAAATTTTTTCTTTTAATACTATTGATAAAATAAGGTCTTCTACCTTATAATAAGACCGAACAATTATACAAATTTTCAAATTCCTTTTATTATTGTATCAATTATATTAACTTTTTTAATTTGAACATATCAATTGACGTTGTCGTAGGAATTTATTTGCACTTTAATAACAATCTCCCCTCTAATCAAGTACTACGTGTTTTGCCCTCTTGAAGCAATAATCCATTCGTTAATCTTCCTCAATCCAGAGAGATGGCACTCTCCGCCGTAGTCCATCTCTTCCACATTATGTTAGGGCTACCGCCTTTGAGAGCCAAACCACGAATTTTGTCGCCCATTGCGACCTAACTATGGAACTACCACCTTCATTTGATTGCAACTCGGGATTCATGTATTGTTGAGTGTCTATATAGCTAAGTTTGGGGCATAACTCGATGCCACCGGGTTGAGACTTGGGATTCCATTTGAAAAGGTTAACTTATAGCAAGTATAAATGTTGTAAAGTGAGGGTAATGGGCGATTTAGATGTTTGTTTGCTCGAGATCTATTCTCCCATGTTTTATTCGAGTTCTTTAGCAATCTACCTCTATTTTAAGGTATATGTCATGAGTTGTAATATGTTTCCAATGAATCTCCGTTATATATGGGTATATGGAAGAAACCGAGTACACTCGACTTTTCTAGATGAAGCTGAGTGCAAAATTCAAGGAGGTGTAATGATTGGGATTTGGGAGGGATTTTGTTTCACCTTTACTTTTATTTAGTTTTGAGCCATTTTGGTTAAGAAGTTTTTTGGAAGTTAGCTTTCAGAGCTCTCGGAGCATGTGAAGCACAGCTGCTGCTCTTAACTAAATTCTGCCATATAGGAAGATTTGTGAAAGAGTTGTCTTTTTTAACTTATTGTGTCTGTAATCCTGTTTATAGATTAACTGCCTTATTTGCAAGCACGTAATGATTTTTAATCAATTTACAAATCAAGAAGTTTTCAAGCTGCGGGATGGAAAACATGATCGAAAGTTTCACCTTTCAATATTTTACACACATGATTATATTTTTTGCATAACCATATACTCTTCATATTTATTCTTTGATCATAAGTGATGACTACTGTGTTTGTTATTGCGTTTTCAAGCTGCATTTGACGTTGTTTGTCTCCAGAGGGGTTCCTTCTGTTGATTTAGCTTTCAAGTATGTAGGGATTGTATGTGACTTTTCAAGATCCAGTTTTCTTATAGGGGGTATTCCATGTTCAAAATTGTTTGACCTGCTATGTTGAATAATTAACGGTTTTTCCTCAAATATTTCTAAAGTTTCACTAGGAATAACTTCAGTTATGTCAATAATGAATGGTTAATATCTGCATGGGACTAGTTTTTAAATCTTTATATATGTAGTTCTTGGTGACAATGAGCATTCTTCTCAATTTATATGTGGCATGTTGTTGCTTATTAATTATTTCTGGTGATAGAAAGAATACATATTTAAGTTAAGAGTGCATTCATCAATTTAAGATATGAATGACCATTTCATTGAAAGATGAAATCTTTGTCCATATTAATCACTTCAGTGGAATTATATTTTTCCAGGAACCATGTAAGGGACCATCGGAACAAGGTTCTGCTTGTTTGCAGTGCCCAGTAGCTGAGCCATGTTCTTCAGAAACCACCTGAGAGGCTGATGGTGCTAGTCCAGTCTCAGTCCTTGAGGCTCCTTTTACAGAAGATTCTAGTTCTGAAAGCTTTGATTGAGTCAGTACTGAACTTCATGGTAAGAAGCTAGTTACTTTATCCAGCTACCTTTGTGTGCAAAACTCTTGGCAATGCAGTAATTGTAAGTTCTACTGTTTGGTTAAATATTGTTTCCTATATATCTTCTTTAATTGTATGTAAAAAGGATATGTGACGCGTTAAATTATCATCAAATTTTGTTGAACAATTACAAAGTTGGACAGAGTTTACATGCAGTGGTCCGGGCCCTTTATATTATGTTCAAGGAAAAAGGTGATTAGAAATGCTTATTAAGAAAGCAATATATGAAAGAAAACAATAAAAAAAAGAAAGAAAGGCCTTGTCATGCAGAATTGATAACTTCTCATTTGACCTTCAGTAAAGGCATAAAATAAGTTGATAATGTTACTGAGGGCAATAAGCTGTGAGATTTTGTAAATACATGTGAGTTTGTTGGCTTTTCCGCTTACCGTTTTGTAGTGTAGTTAACTCCTTCCCTGATTTCAATTCCATTTTTATGAACTTCACAGTCCACTAACAAGAACCTTCAATATTAATCAAGATTTTTAATTGTCATGTTGCAAATGCCATGCAATAGTGTTGTATGATTGTATCCACCATTATTGTGCTCATTACTTGAAATTGGCTCCTATTAACGAATTTCTGATCATTCTTTATCATTGACTGGTGAATATGTATAGATTGTATTACTTTTGGCAAAAGCTGACATATATAGGTTCCACTTATGTGAGTTTTACGAAAGACATAATTCTCATGTAATCCATGCTTTTTTTTTTTTTTTAAAAGTAAATCCACCCGTGTCTAGGTGGGGTTTGGCATTAACTCCTACCTCGTCTAGCGATTGAAAAATTAGTATATGGGGAGGGGGACCTTTTAACCTTATCTCCAGACTCACATAATACGGGGGAAAGGAAGTTAAAGCCATAAACATGGGAAGACTACTCCTATGACAAGATCATGCACAAAATTAAATTTGGGAGTACTACTCGCATTACAAATAGCCATAATGAGAATACTAACAAATGACTAGGCCATCAAGCACATCCAAACAATACCTAGTATTAAAGAACACATAATATAATAAACTATTTATATGTCCTACTAAATTAAAAGAGGCTTGAAAAGAGTTACTATTCATGTGGTCATTGAACACGACGCTGCTTTGCTCAAGTGGGTTTTTTTTTTTTTTTTTTTTTTTGAGATATGAAATCGATTCAATACACATAGAATTCACACAGTAGCGCGTGTACATGTCTTGAGCCTAGGTTTTCTCTCTCCGCTTCTCCTATACACACAAAAGTGTGGCCATTTTTGCTCGACCGTGTTCTCCTCCTCCTCCTCCTCCTCGACCGACCCGACCGTGTTCTCCTCCTAAACACACAGCCGTGTAAGTGTGTTACCCTAGGTTTTGATTTTGCTTTACATATTTGGTGTTTTGCCCTATTAATATAAGGCATGTTTAGGGTTCAAAGGAGAACTAAAATTGTTTTTCTCGAGTTCATTGTGATTCTTTTCCTACTTGGCTGCTCCTCTTCTACTTCTATGAGGTGTTGGAGGAAATAATTTTGTTGTTTATTTGCATCCATGAAACCTAGAATCGCCATAGCCGCCTCCAATCTTTTTTTTTCTTCAAACTTGCTTTGGGTTTTGAGTAGTATATGTAATTTTCTTGTTTCTTTGCATCCGAAATCCCTAGAATTGCCATAGCCCTTATGTTTCATTTACCATTTCTACCGGAATCTTGAAATCGTTCTGACTCAAGATAGCATCATTCATTTTTGTTGTAATACATCTCCAATGAAGTGAATCGACTTTCGAGGTATGTTTTGTTTTCAATATTTCCCTTTGTTTCGCTTTTTCTTCTTCTTTAGATTGATGATTTTTGTTCTTTATTTGACTACGCTTTTTGAATTGAAAGAGTATCGCTTCGCCGACGAAAGAGATTACATTGGTGGCCTCTTGAATTAAAGGTAAATTATTGAAGTCTTGTTTAGGCTTTTATTTAAGGTTTGTTGATATTGAAGTTGGGTCATGATTTTTCTTCTTTGTGCTTTACATTTTTTTTGTCCATTAAAGTTTTGTTAAATTTTGATATGATCAGTTTTTTTTTCCCCCAAGAACTGGTAAACAGATTGCATAAACCTTTTTCAAGATTTCTAGCTTTTGGAGAATTAAGTACTGATTTTCTTATGAAACATGACGGATGGTAATGGGTTGGCTGATACACCTTAGATGGGGTAATTTTGGTTTCCGCCTTTGTTAATTTTTTTCTTGTTTTCATGTCGCTTTAACTTGTGGGCTTTTGGGTCTGCAGTATAAAAGATCTAAGTTCAAGATTTGCTATAATTGAATTAAATATTTGGTGTTATGTATTTGTTAGTGCAGTGGGATTAAGAGTTGGGTTTTTGCTTATGCATTTGAATTTTGATTTATGAAGAATCTCCATTTGCTTGCTTGATTTATTTTCTATTTGGGTCTGTTAGAAAAAAATAAATCCTTTAAACAATTTGTACTTCTGTGAACTGAAATTGGATGAACCTATTTGATTGATGTCTTCGAATTGAAGCTGAGACATAATTATTTACGGGGGCAATTGATTTTTGATGTATTTAATCTGTTGGTCTATTGTTGATTTATTAGGATTTTTGATCATTTTGTAGTTTAAAATGATGGTACTTTCAACTAGATGGAATAGCTGGAATCTATTTGCTTGCAATATCAATGAAACTGTAATCAAGGAAACAGGTAATGGTTTGACATTGCTATGATTGTTCTACTTTGTGAATGGGATAAGTTATCTATATTGTTGTTTATATACTAATAGTAATCAAAATTCTAAAATATGAGTATAACTTTAATCTAGAGAATTTGGGGTTTTAATGATGACTGGTAATTTGAATCATGTATAATTGTTTGTAAAGCAATGAAGAATTTAATCAAGTGATGCCTTGTGTCCTTTTCATGTGGCAAACGTGGGTTGCTATTTGCATCTAATATGACTATGGATCAACTTGAGAGCACTATTGTGTGCTTCCATAATCTAATGTGTTTTACCTTGAACTAATAGATCCTAAGTACATGGCATGATTCTTGCTAGAGTCATTTTGATGCCAAAAACCAAAATTTACGCAATCATTTGGAGGATCTTTTATTGGCATTTTCTTTCTTTCTAATAGCAAATCTAATAAGAGGTTTCTTATTTGAATCTATTTTTGAGACAAGGGTAATGTAACTTATGTGGGAGAAATTTAGTAAGGCATATATGAGCATCTATCTTAGACGACGAGGCATGCTGTGGAGTGCTCTTTGAACGTCTTTAGCTTGTGATTAGTATGGTGCATGAATGTCAACATGTGTTCATGGAGTTATAGGTAGGAAAATGTTGTTCTCGATAGAACTCACGACTACTATAGTTCTTTTTTTTTCCTTTTTTTTTTTAATACTTGTAATGTATAAGCCAACCCATGCTTGTTTGGTTAGGGAAAGTTATGAAGATATTTCAACTACTCGATTTTTTTTTAGCACAAGAAAATGGATTCGAGATGAATGAAATTGCACATTCAAAGAAATTTTCACCGTGACTAAATAGACTCATCTAGGAAACTCATTTTGTTTTTATTTTTTGTGTGATTCTTTCAAATGCGTAGATCGTTTGGTGGTGGAAGAGCCAATGAACATGGGAGCATACAATTACATTGCACCTTGTCTATGTACCACGATGAAAGCAATCGCGAAGGGATAATATGGACGACATCAAGTATGTCGGCCGTGCTCCATCTGCTGCCACGGCTACCGGTTTCCTCACAGTTCATTTCAAAGAGCAGACCGAGTTAAGCCAAAAAGCTATACAATTGAATCATTTTCATTGTGTTATTCTTTTACTCAAGTAGTGGCTATTTCAATTAAATTTTATTATCAAATTATTGAACATATTGTATACTAATGAGTACCATTTTGACAATATTACACACACCATTACGGCTATAACACGTGCATCGCACGTGACCCCACTAGTATTAAGAATAAGGCAATAAATCCATGCTAATTATGGTAGTGCATGCCCTTTTGATAGGATATTAAGAGTTCATCTTTTCCAGTATATTCTTTTCTTTCACCGTTTCTTATATTCTTATAATCATTAGCTAGGAAGAAAATCTTGTTAGAAATACAATTTACCAAATTTTCTCCCTTCTCTCTTTTATCATAGAACTGCGAATGCATCTGCAGCTCCTCAAGACGGAATCAGAAGCATATGCTCCGGTACCAGCACTCATTTCAAATCAGGAAGAGGTCGCACAACAATCCCAATTGGATTCTGAAGAAAATCAACTATTAAGAGCGGGAAGCTGGGAAGTTTCTTACTTTATTGATGTGCTAATTGACTCTGGTTTTGAAGAGGCTGATCCTGATATGCTTGGGGAAACATGGTACGCTCCAGAATGCCTGTTGCATCCTGCGGTGTTTGACAACCTTGAGAAGAAATACAGTGAAGAAACGACTGTGTCGAGGGCTGAAAGGAGGTTGCTATTTGACAGAATAAATTCTTCACTTTTGGAGTTTCTTGAGCAGCATGTTGATTCGTTCACAAAGGTGTTGCCAAAAATAATTGGAGTTAGTTCAAATTGGGAGAAACATGTTAAAACCTGTTTTAAATTAGTCAAAGTCAAAATTTATTTAATCAAAATCAATGAAATTTTTGGTTAAGTCTAAGTCAAATAGTCAAAATAGGACTTAAATTAAGTAAATAAATTTGTTTGGGGCTATTTTGTAAAATATGGTTACTTAATGATTTAAATGACTCTATATGGAAGTCGGGGAGTTAAATTGCAAATAGGCTTAATTGAATATATGAATTTGGGACCATTCCAGAGACTTCCCCTTCCCAGCGGCAGAAGAGAAAAGAAAAGAAAGGGGACAAAGGAAAGAAAGAAAAGGAGGGGAAAAAATAGAAAATAAAAGGAGGAAGATGAAGAAGAAAGGGCCGGCTGAATCCTAAAGTGGTCGGAAAATCAACTTTTAAAGATTGGGTTCTCCATTTCTTTGCAATTTCAAGAGGTAAGTAACAAGTTACTTATTTAAGAAAAGTGTAAATAATTAGGGTTTTCGCTTATTGGTTTGAATGTGGAATTTAGGTTAAATGATTATTTTGAGTTCAATGGGCTAATTATTCAAGTTTAGTTTTAGTAATGGAATTAATGGTGGAAATTTAGGATTCTCGAAACTAGTGTATTAAATTCAAGATTTAAGTAAGTTTAAGTTAATTAAGCCCATGTTAGTTTATTTCTTGTTCAAAAGGCTTATTTTGGTGAAGTTATTTGAAGTTTAGAACACCCATGTATATAAGTTCAATTTTGGCCAATTATGAAGTTAATAGTAAAGGAGATTTGGTATAAATTTGCGTTCTTTTTGAATTATAAATTCAAGGGAAAATGGATTAGCCACTGTAAAGTATTTTCTTGTGGATTTGAAAGACGTCCAGCCGTATTACTTGGAAGTAAAGTGGGGGTGTGGCTGGTATGTTGAATGTGGATTTACTTTGAGCAAGTGATAATTAATTGAGACAACTTAAGTTTGATCTCGAATTCCTATTTTAACTTTCAGGAGGTGACATAGAGATTGGTCAGGCTTATCAACCGAACTAGGTTTCGGTCACTAGCTCTGTGAGTTGAAAAAATTAAATATTTCTAGAGAATAACAATTAATTAGATTATTATGTTACGTGTGATTTTACGGACTTATTTGTTATTTTACGTCATTATAATTAAATATTTATTACGTTATAGTATTTGTGAAATTACAGCGATTGTAAATTGACTACTTGTAAAATGGAATACGAGAAATATGTGATATTGAAATCTACCAGAAAAGTGCCCATGATTTTACCTATTCTAGTGCACTGAGGGGTCTTGGCCGTGTTCTATATTACACTGAGGGGTCTAATTGGCCGTGTACATATAGTTCACTGAGGGGTCTTGACCGTGTACTAGGGTGTATTATCAAAGGTTTTCATGACCCACTCTTATGCACAGAGGGGCTTTAGGTCATGTAGGGTGCTTATCTCAGAGGTCTTTGGGACCCACTTTCGTACATTGAGAGGCTTTGGGCCGTGTACGGGAGTGCTCAACTAGTCTACGCGCGTATGACTAGAATTCAGATTACATATTATCAGTAATTCATTATACTTCCTGATGTATATATCTCACAATAATTAGTATATAGAATTCAGATTCCAGATTACAGATTATTAGTATCATGGTGTGATTTTTCAATATATGACAGCTTATTTAGTTTACATAAATACATGTTTGCATATATTGTTATCAGATTGCACTTCTTTGCAGATTTACTAAAATACCAAATTATCCAGTTTTTTTGAATTTTTAATTTTTAATTTTTTTAATTTTTATATTTTACGGTCTACATCACTTAGCATATACAACATGGAAAATTAGTTTCTAGAAAATTATAATTCATTGCAAACTCTCCACTCACTGAGTTATCAACTCACATGTTTTTCCATGTTTTTCTTATCAGGTAGTAGTTGAGTTTTGAGTAGTTTGGAGAGCCTGTTGGTTTAAATCCTGAGCCACACAATCCATGAGTTTTCATGATTCATTCTTTAGGCCATGTAGTTGTTAATTTTGGAGTATATATTCATTTTAATTGTATATGAGTCATTTTGTAATACATATAGAAGTTAGATGGACTTATTGCATTTTACTTCAATTTATAGATCTGCTTATTTCAAGAGTTAGGTTTGTTTAATTTAGTTTTATTTTGAACGATGGTTATATCTATTTTAGAGGAGTAGGTGGATCCCAATTGATATTGTATATATTGTGTTTTGGGAATTTGTTGCTTTTCAAGTTTGGTTTAGTCCAATTTACAGAGGAAATTTTGCCAAAATTTTTATAAAATCTTTTTAGTCAAAGAAAAGTCAGTCAGACATAGAAAAGTCTAAGTAGCCTTAATAGTAGGTCTGACATCCAGCTGACATCCATCATTGGAGCACGGCATGTCTTGGGTTCACTAGGTTGATTCGAACGGGTCATGTCAAAACAAGAGTCGAAGATGCTATTCATAAGTTGTTGACAGGCCATGAGCTTCAAGTGAACACGGACTTGTTAGATCGAACACTTGACAGGGAGATGCAATGGTTGGAATTCAAAGGCGAAATTGATGTGATAGGTAATGAAAATTGTTGATAGATGACATGATAATGGACATTCATGCTAAAATTGAGAGTATTAGGCGCTTCAAATTAGGGACAAAATAAATGATACGTCTCTATTAATAATTTATTAGGGGTAGAAATTTGTTTGGTCTCTATTAACACTAATTAGGGCGGATAAAAAGGTCCTTAATATTTTCCAAAAATTTCCTCCCTGAAAGTGAAATGTAGTGCTATAAATTTGCAATTAGGGGACAAAAATAAACACCTCTAGTAGGGTTTTATTTTATTTTTAATTTTTTTAACTCCAAAAAATTAAAATAATGCCCACATTCTATCTCCCTCTATATCGATACCACACCCAAATATCTCCACCTTTTCATATTCTTCAATTTTATTTTATTTTTAAAAGATTGATTTCATCCTACTCAACTGTGTTACAATTACAATATTTTGAACTTTCAACGTGCATAAAGAGATTCCAAAACTTGAGAAAGAGGTATACGTTTCTTAGTTTTATTGTAATTTTACTTCTAAGATGGAATAATGAGATTGTGTTGTATGTTCTGTATATGCAATAAAAGAATTCATATGTAATTTCTCTTTAACGTTGTGTATTAGAAACCCTTAGTTTCACTTTTAAAATTCAAAAGTAGGTAACATGGAGTTCCGGTTGGGCATGGAAAATCAAAGGCCACTGCTTTTCCACAACAACCACAGCTTTAAACCGACCTCGAAGAACAAAGCAATTTCATGTTTGTCATGGGTCTAGCCGCAGCTTGCAAACCGCGGTTAGACCATGGTCCAAACAGACAAGATTTGCCTTTTTGCCGTTCTCGCCTCTCAAATTTCAATTTTATGCACCTTGGTTCTTATCAAGTTTTAGAAGTGTACAAATTAGTTCTCAAACTTTTGTAAGTTAAAATTCACTCACTTAAACTGTGACATTTCTCTCTCTTTTAATAGTTCTTATCACTCTCATGCATCATGTTAATCTTCAAATGAATCCAATCAACTCATATATAGCTTGAATTCTTCTTTTTGCTCTATTTATCTCTAATTTTGGGTTTTACCTAGACCGACAATATTTAAATCAATAATTAATAACACATTTTTCGTGAAATTGACTTTCAATTTATTACTTTAGTAATTATCGCAATATCATGCACTTAAGATTTTAGTGAACACTACTTCATACTCACTTTCAAAATGTCCTTTCACCATTAATCAAACTAGCATTTTTTTTTTATCCATCATGTATTACGTGATAACAAAGAATGAGTCGAGGGTCGCCTAATGATTTAGAGCATGTCTAGGAGTGCTTATAAATACTTATAAGTTTATCAAACATTAATTTAATTCAAACATTTTATAGGATCCATAACTTTTATCTACTTTTACATACACACATTTTTAGACGCCCACCGAGATCATTACGGTTCAATGGGATTTTAGCTCACCCAAGCATGCAGAATTGACCCCGCAAGTGTATTGCCACGTACTCACGTATTGAGAATTGCATATGTGAGTTCAAAGAACAAATTTTTTCTTATCTTGCTAGAAACACAGCCTTAATCTTTTCAAGTCTAGCCACAACTTCCCTCATACTTATTCTTTCCGCAGGATAATCATTCAAACATTTCATCGCCACCGCCAAAATGGATGAGACACACTTGCTCCTTTGCAGAGAAATTCTCGCCTTCTCTTCCAAGCAAATTGGTGTCCACAACTTCGTGTATTCTATTTGTTAATAAATATTATTTTATTTATTTACTTATCAAGGGTAGAATAGTCTTTTCAACTTAGACTATATATATCTTATTTGTTATTAGGTTTTACCAAGACTTTGTATTGCTTTTCATAATGCTCAAGGAACCCTAGCCTCCTCCTATTCTGCTTTGATTGTTATTGATCTTTGTTTGTTTATTCTACAATATTTAACATGGTATCGAGCTAGGAATAATGGGTAGGTGTTTAATCTCAAACACACCTTTCATGGATCCAACTCATGTGAGTTGTCTCTTCGTAATGTTTATCATATTCCACAACTCACATTAAATCTTGCTTCCAGAGGTCGCTTATGTGACTCTAATTGTTTTGTTGGTTTTTCTTCTTCTTCCCATTATGTGCGGGATCTGCGGATCCTCGTGTCGATTGGGACAGCCGCCGTGAAGGTGGGGGGACTCTATGTTCTAGATGAGTTAAAAGTCCCGATTCTTTGCCACTACTAGTGTTGATTTGTCTTCTTTTCGTTTGAGTCATAGGTCTTCTAATTTTTATTTATGGCATTCTCGCCTTGGTCATGTTTCATCTTCTCGTTTGAGATTTTTAGTGTCCACAGGGCTTTAGGCAATTTGCAAACTTGTGATATTTCTCGATCAGTAGTGGATGTAAACCGGCAAAATTTTCACCTTTACCTTTTAATCGAAGTGTTTCGCTTCTTCCGCTCCGCTTGATTTGATTCATTCTCGATGTATGGGGACCTTCTCCCGCTCTCACTAAAGGAGGGTCTCGATATTATGTTTCTTTTATTGATGATCATACACGTTATTGTTGGGTTTACTTAATGAAACATCGCTTCAATTCTTTGAAATATACACCGCTGAGCCCTTTGTCAAAACTCAAGATCTCTTGTTATCAAATGCTTTAGGTGTGATTTGGGTGGAGAATACACTTCTAACAAATTTTGTGAGTTGCTTGCCTTAGATGGAACTATTCACCAAACTTCTTGTCTGATACTCCTCAACAAAAGCGGTGTTGCGAAAGAAAACATAGACATATTGTTGAAACCGCTTCGATCTCTCTTATTGTCTCGCTTTTGTTCCTAGTAATGCGTTGGGGTGAAGTGAAGCTCGATACGACAGTAAATTTTGATTAATACCATCCCATCCTCTCAAATTTCAGGTATCTCTCCTTTCGAAAAATTGTATGGGTATGCCCCAGATTACTCATTTTTTAGAGTTTTTGGTAGTACTTGCTTCGTTCTCCGCCCTCATGTGGAACGCAGCAAGTTGTCCTCTCGATCTGCTCTTTGTGTCTTTCTTGGTTATGGTCAAGGTCAAAAAGGGTATCGGTGCTTCGATCCAATTACTCAAAAACTTTATGTGTCTCGTCATGTTGTTTTTCTTGAACATATACCTTTCTTTTCTATTCCGTCTGCTACTCATGACTTGACTAGACCTGATCTTATTCGTATTGATCCTTTTTCTGAAGATTCTGATAGTTTGTCATCACAGGTTCCTACTACATCAGAACCCCCTTCTCGTGTCCTTCCTCCGTTACCTTTGTATTATACTCGTCGAGTGCGTACTAACACTTCTGGCTGTGCATCAAGCTCCCTCTTCTCCTACGGTCCTTCAAGCTTCGTCTGAGATTGTGGATCTACCTCTACGTCACTCCACCCGCTTTCGTAAGTCCACAAGGTTACCAGATTTTTCTTATTCTTGTTATTCGTCATCTTTTACTTCCTTTTTAGCTTCTATTCATTGTCTCTCCGAGCCTTCTTCCTACAAAGAGGCAATTCTTGATCCACGTTGGCGACAAGCTATGGATGAGGAACTTTACGCTCTGCATAAGATGCAGTACTGGGATTTAGTTCATCTCCCTTCCGGTAAGATCGTTGTTGGTTGTCATGGGGTGTATAAGATCAAGACTCATTCGATGGGTCTATTGAGCGATACAAAGCTCGGTTGGTTGCAAAAGGATATTCGCAGCAAGATGGTATGGATTATGAGGAGACTTTTGCTCCAGCTCGTAAAATGACTACTCTTCGTACTCTTATTGTCGTAGCTTCGGTGAGAAATTGGGGTATCTCTCAACTTGATGTTAAAATGCCTTCTTGAATGGAGATCTCCAGAAGGGTTTATATGGAGCCCCCTCCCGGGGTTCCCCATGGTTTTGGGTATGTTTGCGTGCTCAAGAAGGCTTTATATGGTCTCAAACAAGCACCACGTGCTTGGTTTGAGAAATTTTCTCACAGATCTCTTCTCTTGGTTTTGCTTCTAGCAATCGTGATTCTCGCACTCTTTGTTAAGTGCACCGATGTAGGTCATATTATTCTTCCATTATATGTTGACGACATGATTATTACTTGGTGATGATGTTGCTTTGGTATTTCGCTTTTGAAGATAGAGTTAGCTAGACAGTTTGAAATGAAGGATTTGGGCCCTCTTCGATATTTCTTGGGTATTGAGGTAGCCTACTCGCCCAAAGGTTATCTTCTTTCTCGATCAAGTATGTTGCGATATTCTTGAGCGGGCTAGACTTGCGATAATAAGACTGTCGATACTCCCATTGAGGTTAACGCCAAGTATTCTTCTTCTGATAGTATATCTTTGTCAGATCCCACTTTATACCGTACTATTGTTGGAAGCTTGGTTTATCTCACTATTACTCGTCCTGATATTGCATATGCTGTCCATATTGTCAGTCAGTTTGTTGCTTCTCCCACTACAGTTCATTGGGCCGCTGTTCTTCGCATTTTGCGATATCTTCGAGGTACAGTTTTTTCAGAGTCTTCTACTTCCATCCACCTCTTCCTTGGATCTGCGTGCATACTCTGACTCTGATCATGGCAGTGGTCCAACAGATCGCAAGTCTCATTCTCGGTTTTGTATCTTTCTCGGGTGATTCTCTCATTTCTTGGAAGAGCAAGAAACAATCTATTGTTTCTCAATCTTCCACCGGCGAAATATCGTGCTATGGCCTCTACTACCAAAGAGGTTGTTTGGTTACGTTGGTTACTTGCAGATATGGGAGTTCTTCTTTCTCGTCCCACTCCTATGTATTGTGACAATAAGAGTGCTATTCAGATTGCTCACAACTCGGTTTTTCATGAACGAACCAAGCACATCGAGATCGATTGTCACCTTACTCGTCATCATCTCAAGCATGGCTCCATCACTTTGCCATTTGTTTCCTCTTCTTCAGATTGCGATTTCTTTACCAAGTCGCATTCTATTTCTCGTTTTCGTTTTCTCGTTAGCAAACTCTCAATGCTTATCGCTCTTTGCATCGTGAGTTTGAGGGGGGATGTTAATAAATATTATTTTATTTATTTACTTATCAAGGGGTAGAATAGTCTTTTCAGCTTAGACTATATATATCTTATTTGTAATTAGGTTTTACCAAGACTTTGTATTGCTTTTCATAATGCGCATGAACCCTAGCCTCCTCCTATTCACATTTGATTGTTATTGATCTTTGTTTGTTTATTCTACAATATTTAACACTATTCTCATCCAGTGAGTGACTAACCCAACTTTTCAAACTCATTTCTTCACCAAACATCTCATCTATCGGCTTCTTCCTTGTATACATCTCCAGCAGCAACACACCATAACTGTAGACATCTCCACTAGTTGATACTATTCCTTCTGTTCCGTATTCTACATTGGTATTAAGCAACCGTAAGATCAGGTGATAAAATTAAAAACTGGCAGTAAGTTGAACAAATTTTTAAATAAAATAAATTCTTCTCAACAAGGAACATCATCTGGTGCCATATATCCAATTGCTGCTAAGGTCTTTGTTTGAGCTGTTGATTCTCCTTCGTCAAAGAGTTTGGCTATACCAAAATCACTAACATGGGCAACCATGTCTTTGTCGAGTAGGACATTGCTAGGCTTTAAATCACAGTGAACAATGGGGAAAGTATGACCATGATGCAGATATTCTAAAGCTAATGCAACGTCTATTGCTATATTTAATCTTTCTAGCATGTCCAAGAAATAGTTGTGGGAATATAACCATTTCTCCAGGCTCCCATTAGTCATGTACTCGAGTATGAGGGCTTTGAACTCTGTATTACTGCAACATCCAATGATTCTGATTAAATTCCTATGACGAATGGTGCTCAGTACTTGACTTTCTGTAGCAAAGCTCTTGACTGCTCTTACTTGTTCTGACTGCAAATTGAAAACTTTCACTGCAACATTTAACCCATCAGAAAGCATTCCTCCATATACTGAACCAAAACTTCCACTTCCAAGTATGTTGCTTTCACCAAAGGCATTTGTTGCTTCTTCAAGTTCTCTAAAAGAAATCCTTCTCCATGCAAGATGCAATGAAATTTCACTTTGTGGTGCATATTTGTTCGATTTTCGTCTTCTTACAATCAAAAGTATGGTCACTGCCAGGATAACAGATATGATTGGGGGAAGAATATATTTCATTAGCGCGACCACATTCTTTGACCTTGATCTTTTATGAACCTTTCCACAAGGTGGAAATTGTTGTCGTGTCTCGCTACAAAGAGCATAATTTTGCATAAATGATTGAGCAGTAAAGTTTGCAAAGCGCCCCCCAGTCGGAATCTCTCCCTCTAGTCTGTTGTGAGACACATCCAAATGTCCGAGATGCCTAAGTTCCTCTAATGATTTTGGAATCAATCCAGAAAAATTATTGAAAGACAAATTCAAGGATTGCAAGTTTATTATGTTTCCCAGAGACGAAGGAAGTGATCCTTGAAATCTATTGTGTGCAAAAGATAGCGAAACCAGCACTTGGATTTTGCCAATGGAGCTTGGGATATTACCAGAGAACTGATTCCACGAAAAGTCTATGTCGAAAATGATGTTCAAATTTCCAATCTCAGAAGGTAGATTACCACTTAAACTGTTATGGGACAAGTCTAGTTGCAGGAGATCAGTAAGGTTCCAGAATTTCAATGGTACGGTAGATTCCAATTTGTTGAAACCTAAGTAGACATTTCTTAGGGATTTAAGTTCACCCAAGCAAACAGGAATTGATCCATTGAGCATATTGTCGCTTAGATCCATGTCCCCCAAATTGCTCAACTGGCAAAGCTCTAAGGGGATGTATCCCTCAAGTTTGTTTATTGAAATATCTATACGTTGAAGACTTTTCAATTTTCCAATTGTACTTGGGATGAATCCTGTCAATTGATTGCTATCTAATAATAAATATTCCAAGCTGCTTAAGTTTCCAATTTCAGCAGGAATGACACCCTTAATGTTGCATCCAAATGCATTGAATATATGAAGAAAAGCGGATAAATTCCCCATAGAAGCTGGAAGGACACCACTTAGCTGATTTGTAGATACATCAAATAACTCCAAATATCTGCAATTTGTTAGTGAAGAGAAAAATCTCGGAGAGTCTCCTGTCAAATTATTTCCTCCAATCAATAAATTTTGTAGAAGTCTTAAATTACCAAAGTTGGGTATGGTACCTGTCAAAAAGTTGGTATCCATGTCAAATATGGTGAGCTTAGAAGCATTGGTTATAGAGCTTGGAATAACTCCACTGAGTCTGTTGTTGCCCAAATAAAGCACTTCAAGATCGGGAAGTGAAAATCCCATCGTTGAAGGAAGATGGCCAGAAAAGTAATTGTCACCCATATCCATAATCTCCAAAGTTGATATATTGAACATGAAAAGGGGATGGAACCAGATAAGCCATTTCTATGGACATTAAATCCCACAAGATTAAGATTGCCAAGTTCAGCTGGTAATTCACCTGACACAATGTGATCCATCAACTTTTGTTTCAAGTGTTTCTTTGATGTACAAGTGTCTGTCTAATCATGGCTTAGATATTAGCATTGCATGTGAGCGCTTCCAAGAATGCAATGAAGCCCAGAAAAGTTAAGAAAAATAGACTATATTTTGCACTAACGAAGTCATTTACAAGAGTGAAATAAATATATGTTCATTGTAAATACATACAATGTTGGAAACATGGAGATGGAACAACTTTTAAGAGAGGATATGATTATTTCAAGAGAACTCTCAAATTTATTTCATAAATTGAGTTAAAAAATGACCAAGATACTAGCCTGTTATAGGCTTTACAAATTGTGTATCTAATCTAATACAAGTACCAAATATTAATTGCATATGTTTCCCCAAAATGATACATGTATATACCAAATATTAATTGCATATGTTTCCCCAAAATGATACATGTATATACCAAGTACATGAATCAAGTAGTGGACAAATAAATTTCTACATGTATTCATTAATTAGAATACACGCGTCACATAACTTAAAAATTCACTATACGGTCTAAACCAGTTTCCTAGATAGTGGTACAAGAAGTTTGATTCTTATGTTCTTTCAATTGGTTTCAAGAGGAGTGAGTTTGATCATTGTTTGTATTATCGCGACCACAAAGACAAATGATTGTCTCAGTATTTATTACTCCATGTGGATGACATGTTATTGATTGGTTCTAACATGAAGGTGGTAAATGATATTAAAAAAGAGTTATGTAAAGAATTTGATATGAAAGACCTTGGGCATGCTAAAAAAAATACTTGGCATGAAAATTAATTGAGATATGTCTAATTCTTGCTTAATTGTACGTCAAACTCCATATGTGCTTAAAGTTTTAAAGAAGTTTGGTATATTTGATTGTAAACATGTCTCTGTGCCTCTTCATAATCATTTTATTTTGTTTAAGGAACAATCACCAACAAATGAAAAAGAAGTTGCATATATGAATAAAATTTCCTATTCGAATGTGATTGGTTCTGTGATATACTTGATGGTCTGTACTAGGACAAACTTGGCTTTTGATATTAGTACTTTTAGCTGGTATATGTCTAATTTAAGATCCACTAATTGGAAGCTTTGAAATGGTTGCTCAGAAATTTGGAAAGTACCTATAATATGGGGTTAATATATAAAACTGTTTTTAATGGTGTGAAATTAAAGGATTTTATTGATGCTGATTATGGTGGAGATAGAGACAATATGAAATTTACTTCAGCTTATATATTCACTTTGTGTGATTTGTATGTTAGTTGAAAATCTCAACTCAAACATATTGTTGCATTTTCCACTAATGAATATGAGTATATAGCTACTACAAAAGCCTTTAAAGAAATTATGTGATTTAAAGGTTTGCTTAATGAACTATCTGATTTAAGTGATAATGTGACTATATATTTTGATTGTCAATCGGCTATTCATTTGTGTAAGAACCCTATTTTTTCATGAAGACTATGAACATATAGATGTTAAACTGAATTTTATTAGAGATGTGG
This sequence comes from Forsythia suspensa, assembly GCA_023638005.1. Lineage (NCBI taxonomy): Eukaryota > Viridiplantae > Streptophyta > Magnoliopsida > Lamiales > Oleaceae > Forsythia > Forsythia suspensa. The sequence goes on from CM042670.1 coordinate 2,773,338, forward strand.
TATCTCAAAATTTGATTAAACTTGAAAAAGTGTATACGGACTATAACCCTGCAGATATGGGCACTAAGGTGCTCACTTTTGTAAAGTTTAGAAGTTGTCTTACACTTCTAAACATTGGCACTTGTACGTTGAGTTCTAATTAGTTTAGAATTCATTTTTTTATAACTGCTGAGCATGTGTCATTTGGATTTTGAAGTTTTTTGTTTGGAACTAAGGTGAAGGTTTGTTGAGATTTTTAGTTCCAAACAAACCAAAGGAGCAATGATGATTATATAGGTCAGTTTTATTATACTTATTACTTTTGGCCAATGATCGAAGATTTATTATATTGCCCAATCTCCAACAATTATGAAGCCCAATTACAAAGATGGGACAAAATACTTTATTGTCAACTTTGGGCAATGGGCAACGACCCATTTACTCGGCCGATTAATTCTAAGTTAACCCACTTAATTTAGGGCTCTTAGTTTGGTCCTTGAGTGTGAAATATATATATACATATATATGAATGATCTCCTAAGCACCAGTGCTTAACTTATGCTAAGCACCGATGACATGGTATGTCTACTTAATGGATAAAGTAGATTCCACATATTTAATGTATACATGAAATATACATTAAATAGACATGCCATGTCACTGGTGTTTAGCATAAGCTAAGCACCGGTGCTTAGGAGATCATTTCATATATATATATATATGTTTCCAGATTTGGTGTGAACATAACACACACAATACACATATTCACATCACTCTGCTCGAGTGTGCAAAAGAGTCGGCTACCCATTTCTTCTTTGACCGAGTCTGCGCCTCTTCTTCTTTTTCTTCTTTGTGAAGTTTAACCTTTCTCTTTTGTGAGAAATCTTGTGGGTTGATTAGGAATATGCTTTGGCCATTATTTGTGGTGTTACCATTGTTGGAGATTGGCTAAAATCTGTGCCTCCTTTCACTATTGTCGTGCCATTATTGAAGCTTGGAGTTACTTCTTTTTGCTTCTATTATTGTCCAATTACTTTTGTTTCTATTTTATATAATCTTCATTAACTTGGTGTTTTTATATAGATTATTTCCTACATTTGATTTACCACGAGTGCCGAATTTTTGACAAGAAATTGAGAGGAAATCTAAATATTATTTTGTTTAATAAAATTCTACAACCAAGCTTCAAAGAGATTGATGCTGCTGTTTTCAACCAAAACCTAATGGTATCCTAATCAATATTGCATCTAAGTGCTTTATCTCTTATCAAAATAAAAAAGGTCATAATTTAATAAAATAGTAACATAATAAAATAGAGGAAAAATAACATATTTGGTTCCCAACCTTTCAAGAATGTAAGTGTATACCCTTAACCTTTAAAATTGTCTCCAGACAATCACAACGTTTGAGGAAATAGGTATGGTAGGTATTTTATGACTGTTACCACCCGATTTTGGTAAGGCTTCCACGTCGAGAAAGGCCCAAGAAAAGTCCTATATAGGCTAATTCAGGCCTCACTAAAGGCCTTATAGGCCCAGTGAGGGCCTTCCAGATTCATATAGACCCCAAGAAAGGCCTCGAAAGCCCAACAAGGGCCTTGTAAATTCTCGAGAATGCCTCGAAGGCCCATCGAACATCTCAAAGATTCACGAATCAGTGATGGCGAGGCCCATAAAGGGCCTCGACACTCATGGACGACCCGGAGAGTCTCGTTGGGCTTCATATTTATTATAACTAGCATGTAGCATGATATTTCGGGATAACCAGAGAAGTAATTAAATGAAGATCTTGTTTGATCGACAAAGGGACTCTAATAAGGAAATCGAATACAATCTCTTGAAGATTAGGCAACATGATTAATTCAAATAAATCTCGGAATCTAAGAGATTGTCTTGGCAACCGATCATCCATATTCCGTAAGGAAAGAGAGTCCAATCGATTTCCAATTGATTATTTTCATAAATCAAATAGAACTCTTGTGCTATAAATATAACGTCTCCGGTTATTCCGAGGTACGCACTCTTGACGCTCTTTTTGCACTTAAATTTTACCATAAACTCGCTCAAATCTCTGTGCGCTTGTCTCTCCCACACCCAATTACTTTCAACCTCCGTGTATTATTATATATACCAACAGTTGACTTGATCATTGGAGTACCAACGATCGCCGAACTCTTTTTTTGAGATCTTGCCTAACAATTATCCGAGTGTGTAGGTAACATATAGGTTGGCAAAGGATTGACTACGAGATCTGCTTGACACGTGAGCGGTGCGGTTCCGATGTCAACAAATTGGCGCCATCTCGGGAAGCAAAAAACATTACACAACCTAAAACTTGTGGTAAAACGTGTTTTCTACTAGGAAGAGCATGGCAACCGAACACTCCATGGAATAAAAAGTTGAGTCCCACCACACTAACCTATGGCAGGTAAGCGTTCAAGATCTCTAGAACGTAACACGCCATAAGAGGAGAAGACAACGATAAAAGTGGACGGTCGAAAGGGAGAGAACAGGGACACGAAGTTGTATAATGCCCGAATGAAGGCGGGCTTGAACTGCTGGAGAATCGATCCTTCAACATGGTCCCAAGCGTAGCTGTGTCCGGAAAATCCCTTCGAGGTCCAGCTAGATTGAAAGTCGTCGGTCTCAAGATGATTCGCCAATCCTCAACGAGCGAAATCCCAAAACCGTGAGAGACCTCGTGCCTCATGAGTGGAAATGTCGACACCTCTGCCAACAGATTCAATAGGTTGGTGGTCGAGTCATTTGTGGCTCGACCTCAATCGCTGAGTAGCCGGCGTGCGAGCCCATCGATGACCACTAAGAGAAGAGAAGGACTCTGGGATCAAGGATGTAAAGCCCAAAGAGGAAAGACTAGAACGGTCATGCGACCTTGACGACGACAACGAGGACCTCCCATTATCCAAAGAGTTGAAGGCTAGAAAACTCCCATGAGGTTCAAAATGCCTCCTATAGAGAAATATAACGGGAGAGGTGATCCTACTGATTCCATTGGAGGTTCGCTTTCTAAAGGCCTTCGTCCTCATGTAATACTCTTTCTTAAAGTCCCACGCCTGATATAAATAATAGGCTTAGACTTGGGGGACAATTGTTACCACCCGATTTTGGTAAGGTCTCCATGTCAGCAAAGGCCCAGTAAAGGTCCCATATAGGCCTAATTCAGGCCTCGCTAAGGTCTTATAGGCTCGGCAAGGGCCTTCCAAATTCATATAGACTGGCAAAGGCCTGGGGGCCCAAAGAAGGCCTCGTAAATTCTCGAGAATGCCTCGGGAGGCCTATCGAACATCTTAGCATTCTTAAATCAGAGTATGGCGAGGCCCATCACACTCATGGCCGAACCAGAGAGCCTCGTCGGGTTTCATATTTATTATAACTAGCACGAAGCACGATATTTCGGAATAACCAGAGAGAAGTAATTAAATGAAGATCATGTTTGATCGACAAATAGACTCTAATAAGGAAACCGAATACAATCTCTTGAAGATTAGGCAACATGATCAGTTCAAATAAAGACTCGAATCTAAGAGATTATCTTGACAACTATCATCCCTATCCCGTAAGGAAAGAGAGTCCAATCGATTTCTAATTAATTGTTTTCCTAAATCAATTAGAACTCTTGTGCTATAAATACAACGTCTCAAGTATTCCAAGTACACACTCTTGACGCCTGCTTTGCACTTGAATTTTACCCTAAACTCTGCTCAAATCTCTCGCTTGCTCTCCCACACCTAATTACTTTTACCCCGTGAATTACTCTATATATTAGCGATTGACTTGATCGTCGTAGTACCAACAATCGCCAACCCTTTTTCTCTGGATATCTTGGTGCCTAACGATTGTCCTAGTGTGCAGGTAACATACAGAGGAGTGACTGGTAATTGTTGACACGTGGACGATGCAGGTTCCGACATCAACAATAACAAAATCTCCTCCACTTAAAAAAAACGAAACAAAAGACAATAAAAAATAACCAAATGTTTTTGCCTAAAAAATGAAGAATTACAAAGAGACCCTCATCTTTCTTCACCCAACCACCACCTACCACGCCAGTCATCTTCTTCCACCCTTATCTCCCACCTTTCCTTAATCCATTGCCACCACCACTATACTCACCATGGATTTAAGGAAGTTGTTAAAATCCTTTGATGTTTCAGCTAGGGATCTAAGCAATTAAACTGCAACAGCCATAGTTAAGACACCGGAAGCTGGGTTCATGCTCTCAATTACTACGAATCCTTTGGAGCCCACTTTGCTCAAATGTGTCGCAAAATGATAAAAAGGTGGCTCGCCTAGCTTTGTCGAATATTGGAAGGTCTCACAACCCTAGAAATAGGCATGTCGATGCCACCGAAATTTCCATCGTCTTAAGCCTGAAAATCCACTTCCACCAAACACTACACCTGCTCTCGAGTACCAGCTTTACCACCGTCACCATCCTCCACCGCCGTTGCCAGCTAACTGCTGGAAAAGCAAGAACCCAAATTTACCTTCTCCACCACCGATCTCTTCCTCTTACTACTCTTCAACATCCCACATGCTCCATTGACCATGGCCTGTCCGGTCTACCATCTGGCAATAGCAAACCACCCCGTTGGCAATACTAGTAAATACATTGAATTTTAGTTCTTCAGTTGGAGGCTCCTAACCTACACAAACAACCCAAACGTGGGAAATAAAGGTGAGTTTAATAGTCATCGGTGGCCTTTTACGTGCTTTGACCGCCCAAACTTTAAATTGTAGTATGATTAGAGGCAGGGGCGGCCGGATATATGCGTAAAGGGGCGGGATGAGGAGGGAAAATTATATGGGGTTCGCCCTCGAAATTTTTTTTTTTACCCTATTTTAATGAGAATGAGAATATAATATTTTCAAACAAGTCATAATCTTTAAAGAGTTTACAATAAGTCATTGCACAAAAATATTCAAGTTATAAAATTAGCGTGAAAGACCTGGTGGGCGGTTGGTGGCTGATGCGGTGGTGCAGCTTGATGGATTCAGCTCTTCTGTCGACTTTCTTGCTGAACGTGAATGTAAGGATGGAAAATAGGCTGAATGTAATCATTAGGCCAATACTAAATGTTGATTTGAAAATGGGCGTGTGGATTGGTTAATTGGTCTTCAACTTGGGTAGCTGGGCCGTTGATATAATAGCACTGGGCCAAGGAAATTTTTTTTTTTTTAACTAAGTATCACATGGGGTGGAAAATAGGGCTGGGCCCTAAATCCGCCCCTGACTGGAGGAGATCTGGAATGGAATCTAAATTTTTATTTCATAAAGTGTAAACTAGAGCAGATCTGGAATGGAATCTGAATTATTTATTTCATCATTTTAATAGTGTCTCACGGTGGTGGTGGTGAGTGTAGTGGTGGGTTTAAGAAAGGCGGGGGGTTGGGTAGAAGAAGATGACCGGTGGGGGTAGGTTGTGGTTAAGGTAAAGGAATAAGATGGCTTCTTTTTATTCTTCATTTTTTTTTGGGGTGGGGTGGGGGGTACATTTGGTTAGTTTTTATGTAGCCAATTTACTTTTTTTGTTGTCTTTTTGTGTTGTTAAAGGAGATGACAATTTTGTCATAAAGAACTCTATAATGTCTATTTCCTCAAACATTTAGGATGTTTGGTGCTAGTTTTAAAGGTGTATTTTCCTTGCGTTTTTGAAACATTTGAACTATTTTTCCTTAAATACACATAGTAAAAACCATTCCAAGCTCCAAGTCTACATGTGTCTCTTGTATTCTTGCATTTCATCGGTTTGTAGCCTTTGATTTTGAGTCATAGCCAAATAAGATATACCTCTCACTCTTGTCGATCAATTTGCTTCTCCTCTCTTTTGGAACATGGGAGTGTGCCAATTTTGTTTAGGTGACATACGGACTGTAAAAGAATGATGAATGCCATGTTCTTCACAAAACTTCTCAAATATGTTGTCAATATATTCACCACCATGATCCGAGCATAAAGCTTTAATCATGTTGCCACTTTGATTTTAGTCATCGCCTTGAAATTCTTAAAAGCCTCAAATGCACCAGACTTTTCTCTATGAAAATAAATCCGTGGTTTGCAAAAAAAATCATCAATAAATAACTTAAAATTGTTACTTTTACCGAATGATGCGGGTTTGATTGTTGACTGGTATCCTGGATGCACCAATTCAAGTGGTCTTGTTGCTCTGGAAACTTGTTTCTTTTGTGAAAGTCTTCTCGAGATTTCTTTCTATAGAGACATCCTTCACAAAGTTCATTTGGGTGATGAATATGTGGTAGCCTCTTCACCTTGTCCCTTTTCACCATGAGATTCAAATTATCAAAATTTAAATGACCAACTCTCAAATGTCATAGCCATGTTAAATCTTTGACACATGCCTTCAAGCATTTAGCTTCTCCATTTTGAATTTTGAACAAAAACATTTGATTTGTCATTGATACTCTAGCAATCAAGTTCCCACATTGATCTCGAATTTTCATCTGTTGATTTCTCGTTAGAATGTCATATCCTTTTTCCAAAAGTTGGCCCAAACTCAAAATATTCGTCTTCATAGAAGGTACATAATAAACATTGGAAATATATGCTCTACATTCTTCATTTGAATATTAGAATTTACCTTTTCCTATGATTTGAACCTTTGAAGCATCCCTAAAGTGACATGACTGCTTAGTTCTTCAAGCTCTACAAGAACAGATTTGTCTCCACACACGTGGTTACTAGTAGAGGTGTCTAAGTACCACAAATTGTTTCCTGCTTCTTGTACCTTGTATTCCAAGAGTAAAGTTCATTCTCCTTTGTCTTTGTGTTCAATGTAGTTGGACGTCTCATCTACGTTTTTACTTATACACTCTCATGAATAATGGCCAAACAATATTGTAACATTCTATTTGAGATTTGTCGCGTCTCCCTCCATCATTTCTTTTTTCTCATGTTCTTTGACAATAATGTCTTTCACGTCGTCTTGAACTATATGTTTGTTGATAATTTTCTTCATTATTGGATGAATGTTGGGAATTTCTATCTCATCCTCCTCGACCTCTTCCAAGTCCTTGACGTCTTTGGCTCCTATTGTTCTTTTCCTTTTCGCCTTTCAAAGAAATACTTATTTGTAGGACTTGTTTCGCTAGTTCTTGTTTCTTCTTCATCAACCTCTCTTCGTGAGCTTGTAAGGTGCCCACGACTTTGTGAATAGTCATTTTTCCAACTCATTCAATTCTTCAATTGCCACCACAATAAAATTGAATTTTCCATGTAAAGATCGAAGAATGTTTTTAATCACTTCTTCTCCATATCTCTTCATCTAGTTAATGACCACAAATACTAAGTGAATTTGTGTAAATGACCCAAAGCGATAGGGAACTAGAAACCGAAAATATGGAAATGATGAATATAAACCGAGACAAGAGTTGGACTCTTTGTCATTAAGTCAAAATTGCCCATAAAGGTGCCTTGGTCTTTGGCAATTGACTCCCAAGATACAACGGTTTCGCTTGAGTTTTGTAGCACTTCAAAAACTCAAGTACAAATGAACCAAAATTAGTTTTGTACTCAATAGATGAAGAATGAAATGAAGAACCGAATTTACGCAACAAATGCAAGAAACTTGGTTTATGAAATGATGAAATGAGTTCTTTGTGTTTTCTTCTTTGTTTGTATCAATTCTCTGTCAAAAATGGACATCCACAGGTCCTTTTTTACGCTGAAGATCAGTTGAAAATGAAAAAGAATGAACCAAATCGTGCAACACTTCAAAAGGACATGTCTGTTCACGCAAACCTATGCGATCGCATGATTTAACCAAGCTGCGATCGCAAGGTACAAAAAATAGAACAGAACTTCATCCATATTAAACCATACAATCGCAAAGCTTTGCCTTCTGCGATCGCATGGAAGGATTCAAAAATGTTCTGCTTAAATTTTAGGCAGATTACGATCGCAGGTGTACATAACTGTGTGATCGCATGGTCAAAATTTTGATCCAAAATTGTCCTTTTCTGTAATTTCTCATTCATTCGATATTGGTTTCGAGATGCCAAATATACCGTTTAAACATGCAGATAAATCTAAATTTTCTTTCCGGGGGCGTTGCCTCTGAAGCGTCGAAGTGGCAAACAAATTTTTCTAAAACGGATTGGGTCGGGTCTTGTATATTTGGCCATTGACAAAGAGTCACTTTCGTTATTTTTAACACTTAGTTAATTTCTCGACATATTTAAACCAATTTCCAACAATCCCCACATGAATGGAAATTCTTTGATCACGCAAAACACGATGCAAATGAAATGCAATGATATGCAGACTCTAACAATGGAGTACATGCGACAAGTCATAGCATCAAGATAGGTAGCTTGTGGCTTTGAACCTTCTTTAGTTGAATACAATCGGACTTACTAGGCTAGTTGGTGAACACGATGTTTTTGAACCATCTAGCCGTTCGTGTAAACCCAAACAATTGTACCAACACCATAACTCATCTAACCAATTCGGTTTTCATGGTTGTGTCCATTTTGGCCCTGGACAACTCTTTGTTTCATAAGTGCTCTAAGAGAATTAAGCCTCGAATTCTCGTAGAAGCGGCCCCACTTCACACTTATATAGGTGATCTCTTACCTTTCCACTTCAAGGTTTTGAATCATTAAAAGTATGTATACTTATCCTTATACATATTTGACATAGCACTTTTAAAAATTAGGAATGGGAATAAGTGCTTTATTTCGTAATTTCTCATTCATTCGATATTGGTTTCGAGGTGCCAAATGTACCATTTAAACATACAATGATAAATCAAACCCCGACGACCGACCGGGCGGGTCGATCTCGCTTTGGGCGTTGCCCCGAGGCGTCAAGTGGCAAACAAATTTGCCTAAACAGATTGGGTCGGGTCTTGTATATTTGGCCAAGTTGACACGGAGTCACTTTCGTTATTTTTAACACTTAGTTAATTTCTCGACATATTTAAACCAATTTCCAACGGAATAATTTGAAATTGATTCAGATTTCATCATACAACATGCCTTGTATTCTCCTATCAAAGATTAGAGACGAATCTTTTTGACTTTGTTCGCACCTATTTAGGTGTTTTCAAAAGAGGTAGCATTTGAAACTTTTTGAAAAATTGTATCATCAAGTGCTTGATGAATCATGCTAAGACATTTTGATCCTTCATCTTAGTTGCTTGTTTCAAGTCTCTTTGGACTTGAGACATGCCTTTTCATTTTGAGATTCATAACACTTTCCTACCAAGTCCCACAAATCTTGACTTCCAAGATATGCCCTCATACGAATACACCTAGTGCTATAGTGTCAATAGTGATTCAAAGAACGAAAAAGAGTTATTGCTTGTCATATCTTCTTCTCACGCTTATATAACTTGGCTCTAATACCACTTTTGTTGGAAACTCCGAGATGGAAAACAACTTTTAAGAGATGATGAGAAGTTAATTTCGAGATAAAACTCAACTTTATTTCATAAATTCACTTGTTGAAAATGACTAAGATCACTAGCCTTTTATGGGCTTTAAAATTGTATATCTAATCTAATACATGTACGACCCTAAATGATTCATGTATATGCTAAGAGCATCTCCAATACAACTGTGGATTACTTAAAAAATTGTGCCACATAAGATAAATACAAGGTGTTTAAAAAAATTCATCTCTAGTCCAAGCTAATAGAGACTTCGTCTATCAGATGTGGAAAATAAAATTAAACATTGTCTATAGCTCCTTCTACAATTAGAAGCTTCTTTAGACATACTAACTCAGCAAAATTTAAATTTCTTAGTGTATATTTGGTAAAGATTTTTATAGATTATAAGTAGTAGATTCTAAAAAATGCGTGGATACAAATAATGTTTGACCAGTTTATAAGTGTTTATAAGCAATGACAAACATACACTTATATAGACTTAAATTTCATATGCACATTTAAATGTGATTCTGTTTTTATTTTAATAAAATAAAATACATCTAGATAACAATTCATAGAATGTATTGAAGATTAAATTTGAACTTGAATGTCGATTCATTAGACATTAATGTGACATAGATGAAGTCTTTCAACATTCTTGGCAACTAGCTAGCAATCCATAAAATGCATTGGAGATGCTCTAAGTACATGAATCAACTAGTGCATGAATATATTTGTACATATATTTATTAATTAGAATACATTTATCACATAACTCAATCAATGAATAATACCAAAAGACACAAAATTAACTTATCTAATAAATGAAGTTTATATTTCTAGCATAAAAAGACTAATAGAGAAAGGAAACATGAAGTTTATTTACTTATAAATAAATGTAAGTCAACTGTTTTCCAAAACTTCATAAATGCCTTATTGTTCTCTCAACTTTATAGTTTTGAATATGGGACAAGTCATTGACGTGTTATTTTCTATTGCATTTAAACTCATTATTACAAAAGAGCTATTACTCTACCGCATGTTGAATTATGTAACGTGACATCATAAATCAAGTTGAACAAAATTTTTGAACCAAAAAGTGTTATATGAAAGTTTTTAATGATGTAGAAGTTGTTATATGCATGTACCTGTCAAGTTGTTTTCATATAGATATAGATATTGTAGCCTAGTAAGGTTTCCAAATGTTGCTGGAATGCCACCTGTAAGCTGATTGGAATAAAGATCTAACAGCACGAGCTTGGGAAGATTAAGATAAATGTCAACTGGGAGGCTTTGAGATAGGTTATTGTCGCCAAAGTTGATCTCTTTCAGAGTAGAGAAGTTGAAGATGAAAGATGGAATTGGCCCAATCTATTACAAGATAACAGAAAGAATGAAAAGCTGAATTCAAGAAAGAAAGCAAACTGTTGTATCTGTATATTAACAATGCATTACATCGTAAAATGAATTCAAGAAAGTCCATTGGAGCTTCCATTTTATACAGACCACTTAACTAACCAAACTACTTTGTAACTAACTAACTAACTTTAACTAACTTTTAACCAACTAAACTAACTCCTTTACAAAGTTTTCAAGACTCCCCTCAAGATGGACCATATATATTCATTAGTCCCATCTTGCCTACTAATTCACGAAATTGTGTAGTCGCAAAGCCTTAGTAAGAACATCAGCAATCTGGTTCTTGCTTGGTACATGTAGAGTCTTTAATAATCCAGCTTGAATCTTTTCTCTAACCAAATGACAATCTATCTCTATGTGTTTGGTTCTCTCATGAAAAAGCGGGTTGGCGACTATATGTAATAATGCACCTGGTTGTCACAATACAATGTTGCGGTGTCTTGAGTGTTTAATACCAAATTCCTTTAGCACGGATAGTAGCCAAACAAGTTCACATGTTGCATTTGCCATTGACCTGTATTCTGCTTCAGCAGATGACCTAGATACTGTGTTCTGCTTCTTAGACTTCCATGATATCATTGAGTCACCAAGAAATACACAATATCCTGATATGGACCTTCTAGTGTCAGGGCATGTTGCCCAATCTGCATCTGTAAAAACCTTCAACTGCACATCAGTAAGTGGGAAACTTGATTCAGCATATGCCTTTAAAGAAATGTTAGACTTAGAAGGAAAGAAAAGCCCTTGGCCAGGTGCATGATTTAATGTCTTCGGAGAATTCTATGAGTCATTGTCGATGTGGTTCTCTTGGCTCTACTAGAAATTGGCTTAACTCGTTAACCGAATATGTTAAATCGAGCCTAGTGATGGTCGACACACAGAACCTTCCTATCGACCTTTCGTACATTGATGGATCACTTAATAACTCCCTTCACTCGACTTAACTTCAAGTTTGCTTCCATTGAGTGCTTTGGTCGGTTTGCAACCTAAGAACCCCGCTTCGCACAAAGAAATTGTGAATGCATATGGTCTTTGGGATATAGAAATGCCTTTTGGAGATCTAGCAATCTCTAATCCAAGGAAGAATCTTAGAGGACCTAAATCTTTCAGGTTTGAATTTTGAGTCCAGATCTTTCTTCAACATCTCAACTTCTTTGCTTCATTATTGTTTGGCTATTATTATGTCATCCACATACACTAAAAGGGCCATGAAAACTCGAATTTGTCTTCCCGATGAATGGGGGAATGGTCTCATGGCGTGATTGAGTGAACCCTCCTTGATTAGAGTATCAGAAATTTAGCATTCCACTGCCTAGAAGCCTGTTTGAGACCATATAGGATTTATTCAATTTGCGATGTGATTTGTAATGGACTCCCCATAGGACTATATCCAAATTTGGTATAGTCATATACACATCTTCAAGCAAATCCCCATGTAAGAAGGCATTGTTGACATCCAATTGGTGTAGAGACCATCCATGAATTGAGGCTAATGCTAATAAAAGTTTCACGAAGAACTTGACTTTGCCATCGGAGCAAATGTGTCAAAGTAGTCTATTCCTTCTTGTTGAGTATAGCCTTTTGCTACAAGCCTAGCTTTGTGTCTTTCTATGGTTCCATCGGACTTGTGTTTGATCTTGAAGACCCACCGCAACCAATAGGTTTATGACAATGAGGTAGACTTACAATGGACCAAGTGTGATTATCCTCGAGGTCTTTAATTCACCGCCATGGTCGCTTCCCATTCTGGTATACCACAAGCCTGTGAGTAATGTTGTGGTTCAATATGTGCTGAGACTGACATAACAGCCACCTTGAAATTATCACTTAGTTTGTCATATCCCAATACTCGAGATAAGGGATGCATAGTGGAAGTGTTTGCGATGTCGACTCCACAAAGGATAATCATGGAGATAACCAGGCCTTTTCACTGACCTTTTTGACCTTGTGTGAGCTGTAGGTTCATTAGAGGGTTCATCTGCTGGAGGTTCTGTTGGGATATCTGGTATGCTTTCTATTGGTACACTGGAAGGCCCAACAGAATGTTCATCATGATCACATGGGAGTGGCAAAACAGCCTCTGATAGAAGTTGAGATATGCCATCTGAAGAGACTTTGTCAAGGAAAGGAAAAATGGACTCATGGAAAACAACATCTCTCGGAAATAAAATCCTCCCCGATTCAATGTCCAAAGACTTTTATAAGCCTTCATACCGGATGGGTATCCAAGCGGGATGCGAGCCTTTGATCCGAAGTAAACTTGTGTCTTGAGTGGGTAAACTAGATGCATAGCGAGACACCCAAAAGCTCTCGTGTGCATGTAGTTGGGGACCTTTGAATGCGAATTTCAAAGGGTGTTTTGTGATTGAGTAAAGGAGAGGCGATCTGTTAATCAAATGTGTTGCGCATCAAAACCGCATCATCCCAATATCCAAGTGAAATTCTGATCGAAATAACAATGCCCTTGCTACGTTTAGAAGGTGTTGATGCTTCCTTTCCACTCATCGAGTTCTGCACGCGGCCTTTCCACACAAGAGAAGTGATGTATAACTCCTTGTTTTTGAAAGAAATCGAGAACCTAAGCTCCTTAGCATTATCGGATCTTACACATTTAATGGATGTACCAAATTGTGTCTTGACCATATTAAAAATTGAGGAATTATTTCTTGAACATCGATTTGTTTTTAAGTAGAAAGGTCCGTATGTCTTTGAGCAATCATCCACAATGGTGACAAAATATTTAAAACCACTAACGAGATATCACATGAAAGGGACCCCAAATATCAACATGTAATAGATCAAACACTTTATTGGAAAGATTATTATTTGAATTGAATGACAACCGCTTTTGCTTAGCAAAATGACATATAGAACAATGAAATTCTTTTCCAATTACACTCTCGAACTTGAGTCCTTTATCTTGCTGATGGCTCACTACAAAGGATGGGTGTCCAAGTCTTGTATGCCATATGTCTTTATTACATGTTGCAGATGAAATGATTCCATTCTCCAAGGCTGGAAGGCTGAGGTAATATAGGTTGCCAATCCTTTTACCCTTCCCAATCTGAGAAGTTGCAGATTTGCCCTGAATGACACAACAACCATTGTTGAAAATCAAGGAACAACAGCCATCCATAGTAAGGGCACTAACTGAAATCAGATTGTAATGAAAACTTGGTACATATAGGACTTTGGAGAGCATGATCTGGGAGGTAAGCACTATTGTACCAACTTTGGAAATATTAGCCTTTTGTCCATTAGGCAATAAAACATGTGAAGCAAATGCACATTCATCAAGGGAATTGAATAAGTGTATGTCATGGCATATATGGTGTGTAGCTCTGTATCAATAATCCGAGCATGACTAGGTATAGAGGAATTTATACCGAAAAATTGGAACAAGAAGGTTTGGGTCTGGAGGTTCTTGTGAAGAGGTCTGCGGTGACCGGTGAGGAAAGAAATTAGTTGTTGGCACCGATTGACCGACGACTTATTAGTTGAGGCATAGTCTCCGACTCACGATTCGAACCGATGATCCAAGGGAAACTTGATGAGTGAAGGTCTAAAGAGTCATTCGGTCCATGAGAAATCGAAGAGCATAGTCTTGTTGCCGATAATCGATTGATTCTTCATTCCACCACACCGACAGATTGGTAAAGGCCTAAACTCTCTCAATTCATCCCAAAGGGTTTTGAGTTTAGTGAAGTAAGTGCTTACATCATTTGATCCTTGTGAAAGAGTGTTTAGCATCCGCTTGATCCGAAACACTCTTGGACCATTGCTTTGATGAAATCGATCATGAAGATCTTTCCACATTTCACTCCATTGTCAATGTACATCACACTCTCTCGCAATGTCCTTGGATACGACATGCAAGACCCAAGCCATAACCATAGAATTACATCTAGACCAAGAGTCGTATGTGGGATCATCAATCAAAGGTCCGATTATTGTTCCATCTACGAAACACAATTTATTCTTGGCAATCGATTGCCATATTCATTGCTCTATGCCAAGAATTATAATTGCTCCCCACAAGGATACTTGACACCGATTCGAGACTGGATGATCTCCATTCTTTGAGGTAATAAGTGGTCTTTGGAGTCATCTGTGAGTATACGATCCGGTGTTTCCAAGGTAGCAAATGGATTTCTTCCTACAAAGAAGATGATCATCGTTTCCAAAGTGTTTGTGGCCCTACCTCCTCTCGCCATGATTAAAGAAAATGATGGAAAGGAATGCGGCTATGAACGTCTCAATTCTCCGATACCATATTACAAGATAATGTAAAGAATGAAAAGCTGAATTCAAGAAAGAAAGCAACTCAGATTCAGATATTAACAATGCATTACATCGTAAAAAATGAATTCAAGAAAGTCCAAAGGAGCTTCCATTTTATACGACCACTTAACTAACCAAACTACTTTGTAACTAACTAACTAACTTTAACTAACTTTAACCAACTAAACTAACTCCTTTTACAAAGTTTTCAAGACAATCTGAGAGATACTTGGTACACTCAATATCTCTAGATTTGAAAGATTGCCTATTTCAATGGAATTCCTCCTGAAAATTTACTTGTCAAAAATTCATCATGAAGATATATGCTCATATCAAATTTAGTTTTCCAACAAATTTTGGTTGCTATAGGGTTTTATGTCCAATATATATTTTTAGTTGAAGCACGTTGTCTACCTTCTTTATTGACAATAATGAAAAAGCTTAGGTGTGTAATCGAATTATGACGTGACATGAAAAACCGTTAATCACAATAGCAGAAAAACTGGAGCATGCGTCTAATGAAATGTGACGTGATGTGAAAATTCTAAGAGGGTATTGTTTTGAATGTCTAGTTGTGCAAAATCATGCACATGTTGGTAAATTTTTCTTTCTAAATGCACTTTTCCTTATTAAACAAAAAGGGAAAAATAAAAATTAAAAAGGGAAAACCAAAGGTTTTCATTTTCCCTACAAACCTTCAACCCACTGCCCCAACCTAACTCCCAGCACCCCAGCCTGTCGTAGGCCTCTACCATCATGCCTTATAAATTTCATGGCTCCAACATACTTGGAAATTACAACAACAAATGGGGTTCGACATCAAGTTAATTAGTTTTACGTTTGGATTAGTTTATTGACGCACTAATTTAATCGAGATTTTTCACATTGTTTACAACATTTTACTTAGCATTGGACTTGTTCTTGATTCTGAAATTTTTTGGCCGGTATTTGCATTTATGTGAATAACATTATACGAGAAAGAATAACGTTATTCATCATTAGTGGTGATCATCACCAGTTTAGGTGACATTGGCCTCTTCAATATTCCCTAATGAATTAAACAATCGATCAGGGATGATGGAAAGCATTACTCTACCTGATGGAAAGCATTACTCTACCCGAAATGGGGCATCTGAGCTTGGGACATAGAGAAACGTACGGTGGTGGGTGACAGTTGCGGATGGGACGGAGTGGGTGGATGGGAGGTGGGGCGTTGACAGGGATGATGGATACCCTTTTTTTTTTCTGTTTTATTTATTTGAACTAAAAATAAGGGAACAATCATCTATTCAAAAAAATGACTTTATAATTGTCAAAATGACGAAACCTGCCCACTAAGAATCAAAGTCGCCACAAAATTGGAAGGTTGAAGATGATGCTGTAAAAAAACGCTGAGGACTAAGTTGCAACAAAGTCCATAGGTTCCTCTATAATATCATGCAATTATAATCCTGTATTGATAATAAAAAGTAATACTTCACAAAACCAAACATAAACCAAATTAGAACAAAAATCCACTCAAATTCTATGATAATTGGATAAAATGTGGTCATGTACTTATACACAATGATCGAACTCATATTTGCTACACAATATTAGACAAAATTTAACCTTGTTCTTCTTTAACGCTATCCAGCACGTCCAATCAACTTTACTAAGCATGCCTTAAGGGGAGGAATTATGGATGGAATAAGGAGATTTGTTATGTGTAGATTCTAAAAATAACAAACTTGAAGTTGAAAATATCTATGCCACAACGAATTCTATGAGCAATGTGGGGAAATTCTTTTCAATGTGCAGGGCGGGAGGCTGGGACAATGTCGATGGTGGTGGTAGTGCCAGTTAAAAAAAAAAATAGTGGACAACGTGCATTAAGTGAAACAAAATTGGAACTTTAGAGACCTCTATTAAACAAACAATAATTTGGTAATAAAAGAGAAATTTCAGTATAATGGGGCACCAATGGTGAATAAGTTGATTGGGATTTTAATTTTTTATGTTTTTTTTAATTGATTGGTATATTTAAGGCTTAAATAGTGTATACACATTACTGAAACGCACATGACCAACTGATGAAATTTTGTTTACACATACTGCCAGTAGGAACGAATGCTAAGTGCCTCTATGATTGAGTTGAAAATCAGCTTTTTATCAGAAGTTGACTTTTTCGACCAGTGAAACTTCAATTTTAACCACACATTTTATCGGATCCACAACTTTAATCAATTTTTATCAAAAACTTGTCAAACAAGATATGAGATCCTAGAACAATTATATAAAAAGAAATCATACCAATGAAGTTGTTATAACCTAGATACAATTCCTGGAGCATGTTCAGACTGCCAATTGCACTTGGTATGCTGCCATTGAAATGATTATGGTATAATGACATGACCTCTAGGTATCGGCAATTGTAGATATTTGATGGAATTTGTCCAGAAAGTTGATTGTATGAGAGAAAGAGTACAGTCAGTTCCGGGATACCATCACAAATATCGTTTGGGAGCCAACCTGACAGGCCATTATCTCTGAGACCAAGTTCTCTCAAAGAAGACATGTTGAAGATTCCAAATGGTATGGAACCCGTGAGCATGTTAGACCCTAAGGATAAGTATTCCAGGGCGGAAAGATTGCGAATCTCTTGTGGAATATTTCCATTTAGAAAATTGTAATCCAGTTGTAGTGTCTGTAGCTTTGAATTGTTGTGCAGCAACGATGTTGGGATGCTTCAGAGAAACTATTGTTATCCAGAAAAATGTGCTGAAGTTCTGGTATGGTTCCGAGCCATGATGGTACACGTCCAGTGAAGTTATTAGATCCCATATTTATCTCTTTTAAACGTCGCAAATGAGAAAGCTCAAGGGGTATAATCCCTGTGAATTTATTCGAGCTAATGTTTAAATAACCGAGAAATGTTAAATTTCCAAGATGTGGAGCAATGGTGCCACTGAAGCCGAAATTGGAAAAATCCAAGGCTGTAACTCTTTGCCATTTTCCACTGCAAGAAACACCAATCCAGTTGCAAATCGACGTATTAGTCAACCATTTATTGGCCAAGATATTGTTGGGATCTGAAATGATTCTTGTTTTGAAGGCAAGAAGTGCTTCTTGATCTGTGGTTAACTTATGAGCAAGACAGTTTATTGATAAAACTGCCATAGTAATGAAGAAGAAAAGTTTATCCATGACTTTGAAAATTGAGTGGTACAATACCTGTGTTGGAGATATGTGTTGGATAGAGATATGAATGGTACAATATCTGTGTTGGAGATATGTGTTGATTTTTCACATGTTTAGACCCTACAAAGAAATTAGGGGCAATGCTTGACGACGAAAAAGTCAGCTAATGAGTACAATTAACGAAAAAGTGATAAGATTTGGCGTTTCTAGAGAAAACTCAACTTGAGGAGAAATGCCAAAGCTTATAGAGGATATTAGGAAATGGCAATTGGTCTATTTGTAATAATTAATTAGTCAATATCAGCTTGCCACACCACATATTACATTAGTATATTTGACCGTATTAGATGGAGTGACCATGTTGAAGCAAATTGAATGTTTGGGGACTGATTTGAACAAAAACATGTTTGGTGACTGAAGCAAAACGGCCCTTGAAGTTGGACATTGGAAATTCTAACTATATATGAAGGATATTTGTTGTGAAAATATTGTGATTGCAAGTTGCATAAATATCGCACAAAAGTAATAAAGTGGACCTTATGTGAGTCCTGGATTATCGCTTCACGAAGACAATCTTATTTATATATGAGTTCAATTAATCTTTATTGATTAACTTTGTAGGAGATAGTATAAAATGAATTGGTTTGAGATTTTTAACCTAAAACTTTAGATTTCCAAAACGAGAAAATAATGCAATAACTTAATTGAAAGCAAAAGTTAACAATCTAGAAAAGAATGATAGTTAAAGCGTTTGGACAAACGATTTCACCTAGTTGTCATCTCTAATTCCTCCTCTCAAGATTTGTTTCCTAGAGTTGTATTCGATTGAATTCACGAATTTAAACTAATTTACCTCTCTCGAGTTCAAATTAGTCCTATCTAATTAAGTCAACTTGGCGGTCGAATGGTCCTTAATTAGATGCATTAATTCTCCTAGGAATTCAATTAAGACCGCATCAATAATAAAAGTGTATCTCTACCTTTTATCCAATCACTTGGATTTTACTACGTGGTCTAGATTAATAATTTGCTTCTCGGTTCATTACAATCAACGAGATCAATGAAATAATGGCGCTTATTCCAAGCATTAAGAAAAAAGTAAAATCAAATACTTAAACAATTTATAAGTCTAAACTTGAGATTCAAATTAAAGAATTAAAACTAGGCTACATCGTTCATCCAAACACTAAATTTAGCTACTCATGATTCGGAGAAAGAAAGCAATAAAATATCCGAATACATAACCAGTTCTCAAGAAAAGATGAAAAGATGTTGATTATCTTGCACCAAGAAATCTTGATCTTCACGTTCCAATCTTTTGATCTTCGCCTTTTTCACCGCTTCTTTTCTCCGCCTTCTTTTTGTGTTCTCCAAGAATTCAACCCCCTCTTGACCTGGGTTAGGTCTTTTATATAGTGTTTTTACTAATTTAACAACTCACGTATACGAAAAGCATTTAAAAGAACCCCGATTGGAATTAAAATAAGCCAAAAATGCTCGAGACGCTGGACAACAAGAGATCATCATGGCCGGACCATGGCGAACAAAAACAATTGCCAAAATTGATTCCAATCCACATATTGCACACTTGGTCCTCCAAAGTTTGATGTATATATTATTTGGTCCCCACTCTATGTTTTTGTCATTTTCTCCTCTTTTGTCCTCTTATTTGTCATCCAAGTCCTTCAACTTTAAATTTTGTCCTCTTTAGTCCTTAGATTTCTTCTTTCATTTCAATATAGTCCTCTTTTATTTGCAATCCAAGTCCTTCAACTTTTAGATGTTTGCAAGTTGATCCCCACTTCTCCATATTCGTACGCCTTTAGTCCCTTTTCGCCTATTTTGCTTTGTTTTTCTCCAATTTCATCCGATCTCGAGGTTTTGACCTAAAACAATTAAATAGACACATGATTAAGTAAAAAATCACTTAAGAGTACTTTACAATTGTCTAATTTTGATGGTCTAAATAAGTGTAAAATCACACTTATCAATATTCAACTAAAATTAGAAGATTGATGAGTTCAATGTCAAGAAAAAAATGTTGGGAACAAAAAGGTAAAGTGGTGAAGCATTCGAACTTAGCGTATAATTTTATCTAAAATTCAGTAAAACACATCAGCCCACTACTAACTACAAAAATGTTAGTATATATGTTTTCTTGTCCATTTGACTTCTTGATGATTTTGTTAGAAATAATGCTCTAGATAAGTTGTATTAAGGCAAGTTTTACGATGATATAAAATAATGTGATTCTTTTTTGGTTCTATGTATCCAAATTTGTTTTTATTATTGAGTAAATATTGAAGGCTTCAAGGCTATACATGATTTATGAAGTATCCA
The DNA here is from genome assembly GCA_023638005.1 of Forsythia suspensa. Taxonomy (NCBI): domain Eukaryota; kingdom Viridiplantae; phylum Streptophyta; class Magnoliopsida; order Lamiales; family Oleaceae; genus Forsythia; species Forsythia suspensa. The sequence continues at coordinate 2,793,949 of CM042670.1, forward strand.
ACACGATGGCTAAATTGTATACATGCACGAGATACAATTCATGACATGTGACCTGAATTTACATGAAATAGTTTCTAAAAGAAATTAATTAGTTGTTCATTGTAACACATCAAAATTTCTCATATTTTTTAATTGATTATTCGAGCAAGACAATTCAAATTAATGTCAAATATAATATTAATTAAATTGACTTTTAAAAATATAACGAAATTGGATAATGAAATCCAATTCTAGTTGTCGGCTTTGTCTTTTATTTTGAGCTCAACATTTAGAGGTTGTCAATTAGAAAGATACGTGGAAAATTTTTCCATGATATTTTGAAACGGTATCAAGAACTCACCCCCAATGAATGAAGAACATAGTGTAAAAATAAGCTGAAAAAATATGACACCAAAATAGGAATTAAAATGTAAAAAATCAGACTATTTAATCGATTTCTAGCAGCCATCCTTGGCTTGCTATTTTCAACTTGTCGTTCAACAGTTTCGCAACCGAAAGACGAGTTGCAAAATATTCCACGAACACTTCGACATGGTACCAAAACCTACCTCGATGAGTGAAGAACATAGACTGAAAATAAGTCGAAGGTGATGCCAAAATGGGAAATAAAAGGTAAAAGTTCGGATTACTAAATCAATTTTCTAGAAGCCATCTTTGGCTTATTATTTTGAACTATTCATTTAACAATTTTTCACTATGTAAAGATGCGTTGCGAATAACATTGCCTAAAGATAAGCTAAAACGGGAGATGCGTTGCGAATAACATTGCCTAAAGATAAGCTAAAACGGGTGACAGGAAAATGAGAATTAAAAGATAAAAAATAGGATTATTAAATCACCTTTTCACAATCATCTTTGGCTCATCATTTTGAACTTGTTGTTTAACAATTTTTCATCCAAAAGTTGCATTACGAAGAAAATAGGCTAATTTGGGTCCCCCAATAAAAATTTCCTGGCTTTGCCAATAAGGATGATGAGAAAAATATTGGGACAAGGAAAGACGGTTTGTTAGCAGCCTGAAGTTGCTCAAGGTAGATAAATTAAAGGGATAATTGCATCAAATGTCCCCAACATTGCAAAATCGTTGGGGATATGCCCCTAACCTAAAATAATAGCACCAAACGTCTCCAACGTATGAAGAAATAGGCATCGGAGGTCTCTCTTCACACTTTCCGTCCATTTTCTCGATTAAGTGATTGGAGAATTTTTTAGCGATGAAAAGTTTCCTCTGCAACTCCTAATGTTTTACAAGAGCTGTTCAAAGGCTAGCAATTTCAAACTAATACAAGCAAAGGAAACTTTGGTTTCCTCACCTACAAACGTGGTGTGTCTGGCTCACCAAGAAATAGCGGAGGTGCTAGAGTCTCTCATCCGCCATTGCACAAACAACAACGCTTTTGCTTCCACGACAAAGGTCATTCGACGGATCGAGTAAAAGTTAGGTTTCGATTTGAGCAACAAAATAGAGTTCATTCGTAGCCGGATCCATAGTTTCCTCCTTCTTCAATCTCGGGCTCTAATTTCCTCCCCATCATAATCGACAAAATGACCATTTTGATTGGGTTCATAGTGAAAACATAATTTCACACCTAACATGTAACCAACAATAATAATTCACTCAATTTGTCCGAGTTGACTCGGTGAAGATAGATCTTGCTCTTTCTTTTGTAGCGCAGAGGGCGAGTCTACATTAGAGATGGAAAGTCTTCATCGGCGAGAGAATGGAAGGAAGAAGCCACTATTCAAAGTATGCGGATCATCAATAATCGAGACGATCGGCGTGTGGGAACTATCCAAAGATTCCATGACAAGAGTACCGTTGAGGGCTCATTTGCCAACCGGAGCTGCATTTTTTCAACTCCAAAAAGAGTCGATGGCGAGATTCGACGCAAAGTAATCGAGCATTTTCCGTCTAGATGGCTTCCTTTATGTTAGCAATGGAATCGATGAGAAATGCCTAATGATGCCAAGGGGTCGATCAAGATGCCGAGGCGAGCGAGGCACGAGTTAACGCCGTGAAGGATGCGGGTTTACCTTTGGCGACTAATGGAAGTCGATTCTGTGGTGCAATCGACATCGATCGGCGGCATTTGGAAGCTCCTTGCATCGGTGGACCAACTGGAATGGACGTGGATAAATGAGCTTGAACAATTGAGGTAATTCTCACTCGCCTTTTTGGGAAATTGTGGCGCGTGCATTCCAAATTTTGAATTTGACGGAGAAAGTGGATGGAAACCGTCAATGGGGACCTCTCGATGCCTATTTCTTCATACGTTGGGGACGTTTGGTACTATTATTTTAGGTTATGGGCATATCCTAACGATTTTGAAACATTGGGGACCTTTGATGCAATTATCCCTAAATTAAAACAAGATGACCAAAAGATTTTTCCATGTAACACCATAACTATTAAGTTCATTTTGTTTTTAATGTAGTATAAATACCAGAGATGTTATAGTATATGCTAAAAATCATTTTGTGCTCAATTGAAGTGACACTAAATTGAAAATTTATGAAAGTTCGAGGACCAAAATAAAATATATTAAAACTTCCCATTTTTAGTCGAATAGACTCTAGATAGTCCTAATAAGTATGATTAGGAGTCTATAAGCCTTAGAAAAGTATTTGAAATGTTTTGAGTGAGTTCGAGTTGTATTAGGCACGGAGGGCAAAATCATCATTTCTCTAGTTGATGAATTTTGAAGTATGAAAAATAAAATTTGAAGTAATAAATAATGTTCCTAATTCATAATAAGAACATTAGAAATTATTTTGGATTTTTAAGAGGTAGTTCGGGATTTTGGTGTAGTCTAGGACAATTTGGGACAATTCGACTGAACTTGAGTGTTTGGACATTAAAATATGAAAATGAATGAGACATAATATTTCTAATGGTTAAAGTTTTGTATTTTTCTGACAACGGTAAGAAGGTCAAACGTTAATGTTTTGGTATTTTCTCTTAACTCGAATTTGCGCACTAAAAGGACTATTTGGGAAACACTTTTAGCTAAGATGGGTGTCTGGTTCCTGCAATATTTAAAGAGTTATGGCTGACCTATGGGAGTTTTGTGGGACAATGAAAGATATACAGGAATTACCTTGACCGACGGGTCTTCCATGATATGATATGAATATGATAATTAGTCATACGGGATTAACCACCTAAAGTTATGAGTTGAGCTTTCCGTCCACTTTTTTACAGATGCTTGACATCAATGTGGTATGAAATGTCGTTTTATGTTTATACTACATGATTTGGACTGTGCAGAATTTTTCGAAATACTTATTCCTTCAAATTTCTATAAATTTTCATATTGAAAGAACTTGGTTGGATGGTGGAAGCTCGATGGTGCATCCAGTCTTGGAAGACTCTAAGTTTGTTTAAACAACTTCTTATAATTATGTTTGACATGATTTTATCTAAGATAATAATTGGTGTTCAAATCTTTTATTTCCATCAGATTTCTTATAACCCGCTTAACTATGTGAATGATTGCATTTTAGTAATTTTAAAGACTTAACTACAGATTAATTTTAGTTAAATGAATGTTTTAGTGACGTTTTGGGTTTTGAACTTGGAGGTTAAGCATTTTGCAATGAAGTACCTGATTGGTTTTGCTAAAATTAAATTTTTAGCATATTTGGATAAAAGTTGATGAAATGTATGGTTGAAATGTTGATAAAAGTTGTGGATCCCATGAAATATGTGGTTAAAATTAACTTGTTGATTTTGACTCATATTTTTATCAACTTATCAAGAAACCAAACAAAGTTGAAATTAAGAATGGTTTAGCTGATGATCAAATGGCATTAACGCTTGGTTTGGTATTGCTGTGCTGTAAAAAGAATCAACTGTGGGAATAATTAGATAAGTGTTTAGTAAACTCTTGTTTCAAAATTAATATTTGTTTCAAAAGAAACATTTGAGTGTTTGGTAAACAAAAGTAATTTATTGATATAACGGTATTAAATTACTAAAAAAGACATTGATTATAATAATATTATTTTGTATTATTATTATTATCACGAGTGGTAAAATTTATTTTTTTCCTTTCATAGTAATATGTAATATTGTCAAATATTTTTAACAAGGCAATGCATTCACTATTATTATTTTAAAATAAAAATAATAAACACATAATAAATTTCAGATTTTATAAAATTACAAAATAAAAGCATAATCATATAGTGCAAAATTAATTAAATTTATATTATTTTTATACATCGCCTTTCATCAATTCGGTTATTCAATTTCTCTATTTTCATACAGAGGGAAAAACGTCAAATAATTTTAAATTATCATTAATTAATGACTTGCAAAATCCATGTTCTCAATTTCTCTATTTTCATATAATAAAAAAAAATATCAAAAACTTTTAAATTATATTTCATAGTCGAATTTATAGTGATTTTGTTTCTCAATTTCTCCATTCCAAATAACGTAAAATCACTTAAATCAGTATAAAATAAACCTAAGATATTAAATGATTTAGTTTAATTAATTAGGGGTAAAATGGGTATTTTAATAATATGTAAATGAAAAAGCTAAAAATTTGAATCGAAAAGGCGATATTTTATCGCTTCTCAAAATGTGATGTCGGTGGGTTAGATTATTTTATAATTACTTTTAAAAATTTTCAAACGCTTTAAATCAACTTCTAATTGTTTGAGAATCGGAAGTTGAAACCAAAATCAATCCCAAATGGGGCAATAAAGTTAAAGATAGAGATAAAGCGATAACTCCAAGCCCATGACAGGCTAGCACATTCTGCTGTATTTTCCTAGTGTGAGTCTCGGTACAGCCTACCACAAATACAACATGATCATCTATTTTAGGGTTAAATATCCTAGTTGCTACTAAACTTTTCAAATGTTTCCCAATTGCCATAAAACGTTAAAAAAAAAAAAAAAAAAAAAAAAAAAAAATTTGAGTTGCCACTAAACTTTTCTTAATATTTTCCAATTGTCATTGTACTTCAAAAGTTTTGAGTTGCCTCTAAACTTATAAAAATGTTATAACGTCTGCGCACTTAATCACATCTTGTTTTAAAATTAACGAGACTTAATGAATTTAACAAGATGTTATCCTAGGTATGTCATGTCATCAAACCTGTTAACTTTTAAAACGGGCGAGTGAAAGATGAGATAACATTTTGGTAAGTTCTAGCAACTCAAAAACTTTAATAATTCAACGTCCACTCGAAAACTTTTAACATTTTGATAATTTTTTGGAACAAATTACGATACACATTATACTATAATTCTATTTCAGTATTTATTATAGGATTTAACTTAGTGCCTGTTTGGTGTAGTTTAAAAATAGTTTTTTAAAAAAATTGATAAAAATTGATAAAACGTATGGATGGAAAGTTAATAAAAATTGTGGAGTCTCATGAAATACGTGATTCAAAATGAGTTTGAAAAATAAATTTTAAAATAAATTGTACCAAACATGCTCAATAGAGCTCAATTCAATCTAATATGATGTGTTGTAATTTCACAATTACTTGTTTTTACTAACAAAATTTTATTTTCTAAAAAAAAGTCTTTAATTACATTTAGAAAGTAACTTTTAAGTATAATAGCAATAGTCGCTCGAACTTGGAAAGTAATAACAAATGTAGCTAACAAGATAGCATATGCCACAACCTTAGCTGCCCTTAGAGCGTTCTAGTAGTACCTAATATAATCAAAGTAACTTGAAACTGTCGGGCAGATGTCATCTTCTTACAACATATCGTGCTTGCCATTGCACCATAAATTATGAAAAATCTCAACATCTACGCCACATTTCCGCACCATATTCACACTTCAAAAAAATTATTAAAGCTACAAAAATAATTCAATGCAATGTAAGTTGTTGAAGAAAAATCCTATCTGTTTGCTTGGGGGTTGGGGTCATGTGGAATGTGTGGTTAATAAGTGGTTAGTAAGTTGTAGAGTATTACAAAATGCTAGATAGATAAAAAGTCGTTTGAATTAACTTTAATTATAATTTAAGCTTGGCCAAACATGAGCCGTCATGGTATATTTTAAAGTTTAAAAAATTAGTTTTGTATTATATTAAACTATTCGTTCTCATGCTACATCTATATTTTTCATTCATTTCTTTTCACTTCAATTGTGTTTTTTTTTTTAAAGGAAAAGGAAAATATATTAGCTCAAGTCAGCCCGAACCTCGGACGAAATAAAAAAAAGAAACACAATTTGTCCAACGGAAAGACAATTATCTAACGTGGGAAAAGTAGCTAGTCAATGGATCACTCTATTCCCGTTTCTGGGGATATAATGACAAGAACCATTGCCTATTTCCCGAAGAAGTACTACAATATCACCTAAAATGGCTTCATCAAGTGCCAGCTAAAACCTCCAGACTACAGGTCATGGACTAGTCGGGAGAGTCACATCACACTACATCTACCTGGAGTCCCACCGACTGTGCCAACTGCAACGCCTTGAATTTTCTCGACTGAGAGGTCACTAAAATAAATATTTACATAATGTTTGACAACTCCAAATAGAATTTTCATGCCTTGAATGGTTTTATAAATGTAACTATTACGGAAGAAAACAAGCGCCAGAGAAAAATAATTTTACTTCTAAATTTTAAGGTTTTTACGTATAGTGTCGCACACAATATATTTGACCATCCAAATGAATTCCAAACATTTCAAATTTTGAAATGTAGATACTTGGGACCTTGGACTAGGCCATGTTAAAATTTCGACATTAGCTACATCGTTTTGTAGGTGAAAATGTTGGCCAAAAAGGCAGCCCGCTAAAACGTTCATAATAAATTCATACAATAGAATTTTTAGTGATTTAATTGCTTCCATTAGAACACATATAAAACTTTCCATATCCACTGATTTCACTAAAAAACTCCAAACATAAAGAGAGTTTTGATTTTTCAAAGTAAGGGCAAAAAACTGAAATTTTAGAATATAAAATGAGACAATTTCTATCTTAAATATTTTAACAACTAAACCAACATCTTGTTTTTCATGTATATTACATGATTAAATACTAAAAAAAAACATCTAAATTATAGTATTTACATCCCGATTGACTCGATCATCTCAACTCCAAAACTTAATTTAAATAAAAGAAGTCCACTTCATGTTCGCTAGCCTACACCATCGCGCCAATGCCAATCATTTCAATCTGAAAATTTGTTCATTTTGGGGTGAGTATTTGATAAGAAATACTCAGTAGAAACATATACAAACATGTGAGAAAATATATGGAATTAAATTGGTAGTACAAGAACCTACCTTGTAAATCAAAGCCTTGTTAATTTGAATTGAATAAACAAATTGGCTGCATTTTCCACAAAATAAAGGCGTGTCTTTTCTTTTTGTTCTTCCAAAATATAATAATATAACATGAAATTTAAATGTCGGAAAAAGAAAGAAATCGATGGCCGAAAGAAGGGAGAAAAATGATGCTTCCTCTTACTGCTGGGGCCGTAACTTGAGGAGAAAGAGGACTGATTTTCACTTAATGAACACTGGAATTCTATGCCTATTGCTGGGGGTATCTTTGGAGGTTGAAATAAGGGAAATTAAGGGAACTTAAGGGCTGAAAATATAGAGTGAAGGTGCAGGTGTAGGATGGGAAAATAAAAGGAGGGAAAATGGACTTAATGGGGTCCGAAATTGGGAGAGAAATGGAGGAATTTCTGGTGCTGAAAATGAAAGCTTAAGGGACGGTTTTTCTTCAGAAAAAAAAGGGAGAGAATGGATGGTTTATGGAGTGGAAGAGAGGGCTGGAAGTGGGGTTGAATAACTCTAAATTAGTGGATGAACAATGAGGGGAAGAAATGGATTAAGTGGCTGGTTTTATCACTGATCATGGAGCAGTTTTGGGGAGCATCCTTAGGCACCTTTCTGGCAACTGAGGGAGGGGTCTTGGGGTGGTTTTTCTGAAGGGAAAATGGCTAAAAATAGAGGGTGGAATATGTGGGGAAAAGGAGTAGGAAATAGGCTAAAATGAGGGAAATCATGGGTGGTTAAGACTTTAGGTTTTAGGGGCTGTTTGGGGACTGATTTTGGCATGGGATTAGGGGCTGTTATGGGGTGTAATTTGGCATGAGATTAGGGGCTGTTTGGGTGTTTAATTAGCATAAAGAAATTGGTTTGGTGATTGACAAAAATTCCAATCTGATTGACACAAAAGATAAGACAAATACGTGAAAAAAATCCTAACGTATTACAAGTTCATAGCAACGACAATCGGAAATTGAAATTTATTTTTAGTGAAAATTTAAACGCCAACAAAGGTTTTCGGTCGTTACACCAGCCGTAGTCCCTCCTGTTGGATTTATTTACCGAATTCATAAATACAGATGATTACACATCTATGACTTAAAACCATCATGCTTCAGAATTATCAAGATTAAAACCGAAGCGAAGCGCACAATTCATGATTCTTTGATCGAACTAGGTTATGGTCTTCCAATTGATCCGTGGTTTTCTCCTTAGTGTCTCTTGTTGATGGGGATACAAAAGTTATGAAAAGCTACGCTCAATTAGGGACCATGACTCAGATATATAACTCTTGCAGGCGCTTATTATATTTCAACGTTGTTAAATTGGCCCCTCATCAATTTAAAACATTGTATCCATCTCTACACTTTAATCTCATGACACTTAATACTCATTAGTCCAAAATAGTCTTAAGTGGATCACTTTATTGACTAAAACTTTAAGATAGCACCACACATTTTAATATATACATGTTTGACCCCACATGTTGAATTTTATCCAACAATCTCCCACTGGGCCATACATGTATCCTTACAAATGTGCACACTTTATGAGCTTAAAATTTTGCTATCATCATTGTTAAGGGTATTTCCAAACAATCTCGTCCATTAACCATATCAATGTAGGATCAAAGCGACTTTCATTACATTAATCGTAACTAAATCCATCAATGGTCACATACACCAATACAACCAAATGACATAGATCAATCATGAGAGTGTAGTATGAAAATTACATGTTATGTGATCCAAACACGTCTATTTTCAATTGGTCCAACTTTATTTCTTAAGTGAGATCAATACCAAACATAATGTAACAGAGTGGAATGAATCAATACTTTATTTATGTACGTAAAATAATCCAAATACACAAATGTATCCAAAAACAAACATAAAGCAACCAAAATACAAACTCTCACTAAAACATGATATCCTCAAGAAATACAAGACTCATACGACAAAGGTGTGCTCATGAAAAACCTTGGGTGGTAATCTCTTAGTAAGCGGATCTGCAATCATGAAGTTTGTCTCAATATGCTCTATGGAAATCAGTCCATTATGTACCATTTCTTTCACAACCAGGAACTTAATGTCAATGTGTTTTGACTTAGTTGAACTCCTGTTGTTATTAGAATATAACACCGCAGAGTTATTGTCACAATATAACTTTAATGGTCTTTCAATGCCATTCGAATGCCCACCAAATGACAAAAATTTCGCAGCCATATCTCATTATTAGATGCCTCATAACATGCTACAAACTCTGCGCCATAGTGGAAGAAGCTACGAGTGTCTGCTTAGCACTCCTCCATGATATAGCTCCTCCAAACTAGCGAGATATATGCAGCCTGATGTGGATTTTCCACTGTCTTGGCATCCCGCAAAATCAAAATCGGAGCACCCTACGATCTCTAACTGATCTGATCTACTGTATGTAAGCATGCAATCTCTTGTTCTCTTCAAGTACCTCATAACCCTTTTTGCTACTTTCCAATGATTCATCCCAGGGTTACTTAAATATCATCAAAGATTCCAACAATGAAAGCTATATTTGGACGTGTACAAACCTAAGCATACATCAGACTCCCAACAGCTGATGCATAGAAAATCTTCTGCATTTCCTTAACTTCAAGATTATTTTTCGCAATCGATTGAGACCGGATTTGTCTCCCTTGCAACAGGGGTATCCGCTGGTTTACTATCATGCATGCCAAACCTTTTAAGAATTTTATCGATATAGCTCTTTTGTGACAATCCAAGAATACCCCAGGAGCGATCTCGGTATATCCGAATCCCTAATACAAAAGAGGTGTCCCAAGATCTTTCATCTTAAAATTTCTTGACGAAAACTCTTGGTTTCGTGCAACATGCCTATATCATTAGTAGCAAGCGTATATGTCGTCAACATACAAAACCGTGAAAATATGCTTACTCCCATCGAACTTGTGATATACACAATCATCAACAATATTTATCTCAAAACCAAACGAGATAATCACTTGATGAAATTTGTAGTACCACCGACGGAAGCTTGCTTGAGTCCATAGATAGATTTCTTTAATTTGCAAACCATATTCTTCGCGTCTCCCGACACAAAAAGTTTTCTCGTTGCACCATATAAATTGTCTCATCAATGTCTCCATTAAGAAACGTTGTCTTAACATCCATCCGATGTAACTCAAGATCAAAATGTGCAACAAGTGCCATGATCATCTCCGAAAGAGTCTTTCATTGAAACAGGAGAGAAAGTCTCTTTGAAGTCAATGCCTTCCTTTGTGTAAAGCCTTTAGCTACAAGACGAGCCTTATATCTTTCCACATTACCTTTGAATCCCGCTTTGGTTTTAAAAATCCATTTACAACCAATGGGCTTCGCACCTTCAGTAATGGGACAAGATCCCAAACTTTATTGTCTTGCATAGACTTATACTCCTCATTCATGGCATCAATCCACTTGTGAGAATCAGAACCCTTCATGGCCTGATGGAAATTGATTGGATCATCTTCTATCATTCTATTATTTTTCTCATGTTCTTGGAGAAATACTATAAAATAATCCGAAATAGTATTTTTTCTTTCTCGAGTGGATCTTCTTAATGGTATTGGTTCTTGAGGTTGTTGAGTTTGTACTTCTGGAATAGTGGGATGTTCTTCAACATTATCTTGCTGAGGTTCTGGATATACTTCTTGATCAATGATGATACAGAGACCACCGCACATCGTCAAAAAGTAATAGTAGGAATCGAAATCAATTCTTCCTCGGTTTCTTCCTCAAAACAATGTCTCTAACCTTATTTCTCTTCCCAAACTCAACATCCTCAAAAAATGTTGCAGTCCCCGTTTCAAAAATTGACTTAAGTGTGAGATTATAAAATTTGTAGCCCTTGATCGCTCGTAATAACCAATAAAATAGCCGCTACGCTTTTGGAGTCCAATTTATTTTCATGTGGCCTATAAGGCCTAGCTTCACCGGACATCCCCAAATGTGGAAGTGCTTTAGAATGTGTTTTCTACCGCTCAAAGCTCATAAGGTGTTTTAGTAGCGATTTAGTTGGTACTCTATTCGAAATATAAGTCGAGCCTTTAATGCTTCTCCCAGAGTGATTTTGGTAAAGTAGAATGACTAATCATACTCCTTACCATGTCCTTAAGAGTTCTGTTTCATCTTTCGCCCACACCATTCATGCTAGGTGATCCCGGCATGGTGTCTTTGTGGAGGATTCCACATTCCTCTAGGAATTTAGCAAATGGTCCCGGACGTTGTTCACACGAATCGTCCATATCTCGCCGTAGTACTCATCACCACGATCGACCTAACGCTTTTAATCCTTTTGTTGAGTTGATTCTCAACTTTAGCTTTGAAAGCCTTGAACATGTCCAAAGACTCGCATTTTTCATGAATAAGATATAGATGTCCATAACGTAAGTAATCGCTCATGAATGATATAAAATATTGTTGACCATTCCAAGAAGCCGTGAGGGAACGGTCCCACAAATATCTCGTGTGTATCAATTCTAAGACGTCCAAGTTCTATTGGCACCTAACCTTTTTGTTTTGGTCTGTTTTTCTTTGATACAATCAATACAAACATCAAAGTCCGTAAAGTCCAGAGAATCCAAAATGACATCTGACACAAGTTGTTCAACTCTTGTTTTTGAGATGTGACCTAAGCACTTGTGCCATAATTTTGCCGAATTTTCTTTATTTAATTTTCGCTTAGTACCACGTGATTCCACATGCAAGGTTTCATTATATGACGCAATAGTATCAAGCAAATATAAGTTATCGTATGAACATAATGAACCAGTACCAACAATATTTGAATTTGATGAAAGACTAAATTGACAATTTTCAAAAGAACAATGATATCCAAATTTGTCCAATAAGAAAATAGAAACCAAATTCGCTCTAAACGATGGTACAACAAAAGTGTCTTTCAAATCCAAATAAAAACCAGTTCCTAACAATAACCTAAAAGTGCCTATTGCTTCAACTTCCACCGATTTTCCGTCATTCCACAAAGATGAATCTTTCAAAGATCATTTGGCTTTCGGTAACAGTAACCCCGCATAGAAACACTTATGTGAGTAGTAGCACCAAAATCTAACCACCAAGTGTTTCTAGGTAATCGAAGCTAAATTAATCTCGAATGACCAAATTAAGAAATGTACCTTTCTTTGCTCGCTGTGCAATGTATTTGGTACAATCCTTCTTTAAATGTCCAGACTTCTACATAAAAGAAACAACCCTCTTTGCCTTTATGTGGTTTCTTTTGTTCGGACCCTTAGCGCTTCATATTCTATTTTTATTTTCTTTTCCTTATTTTTGGAGGTACTTGCCAAATTAGCAATTTTAGTTCTCATCTCGCTTCAACATTTCTTCCTTTTGCACACAATAAGAAATGAGCTCATTTAGAGTCCATTTCTCCTTTTGAAAGTTGTAACTGACCTTAAATTGATTGAAATGTACAGAAGCGATATTAATAATAAATGCACGAGCAAGTCATCAAACAAGTTGAGCTTTAGTGCTTTAAGTTTTGAAGCAGTGATGAGACATCCAGATGATGTACTCCCTTATGCTCTCCTTGCTTTTATACTTCATTGAAATAAAGCTTTGCGGCGTGCTTGTTTCACCTTTTATCGTTTTCGCAAAACGCTTTTCAATTTCAAAGAAGGAATTCTTTGGCATCGATTACCTCCTCGACATCTGCGTCCCCAAAGCTTCGGAATGTCGTGCTTAATGATCATAAGACTATGCGATTTGAGCATTCCAACTTCTCAAAGTTCCTCCCGTCATCGGTGAACTTGCATCCGTAAGAAAGTAGGTTTCTCAATCACGAGAGCAAGGTCGAGATCCATGCGCCCAAGAACAATTAAAACGTTCTCTTTCCAATCGTTGAAGTTTGACCCATTAAGCATGAAGATTGAATTGATATTTGCGATATTGTAGAAGTGGATGAATGAGTCAGATAGAGAAAGAGATAGAAATAGCTTACATTAGTACTTTATTATGCAAATAATAATTTCAAATATATTGGTAAGGCCCATCACAAGATACCTAGCACAACATCAATATTTAGTCTTTGGACATAAATATTGACTGTAAGCGGTACCTCGATGTAGCAATCAAACACTGACAATAAGACATGTCAATCAATAAACCTTTCTTTGGACTGATTTATTGATCACACATTAAACCAAATAATTGTCACGCGTTTATCACCATAGGTGCATGTGAAATTCCAGCCAAACATTGACCTTCCTTTGGGCCGATCAATATCCGCAGGAACAACACACACACTAAACCTTCTAATATTCAAAGTTAATTAATTTCTACAATAGAGGTTACTTTGGCAACATGTTGCTTCAATTAATTCACTTTGGAATATTATATTTCTCAAAAGAGTCCATCATACCAAAATTTGAACTTGAATTAACTATTTTGCATATATTTAAAACTTTAGGATTTGAATTTTTGAAGTTCAAAGCTTTAGGATTAAGTAATCATTAAGTTGGAGGGTTAAATTGCAATTTAATTAGACTTGATTGGCCAATTATGAAAGATTTTAAGCTTGAAGGACTAAATTGCAATTTACCAAAAACTTTAGTGGCCAATTAATTAAAATCTTAAACTTTAGGGACTGAATCATAAAATTCGAACTTTGAGGGCCCAACTTAATTGATTACTAAAACTTTAGGGACTTTTTATAAATTTAGAAGTCTAAAGGGCCAATTTAAATGAATTTAAAAATTTAAGGTTTAATTAAATAAGGAATAACCATGAGGACTAGAGATTAAATAAACCAAAATTCTAAAAATTACAAACTAGCCCATTAGATCTTCTAATTCCGAAGGAGGTCCCTAGGCTAAAATCACAAAATGCAACATCTGTGGTTTGAAACCCTAGTCACCGCCGACGCTAGAGATCGCGCCGCAGAGACCGCGGCGTTCACCTGCTGGCGTTGACCAGCTGCAGTGCCATCTGCGGCGTTGACCAGCTGTAGTTTTCCTCACGGCAATGACGCCGCCTCCGTCATGAACACCATCTTCTACTGCCGCGTGTTCTTCTTCACTGACGGCTCAATCCATCAACCAACAACAACCCACATCAATATCCGACCATAAAATCCATAAATTCGATCAATTCAATATACACATTGCAAAAAAAAAGTGAAATCCCAAATTCTTGAAGAATATATATATATATATATATATATATATATATTCTGGAATAAACATGCATAAAATTGGAATCATATATATCTATATATGAACACAGTTTTCAACAATTGCACGTATATATATACATAATATATATGAATTCTCCATGAAATATATGCAGGCCATGAATTCAAAATTTCATAAAAAAAAAAGGATCATGTCCATATAAATATAGATCTGATAATACAATATGAAGGTGGCTCTGATACCACTTGTTGGATTTATTTACCGAATTCATAAATACAGATGATTACACATCTATGACTTAAAACCATTATGTTGTAATTATCAAGATTAAAACTGAAGCGGAAGCGTACCTGAATCCATGATTCTGTTTGATCGAACTGGGTTATGGTCTTCCAATTGATCCGTGGTTTTCTCCTTAGTGTCTCTTGTTGATGGGAATACAAAGAGTTATGAAAAGCCACGCTCAATTGGGGACCATGACCTGTATATAAAACTGCAGGGCAGTTATTGTGTTTCAACGTTGTTAAATTGGCTCCTCATCAATTTAAAACATTGTATCCGTCTCTACACTTTAATCTCATGACACTTAATACCCATTAGTCCAAAATAGTCTTAAGTGGATCACTTTATTGACTAAAACTTTAAGATAGCACCACACATTTTAATATATACATATTTGGCCCCACATGTTGAATTTTATCCAACACCTCCCGCACAGCCATTGCTTCGGCATCCTCTATCAACAAACTCCCAGCTAATATGTGGGATTGTGCAGCCAAAACATTCTCCTCCTAGTCCCGAATTACAGCTCCTATTCCAATGTGACTAGGCTCTCCGCCTCTTTAGAAATCAGCCCCATTGCCACATCCAGTAAGCTACCAGCCCTTTTCGGTAATCTCCCATGGACCTGGCTAATATGTTATCCCCAAATTGTCCAAAATAGGTAGAAAATATATCCCACAAGTGCTTGACCCAGAAGATTTTGAGTTACCCCTGTCAACACATCTCTGAAATCAGGGCAGGTGGAGAATCTTTTTATTATGAAACATAGGCCAGCCTCCTTCCACACTGCCTTCTCCCAATGACACTAGAAGAGTGCATGAGCTGTTGATTCCACCCGGGCAAAAAACCCACACCTATCAGAGTCACCTATTTTTTGATTGAGCACAGAGTCCAAAGGAAGACACGAATGTTAGACGATACATTCAAGTCCCAGGCAAAGGTTCACCAGTGATTTAGGTGATCATAGCTGGATGCTTTGGCCCTTTGCTATAATTATATAAGCACCATGTCTCTCGATCGGACCGAATACCGACCATGAGGTACAAAGTGCCAAATCAGCTTCTCATTTCGGTGCCAGAAACCCAACGGGGTGGAGAGTATTGAGTCTCTATCCACCAGGATCAAATTGTTAGTAATTCTTTTATCAACCCATCCGTTACTGAGATCTGATCACTGACTTGAGAGACCCTTGCTGCTGAAGGGATAGAAATCGGCCTAAAGGATAGAAGGTTTGGAAGCCATGGGTTAGAGAAAATTCTAATGCCAGATCCATCCCCTACTCGCTAACGAGAGCCTGTTGGCGAATTTCTCTCCCTTACAAAATACTAGCACCATAAGAATGAGGCACCGCTTAGAATCCATGCATGAAAGAAGACCGACTGCTTGTAGTATTTTCCTTTAAAAACTCGGGCACTAGTAAGGAATGATCAGCATAGAAGCACCAACCATGTTTAGCTAGGAGAGCTTGGTTGAACAAAGATGTAACGACCATGGATTCTCTCCTACAAACCTCTAGCTTTAGGGGTTCTTCCGTGCACCGATAGCTTACGTACTGTCCACCGGAGGTTGGGCTCTAAACTGGATTTCTTTCGCGTCCCCAGTGAATTGACCCTTGACCTCTCCTCTCATTTTATGGGCTATTCTGTACGTCGATAGCTTACGTACTGTCCACTAAATGTTGGGCTCTAAACTAGATTTCTTTTGTGTCCCAGTGATTCGAACCCTTGACCTCCCCCCTTAAGAAGAACTTATGGTCAATGCTTGTACCAATTGAGCAACTTGCCCAATTGGTACTAGCATTTACTATAAGTTCCTCTTAATGGGAGATGAATGGTTCGAATCGATGGGGACGTAAAATAAATCCAGCCTCGAGCCCAACCTCCAAAGATGAACAATACGTAAGCTATCGGTAAGACTGAATAGCCACATCAAGCGAGAGGCTTGTTGAGAAAGTTCGTAGTCGTTACAATAGACATCTTACGAAACCAAAAGCTCTATCCCTTTTAGCATGCAATGTTCGACCACTTGACACAAGTGTTCCCCTCCTAACCTTGTCTCCATCCCACCAAAATCTCCTCATCAATGCTCTCAAAACCTCACAGTGCTCACAAAGGCTAATAGAAGTCAAAAGTGCTCATCATATAGGTCGGGATTGACTAGAGCACCGATTTAATGAGAACTTCCGGCCCTTTAGCATTGAAACACCTGCTTTCTTACGCCTCACCACCGGGAGGAGAGGCTTAAGTATTTATCATGAGATTGCAACGCTTGAAGTTCGAACATGTGCAAAATGTTGGCACTCATCATTGTCCCCTCATTCAGTGAAGGTAATTTTAGATTTTTCAAAATTTATTTTCCGACTAGAGGTCTTTTCATAAGTGGCAAGGATTTCCAACATGGTAACACAATCTAACTGCTTGGCACATAAGAAAATTAATGAATCACCTGCAATGAATAAGTGATTAATCATCGCCTCCCTAGAAAGTCCGAATCCCACAATTTTTCTCCTATCTAAGCCCACCGTCATAGTCCCGAAAAGACTTCGCACATAGAAGAAATAAATACAGAGAGATAGGTGAGGGACACCGCTGCATCTCTCAAGGAATAACCATTCATTGAAGTGTCCCATTTAGAAGAAAAGCAAACATTGTGAATGATATACTGGATGAGATCATTCTCAACCAATTCTCTGGATCCCCATCTTCTCCATTACTGCTATCAGAAAATCCTACTCAACCTGGTCATACACCTTGCTCATGTCTAATTTTACTACTATAACTCATTTCTCCAATTGTATTTGTTGGCCATAGAATGTAGAGATTCAAAGGCCACAACTACATTATCTGAAATTAGTCTCCCAAGAATAAAAGCACCATGGTTTTCGGATATGACATATGGAAGAACCACTTTCACGCAGTTTGCAATAGTTTTGGTAACTATTTTGTAAGAGTATGTTACATAGGCTAATCGGTCGAAGTTAGCAGGAGAGAAAACCTGACTCTTCCTAGGTATGAGGAAAAAATTGGTGGAATTTATCGAAGCCACGAACATGCCCTCATTCAAAACTTCCAACACCGCCTACATGACTTGAGAGTCCAAGTAGTCCCAATGTTTCTGATAGAAGGCTGAATGGAATCCATCAGGTCCGGGGCGTTCGTGGGACATGTACCTTGCATAGATTAAAATGAAATAGCTTACCTGATAAACGAGTGTTTATACGAAAAATGTGTGAATCTAATATGGAGAGAGAAATGTTTCTCTTGTCAATTCTCAATCTCTCACCCATTTTGTAAAGGGGATCTTGTATTTATAGTTGAGATCCCCGTTTGCTGACGTGGAAAGGGACTACAAGAAATTTATGTTCCGCATACAAAAAAAAATTGTGGGGAAATGTTATTTTTTGTGGGGAAAAACATTTCCCGACGAAAATTTTTGTAGGGAGGTTTGTGGGGCAAACATCGTGGGGAAAGGTATAAGACGGAAAAATATGAAAATTTGTGTGCTAAAGTCTCTCCCTACAAATAGGGATGACAAAAATATACGATCCGTCCCAAACCCGATGGATATCCGATCCGAATAGAGCAACAAATTCTCGATCCGTAGATCAGTGGGGCAAATCGGATCGGATCATGTGTGATCTGATCCGATCCTATTTGCCTCGTTAGAAAAATATTGAAAGAAAAAATTATAAAAAAAGTAGTAAAGTAATAAAACTTGTTTCAATGTTTGTTTAATTTTTTGAATGACAATTGACAAAAATTAAAAAAAAAATTATACATGGATCAGTATGCGAATCAGAGCATTGATCCGTACTCGATCTCGATCCAATCTGCCTCGATCCGCTTCGATAAATGGCAGATCAATTCGCAAATTTGGATCTTCTAAAATTGATCTGGGGCGGATATGGATCAAGCCAATCCGATCCGATCCGATCCGGTCCGAATCTACCCCTTTGCCATCACTACCATCCACCCACTCCACCGCATCCGCAACTGTCACCCACCACCGTACGTTTCTCTATGTCCCAACCTCAGATTCCCCATTTTGGGTAGAGTAATTCTTTTCTCCATTGTTGGTGATTATCACCAATTTAGGCGATGATGAGGCCCTTATTCATTGTTTAACGAGTTGTGATGTATTTTAATTCGTTAGACAAAGGAATGAATGGGCCAATGTCACATAGATCGATGATGATCACCACTAACGATGAATATCGTTATTCTTTCTCGTATAACGTTATGCACATAAATGCAAAACCGCCAAAAATCTTAGAATCAAGAACAAGTCCAATGCTAAGTCCAATTAGAAAATTTTGTAAACAATGCGAAAAATCTCTATTAAATTAGTGCGTCAATAAACTAATCCAAAGGTACACCTAACTAATCCATGTCGAACCCCATTTGTTTTAGTAATTTCTAAGTATGTTGGAGCCATGAAATTTATCAGGCATGACGGCAGAGGTCCACGACAGGCTGTGGATATGGGGGTGCTGTGGTTAGGTGGGGGCAGTGGGTTGAAGGTTTGTAGGAAAATGAAAACATTTTTCTGTTTCATTTTTATTATTTGTTTTCCACTTTTTAATTTTTATTTTTCACTTTTTGTTTAATACGGAAAAGTGCATTTAGAAAGAACAAATTTACCAACATGTGCATGATTTAACAATATTTTTAGAATAACAAATAGTTTGATGAGTGAAACTCTGCTATATGTTGGGTATAAAACCCCTATAGCAACCAAACTTTGTTGGAAAAATAACAAGAAATTGGCAATCTTTCAATTCTAAATGTATTGAGTGTACCGAGTATCTCTCAAATTGGGCCAATTCCATCTTTTGTTTTCAACATGTCTACTTTGAAAGTGATCAACTTTGGCGACAATAACCTGTCTGAAAGCCTCATGGTTGACATTTATCTTTATCTTCCCGAACTCGAGAATATATATATATATATCTTTATTCCAATCAGCTTACAAGTGGCATTCCAGCAACATTTGGAAACCTTACTGGGCAAAGATATATATATATATGAAAACAACTTGACAGGTACATATATATAACAACTTCTACATCATTAACAACTTTCATATAATACTTTTTGGTTCAACTCGATTTATGATGTCAAATACATGATTCAACATGGAGTAGAGTAATGGCTCAATTTGTTCGAAAATTTACAAAATTAATCAGTTTGATGAGATGTAATGATGAGTTTAAATGTAATAGCAAATATACGTCAATGACTTGTCCGAAACTATAAAGTTGAGAGAACAATAAAGCATATATAAATTAAATACAGGTCGTACATTGAAAACTAAAGAGTTTCAAAAAATAGTTGACTTACATTTATTCATAAGTAAATAAACTTCATCTTTACTTTCTATGTTAGTCTTTGTATGCTAGAAATATAAACTTCATTTATTTAGATAAGTTAATTTTGTGTCTTTTGATATTATTAGTTAATTGAGTAATGTGATACATACATGTATAAATCTATTCATATTCATGTATTTAGAGCATTCTATGAATTGTTATATAGGAGGAATTTGTATTGCCAAGAACTTTTTCGTGAGTGAAAGAGTTGTGCTTGGGTGTATTGCTTTTTTGTGGACTCCGTCTTTAATAAACGAAGATTATTTGTGTGTCAATACTTGTGTTCTTGATGTTGGTTATACCTATAGTATTGACTAGAGAGATTTTGTGGGTTTCCATATTTGTTAGATGACGGTTTTTTGTCAAGAATTGTTTAGTTCTTGATGATTTGATGTGTATCTACTCATTATTTTTTTATTATATTGGAAGATTAATTGGAGTTGGGTTGTGGACATTGGTACGTTCACTACAAGAATTCTATGTTTTGCATACAAAATATATTTGTAGGGAAATGTTCATTTTGTAGGGAAAAACCTTTCCTATGAAATTTTTTTTTTGTAGCGGCGCTTGTAGGGCAAACATTGTGAGGAAATGTATAAGACGACAAATTGTGAAAATTTGTGGGCTAAAGTCTCTCCCTCAAGAAATCCTTTAAAGACGAATATAATTTGTCGCCTAAGTTCTTTTCTCAACAAAATTATTTGTCTACTAAAGTTACTTTGACCCACGGAACAAGTTTTGTAGGCACAAGACAAAAATTATTTGATGGACTAAATCAACTTTTCCCTACAAATAAATTTTTGTGTGTCGAAAAAATTTTGTGGGCCAAATTCTACTTTTTCTACAAATGATATTTTATGGGAAAAGAGTATTTATGAGCTAAGTATTTTTTTTTTTTTTCCCAACAATGACATAATTTGTAGGAGAAATTAATTATTTTATATAACTTTTTGTATTATGTTAATTTTTTTACCCGCTTCAAAATAATGTAAAGATGCAAAAAAGACAATAAATTAAATTAAGACCTTATAAGTGTCAATCAATATAATATTGAACCCAAAATATTGTATCAACATACAAATAAAACCATTCACTAAGATATATGGTTACATCTAAACTTAGCACCTAGAAACGAACATCATGATTTTCGGTTCAGCATTTGGATTGTCAACAACAGGATCTCCTCAAAAGAGTATCATCGGGAAGTTGTTGCTCATTTGCCCTTTCTGCAAGATATTCATCAACTTTAGCAAGCATCTTATCCTACAATAAATTAAAACAACCCACAAAACATATTAAATAGCCTACAAAAACAAAGTTTGTTAGAGATATAACATAGCCGAATAATTTTTGGGCACACCAGATAACATAGCAATACTACATGTGTACTATCGCACACCAAATATAACATTGGATCAGAATGAACACCTTGTGGGGATCGACCATCTGCCAATCTTGTGCTTCTATCTGAACGATGATGTGGTGGGTTAGAGTCGGAGCTCGGTGTCCTGAGATGAAGTGGTGCTGGATGAGATTGCCTTTGAGGCTGTCTGTTCCTCTGTTTGAAGAAATATGAATTGATCAAAACGTATAAAATAACATGCACTATTGCACAAGAAACCATTCCTGACTGTAAGGCTACCTTGATCTTGGCATTTGATCCACTTATAGAAAACCTAATCGACGGAAACACTAATGAAAGATGGAAGTTAATGTTTAGTGAGTATTAGTTGGACACAAAAGTCATACCAAACTAATACTTACCAAGCAGTGTCCATCAGTAAAATACTTACCAAACTAATTGCAAAATATTCTTTACATCACTCAAATAATTCACAACCATTTGATTTCCATTGACGGCCACAGCTGATCCAAGCACATCTTTCTCATTTTCATCGAGTACGTCAGTCCACGAAGTGGGATCATTCATATCAACTCGGACTAGCTTGTATTTTGGAGCATTCTTATTAGTCCGAAATGTGAAAACAGAGTCATCATTTGCAACATGATCATATGAAGCCTCAAAATTATCAACAAGCTTGACAAAGGAAAGCAGTTCTTTTTTCCCTTATAACCTTCAAGCCCACTAGATAGTGCTGGTAGGTCATAGTAATAAATGTTGTTGACAGGATCACAATTTTCAAAGTGTATAAGAGAATATACTGCACATTCAGAAGGAAAAAGGAAATTAATATATAGAATAGAGAAATAAAATCTTAGGACAGGGATAAAACAAAAGAAAATTTAAACAAAAGACAGTCAAAGTTTTTATCTCCAGAAAATAAGATAAAATCCGAATTATCGAAACCGAGAATAAAATTGTTCGCGCAATCTCACAAGGAAATTCAACACTGAATATCAGGTCTAGAATCTTGTTTAGGTATAAGGCCAATATACCAGGTACAGCTCCAGACCACATAATGAGGTTTAAAATGACTTTGACATGTGTGCTTCTCTTTAACATCAAAAGCGATTGTGTTAATATAATTTTGATAGAATTTAAATATTTTTTGTACTTGTCAAATAATAAACTCATTAATTTTGTAAAGTTATGTTGTTCCAATGGTGGGATTTTATTTCTAATTGTCCCATGCCTTTGCTAAGTTAAAAATTCTAACTCTTTGTTTAATAATCTAATAAAGTTTTAATAATCGCCTCTCGTAAGAAGCGACAAAAAAAATACAACTTCTTAAGATTTTCAAATGAATCATCTTAGATATGCACGCATGAACTCTCAAAGTCGCACAAAAATCCTCCCTTTTCCTTGTGAATAATTTAAAATATTAAAATCTAACATGCTTCCAAATATTACAAGATATTCAATTTTCTGATCTAGTGTCATCTAAGGTGCAAATCACCATTGTAATCAAAATTAGATTTTTCTAATCCAATGTGCTCACAGAGAGAAAATGAATGTAAGAGATATGTTATATAGAGCTTCCTGTTATCCATGAGAAAAGGGAGAAGGCTTCTCACTTACAAATGCCTTTCATTATCTATGTTCATGGTTTCAACCAAAATGATGTTGCACGTGTGGTAGTCAAAATCATGGGAGTCGATCAAAATTTCTAGCCAGAAAAATTCAATCACGGCCGACTTGAAAAGAGATTAGAATGCAAAACCTCCTAATGGATCTGGTTTCAAATTTCACAAGGTAAGATAACCATTATTAAAGGCCCTAGGATATGCATATCTAACATAAAAAAACAAATGATAAAAACAATAAATCTCACATAAATGGCAACTGAACAAGAACTGGAACCTACAGAAATCTTCTTACGCCTCGTCTCGCAAAGATAAAACACCCTAGCATTTTGAAAATATGATCATATACATGAATTTAAAGTTGTATAAAATTCTAATTTTGTTTATACATACTCTAATCAAATTTTAATTTATAACATTATTAGTAAGAATGTTATAATTAAAAGTTATAAAAAAAAATATATGTTGTTGATTTTTTCATTGAAAAAAAAAATTAGAAATGTAAAAGCTCACCATAAAAATAATAATAATAATAATAATAATAATAATAATCAGATGAATGAGATCTTTTTCGAAAGTTACTATTCACCTTGAAAAGTTTGTCGAGTTACTATTCAACTCGACAAACTTTTCGAGATTAAATAGTAACTCGAAAAATTTATTGTTCACAAAATAATTTTTTTTTGTATGTGGACTTTTCATTTTGAATAATTAGTGACCATTTCTATATTTTAATAATTAGACACATGAAATTAAAAATTTGTGTACTCGCTACATACATGAATTATTTAAAGAGATAAATATTGTAATTGTTAGATACTAAGATACATGTATCGAGATAAATGTGTTCATTGAAAATTCTATAATAAGCCATGTAACGCTCACATAAAATTAAGTGATTTAATGAACTTGCTACATGAATTATTTAAGTAGTGAATGTAGTAATTGATAGATGCATATATTGGAATAAACATATTCAGTGAACATCCTATAAAAAGGCACACAATCTGATAATGCTACAGATTTTGTAAGAGGAGTCAATCGAAGAATAAACTTTGTCTTGAATTGTTTTTGCCATTTTAAAGTAAATCTCAAATTTTCTATAAATTGACATTCTTCCAAAATTATCGAATATTAAATAAAAAGTGAAAAAATATACAGGGAAAGAGGGTCATAATATAATTAATTTTTGTTTACACCTACTCTAATCAAATTTTAATTTATAACATTATTAGTAAGAATGTTATAATTAAAAGTTATAAAAAATAAAATATGTTGTTGATTTCTTTCATTGAAAAAAAAAATTAGAAATGTAAAAGCTCGCCATTAAAAAATAATAATAATAATAATAATCTTCAAGATGAATAAGATAACTTTTTTGAGTTACTATTCACCTCGAAAAAGTTTGTCGAGTTGAATAGTAACTTGACAAACTTTTTCAAGTTAAATAGTAACTCGAAAAAATTACTGTTCACAAAAAATTTTTTTATTTTTTTTTTTTGTATGTGGACTTTTTCATTTTGAATAATTAGTGACCATTTTTATATTTTAATAATTACACACATGAAATTAAAATTTTGTGTATTCATTACATACATGAATTATTTAAAGAGATAAATGTTGTAATTGATAGATACTAAGATACATGTATCGAGATAAATGTGTTGATTGTAATTATTTTTTTGTGGCTTTCTCGAGTTACTCGAGAAAGCCAAAAAAAAAAAAAATTTGTGGCTTTCTCGAGAAAGCCTTAAATGTTAAAAAAAAAAATTTAAAAAATAAAAATCAAATGTTGTCGGCTTAAAAATATTTTCAAATTGCATGTTTACAATTTGTTTATAACATAAAACAAAAGGTTCAAGTATTATCATTAATTGTTGATTGTTTTCATTGAAAAAAAAAAATTAGAAATGGAAAAGCTCACCTTTAAAAAAAATTTATTTGCGTGAACAGTAAACTCGGAAAAAAATTTTGAGTTACTATTCAACTCGAAAAAGTTTGTCGAGTTGAATAGTAACTCGACAAACTGTGTCGAGTTAAATAGTAACTCGAAAAAGTTACTGTTCACCAATTTTTATTTTTTTTTTTTATGTGGACTAGCATAAGTAATTTTAGTGTCATAGTTTTTGTCCAAATGTTAACATTTTTTTGTATTAGCCGCATTTATTGACTTTTATATAATTTTTTTTAATTTTAAGTCTTAAATTCAATTTGACAAATTTGTAACTTTTTTTTTTTTGTGTCGAGTTACTCGATAAAGGGAAAAAATATATAATTTTTGGTAGGAAAAAAAAATTAATTTTTGGTCGAATAACTCAACTAAGGGAAAAAAATTAAATTTTTATTTTTGGTTGAGTAACTCGACAAAGGTTAAAAAAAAAAAATTCCCGACAAGGCCCAATTTTTTTATTTATTTTTTTTTGTCGACTTTTTCCATTTTTTTCCTCCATATTCTAGTAGGATAATTCGGTAAGCATTTTAGTAAGTCAAACATGCCGCTTGTTGTTGGCTCGACAAACACACACTGAAATAAAAAAAATTAATAAAAAAATTAAATGCTCGATATTTTAAAAAAAATACATAAATATAATTTATCATTTGTTCATGTTCTATTTTTTTTATTTTTTTGGTCGAACTCCAGTTAATAAAAAGTCGAGTTATTTGACAAATTTTTGTATTTTTTTCTTTATTGTATTTTTTTTAGAGTTACTCAACAAAACCAAAGTAAAATCTTAAAAAAAATATAGCAAAGTTAACAAAAGCTGATTTTATAAAAATTTAATGCAAATTTGTAGGACAAAATAGTGATAGTTGGATGGCCAATGGCCAAAAAAAAATTGGGGTAGATTAGTTACAAATTTGAAAGGTTCGGACGAAAAGCGCAAATTAAAAAAAATAAAAAAAAATGTCAAAATAAAATTGGGCTACTTTTTAAAAGTTGTAGGACTTCATTTACATTTTTATTTTATTTTGTTATTTGTTTTTTTGTTTTATTAAAAGAGGTGGACAAAATAAAATTTTTAACAAAATTTAAAGGTCGGGGATGGCCAAAGCTAAAAAAAAGGTTATGGGTAAATTTGTTATAAAATGAAAAGATTGTGGAATAAAAGTGCAAATTACCAAAAAAAAAAAAAAAAAAATTAATGTTTCCCACTTTGTTGAGTTACTCGGCAAAGTGAGAAAATTAAAAACATTTTAATTTTCCCACTTTGCCGAGTAACTCGACAAAGCGGGATATATTAAAAAAAAAATACATATATTAGTTTAACAAAAATTCATTTGACATAGAAAACGATCACTGAAAAATATGAAATTTTCAGGAACATAGAATACTCATGTAGCTATCACATATCAAAATTTGACAACCGACGGCATATTTGGGCTTACTAAAATGCTAACCAAACATCCTAGTTAATTTTTCGGATTTATGTCATCACAGCTTACAAAATTGTCCATAAATTGAGTTATATAACTTGAAATTATGTAAAACCAAAGCCAATGGTTAAGTAACCATAGAGCTATCGCTCACAACTGGAATTATATAAAAATACTTAATATATAAGGTGCAAGAAAATTTTGAGTTGGACAACGAAAACCAGATCTTAGAAAAACATGAAGTTTAGCAAAACCTTTCAAGTTCACATCATTAACGATAACCAAAACATGGGAATCCACTAAAACTACCACAAAACCAAGGTCCACAAAATTTTAAGAAGATATTTACACTACTTAATGTTTTTTTATTGGTTTATAATAGCGAATCCGGCACACCGACGGCATAAATCCAAAAATAGCCTAGGAGGTTTCGCGGTAAGTATTTTAGTATGCTTAAACATGCCGTCGGACTACTAATTTTTGGTATGTGGTAGCTACCTGAGTATTCTATGTCTCCTGAAAATTTCATATTGTTCGGTGATTGTTTTCTATGTCAAAAAATTTTTTTGTTACTCCATGACCAGGTGAATAAAAATTTCAAAATAAGGGCACTGTTACAAAAATTTCTTCACCCGGTCATGGAGTAACAAAAATTTGTTTGACATAGAAAACGATAACCGAAAAATATGAAATTTTCAGAGAACATAGAATACTCATTTAGCTACCACATATCAAAATTTGATAGCCCGATGGCATGTTTTGGCTTACTAAAATGCTCACCAAACACCCTAGGCAGTTTCTCGGATTTATGCGGTCGCAGTTTACAAAATGGTCCATAACTTGAGTTATATACTATGAAATTGTGTGAAACCAAAGCCAATGGTTAGGTAACCCATAGAACTATCGTCTCCAACTAGAATTATGTAAAAATACTTAATATATAAGGTGCAGCATATTTTTGAGTTGGTCAACAGAAAGTGCAGTTTCGAGAAACAATTCACCTAGTCATGGAGCAAAAAATATTTATTTGACATAGAAAACGATTACCGAACAATATAAAATTTTCACGGAATGTAGAATACCCATGTAGCTAACACATATAAAAATTTGATAATCCGACGGCATGTTTTGACACACTAAAATGCTCACCCAAACATCACAGGCGCAGTTTCTCGGATTCATGCTATCGCAATTTACAAAATTATCCATAACTTGAGTTATATAACATGAAATCATGTGAAACCAAAGCCAATGGTTAGGTAACCCATAGAGATATCGCTCTCCAACTGAAATTATGTAAAAATACTTAATATATAAGGTGCAACATATTTTTGAGTTGGTGAACGAAAGACAATTTAGAGAAACAATTCACCCGGTCATTGAGTAAAAAATTTATTTGACATAGAAAACGATCATCGAACAATATGAAATTTTCAAGGAACGTAGAATACTCATGTAGCTACCACATATAAAAATTTGATAGTCCGACGGCATGTTTCGGCATACTAAAATGATCACCAAAACATCTAAGTCGGTTTCTCGGATTCATACTGTCATAGCTTTACAAAATGTCCATACCTTGAGTTATACAACATGAAATTATGTGAAACCAAATCCAATGGTTAGGTAACCCATAGGGATATCGTCTCCAACTGGAATTATGTAATGTATAAAGTGCAGCAAATATTTATGTTGGACAAAAAAACTGCAGCTTTAGAAAATAAAATTTAGCAAAACCTTTAAGAATCGATTGTATTTCGTCATTTGTTCTCCATAGCAACTGAGGATAAAAAGCACCAAATTTGATGACTTAAAATATTTTCAAATTGCATGTGTACAATTTGTTTATAACATAAAACAAAAGGTTCAAGCATTATCATTAATTGTTCATTGTTTTCATTAAAAAAATTAGAAATGGAAAAGCTCACCTTTAAAAAAAAATTATTTATGAACAAGAACTCGAAAAAAAATTTCGAGTTACTATTCAACTCGAAAAAGTTTGTCAAGTTGAATAGTAACTCGACAAACTGTTTCGAGTTAAATAGTAACTCGGAAAAGTTACTGTTCACCAAAAATATTTATTTATTTTTTTTTTTTTTTTGTGGACCAAAGATAAGTAATTTTAGTGTTATAGTTTTTGTCCAAATGTTAACATTTTTTTGTATTAGCCGCATTTATTGACTTTTATATAATTTTTTTTAATTTTAAGTCTTAAATTCAATTTGACAATTTTTTAACTTTTTTTTTGTGTCGAGTTACTCGATAAAGAGAAAAAAATATAATTTTTGGGTTTTTGGTAGGAAAAAATAATTTAATTTTTTGGTCGAGTAACTCAACTAAGGGAAAAAATTAAATTTTTATTTTTTGGTCGAGTAACTCGACAAAGGTTAAAAAAAAAAAAAATTTCTATTAAGGCCCAATTTTTTTATTTAATTTTTTTTTTTTGTCGACTTTTTCCTTTTTTTTTTTCCATCCATATTCTAGTAGGATAATTCGGTAAGTATTTTAGTAAGCCAAAACATGCCGCTTGGTTGTTGGCTCGACAAACATACACCAAATAAAAAAATTAATAAAAAATTAAATGCTCGATATTTTAAAAAAAATATACATAAATATAATTTATCATTTGTTCATGTTCTATTTATTTTAATTTTTTGGTCGAACTCCAATTAATAAAAAGTCGAGTTATTTGACAAATTTTTCTATTTTTTTCTTTATTGTATTTTTTTTAGAGGTACCGAACAAAACCAAAGTCAAATAGCAAAGTTAACAAAAGCTGATTTTATAAAAATTTAATGCAAATTTGTAGGACAAAATAGTGATAGTTGGATGGCCAATGGCCAAAAAAAAAAATTGGGGTAGATTAGTTACAAATTTGAAAGGTGCGGACAAAAAGCGCAAATTAAAAAAAATGAAAAAAATGTCAAAATAAAATTGGGCTACTTTTTAAAACTTGTAGGACTTCATTTACATTTTTATTTTATTTTGTTGTTATTTGTTTTTTTTTATTTAAAGAGGTGGACAAAATAAAATTTGTAACGAAATTTAAAGGTCGGGGGATGGCCAAAGCAAAAAAAAAAAAAAAAAAAGTTATGGGTAAATTTGTTATAAAATGAAAAGATTGTGGACTAAAAGTGCAAATTACAAAAAAAAAATAATTTAATGTTCGGCAAAGTGAGAAAATTAAAAACATTTTAATTTTCTCACTTTGCCGAGTAACTTCGACAAAGTGGATAAATTAAAAAAAAAAATTCCCCACTTTGCCTACTCGGCAAAGTGGGGAAAATGTATTTTTTTTTTTTATATATTTGTCATGAAAAAGTCCACCTACGAAGAAGAAAAAAAATTCTTAAACAAAGAACTTTTTCATTGCACGACATGGGAAATTTTTTTTCAAAACTTCATTTAGTCATAGATTAACAAAAATTCATTTGACATAGAAAACGATCACCGAAAAATATGAAATTTTCAGGGAACATAGAATACTCATGTAGCTACCATATATCAAAATTTGTCAGTCCGACGGCATATTTGGGCTTACTAAAATGCTAACCGAAACATCCTAGTTAGTTTTTCGGATTTATGCTGTCACAGTTTACAAAATTGTCCATAAATTGAGTTATATAACATGAAATTATGTAAAACCAATGCCAATGGTTAGGTAACCCATAGGGCTATTGTCTCCAACTAGAATTATATAAAAATACTTAATATATAAGGTGCAGTAAATGTTTGAGTTGGACAACGTGTCGTATCTTAGAAAAACATGAAGTTTAGCAAAACATTTCAAGTTCACATCATTAACGATAACAAAAACATGGGAATCCACTAAAACTACCACAAAACCAAGGTCCACAAAATTTTAAGAAGATATTTACACTACTTAAAGTTTTTGATTGGTTTATAATAGCGAATCCGACATCGTCGACGGCATAAATCCGAAAAACAGCCTAGGAGGTTTCGCGGTAAGTATTTTAGTATGCCTAAACATGCCGTCGGACTACTAATTTTTGGTATGTGGTAGCTACCTGAGTATTCTATGTCCCTTGAAAATTTCGTATTGTTCGGTGATCGTTTTCAATGTCAAAAATTTTTGTTACTCCATGACCGGTGAATAAAAATTTCAAAATAAGGGCAATCTTTATTACAAAAATTTCTTCACCCGTCATGGAGTAACAAAAATTTGTTTGACATAGAAAACGATAACCGAAAAATATGAAATTTTCAGGGAACATAGAATACTCATTTAGCTACCACATATCAAAATTTGATAGTCCGACGGCATGTTTCGCTTACTAAAATGCTCACCAAAACATCCTAGGCATTTTCTCGATTCATGCGGTCGCAGCTTTACAAAATTGTCCATAACTTAAGTTATATAACATGAAATTATGTGAAACCAAAGCCAATGGTTAGGTAACCCATAGAGCTATCGTCTCCAACTGGAATTATGAAAAATACTTAATATATAGGGTGTAGCATATTTTTGAGTTGGTCAACGTAGTACAGTTTGGAGAAACAATTCACCCAGTCATGGAGTAAAAAATTTCTTTGACATAGAAAACGAACACCGAACAATATGAAATTTTCACGAAACGAGAATACCCATGTAGCTACCACATATAAAAATTTGATAATCCGACGGCATGTTTTGACATACTAAAATGCTCACCGAAACATCCAAGGCGCTTTCTCGGATTCATCTTTGTCGCAATTTACAAAATTGTCCATAACTTGAGTTATATAACATGAAATTATGTGAAACCAAAGCCAATTGTTAGGTAACCCATAGGGATATCGCTCTACAACTGGAATTATGTAAAAATAAATAATGTATAAGCTACAGCAAATATTTAAGTTGGACAACAAAAACTGTATTTTAGAGAAAATGAAATTTACCAAAATCTTTAGGAATCGATTGTATTTCGTCCTTTATTCCCCATACCAACTGGGGATAAAAAAGCACCAAATTTGATGACTTATTAAAGGAAAAATGAATATATTTTTACGAAGTTACTGGTCAATTTTTTTGTTAGTTTTTTTTTTTATTTTTTGGTTAGTTTTTTTTATTTTTGTTTGAAACGTGGTAGGTTGATTAAATGAAATGACATTTAACAAATACGAATAAAACAAATTTTAAAAAATATTAGGGTGCGTTTGATTGCAATACATTTTTTATGAAAAAAACTTTTTTTCCGCCTATTTCCTAACTAAATATGTTTGACAGCCACATTTTTCCATGGAAAATACTTTTTCTCACTTATTTTTGAATTAAGCGTTTGATTGATTTGTAGTAAAACATTTTCTCATTTACGTTAAAAAGCAACATTTTATTTGAATTGTTTAATTATTTTTATTACAAAGAGTTGCTTAAGATTTTTTTTTTTCCACAAAGTTTAATTTTATCCCTAGTAACTTGTAATGCACGAAAATTTAATGCTTTTTGTTTATTTTTGTCTCGGCTCATTGTTATAATAATCGCTCAACAAATTTTATTTTATTTTGACAAAGATTTTTTGTTTTCCAATAAGTTGATACACTAATAAAATGAATTTAACAAATAAAAAAAAAAAAAATAATATAAAAAATAATTAGGCTTGTTGAGTAACCGGACAATTTATTTTACTAACTTGATTATACAAGAATCATAAAATTTATGAAAAAGAAAACAAATAAAGGCAAAATATAAATTAACTTTTGTTTATATAAATCAATGAATTTTTTTTTTTTTTTTAATAATAATGTTGTCGAGTTACACATTTGATTAATATTTTGTTATAGTGTTTGTCGAGCAACTCGACAATATTTGGTCGCTTGAATTTTTTTTTTTTTTTTTTTAATGTTGTCTAGCAACTCGACAATATTTGGCCGCTTGAAATTTTTTTTTTTTTTTTTTTTTTGTTAGTGTTGACACTAAGCCATTGGAAAAAAATTTTTTTTTTTTTGTTAGTGTTGTCGAGCAAGCCATTAGAATTTTTTTTTTTTTTTTTTTTGTGTTATATTGTCGAGTTACTCGACAATACTAACAATGAAGTCATTGAAAATGGGCTTTGGCTCAATTTCACTTTTGTTAGTTGTTTTTTTTTTTTTTTAATGGTGCCTTATACTTTTTAAATTTTTGATTTTGTATTCATTTATTGTAGGGTGTGCAAATTAGTCCATTTTGACAACAAATTTTTCTTTTAATTTTTTTTTTTCTTATTTTTTTTTTTTTACACCTAATTTTTATTCAATGTTTCACTATTTGTTTTTATTTTACCTTTAAATCTATAAATTATTCTAAATAAATGCTATTAATTTTTTCCTTTTACTATTCACACACATTCGTCAAGATTAAAAGTTGTAGGACTTCATTTGTAATGTTATTTTATTTTATTGTTTTTTTTATGCTGCATTTATTTATAATAATATATAAAAAAATGAAAAATATAAAAAATTTACCTTACAATTCAAAAGGTAAACTGAATTAAAATCGAAATTAAAAAAAAAAAGTCGAGTTATCTGACAAATTTTTGTATTTTTTTCATTATTATATTTCTTTTAGAGTTACTTGACAAAACCAAAGCCAAATCTAAAAAAAAAAAAAAAAAAAAAAAAAATTGCAAAGTGAACAAAAGCTGATTTTATAAAAATTTAATGCAAACATGTAGGACGAAAGGGTGATAGTTGGATGGCCAATGCCCAAAAAAAAATTGGGGTAGATTAGTTACAAATTTGAAAGCTTTGGACCAAAAGTGCAAATTTAAAAAATGAAAAAATGTCAAAATCAAATTGGGCTACTTTTTAAAAAAAAAAATTTATTTTTTTATTTTTTTTGTCGAGTAACTCGAGAAATTTAAATTTTTTTTTTTTTTTTTTTCGTCGAGTAACTCGAGAAATTTAAAAAAAAATTATTTTTTTTTTTTTTTGTCGAGTAACTCGAGAAATTTGACAAAAATTTTTTTTTTTTAAATTCGAGTAACTCGACAAAATTTTAAAATTTTTTTTTATTTTTCTTGTCGAGTAACTCGACAAAATTAATAAAAATTTTTTTTTTTTTTAAATTCGAGTAGCTCGACAAAAATTTAATTTTTTTTTTTTTTTTTTTTTGTCGAGTAACTCCACAAATTTAAAATAATAAATTTTTTTTTTTAAATTCGAGTAACTCAACAAAATTAAAAAAAAAAAATTATTATTTTTATTTTTTTGTCGAGTAACTCGACAAATTTAAAAAAATATTTTTTTTTAAAAATTCGAGTAACTCGACAAAATTTTTTAAAAAATATTTTAATTTTTTTTGCCCAAGAATCGACAAATTTTAAAAAAAAAATTTTTTTTTTTTTTTTTTTTTTGTCGAGTAATCTGGAGAAATTTAAAAAGAAATTTTTTTTTTTTTTTTTTCGAGTAACTCGAGAAATTTTAAATAAAAAAAAAATTTTGTCGAGTAACTCGAGAAATTAAATTTTTTTTTTTTTACTTTCTCTAGTATTTCTCGAAAGTTACCCGAGAAAGTAAAGGTTTTTTTTTTTTTTTTTTTTTGTTTTAACTTTGCCGAGTTATGAGGCAAAGTGGGGAAAAATGAAAAATAAAAAATTTCAAAACTTCACTTAGTCATGGATTAACAAAATTCATTTGACATAGAAAACGATCACCGAAAAATATGAAATTTTCAGGTAACATAGAATACTCATGTAGCTACCACATATCAAAATTTGATAGTCCGACGGTATGTTTCGGCTTACTAAAATGCTAATCGAAACATCCTAGTTAGTTTTTCAGATTCATGTTGTTACAGTTACTTAAATTGTCCATAAATTAAGTTATATAGCATGAAATTATGTAAAACCAAAGCCAATGGTTAGGTAACCCATAGGGCTATCGCCTTCAACCTGGAATTATGTAAAAATACTTAATATAGAAGGTGCAGAAATTTTTAGTTGGACAACGAAACGCATCTTAGAAAAACATGAAGTTTAGCAAAACCTTTCAAGTTCACATCATTAACGTGTAACCAAAACATGGGAATCCACTAAAACTACCACAAAACCATGGTCCACAAAAGTTTAAGAAGATATTTACACTACTTAAAGTTTTTTGATTGGTTTATAATATCGATTCCGGCACGCCGACGGCATAAATCCGAAAAACAGCCTATGAGGTTTCACGATGAGTATTTTAGTATGCCTAAACATGCCGTCGGACTACCAATTTTTGATATGTGGTAGCTACCTGAGTATTCTATGTCCCCGAAAATTTCAGATTGTTGGTGATCGCTTTCATGTCAAAGAATTATTTGTTACCCATGACCGTGTGAATAAAATTTTCAAAATAAGGGCAGTGTTACTAAAATTTCTTCACCCGGTCATGGAGTAACAAAATTTGTTTGACATAGAAAACGATAACCGAAAAATATGAAATTTTCAGGGAACATAGAATACTCATTTAGCTACTACATATCAAAATTTGATAGTCCGACGGCATGTTTCGACTTACTAAAATGCTCACCGAAACACCCTAGGCGCTTTCTCGATTCATACGGTCGCAGCTTTACAAAATTGTCCATAACTTGAGTTATATACCATGAAATTATGTGAAACCAAAGCCAATGGTTAGGTAACCCAAAGAGCTGTCGTCTCCAACTAGAATTATGTAAAAATACTTAATATATAAGGTGCAGCATATTTTTGAGTTGGTCAACAGAAAGTGCAGTTTGGAGAAACAATTCACCCAATCATGGAGCAAAAAAAAATTATTTGACATAGAAAACGATCACCGAACAACATGAAATTTTCACAGAACGTAGAATACCCATGTAGCTACCACATATAAAAATTTGATAATCCGACGGCATGTTTTGACACACTAAAATGCTCACCGAAACATCCAAGGCGCTTTCTCGATTCATGCTGTCGCAATTTACAAAATTGTCCATAACTTGAGTTATATAACATGAAATTATGTGAAACTAAAGCCAATGGTTAGGTAACCAATAGGGATATCGCTCCAACTGGAATTATGTAAAAATACTTAATGTATAAGCTGCAGCAAATGTTTAAGTTGGACAACAAAAACTGCAGTATTGAAAATGAAATTTACCAAAACCTTTAGGAATCGATTGTATTTCGTCCTTTGTTTCCTATAGCAACCGGGGATAAATAAGCACCAAATTTGATGACTTATGAAGGAAAAATGAATATATATTTACTATAATATATAAGAAGTCAATAATTTGTCCTAAAAGAGACACTAATATATGTATATTAAAATAAATAAAAGAAAAGAAAAGATGAAGAAGTCAAAAATGCGCCAAGGATATTAATTTAATATAAAAAGTGTCAAAAATTAGGACAAAATGGTGAGATCCCAAAAGAAAGAAAAGTCAACAAATGCAGCCTTTTTAATAAGTTAAACAAACTTACGTAACAGAAAGGTGAGATTTGGACAAAATTAAGACTAATACAACCTCAAAACGACGTCGAGTTGGTTGAAGGGTGAATAATAAATAGGTGATAGACACTTATATTATAGTATATATATATATATATATATATATATATATATATATATATATATATATATATATATTTTTTAATCTTTCCCAAAGAACAAAAGAATGAAAAATTTTCCTACTAATTATTAGTCTACAAATAGATTTTTTTTTTTTTTTTTTTTGTCGGCAAAGATACATCTTACTCGACATATTTTTGTCGAGAAAAATATACATGTTCGTGGGTACAAATCCTCTCATTCGAAAATTTTGGAGCAAAACATAACTATACAAAACATCGCTTTTTGTGGAGAAAGTAAACTCGCTTACAAATTTAAATTTGTCTCCACAAATTTTGTAGGCAAAGTATAAAATTAGTCTTCTTTTTTGTCGGCAAAAAGATATTTTTTTTCAACTAATTTATTTGTCGTGACAAATGCATATGTTTGTGCACGCAGTTATCACACTTTTAAAAATTTCGAACAAATCATGGCCTACCAAATAACGGGTTTGTAGGGAAAAGTTGATTCCGTAGACAAATCACAATTTGTCCGCAGGAATTTTGTAGGAAAGAAACAATGTTGTCGAACCATGTTAAATATTATGTATTTAATTTTGCACATTATTTAGTTTGGTAATTGCTCTATTTGATTAATTTCTATTAGGTTTTACACAAGAAATGTGAAATCCTTATTCCGCTACGTTGTTCATTTATCATGTTCGATATCAAATTTTCCCAGTAGTATTATTCATGTATTGAGTTATGTGATGCATGTATTCTAATTAATGAATACTTGTAGAAATTTATTTGTCCACTACTTGATTCATGTACTTGGTATATACATGTATCATTTTGGGGAAAAGTATGCAATTAATATTTGGTAATTGTATTAGATTATATACACAATTTGTAAAGCCTATTAGTATCTTGGTCAATTTTTAAGTCAACTATGAAATAAATTTGAGGGTTCTCTTGAAATCATCACCTCCTCTCTTAAAAGTGAGTTTCCAATTACATTGTATGTATTTACAATGAACATATACTTATTTCAGTCTTGTAAATGACTTCGTTAGTGTAAAACATAGTCTATTTTTCTTAACTTTTCTAGGCTTCATTGCATTCTTGGAAGCGCTCACATGCAATGCTAATATATACATAAGCCATGATTAGACACACACTTGTACATCAAAGAAACACTTGAAAACAAAAGTTGATGGATTACATTGTGGCAGGTGAATTACCAGCGGAGCTTGGCAATCTTAATCTTATGGAATTTGTTGTCAATACAAATGGCTTATCTGGTTCCATCCCCTTTTCCATCTTCAATATATCAACTTTGGAGTTGGTGGATGTTACTGCCAATTACTTTACAGGCTATCTTCCTTAAACGATAGGATTTTCACTTCCCAATCTTGAAATGCTTTATTTGGCCATCAACGGACTCAGTGGAGTTATTCCAAGCTCTATCAACAATGCTTCTAAGCTCACCGAAATAGACATGGGCAACAACTTTTGACGGGCACCATACCCAACTTTGGTAATTTAAGACTTCTACAGAAATTCTTGATTGAGGAAAATTATTTGACAGGAGACTCTTGGAGATTTTTCTCTTCACTAACAAATTGCAGATATTTGAAGTTTCTGGCTGCAACTCAAACTAAGCTAAGCGGTGTCCTCCCAGCTTCCATTGAGAATTTATCTGCTTCTCTTCAGGAATTCTATGCATTTGGATGCAACATTAAGGGTGCCATTCCACATGAAATTGGAAACTTAAGCAGCTTGGAATATTTATTATTAGAAAGAAATCAATTGACAGGATTCATCCCAAGTACAATTGGAAAATTGAAAAGTCTTCAACGAATAGATATTTCAATAAACAAACTTGAGGGATACATCCAGTGGCGGATATAGGATTTGAATTAAGAGGGGCACTATGTAATACATAAGCAAAAAAATTCAAAATGAATTATACATAGAAAGTAACAATTAAAATTTTCAATACATTAAAATTGTCCACGAGGAGTTTTCATATTCTTAAATCGTTTAACAATATTACTATTACAAATATTATCAAAAACATCTTTTTCAATATATGCAATCATGCAATCATGCAATCATTTATCCATTCATCTTTGATTCGATTGCGCAATTGATCTTTGATAATATTCATAGCTAAAAACACTCTTTCCACGATGGCAGTGGCAACTGGTAAAAGAAGAACTAATTTGATTAGCAAATAAACTAAAGGGTAAATCTTGTCTTTTTTTGTTCCAACTAACTTTCGTGCAAGACCACTAATTCCTTTCAAACTTGAAAATTCTATATTGGAGCGCAAAAAACATTATATAATTATCAAGTTGATCACCAAATAGCACAAATTGTACAGTAGAGAAGTCATTTGGATAAAATTTAGCAAGTTGAACTAACTTGGACTTATCAAAAGCTGAGAATGAATCGCTTGGATCCAAACAAAGCTAAGCAAATAAGTAACTTGGTGCTTGTCTCACCGAAACGATCGTTTAACTCTTGCAACCGCAAATCAATAATAGTATAAAATATCTCAATTTGATAATGATGCATTTTCGTGGTATAATGTACTCAAGTCTTAACCGTCTCCGGAGGGCAAAATACATCATTCATATTATAGACATCAATATCATGTTTCTCACAAAAGAAAGAGACTTTATCTAACAAGAGATTCCAACCACTCGTCCTCATTATTTGCAATCTTTCCTTACATATTCTAACCAAAGTCATAGCATTCACAATATTTTGATTTTTTTTCTGCAATGCTTGTGACAGATCACTTGAGATTCCCAATACAGTCTTCAAATGTAGACAAAAAACAAAATTAAATAACCGAATAGATACCAATGCTTGTTTTGCTTCATTTCTTTAATCAGAACTTAATTTAACATTGTCCATTACTATCTCAAGTAATTCAACAACAGATGAAAACATGCCAATCAACCTAATTAAAGTGATATGGTGTGAACTCCAACGCATATCACCGATCTCTTAAGAATGATTTCTTGATTAAGACCTTTCCCACTTGAAATTTCACCATTATTATAAGCTTCAATAACAACATTAGCATGCAATTCTCAAGAATATCATGACGCTTAGATGGTAATCCAACAATAATAACCACATTAGCAACCACAAGAATAAATCAAATGACTTCAACATGCTTCTTTGCAACGGCAACAAGGGCTAATTGGAGTTGGTGAGCAAAACAATGATTATAAAAAGCACATTCGTTGTCCTTTAAGATAAGTGTTTTAAGACCATTGAACTCACCTTGCATATTACTCGCTTCATCATAACCTTGTCCTCGCAATTGAGATATACTTAGACTATGCCTCTTGAAAAGAAACTGACAATTGAAGCCTTAAGAGAGAGAGTTGTAGTATCAACGACATGTTCAATACCTACGAAACACTCAATTATGAAACCATTTTCATTAATATAACGTATCACAATAGCCATCTGTTCCTTAGAAGATGAGTCACGAGATTCATCAATAAGAATAGAAAAATAATCACCACATGTCCTTAAATATTGCATTAACTATTTCAGTTGAAATATATTTTACAATATCTTTTTAAATACTTGGTGAAACCATTTGACATCTCCCAGGAGCATTCTTTAAAGTAATAGCCTTTATGTCTTCATTATGATCACCTAACCATTGCAAAAGTTCAAAAAAATTACCTCTATTGCTTGAATTTTTAGATTCATCATGTCCACGAAATGGTAGTCCTTGTCGTAAAAAGAACCTAACACAATCAACTGATGCAACCAAACGTGTATGATCTTTAATATTTTCTTGATTTGTGTGCTTGGTAAGCAATGTTTCAATATGTTTTTTCTATTCATGAGAGCTTCACAACTTCTAAAAGCTTGATTGTGAACACTAAATGAATCCCCAACATGCTTTTGTAACTTATCTTTCTTCTTCCAATAGCGAAACCCTTTGACAACAAAAGAATCGTCGCCTCTTCTTTCTCCTTGTTGTGGTTTAAACAACTAATAATATAAATAGAATAAAGCATCTTTTGTCTTGCTATACTCTAACTAAGTACGACCATCTTCAAACCAACAGGAGTTAAATCGCCTTGACTTGTCCCATACATTGAGTAAGGAAAATCATAACCAAAAGGTTGGCAATGACCTTTTTGTAAATATGCTATTCTAACTTCGTCTTGAATATTTGGAGGGTAATCTGAAATTCGTGGCCGCTCTCCTGGATGTGTAGGAAGATTTGCCAAGTTCACTTCATTACAACGTTGTTTTGCACTTTTCTCATTTCTATTTGGAGATAATGGTAGCTCCAGAGTTGAAGTTGAATGAGTCGATATTGTATTGAAGTATTTCTTCATCACTATTACCTAAAGAAAATGGAATAAAAAATTTATTGCCAAATAGATAACTGCATACTATAGATAGAATATTTATTGCCAAATCTGAATTGAAAAGCAGATAGACCCAAGCACGTCACTGTTTAATATGGACATCGAATGCAGGTTAAGGATTAGGCATATGCAGCAAAGCTATATAGTAAACCATAATAACCTACAGAGCCTAAATAGTAACATTTATAAACATGTTTGGAAATTGGAAACAAAAACTAAATTTTTACTTTCTTTTTAAGCTTAGCCAAACATGAATAAAATCAACATTTGAAAAACTTCTTACCAATTCATGGATCTGGCCACTAAATTAGAGCACTAATAAGCCTAAACTAAATAAGGAGTTTCTTCAAAATTGTAAAAGTCATCAGTATTCTTTCCAAATTAACATAGGCCACCAAAACAACATAGGGAATGGGCAAGATAAATATAAATTGCAATCTATGAGGCATTGTTTGATCTGTTTGAATACATCAATAGTCTTGAACTAATCTCCAGTACCCGGGGACTAACATCATATGATAAGATAAAATGCAATCCATAATGACCACATTCATCAAACTCAAGTAAAAACAAAGTCAATTCATGTAGAAGTACCTAATGATTCACCCAACATCTCTCAAGTAGCCTCACCTAATATATATTTGAAAAATACGTGACTTAGATTAGAATAGAAATTTCAGACAGACCATGAAAGTGGATATGGTTTTTCAGATTTTCAATTCCAAAACCACCACAGCCACTGCCACAGCACAGGAACACACCGGATAGGCAATAATTTACAGATGGTCGATTCCAAATTCTAATTGCCGAAAGAGAATTCAAATAGTGGATTCCAAATTTATTGGGGATATATAATCTTCTACTTAATAATCTCCAGCTCCAAATTAAAGCAATGGCACGATTTTAAAGCTCGAAAAAATTACTTCAAATAAATTTAGAAACAAATGTCCAAAATTTGACAAGCCATGTCCATATTCATAATGAGGTAAAAAGAAGACGGAAAATCTACCTGGAAAATGGAATGACCACTGGGCTCGCCGGAAATCCTCTTGACACACCTTGGATCAACTATCCGCGTTAGCTGGGACTGGGAAGGAGGATAGGTCAAGCGGAGTTGTGGAATGTGGACAATCTGAGAAATGAGAATCATATGGAGTTGAGAGGGGGCCTGCTTAGGATTGAGCCTCTTCTTGGACTTAAACAATATTTAAATTGAGAGGGGGCCTGGCCCCCCTCTTGCCCCTAAACAAATCCGCCACTGGATACATCCCTTTAGAGCTTTGCCAGTTGAGCAATCCGGGGGACATGGATCTAAGCGACAATTTGCTCATTGGATCAATTCATGTTTGCCTGGGTGAACTTAAATCCCTAAGAAACGTCCACTTAGGTTTCAACAAATTGGAATCTACCGTACCAATGAAATTGTGGAACCTTAATGATCTCCTGCGACTAAACTTGTCCCATAACAGTTTAAGTGGTAATTTACCTTCTGAGATTGGAAATTTGAACATCATTTTCGACATAGACTTTTCCTGGAATCAGTTCTCAAGTAATGTCCCAAGCTCCATTGGCAAAATCCAATCGCTGGTTTCGCTATCTTTTGCACACAATAGATTTCAAGGATCAATTCCTCCGTCTCTGGGAAACATAATAAACTTGCAATCCTTGAATTTGTCTTTCAATAATTTTTCTGGATTGATTCCAAAGTCATTAGAGGAACTTAGGCATCTCAAACATTTGGATGTGTCTCACAACAGACTAGAGGGAGAGATTCCGACAGGGGGGCACTTTGCAAACTTTACTGCACAATCATTTATGCAAAATTATGCTCATTGCAGCGAGACACGACAACAATTTCCACCTTGTGGAAAGGCTCATAAAAGATTAAGGTCAAAGAATGTGGTCTCGTTAATGAAATATACTCTTCCCCCGATCATACCTCTTATCCTGGCAGTGACCATACTTTTGATTGTAAGAAGACGAAAATCGAACAACTATGCACCAAGAGAGTGAAATTTCATTGCATCTTGCATGGAGAAGGGTTTCTTATAGTGAACTTGCAGAAGCAACAAATGCCTTTGGTGAAAGCAACATACTTGGAAGTGGAAATTTTGGTTCAGTATATGGAGGAATACTTTCTTATGGGTTAAATGGTGCAGTGAAAGTTTTCAATTTGCATTCAGATCAAGTAAGAGCAACCAAGAGCTTTGCTACAGAAAGTCAAGTACTGAGCACCATTAGCCATAGGAATTTAATCATAATTATTGGATGTTGCAGTAATACAGAGTTCAAAGCCCTCATACTCGAGTACATGTCTAATGGGAGGCTGGAGAAATGGTTATATTCCCACATCTATTTCTTGGACATGCTGAAAAGATTAAATACAGTGATTGGTGTTGCATTAGCTTTAGAATATCTGCATCATGGCCATACATTTCCCCATCGTTCACTGTGATTTAAAGCCTAGCAATGTCCTACTCGACAAAGACATGGTTGCCCATGCTAGTAATTTTGGTATAGCCAAACTCTTCGATGAAGGAGAATCAACAGCTCAAACAAAGACCTTAGCAACAATTGGATTTATGGCACCAGGTGATGATGAGAAGGATTTATTTTATTTAGAAA
Source organism: Forsythia suspensa (assembly GCA_023638005.1). Lineage (NCBI taxonomy): Eukaryota > Viridiplantae > Streptophyta > Magnoliopsida > Lamiales > Oleaceae > Forsythia > Forsythia suspensa. The sequence goes on from CM042670.1 coordinate 2,836,920, forward strand.
ATTGTTCGACTTACTTCCAGTTTTTAATTTTATCAGTACCTGATCTTACGTTTTCTTAATACCAATGTAGAATATGGAACAGAAGGAATAGTATCCACTAGTGGCGATGTCTACAGTTATGGTGTGATGCTGTTGGAGATGTATACAAGGAAGGAGCCTACAGACGAGATGTTTGGTGAAGAAATGAGCTTGAAAAGTTGGGTTAGTCACTCACTGGACGAGAATACGATAACTGAAGTTGTGGACACCAATTTGCATGGAAGAGAAGAAGAGAATTTCTCTAAAAAGGATCAACGCGTCTCATCCATTTTGTCCTTGGCAATAGAATGTTTGACTGATTCTCCTACAGAAAGAATCAATATGAGGGAAGTTGTCGTTAGACTTCAGAAGATAAAAGCTATGTTTCTAGCAAGATAGAATAATTTTGTTCCTTGAACATACATGCACAATTCTCAGTAACAAATTATTGTAGGATGTTCCAATCAGTAGCTTTATCATTTAATCCGCACTAATAAATGCAATTTGAATGCTTCAAGAAACTTTAATTTGGAAAATCTGTAATTTTACAGATATGATCATATCTATGGCCAGGTTTTCTGCTGGCCCAATTCGACTTTCGTGAGAGGGGATTATGAAGGGTGCTTGTTCTTTGGAGCGTCCTTCATGATATCTCCTGCAGATACAAGATATTAATATCTTTATCTTCCGTTGTACTGTCTAATACCGCCAATCACTCATATTCATCTTTCTTCTATTATTTTCCTGTTTTCCATATTATGATTTGTTCCTTTTATGCATGCCTTTTCCACAAGGAATCTAAAAATGGGGTCATTTTAAAGCAATTCCAGAAAACATGTAATCACATTACACATATCCCTTGGCTTTTCCGGAGATACATGCGTATTTAAGTAACTATCTTTCGTAAGACCATAATGAATTCATAGTTCTTGTTTTTCTTCTATATTGATAGTAATGCCCAAGCTTTATAACAGATGATAGTTAAATAAAACTTTCAGTCAGCAAACGGTAACTTCTCTACCGTTCAGTAAATCAATCAAACAGTTTGTGTGCAATGGTATTGCAAATGAGAATGGAAAAATAACTCTGATCTTCTTATTCAGTATTCATCTGTGAAAAAATTACAATGGAAGCAGTTTATATAGCTACTTAAACAGAAACAACAGCTGGCTAAAATGGCATGTGGTGCCATAAAAGAAAAAGCCAATAAACTGAATTAGTTGGAACAAGTAGCAGGAATTGCTTGTGTATGATGTAGAAAATATCTTCAATAAATGGAATTTCCAATAGAATTTTAAAAGAACAAAATCTCAGTTAAATTGGCACCAAGTTTCAACTTACACTTTAGCAATAGCTTATGGTGCTTAATTACAACATCTTGGGAACTGATCCATCCGCTACATCAATTTTCAACTAGATTTGTGTCGCTCCAGCAGCAACCATCAAACACTAAAAGCCTCAGATTTTCTGGGTATCAATTATGAGCCACTAAATAAGGGGGAAATGACATTGACTGTTAGATTTCAAGCTGCTCCACATTCTCAGTCAATAAGACATTAATATATTGATCTACGAGCTCGGGTCGGGGTTCCCTTCCATTGCTTTTTTTCTCCCTTATCCAATCTGTCGGTCCTCAGATAAAAAAAAGGACGGGTCTAATGATTTTTCACTTTGGAAGATGAATATGGCAGCTCTATTGAGCAATCTTGGTCTTGAAGATGCCTGCCGATTATTCAGAGGAATAGAATGAGGATATTCTCAAGAACGAGGCTAAATTAATAAATCACCACCGAAACTTTTTTAAGGTTACTAATTAATCAACAAACTTTCAAAGGTTAGTCAATGTTGATCAAACTTATCTAACGATTTCACATCCATCAATCTACAGATAAACGTTAATCAGACTAGATGAAATTTTCCACGTGGCCAACAGAATATCCAAGTGGCACGAGAACAATGTTAAATATTCCACCTCATCAAAACGCAACTTGTCAAACACGACTTAACACATCTCTCAACCAAAAACGTTTTGCTGCAAACTCTCTATTCATCTTTTACTATAATAAAAAAAATCCCCAAATGTGAAGATCCCTAATTTCTCTCTTGGAAACACAATTCCACCAAATCTTCCTCCAAATCAGAACAAAGCAAACAAAACCATCAAAGTGAATCCATTTATTGATATCAATTCAATACAACGTAGTTACTAATTGCAATGGACAATTCATCAGCCACTTCCCAAATCTGGGATGAGCCAATGTGTTATTGTGGGCAAATCTCACAACAACAAGGACTTTGTGGACGGAGAACAATCCAAATAGGAGGTTCGAGAGATTGTCGCTTCTACGGACGACTGGATGCTTGTGATTATTTCAACTGGGTGGATCCACCTAGAGATGGCAACGGGACGAGACGGGACGTGGCGTGGCGGACGAAGTGTGTGGATCGAAAGGCGAGTATAAAAATCCCCATTTATCATCCCGTTTAATTAATTATATTATTTTTAATTTTTTTACATACAATTTAAATTTTAAAACATAAAAATAAAATATAATAAAAACATTCGGAGCGGGTTCGGAGAATGCGGGGTGGGGACCATGATCCCTGCCCCCACCCCCACCCCCACCTGGCCTCGGCCCCGTTTAGTGAATCCCCGCCCCACTAGGGACGGGACGGGACGGACAGACTCAGGGGCGGGGTGGGGGCGGGTGGGGCGAGGGCGAGCTTTTTTGCCATCCTAGATCCACCTCCCATCCAAGGTACAAGAAACCGATAAACAGGATATTACTAAGGCAAACAACGACGAGAATGTAGAGATGAAGATGTAAAGATTGGTGAAGTTACATCAAATTGTAATGGAGATGTTTGTGCGTGCTCTTATACACAAATATGTATTCAATTGATGTGGTTGAATTTTCTATTCTTTGTATTTGTGAAAATGCTTCAAAGTGCATTATGTACTTTGGCGCTTGATGTTAATGTAGATAGTGATTTGGTACCGTGGTGTTTGTATTTTAATTATGTAAATGGGCTGTTTGGTGATTGGTGAGAATGTGGTATAAATCTGTATGAATTTGGTCATTTGGTAATCTGGTACTGAATTTGTATTCTCTTCATGAAGCTTCAAATGTAATATGCTATGGTAATGAAGCTTTAATGTGTAATTTTCTATGGTAACACCAACTCACCAAATTCATGAAGATTTATACTAGATTCATAAATCAGCTGTCATGTATGAAGCTTCATTAATCTCCAACAGTAGAACAATTAAACTTTAATTAAAATTCAAAATCAAAACAATTACACTTCAAGAAGCAGTCGGAAAAATTAAAGGAAACCAACTCACAATGCAGAAAAACGTGATCATTTAAGCATTGCAATTGATTGGTTTAAGGCTTGGTTTGATATTGCTATGCTTTTAAGAGAATCACCCTACTATCTCAGTATAAGGAATCGGCTTTGAGAAGAATCGAGATAAGTATTTGGTAAATTCTTATTTCAAAATTGTTGTATGTTTCAAAAGCAGCATTTGAGCGTTTGGTAAACAAAAGTGATTTATTGTTGTAACAGTATTAAATTACAAAAAATGACATTGATTATAATAATGTTATTTTGCATCATCGTCATCATCATCATGATTATTATTATTATTATTATTATTATTATTATTATTATTATTATTATCACGTGTGGTAAAAAAAATTATTTTTTATAGTAATATGTAATATTGTCAAATATTTTTAACAAGATAATGCATTCACTATTATTATTTTAAAATAAAAATAATAAACACCTAATAAATTTCAAATTTTATAAAAATTACAAATTAAAAGCATAGTCATATAGTGCAAAACTTAATTAAATTTAAATTATTTTTATGCATCAAACTTGCATCAATTCAATTTCTCAATTTCTCCATTTTCATATAATAGGAAAAAAGTCAAATAATTTTAAATTATCATTAATCAATGACTTGCAGAAATCCAGGTTCTCAATTTCTCTATTTTTATATAATAAAAAAACATCAAATCACTGAAATCGCTGAAATGTGTAGAAAATAAACCTATGATATTAAAAGAATTAGTTTAATTAATTAGGGATAAAATGGATATTTTAATAATATATAAATAAATAAGCTAAAAGCACAATATGAAAAGCTGCTCTTTTGCTACTTCTCAAAATCTGCTGCTAGGTGAGTCAGATTATTTTATAATCACTTTTAAAATTTTTGCCAAACACTTAAATAAACTTTTGATTGTTTGAGAATCAGAAATTGGACTCCAAAATCAATTTCAAACGGGCCTAAGCATTATAACTAATCAAACCCTTACAAAAATCCATTGTTCATGACTTTACAACATTTTCCTCCACTATCAGTAACCACAATAAGCTATACAAACAGGATAGCATTTTACCATTACAATTGATTAAACCACTACAACATTTCACCGATATCTGTGTAAAAGTGCAAAAAATCGATTCATCAAAGTACAAAAAAATTTATTTTTTCAACGTACCTCAATTCCTATCTATATCAGCCCTTGTTTTGTCCATTTCACTATCGTTCTAGTTGATGGTGATCTCCAACCACGATATCCTCTGACATGCTATGAGGTTGAACTTCAAGCACATCATTTGAATCACGGCTGGTCTATTGTTGAATATAGCATCATTGACATGCCCAAAGCCCGAAGTTGGCATAAATTGGAATTAAGATGGTTGAGGTTAGTCTTCAAAAGTTGTCTTCGTATTATTCTTGGATCTGCTTGCTTGTAGTTTATTCTTTGTGCAAAAAAAATGAAGTTAATGAAAGAGTTAAGTAGATTCAATTATTCGATCATAACAACATACCCCTATTTGTGTTGTGCTGACTGTCCATTAGTGGTTCAACTAGGATAGTAGACCAATCCTACAAGTAGACAAGGCTGAAGATATTAATAAAGCACCATAATTGCCCATAATTTTATGAAAAAAAAATGCAATAAATCACCTCGTGTGGTGCATCTGCCTTCTCGTTGTATCTCATAATTGATCATAATTTTGATTTACCGATCGAATCGATACGTGTTCCTTCTCCGTTCTTGAATCTTCGTGCTTCCAACTCCCAAGTCTTCTTTGATATTCTCCAAAATTACGTGTAGTGCGAAAACTAAATCCTAGAACTAAATTTAGGATACTAGAATTGGACAGAAAGAACAAGAAACAAATTATCTCTTTCTTTCTTTCTCTATGTTGCAGTGGCCAAGGCAGTTTGGGATCTCCTGCCCGACCGCTCCCTAGGTCTATAAATAGACCTAGAAGTTTTTCCTTGTTCTGACTGTTTAGGATTGATTTTTTTTTTTTGCATGTCTAGTCACTGAACTTCCATTACCAGAGCTATTAAATGTACAACCTTTTAAAGATCGATCAAAGGACCCAGTTGGACATATATAATTGCAGGTCCAATAATTAAACACAATTAGGCCAAAACGAAACTGTTAAGTTTAATAATTAGTCTCCACTCATTCCATTAAAGACGTGAGATTGCACTCTCAAATTATTTAAAATCACAGAATTTATTTATTCTCTAAAATTATATCCTTCTGACAAACCACGTGGATGTCTTACACCAATCGAACATCGAATAATTAGAACTAGGCTAAACTGACCATTTCTCCCTTCTAATTATTTTCTTACTTAAGTTCGTATTCCTCCAATAGTTTCTTTGAGAACAAATCACGGGTGAAATTTAGCCATTACTAAATATCGAGATTGTTATTCGTGTTCGGGAACCATTACCTAGTGAAAAGATAAATGGGTCTGTTTTAATATTAACTAATGAACACTTTAAAGCTTGCCATATTAATTTAACTAATTCGTTGGCACATCAAAGATTTTTGAGTTCATGACGCGGAGTTCAATTCTTCTTACGATCACGCTATAGAATTAATCTCTTCACCATGGTCTTGTCCAATAACTTCCATGTGTACTAGTGTCACTAATTTCAAGATTCACTCTTCATGATCAAGACAAAATGCATACCCCAATTGGTAGAGTAGTTGACCTTACGACTTTATTAGGGTGAAATAGTTCTTAATCGAAATACAAATAGTCTTTGTCTACGCTTCTCTATGCAAACCCTCAACTTATATTTTCTCGAAGTGATCAAATGCACTTAATCTCATGCATAATTTAAACAATATAAGTGCATTATTCGTTTAAAGGAAAGATAAATACATATCTTCATACAAGAAGATGCCATGTTGTTTCTTTATGTTCTTCATTTATGTTGGGTGTCTTTCAATTAAATCGATTCAACCACTCAATCAACTAACAGTTGTAGGCTCGTTGATGGAATGTAAATGGAGTGGCTTGATTGTTCGTAAAATAAAGTATATTGGTACGATTGCACCAAAACTAAAGTTTATGACCTAGTTGCAAGTATGGTGAATGTTCATTGACCTCCATTGCAATTTTAGATGAGTTCATATGGTAAATAAACTGACACGTTGTTAGTTTTGACGATGTGAGCAGGTACGTTGTCGAAACTCAAATGGAATGAGCTGATTACTCGTAAATTAAATTATAATGGCCTAATTGTACCAAATTAAAGTTTAGTGACTTAGTCAAAAGTAGTGTAAAAGTTCAGTGACCTCCAGGACCATTTATCTCAACAAAAACACTCAACCAGATCATAATACAACAATTCTTGACTGATTTTTCTCGACCAATAATTTACCTAAGATTTTTCAATGGAAAAATCCATTGAAAACAACTCGTTAGTGATGACATTTAGCCAAAATTTTGGGATTCAACTCTTAAACAATTCATTGTTGAAGTCAATTTTTGAATCCTGGTCAAATAAAGTAGTATCACTAACGAAATATATTCTTCACCATATCCTTTAGTCAATCCTTGCAATATGCATGGCATTATTGATAGTCTAAAAACGAAAACAAAATGCCTTTAGTTAAAGAAACATATTTTATGTCTTGGATGGAGAAGGATTTCTTGCAAGAACTTCAAGAAGCAACAAATGCCTTTAGTTAAAGAAACACACTTAGAATTGGAAATTTTGTTTCAGAGGAAAACCCTTTTAGACGGGTTAAATATTGTGGTGAAGATTTATAATTTAAGAAAGGGAATTTGGTGCAAATGGTCCTTAACCTTTGACCTCAGTGTGGAAATGGTTCACAATCTTTATTTTTTGGCACCGACGTCCATAACCTATGTATTTGGATGTACAATTAGTCCTTAATTGATAAAAGAGACCAATATGCCCATAAATTTAATTAGAAAAATTGTACTTAGATTCCTAACATTTACAAAATGTGCAAATGGGTTCGATACCTTTATATAATAATACATAATATAGGTGTCTCCAATAACCTGTGGATTTTAAAGATTTCATTAATTAAAAGATTTAAACAAATTTGCATGGATTTCGAGCCCATGATATGAATACCAAATTCTTTAGAAACTCTAACTCCATCCTCAAAATTTCAATTAAACTCTTCTCCCACGATCTTTTCCCTCTCGCCTCTCTCTTCTTTTATTATTAAACTTTTGTTCTTGTACATGAAAATTTATTGACTTTCTTATTTCATATTTTAATATTTTCTTATGATTTTACAATTGTTACTCATCATCTTTGAAATTTTATTATTGATGCTCCATGACTATTTATTGAACCAAACAATTGGGTTGAATAAATAATCTATTGGTAATTAATAGATATTTCTTTAGAGGATAGAAAAGTTTACGAGTTTGGTCTCCTTAACTTGAGGAAACATGTCAAATAAATCAAATGTTGGTAAATAGTAAAAACAATAATTTTAAATGTAGATTGTATTTATAAATAAGATAAATAAATCTAAAATTTCCTAAAATAAGTTGGTAATGTACCTAATTATCACTTCTGAAAATTTAGGTGTTGAGATAGGGTTTGAATTTTGGGGTTGGGCTTTGTCTATTTAATTTGGAGTTAGCTTGGGTAGAAAACTTTGAGTTAAATATTTCAATAATTAATCGCTAAATTTTTATTCTCGTATTCGATCACTCATTGAACTTTCAAATGTTGTCACAGCATCTCCTTTGAACTTTAGAAAGTCAAGCTCTGTTAATCACTCATCACGATTCTATAACCGTCAATTGATGAAAATATACACGTGGCTAACGGAATGCCTACGTGGCACGAGTTAAATATTTCAATAATAACTGAACTTTTAGTCGCGTCTTCGATTACTCACTGAACTTTAAAAAGTTACGTTTCGTTAACCACTCATCACAATTTCATAACTGTCAATAGATGGAAGTGTACACGTGACTAATAGAACGTCCACGTGGTTGACAGAACACCCACGTTGAATACATTTAACGTAAATTCTGCCAACCAATTGAAGCTACCCATCTATATGATCAAAGCGCTTTTTCAAAATAGGATTTTTGCATGAGAAACATAAATTCTTTCCCCAAATTGAAATATCTCGAAGTCTATTCTCCCAATTTCAATTCCTCCAAATTTGATTCCTAACCCTAACCCCTTATCACCCACAACAAAATGACAATTCTACCCCTACAAACTAGCTTAATCGAGAACCACCATTTTGTTTAGAAATCATTAATGTCAAACATAGGGATAATGTCAAAGTCTTTTTGTTGTTGTTGTTGTTGTATTATGATTGGAGTTTTTCTCTAGGAAACCTAACTCTAAACGTAAAAAGTATTTTTTTTTATTTTTTTATGATGAATTTCATATTTCATGCCGTCTATTAGAACATATATTTCACGTCGAAAAATATGTATTTTGGCCATATTGGATATCTTTTAGCAACTAACTGTCTTTTATTTGGTTTGTTTTGTCATATTTGGAAGATGATCCATACATCATTGATTTTGAGAATGAATTTGATGATGGCGATGATCTATTGTATGATCAAAATGTTACATAATGCATTGAAAGCGAGAGTTAAAGATAGAGTACTTGAATGGGTTTGGAGAGGTTGACAATGAAGTAGATGACTTAGAATATTCATGTTCTAGAATAGTACTAAGTGATTATACATCTAATGATGAGGTTGATTTCTAAACAAAGTTGTGATCCTCGATTAGACTGGTTTGTGGGGGTAGCACTGTTGTTTTGTTACAGGAAAAAATAGGTTATGGTTAGGGAATTGAATTTGAAAGAATAGACTTTGAGAGATTTCAATATGGTGAAAGAATATACGCTTTCTCATGTATAAATCACTTTTGAAAAAGCAATTGATGACATGGATGGACAACTTCAATTGGTTGGCGGAATTAACTTCAAATGTGTACTACATGAAAGTTTCGTCAGCCATGTGTGTGCTTCTGTCCATTGACAGTGTTGTGCGATTATAATCCCGCAAGTGGACGGATCGTTGACAAGTAATAAAGTGATAAATAGAGTGTCGAACCCAGAGGACCAGATATTAATTTGACCAATTAATTTATAACCTAAATTTTAACAATAAAAAGAAACACAAATTCAATTTGGTTTTTGTGATTCTATACTATTTTAATTAAAATTGAAATTAACAATAAGTAACTTTAAAAAGGTAAGAACGAATTCAAGATCTACTAACTCTAGGATTTGCGAATCCACCAACACTTTCCATAATCAAAACATCCGTTTAACTGTTTTAGCTTATAATTACCATAGATTGAAAATCAGCATTCCTAAATTAATCGAAAGTCTCTCTCGATGGTCAATCAATTTTATATGTTATGCGAACTTCATTATCTCTAATTAAGCTTCGAACATAAACACATGCATTAAAATCTCAAGAACACTTAAATAGATTTCATAAAGCATAATAGTAATCTCTATCTATTATTGGACCCTATGTTATTCAATACCACGTGCTTAATCTATATTGAATCTCTCGACTTCAATATAGATCACAATATATTCTAATGGTGATCAAGCATTAAAATAATAGAAAAACGCATAAAGAATAATCAATCCAAAAGCAATTAATTACTAAAATGTAAAAACTTCTAATTAATTAAAAATCATGAGGTTTCATCGTTCATCCTAGAAAAAGTAATTAGTCGGACATGATTTCGTCAATTATGATAATAATTGACTTCATCATGATCCGGCGAAAAAAAAGAAAAGAAGAAGAAATAAATACAACCCGTGACTCGGTCAAGAATCCTCAATCCCGAGCCTTGATCCTCGATTCTCCTCTTGTATCTTGTTTCCAAAATTGTCCCTCTTCGGCTATTATCTCGTCTTATTTATAATGTTCTCCAACCCTCTAAGACGTGTGTTTAAGTTGTTGTTTTATCTTGGAGTTGTAGAGTTCTAGTCCCATCGAAAAACTGCCAAAACCGGTGCCCGCTTATGCCCTTCAAGTCTCTTTTTCGCCTTTTTGTCGATTGATACTTGAATTTGATTATTTCCTAAAATAATAAGAAAACAACATGCAATTAAACTGAAAACAACTAATAGTACTCATAATCGTCCCTTTTGTGAGCCCGGATAAGTACAAAATTGTACTTATCAAATACCCCAAACTTGAACTATTATTCGTCCTCGAATAAACTAGCTAAAAACAATCATGCACATACTAATAAAAATAATAAAATAGTTATACTATAAATAGCTTGCCGTTCTTTTGTAACAACTTATAATTCATGACGAGTAACCAAGTATTACTATTGCAAATGTGATTATACTCAAACCATACTTGATACGTGTGTGAGACCCGTTAATCGATTAACTTAAATTCTATGGTGGTGATAGCTCAACCACTTTGGGTCAACTTTTCCTTTCCCTCTCGTAGAAGGTACACTTCTCCCAAAATGATGTTTTCTCTCAAATCCCGAGATTTTGGTTCAAAGGTAACACTTAGCTCATTATTTTCTTGTTCGAGGCTGGTTGAGAAAACTAATAATCGTGACAACCTAGGTATATGAAGATTCTCTAATTTATGAGCACTTTCGACCAGAAAGTTTCTACTAAATAAGTCAAACTCATTAGTTATCTAATCCCTAAATTTACTTTGCAAATGATTTTTTTTTTTTGGACAGAAATAAAAATTAAATTTAAATAAATAAATAATAATTTTTTTTTTTCAAATATATAGATCTTATGTGCAAAACTCAATCCATTAAGCTTTCTAAATGACTCATGTAACGAGCTTGAGGTCGATGACTCCTGTGTCTTTCGAACCTTAGGGCATCGTGTTTTGAGAAACCCCTACGGACTTTTCACTCAAGTCAAATATGCTACGAAACGAGTGATAAGATATTAATAAGGTGTAAAACTCAATCCATTAAGCTTTCTAATTGACTCATGTAACGAGCTTGAGGTCGATGACTCCCGTGTCTTTCGAACCTTAGGGCATCGTGTTTGAGAAACCCCTACGGACCTTTTCACTCAAGTCAATTAGGCTACGAAAAGAGTTAAGCAATAATAATAATAATTTTTGTTCCTTGCGTGCAATAAGTTCATGCGTGAGGATTAGATTCCTAACATTCTGTCATTACTTAGTTTCCTCTAGCTGGTCTAAAGTGCTCCACACAAATTTTCAACATACATGGAATCAATCATAACTTAGATAGCCACTATCACAGTTTTATTACTACACTTTCTCACTATATTGGTTATTTGTTCGAGATACGGATGATTTTTAGGTTTAAACAGGGTATCCTATTATTTTCAACTTAAGTGCACCAACATAGCTAAAAATCATTTTAATCGGCCGACACAACACAATATCAAACATGGTCAAATAGTCTCACATTTAACCAATAGTAATAATCTGCTTCACAAGTCATGGATTAAAACGTAATAATTAAATAAAAGTTACATCATTACCCAAGGCTATTCATATCACATAAATATGCCAACAAATAAATATAATAATTTTTTTTTAAACGAAAATAAATTAAAATCAAATATCAATTATCAATTATCGAATCAAGCAAAATTTTCATTTTAGTCCATTACCCCCAAACTTGAAAGAAACATTGTCCCCAATGTAAAATTTAAAATCAAAATATTAGAGACTTCCACGAGATAGATCCGATGGTGCCGGAGAAAAGGTGTGATAAGATCAACTGAGGAGAAATCAAACAGTTGGTCGGCAAATCTTTGTGTGAATGTCATCCACCCGACTGTAGGTTGTAACCCTAAAAGGAAAAAAAAAAAAGAACTTATTCAATTTTTGTTTTGTTTTTTTTTTTTTAAGAAAAACGAAATTAATTAATTTTTTTTGAAAACGAAAATAATTTTTTTTTTTTTTAAGAAAAACGAAATTAAATTTTTTTTTTTTTTTATTTAAAAAAACGATTGTTTATTTATTTTTTTATTTTTTTTTTTAATACAAATTTAAAATAATTGAACAACGTGATTATGCAAGATGACGATGATTGTAGCCTCAAAACCTAAGAATTAAAACCCTATTTTAAATGCTAGCAACCTAAAACGTGCAAATTATCAATTGAAATTCTAAAATTGAAATAATACGAAATTTAAATAAAAGGGTAGAAAAATGGGTTGCCTCCCATTGAGCGCTTCTTTAAAGTCATTAGCTTGACTTTGTCGTGGTGATCGCTCAAGACACTTTGAATAAATCTTTGGAGGCCCTGCTCTTCTTGCTTTGATCAACTTCATACACTTTTGTTTACCTTCCAGAGCTTGATCTTTCCTTTATCATACTGATATGATTTTGTTTTGCCGCCATGCTCGAATTCAACTAAGAAAATTTCAACCTCATCATCAGCTTTGATTACAGAAGACGGATGAAACTCCTCTTTCTGCACATATTCTTCTTCTCGAAGTGGTGCCTCCTGGTGTTGGGTAACAACTTTATCATCTAAGCTCCCTCCCTTCTGGTCAATGACATCAATCTCGAAGCAGGAATCTGAAGAGCTTGGAAATTTAATTGCTTTGAACACATTGAATGTAATGTGTTCATCATTCACTTTCAGCATAAGTTCTCCTTTTGGAACATCAATTACTGCCCGACCAGTAGCCAAGAAAGGTCGACCCAAAATGAGTGGTACATCTCTGTCTTCACACTATCCAGAATAATAAAATCAATGAGGAATATGAATTTGCCAACTTTCACCAATATGTCTTCAACTATTCCCTAGGCGTTTGATTGTTCTATCTCGCAAGTCGGAGTGTTCTTGTTGTCGGCCTTGCTTCTCCTAAACCGAAATGCTTAAAAATAGAATAAGGCATTAGATTTACACTAGCACCTAAATCACACAAAGCTTTATCAAAATATAAACTACCAATAGTGCAAGGAATATTAAAACTCCTCGGGTCTTTTAGTTTTGGTGGTAGCTTGTTTTGCAATATGGCACCGCATTCTTGATTAGCGCCATCTTGTTTCGTGTTCCTCCAACTTTCGCTTATTTGCAAGAATGTCCTTCATGAATTTGGCATAGCTAGGCATTTGAGCTAAGGCATCGTGAATGGTATGTTGATGTGAAGCTTTTGAATACATCCAGAACTTCTTGAATTGCCGGTCTAGCTTGTGTTTTCGCAGACCTCCGAGAAATGGGATAGGAGGGACGTGGCCGGTGGTGGAATATAAGTCGGTGGAGAGTCCTGCTCGTGCAACTTCATCTAATTTATTTTCTCTCGCTTTGTTCGGACACACGCTTCCTTTTCTACACCGCCTAGTCACATAAATCTCAGTAACCGAACACCGCTCCTCGTGGTAATTGCATTTACTTGCTCCTTTGGATTGACTTCGGTATTGCTTGGCCATGTGCTGGTTGTCTCTCGATCAACAATTTAGCCAACCGCTCAATCGATTTTCCATATTCTTGATAGCGAGATCCTGCCTTTTCTCGCATCTCCTCCCTATCTTTTCTCGCATCTCCTTCAATTCGATGAATGCTTTCTTCTAGTCCTCCTTTTTCTCTTGTGGCATTCCCCGATTTGGTGGATTTTGAATATTTTGAGTGTTGCCATATGAGAAGTTTGGATGATTTCTCCATCCGGATTGTAAGTCTGCGTGCATAAGGATTATTCTCACGACGTTGAAAATTCCGAGCATATGCAACTTGTTCGAGGGGATGATATATCAACTTTGGTCAAAGGACACTCGATGATTGATGGTTTGCTCCACATGTTACACGTGATTGGTAAAGGCATCTCGAACCATATTAGCCGAATGAGAATATTTTATTGATTCCATCTCGCTTTGCCAATACATCAATTTTTGCCAATAAAAGTGAATTGGTGTCCACCTCATGTAATCCTCGCCGCTTTCTTACGCAATCCTCTTTACGCCACATAATACATTGTTCACTCATGGTTTCGAATAGATCATAAAGGTCACCGTGGATCTATTTTGGATAGAGCCACCGCTGCGAGAATCTCTTGAAGAACGATCGGTTGGAGCTAGTCCGTAATAGAAATAATGATTACGAGTCGCTAAAGGGAAACCATGACTTGGACACTTTCGAGCAATTGTTTGAATCTTTCCCATGCCTCGTGAAAATTTTCCAACTCGATTGTTGGAAATTGGAAATTTCATACTTCACCGCTTTACTCTAGCCGGAGGAAAATATTTCAATGTGAATTTTTGGATCGATCCGTCCAAGTAGTAATGCTTCCAAAGTGGGAGAATCTAGCCATTCTCTAGCTTTATCCTTCAATGTATGTGGAAAGAGCCTCATCTTGATTGCTTCTTCGTTAACACCGTGGTATTTGAAATTGCCACGAAATTCATCAAGCGAGAAATATGGTAATGAGGATTTTCATCTGTCATCCCATAAAACGACAGGTTGTTCGAAAATAAATTCATCACATCTGGCCTTAACCGGAAGTTGTCGTGTCCATAAGGTGGATAGACTATCTTTGGACCGATTTTCAACAATCGGTGGCATCATATACTCACCCATAAGAATATCTCGCTCACTAACTTCAACCGGTCGAGCTATTGGTGGTTGATTATTTATCCGATCATGTACTTGATGGTCTCGCCATTGTGTCTTTTTTTCGTATTTTCTTTTCTCGTTTTTCACGTTGTCGCCGGTGAAAGCTTCGCTCAATTTCGGATCTAAATCAAATAGATCAAGATCTTTTGTACGGGCATGCACACTTAACACCGAAAAATTAGAAAATATATACAATTCAGCAGTATCACGAAAAATTTAAGAATAAAAATAAAAATAAAAATAAAAATAATAAATAAAAATAATACTAAAAAAAATTGTTAAAAGCTAAATTATAAATTAATGTAGCAATTAATAAAACTAGTCCCCGGCGACGGCGTCAAAAACTTGTTGTGCGATTATAATCCCGCAAGTGGACGGATCGTTGACAAGTAATAAAGTGATAAATAGAGTGTCGAACCCACGAGGACCAGATATTAATTTGACCAATTAATTTATAACCTAAATTTTAACAATAAAAAGAAACACAGATTCAATTTAGTTTTTGTGATTCTATACTATTTTAATTAAAATTGAAATTAACAATAAGTAACTTTAAAAAGGTAAGAACGAATTCAAGATCTACTAACTCTAGGATTTGCGAATCCACCAACACTTTCCTTAATCAAACATCCGTTTAACTGTTTTAGCTTATAATTACCATAGATTGAAAATCAGTTCCTAAATTAATCGAAAGCCTCTCTCGATGGTCAATCAATTCTATATGTTATGCGAACTTCATTATCTCTAATTAAGCTTGAACATAAACACATGCATTAAAATCTCAAGAACACTTAAATAGATTTCATAAAGCATAATAGTAATCTCTATCTATTATTGGACCCTATGTTATTCAATACCACGTGCTTAATCTATATTGAATCTCTCGACTTCAATATAGATCACAATATATTCTAATGGTGATCAAGCATTAAAATAATAGAAAAAGCGCATAAAGAATAATCAATCCAAAAGCAATTAATTACTAAAACAAAAAACTTCTAATTAATTAAAAATCATGAGGTTTCATCGTTCATCCTAGAAAAAGTAATTAGTCGGACATGATTTCGTCAATTATGATAATAATTGACTTCATCATGATCCGCGAAAGAAAAAGAAAAGAAGAAGAAATAAATACAACCCGTGACTCGGGTGAAGAATCCTCAATCCCGAGCCTTGATCCTCGATTCTCCTCTTGTATCTTGTTTCCAAAATTAGCCCCTCTCTTCGCTATTATCTCTTATTTATAATGTTCTCCAACCCTCTAAGACGTGTGTTTAAGTTGTTGTTTTATCTTAGAGTTGTAGAGTTCTAGTCCCATCGAAAACCGCCAAAATCGGTGCCCGTTATGCCCTTCAAATCTCTTTTTCGTCTTTTGTCGATTGATACTTGAATTTGATTATTTCTTAAAATAATAAGAAAACAACATGCAATTAAACTGAAAACAACTAATAGTACTCATAATCGTCCCTTTTTGTGAGCCCGGATAAGTACAAAATTGTACTTATCAGACAAAGAAGTCAACTGTGAAGAGTGATTAATAAAGCATAACTTTCAAAAGTTGTGAGCACACAACAACATTGGAAAGTTCAGTGAATGATCGAAGATGTGACTAAAAGTTCGATGATTATTGAAATATTTAACTCGTACACGTGGGAATTCTATCATCTACGTGTATGTTTCATCAATTGGCGCTTATGGAATCATGATAAGTGATTAATAGAGCATAACTTTTCAACGTTCAAATGAGTATGCAAAGAACATTTGAAAGTTCAATGACTAATCGAAGATATGACTAAAAGTTAAGTAACTATTAAAACATTTAACTTAAAACCTTCAATGATTTGAACTGTTTGGGGTAAAAACTTTTAGTCACCGCCTTGTTGTTGTTTTAAAAAAATGAAAAATGAAAAATGAAAAATGAAAAATCAGGTATTTTCAAAATAATTGCAAAAACATGTCTGGTCCTAAAATCCCCCATATACAAGGTTTGCGATTTCATCTTCACAATTTCTTGCAAGTTTCTCCCACTCTTCAACTGAATATTTGATTTAGTATGATATTTTTGGAGAAAAATTCATACAATATTCAATTACCTTATAGTTAATTCAATTCCACTATGACCCAAATAAATCCAAATCCCTAAATTTCTCTAGGATCCAAGCCCTAAACAACGATTTGCAGCCAACATTCTTCCTAATTTCTACCCTAATAAGTGATTAACACCCCAAAATGGAAGTAACCCATTCATCTTCGATGAAGCATTTTACACCAAAGCAGGCTCCAAAAATGCTCCATAAAGGTGATGGAAACTCACCATCATAATCGACAAAAATTCGAAAACATGTAGGGATGATGGAGGCAAATCTTCAATAAAATCAAAGAAGAAGAAAAATCCTTGGTATATGAACGACGAGGTGATGCTAGGTGTATATTTTGAGAGTGGAGAACTAATGAAGCTAGGTGTATATTTCGACCGGCACTTGAGTGAGCGATCGAGTATCCGGTATAAATGTGTATCGGTCGATGTGTTTTATGTATCTACGGTATTAATTTTTTCAAATTCAATTGTGATACGATTATTAGTTTCGTCAAAATTTGGAAATTTATGGTATGCTCAATTTTCTTTCTGTTTTTGAACTTTTCTACTAGATGGTATTAAAATACAACTAAAAGTTTATATATATTGTAAAGGTCCACATAGGCCACACCAATCATGTATTATATAATTATGAAATTTGAAAGTGTTTGAAATTCTGTTTCTTCACAACGTGGTCTTATCTCAATTTTTTTTCCCCAACTATATGTTGCTAATATTTTGCACCTCTTAATACTTTGTCTTCAAATTGATTAATATATCTAGATCCTTGTATAAATTTTAAATTAATATATATCATTCTATTGCTCCAGAAGAGCATATATTCATAATGATATGTTGTTATTCCTACAGAAACACAACGTTAATATTTTGACACAATCACAATCTAATGTATAAATATTCTATAAAATTATTTTGTTGTTGCTTGAAATAAGTAAAGATATGTATATTACATTAATATTTCAGTAGAATATTAATTGCTCCCGAAGAGCCTAATTTTATAAGATATAATATTCTGTATGAATACTATAATATTGCTCCTGAACAGTAAATCTTTACTTCAGAATAATGATTTGTTGTTATCTTTGACGAAGTACAACGTTATAATATTTTGACAAAATATTAGCTGCTCGTGAAGTGCATAACATTATATTTTAAATATTTTAGAAGAATATTAATTTCTTCTCAAAAGTATGATGTTATAATGTTTTATAATATTGAGCAAGAATCGAAATAATATTTTATTGTGCTCTAGAAGAAGCACATGTCTCGAAGAATATATCATATCACATAATTAAATTGTGATATAAATGAGTAATTAATCAACTAATGATTATCCTTGAAGAAAAGCATATAAATCATGTTATGTTGACATTGATTAATGTGAATTATATAATTATACAATGTCTAATAGAAAATTAATTTTATTTTCTTGTTCATTTTGTAGTTACTCAAATGGCGAATATCACAAAACTTGAGTTTGTTGTACTTGATCTATCTAGCAAAAACTACTTGTCATAGATCCTCGATGCTGAGATTCATCTAATCTCAAATGGTCTGAGAGAGACAATAAAAGAAAGAAATGTAGCATCCTCGCAACATCGCGCAAAAAAGCACTCATTTTCCTTTGTCACCATCTCCACGATGGATTGAAAAATTGAGTATCTTACTGTAAAAGATCCAAAAATACTTTGAAAAAATTTGACTGAAAAGTTTGACCATTAGAGGACTGTAGTCCTCTCCAAAGCCCGATACGAATGGATGCAAATTGGCCTGTGCAGGACTTTAAAACAGTTAGTGAGTACAATTCTAAACTATTCAGAATATCTTCAAAACTAACTCTGTGTGGAGAAAAAATCATTGATGAAGATATGTTGGAAAAGACCTTCTCCACCTTCCATGCCTCCAATGTGATCCGTCAACAGCAATATCGTGAGCGTGGTTTTAAAAAATACTTAGAACTCATATCCTGCCTGCTGTCTGCTAGTTACTGAACAAATTAATGAACTATTGATGAAAAATCATGGGCTACGTCCAACTGGTTCCACAGTATTGCCTGAAGCAAATGGTACTACATTGTCTGAAGCAAATGCAATATCAAGCCATGGACGCAGATGTGGACGTGGATGTGGACGCAAACGTGGACACGAACATGGAAGCGGATGTAGGCGAGGACAAGGATGCAGATTTGGACAAAATAATGGACATTATCAACCACAAAGTAATAGCTTTAAAAAGCACAAAATAAATGAAAATAACTAGTCCAAAAAGGAGCACAAAGAAAATTGCTTTAGATGTGGAATGAAAGGACATTGGTCGACATACATGTTGTATGGCAAAACATCTTTTGGATTTCTACCAAAGATCAAACAAGGGAAAAGAAAAAGTGGAGACAAAATTTTCTTACTTTAATGATCCAATTGATGTGACTCATCTAGACGTCTCTGATTTTTTTGCTGATCAAAATAGAAATATCAATCACTTGATCGAGGGAGGTGTGATAGAAAATATAAACTAGTTTACTTTCGATATAGTAGTATTTACTTTGATGCAAAATTTTAGTTTGAAATAGGTTCCTTTAAAGTTTCAAACTTTAATTTACGTTGTTAAACTAGTTCTTAGTTGATCGAAATATTTCTTTATATTTAAACTTCTTTTTAGTTTTAAACCCATTTTTAAATATTATCTATATGGAATGTTTATAGATTCATGATGAATTGCCAATATATATGTTTAGCTGATAATGCAACTACTCATATAATTCTTCAACATAAAAAATATTTTTGGACTTAACATTAGCGAGAAAATAATGTTAATACGATATCCGATACATCAAATATCGTTGAAGGCTCCAGAAGAGCTAATATTATCTTACCAAATAATACGAAATTGCATATAAACGATGCACATTATTCTAGCAAATTCAGAAGAAATTTTCTTAGTATTAAAGATATTCGCAACAATGGATACCACATTGAGACGATGCAAGAAAATAATTATGAATATATTTGCATAATTTCTTTTGTATCTGGCCAGAAACAGATAAAAGAAAAACTCATAGCACTCGCATCTAGCATATATTATACATTCATAAAAACATTTGAATCAAACAATATCACCAACTCGAAGTTCGTTAAACTAAAACGTTTTATGCTTTGGCATGATCGATTACCTAATGATTATCCATGTACTGCTTGTTCACAAGGCAAGTTAGTTATTAGACCTTCTATTACGAAGGTTCATGTTAAATCTCCTACTTTCTTAGAAATAATTCATGGAAATATATGTGGGGCCGATACACCCACCATGTAGACCATTTTGTTATTTTATGGTATTAATTAATTTTTCTACTGGATGGCCATATGTCTGCTTACTTTCTACTAGAAATGTAGCTTTTGCTAGACTACTTGCTCAAATTATAAAACTACGAGCTAAATTCTCTGATTACTCAATCAAGACAATCCGTCTTGATAATGCTAATGAATTTATATCACAAACATTCAATGATTATTCTATGTCAGTCTGGATTGTCATTGAACATTCAGTTGCTCATGTCCATACACAAAATAGTTTAGCAGAGTCGTTTATCAAACGTCTTCAATTAATTGCTAGGTTTTTACTTATGAAAATAAAAATCCCAACATCTGCTTGGGGTCATGCTATATTACATGCATGCTGCATTATTAGTTCGTATAAGACCAACTGCTTATTATGAATACTTACATTTACAATTTGTATTTGATCACGACCCTAATATTTCTCATCTACAAGTTTTTGGTTGTGCAATCCAAGTCCCAATTTCACCTCCACAACGTACAAAGATGGGTCCCAAACAAAGACTTGAAATTTATGTTGAGTTTGACTCATCATGCATTAGTAAGTATCTTGAACTTTTAACGGGTGATTTATTTAATGCACGTTTTGCAGATTGTCAATTTGATGAAATGACTTTCCCAAGTTTAGGAGGAGAAAACTATGTCCCGAAAAGCAAGTAAATTTTTTTTTTTTTGATCAAACAACTCTATCTCATTTTGATCCCGCATTAATCAATGTGAGCAACAAGTTGAGAAAATCATTCACTTGCAAATAGTTGCATGTCAATTACCTGATGTATTTGTTGATACAAGAAAAGTGACATAGTCATATATTCCAGTAAAAAATACTCCTGCAAAAATTGATGTCTCTGTACTCTGTAAGACAATATGTCATAGCAAATGAATCTCAAATATGCCAGAATCGTAGTCGACCAGTTGGTTCCAAAGAATCTGTATCTCAAAAGAAAAAGGTATAAGAGAAAATTCAACTAAAACTTTTTATTGAAATAATAGTAGAAACGATTAATCAATCAAAGACTAATAATGTGATTCCTGAAGAACTACAAGTGCTTGAAAACAATGAGATTTCAATAAATTATTTATTATCTCATAAATTATGGGAACGAAATAATATTGTGGTGGACAATATCTTCACCTTTAATGTGGCACTAGTTATCATGCAAAATGAGGATCCTGAATCACAATCTACTAAAGATTGTCAAAATAGAAATGATTGGCCAAAATAGAAAGAAGCCCATACTGACGGAATTGAATTCCTTAGAAAATGCAAAGTGTTTGGACCTGTAGTTTGAACCCCTAAAATGTAATCTTTGTAGGATACAAATGGGTCTTTGTAAGAAAAATGAATGAAAATAATGAAATTACAAGATGCAAAGCCCGACTCGTTGCCCAAGGCTTCTCACAATGATCTGAGTTTGATTATGAGGAAACATATTCTCCCGTCATGGACACCATCACATTTAAATTTTTAATAAGTTTAACCGTGTCACAAAAGCTCGATAAGCGCCTTATGGATATAGTAACTGCATATCTGTATAGTTCACTTTATAGTGATATACACATGAAAATCCTTGAAGGATTTAAAGTGCCAGAAGCAAATGATTCATTCCCCAAAACAATGTTCTCAGTTAAATTGCGAAGATCATTGTATGAATTAAAACAATCCTGACGAATGTGGCATAATCGCTTTAGCGAATATTTGTTAAAGAAGGTTATAAAAACGACGACGATATCTTTGTGTTTTCATAAAGAAAACATATATTGGATTTGCAATTTTGACGCTTTATGTTGATGATTTAAACTTTATAGGAACTCGTGAAGAGCTCAACAAAACCGCATATTAAAAATGAATTGGAGATGAAAGACTTGAGAAAAACCAAATTATGTCTTGGATTACAAATTGAACATTTTCTAGAAGGATTATTTGTTCATCGATCTTCTTATACAGAAAAAGTCTTAAAGCGTTTTTATATGAATAAAGCACATCCATTGACATTGCCTCTGGTCGTTCGATCACTTGAAGTGAAAAAAGATCCATTTTGCCCACTTGAAGATTGGGAAATAACTCTTGGACCTGAAGTACCATACTTAAGTGCCATTGGCGCTAACATATCTTGTAAATTGCACTTAACTAGACATAGTTTTTTCTGTAAATCTCATTGCAAGATATAGCTCCACACCCACTCAAAGATATTAGAATGGTGTTAAACACATTCTTCGTTACCTAAAAGATACTGTTGACATGTGATTATTTTATTTACGAAAATTAGGATCGTTTTTAGTGGGATATGCGGATGCATGTTATTTCTTTAATCCACATAAAGCTAAATCACAAACAAGATATGTTTTCACACGTAGAGGAACATCTATATCATGGAGATCTGTGAAGCAAACATTGACAAAGAACATCTTCAAATCATTCTCAAATTATTGCAATGCACGAAGCAAGTTGAGAATGTGTATGGTTGAGAAATATGTCACATTATATCCAAGCATCATGCGATTAGCTTCAACAAAAGATATCCAACAATAATGTATGAAGACAATGCGACTTTTATTGCACAACTGAAAGAAGGTTACATCAAGGGGGACATAACAAAGCATATTTCTCCAAAATTCTTCTATACACACGAACTTCGTAAGAATGGTGACATCGATGTTCAACAAATTCGCTCCAAAGTGACAATTTGGTGACTTATTCACAAAAGCATTGTAGACATTCACATTCAAGAAATTGGTGCACGAGATTGGGATGCGTCGACTCAAAGATCTTCAATGATTAATATTAGGGGAGTAGCTGTAATACTTTTCTTTAGTCGAGGTTTTGTCCCACTGAATTTTATTGACAAGGTTTTAATGAAGCAGCATTTTCTTAATACTCCAAAATTTTAATAATTAATTGTACTCTTTTTTCTTTTCGTTTGATATTTTGTCCCACTAGGTTTTTATCAAACAAAATTTTTAGCGAGATAGTTATTGTAGAAATAGTCATCAAATGGGGAGTGTTGTAAAATTATAGGATAATTATTGATGATTATTTAGAATTATCTGGATACTTAGTCTTATCAGTATATTTAGATAAGTCTTGTTTGATTGTATCCAAATCACTTTGTAACCTAGTTTGGAATCCTATAAATATAGGTCCATAGTTATAATTAATAAAATAGACAATTCATTTTGCATTTCTTTTATTTTTCTACTTTATTTCTCTAGTTTCATAACAGTATTGTCTTTCTTCTTGACATTATTGTTAAAGTCTTGGAGTTGTTACATTATATTGTTATTGCAGATTATTGATATTGTTACAGTGAATTGTGTTGACTTATGATTAACTTTAAACCTTAATATTTTGATTATAACAAACAAAATAGTTGTATTTTATAACAATCTATTTTCAAGCAATATTCAAAACGCTACAAATTAAACTCTCATGCTATGTCAAGATCAAGTCAAAATCAATACAAGAGTTCAAGTATCTCAAGATCCGAAATTCAAGATTCAAGACCAAGATCGTAGAATAGATTTTTAGATAAAATTGTAAATGTATTAACTCTTTAATCCTTAGCAATTAATTGAATGAAAGCTCAAAAATATTTTTTATCACTTGTATAAATTTTTTTTTATCAAAACTAAAAATCAATTTTTCAAAACTGTGAAAACGGACAATCCGTTTGATAGACCGATGATTTAACCGGTCAACCGTTTGAACCGAATTGGTCAACTGCTTTGAGTGTCACTTTCCAAAAAGTGTCCATTCTGAATTTTTACAGTTCCAACAGCTATTTCTCGACCATCGGACCAGTCTACCGTTTGGTCATCCGTTTCAACAGAAAATGATGAAAATTCATCTCTATAAATACCACTTCATTTATTATCATTCTACAACACTTACAAGAGCATTTATAGAGAGAATCACATTGAAAAACTTCATTCAAAGCTCTATTGCATTTTTATATTCAATATCATTCATTGAAAACTTTGTTTGATTAAATCAAACTTTTGATTCATTATTCTCAATAAAGTTTTTTTATAACACTTGAGCTTTCCTCATCTATTGCTATTCATTAAAGTGTTAGTCTCTGTTAGAACTAAACTTGTATTCATCATTCATCTAGAGAGAAATAGTCAAATCAATCTCTTTACATTTTTGGGTCATATTGAGGTCCCTTGAAAGTTCAATATTGTATATGGATCGGTGCTCCTTGTTTGTAGGTCGTCGGATACATTGTAAGGGTTTGGATTGCACCATAAGTCAATCAAAATAGTGGAAAGGTCATGCTCATGTTGGAGAACTTGGTAACGGGAGACGTAGATCATTAGTTAGATCGAACCTCCATAAAAATATCGTTTGCACTCTCTCTTTCCTTTTATTTACTTGTATTGTGTTTATATTTTTGTGGATTAATTTTCATTTCTTAAGTATCATTTTGTTTAAAATATTTTTCGAAAAAGTTTGAGAAAATCAATTCACCTCCCTCTTGGTTAGTTATTCTTGGTTATCAAATTAATGCTGTTTTTTTTTAGAGATTTTGAATATTGAATTTGAAATTGAAAGGATATTTTGAGATAAGATTGTTCAAAAGAAACAGTTGCATTGATCCATGGGGAAGGAAACCTTCCATAAAAATAGTTTATTAACATATCAAGTATTTTTCAATTAATAAGATGATTGGTTTTTCAATTTTCATTCATGGCATAGTGTCTATATACGTAATTTTCCCTCCCCAAAATTGCGGATTCTCAAATTCTGAACTAACATGGGCCACCAAATTTTGGTCGAGCAGGATATTGCTAGGCTTTAAATTACTATGAACAATGGTGAACGTATATGACCATGATGCATATATTCTAAAGCTAATGCAATATCAACCACTATATTTAATCTTTTGTGCATGTTCATAAAATAGTAACCACGCATTTCTCCATGCTCCCATTAGGCATGTACTCCATTATGAAGTCTTTGAACTCTATATTATTGCAACATCATATGATTCTCACTAAATCCGAGGACGAATGGTGCTCATTACTTGACTTTCTATAGCAAACCTTTTGGTTGCTGTTGTTTTTTAAAGGAAATTTGGCTCAAATAGTCTTTAACTTTGGTCCTTAGTGCAAAAATGGTCCATAATGTTTGTTTATTTGTTTTTTTTTTTTTTTTTAATACAGCTATTCCTAATTTGTGCGTTTTTGTGCACAATTGGTCTTTAATTATTTGATAAAATAGACCACTATGTCCTTAATTTTAATTAAAAAAATTACAATTGAGTTCCAAACCTTTGCAAATGGTGTAAATGGGTTTGGTACCTTTATTTTTTTTATTAAAAATTAAAGAAAACTAAGGAGTTCTTTTTATTTTCTTTTACCTTTTTTGAATTAGGAGTTTATTGACCAAATTGATAATATCCATAATTTTTTTTTTTTTTGCATATTTAACGGACTATAATGAAATAACTAAAATTTTAACACATAATTATTAACAAATGTGTTAAATAAATTTATTAATTTTATTATTAAGTAATTACATTATCTAAAATATAAACTTTTATTTTATGATTATAACAAAAAAAAAAATCATTGCCATAAATTTGATCCTCAAACACTTTTATTTAATTGAGCTATTCGTTTATTAATTAATTTCAAATATTAGAGCTCCAACTCATGTATTCTTTATATTTTAATTTAACATTTTATTATCATTCTAAACTAAAGGGCACATAATTTTTAATTTTATTAGTATTTCTATGTTAAATAAAAACCTAATAAGTTTGGCCCAATGTCATAAAATCATATATATTATTTTATTAATTGTTTATCTTAATTTTTATTCAAGTTTTTCACTCGCATAACAATTACATATACTTAAATCAAAATAAACTAACATTTTTTTACTTATGAAAAAATTAATTGACACGGCTATAATAATTTATTTAATACGCTAAATTATATATTATTAAATAGAGGTACCGAATCTTTTGCAAATGTTACGAATCCAACTACAATTTTTTCTAATTAAATTTAAGGGTATAATGGTCTTTTTTTTTTATCAATTAAGGATTAATTGCACGTCCAAATACATAGATTAGGGACGTTCGTGCCAAAAAAACAAAATTTATGGACTATTTCCACACTGAAGACAAAGATATGAAACCATTTGCACCAAATTCCGTTTCTTAAATTATAAACCTTCACCACAATATTTAACCCTTCAAAAATGTTTCCTCCATACTGAAACAAAACTTCCACTTCCAAGTGTGTTTCTTTCACTAAAGGCATTTGTTGCTTCTTGAAGTTCTTGACAATAAATTCTTCTCCATGCAAGACATAAATCATAATGATAATCTTCTCAATTGCAAGACACTCAACCAGATTCTTTTGTTTTCGTTTTTTGACTATCAATAACGGCATGCATATTCCAAGGATTAACTAAAGGATATGGTAAACAATCTATTTCATTAGTGATACTACTTTCTTTGACCATGATCCAAAAACATGGCTTCAACAATGAGTTGTTTAAGAGTGGAATCCCAAAATTTTGTCTAAACGTCATCACTAACGAGTTGTTTTCAATGGATTTTTCCATTAAAAAATCTTAGGTAAAAATCCTGTTGAGTGTTTTGTAGGGATAAATGGGCGTGGTGGTCGCTGAACTTTTACCATACTTTTGACTCGATCACTGAACTTTAATTTGGTACAATTAGGCCAGTACTATACTTTAATTTACGAGCAATCAGCTCGCTCCATTTGAGTTTCGTCAACGAACCTACTCCCATCTTCGTCAAAACTAACAATGATACGTTTCAATTTATTTATCATACGAACTCATCTAAAATTGCAATGGAGGTCACTAAACTTTCACCATACTTGCAACTAGGTCATAAACTTTAGTTTTGGTGTAATCATACCAATATACTTTAATTTACGAACAATCTAGCCACTCCATTTAAATTCCATCAAAGAGCCTACAACTGTTAGTTGATTGAGTGGTTGAATCGATTTAATTGAAAGACACATAACACAAATGAAGATCATAAACAAACAACATGGCATCTTCTTGTGCGAAGATATGTATTTATCTTTCCTTTAAACGAATAATGCACTTATATTGTTTGAATTAAGCATGAGATTAAGTGTATTTGATCACTTCATGATAAAATAAGTTGAGGGTTGCATAGAGAAGCGCTGACAAACATTGTTTGTGTTTCTATCAAGAACTATTTCATCCTAATAAGGTCGTAGGGTCAACTACTCTACCAATTGGGGTATGCAGTTTGTCCTGATCATGACGAGTGAATCTTGAGATTAGTGACACTAGTACACCTAGAAGTTATTGGACAAGACCATGGTGAAGAGTTTAATTCTATATATCGTGATCATAAGAAGAATTGAACTCTACATTACCCCATTATGGACTATCTAAATTCGTTATGAAATAGCAATTGCTATTCGTGTACTCAAAAGTCTTTGATGTGCCAATGAATTAGGTAAATTAATATTGTGAGCTTTAAAGTGTTCATTAAAAAATACTTAAACAGATCCGTTTATCTTTTCAATGGGTAATGGTTCCCGAACGCATATAATAATCTTGGTATTTAGTAATAGCTAAATTACACCTGTGATATGTTCTCAAATAAACTATTGGAGAAATATGAACTTAAGTAAGAAAATAATTAGATGGGAGAAGTGGTCAGTTTAGTCAAAAGGATATAATTCTAAAGAATAAAAAAATTCTATGATTTTAAATAATTTAAGAGTGCAATCTTACATCTTTGATGGAATGAGCGGAGACTAATTATTAAACTTAACAGTCTAGTGTTGGCCTGACCGTGTTTAATTATTGGACATGAAATTATATTTGTCCAACTGGGTCCTTTGATAGATCTTTAAAAGGGCATACACGTAATGGCACTTGTAATGAAAGTTCAGTGACTAGACATGCAAAAAAGCCAAAAACTCAATCCCAGAGGGTCAAAACAAGGAAAAAACTTCTAGGTCTATTTATAGACGTAGGGATCAGTTGGGCAGGGAATCCCAAATTGCCTTGGCCAGCGCCACATAGAGATAGAAAGAGAGAATTTGTTTCTTGTTCTTTTTGTCCAATTCAAGTATCCTAAATTAAGTCCTAGGATTTAGTTTTCGTACTACACATAATTTTGGAGAATATCAAAGAAGATATGGAGATTGGAAGTACGAAAATTCAAGAATGGAGAAGGAACACGTACCGATTCGATTAGTAAATCAGAATGACAACTAATTACGTGACAAAGGTAAATTTTGCTAAACATTTATGTGATTAAACGGAATATTTATAACGTGAATCTAAATGTCTAGCCATATCATATATTTGTAATTTTTTTTAAAAAAATTTGTCATTCTTAATTTCTTCAAGCTTATTTCCAACACGAACTAACTATAGGATGGATTTTTTATTAATAAAAAATAAAAATCAAAATAAGAGGAGACATAAAACCTAACCTACAATCTATAAAAGAAAAACCAACTAGATTATTAGTCAAATGGACCAAGAGCACATGCCGAACCAAAAGGCGGGCTTCAAGACCCTATAAAACTCAAGGAATATAGCTTCCGGGCGACAAAGCAAATGTCAAGAACAAACTCACCATGCTTAAGATCTAAAGGAAACCAATTCAAAGATCATCTTCATAAAAATTGGGATTTTGGTACAAATGGTCTCTAACCTTTGCCCTTAGTATGGAATTGGTCCCTAACGTTTATTTTTGGCAAACAAGTCCCTAACCTATGTATTTTGGTGCAAAATTGGTCCTTATGACAAATATACCCTTAGTTTTAATTAGAAGAAATTGTATGTGGATTCCTAATCATTACAAAATGTGCAAATAGATCCAATACTTTTATTTTTTATAAAAAAATTAAAGAAAACTAATGAATTTTTTTTTTTTTTTTTTTTGAAATTAACACTTTAGTAATAAACATGTCAAATAAAATTATTATTTTTATTATTAAGTAATTATATTATTTAAAGAGGGAGATAGATAAACTTTTCTACTAATCTTTTATATCTCTCTTTTTTGTGGTAGCTTGAGCAGATATATATATATATATATATATATATATATATATGATGAAGGGTTCATAGAATTTTTTGTTTTTCAAAATTTAACTTTGATCCTACTTGGTACTTTCCTTTTTATAATTTCTTCAAATAACTTAACAAATCTCCACACACACACACACACACACACACACACACACACACACATATATATATAAATTGAATTGTGCCCAGAAATTCTTCAAGAATTTAAGTACCTGTTAGAAGAAACAAAAAAGAGTTAGAACGCGTAAGAAAAAGTACAGGAACAAATTGTAAATTATTAGACTTGAAATTTAGAAGATACCCAGTAATAAATACATCCTTACTTGAAAGAACTATTGTAAATCAGAATAAAGACATAACTGTTTTAGAAAAAAGAATCAAAGAGTTAGAAGAAATATTAGTTGAAAAGACTCTATAACAAGATAGTGAGTTTATTCACTTTTATTCAAGAATAATAGAGTTATTAAAGTTATAAGGGCCAAACTCCGCAATCAACCTTAAGATAGACCCTTTAACGCCAGTGGCTGAGTTTATCTTCTAGCACCCCCTCCCCGTTTTCGTATCAGAGCCATAGATAATAAAAGGAACTTAGAATTTTTAAATTTAGAATTAAATACAAATTATAGAAAAGTCAAGACTATAGACAATAATATTTTAGATTGTAATTTAGAAACAAGTCATAAATTACATAGTTTGTTTTCTGAAGAACCTAGTCAAAACCTTATTATAGATTGAATAACAAATCTATCTAGAAATTTAGAAATAGAATATAAAATAAATTCTAAATCTACGAAAATGCTTTTAGACCTTCTTAAAACAAAAAACTCAGAACTAAAAAATATTAAAGAAAATCCAGATTATATTAAAGACCAAAATTGTGTAATGCTAGAAAATGTATCCAAAACAAATAAAATACAAAGATTTTTCAGAATTAACAAAGATTTTAGATCTTAATAAATCTAGGGAAATAGAAATAAAGAAAATAGTTACTCAAACAAAAGAATTAGTGGGAGAATTAAAAGGTTTAATTCTTAGTTAATGAACGAGAGTTATATAATAGATAAAAATTATAACGACGCTTTAGAATATTGTAGTTCTTTTCATAAAGAACCAAAAGGAATTACTAATCTCGATTCTCCTAAATCGTCAGAATCAATTTTAATTAAGCAGAGCAACCTAATAATTGCATTATTAATATCTTTACACAAGAAGATAGATACTTTAGATAAAACAAAAGCATCAACATCCTCTGCAAACATTGAAAGTGATTTAAGACTAATAACAGAATATTAGGAAGTTTAAATCTTCGAGCAACCGGAAAAGAAAAATAACAAGAAACTTACCCAAAGAATTTAAATTCACAAGATGAGTTCACAAACTCTTTCTTAGGAAGATCTAGAATAGTTAGTGAAGGAACTTCTAGACCTAGTGTTTCGAAATAAATAGGACCTTTTTCGACAGAATATTAAGAAGAACCGAACAAAATGATCAAAGCATAGAAGAAATTCTTGATCCGCACCAATATTACATAAGATTTCGACTCATGGTTTAAGATTATTAAGTCCGTAAGTCTTATATAATAGAGGAATCTTTGAATTCATAACTCAGTTCTTTAGATATAATAGACAAGTGTCAATTCAATGTATAGGTAACCAGGTAACAAAATTAAATCTAATTTCTGAAGATTCTAAGAAAGAAATAAAAAAGAGAAATTATAGATTTATGCATTTAGGATTAATAGTCATAGGAATTAAAGGATTAGCAAGAAAGAATCTAGGATGTAAAACTTTGATTACAATATATGATGAAAGATTAAAAAACATAGATTAAAGCCAAATTGCTAGTATGGAAGTAGACATGAATAGCAATAATGGAATAATATACTGTAACCCAGATTTCTTAATGACTATTAAAGACTTCTCAGAAAGAATAAAAATAGGAATCCAAACTAAAGGATATGAAGATGTAGAAAGTGGAAAAAAATCTTTTGATTCACATAGGATTCTTAAGAAGATGTTCCATTAGTGCCCAAACTAAATATAAGATTTACATAGATAGAGTAGTAAATCTAATGAGTAATAAAGGCATAAATATGGTTAAGCCAACAAAGATTTACAAAGACAACACTTGCGAGGATTAGAATGGGACATGGATAAGTTTCTAGAACAAAAAGAAAAGACTATTGCTCCCAACAAAAGCTTTAACTTATAAAGATATCAATGGAAGAACGAGCTTAAGATTTATAAATTACGATCAAATTGAAAAACAATCGGAAGAGAATGAAGAAGAAGAGTCTTTAAGTGAACCTTTATAGATAATGTTCACATAGAATTAGTAGAAGAAAATAGTGATAAAATCATTTTTCCAAAAGATTTAAATATGAAATTAGAAACTAAAGAATTGCTAGAACTAGAAGATCAAATGTATCTTAAGAAACAAATTCAAGAAAATGAATTTTTATATTATGATTTAGAACAAAATATAAGGATAGAAATCATAGATGATAACAAGTCAGACTATAGTTGTGAAAAAGATTTTATGGATACCCAAGCCTACAAAACTACATATGATACCCCTTTTGATAAAACTATTAAACATGAGCATTTCCTTTACGGAGAAGGTTTTCCTCCAAGAAGAGCCTATAACACTTATAATGAACCCCAGAAGGCTCAAAATATGTAGCTAGAGGTAGTAAAACACCTTTAGAAAAAAGATAGAGTTTCAATCAAGATCAAAAGCACGATTTTGAATTTAACATTACGATCCACAAATGTGGACTAATATAATAGATGTTTGGAAGAACACTATCGTAGGACATTATATTAGGAATTATCAAGACATGGAACCTCTAGACATGTATAGATATTTAGAAACGTTTTTAGGAGAAAGTACTAAGGCAATGTGGGAAACATATAAATTAGAAAGAAAAGAAGAATTTAATCAATTAGTAAGTTTAGGAAGTAACCCATACAACTTTGTTAATAAAATCCAGGTAGTAATTACTGGAGCAGACCCAAATTCAGGACACATGAGTATACAAAGAAAAGCTATGGGAGACTTAGAACAACTTAGTTTATATAAATGGATTAAAGGTAAATATGTAAAGAACTTCTTAAATGAATATTATTATTTAACCTCTATCTCTGGAAATACCTTTAATCAAGAATTAGGACAAAAATTATTCCATAAATTACCAGGACCTTTAGGATTAGAGATTACAGAATTATGAAATAATTTAGTTTCAGTAATAGAACAGCTAGATAAAAAATGGAGCATAGGACATATAATTCAGCATGTAATAAGATGCTTAAAAGACAAATGTGTAACTTTACAAATCAAAAACAACTTAAAAAGACAGATTATAAATTTTGTAAGGATTTTTTGACACCTCAACCCTATGGAACCTCAAAAACTACAAAGAGAAAGTTTAACAAAGATAAGAAAGGTAAGAAAAACCAATTAGAAAAAGATATTTTCTTAGGAAATCAAATGAGAAGAAACCTTACCTAGATGAAAATAAACATGCTAGAAAATTTAAACCGCATGTAACCTATAAAAATAAGCTTAGTTGTTTTGTTTCTAATAGTTATGAACATTTAGCAAGAACTTGTTCTAAAAGAATAAATAGTTATAATAGAAAGAGTACACTTATAGAATGTACAAATGAAGATCTTATACATTTAGATGAATACATCTCGGATAAAGAATCAATTTATAGCATAATAATAATAGAAGATAAAATGCAAACAAGATTGAGAAGAATCGATTATGAATTTATAGATGAATTTTCAAATCTAGAAATTAGTAAAGAATCGTAGTCTCGAAAATGAATTTGACCTAGTACATACTCTAGTAGAAGAATGTAAACATAATTGGCAAAAGGCAATAGGTACAGATAGTATAGCATGTTTTTTATGCAATTGGTACCGAGCTAGAAAATTAAGAGCTAAGTTCTTAGAATGCTACAAAGAAGGATGTATAAAATGTTTAGAAGAAAATAATTTAATTAAAAAAGAGGAAGTTAGAATAGAAATTGCAAGACAACAAATAGAAATTTCAGAAGTAAGAATTTTAAGAAAAAGAATTGAAAATCTTGAAGACGTGCAAAAATTATTAATTCAAAGAATAGAAATTTTAGGATTAAATAATAAAGGAAAAGGAGTAATGATGGAAGAACAAAATTTAGAAGAATGTTCAAATTATGCTCAGGTAGTATGCAATTCAGAAAACTTAAAAGCATTAAGGTAAAATGTCAAATAAGAATAGGAGACTACATTATTAAATGCTTAGGGTTAATAGACCCACGATGCAGTAACTGCATAATAAATAAAAAAACTAATTCCAGAAAGATACATTGTTAATCCAAAAAACCCAATAGATGCCCAACAAATGGATGGAGATTTCTATACATACACGTAATCGCTTAGACCTAATAGTAAGATTAGCTTCAAGACAAATTGTGGTTTAAGTACGTAATATACTCTACCTAAAGATTCTACATGGGTTAGACCTTTAAGCCTTAAAGAAAAATGACTTTATCATAGGATTAAGTTTTTATTAAAAGATAATGGTAGTGTTACAATAACTAAAAATTTTATACATTTCCAAAAACATACTTTGTTTAGTCTAGCTCAAACTACCTTCTACCCATCGTGAGTGCTCGAGAAGCGTGGTGGTAGTAGTAATAAAGAATGTCCTGCAATAGAGAAAAAGAATGTCAATTAATAGAAGAAGAGGAATAAGAAAATGAAAATAAAGACATTGAAGATCTAGATTATGGCCATATAGATTTCTTAGATAACAAAAAAATATATTACACTCTTATAACGGAACAAGAAATTGAGAGTTTAATTTCTAAATTAGAAAAGATGGAAATCTTAGGAGAAAATGTATTAAAATATTGGAAAAAAGACAAAGTTACATGTGAATTAAAAATTAAGAACCCAGAATATATAATTAGATCCAAAAATAGAAGCCACAAACTTAGACCTAGAAGATTTTAAAATGCATACGTAAGAATTAATAAAACTAGGAGTAATAAGAAAATCGAGATAGCCCACATAGGTCGAAACCTTTATTGTAAGAAAACATTCAAAATAATCGTAGAAAAGAGTAGAATGGTTTTAATTACAAAAGGTTAAATGATAATACAATAGAAGATGCTTACAAAATACCGACATAAGACTGCTTTTAATAAATAAAATCTAAGACCGCAAGATCTTTAGTAAATTTGATTTAAAATCGTGATTTTGGCAAGTTAGAATGCATCTAAATAGCATAGAATGGATGACTTTTAGATGTCCGTATGACATTATGAATGGTTAGTAATGCCATTTGGATTAAAAAAAATGCACCCAAGGTTTTTCAAAGAAAGATGGATAGTATTTTAATAAGCATAGTAAATTTGTAATTACATATATAAACGATATCTTCTGCTCAAGAAAAATAGAAGAGAACATAGAGGGCATTTATGATTGTTTTCTCGTAATTTATAACACATGGCTTAATTATTAGTAAAAAGAAAATGGTTTTGTTTAAAGAATTTATAGATTTTTAGGAGTAAAAATAGGACAAGGAAAAATCAGCCTTTGGCCTCATATTGCTCAAAAGGCCCTTGAATTTCCAAATAAGTTAGAAGACTTAAAACAAATAAAAAGATTTTTAGGACTAGTAAATTATGCCGGACCTTTTATTAAAAATTTGGGAAAAATAGCCGAACCTTTGTATTCTAAGACATCCCCTTCAGACAAAGACATTTCAATCAAGAAGATATAAAATTAGTATAAGAAATTAAAGATAAAATAAAAGTTTACTAGAATTAGCCATGCATTTAGACACGTATTTTCCGATAATAGAAACAGATGGAAGTAATTTAGGATGAGGAGCAGTTTTATTATGCAAACCAAATAAATATGCAGACAAAAACACAGAAAGGATTTGTAGATATAACAGTGGGAATTATAAAGAAAAAGGAAACCTAAGTAGCATAGATGCAGAATTATTAACAGTAAATTATGCTTCAAATAGTTTTGAACTTTTTATTATTTCTAAAAAAGAAATTTTAATAAGAACGGATTGTGCTGCAATAGTCTCTTTTCATAACAAATTAAAATTAGACTAAAAAAAGAGCAGTAGAAGGAGATGGTTAAATTTTATAGATAGAATAACTAACACAGGAATTAATATAGAATTTGAGCATATTAAAGGAGTAGATAACAAGGCAGCAGATATCTTAAGCAGAATGATAATAACAAAAGATTTCTAACAGTTTTGTTGTGATCTTTTACAGATGTCTAGACTGCCTTTAAGCTAGGAATTCCTCCTGGAAACTCATTCGCTTCTCTGAAGATTGCTTCAGACTTCATATAATTAGAATATACCTTATTACCAAGAACACATCGATTTGGTACACAAGAGTTAATTTGTTTTCCTTCAAGCAATATTTTTTTAAAGTTCTACCACATATTTCTCTTTCAAAAGAAGAAAAATGCATTTTAGACAATTTATGGATTTCTTATAATAAGAACCCAAAAGACCAAAAGTATTTTCTTGCAACTATAAATACATTATCAGAACATTTTAATCAGAACAAGAAATAAGTTTAAATTTTATGTTGTCATTAAGGGAAAAAATTATCCGAGTCTTTCATACATGGCTAGAAGTATTAGAAAGTATTAATAATTTTAAAGACCCTCTTTACAAAGGATTTACAAATTATCAAGAGGCTTTAGAAGCCGCTAGACAACATATTGATTAAATTTTCATGTATCACCCTCTCTCGTAAATTATCAAGACCCTCTCTTGATTTCTCTCCAAGCAAAGAAAAAAAGATTATCTCAGTACTCATTGTGAATGCATGCGAGAATAATTTTAAGATCATCAATGAATCTAATCAATCTTAGATATTAGAAAGAACGCTTTACGACAGAAGAAAATTGCTTCTTTAGAAAAAGAAATTTTTAGATCAAAACTTATTTATCCAAAGGTACTCACCGAGCCAAAGAAGTCGGTAGCTAGTCCAGCTCAAACGATAACCGGTAAAAACTCATCAAACTCTGTTGGTGGTCAGGACTTGCCTAAAGTTCAACAGACTCGTGGAACTGCTGATTTCCTACTTCTCGTAACCAACAGTAAAAATTTAGAAAAACTCGATTTGGCATACATTGGAACAACCCAGCGGAAAGTTTGATTACTTAGTAAATTACTCCCCTAGCTCATCTCAGAACACAGATACCCATATCAGCAAGGAAAAAGAAATTTTTCAAGATAGTCAAGATCCAGAAGACGATATTATTTCTATTGAAAGATTTTTGTCACAAATTCAAAAACTTCAAAAATCAAGGAACTTCGAAAAGAAAAAGATAATCGAGAAAAAGAAAGGAAAAAATATTGAAGAAAAACTTGATAAAGCTATAAATAAAGCTCTTGATAGATTTCTAATTAGAAAAGAAAGTAATAAAGAAAGAGAAATTCAAGAATGTTTGCAGAACAAAAATCTAGAACCACAAGAATCTCCTCAAGGAAGCAGTAATGATGATAGAGAAGAAGAGCAGAATGGGTGTAATAATTCAGACAGCGGAATGTCCTTTTCACCAATAGCAGAACACAATCTTGATACATAAGTACTGCCAGACAAAACTTTGAAAAAGGAAGATGCTGCCAAAAGAACTTTTGAAAAAGAAGACGCTGCAAGACAAAAATTTGAAAAAAAGAAGATGTTGCCAGACAACCTTTTTTGCCAGATGTTTCTCGGTGAAATAAAGAAGAAAAATTTGCCGTAAGAAAAGACTTAAAGAAGATTCAGTAAAGACTTTTCATCCCCAAAAGATTCTTTTAGAATAGTTTTGCTCCCAAGAATTCTTCTATATAAAGGAAGGTTTTATTTCCAAAGAGTAAGAGTTCAACCCCGATCACCCTTGCTCTCAAAATAAAAACCTCTTCCTTATCTAGAAAATTCTCAATCCAAACCAGATATTATTATAAGAAGTTTGTGAATATTTAAGGTAAATACCTTCTTGGAATTTGTATTTCGCTTTTAGGGACTTCCGAAAGGGAAATCCTTAGTAGTAGTTTCTTTTAGATGGTTTAATAAATCTCCTAAAAATATTTTTTTATTTATGTCATGTTGACGTTTTTTATATGATAATCATGTTGATATTTTTTATCTGAATGATAATTCATTTCATTCTATACATATTATAAAAGCATAACTTGATTCTTAGAAGTCATACTGTTTCTAAATTAATCATGAGTGACCCAAATAATTAAGGATTTTTGGCCGAGTGAGCCTTTTGATATCCTTTTAATGTTGGGAAACGGAAAAAAATTAATTTAGGAATTCTTTAAGCAATGCCTCGGGTGACCTTAATGAAATGAATCATGTTCAAGTTAATATGTCTTAGGTTGTGATAAAAAAATGGAGATTTGTTAAGTTATTTGAAGATATTATAAAAGGAAAGTACCAAATAGGATCAAAGTTAAATTTTGAAAACCAAAAAATTCTATGACCCCTTCATCATCCAAATCAACAAGAAAAGAAATTGAATTGCTCCCGAAATTCTTCAAGAATTTAAGTTCTGTTAGAAGAAACAAAAAGAGAGTTAGAACGCGTAAGAAAAAGTACAGGAACAAATTATAAATTATTAGACTTGAAATTTTGAACATACCCAGAAATAAATACATCCTTACTTGAAAGAACTATTGTAAATCAGAATAAAGACATAACTGTTTTAGAAAAAAGAATCCAAGAGTTAGAAGAAATATTAGTTGAAAAGACTCTACAACAAGATAGTCAGTTTATTCACTTTTATTCAAGAATAATAGAGTTATTAAGGTTATAAGGGCCAAACTCTGCAATCAACCTTAAGATAGACCCTTTAACGCCAGTGGCTGAGTTTATCTTTTAGCACCCTCCCTCTGTTTTGGTATCAGAGCCATAGATAATAAAAAGAACTTAGAATTTTTAAATTTAGAATTAAGTACAAATTATAGAAAAGTCAAGACTATAGACAATAATATTTTAGGTCGTAATTTAGAAACAAGTCATAAATTACATAGTTTGTTTTCTCAAGAACCTAGTCAAAACCTTATTGTAGATTTAATAATAAATCTATCTAGAAATTTAGAATTAGAATATAAAAGAAATTCTAAATCTACGTAAACAGCTTTTAGACCTTCTTAAAACAAAAACTCTCGTAACTAAAAAATATTAAAGAAAGTCTAGATTATATTAAAGACCAAAATTGTGTAATTCTAGAAAAGGTATCCAAAAATGAGATAAAATACAAAGATTTTTCAGAATTAACAAAGATTTTAGAGCTTAATAAATCTAGGGAAACAGAAATAAAGAAAATAGTTACTCAAACAGAGGAATTAGTAAGAGAATTAAAAGATTTAATTCTTAGTTAATGAACGAGAGTTATATAACAGATAAAAATTATAACGACACTTTAGAATATTGTAGTTCTTTTCATAAAGAACCAAAAGGAATTACTAATCTCGATTCCCCTAAATCATCATGATCAATTTTAATTAAGCAAAACAACCTAATAATTGCATTATTAGTATCTTTACACAAGAAGATAGATACTTTAGATAAAACAAAAGCATCAACATCCTCTACAAACATTGAAAGTGATTTAAGACTAATAATAGGAAAATTAGGTTGTTTAAATCTTCATGTAACTGGAAAAGAAAAAATAACAAGAAAGTTACCCAAAGAATTTAAATTCACAAGATGAGTTGACAAACTCCTTTCTTAGGAAGATCTAGAACAGTTAGTGAAGGAACTTCTAGACCTAGTGTTTAAATAAATAGGACCTTTTTCCCACATAATATTAAGAAAAACTGAACAAAATGATCAAAACATAGAAGAAATTCTTGATGCACTAATATTACATAAGATTTCGACTCATGGTTTAAGATTATTAAGTCCGTAAGTCTTATATAATAGAGGAATCTTTGAATCCATAACTCGCTTTTAGATATAATAGACAAGTGTCAATTCAATGTATAGGTAACTGTGTAACAAAATTAAATCTAATTTCAAGATTCTAAGAAAGAATTAAAAAGAGAAATTATAGATTTATGCATTTAGGATTAATAGTCATAGGAATTAATGGATTAGCAAGAAAGAATCTAGGATGTAAAACTTTGATTACAATATATGATGAAAGATTCAATAACATAGATAAAAGCCAAATTGCTAGTATGGAAGTAGACATGAATGGCAATAATGGAATAATATACTATAACCCATATTTCTTAATGACTATTAAAGACTTCTCAGAAAGAATAAAAATAAGAATCCAAACTAAAGGATATGAAGATGTAGAAAGTGGAGAAAATCTTTTGATTTACATAGGATTCTTAGGAAGATGTTCTATTAGTGCCCAACCTAAATATAAGATTTACATAGATAAAGTAGTAAATCTAATGAGTAGTAAAGGCATAAATATGGTTAAGCCAAAAGAATTTTCAAAGAAAACAAATTGCGGGATTAGAATGGGACAAGGATAAGTTTGTAGAACAAAAAGAAAAGACTATTGCC
Source organism: Forsythia suspensa (assembly GCA_023638005.1). Taxonomy (NCBI): domain Eukaryota; kingdom Viridiplantae; phylum Streptophyta; class Magnoliopsida; order Lamiales; family Oleaceae; genus Forsythia; species Forsythia suspensa. Next base: position 2,876,903 of record CM042670.1, read on the forward strand.
CCAACGTAAGCTTTTAACTTACAAAGACATCCATGGAAAAACTAGCTTAAGATTTATAAATTACGATCAAATTGAAAACAATCGAAGAGAATGAAGAAGAAGAGTCTTTAAGTGAACATTGTATAGATAATGTTCACATAGAATTAGTAGAAGAAAATAGTGATAAAATCATTTTCCCAAAAGATTTAAATATGAAATTAGAAACTAAAGAATTGCTAGAACTAGAAGATCAGATGTATCTTAAGAAACAAATTCAAGAAAATGCATTTTTATATTATGATTCAGAACAAAATATAAGGATAGGAATCGTAGATGATAACAAGTCAGACTATAGTTGTGAAAAAAGATTTTATGGATACCCAAGCCTACAAACCTATAGATGATACCCCTTTTGATAAAACTATTAAACATGAGCATTTCCTTTACGGAGACGTTTTCCTCCAAGAGGAAACTATAACACTTATAATGAACCCCTAGAAGGCTCAAAATATGTAGCTCGAGGTAGTAAATGACCTTTAGAAAAAAAAGATATAGTTTCAATCAGTATCAAAAGCATAGATTTTGAATTGTTCTTTTACTGAAACTAAATTATTCCATGATTCTGTAATCTCTAATCCTAAAGGTCCTAGTAATTTATGGAATAATTTTTGTCCTAATTCTTGATTAAAGGTATTTCTTGAGATAGAGGTTAAATAATAATATTCGTTTAAGAAGTTCTTTACATATTTGCTTAGTTGTTTTGTTTGTAATAGTAATGATCATTTAGCAAGAACTTGTCCTAAAAAAATAAATAGTTATGATATAGAGAGTACACTTATAAAATGTACAAATGAAGATCTATATAGGCCATGATTCACCTCAATAGGATTTTCTACTAGCTCACATGCTGAGTTCCAGTTTCAGCCAAGAGATTTAGTGTATACCCAAGCTATTCTAGGACAATTTTGTTTTAAGTTATCATAAAGTTCGACAAATTTAACACCACGATAGATTTCAATTTGCTAGAGTCTAAGTAGAGTCTTCTCAACGATTTAAGTTCACCCAAGCATGTGTCATTTTCTCCTTAATGGATTGGAACAAAGAAAATCTGAGGCTTTTACTGTTTGATGGTTGTTGTTGGAAGCCACACAAATCTAGTTGAAAATGTAAGGGTTACTTGATCAACAAAGAAAACTCAAAACAAACTGGTTGAATTCAATATTATTGATAACAACTTGAGACTTATAAAGCCATTAAACAACTATAACTAAAATGAGAAAAACAGCCCACAAAAGCATCGTATCATGCTTAGTGGTAACCACTACCGGAAAGAGTCAAAAAGGAGACAACAACCTTAAAGAATAGGGCTTTATTTTAACAAGAGATTGAAAGCAGCCCTAAGCTCAAGCAACCATTTTCCACTGGTCCCTCTCTTGAACTTATTTCTCTTGATGCATAATTAGTTCACTTGTGACAAGACACATTCCTAGTTCTTTACGAAACTTTTGGAAATCTTCTAACTTTAACGGCTTTGTCATTAGGTCTCGCAACTTGATCTCGAGTTCCATAATAAACCGTATCAACAACTCTTTCTTTAGTAAGATTTCGAGAAAGTGAAATCGTATATCTATGTGTTTGGACCGACCATGTAAGATCGATTCTTGGATAGTTTAATGGCGTAATCATATCACACATCACCATGAGATTTCTTCTTGTAAATGACCAAGTTCTTTCAACACTCCCTCATCCAAACAACTTGGCATGCACAAGTCGCCACCGCCACAAACTCACCTTTCTGTGAGTTGATAAAGTAATAATAAGTCGCTTTCTTGACGACTGCTCATCGCACCTTCACTCATCATGAACACATAGCCCCGAATTACTCTTTTGATCTTCCACATCACCCGCATAATCACTATCTCGTGAAAGCCAAAGAAATCATCAACTCCTCCCTCTTGTATAGGATTCTATAATTCACAGCCCTCTTAGATACCTCAATGCTCTTTTGTCGCTTGGGTGCAACTCACTTGGACTAGCCATAAAACGACTAATCAGACTTTCAATGAACATGAGATTAGGTCATGTGGCTGTGAGATACATTAGGCTTCCCACGATCTGCTTGAAATAGGTTTCATCCACTTTGACTCCTCTCTCATCTCTGTATATCTTGTATCTCGGAACTATGGGATTGCAAACTGAATTGCTCTCCTTCATGCCAAACCTATTCAACACTTAAGCTGCATATTTCCTTTGGCATATAAAAATGCCATCTGACCTTTGTAGAACCTCAATCCCAAGGAAGAATCCCATATTTCCTAAGTCGGTCATATCAAACTCTTTCTTCATTGAACACTTAAACTCACACATCATATCTTCATCATCACCAGTTAACAAAAGATCATCAACATAAATACTCACAATGAGAATCTTACCTTTCTTGCTTCGTTTGATAAATAAAGTTTGTTCACTGTAACTTTTCTGAAAACCCTCCTTAATGAAGTAAGACTCAATTCGCCAAAACCAAGCTCTTGGGGCTTATTTTAGTCCGTAAAGTGCCTTATGTAGCTTGTACACCTTCTCTCGCTTCACTTGCACTTTCCTGCTGCTCCACATAAACTTCTTCAATTAATTCTCCATGTAAAAATGCGACTTGACGCCTAGTTGATAGAGCTTCCACCTTTATTTGCAAAAAGTGCTATGATCATCTTCACAAAGGTCCATTCTCGCCACAAAGCATACACCTATGTATAATCCACTCCATGTTGCTGCGAATAACCTTTAACCACCAATCTTGCTTTGTATTTATCAACTTCTTCAAGTTCATTCAGTTTAGTCTTGTAAACCCATTTTACTCCTATTCTTTTGGCCCCTGTTGGTAACTCTACTAACTTCCAAGTTTGGTTTTTCTCAAGGGATTTAATTTATACGTCCATGGCCAATCTCCACGTCGAGCTCTTCACTGCTTCCTCAAATCTCACTGGGTCTAAAGATACAACAAATGCCATATTCACCTCTTCTTCTTCTGATAGACCTTCACCCGAAACATAGTCTCCTATCCACAAAGGAGGATGCCTATCTCTTCCTTCTCTAGCATTCATGCATTCTTCATAAGTGGTACTTGAAGAGATATTTCCAGCTCCAGCTTCTTCAACTCCAGCTGCTTCTATGTTCTCTTCATGTTTTTCCTCACCATCAATATTGTTTTCACTGTCTCCATATTATAAGTCCATCAACAGCTCATTTTCATATCTTGAATCCCAGTTCTACTGACTTTCTTCTTCGAAAATCACATCTCGGCTCACAATAATTTTTTTAGCAATGGGATCTTACAATCTGTACCCTTTGGACTCATCAGTGACACCAAGAAGCACACAACTCATACTTTTATTTTCGAGCTTGGTCTTCCTAGCATATGGAATATGGACATGCCCTACACATCCGAACACTCTAAAAATGCTCTCATCGATGGCTTTTCTCCACCCAGTGCCTCCTCTCGGGTCATCTCTTTAACAACTAGTGTAGGTGACCGATTCACCCATCTCACCGCCTCAGGCAAGAAGGTCTTATGCGCCTTCTTTTCTGACAACATTGATCTCACAAGATTCATCACGGTCCTGTTCTTGCACTCGGCAACTCCATTTTGCTGTGGGGTGTAAGTCGTAGTCAACTACCTTTTATCCCATTTTCCTTGCAAAACTCGTTAAACTCCATAGAGTTAAACTCTCCTCCCTTATCTGTACGTAGGCACTTAATAGGCGAACCAATTTCTTTTTCCACAAGCATCTTGAAACACTTAAAGAAATAAAATGCTTCTGACTTCTCTAACAAAAAATATACCCATGCTTTTCTAGAAAAGTCATCTATGAAGCATAATATGTACTTTTTCTCACTATTAGAAGCCGAGTAATGGGGCCGCAAATGTCTCGCATGTACCAATTGCAATTTCTAAGTCGCTATCCATTGGCTCTTCTTGGGAATTGGATCACGATCTTCGCTTGCCCTTCATGCGATCGGTACACACTACCGTGAAAGTCGGTAACTTAGGTAGGCCTCGACCATTTTTTTGTCTTCGCAGCAGTCCTCGGTCCCTTTGCGGGGTAGATGAGCATATCTACAATGCCATAGGTGGGAAGTGTCTTGTGTAGTAGCATTGAAGCATGATTCCTTTTGCACTTGAGCACGAGTAAACAACACGAAACATGTCTTTGTTTGTAGTCATATTAGTCTCGAATAATCGACCTTTGTAAGGATGATATATCCGACACATCCCCGATTGAATTAGGATGGCCAAACCTCGTTCCTCAGAGTTGACCTATACTCAAGAGGTTATTCTTGAGTTCGTGTACATAGAATACTTCACCGACCACATGAGTTACTCCATTCACCCTCAACTTTACACTTTCCCTTCCGAGCACATTCATTTGAGTGTTGTTTCCAAGTTTCACCAAATGCTTGAAAGCTTCATCCATCTTGCTAAATACTGATTTGTCTCCACACATGTGGTTTGAGCATCCTGAGTCTAAGAACCAGGCCTCTTCTTTTTTTGCATTGTGCATCTCGACTTATGACATCAACAAATGCTCTTCTTCCTCATCAAACTCAGTGTAATTCGCCTCCTTGTCCCAGGACGGACACTCATACTGGTAATGACCGAGTTTGTGACACTTGAAGCATTCAACTGTGGCTCGGTTGAAGCTCTGTCTTCCTCTTCCTCTACCTCGTCCTCTAAAGGTGTTTTTACATCTTCCTCGTGTGGCAAGCATCTCTGTTGAACTCATTTTCAAATCATGTTCTTCACCAATTCTCTTCCAAAACTTCTGTTCGTGCACAATCAAAGAGCTTTACAGCTCATCAACTGTGAGAGAATCAATGTCCTTTGACTCTTCAATAGAGCATACAACGTAGTTGAACTGTTCTGTTAAGGAACGTAAGATTTTCTCCACAACTTTAACATCCTACATGTCCTCTCTATAGTTTCGCATATCATTAGCAATTAGCATAACTCTTGAGAAGTAATCGGAAACGGACTCACCAACCTTCATTTCCAAAACTTCAAAATCTCAGCGAAGTGCCTGAAGTTGTGCATGTTGAACCCTTTCATTTCCTTGAAACTTTCTCTTCATTGACTCCCATATTTGTCTGGATGTATCCTTTTAAAGAAAGTCTTCAAGATTGATTTGTCAATGGACTGAAAAAGATAGTTTTTTACCTTTAAGTCCTTCAACTTGAGCTCCTCCAATGTCTTTCTCTCAGACAAACCAAGTTAATGCTTCTCTAGCGAAGAAGCTCGTAGTACCCGCCTTCGATGAGATTCCAATACTCCTTCGACCTCGGAAAATTTTCCATTAACATACTCCAGTAATCGTAATCTCCATTGAACTTGGGAATGCTGGCCTGAGCGAAACAGGTGCTTCATTTTGTTTGCCATCTCTTAATTACTCCCTAAGTGTTTCACTCATTTTCTCAAGTGTTTCACTCTCTTTCTCACGTTAGGATACTGCGGTTCCTAACCTTACACACTCAATCTCTCACGATCAGGCCCCTGTGTGTGGCTCTGATACCAATTTGTAAAGGTTACTTGATCAACAAAGAAAACTCAAAACAAACTGGTTGAATTCAATATTATTGATAACAACTTGAGACTTATAAAGCCATTAAACAACTATAACTAGAATGAGAAAAAATAGCCCACAAATGCACGTATCATGCTTAGTGGTAACCACTACCGGAAAGAGTCATAAAAGGAGACAACAACCCTAAAGAATAGGGCTTTATTTTAACAAGAGATTGAAAGCAGTCCTAAGCTCAAGCAACCACTTCCAACAGAAAATAGATGTAGCGGATGGACCAGTTCCCATGATGTTGTAATTAAGCACCAAAAGCTATTGCTAAAGTGTAAGTTGAAACTCAATTGCCGCTTTAAATGAGATTTTGTTCTTTTAAAATTCTAATGGAAACTCCATTGCACACAAACTGCTTGATTGATTTACCGCTTGGTCACCGAAAATTTTATACATCTATCATCTCGTTATAAAGCTTGGGCATTACAATATACTTCATAGTTATACTACCAATATATAAGAAAAACAAGAATTATGCATTCATTATGGTCTTACAAAACGATAGTTACTTAGGTACGCACGTATCTCTCGAAAAGCCGAGGGGTATGTGTAATGTGATTACATGTTTTCTAGAATTGCTTTAAAATTACCCCATTTTTAGATTCCTTGCGGAAAAATCATGCATAAAAGAAACAGATCATAATATGGAAATCAGGAAAATAATAGAAGAAAGATGAATATGGGTTTTAACATCACAAATTATGTAATTGTAATCAGAAATTTAAAAGAACTACTAACTGGAAATAATGCTCTTATGAGAAGTGATCTCATACCCACATTGGACAATTGTTATATTGCTCAAATTAAATGTGGCACTTGCACATTAAATGAATTGTTGATGTGGACAATTCATCTAATGTGCAAGTGCCACATTGGATGTGTGCAACATAACAATTGCCCACTTGCCCACTGGGGGTAAGAGATCACTCATCTGTTATTCATATCTTTGAATACTCACTTATTTCTTGTCTTGTCAATCTAGACATATGCATGAGGAATGATCTCCTACCTCCAGTGGGAAATTGTTATGTTGCCCACATCTATTATGTCACTTGCACATTGGAAGAATTGTCCACATAAGTAAATGTCGCATCAACAATTCATCCAATGTACACAAGTGCCACATCAATGTGGGAAACATAACAACTTCCCACTGTGGGCAATAGATCACTTCTCACGTATGCATTTACTTTAGGGTAAATAGCACTGAGGGTCTTAAACCTTTGAACTTTGTGACAATAAACCTTTAATTTCTAGTACTCGTGTCCCTAACGTATGAAACGTTAGCCTCAAAATTTTTTTTGAAAAATCGTCATTTGACCATTAAATGGTCAAATTTTGTTAAACATGCCATTTTACCCTTAAATTGAATGATAAAAAAAGAAAAAAAAAAGAAAAGGAAAAATAAGACCATTTTACCCTTTTTTCTTGAGTTTGATCCAAAATCTTGGCTATACATGAATTCTTAGATTCTTCATATGATCTTCTGAATCCTTGTATTTCCTTAAAGAATCTTTATCTGCTACTCTTCCTTCGGATGCGCTTTGGAACAAGAAAAAGTCTTTCAATCTCCATTTTATGTGAGATTTCGAAGATGAAGATGACAGAAAATTCTTTGTATTCTTTTGTTTTTCTCTCTAATTGATCCCATGGATTTTGATGTGAAACTCTCGTGAGGAGAAAGTGAACGATTTCTCTTCGGCTTCATGAAGAAAAAATCTGCGCATGAGCTCTCTCTCTCCTCTTCTCTCAGGTCTCACCCTTAGGAGCGCTGGGCGGCGATTGCAAAAGGGTCGGTCTCTTTCTTATGCCTTGGTGCTCCGGTGGGATGTTGCATCCGTGATGGCGGCTTCGTGTGCTTAATTACGCTACCTTCAAAAGAAAATCAACTAATCTATTTCTTTAAAATTTCTGAATGTGTTTTTGGTTTCAAATTTTTTTGTACAAAGCCTTGCATTTTGTTTGGTTGTTGGTGAAAGTGGGTTTTCGATGGTGGTGATGGGCGGCAAAATTTGGAGAAGAAGAAGTGGTCAGGTTGGAAGTTAGTTGCAATTTTTCTTTTTGTTGGTTGAAGTTTAGTTGCAATTTTTGTTTTTTTTCTATTCTTCTTTTATCATTCAATTTAAGGGTAAAATTGTCTATTTAACAAATTTTGACCATTTAATGGTTAAGCGGACGAAATCTGTCAAAAAATGACCCAATGTGCTAAAGTTTCATAGGTTAGGGACCTAAGTGCTATAAATTAAAGGTTTGAAACTCCATCGTCACAAAGTTCAAAAGTTTGGAACCCTCGGTGATATTTACCCTTTACTTTATGTACACATATATAAGTAATTATTTTGCCATTGACCAAAATTCAAACAAGAAAAGTAAAGAGTAGATGAATGGATGAACCCCTCTCCATGCATGATATGTCTTAGTATTCGCTTAGTAGCTTCCAAATGCACATTTACTCTTCTTTTTTTTTTTTCTCACTTTTAAGGACTAGTAATCGATTAAACTGCATAGTAAGTACTGTGGAGCAAAGGAAGCCTCCAATGTACACGGCATACTTAAAATGCTAGCTTTATAATTTTAGTAGAGCCGATCATTTGAGAGTTGTCATAAGAGAGTCACAAAACGCAGCTTCTAAATTTGTGTAGCCTCCCATTTGTACGAGTATCTTTAACATTGCCCAACTCCAAGATAAAACATTTATAACTCACGGCCGGTTGTCCTTCTATAGGCACGACTATAGGGAGTGAAAGAACGAGCATTTCTAGTTGCCAAAACTATTGGAAAGTATAGAATACAATGTGTAAAGAATTATTTTTGTGTATATATATGAAAGATGAAAATTCTCACCATTTTATAGTGGAGATTTGCACCCACACATCCATGACCATTTAAAGCTGAAATTAAAATTTGAATTAAATCTAAATTGAAGACCAAAACTGAAAATTAAAGAAAAGAAACCTAAAAAGATTAAGTGCTTGTATCGTCTAGTTTAAAAACTTGTTTTTCAACCTAAAATAGTTTATTTGACCAGAATTTTGTCTTTATAGCATGACATATTTAACCATTTTTTATTGAAAAGCTAGTTTAAACTAAACCAAACAAGCACTAAAGCAAATTAATTGAAAGGTTAAACCTTTATTTCGGTGAGAACAGTCCCACAAAGTTTAATGCTTTAAATAAAATAAATAGATAAATAACATTTATGGTGGCAACATATACTGTGCAATAGGTGTAGGATTCTTCTGGACTTGAGCCTACACTTAGTGATGACAACTTTAATTTGAGGGAGCCATAATGGACCGTGCCTTGAATTAGGTACATTTGGCCAAACTTAAATTGCCACTTACACAATATCGAATTAGGCTCAATTCATTGCGGTCCGAGTTATATTAATGGCCATGCGCTCTTATCTTGATTCTAGTAAGAGTCTCCGAGAGAATATCCCAATCTCATAGCTACGACCTCATGGAAACTCTTACATAAGTGAGTCCTCCAAAGATATGTGTGACTAGTACCTCGCAAGAATTCATGCTTGATACTCATTTAGGGTTAAACTCTTCCTAACGTCACAATAATTAAAACTATCACCTTGTAAGAATTCCTCGCATCAATTGGTTTTGGTAATCCCTTTAGCCGAACCGAATCGAACCGACCCGTGAGCCCGACTCCTCCAAATTATATTATTTTTTAAAATGCAATATTTATTCTGAGAATTTCAAAAATCAAAATAAAATAAGGTATGAGAAATTTGACATTTGAAACCCTATTCATTTTTCCAAGCTTGGGATCAGCTACTTTTATCGTACGTAGAGTTAAAATTGTACACGAACAAATTGTTACGTATACATTTTTAGTAAAACTTAAAAGTAAGAAATACTTACAAATTATGAAGTCGGCTTTAAAAGTTCTTCAATTAATATGGTGTCAACTTTATCTTGGATCAGAATCCTCCCAATCCTTTAGATACATTAAACTCTCTAATATGTCTTCTTAAAGTCTTGACCTAAAATTAGACACTATTCTGTCACCTATACTAAAAGCAGACTCCGATACTACAGTTGATACCAGATGTGTAAGTAGATCACGTATTATAATTGAAACAATTAGATATCAGCGCTCATTTTTAACTCCACCATCGTAGTATATCAAAAACATTATCTCTTCTTCATCTAACATACTAAACATGTTATAAGCAAAATACTTAACTAACGCTAAAAGTATGCCTCTAGTACCTGTTCCTACATTCCTATGAGAAAATATTGGAATATCCTTGTACTTAGTAAAATTATTGGCAATAATAAAAATAGTTGAGAACTAATGAACTGGTCGGGTAATATACGTTTGAACATGCATTTGGACTGATGGAGTCATATAGGCCTGAACATGCATATGTGACGTCGAAAAAAACTTTCAAAAAATTTCTCATATGAGATGAAAATTTTTCAATCATATGACTACAAATCATATTTTAGACCGTACAAGTGTCGGCCGTTAAAATGGTCAATAATACAATGTTTGTAACCTTCAATTAGATAACTAGATTTCTATATATTATCAATATCTGTACAGAAACATTTTGTTGCAAGAAAATTTTCTACACAGTTTTATCAAATACTTGTTTTCGAAAAAGCGAGATAATAATATATTTTATAATGTACCTAATTTTTTCTAAGTTTGTCTATGAATTTTAATCTATTTTTGATTATTAAATTAAAAATGTGACATACGCAATCTAACATGAAATAATATGCCACCAAAATCGAGATTTAATTATTGTGTTTATCTTTTTTATTACTATATTATAAGGCGTAGCATTATCAATGTGAAACTACTAATTCTAGATTCAGAAAAATTCTCTAATAATACTCATTAAAACAAGAAAAGTTTATTACATTGTGAGGGTAGCTAGTCAATTATTCCAAATGGAATTAATTTTTATGCATGATCTATTGTTTATCAATATAATGTGTAGTGTCGCTATGTATTCTTTATGATTTTTGCCGAACCGTTAGTTCAAGTAAATGATACAACACAAAAATATTTATTTAAATCACGATTATGTATTCTTTCTTTTTATTGAATAAAGTGATAGTGTACCGTGGTTGGAAATACTTTTGTAAGAAGTTGATAAAGTGAAGGCTTTCCACTAAGTTATGTTGAAACTCACTAATTGCCGAAGAATCGGGTCATGCTTTCAGCCATGCATGTTCACTTCATGGATACACCACCGCTTAGATTCTGGACTAGAATTGGAAGTTGCACCGGAGATTAGAATTGAAGTTGAGTTTGATTTGTATCCAACCATCCATTTTGAGCAAACACTTTGGGTAGTGTCTGCTTAGATAGCTCATGCCCATGCATTTTTACCACGAAAATCTGTGTTTACAGTGTTTACAAATTCCTTTATAAATGTTGAATCCCAACATTGAAGCCCTTACCATCCTTGCCCCGAGCTTTGGTGGAAGATGTAAATCGCAGAATGTGCCTCAATGGAGTAGGGTTGAGAGCTTGCTTTTTAACTCAAGGCTTTTACAAATTTCTTTATAGTCTAGATGTTCGCTTGTTGTTGTACCAGTTGGCATTAAATTGAAATGTTTTCAACGCCTAGCCTTTTGTTTTTTGGCTTACCGTTTAGTGCTCAAACTGCTTATTGTATTGGTGTGTGTTTCTAAATCTTCATCGATATCATCCAATTCAAGTGGATGTGTGCCATCACCAAAATGAAGAATTGAAATATGATTCGATAATTGAAATTATTATTTGTTTGGTGGCCACTTGCATGAGTGCAATTCATTTGGAATAGAGGTAGTATAAGAATGTAGAATAAAGATAATGTATACTAGAATTGAAATTTGAAAGAAGAAATCGATCAAATAAGCAAATTAAATTATAAATTGTACAATAAAATAGTTAATATTAAAAATATAATACTTTGAATTATGTAAGTAGAGAGTTGTAAGAAATATTGAAGTGTGTGTATGTGGGTGGGTTGGGGGGGGTGTTGGTTTATATAAGAAAAAAAATCTTTATTTTTTTATAAAAAAATTAGGGAGTAAAACGGTCACTTTTGTAACAGTTCAACTACCATTGTGGCTCATGAGCCTTGAGCCGGTTCGTTGGGCCGGTCCACGAACGACTCCAACAAGTTGGCTAGACGGACCCAAATCCATAATTGGACGACTAGGCCCAATTACCACTCCCAATCTGCGGATAATCTAAAAAAGTTTTTGGAGTGTGCGTGCAACTCAGGCAAAAATTGTTCTCCTAAAATCTACCCAATTTTATGAAGTGTGCAAAGTGGCGACTCTTGCAATCTCGGACCGGAATCGCAAACGAATGCACAAAGAGTGCTGTCGAAAGCAGCAATCTGCAATGGAAATTTCATCGGCTGTCCCGAATTCTTCATCAGCTTCCTCGAACGCCCGTAATCGTCGGAGCCTATTTCGGTATTGTCAATGCAGCTGCTTCAGGTGCTGCTGTCGCTGCTTTTGCTGCTTCTATTCATACCCTTAAAATTGTAATAGGGAATTTGTTTTCAAAATTTTATTTTTTCTTCCTTTTTTACCAAAACGTATTTTTATCCACGTAGTTGTAATTATATGTCTAAAGTAAAAACCATTTTGTATTTTGTGAATAAATGTCCATGCGTGAGTTCAGTTGATTATCATTTTTCAGTATTTCATTTGTTTAAAGATATTCAAGTTTTTGCAACTTAGCAGCAATTATGTTTGTGCATCCGTAGACGTCGCTTAAAATTTTTTCATTTTTTCAGTTTCTTCAGCTTTTCCCCCCCTGATATGGGCTTTGTTAATTACGATTTCTAACAGAAATTGAGTTCAAGGGAGTGATAATTTGTTATTTGTGTGGAAGATCTCTATTTATTTATATATGTCTTAGTACATGTGTATATAATTTTGTTTTAGCCTACTTGGGAATTTTGGAGATTGATTTATTGCTATGCTTGAATACTTTTTTGAGTACGAAAGAATGGGAAAGGGCTCGTAAAATCTGAAAACATCTGAAGGATTTTTATGTATATGAAAGATGCGTTTTTATTTAATCTGAAAGTTAGAAATGAAGGAAAACCAATTTTGATGTATATCAAAGATGTGTTTTTTTATTTAAACCCGAATTTAGAAATGGAGGGAAAACCATGGGTTAGTAGCCGTATAAACAATAAATTGTGCGAGCGGAAGGATTAAAGTGGCTGATGAAGTTTTTTGAGATTTCAGTTGGCCACAGTGTGAAAGAGTGGAACTTCAAGGAATTCGAATTGATGTGGGGCTTCTGCTAAGCCATTATTTCTCAGTGTAATGAATGTGTACATCAAGTGAACATTTTGTTAGAGCAAGTTCTATAAGAATTCGATAATGGTTTTGAGAAGTTGGTTATGTGAACATTGCTTACATCCATCAAATTGAATTGTATTCGTCAAAGCAAGCACTGGAGGATTTGAATGAACATATGGAAAATCGGAGATGTAGGTACTCAAGGTTTACATGGTTCATCTCTTTGATGGTAAAGGATTGGATATTAAGGTTATCTTACAATTTGGCAGGCGTTTGATTTGGCAAGACGAATGCATTTGAATAAGAAAATTCCTCCTTATAGTTCAGAGCTATGGTATAAGGTGTGTGCAATTTGGGCTTGATGAATTTCCACGAGTTGGGATGTGATGGTTGTTCCGGACTATCCATACCTACAAGCTGGTCCGCTTGGAATCATTGTTTCTGTTAAATAGGCTGATGATGTCATTTTAGTTGCAGACACATATCTCTACTTGTTTTCCAAATTAATTTTGCTGATGCATATAATTCAGAAGAATATGTGACTGATACGTGCACAGAATTTCCACCAGAAACAGTCAAAATGTTACAGAGTCACGGGGAGTCTTGAAGCTTATGGCATGCTGCAAAATGGTGTTGAAGTTGGTGTTCATATCGAGAACTACCGATAACAGCGGTCATCTTTTCCCATCAAGGTTCGTCCCTTTATATCCACACTCTGTTGTTGCATACTTGCATATGTTCATATCTTTTCTGCTCGATGCCTGTGCAAACTTTTGATATTTTTGCTTTCAGTTGTTACATGTAATCTTTCCATTTGAGACTTGGAAAATTCACAAATTTAGGACATATTTACAGCGAGTTCTTTTTGCTTGGCGCATGAAAGTGACCATAAATATGCTCATATGTTTTTAGTGTTTCTAAGTGAATTTTATGTTGATATACGCCAAGTAGATGATATATTGACCAGGATTTTAATGTTTTTAACTTAAAGACTTGCTGGCTATATTCCCAAGTCTATTTTCCTTTGCGTTTTGGATTTGAGACTTGATATATTGAATGTGTCTAATGTGATTCGTTCAACAGCATGATGAGAACATTATGAATGCTTTTGCTCTCATCCCAATCTAAGAGAAGTTAAATGAATGTTCCATTCAGTTCCTGCTCCACTGTCCAAGATTTATGTCAGTAAGATCCATAAAAACTTGCCTCATAAACTGCTATCTTTTGATGAATGGTGCCACATAAAATGGCATTGCTCTTTGTTAATACATTTGCTGGTGCAGAAAACTGAGTTTCATATATTTGCAAACAAGTCTCGTGCTTTATGGGTGACAAATTTTCCAGTTTCAAGTGTTTTAGATGGCTTATGAATCTGATTATTGGGTGTCAAAAGATCCTTTTTGGCATTACATGTTGTACTAGTTAAGAAAGAGCTTTTCACTATCAGTGATTTATCAATTTCTTTCATTTAGAGGCTCACACAACTTTGGTTCCTCAAAATCATCTTCCTTCTTTGATCTTTTGTTGGACTGAGCCTAATCATACTTGTGACGACCAATTCTTAAGGACTCAAGTGTCGCCAAACGTAATTTAAAATTACTTTTGAGGAGATTCAAATAATAAATCTAGGAATTTAATCATAAAACGTCTCTTAACAACTTAAAGTCTTAAAAATTCTAAAGAGAGAACAAAGAATTTTCCCCACGGGCAATTTATTCATATTTTTATCATTTCTTAATAGAGAATCCCCACAGCTGTACACCACCCCGTGCCAACGGTCTCGAATCGTCAATTATCTTAAATGAGAAAACATAAGAGAGATGAGAATTAATCCCAATAAGTGTGCATGCATAGTTAATTCATACATAAATATTTCAACGGGAGATTCATACTTGCATAGGGAGACATGAAAATTAGACCGAACTTAGATGGTGCCAGTTTTCGTGCGTAGCGCCACTGGACTCTGATCCATTCTTATATAACATGGACCCATAGCTATAGAAATACATAAAGAAATTGTACACTTATGCTTAAACATATATACACACTTACCTTGCGTGAGGTAATCAAAGATATTAAGAAAAGTGTTGATTGTATTTCCACCTTCGAACTGCGTGCGTGTGTGTTGATTTATTCATGTGTATACAAATTGTGTGCGCGCGCAGCGTATGGGTGTGTAGTACTTGTATAGGTGAGAGGGAAAGAGAGTGAAAATGAGAGAGAAAAGAGAGTAGGTAATGAAAGTGGTGTAAAGTGGCATGCATTTTGGTGCATTTAAATAGTGTAAGGTTATGTCAAATCATATCGTTTGAATATGGTAAAGAATAATCATTTGTCCCCTCCCCCTTTCCCTCTCCCTCTCCCTCTCCCTCTCCCTCCCCCTCATTTATGTGATATGTAAGAAATTGTCTTCTTCTTTGTATACACACATCATTCTATATTCGTACCAAAAATAGATGATATGATTTCATACTAATTTTCAATTACCCTTTGATCTTAC
This sequence comes from Forsythia suspensa, assembly GCA_023638005.1. Taxonomy (NCBI): domain Eukaryota; kingdom Viridiplantae; phylum Streptophyta; class Magnoliopsida; order Lamiales; family Oleaceae; genus Forsythia; species Forsythia suspensa. The sequence goes on from CM042670.1 coordinate 2,892,289, forward strand.
ATATTTTTTTTTCGATTTACATATTTTTTTCCTATATATATATATATATATAACCTTACAATAATATAAGAGTCTTAAATTTTTTTTCGCTGTAGTTTTTTCGTCCAATACGCCGTCGTTTTAACATTGAAGTTCGCAATTTTGACTTTGATTTTTTTTTTTTAGATAATGCTTGGTTTGTCGAGCTACAATTGTCGAGCTACTCTAAGAAGTGTTGGTTGCCGAGTAGCTCGACAACTGACAGCCTCGAGCCAACTCGACAACCAATTTGGTTGTCGAGTTGGCTCGACAATGAGATCAAAAACTTTTGGAATTCTTATCCGAAAAAGAAGTCGATAAAGCAAGGACTCGATTCCAACACTCATAAGCCATTCATGGTGTAGGTAAGATAAACCTTCTGCAGCTCCAATTGCAATTTTCAATCTTGTTATCCAATCCAGCCGATCGTAAGTCATCATTGTCTCGCATTTGATTTCTTCAACAATGAACCGGATATGTCTCCATTTGGCATGTATTTGTAAATAAGAAACTTCTCGTTCTCGTTTTCCAAGAAGTGTCCCAATAAAGGTACCAATTTTGGATAAGAAACCTTGCTAAACAGGTCCAATTCTAACATATACGCTTCCTATTTTACTGATGAACGCAAGTCGATTATTTTCATGACTATAGGGTTCGCATCCTCAAGGATACCGGGGAAGAAGTCACCAGAATGGCCATTCTTGATCAGATTTACATCTGGTTGCCGAGCTAACTCGACAACCAGATCGAATATTATCTTCTTGCGCATTATTTGTTTGAAAAAACGTCAGAAAGAACCCAACATTAATCTCCTGTAACTCCATTCGAACACTGCGTACCATACACGCACAAGAAGATAAAACCAGGTTTAATGCATTAGTTGAATATTTGTTAAAGTGGGTTTTCTTTTTACCTTTAGCTCCGTCGCCTTTGACATATAATGTTTCTTTGCAAGAAGAGGTCCACGAAGTGCAGGTTTTACAATCACAATTAGACCATCTAGGAATGGGAAGCGATCGCTACCTTCCTATCCTTCCTTGAAGCATTTCAACAATGGTGGAATTAATAGTGAATGTCCATCGAACGGTTCTTTTTTGGTGGCATCATAAGGTCTTCTGTGGTGTGCAAAGAAAAGGGACCATGTTACAAGAAGAAACTGGCAAACTGGGAAGCTGGTTAATAAGGTCTTCCATGGTGTGCAAAGCATCATTGATATGAATTATGAAGTTTTTGGTACTTTATCTACTTTAATAACTTTTGTGGCACCATGACATGCCCCGGTCAAGCTTTACTTTTTTGTGTTTGCACTTATGATATCTTGATATTAAGAACACATTGAATTAAGTCATCTTCAAATGTGCATTATGATTTTGTGCACATTGCGGCTGGAGATCTTCTCGTATGTGTTGTCACTGGGATTGAAAATGGTAGGCGGGCAAAATAATGCATGGAGAAAGGGCAGCTTGTCCCAAATGAAATAGTTGTCATGGTTACTTTAGTTTCATACTTTTATTCTCCTTCTTCACCGCTCTATTCGAACTATCAATCAAAATACGAATTAATAAAAGTGATATCTCTATTATTAATTAGTCAAAACTCTTGGTTGTAGACGGTCAATAAGCGCTTATTGCTACCAAAGAATAGCAATAGTTTCCACATACCAAAGCGGAATAGTATAATAGTCGGTCAGTAACCAAATGTCGCAGAATCAATCATGAAATTTATTGGAAACTATAAGCATAAAAGCCTCACAAGCTAAGTGAACTTGAAAGCGTGCATAATGAAATCCCTTAAAAGATACTTGCCTTTTGTTTTTGTCACCGTGCACCTCTTCATATACAATAAAATTTTATAGTGCAATATTCTCTTGCTTTATATACTTAATTGTCGAACTTAGCTCACAAAAAATAATCATGTTAAATGTAGAGAACAAAATGACCGAAATGTATGTTTGTATGAATTCAATCTTGTTGGTTAATAAATTAAATGTAAACCTTTCACCATATTTCATATGTAATTTCTTGTGAACAAGTTTTCTAATAATTCCATAGCATGACTCCAAGCGTTCACCTTAATTTAACATTAATATTAATTCATTGTGAAATGCCATGTTTTGTCAATACGCTATTAATTTATTCAACATATCAATAAAAAACATTTAATTTTAACTTCGTAATTTTTTTTATTTGTCATTTCAATTAATTTTTCGACCTAAAACTTTTCTCTACATTGGTGTTTTATTATTCTAATTTTGTCCTAATCTCACCATTTTGTCCCACAAATTTTTATTAAATTATTAACAAATTAGTTTTTGTTGACTTTTTTTTTTGTTTTTGAATGTTTAGCCGTATTTTTTGACTTGTACTTCTTTTTTTTTTTTTTTTTTGTTTTCTTCTTTTTATGTGGCAAATCTCACTCTTTAATCCTATAAAATAAAATAAAAGATGAAGAAGTCAAACATTGCGGCTGAAAGAATTAATCTAATATAAAAAAAATTCTATCAAAAATTGATGTTGAGTTACTCAACAAAATGATTTTTTTAATAATATTTTTTTGGCCGTGACAAATTGTGTAGCTACTTGAAAAAAAAAAAGAAAATTCGAGCCCTCTAAGAAACTACTATTCAACGTGGAGATGTTTTCACCTTCTCATCTATAATGAACCTAAGTGATCCACTGTAATTAGCAAATTTGCTCAAATAAAAGAATGGATACTTACCAAAAATGGACCATGCTTTAGCAAGTGTATCAAAACAGAACTTTCCAGGAGATTACAAAGTTGGCTATTGTGGAAATATGAAAAAGTATAGAATAAATTTTACTCCATCACTACCAGTATTCTATAGTGTTTAAGTTCATAGAAATGAATAACAGGCAATGAGACCAAATCAGTATATACCCAAATCTACACTACTCTTGCTTTACTCAATCATATTTCTTCACTCGCCCCGAGTAACTAAAATTTATTTGACATAGAAAACGATCACCGAACCTTTTCAATTTATAACAAATTTACCCATAATCTTTTTCTAGCATTGGTCATCCCCGACCTTTGAATTTGTTGCAAATTTTGTTTTATCCTCCTCTTTAAATAAAAAAAAAACTAATAACAACAAAATAAAATAAAATTGTAAATAAAGTCCTACAACTTTTAAAAGGTACAAAATAATTTCATCTTCCTCAAAAATCCATCCCGCTCCACCCCTTTTCATTTTTCATTTTTTATTTTCAGTAGAATTACATTACTTAAAATATTTAAACAAATTTGAAAAATATAAAAAATTTATAGAGAACTGTGTACAATTTGCTTATAAAATAAAATAAAATAAAATAGTAAAAAATTAAATGAAAATATATTTGCTACTAAGCTCTAAAAAAATAAAACATACCAAAATAATAATAAATAAATGACCAAATGCGATCGACAAACACACACAAAAGAAAAACAAAAAAACAAAACAATTTAAGTTAAGTTAAAATGGGCTAAAAAGCGCATTTTAATTAGTTGGGATGTGGGTTTTTTTAAATATACATCCAAATATATATTAAAAAAAAAAATTAAAATGTCTAAATGGGCTTTTAGCCCATTTTGTTTGATTGTTGGGTTTGTTTGATTGTTTGGGGGGTGAGGTTTGAGTTTGTCGAGTTGGGGGGGTTTGAGTTTTGTTTGATTGTTGGAGAGTTTGAGTTTGTCGAGTTTCACGACAAACTCAAACCCAAATATTTAAAAAAAAAAATTTTAAAACGGTAAAATCATTGTTGGGTGGTCACCAAAATATAAAAAAAATTAAAAAAGTCAAATTGGACAATTTTGCACCTAAATATATATAAAAAATAATTAAGAAAGATCAAAATGGTCCCATTTTGATTGTTGGCTCGACAAACACACACCGAAATAAAAAAAAATTAATAAAAAAATTAAATGCTCAACATTTTTTTTTAAAAAATACATAAATATAATTTCTCATTTGTTCATGTTCTATTTTTTTTTACTTTTTGGTCGAACTCCGCTTAACAAAAAGTCGAAGTTATCGACAAATTTTGTATTTTTTTTTTAGAGTTACTCAACAAAATCAAAGTCAAATCTTTAAAAAAAAATAGCAAAGTCAACAAAAGCTGATTTTATAAAATGTAATGCAAATTTGTAAAACAAAATGGTGATAGTTGGATGACCAATGCCAAAAAAAAAAGTTGGGGTAGATTAGTTACAAATTTCAAAGGTTTGGACAAAAAGTGCAAATTAAAAAAATGAAAAAATGTCAAAATCAAATTGGGCTACTTTTTAAAAGTTGTAGGACTTCATTTACATTTTATTTTATTTTGTTGTTATTAGTGTTTTTATTTATTTAAAAAGGTGGGCAAAATAAAATTTGTAACAAAATTTAAAGGTCGGGGATGGTCAAAGCTAAAAAAAAAGGTTATAGTTAAATTTGTTATAAAATGAAAAGGTTGTGGACCAAAAGTGCAAATTACCAAAAAAAAAAAAAGTGCTAAAAGCCCACACAGATTTAAAAAAGAAAAAAAAAAAATTAGATTCAAACACTTTGCCGAGCCACTCGGCAAAGTGGGAAAAGAAAAAAAAAAAAAATGCAAACACCACTTTGCCGAGTTACTCGGCAAAGTGAAAAAAAGAAAAAAAAAAAATTTTTGCAAACAACACTTTGCCGAGTAACTCGGCAAAGTGGGAAAAATGATTTTTTAATTTTTTTTATACTTTGTCATGAAAAGTTCACATACCAAAATAAAAATAAAAATTTGCGTGAGCGATAATTTTTCCGAGTTACTATTTTAACTCGAAAAGTTTGTCGAGTTAAATAGTAACTCGACAAACTTTTAAAGGTTAAATAGTAACTCGAAAAAGCTCTTGCTCACGCAAATTTTTTTTTTTTTTTTAAGGTGAGCTTTACATTTCTATTTTTTTTCAATGAAAAAATCAACAACATATTTTATTTTTATAACTTTAATTATAACATTCTTACTAATAATGTTATAAATTAAAACCTCAACATTTTATCGAGCAAATTTGAAGAGCATAAACCAAAATAGCTCGTGTAATCTGCTTTACGGTGAGCCTCAATAGCCGCGCAATGACGCAGCACCTCCAAATCACCTTACAACAATTCCATTCATTAACCAAAATCCAAATAAATATCAACACTACCAAAAAATACTTGTCGAGTTGTCCAAGTTGTTGGTTGTGAGTTAATTAACTGGACAACATGCTTGACAATAGCTCGACAACCACGTTGTCGAGTTTATCGTTGTCGAGCTACTCAACAACGCAGCTTGTATGAGTTTTATCATTGTATTTCATGGCTTCCCAACACTTCTAAAGCGGCATGGGGTTAATGTGAAGGGTCTTCTTCGAAAGTGGATTCTCCCAATGAGGAACCTCAACCACATATCGATTGCACGGGCAATTTATCGGTGTAGGGCACATATCTCGCTATCAATCCGAAATGTGTTTGCGTGCGATGTGTTAGAGAAAATGGCTTTTTATGATTTCTCACTCAATCTGGTTTGTGCAAGACGAGGCCTCACCCTAAGATTGGCATCCGTACCCACTTCGAGACCGATCTGAAACAACCAAACGAAAATTAAAAAAAAATCTGTTTCTTTCGTTAAAGATTTTCCCTTTTCGGTCGATTGAGGCACCCTTTTGATTATTCTCACTAATTTTATTTTTAATTTAGCGAGGATAATATTGGCCTTGTCAAGCGACTCGATAATAATATTGTCAAGTTAGCTCGATAATAGTTATTGTCGAGCCCTCAATAACCACCGTCGAGTAATTCGACAATAATCCACAAATATTTTTTTTCCCAAAAATTGAGCAAAATCAATTTTATATCTTGAAGGATACTACAACATGAAATCAAGTTTGATCAAAGATTAACCTGATGCCCCCACCCACACTTGAATATTGCCTATTGATGCTATAATCCATAATGAGTTATCCCTCTTTTTGGGACCAAGATGCTTGATATATGTACTTGATTTGGTTATAACTCTAGCTGTTTGATTGTATATATTCTTTATTCCTAAGGGAAGCCATGGTAGATGGTATAAATTGCATTGATTACCGTTGATCAGCAAGGAATGTTGATACTTATTTTTTGTACTTTTATGACCTATTGTTCTCAATGCTTCAAAAAAAGGAGTCTAAAAGATGAAATGGTAGTTTGCTATGAAGTGCATTTAAGGAAATTTAATACTTAAATGACTTCAAATCTTGTGCATCAATATTGTGGACAATTTTTGTGAAGAAATTTTATTTACATTGTCATTGTAAGTTCACTCGGAGAATTTAGACAATCATCCGGAGACTTATATTGTTTCATCAATTAAACAGTTGAGAAGATGGAGCATTTACTTAAAGAATATAAAGATCAATCTCTGGATGACGAGTTTTATAAGAAACGGCAAGAGTTTTTAGGTGAGCACTTAATGTGTGCATTAACTATCGATTGTGTAGAGCCTTAGATTTTGCTTAAAGATTTCCAATTGTTGAAAATACCGTAGTGACTCTCAGATTTTTGCATTTTGTTTTCACCGTTCCAAATGGTCGTCTTGGGAAAACATGCGATGAAATGGACTGAGGTCTTATGTACATGTTTTTTTTTTTGTTAACTAATCTCATCACAACTCGATTTCTCTGTCTTGGTTGGATCGTTATAACCCTCGTGTCACTCTTCTGGTATATTAGGTTCAGATATGGTTTCAATACAAGCAACAAAACTACTGCCTAAAGAGACTTCATCCGATGCACCCAATAAGTCACGTGCTGTTTCAGATGTTTGCACTTTTAATGAAGTTAGTGGACACCCAAAGGCACGTACTACAGATGCTCTTCAGCTTTAGTCTTCTACTAATAACTGGTTGTAATGAAAATAAATATTTGTTTTGTTTTTTTTTTTACTTTGCCGAGTTACTCGGCAAAGTCAAAAAAACTTTAGTTTTTTTTTTTTTAATAGGTGTGTGGGCTTTTAGCTCATTTTTTTTTTGGTAATTTGCACTTTTGGTCCACAACTTTTTCAATTTATAACAAATTTACCCATAACTTTTTTTTTTTAGCATTGGCCATCCCGACCTTTGAATTTTCTTGCAACTTTTGTTTTGTCCTCCTCTTTAAATAAACAAAATAAAAACTAATAACAACAAAATAAAATAAAATTGTAAATATTTTATTTTACTAGACAACATTTTTTTTTTAATTTTTTCTAAATATGTTTTTATTTTGGAATTTTTTTTTTTTTTTTTTTGGGTTTTGTCATACATTACTCTACAAACTTTTTTTTTAATAAGATTAATGCTTAATATCATTTTGTTGAGTTACTCAACAAAGTCCAATTTGACAATTTTTTAACTTTTTTTTTGTCGAGTTACTCGATAAAGGGGAATTTTTTTTAAAATTTTTGGATTTTTTGGTAGAAAATTTTTTTAATTTTTTTGGTTGAGTAACTCGACAAATGGAAAAAATTTAATATTTTTGCTTTTTTGGTCGAGTAACTCGAGAAGGGTAAAAAAAAAAAATAATAATCCTTTTTGGGCTTTGTCGAGTTAATCGATAAAGCTCAATTTTTTCATTTTTCCATTTTTTTTTGTTTTTGTTTTGTCGAGTTTTTCCATTTTTTTCTCCCTATTTTGGGCTTTGTCGAGTTACTCGACAAAGCCCAATTTGAAATTGGAAATTTTTTTTTCTTTTTGTAATTAGTGCTTTTGGTCCAAACTTTTTAAATTTTTAACTAATTTAACTATAATTTTTATTTTTATGCCATTGGCCATCCCCAACATTTAAATTTTGTTGAAAGTCCAATTTCACCATTTTTTTCTTTTTATTGGGGTTTTTTTTTCTGGGTTAAGAAATTTTTTTTCTTTCTTTTTTTTGGGTTTTTGTCAAGTTACTCGACAAATTTTTTTTTTTCATAATAAAATTAATGTCTTTGGTTTGTCAAGTTATTTAAAAATAATTTATTAAAAAATAATTTGGTCGAGTTACTCGACATCAATTTTTGACACTGTTTTTTAAAATTATATTAATCTTTTTAGCTGCAATTTTTTCATTTTTGTCGAGTTTTTTCAATTTTTTTTTCATCTTTTTTTGGGCTTTGTCGAGTAAATTTGAGGGAAGAATACATTAACTGCAATTCCACATATTGAGCTGAAATCCTCCCAGTGAGTCTCAACACCAAGACAATGGCAGCCATTATAGTATGTTAAGGATAAATCTGTATCTGTCATAGAAAATTCGCAAACAGTACACTTTTCCTCCCGCATTTAGTTTTATAAACACTTGAATCCAGTTTGCACGAAGAGAGGTTCGCCCAAGAAAATCCTCACGTGTCAAAAGTTTCTGTTTCTTTGTTTTTATTAACATAGGTTACACAAATAATTCACAGAGGATTAGTCTATCCTAAAGATTACAAATAGCTGTTGCAAGGATTAGGATAAGGAAAAAAGTAAAGTCAGAGTATAATTTGCCCTCTTAAACACAGCCTCAACCAGAAAATTAAACAATTTCTATCAATTCTTTTCACTTGGAGTTCTGCTGATATACCATAGCTTACTGAACATTCTTTTAGGTCTGTTGGGAAGCATACACAAAGTCTTGACCTTTGAAGATTTTTCGTCTCCATCTGTGTAGCTTTCATCTAAGTCCTTGACTTCTCCCAACTTCGTGTTTAGCATTGAGACCTTAGATTTTGGTGATTTGAGGCCTGAGACACTCCATTGATCGTCTGCTGCCGTTGTTGCAGCACTACTTCAAAAAAATTTTTTTTTGTTTTTTTGACTTTGCCAAGGAACTCGGCAAAGTAAAAAAACAACAAAGGCAGAAAACTGACTTTGCTGAGTTACTCGACAAAGTCAATTTTTTTTTTTTTAGTTGTGTAGGCTTTTAGCTCATTTTTTTTTTGGTAATTTGCACTTTTGGTCCACAACCTTTTCAATTTATAACAAATTTACTCATAACCTTTTTTTAGCATTGGCCATCCCGACCTTTGAATTTTGTTGTAAATTTTGTTTTGTCCTCCTCTTTAAATAAACAAAATAAAAACTAATAACAACAAAATAAAATAGAATTGTAAATATTTTATTTTCTTGGACAACATTTTTTTTTAATTTTTTCTAAATATGTTTTTTATTTTGGAATTCTTTTTCTTTTTTTTGGGTTTTTGTCGCGTTACTCGACAAATTTTTTTTTAAAATAAGATTAATGCTTAATATTATTTTGTTAAGTTACTCAACAAAGTCCAATTTGACAATTTTTTAACTTTTTTTTTTTGTCGAGTTACTCAATAAAGGGGGAAAAAATTAATTTTTTGGATTTTTTGGTAGAAAAAAAAATTTTAATTTTTTTGGTCGAGTAACTCGACAAAGGGAAAAAAAAATTTAATTTAAATAATATAGTTTTTTTTTTTTTTTTTTTGCTAAACTTACATTTCAAATACCTCAATATCAATGTGTAGAACACATTGTCTCAAGAGATCTCAAAATGAGAAAACATGCCTGACAACAAGTAAGAAACCCTTGAAGAGATGCTTTCTAGGCACATGTACTACATATGTATAGCATGTCACTCATTTCTTATGTTAAATATTGTGTTTCAATTTGAGGGTTGAAGTAATACTTTTATGACTGTTTCTTTAAGCAAGTTTGATATGATTTGCATTTGGGAATATTTGATAGGGATCTTTCCTTGCATAGTTGTTGCAAGTGGGTCAATGATCCAATTGCTGAAAGCTGAAAAGTAGAACATAAAATGTTAATAACTTAGACACTGTCAATGTAAGAATTATATTAGCATTCTAATACATTGAGTTAGTGAATTTTGTTTATATTCCCATTTCTATTTAATAAGTATTAAGTTGCGGGAAGAAGACAAAACAAGGAAACCGCAATGAAAAGGCGAAGCTATGCTAAACGAAAGCTAAGAAGAAACAAGTTGATGAAGAGATATCTAAGCTTTCGACAAAGCTTAAAGAAAGACATGCGGAGGAGCCGGCTTCTTTAGACTATACTAGCGACAATCTTTGGGAATTGAAGAGAAAACTTGGCATTTTGACAAAGGCCATAGCCGGGTTTCGATCAACAATCAAACCCGACCATTCAAAACCTAGCAAGGGTGTCAAGAAATGTGAGAAAGATCTCAACATGAAGCTGCCAGAGAACAAAGAATAAAAGAAGAGCGAGCAAAATCAAAAGTGACCGAATGATTGAAAGCGATAATTTAGACCAAAAAAAGTTGGAACCCCTTTGATTGACCATTAATGAAATAAAACCCAATTGGCACTGTCTCTACTAAGCTATCGAGGATTGGTTGGCCACGCACTCTGGAGATTCTTCTTCTTATACTTGCCAATTGTGAAAGTGAGGTAGTTAGTTTTAATTACTTTTTTCCATTCTCATTCTACTTATAGCTGAAGCAGCTTCGTTTGAAACTTATTTCTTGAATTTTTTATATAATGGATATTTCTAATCTAATCTTTTTATTACCATAACGTTTCTTTTTAAAAATTATCAAATATTCTATAAAACTTGTGTTTGAAAATTCACACTTGAACTTGAAATGAATATATTCGATTTTAATAATTTGCTCCCATATTATGTTTTGACATTTTGATTTTCTATTTCTGAATATTACTTTGATGACGCATCACTGGATTTTACCATGACTCACAAGCGGTTTTGTGCTATTACAGCAGCAAGATGGACTTCATGATTACATAGTCAGAAATGGGAACTTGACTCACAATCAGGTATTATTTCAAGTATTTTGTTATTTTTATTTCCCATGTTGATCTAAATAATTTATCCTATAATACCTCCTCCCTCATTCTCTCTCTCTCTCTCTTTTTTTTTTGGGTGATGGGGTAGGTTTTGAGTTTGTCAAGAATACTTTACTCAAAATAATGGTTTTATTGCCTTGTTCATCTAAAGGTTGGGATTTATCCGAGTTACATAATGCTAATTGTGAAGACTTGTGAAGAGGAAGCATTGAGATTGTTTTAGGTTGTTTGAGATAGCATATAAGGGTTCATGGAACTACAAAGTAGAATCTTGATTGCTCTGCTTAGGATTCTTGTAAATATTATAATTGTTGACAATAATTGAGTTTTCTTTTTATGGATTAATTATATTTATGAATTGTGGGTTTGTAATGTATGTTTGCAATTGTATTACTAATTATAAAATTTATCATAACAATAACATTAAAACAATTAAAAGTACAAGATATTACAACTACACCACGTGCAACGCACGCGAACAAAAACTAGTATGTATATATATATATATATATATATATATATATATATATATATATATATATATATATATATCGGGTAGTGTAGCACATTTCCTTAAAAAAAAATTTATTATTATTTTTTAAAAATTGTACCGTAGTCCTTCAACTACTTACCAATCACAACTAAGTCAATGTACTTTCATAAAGTCTTAAATTCATATTTAATGGCTAGAGGCGAGTTTCGGATGTTACAATCTACCTCTCTTAAAATAAATTTCCTACTCGAAATTTACCTTGAAATTCTTCAAAGAGTTATGAAAACTTGGCGCACATTTCTACTTCTCGCGACCAAGTTGCTTCTTCCGCCAAGTGGTTATGCCACTGCACTTTTACTAAATGGATCATCATGTTTCTGAGCGCCTGAAATTTTTGATTAATGATTCTCATCAGTAACTCTTCGTAACTCAAGCCATGTTGTAACTCGATCGACTGATGATTAATTACATGGCTCGAATCAGGTATGCACATTCTGAGCATAGATATGTGAAAAACGTCATGTACTGTCGAAAGTTCTGGGGGATAAGGCCAACTGATATGCTACTTTTCCAACGCGTTTCAAGATTTCAAATGGGCCAATAAATTTTGGTCGTAATTTCTCTTTTTTGCCAAAACGTAATACTCCTTTCATGGGTGCAACTCTGGGAAACACTTTGTCGCCTTTAGAAAATTCCATTCCTTTCCTTCTCTTATCTGCATAGCTCTTCTGTTTGTCCTGAGCTATTTTCATATTACTTCGAATTTGCTCGATAGCTTGCACTGTCTGCTCAATGATCTATGGCCCCAAAATCTTACGCTCGCCAACTTCATTCCAATGAATCAAGCGATCCGCATTTCCTTCCATACAATGTTTTATAAGGTGCCCATGCCAATAGATGAATGATAACTATTGTTGTAAGCAAACTCAATTAACGTTAAGTGCTTCTCCAAATGCCCTCCAAATTCAAGGACACAGATCTTAAGCATGTCCTCCAATATTTGAATCGTCCTCTCAGACTGCCCGTCTGTCTGAGGATGGAAGGCAGTACTAAATTTCAGCTTAGTCCCCAACGCTCAGTGTAGGCCCTTCCAAAAATTTGATGTGAACATTGGGCCTCTGTCTGAAACAATTGAATGGGAACCCCATGCAATTTTACTATCTCATTCACATACAACTGTGCCAATTGGTTCATAGAAAATGTCATTCGTACTGGCAGAAAATGAGTTGATTTGGTGAGTCGATCCACAATTACCCAAATGGCCTTATGACCTATTGTTGACTTTGGAAAGCCGACAACAAAGTCCATTGTCACATGTTCCCATTTCCATTCTGGAACTTTTAAGGGTTCAAGCAACCCAGAAGGTCGTTGGTGTTAGGCTTTCACTTGCTGGCAAACTAGACACTTCTAAACATGTTCAGCTATATCTTTCTTCATTCCCTTCTACCAAAACACCGTTTTTAGGTCCCGACACATCTTTGTGCTTCCTGGGTGTATAGAATACAGAGCAGAGTGAGCCTCTTCTAAAATTTTCTTTTTCAATTCCCCGAAGTCCGGGACGCACAATCGCCCTTGACAATACAGTGACTTATCTTCGGCTATGGTGAAGTCCTTTCGTTTTCCTATATCTGTTTCAGTTTTAATAACCTCAAAAGATTGGTCGCCTTTCTGATAACTTTTAATCCTGTCATAAAGTGTTTGTCGGATCGAAAGTGTTGTCATCCGAGCAAAGGCATCAGGCGGGGCAATGACAATTTCGAGACTTAATCATTCAAACTCTTTCCACAGAGGTCTCTGCGTAGTCAACATTGCCACTTGACCAGTCGTTTTCCAAATTAAGGCATCAGCCACCACATTCGCCTTGCCGGGAGGTGATAATGGATTTCGTAGTCATAATTCTTCACCAACTCGAGCAATCTTCTTTATCTCATGTTCAATTATTTTTTAGTGAAGATGTACTTGAGGATCTTGTAGTCCGTATAAATGTCATACCTTCCCCCGTAGAGGTAGTGCCTCCAAATCTTTAGGGCATGGACTACCGCAGCAAGTTCTAAGTCATGTGTGGGGTAGTTTTGTTCATATGGCTTCAATTGCCTCGAAGCGTATGCAACCACATTGCTTTGTTGCATCAAGACACAACCAAGGCTTTGCTTAGATGCATCACTATAGAATACAAAATTTTTCGATCCTTTCTAAGATAGTTAACACTGGTGCACTCACTAACTTTTGTTTGAACTCTTCAAAACTATGCTCGCATTTTTTGGTCCAGTCGAACTTTGCACCCTTACGGATTAGATGTGTCAATGGTCCACATATTCTTGAAAACCCCTCAATGAATCTCCTGTAATATCAAGCTAGGCCCTGAAAACTACAAATTTCTCCAACATTTGTTGGCCTCGACCAATTTAGATCTGCTTCTACTTTACTTGGATCCACTTCTATTCCTCGTACTGTGACAACATGTTCGAGAAATGCTATTCATTCCAACCAAAACTCACATTTCTTAAGCTTAGCGTACAATTTCTCCTTCTTCAAAGTTTCCAGCACGATCCTCAAGTGTTCCTCGTGCTCTTTCTCACTTCTAGAGTAGACTAGGATATCATCGATGAATACGATGACAAATCGATCTAGGTATTCATGAAAGACACGATTCATCAAATCCATGAATACTCCAGGAGCATTGGTCAGACCAAATGGCATAACTAAGAACTCGTAGTGACCATATCGAGTCCTAAAGGCTGTCTTTGGAATGTCACTGGTCTTGATCCTTAACTGATGGTAGCCAGATCGTAGGTCAATTTTGGAAAATACTACTGTACCTTGAAGTTGGTCAAATAAGTCTCCAATCCTGGGAAGATGATACTTGTTCTTGATAGTGATTTTGTTCAGCTCTCGGTAATCGATGCACATCATCATCGATCCATCCTTCTTCTTAACAAATAATAGTGGTGCTCCCTAAGGTGATACACTGGGGCGGATGAAACCCCTTTCTAAGAGTTTTTCTATTTGTACTTTTAATTCATGTAGTTCTTTAGGTGTCATTCTATAAGGAGCCTTAGAAATAGGTGCTGACTCGGGAATGAGATCGATTGTGAACTTCACTTCCTGTTCCGGTGGCACACCTAGTAATTCGTCTAGAAAAACATCAGGATATTTCCATACTATTCTAAAATCATTGACAGTCAAATCTTTATCTCCTTCGTAGGCTACTACCGACATAAGAAATCCTACACTACCTTCCGATCGTAAGATTTGTCGTGCTTGAAATGCAAAAATTACATGGGGCAAGGATTTTCTATTTGTTACAGATAACCGAAATTTCTATTCTCCTGGCTTTTGGAAGGCACCTTCTTTCTTGAAACAACGAATGGTTGCGTGATTTGTGGATAGCTAGTCCATTCCAAGAATAACGTCAAATTCATGCAAATCTAATACATACAGCTCCATCTCTAAAGATCTACTGTCAATTTCTATTCTTACTGCCTTAACTATGTTATCTGTATTCAACACACTTCCGGAGGGGATAGATACTTCTATGGGAGAACGCGCATGTTCAATAATCACATCAAGTTTTTGTGCGAACTTAAGGGATATAAAGGAGTGGGCGGCACCAGAATCTATCAGTACATAGGCAAGTAAGTCAGATATGAGGACGTTACATGCTAAAATGTTACAGTTTTGACTCTCTTCTAGTTCTGTCAGTGCGAAGATCCTTGCTTGTCCCTTAGGTTCATATCCCTGCTTTTGTTGTGCATTTCCTTGTTGTTTGTTCTTTGGGCAAAACATAGCCACGTGCCTTTGTTCTCTACACCGAAAACACGCATTCGTCCCCATATGTCAAGTTCCCAAGTGGTTTTTCTGCATTTATTACAAAGCGGGTAGCTCTTATCTCCACATTGGGTTGGCCCCACTTTGCCCTTTTTAGCATAGTAATGTCTCTCTTTGCCCTTGTTATCTTCCCATTTGCATTTTTCTACTGTCCATTATGCTGTTTGCTCTCTCCTTCAGAGCGACCTTTGAATTCGCCAATTGTGCCTTTGCTAGCATTTCATGGTAGGTCCCTAGTTCCAAAGACTACTACTATCGCCTCGGGTCATCCTCAACCCTCGCTCAAAAGCGTCTCGCCTTTTTCTCTTCAAAGGTCCACAAAAAGGTAGGGGCATAATGGGATAGATCTTCAAACCGCCGCTCATATTCGATTCTGAGATATTGAGTCTTGAGTCAAAGTGAGAAACTCGCCTTCCTTCGATTTCGAATACTTGTGGGATAGTATTTCTTCAAAAAATTTCTTTAAATTGTTCCATGTCCAGGATATACCCACGGATCCTCGACCTAGCAGATTGAGTCCCACCGTCTAGCATATTTCTTTAGCATGAATGTTGTGCATGTAACCTTTTTGGATTCGACGATCAATAAGGTCGAAGATCCTTTCTATACCAGCCGACCAATCCTCTGTTTCTAAGGGGTCTATACTACCCTCAAAAGTTGGGAGATGTTGTTTCCTGAATAGCTCAACGATAATGACAAACATTGATCATTGTGTCCCCCGCCATAGTTGGTGCTTGTGGCTGGGTGGCGAGTACAGTAGTGTCGGCTGGCATGGTGGTTGTGGCGGTGCTGTTGCTTGGGCAAAAGTGTGCATCATGGCTAGAAATTGCTGGGCGAAATATGGGTCTACGCCGTTAGGTTGGGGTTTTAAGGTTGTTCATCGTTGTTGTTATCTCTTCTACCTCGAGGTGCCATGACCTTAATAAATAGTATGAAGCTAGTTAAAGACCAAACGCGGAAAGAAATTGAAATTTATTTTTTTATTTTTATTTTATTCAAAAGCCTTTAGAAAATTCATAACAAGTTGAAGAAATACTACACTAAAAACGAAACATTAAGCTGAAAACAAAACACTAAGCGTGAAAGACTATGGTCTAATAATTTTCTCCAGCGCTCTTATTTGGTTCTGGGTTTTCATCTTCTTCTGGATCCTTTTCTTCTTCTGGGTCTCGAGGAACATACTCTATTATGTGACCCTTGCTTCCACCTCTGGTACTTGCTCATGGCCTCCCTCCCAGGACGCGTTATGAGGCTGGTGCTGATGGTGGTTAGGTTCATACCCTTCGAGACTTTCCATCACTATGTAATCTTTGCTGTTGATCACCCATCTTTTCCTAAGGTTAGCAATAAGGAGTTTGACAGACATTTGATGATCGAACATTACATCGAGTTGTTCAGCAAAATTTCTCCAATACCCCGTAAGGATTTGGAGGAGGTGGAAGACCGCCTCGTCTCTACAAAGTTAATGTCCATTTAGGCTAGGCCCCCGATGAATTTCTTCAATAGCATCCAAATGTTCCATGAGATCATGGTTTGGGTTTTTTGTATAAAACCTAAGGAGGTGTAGGAATCTTGATATGTTCTGTCTTCTGATCTTCTCTCTCCTTATCTAAGTTGAACTACTAAGCATCTATGAAAATGCATAAAAACTAGTAAGTACTTTGGTTCAAAATTTATTTATTTATTTATTATTATTATTTTTTAAAATCGAGACCTCCCTAAATTTATAACAAGTTTGTACTATTGTCTTTGTTTCTTGATTTGAATAACGCTTGCCTCGAAAGGCTTCCAAGTGAGGAGGGGAGCCACAAGTAGATCACTCAAATCCCAAGATCTCCTTAGACAGTTTAGGTCTTTTTGACAAAGTCCTTCACTTTTGCGAATATATAAATTAGGAAATTCAAACAATAAATGAAAGTGTCCAAAATATACATTTTTCCTACGTAGTTAATTCCTAATCGGCACTTTCGAACTCAAAGGCATTGCATAGTACTATTCACCATGCTACGATTCTCTAGAATTGATTTAGATGGCAAGAAACACATAATTAATTGAGCACATAATGTATACTTATCTAAGTAGTATATACTTAATTACAAATATTTTGGTTACGACAACTAAACATGTATTGCTAACACAAACAATTAAACTTATACGTTTGGACTATTTAAAATATCATCCTATCACATTATATACATGTGTTCATAAATCATAGTTTCTACATAATTATACATGATGAAAATTTAAACAAAAATTTCATAAGTTAGAATACAAGTTACCCGATTCAAAAACCGTGGCACAGGGTATATATGGTGCGGTGGGGTGACTTAAATCAATTAAATACTTATATTAAAATTAATAACTTACTCTAAACGTAACTAAAAAAAAAAAATTACTCATAAACATAACTTAAAAAGGTAATAATAATTTACCTAAAATAATATATATATAAAACTAGTGAACAGTGCATTGTTTACTGTTCACGCGAATAGTACGTTTGCTGTTGTCTAAAACTCAAAAAAAAATTGGAAAGTCTCCAAGATCGTGAATGCTCTAATACCAACTATGATGACCCGAATTCTTAAGGACTCAAGTGTCACCAAACGTACTTTAAAATTACTTTTGAGGGGGATTCAAATAATAAATCTAGGAATTTAATCATAATAAACATACATTTTTCAAATAATAAATTTAGATAATTTAAATTCATGAAAGATAAAATGTCTCTTAACAACTTAGTCTTAAAAATTTTAAAGAGAAAGAAAACAAAGAATTAGCCCCACGGGCAATTTATTCATATTTTTATCATTTCTTAATAGAGAATTCCCACAGTCGTACACCACCCAGTGCCAACGGTCTCGAATCATCAATTATTTGAAATGAGAAAACGTAAGAGGGGTGAGACTTAGTCCCAATAAGCGTGCATGCATAGTTAATTCATACATAAATATTTCAACGGGAGATTCATATTTGCATAGAGAGACAAGAAAAATTGGACCGAACTTAGATGGTGCCAGTTTTCGTGCGTAGCGCTACTGGACTTTGATCAATTCTCACATAACATGGACTCATAGCCGTAGAAATACATAAAGAAATTGTACACTTATTCTTAAACATATATACACATTTCCCTTGCGTGAGATAATCAAAGATAACAAGAAAAGTGTTGATTGTATTTATAGTCTTAAACTGTGTGCGTGTGTGTTGATTTATTTGTGTGTATACAAATTGTGAGTGTGTGCGCGCGCGCACGTATGGGTGTGTAGTGCTTGTATGGGTGAGAGGTAAAGAGAAAGTGAGAGAGAGAAAATAGAGTAGGTAATGAAAGGGGTATAAATTGGCATGCATTTTGGTGCCTTTAAATAGTGTAAGGTTAGGTCAAATCATATCGTTTGAATATGGTAAAGAATAATCGTTTGTCCCCCCTCCCTCCACTCTCAATTTATGTGATATGTAAGAAATTGTCTTTTTCCTTGTATAGACACATCATTCTATATTCGTACCAAAAATAGATGATATGATTTTATACTAATTTTCAATCACTCTTTAATCCTACATATTTCTTTCCCATTTACATAAATACAAATATAAGAAAATTTTCTTTTACATTTAACATATATGTGTGTATATATATATATATATATATATATATATATATATATATATATATATATATATATTAAGCACTTTAGCACATTTCCTTAAAATAATATTTTATTATTATTTTTGAAAATTGTATTGTGGTCCTTCAACTACTTACCTATCATCACTAGGTCACTTTGTACTTTCATAAAGTCTTAAATTCATATTTAATAGTTAGAGGCAAAGTTTTGGATGTCACAATACTGCCACTTATCCCTATGACTGAACAACGAAACTGCCAAACCGGTTTTCGAAATTGTTGGTTTGGGTCCACGTGGATCCGTCAATATTTTTGTTTTGAACCGAACAAATCGTTTCGAAGTAGTTTGATTTAGGTTTCAATTTTTTCAAACCGTTTCAAACCGCCAAACCATTTACAAAAATAAAATAAATTAATTATCGAAAATAAATTAATTTAAATTTTATTCAACCCAAATAAAACTAAATCTATTAATTATTCATATTAGATTAAACCCAATTAAACCAAATATTCATTCCAATTAAAACCAGTATCCAATTACCCCATCTCAATTAATGCCTACCCAATATCCATCATAATTTGAAATTAAAATCAAAATCCTTGACTGTAATTGTTGAACGACTGCTGAAGGGTGAAGATGTGAAGTTCATTTTCATTGGCCAAACCAATCGCCCATAGTACTTACACCATTTGTTTTTCTTGTACCAATAATTTCTCTGATTTCGGCTCAATTTCTAGGTTAGTTCGACGATTTCTTTTTTGATTTTTTATAGTTGTTTAATATATTTTATTGTTAGTCGTCTCGATGGATAAATTTTTCCATCATACTTATTTTATAATTTGTTTATGCGATCCCAACACTAGAAAGATCGCAAAATTACCGATGATGGTAATCTTTGTCATTGATGTTGTGTTCTCGACTAAAATGATCGTTGTGAAGATTTTTAAAGCTAGACTCGTACTGGAAGTTCAAGCTGAGAAGAATAATTTGGTAGATTACTTGAATGATCGTTATGAAGATTTGACCAATGAGCCTTTTGACATGTTACTTTGGTGGAAATTGAGTGCAAATAAGTACAAGATTGTCTCTCAAATTGCCAAATATGTATCAATCATTCAAATATCGACAATTGTTTTCGAGTCTGCATTATCTATGAGTGGTCGGATTTTTTATTCTTTTAGGCGTTTGTTGAGTGCAATTATGGTTGAAGCATTGATTTGCACTAAGAATCGGTTGCATAATAACAAGGAACCTATAGTGATTCGTTAATATTTGGATAAAGTACAGGCATTAGATGAGTCAGAGAAATATATAGAAGGTTAATGTATTTGATATTTTTATTCATTTTCTTTTATTACTAACTTTATATAATTTAATTATAATTATAATTAATGAATACATTTGCTATATTCTTATTTCTATGCAGAGAATAAATCATGTGTTACAACTGGAGATGTTTCGCAAATTAATATCGACAATGATGTCATGTTGCATTTTAATGATTAGGAATGAGAGTGTAGAACTCTAGTTTGTAATATCTTGTTTTGATTGACAGTGATGCTCATATATTTTTTGACTTGTATTGATACTAATATTTATGTTTTATTGTGAGATTTTAGACTAATATTTATGATTTTAACTTGTTTGATATATAGTTTTTTTTTTTTTTTTTAACTAACTCGTGGTTTTAGACCGAACTAAACCTCAAAAAGTGGTTTGGTTTTCGAAAGTGATATAGTTTGGTTTGGAATTTTTCCAAACCGCTTTAAAATGGTTTAGTTTGAAATTTTACTACAAACCGCCTAAATCCAACCATGTGCACATCTACTTATCCCTCAATCCCGTAGTGAACTCATTATTACACGGTTATATTTGAGCATTTATACATGTACTAGGTTGTCCTAATATCCTATTTCATGAAGGATTTATTAGAGGCCATGTCTTGAATAATCAAGGTAACATGCTTATTTCTACCTCCTAAAATTCAACTATTGATATTGAATCCTTTGAATTGGGCGGGTTTTCACCCATTTCAAACGAAATTGATTGACGAGAAGGATGATCGAGAGCTTTATTTTTTTGAAGATGGGGCAGCATGGCAACATAAATAAGAAAGAAAAGGAATGGTCGCAAATGAATAATCGATGGGTCCAATGATGCGGACTCAAACACGATTTGTTGAATGTGTTGGAGCTAGGGGTGAGCATGGGTCGAGTTGTGACCCACCCAAAACTCTTGACTTGGTCGTTTTGGGTGTATTTAAACCCAAACCGACCTAATCTATCAATTGAAACCCGACCAACCAAAACCGAATCGGTTTGTGTAGGTTCGATATGGTAAGTCAGTTTGGGTTTTGGCCCAAATTGGAGTAGAATTTTTTTTTTTTGGGTAATTAACATATATACCCTACTTTTACATCCAAATGTGAAATATAATCGCTCAATATAAAATATGTAATAATCTTTGGAATGTTATCAATCTTTAATCGTAAATACTAGCTATTATTACGGCCCACAATAAAGCTTGATTATTAATGAAGCCCACAATTACAAACATGATACCAAATCAAATATCTTTTAATTTTTGGCAACTTATCATATATTAGTTTCATACTACCAAAGTGCAAATATTAGTTTCATATTAGGTATATATGTTAATTACCCATATGTAGGTGAATTCGAAATCAAACTCATGATCTAAAAATTGGAGATCAGATTTCATAGATACGTAATGTATGTGTTACTTCCTGAAGATTGCAAAGTCATAAAAGTCCTTATTCGTACGAATTTATTTGAAGAAAATCAGAAATATGCAGATTTTTAATGAGCTCAAGCTCAATTCAACTTTAGAATCAATAGAAAAATTACATGGTAAGATTTTTGAATTTGTAATTAATACTCCATGATATGTTGAAGATGTTAGGTGGATGATACATTATTTTATTAATGTACAGGAAATTAGCAGAAATTCCATCGTTATAATCGCCATTGTTGAAGATTGAATTTTGTTAAAGATTGTCAGACGTTTATGAATTTTTTAGATAGTACAATTGAGAACCAATTCAACCAAAATATTAACCGGGTAAGAAATCAGCTCTTAAATTTTGGAATCAAACATGATTATTAAATCAAAACTCCATTGAAATTTATAATAGTTATTGATTGTATTAAATCAAAACCCCATTGATGAGGGTTTCTTTCTTCCTTCACCAGATGTATAGGAAAATGGTAAAATATCAATGCCTATTATGAATGGCAAATTAGGAAATAATTAATTGTTAATTAAGTTTAGTAATAATATGTTTAAATCCTTTAATATTAGCATGAGAGCATCTACAACAGCTTAACTATATTTAAAGAGCATTTTTAGCATTTTAAAAAACATCTATAAATTTAAAAAGCAATTTTTTTTTAAACATTTCAACAACTTCTTTATCCATGCTCTTTATTTTACTTATTCCAAGAAACATTTAATATTTTTTTATCTCTTCTATTTTTCTCATATCCTAATTTGTATATATTATTTAATTAAAGTCAATATATCAAGCATTGAAAATTGAAATTGTTTCAATGCATTTAATAATAGAGAGTGGGTTTGGCTCTCCAAATTTGAAGAGCTAAATCCACTCTCTAAATTAAAATGTTAAATTGGAGAGTCAATTGGAGCAGAAATTTAAAAATTGACTCTTTAAATTAAATAGCATTATATGTTTAAAGAGCTTGTTAGAAATGATCTTAGTTACTAAATGATAATAATGATTAATTGATATGTTAATTATTTTTATATGGTAACAGTAAAAAATAAATGATAAATATTAGTTTTATAAAAAAAAAAATGGTATCTACTAAAATTCAAAATTAGAAAAAAAAAATTTTTTTTTTGCTGTTTGGGCTAGGGCCCAAATTCGAGTAAATTTTTTTCTTAGTTTTGGCATGGGAAATTTTTTGATGGATACATTCACATCCAGTTTTGACCAGACATTTATGAACCAGACATTTATGAGGTAAGATTTGAAATCTTAATTTTGTTAGACCACATCATTACAAATTAAAACTGGTTCATATTAAAAATACAGTTATATATTTTCTAAATTAGGTCTTGATATTGAAACTACAAACCGTTGTTTATGAAATTGAGAAGATGATTAGAGAAGATAGCACAAAATTTTCAAGTGTAATGTTATTGTACCAATACACAAAAGGTAATTTAAAATTATCATCTACTTTGTTGGTGTTTGATAGTTTTTTTTTTTATAATAGATTTAGATTTTTGTACTACAAATTGCAATTAGTATTCATGGTTGGTGATTTGTGCAAATTACTCAAAATCGTGACTATTAATTATGAGTTTAACTGAAAGTTTGGACATTGCAGTACAAAAAATCAAAATAATTATGCATTGACATAGTACATAAATTATCGAAACTTTGAGATATTTTGTTGTTCGATCTGGTGGTGGATATGATAAATGTGTTTATGGGCATAAACTATTATTTTTAGAATGTATTTTGCCTGGGATGGGAGTTTGCTATGCGCTTGATGTTCTTTTGATACCTTGTTGGTCGGGTTATTTAATTTCCTAGTTATCAGTTGTTATTTTCGATCTAAAATAATGAACTGTGGTAATATCAATGTTATAGGAGAAAATACTAATGACATATGAAGTCCAAACTTGGTGAAAAGATAATTCTGCAAATCACAACTTCCATTCGCAATATGAATTAACGCTTGGTTGTCGAAACGATCAATGATAACTACTGGTGGTAATATAATTTGTCATATAGATACAATCTTGTAATATCATAAGCAAGCGAAATTTTGTATACTGATCTTGAAGAAATAATAGGTTGTTGCAATTGTAAAAGATTTTAGTGAGTTTATGTCACTTTGAAAGAAAATATTCAATTTCAGTACATATTTAGATAGTCAAATGCATGAGTATGCTAATTATTGGTACTTCTCTTGCAGGTTTGGAACATTAGTGGTTCTGCAGTATCAGATTGAGTGCAAATCTAGGTTAATTTTAAATTTAAGATATTTGGTAGTTTTGTAATCACGTCTCGTGACAGTTTCAAACAAATAAGGATTGTAAAAGTCTACCAATAAGTTTATTTTATTGTATTTGGATTTGAAGTGGCAGTAAAATGGACTTTGTTGGTTCACAGCAACTGATAAGAGTCAGGTGTTATGGCTTCTGTTTTGGGAATATGATTTGTGGCTTCTTCTAGTGGTTACTTAAATAGTGGTCTATGGCACCATTAACATGAGTTTCTGTTGATTTCATTTGGCTGCATTTTGTTTTCAATCTGATTGGTGGTTTTCCTCAGACTTTTTTTACTTTGTTTTTAGAATGGATAATTATCTATCACCAACAATAGATTAACACTAAAAGCATGATAACAACAAAATCACCAAAAATTAGAGGCGATCAACTGTCACAAGGGTAACAATTATGCTCGTCTCGAGCAATTAATCAATATTCAAGAAACAATGTAAATAGCTTAGGAACATTAGTAGTTTAGCAAATGCAATAATCAAACACTCAAAGCATTTAATTGTTGCTAAATCATTATTGAAACGAAATTAGGTTAGATACTAAACACTAAACTGCAATAAAAACGGTCTATGATAATAATCTGTGTTCTGTGTTTAGTAACATCATTTACAATTAATATCGTTTGTTGAAAACGATTATAAAAATATGGATTAGCTTGTGGATTAGACAAAAAAATATTCATTGTATAATATGTTTATCGTATTTTCATTTTGATTGTTAATGAAACACAACAAAAATTTATATAGTGCCTTCAATATATTAACATAATTTTTAACTTAATTATTACTTAATTATCCTCTTCAATTACCATAAATTAACGTAATTTGATCTTTGAATTAAATACGTTGTTATTAAATTAAAGTAATTGGAACACCTCTATGTGAATTGACATAATTATTACTAAATTATTCCGATCGATATATGTGCACATTGTTAATCGCCTAAAAATAAAAGAATAAGCATGCATATTAGATGTTAATAAACAATGTATTAAAGTTGTAGTTTGTAGTATATATGAGAAGAAAAGTTGAGAATTGTGAGACTTGGAGAGTATTTGGTGCCTAAACTTAGCAAATTAGTTATTAATTGTATTTGAATTTAAATTAGTTAAATTTATTTTTTATTTATAAATACATTAAAATTAAATGAAAAAATGGCAATGTTGAAAGAAATCATTTTACCTAATAAATGTCTAAATTTTGAAAAAAAAACAGGTATGACTCCTAATTATCTCCAAACAAATTTCTTTGTTTTGGCATGATCTACGTATCAATAAAAAGATATAATATCACCTGAAAAGTATCAGTTTTCCCCAAGCTACATACAAGTCATAAGGCAGGCCAAACTCCATACAAGTCATTAGATATACCAACAATAAAAAAACACCCATATAGCACAAATCAAACAATCGAAGTGAAATATTATAGTCATCCAACAAGCAAATATAAATCCATAAAAGTATAAATATTACAGTTATACAACAATGCGTTGCTTAACAACTGTGGAATTACAATAGTGATTACAACATGAATGTGAATCATCACCCCAATGGTTATTGCCACGCAAGAAATAACTAGCAAACATGTTTCTCAAATCCCAATCAATTCAACCTACATTAGTAGTAACAAAATTATTGACCAAATGAAGCGTACTCATATGTAAATAGAGATTGTAAAAGCCTTAAATTTATATTGGACATCAGAAAAGCTGTAAGTAAGAAAATATTACTTACCTTGAAAACTAGAAAAAAAAACAACTACGAGAATTACAATGGTAATTACAACATTATTGTGAATCAAGATCCCAATGGTTATTGCTAGGCAAGAAATAACCAACAAACATGTTTTTCAAATTCCAATCAATTCAACCTACATTAGTAAAATTATGGACCAAATGAAGCACTAAATAGAGATTGTAAAACCCATAAATTTATATTGGACAATCGTAAAAGCCATAAGAATAAGAAAATATTACTTACCTTGAAAACGTAGAAAATGCATAAATCACTTATCCTTCTTTGGAGTCTTCATTCGCTTTCATCGATTCCAAAAGCTCCAAAAAAAAAAAAAAAAAATGATTGAATTAATAATAAATGAAATTGAAACCCATATAATTAATGTACTAAATGAAATAGTATCCTTGTTTGGAGTTGATTTCAACCAATTTTGAGTGCAAATCTAAACCTCGACCATCCTGTCGATTAAAGAACTAAAAAGGGATCAAAGATTCATCCTTTCATACTAAAAGCAATTTTTGAAGCACTATGAACACTTGAATTGCCAACACATCTTTTGCATGTATGGACAACGAATTATACGTACTTCCATGTACCCTCCACCAATTAAGGACATCAAAGTCTTTGTCATCTATATCTTCACTAGAGTACAACAAGTATATTTTCACGTCATTTTTTATCTCAACAGAATATTTTGCTGCTTGTTTTTCCTTAAATTTGGAAATACGAGCAAAAGATGCACTAGAAGTGGAACTAGCTTGACTTGCAAAAGAAAACGCACTTGCAGAATCCACATCCGTTGATACTTGATTGATTTGAGTACTTACTTCGCATGGCTTACATGCATTTTTCCAATCGATTAATGAAAGAGGTCCACCCATTCTTCCACTACCATTTATTCTCCTGAAAATAGACAAGTATTGTCCATTCTCTTTTTCTAAGCGCTCAAAAGCTTTCTAGTAATTCAAAGCACCCTCCAAACATCTAGTCGTTATTATCATGATAAAGAGTGGTTTGGAAATTAATGGTAGTGATCTCCCTTTGTGCGGCCTGCTTAACTCGGTTGATCGTGAGATTGCAGATCTAGTCATTGTCAAGAGTAATATGATCTTCATTCGATGCTTTGGAGATGAGAAAGGAAGAGGAGAAGACCTCTCTTTATCATGATAATAAGGAACATATGTTTGGGAAAATCGAAAGGAATACCTCTTGGTTCTTCTAAAATATGAGCCCACAAACTACTTGAAGCTAAAACCTTTGAGGACAAGAGAAATCGACAATGCCTCTGATTTTCAGGGATCGCTAAGATCTTTGAAATGCGCTCTTTTATGAGCAAGCCTTCAATAGACTGTGTACTAAGGCGATGACTTGCGAGAAAATGGAATGTGAACCTCGAATCAGTTGTGGTAGGTGTTAGTTGTAGGCATGGACCGTTTAGGTGGTTTATTTTGATCATAGATGATGACAGCTTGACCATTTAGTTTAGTGCGATGTTTGGTGCATGATGACGGTATTAAATGAAAGAATATTTATGGTCAATGTGAGATGAAATAATAATTTGAATTTATTATGATAATTTGTTAGGCAAAATTTTGAAATTTTCAGGAAAAACAAGTTTTTGGGCGAAAATTCAAAATTTCGCGTGAAATAATTTACCGCAAGGTGACGTGGGGCACCACACGGCTCAGCCGGGCGATGAGTAAATAGAGTCCAACACATGGCCAGAGTCGTGCGGTGAAGATTAACTATCCGTACGACTCAGCAAACATGCATGCACTTTAATTACTAATTGACAGCTTTGCCTAGCGGTGAATATTGTTTTTTTAGGAACAATGAAAAAATTCCCGATTAGGGATCCGATTGGACTATGTGGAGCAAATCTTGGTGGATCAGTATTCGTGTCCATCCAAATGGTTGAGTGTACACATTTGGTTGATGGTTTTGGACGAATTTTGGAGTCATTTCTTCACTTCGTCGAACATGCCTTCTTTAGAATTTAAAGACCCCATCGCTTCTTCTTTCATTTGGTTTCAAAGAAACTTGAGGAGCTTTGGTGAGTTCCTTTCTTTTTCTAGATTTTTCCTTTGATATTCGAATGCTCTTCAATGTTTCTTTAATTTCTTTGAATGTTCTTCAAATACTTTTTCAATGTCTATGAGTCGTTGCATAGGTTTAATTCAATGTTTTTAGATTTTTGATCCATGAAATAGTTATGCAAATAGTGACTAGTTGTTTCTTCAAGAAATGGATTGTGGTGATTTTAATGGTGATTCGTATAGAGTGGAAAGACGTATTTTTGTCTATTTGTCTGAATTTTGGCTAAATATAGGCGCAAGTCGATATGTCCATCTAGACCAAAATTCTTGGTTAAACGACTACACAAGCTTTATTCGTCCTGACGAACCGACTCTAGTTGGAATTGTGGATGATATGAGGATACATTCTTCATATGAGGTCGACTTGGAATGCATTTGTATAGATAGTGATTCGGTCAATTTAGGTCTTGACAAGAGGCGTTCTTGGATTTGGTCTTTCTAAGCGAGCCATCTAGGAGCGATTGATATTTTGTTTACTAGGAACATACCGTGCCACCAAGGATATTGGCTTGATAAGAATTCGTGATGCCTATGGTGTTTTCGCATTCGCTCACTCTGCTACCACCGTTGCAAGAAAGAGTGTCGTGAATTGTGTTACGTTGGACACTCTTCTATGAGTTGTCTTTAAAGACGACTGCTCCCAATTTTCCAAAAGGTTAGGATGGTGTTGGAGCATTTTGAAATTGTACCAAGCCAATTCATGCCTAACTCTTGGCCCTCCAAGTCCTTAAAAGCTGCACCATATTACAATCGGCATGCTTGAGTTATTGTACAATTACTTTACAAGGAACGTGATGGAAATAAATGGCGATTTTCCTTGAATGTGAGAAAAATTACCAAGTGGTCGATAATTGGTCTTACTTACGGAGATAAGGGCTAGTAAAGGTCATATTTCATCGCGTTAGATGATTTGGTTTGGTCGAAGGATTGTAGGTATCCTTCAGCGTGGTCGCACATAGAATTCCGTATACCGCTACCTTATAATACACTCTCTCGATTCGAGGTTCTCATTCCATTTTCATGCGGTCATCGCCTCAATACTCGACTTGTTGAAAGCTTGCTCTTAAATGAGCGCATTTCGATGATCTAAGCGATACATAAAAAATCGAGGGCATTATCAATTTTTCTTGTCCTCAAACGTCTTAGCTTCTAGTAGTTTGTAGGTTTATATTTTTGAAAATGCAAGATATTTTTTCCCAAACATTTGGTACTCATTATCATGATAAAGAGAGGTCTTCTCATTTCCTTTCTCCTCTCCAAAGCATCGAACAAAGATCATATAATTCTTGACATGACTTGATCTCGCAATATCACGATCACCGAGTTAAGCGGACCCGCAGAAATGGAGGTCACTAACATTAATTTCCAAACCCGCTCTTTATCAAGCTAATGACGACAAGATGTTTGGATGGCACTTTGAATAACTTTTGAGCGATTAAAAGAGAAGAATGGACAATACTTATCTATTTTGAGAGAATGATGGTAATAGAAGAAGGGTTGACCTCTTTCATTAACCGATTGAAAAATACCTCGCTTTTTGTCAAATTCCTTTTAAGGTTTTTATGATGTCACTTTAAAGTTCAAGATTCGATTACATGTTAGCTCCACGATTTATCTTCATGAAGTATGTTCACTTTTATTTAAAAAGTTGGAGCACTCGTGTAGAGATTAATTTTAGGTGAATTGCCTACTAACATGAAGAGAGAATTTGACAAGTATCGAGAGAAGATGGACAATGTTAACCAAATGTTGTTGATTGCCATCATGCTTGATCCGAGATACAAATTGGATAATGTTGAGTATTTTTTGTGATATTTAAAACGATTTAGGAAGTTGCTCGTATCAGACTCGAAATTGAATGACAATTTGATGTTTATTTATGATTGGTATGTAAGTACTCAAATCAATCAAGTATCTAGGGATGTGGATTCCGCGAGTGGGTTTTCTTCTGCAAGTCAAGCCAGTTCCACTTCTAGTGCGTCTTATGCTCATATTTCCAAGTTTAAGGAAAAAAAAATAG
Organism: Forsythia suspensa; assembly: GCA_023638005.1. Classification (NCBI taxonomy): domain Eukaryota; kingdom Viridiplantae; phylum Streptophyta; class Magnoliopsida; order Lamiales; family Oleaceae; genus Forsythia; species Forsythia suspensa. The sequence goes on from CM042670.1 coordinate 2,921,943, forward strand.
TAAATGATTTAGTTGAGATACAAAAATGACGTGGAATTATAGTTGTTGTATGCTTGTTAAAATTTAAAGGACAGTGAGTTTTATGTTCTTAATTGGTGGAGGCAAGTACATATAATACATTGTCCAAGATGTGTTGGCAATTCAAAATTTCTCAATGGCCTCAAAAATTGCTTTCAGTACGGAAGGATGAATCCTTGATCCCTTTTGTAATTCTTTAACTGATAAGGTGGTCAAGGTTTTGATTTGCACCCAAAATTGATTTAAATATACTCCAAGCGAGGATATATTCTACATGGATGATGTGAAATATTATAACAAATTGGATGATGGTAATTAACTATTTCAATTTTATATATTGTTAATTCAATTATTTTTTATTTTCTGTAGAGCTTTCGGAATCAATGAAAACGAATAAAGACTCTAGCACGATAAGTGATTTATGCATTTTCTATGTTTTCAAGATAAGTAATATTTTCTTATTGCTTTTAAGGTTTTCAATATAAATTTATGGCTTTTACAATCTCTATGCAGGCTGAATTGATTGGGATTTGAGAAACATGTTTATTGTTTATTTCTTGCTTAGCAATAACCATTGGGATGTTGATTCGCGATAATGTTTTAATCACCATTGCAATTCTCGTAGTTGTTAAGGAATGTATTGTTGGATATCTATAATATTTATACATTTATAGATTGATAAGTACTTGTTGGATGATTAACTATTTCACTTTGATTGCTTGATTTGTGCTTGGATAACTCAAATGGATGCTTTCTATTGTTAGTGTTTCTAATGACTTGTATAGAGTTTAGTATTTCTTATAACTTATCAGCTTGGGGGAAATCGACCCACCTTTTTCATTTTACATTATATCTTTTATTGATATGTAGGCCCAAAAAAAATGTTGTACTTGAATTTGGGCCCAAGCCCTAATAGGAAGGCAAAACAAAAATGTGTATTCCAATTTGGGTCAAATCCCACCGGACCGACCAAAATCTATACAATTTGGATGGGTTCGGTTTCAACTGATGGTTTGGGTTGGAATTTACCCAAACCGACCAAGTTGAAATTGGTTTGAGATTGGGTCTAAAACTGTCCCACGCCTACCCTTGTATTCATGCACCGTTGACCTAGCTGGATGGCATGACGTGGTAGTTTACTAAAGTATATGGGAATCCACGCTTTGAATTGTGTCACTTGTCATGGTATTTATTTATCCTTTTGCGTGGGATAATGTTGAACACGTTCGGTTTGGTCGATTTTTTACTTCTGTTCAAACCAAATCATTTAAAAGGGTTTGAAAAAATTTCACACTAAACAAAACTATTTCATTTTCCAAACTAAGACAAACTAGTTCAATAATTGAGTCCAATAATAAACTTGTCGGTTATGGGCCAGTGACCCAATAGTTTAGCAAAAATTGAATAAGCTAGTTCAATAAATTTAGTATTGCATTGTACTTTGCTCACTTTGTAAATATGTAAGTAAGTAGAATTAATTTATTATTTATTATAAAAAAGTAAAAACAGTTCGGTTCGGTTTAAGTAGTTTTTTAAACATTGAAACATAAATCAAACCATTTTCGAATAGTTCGATATGGTTTAAAACTGAAACGTTGACGGGTCCATGTGGACCCGAACTAACGATTTCAAATCAACGGATTCGATTCAATTTGTAGTTTAGCGGGGTTTTTTTTGGCAGCCTTAGGAAAGGTGTTGTTATGTGTATATGTGGGGATGATTTTAATGAAATGTTACTGTTGGGGTGGATAGAACCTTTACAGCTATGAATAAGTTCAGGCATGCTTTGATAGACTATGCACTAGGGGAGGATATAAGGTTCGAGGGTCCAGTATTTACATGACAATATGTAGTATATACGTTTATAAGAAAAATTCGTGTCAATTATATAGAGTTTGTTTGGTACAATTTAAAAAAATAAAGTCAAAGTCAACAATTAATTTTAACCACATATTTTGTAAGATTTTTAACTTTTATTAATTTTTTAACTACACATTTCATAACTTTTTATCAAAATCTGCTAAAAAGCTTTACTAAACAAGTGCTAAGATTGTCCTTAAAAATGACTAAAATTGAAATCGGGTTGGACTTTGTGTTAGTCACTACGCTCATTGTAGAAATTTTCGCACTGTGTGCTTTTACATCGCTTTGGTGTAAGCGCACATGTTGTAGGAGCTCGAGGTCACAATGTTTCTAGTTGAACTTTCTAATTAGATACTTGAATATTAGCATTAGAAGAGCCTTTAGCTAAATTAATATAAACTAAAGGAAAATTTCACTAACTTGATGTAAGATTGATGTAAACTTTGACTTTTCTCTTTTCCAGATTTTGCTGCATTTGATTATAATTAGAGGTGGAAAAAATGGGTTGGCTTAGTGGACTAGTCCATATAACTTTGGACTCGGACTAAGAAATTAGTCAAGTAAAATTGGGTCAATTTGGCCCAATACAACTAACCCATCGTGCCAATCGGACTAAAGTCGGGTTGGTTCGATAAAATTTCTAACCCAAGTCACACACCCCCATTCATCCACCCCACCACCCCCACCCCACCCCCACCCCCACCCCATAATCAGCACCAAACGGAGAGAATTTTCCCCCATTGTTTGAAACAAGGGCAAAATTCTCCGCCTTTTTGTTGTGAAACCGTGGAGGAAAAAAAAAATGCCAAGAACAACAACAACCTACGAAAAATCATTGCCATCATTCTCACCATCGCCGTCCTCATCACAACCACATACGATGGCGAAACCCTTATCTCACGCCTACACACTCACCCGGTCTTATGACTTCCCAGTGGGCCTCCTCCCAAAGGTGTAACCCACTATGATCTCGATCAAACCACCGGATTGCTCACCCAACTTTGAAATAATAATTCAAATAATAATCACCCAACTTTGAAGTAAATTTAAATAATAATCACCTAACTATTACTCACCCAACTTTGAAATATTACTCATTGCTCACTCATCTTTCTCAAACTATTACTCATCAATCACCCTACTCATTTCTGTCAATTAACCTTAACATAAAATGCCACGTGGCGAATGAAATCTTATGTGGCACAAAAATCTGTTAAAATCTGCCACATAGATTTAAAAAAAATCTGAAACAAATAAATAACATCTATTCAGATAATGAGGTTGACGATATTTGTATGTAGACGTTATTTGTTTGTTCCAAATTTTTCTCTCTTTTTTTTATATATGTGGCAAATTTTAACAGATTTTTTTATCTATGTGGAAGATTTTAACAGATTTTTGTGCCACATAAGATTTCGTCCGTCATGTGACATTTTCTGTTAAGATTAATTGACGAAAATGAGTCGGGTGATTGATGGATAATAATTTAAGATAAATGAGTGAGCAATGAGTAATGCTTCAAAGTTAGGTGAGCAAGTGGTAATGTTGTGTAAAGTTGGATGATTATTTATTAAATTTATTCCTGAAAAATTCAATGCATATTTTGAAAGATCATGCAATTTCTCCCTTAAGGCTCTTACCAGCTCAAGTACAATTCCATGATCAACAGGTGCATCTCCAAAGGCAAGTTGACCAATCTTTCTGGGTCAGCATTAAGGTGTTTTTACTTTGATTTAACATTGGGGAGGTCATGAGGAATGGGGATAATCTTGAATTTTCGGTTGAGCTTGCATCCGCAGATTTTTCGATTGATAATTTCTATGAGTGCCTACGATGTGAGTGTGGATTGAAATGCAAAGGTGTTTATAGGAATGCACCAAAGGGAATTTTATAAGTAATCCATTTGCTTCTTCAATCTAGCGTAGCCGCAAAGGTCGATTGGATTTCGGTCTTCAAGATATTAATTATTTTTCCTTCGTTTGAGCCAGTGATTTTTATGTTTTCGCGAATGTATAATCTTCAATTGTATAACCAGGGATGGGTGGGGGTTTCTTCAAAGAAGATGGTTGAGTTATTTTTTCTTTTTAATTGTTTTAGAAAAATAAATAAAATTTTAAGTTGGGCTAGCCTAGTAATCATTACTCAAAATCGTGTCAGGTTGGCTTAGCAACACGAGCTCGTGTAATTTGGGCTAGGGGCCGGTCATAATTATTTTGTGTGGCCCGTCCAATTTTATATTTGCAAGCGGTTGTCTCATATAATTGGCGAAGTTGGACATTTGAGTCATGGCCTCGACAAAAGCGGTATGTTAATATGCAGCCTTCCTTAGACAATCTAGAAATTTCGCACACTACTCATACCGATTCTTCTTCTATAAATTTAACCTCTGTGGGAAAGGAATGGAGGTTCATATTTTTTTATTAGCTTTGGAGCTTTTTTTTTTCCATAGTCAACTACTTGCTCATGATTAGTGTGCATATCTGGAGTTACTTCTTCGTCCTACTCTTCAAAAACTTGTTTTTTCTTGATTGGCCTTTTTCATGTATTTCAGGCAGCTACACCCCACTTCTAGTTGTTATTGCATGTACTTTCTCTTTGAAGTTCACCTCGGTGTTGCTTGGCAAGGTACCCTACGGTCTACTCGACATAGCAATTGCCATCTAATCCATCTGCATCTCTAAATTCTTTATTGAAGCGCCTCGATTTTGAAGAGTGGTCTCTCATGTACTGTTCGATTTTCTCTATGAATTTACCAAACATGTCTTCTAGTGAGATTCTCTTTTTTGGCTACTGGAACTGAGGACCCTATGATCTGATATTATTCGATTATCTCTCAAAAGAAATTTGATGATTCTCCAAAAGAAATTTGGATGATTACGCCAACCCGATTAAATGTATTGAGAATAGACTATTTTGGTCGGTATTGACCACCTTGAACATACTTGGCTTGCTCGGGTTGTCGTTGTGGTGTTTGTGATAGAATAGGACATTCTGATGTATTGTGATTTGCTCCCACACTCTTCACAAGTTGATTTCTTCATTTACATCGCATTTATCGAATGCGACATGCTCTCCACTTTGTGTGCCAATGTGTCTATTTTTGAAGATAATGTAGTGAAAGTATCTACTTCATATATCCCCCGTGATTCTCTTGTGTATAGCTCGATCCGATGCCTACACGGCAAAGCGGTAGTAACCATTATCTCAAATGTACTCCAAGCGCTTCAAAGAATAGTTTTGGTGGATAATGAACCGTTGAATGAAGAATACCGTACTTCTAAAGGAGTGAAGCATACCGCACAAAAATATTGAACTTGATGCCCCTTACTAATGCCATGATGAAGGCATCTCCTTAGCATATTTTTTGAATTTATTCTATGCTTCATCGAAGATTCAGATTCGTCGCTAAAATATAAATATTTCATGCTTCAACTTTGCAATATTGACCCCGGAAAGAATTTTGTGCAATTTTTGGGCTAAGTCATTCCAAGTGGTGATTCCGCAATCGGTTGTGAGTCCAACCACTTGAGCTTTATTACTTAAGAGTATGTGGGAATAAACGTAGACATGATGGCCATAGTAGATCTCTTGATAATTGAAATGTTGGCACATTTCTAAGAATCGCAAGACATGTGTATGTGGATTCTCGCCGGCCTCGGCATAAAATTGATGTCCATTCTATGAATTACATTAGTCTTCAATCTGAAATTCGTACCGCCCAAAAGTGGGTAGACAATGCTAGATTAGTTCTCGAATGATCTCATGAGTCATAAAATCTTCAACTAGCATATTGTCTTCATTCATGGCTATTTCTCTATTCGCCGTCCAGCCAAAGCAATCTCATTGTTATTCATGGTGTCTTGTTATTTTTTATCTTTTTTCGGTGTGTCTTTCTTACTTTTCTTTGCTCACGATGAAAATTGCGCTTGAACATCACCGATATTAAAGACTCGTGTCTCACGCTTAGCATGCAAAGGTCCGAAAAGAAACAATTCAAACACTGAAATAAACTGAAAAATAATAAAACAATAAAGTTCGAATTTGTGCTAAAATAATTGAAAAAGAACTAGAACAAAATCTTCGGCAACGGCGCCAAAAACTTGTTGGCGAATTTATTTTAGTTTCGCAAGTGTACAGATCACACAAGTAATATAATGGATTTAGAGTCCAAGTATCGTACTCACATGGATTTGGATAGATCAACAAAATTAAATTAACCTTAACCGAACCGAATTAACTTTTGAAGTTTGGGTGAGTAAGAACTAATTAAAATATTAACTAATTATAATTTAAACAAACAAAAGATTGAGTTCATGCCAATTACTTTGAATATGAGAAAGAAAAGAGTAATAGGATCTCGAATCCACTTAAACCAATCTCCTTTTACCCTCAATCGTTGAATTTAATAACACAATTTAGCCAAGATCAATATTCCTAATTTGTTTAACAATCTATTTTGAGTAGAATTAAACATATCCCTATATGACCCCGACTATATCTCTATGACTCATGTGAACATACAAGAATGCATTAGAATTTATGATACTTATAGATTACGTGAAATCATAGCGGTATATCTCCATCCACTATCGGACTCTCACAATTTATACTATGTCTAACTTATTTTCAATCTCTCAAAGGTAAAACAAGCCACAAAAATCATACAACAATTGTGCATATAGTTATAGAGAAAAAAAAAAGCATTATCAATTATTCAAAATTAAAATAAGTTTGAATATAAAAAAAACTAAGTTCAAATAATTTAAGGTTTATGATATAAATTTCATCATGATCCTAGCACAAAATAATCTAACCTAGCATACTAAGAAGAAGAAAACAAAAGAAAATATAAAAGCCATCACCCGGATAAGAATAAAACTCAAAAGTGGATCTTGATCTTTGTTCAATTTTCAAAAGAATAAATATTGATCTTCCTTCAATATATCTTCGCTTACTTCTTTTCTTGTTTTTCTCTCAAAATCGGCACTCTAATTATGAGTTTAGAACCCATATATATACCTCCATAATAATGCCCAAAAGGATCCAAAAATCATTAAAATCAAGGCCCCAAAAGTTTCATAATTGGAGTCGAACTAAAAAGGTCACGAACCATGTATGTCTTTTTTACATCAAGCGATCGCTAAGGCTACGAAATTAGCCTCACTATTTTTTCTAAACTGAAGGCGTTAACCTTTATTTTTTTCAAAATGCGGCTTTTAGTCGTCTGATTTTGATTGTGTCTTCTTTAGTCCTCAAAACTTTCAATAGCCTCCAATGTGATTCTTCAAGCTTCAAATGTGTGCAATTTGATCATCATACTTTCAAAATATCTTCCAATTTATTGCTTTTCATCCATTCTTCTCCAACCGCTTATAAACGAGTCCAAAACCGAAATAGAAAGAATAATACACTAAATTAAGTAGAATATCCATAAATGACAAGATAACAAATTTCGCTTAAAAGTCCGAATAAGTGCACAAAATGCAATTACCAAACAAAGATAGAATTTTTTTCCTCTATCAGCATATATGTTTATGGCTAGTATGAATTAAAATTAGGTTTGTTGATTGACTAGATTAGGCCATATTGATATGCCAACATCAACCATGTGTTTATGGAAATTGCACCCTATCTACTTGCATTTTAAATATATTTTCACATTTAATTCTTGAAAATGCTATTTGTACGTAAAATATGTATGTAAACTTTTACTGATGCTTGACTTAGCACATTTCTTAAAATGACTATTATACCCTTATCTTACAATTCTCAATTTTGGAGAGAGATTCATTTGGCGCCTTGGAGAAAATTCATTTTCCATTTCAACTCAATTTCATGACCCCAAATCTCCACCCCACAGATCTCCAGATACTCCAAAGATAGAGTTCACCCATCAATCAAGCCAACCCCCTTTTTTACTATCAAAAATAACTTAGCCTTCTTCCCTATTGTAAGCCAAGAATATACTCATTATCGGAATTAAAGCCCGTGATTTGATGGGTTTTCCAAATGGAAGTCATTACAAAGACACACAGCTCATCTCATTTGGACACATAAATGCAAGAAGTGAGGGTGTTCCAGAATGAAGGTGGAATGGGCACCGAGTAGCCTTTGATTGGGAGCCAGAGATCGCCAGATGACCAATGATTGGAATACGATCAAGCCAGAGCAGAGGAAGTGGCAAATGATGGCCATTTCTTTAGTTCTTTTTCTATGAGATCTAAGAAAATTAAATGAAGGGTATCACCGTGGAGAAGAAACGGCGGATAAAACAATGGGTGAAATCTAAAATGGCACGACTCCATGTCCAAAACCTCACTCGCCAACGATGATGGATGCAAGTGGATAAGAAATGTCGTTCGGTGGTTGAGAAATTTCACCGGTGGAGAAGAAATGGCTAATGTAAAAGGGTGAAACTGAAATGGGTATGACTCTATGTCCAAAAACCTTACTCTCGCTGGTGACGATGGATCTGGTAGATAAGAAACGTCACCGGTGGTTGAGAAATTTCGCCAGAGAAGAAGAAATGGGTGAAAAAAAAGGGTGAAATGTTAAATGAGCCATTGTAATTTTTTATTTTTGATTCAAAATATCATGATATTTTGATATTAGCATTTATCGTGATATAATGGTAATCATCAACATTCTGCATAATTTTTCTCACAAGTAGCATTGCCCTTAATTCTATAGTAATGGCAAAGATGTTCTTCACTAAAATTAGTGACAAAAATTCAAAATTAAATTTTTGAAGGAATTTTGTAAGCATCCACTTCTTTTACCTTCTACTAAGACCTAGGGATGGATAAATTCATCCACAATTAGGTATTTAAAAGTAACCTTAAAGTTACTTTGTGAAAGTTTGTAGAGACTTAATTAGTTTCAAAAAACTTGTAATTTTAAATTTTTATTAAGCACAACCAAATTGGTCATCAACTAGATCCGTGAATTTGATATGATTTTAAAGAAACATGCTATAAAAATTTGTATGAGAATTGAATTCTTTAAATTTTTAAAATTTAAATAGATATAATTTTTTTAGTAACTAAATCTAATTATGAAATTTAAAAATTTAAACTTACGATAAAAAGTGACGAGGATAAAATTAAGGAGAAATTCCAAAGAAAATTCTCTTCCTAGGGGCTATAGTAAAAATGTTTACTATTTATAAATGTCCAAACAGGCTCGTGAATGTCATGTTTTGCCCTTAGGCAAAATGTTAACTATTTATAAATGTCCAAACTAGCTCAATTAATCATTATCATAATCTATTGAAACAATTTAAAATACTTTTATTGGACAATTAACATATAACTATTAATTTAAGAAAACAATGTAATAACATATATGAACACAAATATAAAAAATTTATCAAATAAGATGATTAAAGCCCGAGATTCATGAATTCAACGTGAGTTATAATCCCTAATCTCTCTTCTCAGATTATTTTCTGAGTGTTGTGCTCGGTCGAATTACGAATTTAACCTAATTTAACTCTCTCTCGAGTTCAAATTAGTATTATTTAATTAAGTCAACTCACTATATCTCTATGTGAAGTCGTAATAATCATTAACTAGATGCATTAAATATCTTAAAATTCAATTTAAGACCGCAACAATAACAAAAGCGTATTTCTACCTTTTATCTAATTGTCGATTTTACTATGTGGTCTAGATTAATAACTTACCTCTTGGTTTGTTACAATTCACAATTCAATAAAATAATGGTCAATTATTTCAAGTATTACAAGAAGAAGTAAGATTAATACATAATTAACATATAATCAAAACTTGAGAATTGAAATTAAAGAATCTAAACTAAGTTACATCCTTCATTTAAACTATAAGTTTAGCTACTCATCATAAGGAAAAAAGAAAACATAAAGAGTTTGTGATACAAAACTGGATTAAATAAATGATGAGAAAAGTTGAATATCTTGCATTAAGAATTCGCCGCCTTCATGTCACAATCTTCAAAGCCTTCAATTGTTCTTCCTTTCTCTTTTAGTTGTCTATCTCTCTCTCTCTCTCTCTCTCTCTCTCTCTCCTCCTCTTCCTTCTCCTCCCTAATCTAACTTAGATTATGTCTTTATATAGTGTTTACATCCATTCAAATCATTTTATTGAAAATCACACAAATACCCCGAGTTTCAACTTAAAAACCAAAAATAAATGTAAAAATTACGCTGGGCCGCAATTTTGCTCCTTTTTTGCTCCAAGTCCTTGAAGATTGATCTCAACATTTCAAGAGCTTCCAAATTGGTCCCAAAACCTCTTTATTCATCCGAATTTGGTCTTTCACAAGTTTCAAAAGTGTGCAATTCAATCCTCAAACTTTTGTAATTTAAAATCCAATCTCCAAACTTGTGATATTCCTCCAATGGCTCTTTAGTAGTTCTTATCACTCACATACCATCATGTCAATCTTCAAACGCTTCCTATCAACACCTATTTAACTTGAATTCTCTCTTTTGCTCCATCTACCTCTATTTTTAGATTTTACCTACAATAACAATATTTATACTAAATCAAGTAGAAATCCACTCAAATTACAAGTATATATCAAGTTTATAAGATAGGATAAGCGTGTAAAACACTTATCAAATACTCTCAATCTTAAATACTTGTTCATCCCGGCAAGATTATCTACTTAAACACACAAACAAATAGCAATAAAATTTACTTCGTGATAGCTTGCGTGTCAGACGGCTTCAAGTTTTGGGGTAAACCGATCAAACAATTCATAAAAGACTTCTAAATCATGCTACCAAAAATCAATTTTACTCATCCGATGCTCAACTGATATGTGTGTGCTCGCATAGTCAATCCAATTACTATAAGCTGTTTTAGGTTGGTAATATTCCACCCTCAATGGTCAAATATTTACTTTCTCTCTCCGTGAAGAATGCACCCTCCATCTTGATATCAATCTCTCACACGTGGTATTAATAAGTTGCTCTCAAAATATTTATTTTTACTGCTTTCAAGTTTTGTTAGATCTAACCAATGGAGTAACTATCTGTATCTAAGATGATTCTTCCTTTATTGAGTGTTTCACCACCAAACTTCTACTAGACAAGTCAAACCCACTAGTTAGCTTAATCTTGCGAGTTTTTAATCTTTTGTTCTAAGGGCTGCGTTTTGCTTTCTATTTTATATGTAAAATCTCCTCCTTAAGCTTTCTAGATGACCACTTATAGCGAGCTTTAGGTCGATGACTCCTGGAGTTTGACAAACCTGGGCATCGGGTTTGATAACCCCTACGAACTTTATCACTCAAGTAAAAAAACTAAAGAGAGGCATAAGATAGCATAGTATAATGCCTTTTTTTTTTTTTTTTGCAAGATAGAATATGTGAGATTAGATTTCTAGCATCCAGTCAATACCTAAATTCCACCTTATAGCCAAAGACACTCCACACAAATATTACACATGCAGGAATGAACACCTATCTAAATAGCTCCCACGGGATAAACCACATACAAACTATCCTCTCAATTGGTTAAGTAATTAAGTTTTCAATTGGTGATCTTGAAACAACCTATTTCTACAATTCTATCAACCTTTTTATCGATATACCAACCAAAAGTAATGATATTCATGGCCATTGTGCTCACACTTAATCACATCTCACATTAATAAGTATAGTAAAAGAATAAGCATAAGTAGCACCACCTAGTCATAGTTCATGAATCAAAACAATTTCAAATAAATATCATCATCACTGAAACAAGCGTTAACCAACACACACAAAAAGCACACAAGTAAAAAGATTTTTATTTAATATAAATAGCTTTTTTTACTCATATAATATAAACAACACACACAAACGTAATAATAATAATAAAGTTATCAACCTGCACTTTTGAACATAAAGCACATTGTCCTCAATGTGAACAAAAAAGACAAAAAAGAAAAGAGTTTTTACAAGACTCTATAGAGTGGAGGTGACATCTAAATCACATACGCTTAGATCTCATTCGGAGGTGGTAGTCCTTATTCTTGATTGCATGGTGTGGCTTTAGAGTTCCTACAAAGTATAAACAAAGCGATATATAACTATATGAAAAGGAAATATGAATCGGGATCACGATAACTAGACTAAAGCGCCTACCTAGTCCTAAAAAACATTAAAAATGAAAACATAATCATACACTAAAAATGAAAAAAATAAAATAGATAAAGGATAGAAAATTGGGTTGCCTCCCAATAAGTATTTCAAAGTCATCGGCTTGACTTTGTAAACAATCCTTTAAGGTATCTTGAATCCAGGCTTTAGACGACTCAGATTATTAGCGACACTCCTCGCTTTGCATAATTTTTCTTTCACCCTCCAAACTTTTGTTTGCCCTCTTTCAACATATTTTGGTCACCAAAGACTTCTTAACCTAGCTTGCAACCTGGGATCTTCACCTTTTATTCACTGGTTTGCACTTTCTTCGGTCAATTTAACCACTTCATTCACTCCTAAAACACCCATCGAGAGTGCGATTTTATTTGCTTTCGGTGTAGGTACACTCTCAATATTGCTACGTTCATCCTGCACCTTTAAGATAAACTCACCTTTTCATACATCAATAAGGGCTCGACTTGTCACTAAGAATGGTCACCCTAATATTAATTTGTTACATCTTCGGGTCCTTCTCAATATCAAGGACAATGAAGTCAAATAAGAAAGATGAATTTATCCACCTTGATGAGCATATCCTCAACCATACCTCAAAAAGCGCTTGATTGACCTATCAAGAAGTTAAAGAGACAATCATCTTTGGTTTACTCTCTCACCCGACTCTAATCTCATGTAGAGAGAAAGGGCATCAAATTAACAATTGTACCTAAATCATATAAAGCATTAAAATTACAAAATTGTGCAATTGTGAAAGGTATTTAAAACTCTTTAGATATTTTAACTTCAAAGGAAACTTGTAGAGAAGAATAGCACTTTACATTCTCGAGTCAAAAGCTAGCAACATCGTGATTTCAATCTTTCTTTTCTTTTAAGTAACATTTCTTTCATAAACTTAAAATATAAAACAATCATCCCAGAGCCAAAACATTTATTGAAAAGAAATGTTGATGTGTAGTTTCTTGAAAATATCAAGAAATTTACGCAAATTGTTTGTCAAGTCCGAGTTTTTCTTTGAGGCACTTTGAGAAAGCGAAATGGATGTGGTACATATGCTTTAAAAGGTATGGTTGCCTTAACTCCGTAGGGGTGTCTCGACTTTTGTTCTTGGACTTGCTTCTAATGTCTGTTCAAACCTTTCCACATTTTCATCGCCTGTGGTGAGAGTAACTTGTCATCTTTAGCAACTCGGACTTTTTTCAAGTATCTTAGGAAGCTGAGCTCTACTACTAAGTATGGTGATGACATTGACATGTTCTTGTAGATTTGTCTACTGTTATTAGGTGAGTACCAGGGTTCTTTTACGACAATTTTAAAAGCAATACAAGCCAATCACGGTCTCTAACTTTCTAATAGACGCCTACTGATTACGATAATTTATCTCACTTTACTTGAAGCATCTTATCTATTTTATACGCTTGTTGAAACATTTATCCCAAACTTGGCCTTTTCTCTTACTAAGGATTATTCAATCATTATTTTGATTGTCGGTCCCACCCGAGTTTTGGTGTTGCTTCCATCATGGGTTGTATGTTTGCGTAATATGGATTATCTTGTTGATAAGAAGTATTTTGAACAAAGTTTACCTATTCGTCCAGAGGTGCCTAATAACATAGTCTTCAATACAATGATTTGCCCCACAATTTTCTACAAGTTGAGCTCGTGCTATAGATTGTGCTAGCGATAAGAATTATTTTGAACAAAGTTTTCTTGTTAGGTCCGAGTACACAATATATTTTCTTGACAATGATTTGCAAGTTGAGCTCGTGAGATTGTATCCACACCATGCGATTGCACTTTTTTCAATAGTTCTACTTACTTTGTAAGTGCTTGCAATGTGTGCATTAGTGCGCTAAAGTATTGTCTCGTCTTGTATACCTACTACTTTTTCGAGACTAATCGGTCGAGATGAGAACATCGAATGTGTCTTTGCAATCAATTCAAACAATTTCAAGGCTGTCATTCACCGATTTATTCATTATGGAACCATTTCTTGTGAATCCGCATTATTGTTCTAGTTGTCCCTTACTTATCCGTGGTTTGGACACTTTATGAGTAACTCTTCTAAATCTTTCCCATGCACTGCGATAGCTCGTCTCCATCAAATTGCTGAAAAGTTGAAATTTCCACTTTATTTTGGCCACTTTAGCGGTGAAAAGTAATTATTGCATGAATTTTCATGTCAAATCCTTCAAGTAGTGATACTAGCATAGTGATTCAAAATCCAACCACTCTAACGCGCCATCCATCAATGTATTGAAATAATCTAAGTTTGATAGCATTCTCACTTACTCCCTTGAAACTAAAAATTTAGCACATCCGGTTGAATCTAGAGATGTATGTATTTGGATTTTCATGTGCCTTCCCATAAAATTGAAGGTCATTCTTTGAATAAGTTGATCAAATCTATCATAATTAAAATTATTTTGCCCAAAATCAGGAAATATGATGCTTGATTTCTCGAGCTGTTCACTGAGTCAGGAAAATTTGCAACCATGAAAGCGCTTCTTCATCAATTTCTACTACGATTTGGTGTTGAACCCATTGAGCACCTATTAGGATTATTTATCACCCAGCTTCAGTCTAGCTTGTTTGTTTTCCATAATGATTTATTATTTTGGTTGTGT